>CP053178.1:953336-2292881 GCA_014607495.2 Carposina sasakii | reverse complement strand
TTTATATCTGTAACACAGATACATTCTTATTTACACTCCTTTATGATCCTACAGTTCTAGCTACCCATTTCGGAACACATCCGTGTCTTTATGTCCAGTAACACACAATAAAGTACGGACGCGACTTACATAGTACTCAGTACAATGACCTCACTCACACTATTCATGTCTGTCATCGTACACACAAATATATCGTCGTCTCGCTCGTGAATGTACTCGCCGCGACAGATATAGCAAAACGATGATGACAGAGAGGAAATAGTAGTGTGCGTAGTTTACACTAAACACGTACTATTAAATATATATAGAATTGCAGGATCATCAAGGACATCCCATATCCACGTTTAGCATAGCGGGGTCGGATGTATCATCATCATCAGCCTATTGCAGTCCACTGCTGGACGTAGGCCTCCCCCAGGGCAAGCCACAAGACTGGGTAGGCGGGTTGGTGACCGCAGTTTGTATTTTGGACTATTTTGTCAACACGGGAGGCGCTGCTGCCCACCTCTCAGAAACCCTTAATCGCCTCGTACGATACCCACGGGCAGACATGGGGTGGTACGAATTCTACTCCGCCGGTACCACGCGGCATAACATCAATTATTAGTTCACGTTTAAGAGAACGCCCCTGAGTTCCTTAGTCGACTCTTACGACATGCACGGAAGGAGATGCAGCTGATTGTATTCTAGTGAAGTCGCGCTTCGGTATAGGACATGAATTATTATAGTACTACAAAGCACTGTAGAAATTGTCTCATGCAAGAATCGAACTCACGTTCTCTCAGTAAAGTCAGGAGAGTACAAAAAATGATACCTACTGAAACAAAAAACACCTAGTCTTATTAGAATACATAGATAACTTACTGTTCTCAAATAATTTTCCGTACAATTTCGGGGCAAACACATTCGTGATTTTCTTTCTGATTATTCGCAACCTGCGAAACAAATTATTTATAAAAGAACGGATATTTAAAAAAAAATGTTCTGCAATTATTTTCGTCGCTCCTTGGGGTCAGTTAAATTTCTACGTAATTATCCATATAAGTTAGCGAAAGGTCAGGTGGTCGGCAGTTAGCGGAAGGTCAGGTGGTCGGCTAACACTAAATAAAATAGGTACCTAGTTGTAAATATACCGAGATTGCCCACCACTCATTCTCGCCTCTGCAACTCCTGTAAGCCAGGATCAACAGAGGCGACCCGACAGCATCGGATGATGAATTTGGTGAGAGCGAGATGTCTCACTTTTAAACGTTAAATTCACAGAGCTATTAATACTAGATAAACTAAGTGAATGCACTTTGCATGTAAAAAATAGACTTAAGAATTAGAATACACACTCGTTCTCGAGCCAGGACTGAAGGAATTAGGGCTGATAGAAGTGGTTTGCAATCCCTTTTTACACACCAAGTAGAAACACTTGCCTTGTCTAGTTATTACTTAGCTCTGTGGATTTGACGTTTAAAGTGAGACATCTCGATCTCACCAAATTCATCATACCGGTGCAGAAAAAGGACCTAACATGCGACTAAAAAGCATTAAAACTAATAGAAAAACAGAATATCAAGTATGAATATAGGTACGCTAAATAACTATTGCGTTACCTGACGCTGAAGCTCCGCCCCTATCATGACGTCATAGACTCACGATTGCCACACGACTCAGTTCATAGTCCCACCCTCTCTTTTATACCTCTCATGTGTGAAAATATTTTTATCACTTGACTATACTCACTCGCTCTCCGTCGGTCCAGCTAACTTCATTGCCTGATCGCGCATACATCTGTAGTTGTACGACTTCTTGTAGTGTTTACATCTAAAAAGCAGATCATAAATAGGTATATATAAACTACATAAATACCCCGCTAAAATCGCGTTAACTGAAATTCGCGTATTTCGAAGCTTATGATTAAACATAGTTAGTCAAAATTTAATCTTTGCCATAGAATTGCCATAGAACAAAGTTGTACGACGGGGAATCCCCAATTCTTCAATCAGAATGTACAGTCAGAGGACGCGAGGATTCCCGCGACCAAAGAGAAGTTAACGACTAATTACGTTATACAAATTCTTTCGCATAATGCGAGGCATTTGAACGCGAAATTTAAAATTCGCGTTATAGTAAAAAAGGCGCAAAACGCTTAGATGTGTGCGGTGTGCTGTGTGCTGTGCGAGAAGAGATGTGTTTCAGCTCGGGTGGATCCACCGAAGCTGTGCCGGGCTAGCCTTGCGAGTGTGCGAGTGTGTCGTCCGCGCACCGCTCACATCTCCGCTTCCATCGCACCATACAAATATTACACATCTCCGCACAGCGATCTCCACTGAAGCTGAGTATCAATAACGCAATTCTATTGGTTGTTTAAAAAACATCTCCTCTCCGATCGTCTCGTCTCCGCTTTGGTGGAGTCCCGGCCTAAAGTGGAGCATTACTGTATAAACATACATATCACGGCCTTGTTCCTGAAATGGTCCGCTTAGCATGGCGGGGACAATAGTAAACGATCAGCGACAAGTTGCTCACTCCTAAGAGAACGCCCCTGAGTTCCTTAGTCGATTCTTACGACATGCACCGTATTCTAGTGAAGCGCCGCATTAGCACAGAAGAAAAATCATGTACCTATGCTTTTTATTATAATAGTGGCTAGTCAGCTGCTTTACTCACTGGAATTGTTGCCTTGTTTTGTACCTTGTGTCTGTGGGATGTCCTTTACGATTCTGCAGTTTTGGCTACCTCATTTCGGGAACATGACCGTGTGCATACGACTAAATACCTATACGAGTATATCAATTTAAAACCTATTCTCTCTCAGTGTTTAAAAGAAGCTTACCCAAATGAAGTAGATCTCTCCGAGCTCCGCACTTTGCTCTGAGAGCTCTGGTGTTTGCTGTCATATAACTCCAAGCTGGTACTGTCCTTACCCCTATAAGAAAATATATTAAATTGGTATACACCAACAATATACAAGAGAGGGGTATGTTAAGCGAAATGCTATTGTAAATATTCGTCTTCAGCCTCTTGCAGTCCACTTCTGGATATAGGCCTTCCCCAGAGCACGCCACAAGGCTACTGCCACAGGGGGTTTTTGCCCATAGTCACCATGCTGGCGGGTTGGTGACCGCAGTGTGATTTTTGAATTATGCTGTCGGCACAGGAGGCGCTGCTGCTCGCTTCCCGGAGACCCTTAATCGCCTCGTACAACACCCATGGTGCAGGCAGGGGTGGTACAAACTCTACGCGGCTACTATGTAAATATTATTGAGAACTTATCCACAAAATTTGAGACACCAATTCCTAAACAAGTTTATGAATTTTCATAAACTCTAAAAAAGTAATCGATTAACATACCTCGGGTGTATGATACCCCCTTTGTTTACACCACTATAATAGTACCCTACTTACCAGTATATAGGTACTATTTAAAAATAACTTGAAAATCCTTTCAAAAACTTTATTTCTCCAGCTATAGGTATATTGTAACAAACTTACTCAGACGAAGATGCTTTTGCCATCAGCTCTGGCCTGAAAAAAAAAAATCCTACAACAAATAGCAAACAACTGCGATTTTCTATGTCTACGTTGCTAGGAATTTTCTATAATATCAAAGAAAAAATTTCTTCAAGCATTTCGCCGGCTTCCGCGACATGATCGCTTCGCTCGCCCGGCTCGTGCGTTGCGTGGGGATGGTGAAAAGAGAAGCGCTTCCGGCCCCATCGGGCCACTAGTTATTGTGTGGCCCATGTATGTATTCCAATCACGAAAAAGGTATAAAAGAGGAGGTGGGACTATGAACTGAGTCGTGTGGCAATCGTGAGGTCATGACGTCATGATAGGGGCGGAGCTTCAGCACCAGTGTAACGCAGTAGCTGTAACCACACGCTTGTGCTCCGAAATGTAACCATATTAAAATTACAAAGACACTAGCGCCTTTATCAGGGTGTTTTTTTTACTAAAACGTAGTATAATATTGCCATTTAGCGATGAGTAATTGCACTAGTAAAACAATCTTGAACCATATTGATAACGAGCAAGTAGTTTGACTAGTCACTTCAAGGTGGTTTCTATGTAAATGGCAGGGCTACAGTGGTCAATGCTCCCCTCGTCCCATACTTCACCCCCGCTCCGCGGCACACTATTTTTGTATGAAAATATACTTAGCCGCTACTCCTCTTTTATTTCTTCTCCATGATTCCAATAATTGTGAAAGAGAAACTTCTATGTCGCGATCTAGCAATTGTATTGGACCGTGGCGACCGATAGATGGCTCCGCTACAAATTGTTGTTTTAACATCTGGCCCCGCTATGCTAAAAGTGGCTGTAGGATGTCCATCATGACCGGCTATCTGGCTACCTGCTTGTGAACGTTCTGGATACCTGCTTGTGAACGTTCTGGCTACCTGCTTGTGAACGTTCTGGCTACCTGCTTGTGAACGTTCTGGCTACCTGCTTGTGAACGTTCTGGCTACCTGCTTGTGAACGTTCTGGCTACCTGCTTGTGAACGTTCTGGCTACCTGCTTGTGAACACAGCCGTGTGCTATGTGTTTATGTATTTTGAAAGCACAACTACTTAAGAAGGACTATTAAGCATCAACTTCTCGTCTTCTCTTCCCGGCATACTGTACAGTCAGTAAACGGACAAGAGGGTCTTGGTGTTTTGTAGGCGATGGGCTAACCACCTGTCAATACTAACCGAACTTGTACATCTCAACTTTACCCTCAAAATTGGTCAGATGTGGCACGATGCGGTTCTATCGGCCCTCGGTTTTCTGTCTACCCCGTAAGGGATAAAGGCGTGATTATATGTATGTATCTTCATACTTCACATTATGTTTTTTCTATTAGTTTTAATGCTCTATAGTCGCTAGTTAGGTCCCTCCGGGATTTTCTATGCTTTGTTATGCATTTTTCTGTTGATCCTGGCTCATAGGAGTTGCAGAGACGGGAATGAGCGGTGGGCCAATCCCGGTAAAAAACTACTAAAGAAGGTATTATTTCACTTACCATCCCATTTTATACGGAATCTGTCTACGATTGATCGTTGAGTATAATCTTTTAACACCTAACTCTGGAAATAAAAAAAAAAACGTATTTAAATCTGAAAAAGAGTTGATTTATCATACAATATGCAAAGATGGCGGTCAAATGTTTGTCTAGCTAATTGTAAAAAAAGATCATGGGTTATGTCGAGAATTTAAGTCATAATGTCAAGTTTGGAAAAAATGTCGAGTTTAAAGACTTGGGTCGGACAATTCATTACCATTATACTTTTTACGCCACTACTGGAAAGCGAGGAGGAAAAGTAGTGAGATTATTTGTGGGTTTTTTTTACCTTTGGATTTAGGCGAGCCTTCAATCAGGAACTGTTTTAGCATTTTCTTCAATAATGTTCTGAAATAAAGAATTACATTGTTAAAAGAAGAAATGTATACATACTCGTACATACGCTGTGAACGGAATTGAGTAGCAGCCAAGTTTTGTATTATATTTAACTTAGTTTAACTTGATCCAAATCTTATTATATAATGATTGGCAGACAAATTAATGCACATATTGAGCATAGAAGCCCTAAAACTGGTATGTATGTTCATCGGGGAACTTATAAAACCCTAAGAAAAAAAAAATTTGTCAAAATTACCAAGAGAACTGGAAAAAAGACGTCGTTTTATTATTATCATTTTTTTATAGCGTGAACTAGTTTTTATTTTATATTTAAAAAAAATAGGTAATTTTCCTAATACGTAATAGAAATTAATTAATTATATATGTATTATGAACTCACTGTTTATTGTCGCTTTCTACACTTATAAGGAAACTTATTAAGGAGCTGCGCGTTAAAACGTTCTTCTTGACTGGAACACAAGAAAATTTTGGTGAATGAAAATGAAGTTAGGTGGTACTTGCCCAAGCGTGGCTGAACAGCGGACACTGAAGTTCCGATCGCCGGCATCATTCCCGGGGCCACAAGGCTTTCTGCAGCAAGCCTAGAAGGCTGCTGATCTAGAGTAGACCTGTCTGTTTGTAATCTATCTTTAAATTCGCCTTATTCAAATTATCTTGTATTACCTATTAATATATCATTTCATTTAAACTTACATGTCCTATACGGTAATTTTAGAATGCTGCCAAAGCGCATGTCCATTAGCGGTCTGCAAAAAGTATATCTTTTATTTATTTTAAGTTATTTATATATACAGTAACACACAGTATGTATTCTCGTACACTACTTAGCGCCATCTAGCGCTCTCATCAAGAACTATTTGGTGAAACGCACACATGTACTTAATCTATGAGATTACTTAATCCATGCCTACCTTTCATCCCGACGCCTATGCATTTTCACTTGCCTCCACTTTTCGAAATTGTTAGTCAGAGATGTGTTTGTCGTCGCCTCTTCTGTATTGTGTTCGCTTTCTGCTAGGATATTATATTATTTTATAGTGGTCTATTCTCACTTTGCTTAGCTATACAGGGTGTGTGTGACAGCCAGGCAAATAGTAATCAAGTACCATTGTTTTGAGTTATGCGACAGTGTCATTACTCGCAGGAAATGCATTTTTAATTTGATTATCCGCAATGTTTGCTTTACGCACTAATTGTATCGGGCGATCCAATGACTAGTTAAAAGGGGCTTATTGGTTACTGTGTGATACATTACTGTTTTTTAGACCACTTGTGACTCTCCATTGGGGTTAATGCTGATTTTGAACTTTTTTGGGACCAACTTTTTTTTGAAAATAATTCATAGGATTTTTTTTATTTTTAAGTTATTATCTAAGGCCTACTTAAACGAACTACACAATTTTCAACGAAAATTTTCAGTGGGTTTCGCCTGAGAATCATGGTCTGAAGTCGCCATATCAATATTTGTCTGGCTGTCACTTCCACCCTGTATTTTATCAGATTATCGACTACCACTTCGTTCTCTCATTAGTATAAGTAGGTAATGCTGGATTCTGATAGAAAAAGAATAAAAAAAGCGGTCCATATGTTTTAGATTATCATTTGGATGCCTACTCCAAGCAAACAAAGAAATAAGCAATCAAATCTTTATAATATGTGGGCGTGGCCAAAATTTGTAAAAACGAGATTTGGAATTAGTATATAATATTGAAAGAAGAAAGACGTCTAATATAGAAGATACAGTCATTATATTTTCGAATTCGTTTAGATATTGTAATATTTGTCCCACCTGACACCTGGTTTAATGTTGACAAAGTGGTTGACGCCAAAGTTTTCGCTCGCGAAACTCTGAAAATAATAATATTTTTTTTTATATTTATTCCATTATAATGTTTTAGGAATAGGTGCCTAGTACTTACCTACTAGATCGGTAAAAAGTAAATAATTTGTTAAATACATATTGAAAGTAATTTTACTTTTATTAATCTGAAACATAATCAAACACACACCTACGAAATAAAGATTTATTATGCTGCATTAAAAATTGTGTTCAATTTCGAGATTATGCCAAGTTTGAAATGCTGAGTTTGAATATAAGCATAGAGGAATAAGATTAAGTCTTTTATTCCTCTATGATATAAGGCATCAACGATTGTGCTTCAGATTACATAATTATAATTTATTACTTGCCAAAAAAATAGCATACTTTGAGGTAGTGGTGGCACCGCCAGATATTTCCGATTGGTTGCGCAGAGCCATTGACGCTATCTCTGTCGAGGTGCCTAGCTCTGAAAGAGATAGCAATTGGTTATTTATATGTAATAGTTTCTAGCCTTGTTTAGCTTTGTTACCTAGAAACTTAATATTAAGATTTCAGTTGCAATCGAATGACTTTATACTACGATTAGATTAAAAGATTGTTACCAGCCATTCTGAGGTCACTGCAGTTTTCTTTGCGCTGTAAAAAACATTTAAGTATAAAAAACGTTTCATCTTTAAACATTGTGCTGAGGGATTCAGCTTTGTTTGCCGAGATTTGGCTAGTGTGTAAGGCTAGTAGGGATGAAAAATAACGTTGCCAATATGTAATTTAGAAAAGAGATGGTAAAATTCGTCATCCGAGTAATTGACCCGGTGGCTCAGTGGTAAGAGCGCTGGTACGGAATGCAGAGGTCGTGTGTTCGATTCCCACCCGGCACAGTGGTTCCAATGTATGGGAGGTGCTGGACATTCGCATCCAAAAATATAAATTGGTGAATCTTGAGAAACGAATTATGCCATCTTGTTTGGTAGATCAATGTCTTCAAAAGTTTTATTATTTTAAGTTTTTTTGTAACTGTTATATTTGAGGAGATAATTGAGAAATAGTGTTTTCTTACTATGGAAATGGTCAAACTTACTTACATATCTCTTGATTCCGGCCTCGTTTCAAGTTGCGGTCTTCGGTATTGTGTTTATATTTGAGAGAACTACAATTAATGCTAACACACATAGTGCGCCAAACGTGCACTTTCTGCGGTACATAGAAATGTTTGATTTTTATATTATAATATACTACAATGACAAGGATCTTACAATTTTCTGTTAAAATCATAGAGGAATAAGGGCCCCTCTAAATATGCGTATGGATAAATGATGTTGCAGAAATAAAAAAATAATAATTAAATTAATTAATTTGCAAACGAGGGCAACGATCGATCCACAGACGGTCTTAGACTTTTAAATAATTAATTAATGAAATTATTGCATTATCATTAAGACAGTAGTCATTAGCATTTCTATCAATTACAGATGTCATTCTTAGAGTAATTTTTAGCATTTTCAACAATTATTTGATGCAGGTGATTATTAATTGAAATCATTAGTACTAAAACATTACAAGAATAACAATTGTACGCAGTACGCAGTAATGAGGGTAGTGTAGTATAAATTGGTTGGTAATCCTTTATTTTACATCAGTTTTGATTTCTATTTCGTTCTAATAAATATGTCTTTCCGTGGATTTGTTACAAATCTTGACCTTTATTGCGCTTTACGCAAACACAATGATCTACGTGACTTTGATCATCTATTCGGTGTCCTTAAAACGAATTGCAACGTTTTCTCTTTGTGAAGGTGCCGAAGAAGACTTAAAGAACTGGTGTCGTCGATTTTGCTACCGGATCTATCCTAAATGGTCTCAAGCTGGAAGAAGCGAAGGAAAGTTTCTAAATAAACACTCAGAGTGGTTGCAGTCTGAAGTCCAGTGGCCGGATTCCCTAAAGGAAAATAATTTGCCTTTACAAGTATTACCTACGAACGCAATAGAAGAAGAAACTACTGAGCAGACGAATTTACCTTCTAAATCCGATGCCTCTACGTGTACTCATGTCTCTCCTCGTAAGCCCTTTGAAGATTTAAGTCCTCGTCAAAAGAAAAGACGCACTGAAGTACTTAGGGCATCTAGCAGCACTGACGAGATTATGTTTTCTGCACAAAGCAGTCTTAGGGCTGCAGGGGAAAATGATGTAGCTGATATTATGAAGTTTTTAATGAAAAATCCTACAGAAGCTTCTAAGATCAAAGATTTCATTGGCGGACGGAGTACCACAGATTCAGATAAATGTATATCTCCACTAAAGGCCCTAGCTTTGTTTGTGTCGATGAACCTTTCAAAATGGCGTTATATGACTTTACGGGATTTTCATGCTAAAGAAGGAGTAGCTCAATATCCCAGTTATTACATGCTTCTGAAAGAAAAAAAGAAATGTTACCCAAAACAAGAAGACGTTACAATTACTGAACACTCTGCTAAAATCAAATTGCAAGCGTTGCTAGACCTTACTACGACAAGACTTCTACAAACCCAAAACCTCTCTACCACTGAGGAGAAAAACCTGGTGCTCGTGAGCAAATGGGGCTTTGACGGTGCTTCGGATCAAAGTGTTTACCACCAGAAAACAAGTGAAACTGAGGAAACGAATTTCGCCAGTGTATTTGTTGCAAGTCTTGTACCAATCCGGCTCACATCCGAAACTGGCCAAATAATTTGGGAAAATGAGCCCTCGTCAACATCTCTTTGTCGACCAATCCTAATCAAGTTCATCAAAGAAACAAAAGAAAATGTTCAAATGGAGATGTCTGAATTCGAAGAAGAGATTAAGCTTCTGCAACCTACTAAGAGCGATGACGTAAGTGTAAAGCACCAGTTGCATTTGACGATGATAGATGGTAAGATTCACTCATACATATCAGGCACAGCAGCATCAGTGTGCGACATTTGCAAAGCGCGTCCAAATGAGATGAACGACATTAGTAAAGTAAGAAGCAAGCCAGTGCACGAAGACATGTTTAAATACGGACTTAGCTCGCTCCATGCATGGATCCGGACCATGGAGTGTTGTCTTCACATCGCATACAGATTAGACATAAAATCATGGCAAGCTAGAGGTGATGAAGCAAAGAAGAATGTTGCTGAAAGAAAATCAGCAATTCAAGAAAACTTCAAAAAAGAAACTGGAATGCGTCTTGATGTTGTCAAGCAAGGGAGTGGAACCACCAACACCGGTAATTGTGCTAGAAGGTTTTTTGAAAACCCAGAAAAATCTGCTGAATTAACCGGATTAGATGCGAGACTTTTAAGAAGGCTAGCTGTCATTTTACAGTGTATATCTTCAGGAGAGAAACTCGACATTGACAAATTTCGTATGTTCTGTAATGACACTACTTTGCTCTACGTGGAATTATATCCATGGTTTTATATGCCGTCTAGTCTCCACAAATTGCTGGTCCATGGGCCAGATGTCATTGAGAACTTTTCAATGATGCCTATCGGCTTTTTGTCCGAAGAAGCCTCGGAGGCACGAAATAAAGAATTTAGAAAGTACCGCGAAGGACATTCAAGAAAACATAGCAGTGTCTCGTGTAATGAAGATGTACTACACAATCTTTTATTATCTTCTGATCCGGTTCTTACAAGTATTCGCCCAATGTATAACAAATTTATTAAAAAATCTTGTTTCTCAGAATTTTATGAACTGATTATATCCGAGACAGGTAAATTTAATTTTGTCGATATAAACGAGTTAATCGAAATAGACTCCGCATCAGAATTGATCGATGATGATTGTGAAGACGATTCATAAATAAATTAAAATTTTAATTAAAATAAATATAAATAAATAATTTTTTTATTACAGTTTAATAAAAAGATCTCATTCGTGTAACTAGGGTCTTTCTCTCTGTGTTTATAGACATTTTTAGTTAAATTTATCTGTACTATTTTATAGATTTATAATGCATGTTGTGCTTTTCGTATTTTTTGAATTTTATTAAATAAATACTACCACTAACAATTTTAGTGTAATTTAGTTCTCAAACCATTTGACCTACATTTTGGACATGTCAAAAATCAAAATTACAAGATCACTTTCATTGTAGTGTTCAGTATGGAACTTTTTCGTATATAAAAATAGACATCTCTATGTACCGCAGAAAGTGCACGTTTGGCGCACTATGTGTGTTAGCATTAATTGTAGTTCTCTCAAATATAAACACAATACCGAAGACCGCAACTTCAAACGAGGCCGGAATCAAGAGATATGTAAGTAAGTTTGACCATTTCCATAGTAAGAAGATACTATTTCTCAATTATCTCCTCAAATATAACAGTTACAAAAAAACTTTAAATAATAACTTTCAAAGACATTGATCTACCAAACAAGATGGCATAATTAGTTTCTCAAGATTCACCAATTTTATTTTTTGGATGCGAATGTCCAGCACCTCCCATACATTGGAACCACTGTGCCCGGGTGAGGAATTTTTTCTATTTCTTTATTAATAATTTTATAATTTAAGTATGTACTTATTTGACGACGACGTATGTCTTTACGAGATACAAAAAAACATACATATATTATATACATATGTATATAAATATATATATAGAGGTGATTTTTGGTCGTCAACGTTCCCGAGAACTACGGAATCTACGGATTTTTTTTTTAATACTTGATCTGGCAAAATTTATAGTGTCCAGTAGTTATGCTAGTTTTATCATAGACAGATATTAATTATTTCTCGTGAAAAATATTGCTACGCGCATCTGTGTGCAGTTATGCAGAAAAACGCAGTCAATTTACTCAACTTTGGACCCTAATATTTTGGAAACCAGACACTTCCCAGGTATGCTTCCATGGAGAAAAATGATCGTGATGATGAGGAGATTCCGTAGTTTTCGGAAACGTTGACGACTAAAAATCACCCTGTATACATATAAATAAAAATAAAATACATTTCTATATATAACATCATCTCAACAATAAAAATAAAAATGTATAAACTTCACAACATACTATAATTTTAACCCCACAGCAAGATCCCTAACGTTTAAAATAAATGAAATAAAAAAGTTTTGAGTCCTAAGTACAAAATTATAATGAAAGATATACTTCGAAATTGATAACCTTATAGCATCGTAATATTCACCTGTGGATGCAGACGTCTGATGTCATTTCTGCGTCTACGGCGAAGCCTGGCTGGAGGTATGGGTATTCTCCTGAAAATATTTATAAACGAGGAATTTTTAAAACATTCACGTGTTAACTACCTATGCTAAATGTGACTTTAGTACCTCCTTCGCGATCATGTAGTTCTGGCTACCCCATTTTTGGATCTGTCTGTACCTAAATTCACACAAGACAGTCATAAATTTAAATGCGGGCAAGTTGTAAAAGATTAGAACCAGAAAGAACGCCTCTGAGTTCTTTAGTCGATTCTTACAATATGTACGCAAGGAGATGTGTTAAAGTAAAGCTTTGTCAGATTTCACCCAATAAGCAATGCAATTACTAACCTAGTTTCAATGGACGCTGGCACATTTTGTTTTTGCAGAAATTCTTGCGTTGCCAAAGTGGTGGTTCCAATACTACCAGTTTCTGAAATAAAAGTTCTTTTTCACAATATTTAAAAATATTTAATGTCGAGTTTACAAATGTTACGAATATTTAGGTACGACTTTACAGGCTGTGTTTACGAGTTTACGAGATTTACGAAGAAAGTGATAATGTACCTTATGCTGCATAGCATTAAAATCGCCATTGTACAAACTGTTAGACGTGCAACAAAGAAATTATTGTTACCGTTCCCATTTAAGCTTTACTTTATTTCTAGTTTAGGCTTAAAATCCTTTTTTTTTAACACTCACCCGCACTGTTTTTCTTTTCGGCAGACTTGTGTTTCTGTAAGAGATATTAAATATAATGTGAGTACTTAGGTACCATCATAATTTTCAAAGCTGTCACGATTCCGACTATATACCATTGGCTTAACCCTAAAAAGCGTCACGCATAAATGCACTTACATGAAAACTATTATTTTCGCCTTCTAATGCCATCTGTGAAGAAATTGATTTGCTGAAAATACAAAAAAAAAAAAACAGTAAGTACTTATAAGTAAAAAAAAAAAAAAAAAAAAGTAATGCTAGCTACTTAAAAGCTAATTTTTCAAGATTCTCAATTGTTACGTTGAAAAATCTCTAAAGCATCTTACATCTGCCAAAAAGAAACACTTTAGTACCAAAGCACGTGTTCAAGCTAACTAATTTACTAGCACTGCATAAAATTAAAGCTAAACAAACTACGGCTATCTAGCGACACATGAACGGCAGGGGGTAAGAAATGCAAGAATACTGGGAAGGGAAGGCATTCAAGTAAACATAGATGGCGGGATGAGTCTAATTAGCCACGGAAATTGATAAAAACAGGTGTTTTGCTCTGAAATGTACTAGGGTCGCATAAGATAGAAGAGGTGTATTGTGCGTTTCACCGTATACTTCCGATGGATGATGGCGCTAGTTACTATGTTCATGACCACATTTTTTGTATCACTGCATACAAAAAAAATGTTAGTTCCGAAATCAGGAATAGGCTTATACGGACTCGTAGAGTGTTGAGCGCTACATGGTGGCAAAGGAGAACCATGTTTTCTGCCACGACCGAGTACTAGGGTAACATAAATTAAAAGATTCAGTTTCAAACAATGTCCCGTAGACACATACTCGTAGTTTCCTCGAATTGTGGTAAGATAGCTGTCGACATCGTCGTGAATATTAATAAGACGAAATAGCGTGTCGTTGAATATAAATAACATTGATTGGGTTATCCTGATATCTGATATCCTTACCTACTAATATTATAAATTCGAAAGTAACTCTTTCTGTCTGTCTGGATTTCACGCCAAAACTTTCAACTACTATCATGATATTCTTCATGCACGTTCGTCAGTTTAGGGTACTCTTGACCTGACCTTTCTCCAGAATTTCACAATTTGATCAGTGAGGGTCCGACGAGGTTTTCCCCTTCCAACCCTTCCATCCATTCTTCCGTTGTACACTTTCTTTGTCAATCTACTTTCATCCATCCTCTCCACATGCCCAAAACTATATATTCTGGCTGTTAGGTAGGCCTACCTACCTAGTTTACACTTCCGAAGTGCTGATGAAACTGTTAACATGTGTAAAGTCCCCACTTCCCCAGTCCCCAAAAAAATCTCCAGGTTACAGTGGCGCCAACTAGTGATTGCAAATATGGTGCCCATTACACTCATGGGATATCAACTTACCTTGACTTCTCCTTGACAGTGACCGTCTTGTCAGTGCTAGTATTGGAGCCAGTCATCTTGGCCAGCTCAATGACTCCATTGATGGGCATCCTCGACCGCTTGCTGCGTCTCCTCTGACGTGGTATTCTAGACCTGAAGTTATACCTAGTTTTTATTTACGAGTACCTTTGTGTTGATGCGGGGTTTCACTAGAATACATCAGCTGCATCTCCTTCCGTGCATGTCGTAAGTGTCTGAGCAATTTAGAGGCGTTCTCTCAGGCGTTGGCCTGGCGACTTTTCGACAATCTTTTTATATCTGACCTCGCTATAAACCTCACATTTGTGATCCTGTAGTTTTGGCTGTCGTATTTTTGGGAAATCAGCCCCGTTTTAAAATCTGCAGTCTCGCGCTTTGCGATGGGCGCGGTGCTGGTGATATTACTGCTTTAAGACTGAATTAATTCACGCCGTAAGAAAAACTTCTTTATATGCGAACTACATAGGTACATTCATTATCATCTGCCTCCCTCTCAAAGGGATAGATGTATGTACCTATGTATCGTAGACGTACATACACACAAACATTTAGACACAGCTGTGTTCCCGAACTGCAGCATCATCGAAGAGATCCCGCAGCCACGTTTAACATAGCGGGGACAGATGTAGGTAAATAATCTAGCTAATATATTCTAGTGAAGCCCCGCATCAACAGAGGAGGCATACTCGTACCTACCTTTCTGGAATTCAATCTCACCTGGACCTAATCTTCCTAGGTTTCACAAGCTTAGCTCGTCTTGCCGTAGCGCATCCCTGGAAGATGCGTTGCGCACACGCAGCGCAGAACAACACCCCTTTGAACACCTCGCCGTCTAGCAGATTCGTTTCACTGCAGACGTCTGTAAAATGCAGACATCAGGAGCGTTGTGCTGTATTACGAATCCAATTATTGGAAAAAATTATAATCAATGTGATTTTGAGCCTCAATTTTGAGAACAAGTGCTCTGTAGCGGGAAATGTAAGTTTGACCACAAGGTCAGGCAATGTAAGTTTCGAAAAAAGCAAGTCGACCCCATAAATAATGGAATAAGGGCAGGAAGATGATGACCTCATATAATAATATGGTTTCATCCACTAAATATATTAGTATAACTTAGGTTTTTAAACCTCAAGCACAGATCACAAGCCTCAGTTAAATTTATTTGGCACCCACATACACATGTACATACACCCTTCTCTTTTACACTTTTGTCGGTGATTATATTTTCCAGATTTTTGCTTAAGTATTGTCATAGGTAGGTAACAAATTGAAACTCAAATTTGAAACTCAGGTAATTTTAAAATGCCGCCGCACTTAAGCATATATCCCTTTCTCTCTTATACACACAATTTATAAAAATTGACATTTACCTAAGCATAATCAGTCAAAGGGTAATAAACGCCCTTAAAAATAATTAACATTGATTAGTTCTAAAACATTTTGTTAAAAATAACGTTACGTTGTTACGAGTGATGATTTATGTACTCAATGAAATTAATGTATTTTTTATTTGTCTGTTTTATGATTTAAAAAACTTTATACGGTGCAACCTTAATATGACGTATCTCAATACAACGACTTCCTCGATTTAACAAATTTTTCGTTTACCCCCTTGAATTGTCCATAAGAGTCAATGTAAAATATACCTTAACATTGCGAACATTTTTTGCGAATAACCTCTTTATAACGAATTTTAGCCCACCTAACCACAACATAACAAACCCCAGTTCAAGGAATTGCTTGATATAACGAATTTTTACTTGTTCCCTTCATTATTTTGAGGTTGCACTGTAATATTAAAAGTGCTTTTCATTTCTGTTTTTGACTGTACCTACAAGATAACACTCGACGTAAAGGGAATAGGAACAAAAGATTCTCAAAGTTAACAACATCTACCAAAGAACAATAGGCAATTAGACTCGACGTAAAGAATATCGACGTAAAGGGAATAAATCGAAAATGATTTTTTGCTTAACATAGCCCATCTTTTAAGCCCTGTATATATTTTGACTATTGTATAATGTCTAATCGCTAAAGGAGTCTTACGAATCAGTGTGGACAGACCCATGGTGCAATAAAAGAGCCTGAAAGAACCGAGGAGACAACCGATGCGCGATGTTTCATGACAGTAGAGGAATAGACATACCCAAGTAGTATCTTCTCAAAAATGTATTTCTATGGCAAAAACATCTAGTAAATTGGCAAGAAAAGAAGCCTCACCTATTCGGCTACTAAAACACAACATAGGAATAGACTTATCAGCTACCTACGTCTCCTTCCGTGCATGTCGTAAAAGAGGCGTTTTATCAGGCGATGAGTTTGCAATACATAGACAATGTTGCAACATGACACTGGTCATGTATATCTAACACTGTTTTCACTATGGGTGCGCCCACAACCGGGCCCTACACACTCCACTGACCCTCGGATCTGACCAGTCATAACTGCGAAAACAAGCACTTGCTCTACCTACAATCGCCACGAGAAACCAGACCCGAGCACCAAGCATGCAAGATAAATGATACATCGTACTATTTCCGAAATCCGAACGTCCGAATAGGGATGTTTACTATGGTTGAATTTTAATGACATTTTATGCTTATCAGAATAACTCATCAAAATCATACCTATCTGTAAAATTACAATTTGATTAAGTTTCCAAATGAGGTAATAATAAGCCTTCAAAGTTAAGTGGGCAAGTCCATTTTTCAAATGTAAAATTAATTTAAAATTACAACATCACATATCCACCTGCATCATTTACAGTAACTTTTGCTTTGTGACCATATTTATAAACGCAAAATTTAAACTAGCTGCAGAACAAAAGTTCTTTTACGCGCATACAAATTACGAAAGAGTGACGTCATAATTGTGGTAGCCGTTTGTATGGAGCGTTTTTTGGCAAGTCTAAAAGTGTGATTTTGAAATAGTTATATCCCGGAAAGTTTTCACACTAGCAAAGTTTTTCTTTCACAAATGTTTCTTTTATTATATGATCTTTCGATGTAAATGCAAATAAAAAAAACCGTAAACATCCCTATTGTAACGCCTAATATGTACAATTTCATTTATAGCACTGTTTTGCTAAACATGGCTGTGCTATCTTCTTTGTAATTCTGCAGTTCTGGTTACTCCATTTCGGATACAGCCATGTGCAATATGCATATACCTACATGTTATTTATTTATAAATAAATAAATGTTATTATGTAATTAATGTGTAGGTACTTACAGCATTTGTGGCACTCCTTGTGGTAACTGAAGCCTTCTTTGATAGTTACACTGTTATTCGGATTGACCGGGCCCTGGCAATGCTCACACACTTCGCAGCTGCAACAATCACACAAGCTAAGCAACTCTCACCGCGGCCGCCCTTTGGATGGGTGGGACCCAAGTGAGACCACACAACTTTGAATTGGATTTACTTGGAAGTGCCTAATATGTTTAAGTTTTATACTTACGCCATTTTGTGTTATTTTTTTTTACATTTTCTATTTATAAAGTTGTTTATTTTTAGTATTTTTTCATTTTATGACGTTCCAAATTTATTTCGGAAATTTTGAAGGATTCACTTCTTCGGACTTTATTATTTTTTTTACAAATAGGGTTAGATTCCAGAATCTAAGTAGGTTTATGTTATATTTACAAATATTACGTAGGTGTAAGCTTGCCTTTATTTTAGGCGTGGAAATATCAGGAAAATTCCCCGAAATTGGGGGAAAAAGAAGAAACAACATTTATATGTATTACCAAATAAATAATACTTAAAAAGGCAGAATATTTGAAATTATACGATAGTAAAACTAATATTATTTACGAAAAATAATTTTATTAAAAATATGTAAAAGGTACAAACGTGACCAAGCATAGTATTCCTACAAATACATAATTGATAATTATAAATTAATTAATGTATAGTTCTTTAAAAATATTGCATAGACATATAATTTAATTTTAAAAGATCAAAATACGTATGAACATTCCTTACACTTTTAAATAACAACTTTAAGTAGCGAAAAACTTACTTGACCAGCACCATTTTTATAATAATAATAATAATAAAAATTCGGATTTCCAACACTTTTTACCCGACTACAGCAAAGTAAAACGAGGGTAAGTAAATAATTTTTTTTTCTCATTATTTTACAATGTAAAATCGTTTACAATAAATATAATAACGTTTAAGTACTTTATTTAAAAAAAAAAAACTATATTCTTTAAAAAATCTTATTATCTACAGAGAGAAGTACACATAGGAATATTACTATGGTAAAAAAATTGGGTATTATCTTTATTTACTGGCCCTTAAAATGCAAATGAAACATTATAATTTAATTATAATAAATTGTCAAAACGTATGTTAAATAAATGTTGAGATCACAAAACAGAAAAAACATCAAACCAATTGAGATCGCACAGTTTTATGTCAGTTTTAAGTATTTTTCGAAATTTATATTAGCAAAGAAATGACAAAATACGACTAAAAGCTATTTTAAAAAGGTTTAAAATAATGTATAAAACTATAATTTCACAAAATACTGGCCCAAGTCTGTGAATACGAAACACTTATCTATAAAATTATAACAATATTTAAAACTAAAAGTGTTGAATCAATTCTGCGACGCTACAACCTTTTTTGAGAATTAATTCTCTAATATCGAGAGATTTTTTGCATATTTTCAGATTATAGTGATTCATTAATTATACACTTACACAATTTGGAATTTATACATTTCCGAGATTCTTTATGATCCCTAGTATTGAAATTGGCATTCTTGCTGTATTATTAAAATTGGAAATCTTTATGATCTCTAGTATCGAAAAAATCTATTAAATAAATATAATATAACGTTCTTATTTTTTTAATTTTAAGTAATCTGGAACCAAAGAAAGGTATTATTACTCTATTACACAACACAATAATAACTTAATGCTATATAATCTTAATAAACATTTGAAACAAAACAATAAAATATCAAAATCTAATATTAATTTATAGAAAAAATAGGTTTCTTTATTTTATTCGTTAAATTACTAATATTGCCACAATCGCCCTTTATTCAAATTGTGGAACTTTTGAGCAAATATTTATATATCATAAAATAGGTATTTATTAAAAACAGTAAAAAAAATATAATTAACATAGGTAATTTTGAATCATATAATTTCTTGTTAATTTTATTTACATCACAACCGAATTTATTTGCTAATTATTATAAAGATCACAATAAAAATAAGGACATGATTACAAGATCTTATCTAAGATGTTACAATTTTTATTTACCTTGGAACATGCGAGTTTACTTTACAATTTTCCTTTTTAAAATAAAATATTGCATAGTTATATCACACTATCTTAAATAACACTTAAATTTTTGATATTATAAATATTTTTATTTATTCGTCGTAAAATAGATAGTTAAGGCCCAGATTTTTTTTTTGGGCATAGACAATGTAACAATTATACGAGCGACAACGAAGTTTGCAAAGTTATCGAAACGTAACCTTCAACAAGAAGCTAGATTTTAACGATCTATAAGTTAGAACTATCCGTTTATTCAAACATCTGCTTTAAGAAAATAATTCTAGGAATCAGTTGGGTCGATTCTGACGGTCACACTCAAAACATAAACCTAATCTTAGTCAGGTCTATCTCTCTCCGTTCTTAACATAAATTGCTGAGAGAGAAAAGGACAGGTAAGACTAATTTTACGTTTAGGTTTAAGTGTGCCTGCTGGAATCAACATTAGTATCTTCACTCTTAACCTTATCATTTCTAAACAGTTTTTTAAATCATAATATTGTAAATAATATACTGGCTTCAAGTAAAAAAAAAATGCCGCAATGCTAACTCCTAAACTATAAATAACTTAAATAATACTATGTCATATAATAATACAAGAGAAAGTATTTTCGCCTAATGGCAGATGTGTCTTTTTTGTAACAGCACAAATAATAGTTTTTTTTTTTAAATTATTACATACATACATATACACACGGCTGTGTCTTTCGAAATAAAGGTAGCGAGAACGGCAATTATTATTTGAAATAAAACATATTGATATTATAGTAATTTATATAGTAATATACAGGGTTAATTTTAAAACATCAATAACCTCGCAGGACTAGATAGCTAAAGTCATAAAAACAATAAATTTGTTCTACGAGTTTTATCATAACTAAATACATTGTTAAAAATGATTTTCCAAGCTTTTATTGTACTGTCGTGACATTTGTAAGTCTATGTTTCATTCGTAGGTATACGAAAAGGTTGACACCCGCGATCGCGCGCGCCTCAGTATTATGTACAGACTTAAGAACATTCAGAGGTAATATTAAATTGATATTTATTGTTGTATGATAGTAAAATGTGACAAATTATCAAAACTCGTAGAACAAATGTTGTTGTTTATGATGGTAGCTACCTAGTCCTGCGAGGTTATTGATGTTTTAAAATTAACCCCGTATAAGTATTATAGTAATATGTATTTCTTATTGATTAAAATATTTTATTATTCCAATACAAACATTTATACTAAACGTGGGTGTGGATCTGTTCTACGATTATGCAGTTCTGGTAGCCAGAATATTTTGGGAACACAACCCTGTCTATATATTTATATATATTTAAATACAAAATATTTAAATACAAATACTATATATTTAAATACAAAAGTGTTTACGTAAGTAATTATTTTGGAACTTTATCCCAAGTTAATCTTAAACTGAAATTATAAGAACTAATTGAGTAAATTAATAAAAATTGACATTTAGAAAAAATAAACGGAGGATATGTTATTTTTTTAAGCAATATACTGTAGGTTGTTCGATAATTACGTTTAACAAAACATTGAGCAAATTATTCAAGAAAAAAATCACATAATCTTATTGATAATAATAAAAAAATAATGCCCTCTAGAGGAGTGAAAACAAAATAACTTGTCTTCTTATAAAGTCACGTGTTGCGTTTACTGGCCGATAGATGGCGTGGAACTTATATCAAAGTATACTTATGTTATACTTAACTATTGCCTATTTAGATTCGATCCAGAGGTTTATACTTATGAAAAGAGACACGAATCAGATCTGTGAAAAAAATATAACTACTTCAGCCAAATTTGGCCGCGAATGATTTCTGATTGACTCAGAACCTTAGTGATATGCGAGTTTGATGGACACAAAATACAGATGTCGCTATAAAAACAATAGTACTCAAAATAATAAACCCGATTCTGGGGAGTTATAATTGTTAGACAGTCAACATTTTATAAAATGTTCAAAATATAAGCACCGGTAAATAAGCGGTACTTTTAATTGTAAAGTTTACTTTTGTAAGAGTAACTTTTAATAGGCTCCAAAACAGGTATATCTGTGTATAGGTGCCACGACGCAAATAAGCACCTAGCGATATAAAAAGGCACCTCTAGAAAGCAAATTACGTAGTTGGTGGCACCGAATGCGTTAATGCCGCCGAAAATGCAGCCCCAGTTGTCCCTAATGCTGTCGCATATGCAGCCCCAGATGGTTCTAATACCGCCGCATACACAGCGCTAATAACGCCGCATACACACCCCTAATGCCTCCGCGTACATAGACCCAGATCTCCCTAATGCCGCCGAATATGCAGCCCCAGATGACCCTAATGCGAACGCATACACACCCCTAATGTCTTCGCATATACAGCCCCAGATCTCCCTAATGCCGCCGCATATGCAGCCCCAGATGGTCGGACCTAGCGAAGCAGCGTCGGCACAGCGGGCACGCGAACGGACGCTGGCCGGTGTGCTTGCGCGTGTGGCGCGTCAGCTCGTCCGAGCGAGCGAACCGCCAGCCGCAGCCCGCCCATGCGCACGAGTACGGCTTCTCTCCTGGAATACGTGGCCCCTTAATTGCTATTTACATTCACACACTTTACAATACATTAATCTAGTTCTACACTAAGATGTCTAAGGTGGGTACTAAGCAATGGAATGTAAGTACATAGATAGGTATAGAAAGATCCATGATACGGAAGCAAACATCGATATCCGGGATTCGAACCAAGGACTTATAATGCAGCGAGCAGCACACTTTACGATATGCACGAAAGGTCTCCAGAACTCTCTCTCTCTCTCTTTGGAATACTGAACACTCTGACAACCTCACGTCTATTTCTTTATTCTTACATGCACGAAAGAATATGCAGCTGATGTATTCTAGTGAAGCCCTGCATCAACACAGGTCTTGTGCACTAGATTCAAAAAATTGTTGCAATCTCCACAGACTGTGAAGAACACATATAAGAGCAACTAAATATAAAAAAAAAAACATCTTACCAGTATGCGTCCTCTTATGTGCTTTCAGATGCGAGCTCTTCGTGTATACTTTATGGCAGCCGACGACATCGCACTTATGCAGCCTCTTCCTTTGCGCGTCATCACTATTACTATCGTTTTCCTCCTTAGCCGTCTTCGTAAACTTGCGTTGTGTCAACTGATTTAATGAACCAGTCAGTGCATTCTGCAGTGCTGTGTTCAAAAGGAAGTTCTTTATTTGAATGTCTGTCGGTTTTGGCGCGCTCGGCATCGCGAAGGAAAATGGCGGCAAATATTGCTTGGCCGGCTCGTGGTGCGTTTGAGCGGAATGCTGGTTGGTTGAGATCGGGAGTGTCGGTGGTTTCGTTCTGAAATTGAAAGTCAGGGTCAAAAGCGCGAGCCTAACTTGACCGAGGGTTCATCTCGCTTTACATACATTAAGACTCATATAAGTACATAATTATTATACTAACTTGCTGACATATTGTTTTGGTTTCCTGGCACTTCGGAGGTCGGGTCCTACTTTGATTTTAGGCACCTGATAACTAGAGCTGTAATAATAAAATGGAAAATCAATTATCAATCAAAATGTTTATTTCAGTGTGGGTTATTAAGTATCTTATCGTGAATCATGAGGATTGAGCTGTCTAAAATAAAAAGATGGTAAAATTATACATTTATGTGTTTTATTAATAACGTACAGTGATTTTTTGTTGGCGCCCAAGTTATGGTTCCCAACTCCGAAATACAGATGGCGCTAATCAGACTAAGATTAAATGTTTGATTAATCTTTAGTTATGTTATGTAGGTAGGATGTTTACTACTGTGGCGAATATAAATAAATAAATATAATAAACCTAGCCACGCTTATGAAATAAAAGGATGAGCAGAAATATGTAAAAACCATGAAGAAGGTATAAAAGAGGAGGTGGGACTATGAACTGAATCGTGTGTGACAATCGTGAGGCCATAACGTGATGATAGGGGCGGAGCTTCTGCGCCAGTGTAACACAGTAGCTGTAACCTAGTGTTCTGTGCTGTAACCACACGCTGGTGTGTGCTCCAAAATTTAACCGTATTAAAATTACAAAGACACTAGGGCTTTTATCAGGGTACTTTATTACTAAAACTTGGTATAATATTGCTATCTAGTGATGAGTAATAGCACTAGTTAAATAATCTAAAACTATATTGATAATGAGCAAGTAGCTTGATAAGTCATTACAAGGTGGTTTCTATGTAAATGGACAGGGCTACAGTGTTCAATGCTCCCATCGTCCCATACTTCATCCCCGCTCCGCGTCTCATTATTTTTGTATGAAAATATACTTAGCCGCTACTCCTCTTTATTTCTTCTCCATGGTAAAAACCCTACATTTCATCTGTCACCCTATATTAGGTCTCTGGGTGAGCCTAACGCAGCGATATTACTTAAAATGTGATATAAAACTGCCAAATGTTTAATTGCAAATAAAGATTTATCTTATCTTATCAAAAATTTGTCTAAAAAGGCCTTCAACGACCTCAGGGGTTTTCTTTCCCTTTTTATAAACAAGGTATAAGGGAGTATAGCAACCCGTGAAAGTATTGATATAGTTGTTCGGTATTAGGTAAGTAAATAGAACTGAAAACTTACTGCAAATGTATGTGTGTGGACAATCTGTCATGTCTGGCTATACTGGAGGAAGAAGGAGTCACGGAGCCTGAAACGAAACCAAAAAATATTTTAGCAAATTTGTGTTTTTATACAGAGTGATTTTTGGTCGTCAACGTTCCCGAAAACTACGGAATCTCCTCATCATCACGATCATTTTTCTCCATGGAAGCATACCTGGGAAGTGTCTGGTTTCCAAAATATTAGGGTCCAAAGTTGAGTAAATAGACTGCGTTTTTTCTGCATAAATGCACATAGACGCGCGTAGCAGGATTTTTTCACGAAAAATAATTAATATCTGTCTATAAAAAAACTAACATAAACACTAGACACTATAAATTTCGCACGATCAAGGAATTTAAAATTAAAAAAAAAAAAAACCCAACATTTTTTTGGCATAAACTTACTTTATTTCATGTATAGAATACGTACCCTTCGTTAAAGGGCCACAAAAAAACACCCTGTATATGCTAACATCATACCAACATTACCGTTAAGCTTATGACACTGTTATATATGTATAATTATTTATATGTAAAGTTATAATTGTATTGAATTTTGACGCAATGTCAAGATTTTTGGGATATCTAATTAAAAAAAAAAGTTATATAAGTTAAACTTGATAACCCTCTTTTATAGTCGTTTCCGTCCTAATTTGACTTTTAGTATGTGTCCATTCGAGGTCAGGACAAAAAGTCCATAGTTTTAAAATAATTACTTCTTCAGCTAAATCAAGTGTAAAATTTTGACTGCACTAACGGCCAATTTCAATGCGCGAGATCAAAAAGAATCTCGGATTTATTTATTCCTAATTTGAAATTTTGTATGAAAACAATTGAACATTAAATCTGAGATATGCAAAAAATCTCTCAAGATCTCAAGTATTTATATTTTACCACTAAAGTGGAGAAATAATTATGTACTTCCACAATTAAATTAATTGTTTAATTATGAGTGCAAAGTATATTTATATTTTTATTACCACTAAAAGGGGAGTTTATTCCGCAATATGCTGGCAACATTATCACGCGAGGCGCGGCGGGGCAAAGTCGTGCATTTTTTACTTCCAGTCGTCGGCGAGGCAAAGGAATCAATTGCCTTATATGCCGATTTAAAAAGCTGGCAACATCAACGGGGGTTCTAATTAGTTTTTTGTTATGATGCTCGTGTTTGTATAGCTATTTATAACATTTTATAGACATGATCTGGCCGCGTGGTGCCGGCAGAGTAGAATTCGTACCACCCCATGTCTGCCCGTGGATATCGTACGAGGCGATTAAGGGTTTCCGGGAGGTGGGCAGCAGCGCCTCTCGTGTTGACAGTATAGTCCAAAATACAAACTGCGGTCACCAACCCGCCTGCCCAGCGTGGTGACTATGGGCAAATACCCCCCATGGCAGTCTTGTGGCGTGCCCCGGAGGAAGCCTACGTCCAGCAGTGGACTGCAATAGGCTGATGATGATGATAGACATGATGCATAATAGTATGTTGTACTTAAAATCACAGGACTGATTTTAGACTGATCAGGGCCGGCCCGCCCATACGGCGAACGGAGCAGTCGCTCCAGGCGCCAAATCATAGAGGGCGCCTAAATGGTAAAGATATAGGTATATATTATTAGGAGCAAACAGGAGAGGCGCCATAATATCTCGCTCCATTCTAAAATTTACCTCGGGCCGGCGCTGGTTCCTATATGTATGTAGGTATGTATTTCGTGCAATAGACCAAAGGAAAGCGCGCAATCAGATCGAGATCTTTTTATATACTTTTTTTTGCTCTTGTACGATAAATGGGCGTTCAATAGGTTTTACATTATTTCCTTTAATGGATAATTGATTGCCTTATAAAGTGAAATACCTGTATTTAGCTTTTTTTATACGACAACTACTTATTTTATTGCCGCTTTGCCACCTTTTAGAATTACACGCAAGAGCGCATTTGTGTAGTACTGATTGCCACACATGAGCGTAGTTTCCTTTTACCCGACAACGCCAGAGGGAGGGTTATGTTTTTAGAATGTATGTTTGTATGTATATTTCTGCACACTCCAGTAGAGTCTAAACGGCTTGTCGCATTTGAGCTTGAGAGGTGCATAAGATTCGTCCATAGAAATGGAAGAAGATATTACTACGTATTTTGACAGGCTAGTTGCCGATAAATCGGTTTATCATATCGTGTTTCGCAGGTCATGCTACTCGGGCTGTTAGGTATAAGTTCATATTTGGCGCGCTTTGTCGTGTCATTTTCATGCATTTTCCAATCTTTTCCTGCCCTAAATGGGAACGCGGGTAAACAAAGAAAATTATACCCAAACGTCAATGAGCTGACGTCTTCGCATTTCGCCGGAGTATCTACCTCGGTTCGGTCGACATACTGATTGTCCCGTCAACCAGTAGGAAAATCATCGGGATACCTCGCGAGTGTCACCCTTTTATCTTATGTACGGATTGGCGAAGGAGGAAACCCATAATACTGGCAAATTCACCAACTGGACTGCCAGCCGCCTGCGCAACTACCAATACCAGACACAGTCCACCTCGAAGGTAGGCGTTTCCATCCTATTTTCTTTTGCCCCTACAACTACCAAGTTCCTGGATTCGTCTTAGCCGTGAAGCGAGAGTGACACTGGGTCAAATACGCAATATAGATATGAGGATTTTTATTTTAAAATAAACGGGTCGTTTAGTTCACCGTGTGGTGTCATCAGAGTAGAATAGCACAACCTCATGTCTGCCCATGGGTATTGTACGAGGCGATTAAGGGTTTCCGGGAGTCTAAAATACAAACTGCGGTCACCAACCCGCCTGCCCAGCGTGGTGACTATGGGCAAATACCCCCCCATGGCAGTCTTGTGGCGTGCCCTGGGGGAGGCCTTCGTCCAGAATTGGACTGCAATAGGCTGATAATGATGATGATGTCTGCCCGTGGGTATCGTAAGACACGATTATAGGTTTCCGTGAGGTGGGCAGCCTTCCGTGTTGACAACATAGTCCGAAAATCACACTGCAGTCACCAACCCGCCTGCCCAGCGTGGTGACTATGGACAAAAATAATACAATCTGTTTCATAGGATAACTTCCGTGCCTGATTTCCGAACTAACATTTTTCCTACACAGATAACCTTGTCATGGACACAGCAACTAGCGCCAAAGGAACTATTCGACGAAATGCAATCTAAAGTTTGCTTCATAGAATAGCTTCCGTGCCTGATTTTGGCACTAACATTTCTCGTATACAATTACACAGATAATCAAGTCATAGACCAGTCTTTCCCAAAGTGGGCGATAACGCCTCCTCGTGGGCGTTGGAGGCATAGAGAGGGGCAGTTAAGGCCCCAGAAAAAAATAGCGCAACTAATATGCTATTGACATTTTTAAGGTGAAATAAAAATGGGGGGCGCTACTGATTTTCAAAGTGGGCGTTAGACGAAATAAGTTTGCAAACCTCTGTCATAGACGAAGCAACTAGCGCCAAAGGAACTATTCGATGAAACGCGCTCAACCTTGCGCAATCGATTCTCCCACGGTCCGAGATCGATCGTGTAATCCGTGTAGTTCGGGATTTGCATGTTTTTCGATTTGAGAACGGTGTCGCGAAATACATTTCGAATTTGGACTGACCATAGATTATTTGGTCACAGAGCTGATGTAAGCTTATCCTCTATCCTAGTTGGTACCTACCTAATATTTTAGATTGAGAAAGGGAAATACAGTGCAGTAGCCGCCACACTGAGCAAATATAAAAAGAAGACTTTTACTAAAATCTATTTAATTTCATGTAAGTAATTAGATTTAAACCATAATCTTGTATTATTAGGGACTTTTAACTAAAAATAAGAAACATATTTATACATATACATATTAGTGTAATAAAGGGTACGGCTGGTAGTGACTGGATGGCAAAAACGGAAGATCGAGCCATGTGGCGTACTCTGGGGGAGGCCTACGTCCAGCAGTGGACTACAATAGGCTGACGACGACGATATATTAGTGATTTTGATTCCCTACCTTCCCGATTCAACCTCACATTTATCTTGTAGTTATTACTACAGCGTCGCACTCTGGGTAGAACTTGTGCAGCTCAGGCCCACCCAAAATAGCCATTGCAAAATAATTAGGCATTTTATTTTCATCTACCAGCAAATGTACAGACTTGTAATATTATAATCTTTGCCCAAATCGTGTGACATTGGAGTACTCATCTCAGTAACAGGAAGGGCAGAGACGGGCGTCCTTTCTAATGTAATTTAATAAACTACGAGTACGTACTTATTTGTATCCTTACCTTGGCCTTTACCTAGTTTATATTTAAAACTAGCGACCGCCTGCGACAACATCCGCCTCGTTTTTTATAGTCATAACGATATTCAGATTTATACCGGGTGATTTCATCAAAATCTGTTCAGTAGTTTTGGTGTGAAAGAGTAACCAACGTCCATTCTCACAAACTCATATTTATAACATTAGTAATAATGATAAAATGAAATTTGCATTGTTATGTTATTTTCTAGAGCTCTTAAAAGTAGGTGCATTCGTGAATTTTTTATAATATCTTCAACTTATAGGTATTATTTGGTCTCACAGTAAAGTTATTTTCTTCCGGCATTATATAGTTTCACTACAATAAGTAAAATCTTATCATAATACCACATAAAAGTGGTCCTATGATGTTTAATTTTCGTTTAACATTATTTCATGACATACGTAAATTATAGTTAAAATTTCCGTAGGCATGTAAAACGCTCAAATGACACTTCTGCGACATAATCTTTGCCGCTGTAACATTGGGAACGCATCAGCTATCTCGCATCGAAGGGCAGTGAGTGGCCAGTCCTTTCTAATGACCATAATGTCGTGGTTTCTATAGAAGCTTACTGGATGTCGCATCGAATAAAAACGTATAAATTTTAGCCGATTGCGATAGAAACAGGGTTATGTTTTTAAGTGTATGTTTGTATATTTCTTAATACAGGGTGTAAAAGGGTCTTAGATCTAGTGACATGTAATCTATCCACAAAATTTAAAACTCACAAGCACATTTATTTTTCAAGATTGTATGAATAATCCTGAGTTGTTATTTTAGGGATCAAATTTTGTGGATAGATTACCCATTACTAGGTCTATAAGACTCTTAACTATTACTGCTCCTTTTACACCCTGTACGTATACACATAAGCCTATTACGGTCCACTGCCGGACGTAGGAGTCCCCCGGGGCACGTCACTAGGCTTCTGCCACCTCTTAAAAACAAGTCGACGCAAATACGGTACTTTTATTATATCCTATACAGGGTGTTTGTGACAGCCAGGCAAATATTGATATGGTGACTTCAGACCATGATTCTGAGATGAAAACCAATGAAAATTTTCGCAGCAAAATTCTTGAATTTTCCGACTTTTTTTATTATTTCAGGAAAAAAAAATAGTGTGGTTCGTTTAAATAGGCCTTAAATAAAGACTTAAAAACAAAATTTTAACCAATGAATGATTTTCAAAAAAATAAGTTGCTCTCAAAAAAGTTCAATTAACTGATCAACCCCCAAAGGAGAGTCACAAGTGATCCAAAAAACAGCAATGTATCACACAATAACCAATAAGCCCATTTAACTAGTCACAGGATCGCCTGATACAACTGGCGCGGAAAGCAAACATTGCGTATAATCAAATCAAAAATTAATTTCCTACGAGTAATAACACTGTCGTATTACTCAAAACAATGGTACTTGTTCAGTATCTCAGTATTTGCCTGGCTGTCACACACACCCTATATATCTACGTATGTTACGTATCAAAGAGTGTCACATCCAGTCTCTCTGCATCCGTGTAGCATTGAGACACACCCATAATGCGCAGGCGGTTTTGCGTTATTTGCGCGTAAGCAGCTATATGAGCGTTTTTGCGTTTACGCGAAATACATCAATGAAGAAACATTTCCATACATACATGGGTAATATTTTATTTTATACTTTTATATAATAACATACAGGGTGTTTGTGACAGCCAGGCAAATATTGATACTATTACTTCAGACTCATGATTCTGAGGTGGAAAACGCTGAAAATTTTCACAGGAAAATTCCAAAGTTTTCCGATATTTTTTTATATTTTTATGAAAAAATAGTTTAATTAGGCCTTAGATAATGACTTCACAATAAAATTTTAACCAAAAGGTGATTTTCAAAAAAGTTGCCCTCAAAAACCTGATTCACCCTAATGGAGAGCCACAAGTGATCCAAAAAACAGTAATGTGTCACACAATAACCAATAAGCCCATTTAATTAGTCACAGGATCGCCCGATACAACTGGCGCGGAGAGCAAATATTACTGTGGGGTAAGCACGAACCTTTTTACGCGGCGTAACGCTGGCGACTCGCTAGCAACATCTATGTGATTTGACAGTTGGACGATAGCGTTACGGACTATCGAGAGGTTCGTGCTTACCCCTCCGATAATCAAATCCAAAGTACACATCCTGCGAGTTATACGAGTAACACCGTCATATAACTAAGCAGAATGGTTCTTGTTCAGCATTTCAGTATTTGCCTGGCTGTCACCCACACCCTGTATACACACGGTTGTTTTCCCAAAATGGGATAGCCAGAACTACCGGAATCGCGAAGGAGATCCTATTGCCACGTTAAGCATACCGGGGCCAGATGTAAAGCAGCAGTGTAAAGTTCCTGGGCCAGATGTAAAGCAGCAGTGTAAAGTTATTTGCTTTTTCACGACATGCACGGAAGGAGATGCAGCTAATCTATTCTAGTGGAGCACAGGATCACTCATTCACCCTTCCACCCTTACACTACACCCTCTTAGAAGGTTTAAGGTGTAGAACACTAAAATAAATATTTGAATTTGCAGTACGTAATTTTGCAATGTACGAATTTAAGCTAAACAAACATTAGCTAAATTCGTCAAATTTTTCCATACATCTTGCTGTCAAATGTCATATTTAAACAATGACTGTGTAACTTTAGATGCGGTTTTGTAATAGCACCGTTGATGTCTCTTGAATAGATGGACTTCTTACCGCATTCGAAGTCGCCGGCAAACGCTACTAATACAATAAAATATTGTACTCGTAGATAATTATCAGCTTTTACGATTCGGATTCGGCTGGTAACCTAATATTTATCACGGAAAGTAGTAATACGTAAATCACAGCCATAACAATAGAAATTAACGAACACGGTAAGCGCATTAAACTGTGGCCAACACCTATGATCAGAATCCACATTTGATAGAAACGCGTTAATCACTCAGGCATCACAACATCTCGATTTTTTTGAAATCATATGACGCATTATATTGAGGAATGTTTTGATAACATCGGGAACTTCGCTGTCGCTCGTAAAACTGTTAGGTACCTATATTGCCTAAGGTACCTGATATCCTAAGCTTAGGACTGTCTCGTTTCGGGGCAAAATTATACCAGCATCGGTATGATGAATTTGGTGAGAGCGAGGTGTCTCACTTTTAAACGTCAAATCCACAGAGCTAAGTAATAACTAGACAAGGAAAGTGTTTCTAATTGGTGTGTAAAAAGGGATTGCAAACCACTTCTATCAGCCCTAATTCCTTCAGTCCTGGCTCGAGAACGAGTGTCTATTCTAATTCTTAAGTCTCTTTTTTACATGCAAAGTACATCTACTTGGTTTATCTAGTTATTAATAGCTCTGTGAATTTGACGTTTAAAAGTGAGACATCTCGCTCTCACCAAATTCATCATACGGGTGCAGACTGTCATCTACCTATCAGATTATATCGCGCGTCGTCTCATCGCAGATTTGTATCTACATAGCGGGCAACGCATCGACCTCAATACGATATGCATCATGTCATTTTTGCGACGCGACGCCAGAGCACAGTATTGTGGTTTTGTCCATAGTCTCGTGAGGGTAGCTGTGTACTGGTAACTTAATTTATTGTTCTGTTTGTGTGCACACATACCTACTACCTCTTATGTTTCCGAATTCCGTTTACCCTTTCCTGACTGGTTTGCTAGAATTTTTTTAAAATCAACTTTAGCATTAGGATAAGAATAATTTCACATTACATGTTTTATGCACACATAGCTTTGCCATACACACCTAACTGAATAATATACTACCAATAGACAATGACCACAAATTATTGAGCTTTACGACTGTATATTAAAACAAAGGTATCTTAATTTAATGTTCATTGGGCACATAGAAATCGTAACAAACAAACCAACAACTGAAGCTGTGGAAAATGGGTTCGATTCCCACTCGGGTGAGGAATTTTTTCCATTTCTTTATTAATAATTTTTAACTTTGGACCCTAATATCTTGGGAACCAGACACTTTCCAGGTATGCTTCCATGGAGAAAAATGATCGTGACGATGAGGAGATTCTAGTTTTCGGAAACGTTGACGACCAAAAATTATCCTGTATATAAATGATGTTACAAAAGGGTTATCTTAAGCGTAATATGAAAATAGAAAACCCATTCACACAATTTGAGACACGAAATCACATGTTTATTTTACCAAACAGTTTGGAGAATTCCTAAACAATATCAGAAATGAAATCAGAAATGTTAATTGAATACAATCTCGAAAATAAAACATTTAATTTCGAGTCTCAAATCTGGATAGGTTTACAGTGGGGCTATTTTTATAGCTTTTCGCTTAACATACCCTTTCTGTTACATTCTGTATATACAGAAAAGATAATCTAATTTTCTAACAAATGCACAGACAACAACAAAAGCAACTCAACTTAATACCAACTTAAAATGACTTAACGCTCACAAATCAAGCCACTTTCATTTTCATTAAGCCAACAAAGCCATTTAGGTAAGCAAATGAAGTTATAACTTAACCGACTGTCCTGCTAACAAGGCAGTAAGATATAAAGTTGGACAATAAGCCCTTTGAATTAGCATTAACAAATGGATAACAATACATTTAATAACCGTAGCTAGTACTAATCAAAACACCACTCAAACAGTTGTTCAAGATCAATTATGGGTAAATCGCAGATATAGAAAACAATCGTACACTACAAAAAGAAAATTCAAAAGCAATTAACTCTTAAAACACTCCTAATATCAATGTAATTTCTAAGGAAATCAATTTAGCAAGCAAATATGAAGTCTATGCCCATTATTTACCTTATTTACCTGTACATTCATATACATATAGGGTGATTTTTGGTCGTCAACGTTCCCGAAAACTACGGAATCTCATCAAGATCATTTATCTTCATGGGAGCATACCTACCCGGGAAGTGTCTGGTTCCCAAGATATTAGGGTCCAAAGTTGAGTAAATAGACTGCGTTTTTCTGCATAAATGCACATTGACGCGCGTAGCAAGATTTTTTCAAGAGAAATAATTAATATCTGTCTATGAAAAAAACTACCATAAACACTAGACACTATAAATTTCACACGATCAAGTAATCAAAAAAAAACTTTTCAAAAAAATTTACATCGTTTCCCAGCATTTTTTTTGTGCATAAAATTACTTTCTTTGATGTATAGAGTGCGTACCCTTCGTTAAGGGTGGCAACGAAAAAACACCCTGTATACACACGGCTGTGTTCCGAAAATGGAGTAGCTAGAACCTTTATAGCTAGGGGACAATTCTGCAAAAAAAAAATTGAGTCGAAACGCAGGCACGAACCAACGAACCGTTAACGAAACGAGGTGCGAAGCAATATTTCTCGTAGTACCGCTTGAGTAATAGGATGAGTATATTATAGCACGTAACAGTCGCGAATATGACAAAATAAAAACACGAATATCTGTGGCGTGCTGAAAATGTGTCTAATTATGTCACCGTCGTAAAATGATTATTGCTTCGTAGTACGGAGCAACTGCAACGGTTCCGGTTCGGCTTGGTTCCGGCTCAAATTTTTTGCGGCATTGCCCCTCTGAATAATTAAATTTTATCAACTATTGATAGCAGTGGTTGATAGACAGCTACTTTCGCGTCAAATCAAAATGGATTTATTCCTATTCTTTCAGACCATAAGCGTCAGTTATTTAATCAATGAAATGAAAATATAATTCAGTTCAGTAGAAATCTGCTTTTAAAATTAAAACTCGTGAGCAGAAAGCGAAATAATTGTGTATTTTAAAATACAATCGAGTTTTCCTAGAACTGTAGAATTATGATAGGAGAGCACAGAAACGGGCGCTGTAAAGGTGTATTTTAAGAATTATGATAGGAGAGCACAGAAACGGGCGCTGTAAAGGTGTATTTTAAGAATTATGATAGGAGAGCACAGAAACGGGCGCTGTAAAGGTGTATTTTAAGAATTATGATAGGAGAGCACAGAAACGGGCGCTGTGAAGGTGTATTTTAAGCGAAATTGAAAACTATAGAAAATATAGCCCTAAAATTTTAGACTCTAAATCACATGATTATTTTTCTAGATAGTATGGATAATTCCTAGACACCTCAGATTTTTTTTTACATTTAGCTAGGCAAACACTTGACCGCCGTGCCTGATGTTAAGCCAGATGCGGCCTAGGGTGGTACATGTTTGCCTAGAAAGTGCCTATTCACTCTAGCTTTGAAGAGACCAATGTTGTAGTGCTCGGGAAATACATCGGCAGGAAGTGCATTCCACTCCTTAGCCGTTCGCATTACAATCTAGTTAGCATAACGTTTGGTGCGGATGGGTGGCATATCAACAACATAAGGGTGATACGCTAGTCTGCGTCTAGTATCCCGATGGTGAAAAGGGGCTGGTGGAACTGTATTGTGAAGTTCCCACGCACACTCTCCAAAGTGTATCCTGTAAAACAATGACAAGGCAGCAATTTTACGGCATAAATGTTCATATAATATTGAAATATAATTTTAAACATGTGATTTTGAGTCTCACATTTTAGGTTTAAAGATCTTTATTCTCATAAGAAATTTACATTTCACTTATAATGAGATACAAAGGAATAAATAATAATAGTTATAAATGTTATAGGTACTTAAATTAAACACTGGTACTTGCTGCTGTTAAGTGTAACTTTAGTTTGCTTTTAAAGGCATTCATACAAGTACAACTCTTTAAGTTGTTCGGCAGACTATTGAATAACCGAGTATTAATTTTTACGTTTAGTTCTATATTACTTGTTAGTTGCGATTTTTTTTATCAATATGCATGTGTTATACTTATATATTTGTGATAAATTTAATAATTTAGTTTTTATATATAGGTCTTTTGTTGGCGTGTGAAAAGGAAAATGGAATAAAGATTTTATAATTTTGTTTTGCGTTCTCTGTAATGGACTAAGGTTAGTTGGTGCAGCAGATCCCCAAATTTCAATTAGATAATTTAAATGGGATTTTACTAAGGAGTAGTAGATAGTGTGTTTAATCTGTTTTGGGGATAGCTTCTCTAGTCTAGTAAACTTTTTTCATAGCATTTAGCTTAACATACCCCTTCTGTTACACCTTGTATACAGGGTATTACAAAAAGGGTATGTTAAGCGAAAAGCTATGTAAATAGCCCACTATAGAGAACCTATTTCCAAAATTTGAGACTCGAAATCACATGTTTATTTTTCAACATGAACATTCCTGAGTTGTTTGGGAATTCTCCATACTATCTGGAAAAATAAACATGTGATTTCGAGTCTGAAATGTTTGGGTAGGTTCATTTTAGTGGGCTATTTACATAGCTTTTCACTTAAAATACCCCTTCTGTTACACCTTGTAGTATATACACACGGCTGTACTCCCAAAATGGGATAACCAGAACGAAAGAAATCCCATAGACACGTTTAGCATAATCGGGCCAGATGCTCGGGTTAATGCATTCATTCAGTGACTCAATCTGTTATTATGCAACAAGTATTTGCATTTTTCTAGCATAGGTATGCACATTGTCAGTACATATTTAAAAACTATATATGCCATATGTCAGAATTTACTTCATACAGGCCAACCACTGCAATTACCATTCCGGATTTCAACCCTTGTTGACACATTTTCCAAATCTGTCTGAACTAGGGTATACTACAGTAAACAGTTCGTGACAGCAAAAATAATTGTTATTAATGAGGGCAAGTTTATAAAGTGAATTGAAATGATCGATTGAGTGAGACATTTGAGTAAGCAAAACACCTTGTAATACCTTAAGATTTTAATTGTCCGCTTAATTACCTACAATACCTGGTCACAGAGGAATAAAATGTAGACATAGAGTGCTAATTTCATACTAACAGTTTCGATGCACCATTAGACTTTTTGGTGCCTCATAATTCCAGTCCTTGACACTTAGATTGCATTACTATACGTTATAATACATTAGTAATGTATAGGTAGTACATTACTATACATTACCCTAATATAATCTAAGTATCAAGGACTGGAATTGGGAGGCACCGAAAAGTGGTGCATCGCAACAGTTAGTATGAAATTAGCACTCTATGACATCTTATTCCTCTGTGACTTGGTAAAGACTAAAGTCTTGAATATGTAATTATTAATGTTTTTTTTAGAATACTACATTCACCATGGAGAAGAAATAAAAGAGGAGTAGCGGCTATGTTATAAAAGGTTATTAATGTGCAATGTAATATGGTCTAGGTGTGAGTGAGACAGAGATATAGCTTACTCGCTCTAACTGTCATGGCTGTTGTTCTGTATTTGGTTACGAGTTGTATAAGGTCAATAAATATGTTCTATTGAAGTTTAAGACCATTTTTCATTTATACTTTATCTGGTTATGGGCCCAGATAATGAACTAAAACAGAAAATTATAGAAGTTTAAAAAGGAAAGTAAATACTGTAGTGTAAAAGTGCAAAAACCGGCGAGCGTTGGCGGCAAAAATTTTGAGGTTAAGTCGGGAAGGAAATTACTTGTTCGAAAAAGTTCAACAAGGCAGGAAAGTCTACAGAAAGAAAGAAAATGGAGTCCATACAGAACAATCATTCTATTATAAAACTGGAAGGTGCCAGAAATTGGAACATATGGAAATTTCAAACGTCCGTATTACTGCGTGGTCAAGGTGTCTACAATATAGTGGATGGAACTTCGGTTAAACCTGAGGGTGAAGTACAACGAAATCGTTGGGAGGCTCAGGATGCGAAAGCTCAAACGTTGTTGGTCACAAGAATGTCGGAAGAAGTCATGTTACATATCATTTCGTGTGAGACCTCAGCTAGTATGTGGCAGAAACTACTAAGTGTCTATGAACAGAAATCTGAAACAAGCATCCACATAATACAACAACGTTTCTTTCAATTCAAATACGATGAAAATTCAGATATGTCCGTATTTTTATCAAAAATACAGGAGATGCAAAACCACTTGAAACAGCTCGGCGAAGCAATATCCGATAAGTTTGTTATAACGAAGATTTTGATGTCGTTACCGGAAGATTATAAGCATTTTGTCTCGGCATGGGAATCCGCTCCAGACGATAAGCAAACCTATGATAATCTAGTCGCTAGGTTGTTAATAGAAGAAGAGAGAATTAAAGAAAAAGGCGGTAGCTCGCAATCATCGGCAGCGTTTGTGGCTAAAAAAACAAACAGGAAAACTGTCAAGTGTTTTAAATGTAATAAACTAGGACATTATATAAATGAGTGCCGATTTAATAAGACTGATGATTTTCGTAATTCCAAGGATCATCTTTTGGAAGTGAGGTGTTATTACTGTAATAAGCCCGGACATTTAAAAAGTCAGTGCCGTTTTAGAAAGGACAAAAAAGGTAATGCATTCGTGGTCATGGACAAAATTTGTGAATCTAGTGCATATTTTAATAAAACAAAATGGCTGGTGGACTCGGGTGCAAGCGAACATATGTGTTGTGATTACGAACTATTTAACTCCTATTGTCCCGTAAAAGGTAAATCGGTAATTGTGGGAAACGGAACGCAAATTAGTGTCAAGGGCAGCGGACAGGTGGCAGTACAAGTATGGACCGGGAACGAATGGATCGACACTACCATAGACAATGTACTACACGTTCCCGAACTGTCAACCAATTTGTTTTCTGTGAACCGCGCAACAAGTAAAGGTTATGTTATTGTGACAGGGGAAAATGAATGCAAGTTTTATAAACAAAATATGGTGATGGCAGTTGCTGAGCGTAATGGGAGCATGTATTATTTGAACTTTCGTTATCATAATACGTCCGAAGCCAATGTTGCGGAAATAAAGCGTTCAGTTTTGCACGAATGGCATGAAAAAATGGCGCATCAAAACATAACTTATGTGAAAGAAGTGTTGAAGAACAATAAAGTTGATATTAATACTCAATTATCCGACTCGGCGACATGCGAAAGTTGCATGAAGGGTAAAATTCACCGTCTGCCTTACCCTAGAAGTGAAAATGTTAGCTCCAGGACATGTGAAATAATTCATGCAGATACATGCGGACCGATGGAAGAGAGTTCTATTGGGGGTTCGAGGTATTTCGTCGTGTTCAAGGATGATTTTTCAAAATACAGGGAAGTGTGTTTTGTTAAAGGAAAACATGAAATTAAACTGTGTATTAGAAATTTTATTGCTCGGGCTGAAAATGAGACTGGAAATCGAATTAAGATTTTTCGTACTGACAACGGAACTGAATTCGTAAATAACGAGGTACGAGAAATGTTTGGGGCAAGAGGAATAGTACATCAAACATCAGTGACTTTTACTCCGGAACAAAATGGTCGAGCTGAACGAGAAAATCGAATTTTAGTAGAAGCGGCCCGTTCAATGTTATTTGCGAAAAATTTACCTACCAACCTATGGGCAGAGGCTATAAATACAGCAGCATATGTAATTAATAGAACTGGAAAAAGCTCAGTTGATGGAAAAACTCCATATGAATTATGGTCAAACAAAACATTTGATATCAACAACCTTAAAGTGTTTGGCACTCCAGTATATGTCCATATACCAAAGGAAAAGAGGCGTAAGTGGGACCCTAGAGGTGAAAAAGGTATTTTAGTTGGTTATGGAGAGACAACTAAAGGATACAGAGTATTTTTCCCACACATGAATACTGTAGAAACAAAAAGGGATATTATTTTTGTGAAAGAAAATAAAGAACAAGAACCAGAGTCGACAACGGTGCCATGTGTATACAACCAAGTGGAGGAGTTCAATCCGGATGATGCTGGGAAGGAGGATGCTGAAGATCGAGCACAAGTTGTTGAAGAAGATGATAACACAGTGAATACCTTACAGAGTGATTCTGAGGGCAGCTTATATGAACCAAGTGATAGTAGTGAAGGTGAATATTCTGAAAATCCACCCTTAAACCATGAAAACAAGCGTGTCAGAAAGAAGACTCAATTCTTTAATTGTAATAATGTTTTGGTAGAAGATTGTGAGCCTAAATCGTATGAGGAGGCTATGAGGAGTCCAGAGGCATCTGAGTGGAAGAAAGCGATCCAGAGGGAACTACAGACATTAAAAGAAAACAATACATGGACAGTGAGTAATCTACCAGGTAATCAGAAAGCAATTAGTACTAAATGGGTATTTAAGATAAAACAAAACAACAATGATATTAAATATAAAGCTAGGTTGGTAGCACGAGGCTTTGAGCAGGAAAATGTATTGAGTTATAGTGAAATATATGCCCCCGTGGCTAAGTTGGCCACTTTTAGACTGTTTATAGCTATTGCAACAAAATTCAACTTACCTGTGTATCAAATGGACGTTACGGGAGCATTTCTATATGGGGAAATAAATGAAAGTGTATACATCAGATTACCTGATGGAGCCTATGAAAATAACAATTGCATTGTAAAGCTAAATAAAGCCTTGTATGGCTTAAAAAAGTCACCAAAGTACTGGAATGACAAATTCAACTCTGTGCTAATTAGAGAAGATTTTAAAAGATCTGAATGCGATCCTTGTTTGTATTCTAAGTGTAATGAAAATGAAAAGATTTATGTACTTATATATGTTGATGACTTATTGATTTTTGGTAGTAATGAAGATTCTGTGTCACATTTAAAGTCAGTATTAAAAAAGGAATTTAAAATGAAAGATTTGGGTCTGGTCTCTGATTTTTTAGGAATTAATGTAAAGCAAAATTTAGAAACTCGTGTTACAGTATTATGTCAAAGAAAGTATTTGGAAAATGTACTTAAGAGATTCAATATGTATGAATGTAAACAAATTAGCACACCTATGGACCAGAATTTTAATGTAAAGGAACTTGAGAATAATAAGTGTACAACTGAAACTGAAAATGTATGTAGACAAATAATTGGATGTTTGATGTATGCAGCTTGCGGTACCAGACCAGACATTTGTGCTACAATATCAATCTTAAGTAGATATCAAGATAGGGCTAGTAACATGTTATTAGTAGCTTTGAAAAGAGTTCTGCGATACATCAAACACACATTAGATTATAAATTGATTTATAATTGTAATGATGATGAGTTGGTGGGATTTTGTGATGCTGATTGGGGAGGAGACCTGACAGATAGGAAATCTACCACAGGCTACTGCTTTAAGTATGCAAACTGCCTAATTTCTTGGTGCTCAAAGAAGCAAAGCACAGTTAGTATTTCTTCCACCGAAGCCGAATATGTAGCAATGAGTATGGCAGGAGCTGAGGTATGTTGGCTGAGCAACATGTTGTGCGATTTTAATATAAAAAATGTAACTCCAGCTATCTTATTCTGTGATAATCAGTCTGCCATGGTTATTGCTAATACCAACACTGTAAAGAGATTAAAACACATAGATATTAAATATCATTTTATTAGGGAACTTATTGAGAAACAAAAAGTATGTATTAAATATGTAAAAACTGAGGAGCAAATTGCTGATATGTTGACCAAAGCTTTGAAAAATAATACATTGTTAAAATTTGTAAGTATGTGTGGTTTAGAGTAATTCAACTGCATAGAATGTTATTAGAATACCTATTGTTATAGTAGTTGCAAAGTTTCTTTTCTCAGTAGATAATTTAGTTTTAGTTAATAGTATATATGTATCCAGTTTATTACATTGAGAGGGGGTGTTATAAAAGGTTATTAATGTGCAATGTAATATGGTCTAGGTGTGAGTGAGACAGAGATATAGCTTACTCGCTCTAACTGTCATGGCTGTTGTTCTGTATTTGGTTACGAGTTGTATAAGGTCAATAAATATGTTCTATTGAAGTTTAAGACCATTTTTCATTTATACTTTATCTTATATATATAGTATATTTTCATACAAAAATAGTGTGCCGCGGAGCGGGGGTGAAGTATGGGACGAGGGGAACGTTGAACACTGTAGCCCTGCCCATTTCCATAGAAACCACCTTGTAGTGACTAGTCAAACTACTTGCTCATTATCAATATGGTTCAAGATTATTTTACTAGTGCAATTACTCATCGCTAGATGGCAATATTATACTACGTTTTAGTAGAAAAGTACCCTGATAAAAGCGCTAGTGTCTTTGTAATTGCCCATACAGGGCGTCACATGTACCTACTATATTTAATTTTATGTAACATCTATATAACCTGTGACATGCAATAAATGAATCTAATCTAATCTAATTTTAATACGTTTACATTTCGGAGCACAAGCGTGTGGTTACAGCTACTGCGTTACACTGGCGCTGAAGCTCCGCCACTATCATGACGTCATGGCCTCACAATTGCCACACGACTCACTTCATTGACTCCCACCTGCACTTTTATACCTTATTCGTGACATTCAAGGACGTATAAAGAACAACGGACACGGTGTGTTGTCTTTACACCGATTGAGGCATTTATAGTAAGCTCAGTAACGTAATTCCATACCATTGTGTTGATAATTTCTTTGAGACATAGGCCTCCCCCAGGGCACGCCACATGGCTCGATCTCCTGTTTTTAACCGACTTCAAAAAGAGAGGTTATCAATTCGTCTCTGTTTTTTTTTTTCGAGAAATCGAGGGCAATCCTCGAATATTGTAGGCACATGTAGTCTGTTTTTATACTGAGCGTTTTGATCACCTACATATAAAACGTAACATCTGATGATGGAATCTCTAAGGAATCTAGGGATATCCTCAAATATAAAAGGCACGAGTAGTCCGTTTTTAGATTTTTATAGAGAATTTTGGTCAGCTACACATAATATAAAGGAAACGAGGATCTGATGATGGAGCCGCCGAAAAACAGATAGTGGAAATTTTTAGTAACAAAATCCCCCTATGGCAGGAGGAGGCCTACGTCCAGTATTGGACTGCAATAGGCTTATGAAAATGAAGATAACAGTGTTAAGTCGTGAAATTATATGTTGCGTTAAGCCGTGTCCGAAGTAAGATGGTTATAGAGGAAGAGGTAGACATGAGAATAACGAGATGACGGATAATAGGGATGAATAAAAGAAGAGTACCTACATATTGCACCGACCCCAAATGATTGGGAACAGGGCAGGAAGAAGGAGTGTAATTATATGTTGCTTAAATAAGAGTGTACATGGCTGTTGTGCTGCCAAATCTCTTATACTCCTCCGAGGCGTGGTGCATGTACCGTCGCCACATACGCACTCTGGATCGATTCCACCTCAAGTGCCTCCGATCCATCATAAGAATCAAATGGTCCGACCGAGTGCGTAATACCGAAGTATTGCGAAGAGCCAATGTAAGTGGCATTGAGGCCTATTTAATGCGTCGGCAGCTTCGGTGGTGCGGTCATGTGTCTCGTATGGCGGAGGAGAGATTGGCTAAGCGCATCTTCTTTTCTGAACTGGAGGAGGGTAAGCGGAAACGCGGCGGGCAACTCCTCAGATACAAAGATGTTCCGAAAAGACATATAAAGAGATGCAATATAGATCCATCTAAATGGGAAGTATTGGCAGCACAACGACCAGAGTGGCGCTGGACGGTGATAAAGCAAGTACACGAGTTCGAGGAGCAGCGTCAAGCTGACCTTGACGCTAAACGTGATGAACTAAAGACTTGTCCTCCTGCTGCCATTATCTATAATTACAATAATGGCGCACTAACCTGTCCTCTCTGTGTGCGCGGGCGTTCAGGGCGAAGATTGGCTATGTAAATGTAAGCCATCTCCGAGAGCATGACCGCCAACTTAGTAATATCTAGGAGTAGAAGTGGTCGCCATTATTGTATGGGTCCGCCGAAATCGGTCGGAGGTCATCATTATCATCATCATCATCATATTGTCAGACGTAAAGTTTCGAAGCCTAGTCCTTTTTCTCTTTTGTCATGTGGCCTATTTAATCATTTGCTGGCATATAAATCTGACAATATTATGCCTCCTAAACTTCGTACACGGCTAAACGCAATATATATTTGCCCTTTAGTAAAATTTTACTTTAGTAAGCTCGAGGTTTGGGAGGAAGTCGGTTTTTCATTTTAAAAAAATTATCACCATCCAGTCACTACCAACCGCCCTCTTTAAGTCATCGGTCCATCTTTCCAGAGTGCGTAGAGGGGAATTTTGTAAGCCGGAGTGGGTTTAGCTAAATCTTCCTTTTGAATCATTTAATCAATCTATTTAAAAAACAATGCCAAAATCTGATGCACAGTTTTAATGATCTAAGTATACATTCCTTCCTAGTCCTTATATATAAAACAGACAGTGGAAAGCTACTCTGTTTTACATTAAGTAAAGTAACGAAGCTCGCATTTGTACATTATCTTTGTAAATGTTTGTTCGAAATGTGTTTTCAGGGTACAATAAACAATAAGAATAAGTACCTAACTACCCTGCGATAAATTCATGTAGAACAGTGGAACGTACTAGTAATGAGACGAGAGTAGACACGCGATAGGGCTCGGCCTTGGCCCGTTACTTGTCAATCAAATGGAACCTAGCACTAGTCTCTCAGTATTCCTAGTGATAACCCTTGAGGGCACTCGGATGAGTGAAAATAATAGCTAATTTAATTATCGTGTGTGGTTTATTTACTAAATTTATTTCATGTACGGATTTTCACAAAAATTTCAGTTAGCTATACCCGAGTAGGGTTGGCGTCAGGCCGTAAAACAAATGCCAAATCTTTGGAAATGTGAGTTTCGAAAGAAACCATTATGATGATGAATTGCCATGTGTGGTGTCGGCAGAGTAGCACCACCCCATGTTTTCCCGGATTAAGGGTTTCTGGGAGGTGGGCAGCAGCGCCTCCCGTGCTGACAACATAGCATAGAACATAGTCCGAAAATCACACTGCGGTCACCAACCCGCCTGCCCAGCGTGGTGACTATGGACAAAAACCCCCCCTATGGCAGTCGCCTTGTGGCGTGCCCTAGGGGAGGCCTACGTACAACTGTGGACTGCAATACGCTGATGTATATATAGGTATTATATGTAATTTAATAGCACTTTATACATATACTGTTAGCGTAAACAAAAGCATGGCGACTGCGGCTATAAAACCGATAATAGTTGTAGAATCTACGAGTCCGATGCGAGAATCAATTTGCTGTGTGTGGTACAAAATGCACGCGAGAGCGGGAAATGTCATCTTCTGTAAAATAAAATAAAATACTTAAATCTCTATTTTAGAGACTAAAAACTTGGAGATGGAACCTGAAATATTGAAACCTTTTTATGACGTAGGCTTCAGATAAGAAAGGATTTCTTAAAATTCCCAAGGGATTTGGGATAAATAGGAACTTACAACTTATACTGACGAAGAAAAAAAAAGAAGAAGCCTATAGTTTTGGGAGTCCTCAAGTTATCTATGTGTGTAGCGTCGAGTAATCTATCATACAATTAGTATGAAGCTACGTACTTTAATCTTCTTTAATATTTAATTATCTTTATTTTAACACCAATTATACCACTAATACAAACAACAGATCATATTTATGCCGATGAATACATGTGGGTAGTTATATAATAATGTTCACTAACAAATAAACTAGGCTGAGCCTGTAGTTACTTCCATACAATTTAAATAAAAGATAATGCTACCGCGCACGGTTTGACCATAGTAACGATGTTAGAGACAACTTCGAAACGTATTCAAAATGGCTCCTCTACATTAAGATCCCTAATGTCTTGTGTCGTGGGTACTAGGTAACGGTAAGAATCATCCATGACTCGGAAACTAACATCAATATTCATCATTTCACTGTTTGCACATACCGGGATTCGAACCCAGGACCTATAGCGTCGCAGGCAGGGTCACTACCCACTAGACCAATCGGCTCCTTTTATAACTTGTACCACGCACCTTGCCAATCAGTGGAACGATCAGGCGTTTATACAACAATCACTACCGAATATATATGGGCCACGAAACCAGCGTTTTGTATATTTATACAACAGATAAAGGTAGGGTATTTGTGAGTAAGGGTGTGGCTTCAGTTACAGCTGTTAGCTATTTTTATTTATAATTTATTTATGTGGTCCTATCGGCCCTTGGTGCTCTGCCTACCCCGTAAGGGATAAAGGCGTGATTATATGTATGTATGTAATTTATTTATACAAGCAGACATATAGCTATGTCTGCTTATAATTACCTATATAGTTTTGTTATTTAAGGCTACTAAACAGTGTATAACCACTTGAATGTATTTTTCAATACATTTCACATCACTCCTCATTTAATAAATATTTTTCATTTACCTTTAGTTGTAATGATCCTTGATAATATGGCAAAAGTTACGTTATTTTTTGTTCCGGACATAAGTTGTCAACATACTTTCCTTACAATATTTTTTCCTTTATATAAAAAAGTAGTCTTTAAAATAATTCCACTCTGTATGATCATTTTGCAGACTAAATAGTTATAACGACTGACATTTCCAATATTACATATATATATATCTACAGTGTGGCCCGTTAAACGTAGATTTTATGGCGGAGACATTAAAATCAACAAATCAACGCTCGCCGGCTACAGAACAGTAAATATCGCTTGAACAGTACACGACAATGGGCAAGGAAGTGAAAGCGACTGGACTAATGGCCCAACGGCTGAGGGGACTCGGGAGAAATTGGCCTAGATGGCGAAAGGACCAATCCGTTTTAGAGTCATACATATAGACACTATGTTGTCAGCACCACCAAAAATCACACTGCAGTCACCAACCCGCCTGCCCAGCGTGGTGACTATGGGCAAAAGCAAAATAGCCTTATAGCAGTAGCCTTATGGCGTGCCCTTAGGGGAGGCCTACGTCCAGCAGTCGACTGCAATAGGCTGAAGACGAGACGATATAGACACCTGGCTGTATTCCCGAAATGAGGTAGCCAGCAGAAGAGACAATTAGCCAATATTTTGATCATATTTCGCTCTTATATACTGATGCGGAGTTTCACTAGAATACATCAGCCGCATCTCCTTCCGTGCATGTTGTAAGAGTCGAATAAGGAATAGGGGCGTTATCTCTGGCGATAAGCTATCAACTTGGCTGTAGCATATCACTCGCGAATTCTCGATTCTGGATGTATTAGTGCTGGCTATAATACTAATACACCCTATGTAAATACATATAGGTACATATGCATAGTATAGTCACGCCCAATCTTTCATAAGAGATTGGGGGAAAAGTGTGCAAATTGCACCCCCTTTTCACCAGTTAACTTTTTAACTGCCACGTGGTAAGAGAGCCTAATGGCACTTTTCGTGCACAAAATATTATAAATAACAACCGGTACCCAATTCAAATATATTAACGTTTTCAAATCATTCTAAAGAGTATCATAAGCTAAAAATAGTCGTATACTTGAAAATAAAGCTACAAAGACAATAAAAAAAAAATCATAAGTCTTTTTATGGAATTAAATAAATTTGTATGAAACAGTGTGATACAAAGACATTAGCGCCTCAGACGACTTCGGTACTCAAATGAAGTGTAGAATGCGCAAGAGCACAGCCTTGACGGACAGCTATAGCGATTATCGCTTTAACATTGGAATTAAACGATGTGCACGATTGCTTTTGCGTATGGCGCGAGTCATATACTTTCCGATTTAGAAGAAGTAAATAAAACAATATATTTTGAGGACATTATAATATTTTTATATCATCATCATCATCATCAGTCTAATTGCAGTCCATTGCTGGACGTAGGCTGCCCCCAGGGCACGTCATAACACTGCCATGGGGAGTATTTGCCCATAGTCACCACGCTGGGCAGGCGGGTTGGTGACCGCAGTTTGTATTTTGGACTATGAAACAATCAAAGTTTACCTCTTTATAATATTAGTATAGATAGACAAAAAACATTATGTATAACGACGAGATTAATGCCTTGCAAGTCTTTCTCTATCAGCTAACCTGGTTACTTATGAACATAATTTGTGAGTAGCACTGACAGATTATGGCATATATTGGAACAACTGCAAACAAAATGACACACATTTTTATAACAATCTTCGTTAGGGGTATACAAAAGACCTACGAATTTTGTAATTTAGTCGGATTCACGTGTATTATTTTGGAGTTGAGTCACTGTTGCGTGAACGTTACGTATCTCAAGGTGTAGTCAAAAGCCGCTTTCCGCTTATAACTTGTTACACAGACCACGCAAAAAAAAGATGAGGTTAATGCATTTGTAACACGGTTAATTATTTGATTATAAATTGGCAAAGAAAATAAACTGATCGGTTTTTATTTTCATCGGATAAAGGTGTAAACAGTGTTGTTTTTAATTGATTTCGCAATAAACATAAACTGTATTTAAAAAAGAAGTAATTACATAAGAGGAATAATACTTATTACGTAAATTCTCGTAGAACCAACCCGTCCTCGGAACAGCTTAGTAAAATTGTTACTAAGATGGGTGGTAGCGAAGATGGGTGAGAACGCCCCTGAGTTTCTTAGTCGACTCTTACGACATGCTCCGAGATGGAGCTTGTATTCTATAGGTAGTGAAGCCCCGCATCAACACAAGGCCCCGCATATTAAAAAATATCGAAGAAGAACATGAAAGTGAAATTGTATGTTTTCTTTAACGCTGTAAAATGTACGTTAATCCATTTATAATCATCTTTTCAGTTTTTTTTATTATTACATGGTTTGGTTCTTTTTTACGCAGTCGGGTATTTGGATTTTTTTAATTATGTTTTTATTTTGAGATTTGCGCTTAGCGCCACATTTATCGGTTCATTTTTATACTATGGATAGATAGAACGGACTCGTAACCTTGTATGCTTGGATCAGTAGGTATAATTAATGAGGGGCATTAGATTCATGAAATTCATCTTGCATCCGGGTCGCATCCGGGTTGGTGCGACCAACAACTATCCTATACTTTAATTAAACGAACGATTCTTATGTATTTGTATTTAATTTGTTTTCGAGAAACGGCCCTATTGATTTTGACGAAATGATTGTATTGTATCTTGTCTTATATCTACCGGTAATCGAACCCAGAACCTATCCCTTTTGTTACACCCTGTGTATCTTACATGGGGAATGTAAAGATGTTTCTTAAGCCTGCAATACACGTTGGCACAGTCTAGCCGAGTGAACGCTAGAGGTGAGGTGATTCCAATATTTATTGGAATAGGTATGTGGATTCGGTATTTTTCAACACTAGTTGGTACCTAATACAACGTATTAGGTGTTAGGTATCGCATAAAATATCATCTCAGAGAAATCAACCTTAAGGCTTACTACTAATACTACAATATCATTAGAAAACTATTGTATGAGGTACCGACTACTATTTAAAATACCTAATCCACATACCTATTCCAATATTTATGCCTCACCTCTAGCGTTCACTCGGCTAGGCTGGGCCAACATGTATTGCAGGCTATATACTCTTATACGCATAACAGCCAAGTGGATTTTGATGAAACTTGGCCAGTTACATAGCTCACACCTACATCAGAACAGAAAAGTTGCAGTCGTCCGCTAGTGACATACAAAGTAAAAGTAAACCAAAACGCACATTACACAGTCCACGTTATAAAGGACAGTTGCAGTAACGGACATAAAGGTAATATTTTACCAGTTTAAAAACTGTACTCGTATCTCAAGAAGTATTAATTTAATCACAAAAGTAACGTTTGTTCTAGTCCGCTACCTTTTCACGCTATATGCTGGGAGTACGGAGAAGAACATAGGCTACATTCTGTAGTCCACGCGGACAAAGTCGCGGGAGACACCTGGTAACATTCACACACACATAAACACATCAACCTATTGCAGTCTACAGCTAGACGTCGGTCTCCCCCAGGGCACGCCACAAGGCTACTGCCTAGGTGGCTTTTGCCCGTAGTCGCAACGAGTTTACACCCGTGTTTAGGGGTGAGCCTACCGCCGCCTTCAAAATAAGAACATTACATTTATCGCTTTTCAAATATCCTTAGACCAGACTAACTGTATCAAAACATCGTCTTTATTACTAGATCACGAAGATCGCTTTTAACGTACGCAGTTCTGTTCTAATAAACTAACCATAGTGTACGCAATATTGCTTTCACTTTCCCACGAATTTGCAATGTTATCATGGAGAAGAAATAAAAGAGGAGTAGCGGCTAAGTATATTTTCATACAGAAATAGTGTGCCGCAGAGCGGGGATGAAGTATGGGACGAGGGGAGCATTGAACACTGTAGCCCTGCCCATTTACATAGAAACCACCTTGTAGTGACTAGTCAAACTACTTGCTCATTATCAATATGGTTCAAGATTGTTTTACTCGTAGAAAGTACTAGTGCAATTACTCATTACTAGATATTATACTACGTTTTAGTAAAAAAGTACCCTGATAAAAGCGCTAGTGTCTTTGTAATTTTAATACGGTTACATTTCGAAGCACAAGTGTGTGGTTACAGCTACTGCATTACACTGGCGCTGAAGCTCCGCCCCTATCATGACGGCATGGCCTCACGATTGCCACACGACTCACTTCATAGTCCACCTCCTCTTTTATACCTTCATATTATATAATATTCATGCATATTATACAGTTAAAATCCGAATTTAGGGTAAAGATAGAAATATACACAGCTGTAGCCAAAACTGCAAGATTACAAAGGAGATCTAAAACATAGCAACCTATTACTTTTTAAAAAATTATAATTACTCGTATGCAGATATCTAAACTACCTATGATTACAATGGTTTATATTATAATACACTAGCGGACGCTCGCGACTTCGTCCGCGTGGACTGCAGAAAAAACAAAATGTCGAAATTGTCTGGCATAAAAATATTTTCCCGGGTTAAAAAGTAGCGTATGTGCTATGTGCTTGGGTGTCAGCTAACTCCATGCCAAATTTTATTAAAATCGCTCCAGCCGTTTTTACGTGAAAAAGTTACAAACATCCATCCATCCATACTTACAAACTTTCGCGTTTATAATACTCGTATTAGCAGGATTTTGTATAATACATAAATGAGGAGCAGGCTTTAGAAAGTACGCAACGTCTGGTGTAGGTATACATAGGGTTATGATACCTACTTTAAAAATTCCCGAAAATCACAGGGAAAATTAACAAACACAATACATATACAGGGTGTAACAAAAAGGGTATGTTAAGCGAAAAGATATGTAAATAGCCCACTGTAGAGAACCTACTCAAAAAGTTTGAGACTAGAAATCACATGTTCCCTCTACTGACCTGAGAAGCAGCTGTAGTATACTTTTTTCTTCACTCCCAGAGCAGCATAGATGAAATTACCACAATATTAATCAATAAATAACTTACCAGCTTGCCGGTGCCGTTTCACGCTCAAGTCGACCGGCTCCAGCTGTTCTGACGGCACGCACGCCTGGAACAATGGGGAGACTTGATTACATCAGGTCCTCAACTGTCTACTGTCAAGTTACTGTCTTAACACATTATTTGCGACTTTGTAGAAATGCTGCTGACGCTTATTTGCGACGTCGCACTAGGCGTTGACCTGATGTCAGTAGTCTTAGAAAATCTGCCGGCAGCGATTTATGAAGTAATCAGGTTAGCTGGTAGAGAATGCCTTGCAAGGCATTAAGCTCGCCCTTGTACATAACGTTGTAGTACCTACAACAAAGAATTTTATCTATCAACTAGTCTTGGCCAACCAGCGGTTCCTACACCTTCCGCTGACCCTCGAATGTGATTGAAATTACAGGCAATTATACAGTCGCGATGGAAAACCATGGGAAAACATGGCTGTGGGATCTTTTAGTACAAATACAGTTTATGACAAGGAAGATGTACAATCCCTTCTCCGGTCCGATCTCCTCCCTAAATCTACCCCAGTTTATTTTCTGTTCTACCCTATTTTTGGGAACATATTATGTGAATACGTAGTTTGATACACAAGTGATTTATGTAATTTCGGAGTAGCTAGACGTATTATCAGCTACTCAGATCCACAACATCCCATCACATCCTTTAGGAATGTAAACTCTGGTCTAATGCCCGTAATCTAATGTATCTGTCTCCAGACCAATTTATCAAGTCACACTTGTGAAGTGCGGGCCAAGGAAGGAAGCCTCGCGCTCGCCCACACACTCACAATAAGGGATTTTCTGACAACTATTAAAATTAAGAAATTAGTACAAATAGCCATCTATGCGTGAGCAAATCTCCTACCCGAAATTCTGTATGGACAGGTGAAGGGGGGGGGGAGCTAGGTAGGAAATTTAGTAACGCCATCTATTTTTTTTAACAGTTATTTTAACTTGTCGGAAAATCCCTTATTTTGCTATCGCATCCGCTACTAAAAGTTAGGTAAATAGTCCTGCTGGAGCGAATAAAAACGCGAAGGTCAGAACCGAGCGGGATGGCGGAAATCTGTAGAGACCTTCCACCCCCCATCTACGAGTACATAGAAACATAACAAATCAGTTAATCTGCGGTTTAAGTTCGGAGTAAGCTCGGATTAAGAGTCCAGATTTGTACCAATAAGGCCGGTAAATGTTACGTCAACAGATTTCATAATCATACTTTGTTAACAATTTATCGTTGTAATTAGTATGTAATTGATATAAAACCTTATTATTTATTAAATCTCAACAAAGCGATATAGTGTCATATCGTAAATACATATTAAGGGCTAGTCCGCACGGCGCGTTCCGGCCACGTAACGCTGTCGCTGCGTTGTTTTACTCACTAATATTATACCTATAAATGCGGAAGTAACTCTGTCTGTCCATCCTGTCTATCCGGCTTTCACGCTAAGCCTACTGAAGCGACTTAAATGAAATTTGATAGTTTAGGGCCTGAGGACGGACATAGGCTACTTTTAATCCCGGATAATTTCGACATTTTGTGTTTTCTGCAGTACACGCGGACGGAGATGAGTTGCGACCGTCCACTACTTAGTAACTAATAATAAATCAACACTGACACGATGGGCTGCGTCGACGCAACCCAACGCACGTACGGAACTGAATCCCCCAGACGAAGCAGGGGTGCGTGTACTTATGACTGCGTCGTATAACACTGCATCGCAACGCAACGCGCCGTGTGCAGTCGCCCTAACGTAAATGATGTTCCTAAATTATTTCCGTAGTCTTATTATTACGTAAGTATACGTATTTATTTATATATTGGAATTATGCGACTGCGGTTACGTAATACGATTTTTATAAGCGATTGGAGGAAACCGGTAAATTTTCGTTCCTTTGGATATTTCGGAAAACCCTTACCGGAACAACGGATACACCTCCGAGTTTCAGGTCTCTAAGACCAGCGGTGTACGTTGATCCGTCAGTCATCCAAGACAAAGAATTTTATAAGTATCTTCGTCAGCCTATAGCAGTCCACTGCTGGACGTAGGCCTCCGTCAATGCACGCCACAAACTACCATAGGCTGGTTTTTGCCCATAGACACCACGCTGGGCAGGCGGATTGATGACCGCAGTCTGATTTTAGGACTATGTTGTCAGCACGGGAGGCGCTTCTGCCCGCCTCCCGGAAACCCTCAATCGCCTCGAGAGATTCCTGCTGGCACCACGCGGCATATAACTATAGATTAGCTATATTTACAGAGTTTTTGTTATGTTAAGACCGATGACGTAAAGAGGGCGCCTGGTTACTGGATGGCGAAAACGGGAGATCGAGCCGTGTGGCGTGCTCTAGGGGAGGCCTACGTCCAGCCAGTGGACTGCGGTAGGCTGACAATGATTGAAGGATTTCAAATTGGTTTGGAGTAAGTTATACTACTAAATTTGGTATAAACAGATGTACATAATAAAACTGATACATATTTATGCACTTCTGTCTGTCTGCACAATCGGGTTTTTCTACATATCCTTTGAAAAAATGGATCGAGCGTAAAACTTTTCGCGCAGTTCGGTTCCGTACTCTAGGAATACTTATTATTTACTTCAGAATCATTTTAAGTATACAGATTTCTCTATCTATAGTATGTGTATGTACCTACAGATTTTCACCTGAAGGAATGAAATTTAACCTGCCTCTTACTAAAAAAAAGTTGATAATAAAAATTAATATATTACACACTTCACAGCACATTATTCTAGTCCGACACTAAGATCCCTAAGGTCTTGTGTCGTGGGTATAGGGTTACCATATGTAAATAGAGGGGTGCCTGTACGTACATGGTACCTAAAATGCCAGATTTTTCAGAAAAATGCCTGTCTAAAGCAAAACGCTATAGGTAATAACTAAAAGACAACAGATAATAATAAAGAAGGATATCGCGTAATTTGAAAATGGCTGTCTCAGACCAATGCCGGCCGCACGCCTGTCTAAACCTTAAAATGCCTGTCAAATGCGGCAAACGCCTGTCATATGGTAACCCTACGTGGTTACTAAGCAACGTTATATAAATACCCACATATTAATATTTGCACCTACCGGTGACGACCATCGGCCAACCCAGGACCTATAGCGCGGTGAGCGGGTCGCTCGAGCAGGAGCTGCACCCGTATGATCGATATGTCTCACTTTTAAAAGTCAAATTTACAGAGCTATTAATAACTAGATAAACTAAGTGTATGTACTTTGCATGTAAAAAATAGACTTAAGAATTAGAAAAGACACTCTTTCTCGAGCCAGGACTGAAGGAATTAGGGCTGATAGAAGTGGTTTGCAATCCCTTTTTACACACCAAGTAGAAATACATGCCTTGCCTAGTTATTACTTAGCTCTGTGGATTTGACGTTTAAAAGTGAGACATCTCGCTCTCACCAAATTCATCATACGCGTGCTGGTCGCTGAATGAGGATATCTCTATAATTTATCTATGTATATTATAGGTATATTTGCTGCGGTGATAGCCCAATGGTTAAGACATGCATCTATCAGTCGGAAGGCGTTTCATGTAAGGCTTTTAATATACTAAAATTGTCTTAGCTATACCCGAGGAGGGTTGACGTCAGGCAGGCACCCGACCGCAAAACAAATGCCAAATCCTTAAAACAATTTATTTTACGGAACCCTAAAAACGGTGGAGTTTTCTAAATTACATATGGCATTATTAGTGCTGCCCTGTCGGACTAAATGATTGCTCTATTAAAATACTAGTGGACGCCCGCGACTCCGAGAAGCACATAGGAAAGAGTAGTCTATGTGTTATTCAGATATTTAAGCTATATTATTGTGAAGTTCCATCAAAATCCATTCAGTAGTTTCTGCGTGAAAGAGCAACAAACATACCTACTTACATACATCCTTAAAAAAATTGCAGCTAATTTACATAGGGTAAAGATTGGCTTATCGGTGATATATGGTAATATAGTGACAAATTTGGTTTTGACTGACTCTGTAATGCCCAGCGTGCCGTACGCGCTTTTAAAGTGTAATATGGCATACCCCCGACCTCACCCCTTAGCTAGCCACCGGACACGACGTTCAATGTACGTCATTTTCGCGCCCAGCCAACTTCGTTATGGAGAATCCGGAGCAAAATAGGTACGTATATATCACTATATTACTGTCGACACTTGTTTGTTGTTTTAAACTGTATTTTCTACACGGTATTCGTGAATTTCGGTTATAATATAGTACTATAGCCGTCGTAAAAGGCCATATAAAAATTATATGCCTATGTCTTACAAGTGTGAATCTAGGAGCTTATGAATTTGATGTTTTTTCTTACAGAAACGCTTCAGCGGGGCGTAAGCCTCGACAAATGAAAGGAAGAAATCGTCGCGATTATGATTTGTCTTCACTTAGAGCTGCTGTCAGATAATTGGTCTATTTTAAAAGCATCTATGGTATACCATGGACCCCTTTAAAAACGCACGTGAGTAATGAAAATGAAGATCCTTCTTCAATTTCTATACCAAAGCTGGAAAGACTATTCACATTCCCTAAGGACATTAAATGTTGATTAATCTCATACATCATTTCAAGAAATTGGATTTGGGTTAAGTGTGACTGATATTAAGCGTATCGGTTATGCATTAGCTGTCAAAACTGGCCAAGTATATCAGTTCAAAGATGCAAAGGGTAAAGCCGGGCCTTATTGGTGGTGGTCTTTTAAACAAAGTTATGGCTTTTCGCTGCACACTCCAGAGAAGCTTGCCGCTTGCCTTGCACATAAAACAAAAGAGGATCTGAACGTTCGTCACGCAGATACAAAAGATCTTGCTCACAAAAAAGCGCAAAGTATGCGGAGGCTATTACTCTTAAGATGTAGGCCACAAAAATGGTGCTGTTTGATTTGAATGTATGGAATGTGCAAAATGGTATCACCAGGAATACGTGAATTGCTATTCACCGCAATTTCTATGTGAAAACTGTGACGTTGGTAATTATTCAGCCGATGATGACGATGAATAGGCCCCAGAATAGATTATCACAACATTGCCAATAAGGTATCACAATATTACCCTATTGTCACCATATTACTACGTATTCAGGAGAGATTTATAATGACTGATTAAGACACAATTAAAGGGACTGATTATAATAACTATAGCCAAATTACAGGCTTTAAAGGTTTAAGTTACTGTTTTTTAAATATCTATTATAATAAAAGTTGATTTGGAATCAAAATTTTCATTTTTATCCTTATTATCGCTATATAGCCAACCTTTACCCTATGTATAGGTATTCTTGTCCCGTATCTTAGACTATATTATATTTATTTATACTAAATTTTAGTAAAGTCCCTCTATGCTATACATGGCTGCACGATCTCTTTTATGATTCTACAGTTCTGTCTATCCCATTTCGGTAACACAGCTGTCTGTATATACAGGGTGATTCGTCAACGTGTCTGTATATACAGGATGATTCGTCAACGTTCCCGATAACTACGGAATCTCCTCATCATCATCATCGTCATTTTTCTACATGGAAGCATACCTGGGAAGTGTCTGGTCCCCAAGATATTAGGGTCCAAAGTTGAGTAAATAAACTGCGTTTTTCTGCATAAATGCACATAGACGGGCGTAGCAAGATTTTTTCACGAGAAATAATTACCATATGTCTATGATAAAACTAGCATGAACAGTGGACACTATAAATTTCGCCCGATCAAGATTTTTTTTTATGGTATAAACTTACGTACCCTTCGTTAAGGGTGGCAACGAAAAAACATCCTGTATATAGCCATGGGATCTCCTTTATGATTCTGGCTATCCTATTTCCGGATACAGCTGTCTGTATAATTATGTAATGTTTCAAAACAGTGGTGTAACAAATATCGGTAAATTTGTAACAACTCGCGAAACTATTAACTCCACTTTCGCTTTTAAAGCAACTCATAGGATGCTCTGTAGACTGCTATATGCACGGCTGTTGTTAAGGCGCGTGCGAATTTGTTTAGTGAGCATTTTTCTTTGTTACCCTCCTGTTCCAGAGGGTGGATTATGGGAGGGTTATTTATTACGAGTGTATGTATATTTGAGCTTGAGTGGTGGGGTTGGTGAAAAGGGAAATACCTCCGACCCCACCGGACCATCAATAATTGTTTATACAGGATGTTTTTTCGTTGCCACCCTTAACGAAGCGTACGTACTCTATACATCAAATAAAGTAAGTTTATGCCAAAAAAAGCCGACAAGTGCGAGTTGAACTCGCGTGAAGAGGGTTCCGTACGATGTTACCTATCATGTTTTCCACCTGCAAATGTAAGTTGGTACGCACAATATTGAGTGATTTACCATGTTATTTTAATATCATGGACTTCTTATAGGTTTTCCTATAATCTATAAGGAGAAAACTAATTTCTGTATTTTTTTCAAAATTTTAGGTTCAGTAGTTTCGGAGCTAAGGGAATGGTCAATTTTCGTCTATTTTCTTGAATAACTTGGAAACTATTTATTTTAAAATTACAAAAAAATACATTTAAGATCTTCTCAACAAGACCTTTCATTTGATATGCCACACGATGCAGTTTTCAGAATTTTTTTTTTTTTATTTTCCCCTTCCCCCCCAAAAGTGACCCCCCATATACAGATTTCATCTGCTCACGTCACACCTCTGTGTTTGGGTCACAGGAATTGATATGTGTACCAAATTTCAACTTAATCGGTCTAATAGATTCGGAGATAATTGACTGTAAGCGACGGACGGACAGACACACGAGTGATCCTATAAGGGTTCCGTTTTTGTATTCAGACGTACGGAACCCTAAAAAATGCTGGGAAACGATGTAAATTTTTTTGAATGTTTTTTTTTTATTACTTGATCGTGCGAAATTGATAGTGTCCAGTGTTTATGCTAGTTTTTTCTTAGACAGATATTACTAATTTCTCGTGAAAAAATCGTGCTACGCGCGTCAATGTGCATTTATGCAGAAAAACGCAGTCTATTTGCTCAACTTTGGACCATAATATTTTGGAAACCAGATACTTCCCATGTGTGCTTCTATGGAGAAAAATGATCGTGATTATGAGAAGATTCCGTAGTTTTCGGGAACGTTGACGACCAAAAATCACCCTGTATATAGTATATATTCCCATCATTATGAGAAACTTCGATATCGCGTTCTAGGCGATCAGCAGCGCCTCCCGTGCTGGCAACATAGTCCAAAAATCAGACTGCGTTCACCAACCCGTCTGCCCAGCTTGGTGACTATGGGCAAAAACCCCTCTATGGCAGTAGCGTTGTGGAGGCTTACGTCCAGTAGTGGACTGCAATAGGCTGAAGACGAAGACGATGTGTACCCACCTTTACCTGGGCTAGTAGATACATGACCACACCTAACCCGCACGCCGTGCATGATGTCCCGACTCATGCGCCCGCGCCGTGCAACCGCATCGCACAGCTCTCACGACTAGGCGATTGATAAAATGCTGTAATTGCAGCGTCGTACGAGTATGTGTCGAAAATAAATTACGACATATATAACGGGATCAGAGTGGTCTATCCCGATAATTTAGACATTTTGTTTTTTCTACTGTCCACGCGGACGGAGTCGCGGGCGTCTACTAGTATACCTACTTATAGGTATATTATTGTTATGAAATAAATTAATTTATAAAATCCAAAAACCCGACTGCGTAACATTATAAAATGAATACTATTGAAGAAAATTAAATTTTTCTAATAATGGAACAACTGAACAGCCAGGATCCATTAAAATATTAAATTGGTTGTCGGATAATGGATCCCGACTGTTCAGTAGTTATGTTCCATTATTATAAAATATTTTATTTTCTTCAATAGTATTCATTCAATAAATATATCTTAGAATTCTAGTCTACTGTAGTCGCCATATTGGATTTTCACTAATGTCATGTCTTTAGTGACACTCGCCGGACTAAGAGGAATCGATTGACGTGTGAATCATAAAAATCGGCCGAGGCGTTTGGTCTGTGTACTGCTTCAAAGGAACATACATACATACATTAGGCTGTTAAACACAATACCACTCCTTCGCGCAGTCGGGTAAAAAGTTTATAACATTCTCTGATTTTATTTCTGAGTTTATTTTATTTCTCAAAGTATAGAATAATATATAATGATGTCCATGATTGATTTCTAACAGTATGTGGGAGCGCACGGCGCAATTTGTGCAGCGGTCGGCGAAGTGCATGCGCCTGCGCAACGTGCAAGGGCGTGGCAAGACGCGTAATTACAAAAACTGCTTAGTTTATCCACGGTCTATTCCGGTATAGCCCAATCTTACTTACAAATGCATTTGTTGAAACGTATCCTAGTATACTTACCTAGGTTTGTTATTAGGCACAGTTTTGTGTATTACTATCATCAAGATTTCTTAAACAGTTAAACTACTCAATTGAATAGTAGGTACCTATAAAAAATATGCACTAAAAAAAACCTAAAAATGCAGATTTCGCAAACACAAAACTGAACTTTTTAGTAGATATAAGTAGGCACTATACATATTTTTGTTTGAAAAAATATGTGGCATACAGTTATTCGAATATTTTGTTTGAAAAAAAAGCAGTCCTCTCGCTGACACAACACTACGCCGCTACAGAGCATAGTGGGATGATGTAAAAGATAAGCGACTAGTTGCTAGTTCATCGCCTGAGAGAATGCGGGAGTTCCTTAGTCGACTCTTACGACATGCACGGAAAGAGATGCAGTTAATGTATTCAAGTGAAGCCCCGCATTAGCACAGGTAATTTTATACACATTTTATATGTAGTATATAGGTAGATAATAATGTTGATTCCAGCAGGCACACTTAAACCTAAACGTAAAATTAGTCTTACCTGTCATTTTCTCTCTCAGACATTTATGTTAAGAACGGAGAGAGATAGACCTGACTAAGATTAGGTTTATGTTTGAGTGTGACCGTCAGAATCGACCCTAATATAACTAACTAACTTCATAAATAATATTCACCGCTTATTACAACGTGGGGGTATTTGGGAAAAATATACCTATAGAAACTATTATTCTATTCAAATCCATAATGTAAAATTTTTCACAAGTACCCTCATCGCGGGTATGTATGGTACGTTGCGCTTCGTGGATAGTAGATATATTAAATTGTAATGTTAGATGCAGGATAAGTAGGTGTGTTGTAGCTTTTTATTTATAGTTTTTTTTTTTTTTTTGTGCTTGAAGAGGGATGACGGCAGTGTTCAGAAAAACCAGTAATGGTTTATGTAAACATTATATTATTGTAAGTTGTGTAGAAATAAATAACTTTTGTGAAGAATGAGTGTATTTCCACACTCACATATACATACGAGTACAGTGCATAATTTGAAGCAGAGTTAGTAGTACTTCTGCTTTGGGGATTGTAGACATCACTATACATGTAGCTACAGTGTATAGTTTGAAGACGTCACTAAATATGCAAGTACAGACAGTGTATATTTTGAAGCAGAGTTGGTAATCGCGCGGCCGGGCGCGGCGCGCTTACAACACAGATGGTAAAGCAAGACGCGGCGGAACACAGCGCGGTGAAATCGCACGCGCACCCTGCTCAATTGCACACTAGGCGGCAGTTTTTACCACACCTTCGGTAAAATAAACATATTAGTAACCTACATACAGTGACTGTGGGATCTTGCAGTTCTGGCTGCCCCATAAATATGAACTGACTACTACGGTGGACGCCCGCGAATTCGTCCGCGTGGACTGCAGAAAAAACAAAATGTCGAAATTATCCGGGATAAAAATATTTCCCCGAGATAAAAAGTTGCCTATGGGTTATCTTATATATCCAGGGTGTCAGCTAACTCCATGCCAAATTTCATTTAAATCGCTCCAGCCGTTTTTACGTGAAAGAGTAACAAACATCCATCTATCCATACTCACAAACTTTAGCGAAAAAAGTAGGATAAGAACACAACCGTCTGTAGATGTATGCATCATATAGTGACCACCTGTCACTACTAACCGAACTTGTACATCTCAACTATACCCTCAAAATTGGTCAGAAGTGGCACCAAGCGGTTCTATCGGCCGTTGGTGCTCTGCCTGCCCCGTAATGGATAAAGGCGTGATTATATGTATGTATGTATGTAAACATACATTACACACAGCTGTGTTCTTATAATGGGTTAGCCACAAGGAAATCCTATAGCTAAGTAACTAAATGAATAGGTAGGCTATTTGACAATGTGAAAAATAAATCGTCAATTACTGTAATCAGTATCTATTATGAGTTTAAAAAATGGTTATTTACTAATGGAAGTTGAATATAATAATTGATTTACTTAAAAATCCGTAAATAAAATGCATATTTTTAAACTTTTGTCACGTGACATAAAACGCTCATGATTGGTCGGGGTTATTGTGACGTCACCTGCTTGTAAACATTGTTTTTTGTTAACACTAAAATGTATCTGGAGGCAAGTGATGTCACCGACGCCATATATTCAAAGAAGCGTTTTGGCGCGCTATTTAAATATTAAACTTTTAATTTGATATTATTTAGTAAATATGTACCAGAATTCAAAAATACAACTTTTACTGGGTTTTTTACCTTCAGAGAATAATATAAAATAGATTTTGAAAATGAGTCAAATAGCCTATTGCGTTTCAGCGCGGTCTTCAACATACACACGCACATCGGTCTATTGCAGCTCACTACTAGACTCCTCCAGAGCACGCCACAAGGCTAAAGCTTAAAGGCTTAAAGTCACCACGCTGGGCAGGCGGGTTGGTGACCGCAGTGTGATTTTCGGACTATGTTGTCAACACGGGAGGCGACGCTGTCCACCTCCCGGAAACCCTTAATCGCCTCTTACGATACCCACGGGCAGACATGAGGTGTTGCTATTCGACTCTCCCGATACCAAGAATAATTTTAGATCATACTAGAATATTTAGAAAGTTATAATAGGTACATCTATTACGTTAAACCCCTGAAAAGCCTGAAAATTTTACTTATTCATTACAATTACACCTTTTCCCCAAAACAAGTGTCGTTACACATAAAATTCTGATCCAACGGACACCCGAAACCTCATAGTGATGTGTACATAACAAAAATAGACAGTTTATCGATAGATATCGCAACACGAAACAGCAGAATACCGTTACAAAACCCCACATCGTTCCAAAATCGAACGCAAGCCTAATTTGACAGACAATTTGAATATCGAGTATCGACTGAAATCGAACGATCGGTATCGAAATAATTGATCTATTGATTTGTCACTCCGATTTCAGGCGAGGGTGGCTTGCGTCACGAATCGATAAATCGATTTCTAGAATCGATGGTTGGCGAGAAAGCGCGGGTTTATGTGAATTCCAGCTGATGATCGTTAGTGTCCATGTTACCCTGTTATGGTATCAGTTCATGGCATAATTTAGTAGTCAAAAGTGTTGTCCATTCAATATTGCATGGATTTGCCGTTTTACTGGTAATGGGATATAGGTATCGATACATATACAAATTATGTGCTGGTGTGGGTCTTCTATAGAATTCATCGGCTTCATCTCCTTCAGCCTTATTTCAATACTCAATACTCAATCATTTATTGCATTCATATGTACTTAAGGATCTTAATTAATAGTTTACAGATAACATATGACCCTGTTGGGCACAGCAACATGTTTTTAGTGCGGACTGAAGACTGAAGCATTTCATAGTCAATTTCGGTTTCATTTAAGGTTCAATTTTAATTGTACCATTCGTCATGTTAATTATATTTTTTTATTTATTTATTACATAGTATCATGTACCTACTTCTTGTAGTAGGTAGTAGGTACATTTATAATATTTTAGTCATTTTTAATTTTAAGTCACAGTTGGATTAATATTTTTGTGTAGTGCCTTCAGTGCATGTCGTAAGAATCGACAATGGAACTTAGGTTTGTGCTAAGGAACCGTCACTGATCACTTCTGATCACATCTGGCCTCGCTATACTAAACGTGGCTGTAGTATCTCCTTCGTGATACACTGTGTATACAGGTTGTAACAAAAGGTGCGTTAATCGAAATGTAATAAACTGACTTTTAGAAAAAAAATTTAACCGACTTCAAAGTTTAACTAATAAAAAGCAATAAATAACGTAACTAATTTATCTACTTAATACATATTGAATATCTCAAATTATTTTAATATTTACAACTTAATACCTAATACTTAAACAAAGTCATCTTTAACTATTTAAATATTTATAATTATCACTTATTTTTTGGAGTCGGTGCCAGCCTAGGTAACGTAGTCTGTTGTATTGATGGACGCGCGCGGCTGGCAACGACACACACACGGCAAAATACAATACGGTGTAGTAGGCAGCGGTAATGCAATTTCCTATTCTTGGTTTTACTATTTAGTGTGGGTCAGTTTTCTTAATTACATTTATTTGTTTGGCTGGCACCGACTCCAAAAAATAAGTTATAATTATAAATATTTAAATAGTTAAAGATGACTTTGTTAAAGTATTAGGTATTAAGTTGTAAATATTTAAATAATTTGAGATATTCAATATGTATTAAGTAGATAAATTAGTTACGTTATTTATTGCTTTTTATTAGTTAAACTTTGAAGTCGGTTAAATTTTTTTTCTAAAAGTCAGTTTATTTCTCGATTTTTAGTTGTGTTAATGCGTTGTGGACTTAAATAGATGCTAGTTTATACCTATACATGGTGATTTTTGGTCGTCAACGTTCCTGAAAACTACGTAATCTCCTCATCATCACTATCATTTTTCTCCTTGGAAGCATACCTGGGAAGAGTCTGGTTTCCAAAATATTAGGGTCCAAAGTTGAGTAAATAGACTGCGTTTTTCTGCATGAATGCACATAGACGCGCGTAGCAAGATTTTTCACGAGAAATAATTAATATCTGTCTATGAAAAAACCTAGCATAAACACTAGACACTATAAATTTCGCCGGATCAAGTAATTAAATAAAAAAAAATCCCAGTATTTTTTTTTGGTATAAACTTACTTTATTTGATGTATAGAGTACGTACCCTTCGTTAATGGTGGCCACAAAAAAACACCCTGTATAGTTTCCATCGACCAATTGCAGTACTGTCCCCTAACTCCTAACCGTTAAGGAGTTCTGTAGCTTGACTATCAGCACAGCAGCATCAGATGTTGATTCAAGTATACCTCACAAGCAACAAGTTAGCCCTACATACCACTATATAGTTTCCATCAACCAATTTTAGTACTGTCTCCCAACTCCTAACCGTTAAGGAGTTCTGTAGCTTCATCATCAGCACAACAGCATCAGATGTTGATTCAAGTAACACGTTAGCCCTACATACTACTAAATAGTTTCCATCGACCAATTGCAGTACTGTCTCCCAACTCCTAACCGTTAAGGAGTTCTGTAGCTTCATCATCAGCACAGCACTATCAGATTTTGATTCAAGTAACACATCAGCCCTACACACTACTAAATAGTTTTCATCGACCAATTGCTGTACTGTCTCCCAACTCCTAACCGTTAAGGAGTTCTGTATCTTCATCATCAGCACAGCAGCATCAGATGTTTATTCAAGTAACACGTTAGCCCTACATACTACTAAATAGTTTCCATTGACCAATTGCAGTACTGTATCCTAACTCCTAACCGTTAAGGAGTTCTGTAGCTTCATCATCAGCACAGCAGCATTAGATGTTGACACCCTGAAGCATATACCTGAGTAAGACATGATTACGTAACAAAAGCACCATACGAGCATACAATTTTCGGTGGTTGCCCTAGATTTCTCCTGGATCCCATCATCAGATCCTGACCTGGTGAAAATGGGACCACCTCAGAAGTGAACTCTATCCAACCAAAAAAAAATTTTTTGAAATCCGTTTATAATTGACGGAAATATCGGTGAACATACATAAAAAAAAAAATATTATACATACAGACGAATTGAGAACCTCCTCCTTTTTTTGAAGTCGGTTAATAAAAATAGCTCAGCACATAAGACCTAGTCACGAAAATCTAAGTATTTTAGCCGTTAATAGGTCTATACATGCGGACAATCGACTTCCCTAAAGTTACATGCAAATGTGATCAATTTCAATATTATGAAACGGCAACTTTCATCAGATAGGCAACAGCATATCGGTACATGCCTTATTCGTGAATTGAAAGCGACTGCCGCTTTAATTCTAGTTAACGAACGATTCGATAACGTAACGAAAGTATCGTAAGTTACGATACTTTCTTTTAACTTTGGTTATTTTAAGTCATATGTCGTCACGACATGTCTAAGTATAGAACGTGGATGGTTATAGAGGAAGATGAAGACCTGAGAGGTGTTGGATGGACTGTGTGAGAGATGATAGGTATGCGTGTCTGGATATGAGTACGTATGGAAGAACAGTACATATTGGGCCGACCTCAAGTGAATGGCAACAGAGCAGGAAGATATCTAAGCGCAAGAGCGGTGACAGCCTGTGGTGCAAGGGTAGGTACTAAAGCCTTAGAGCAGGAATTTGAAAAATTTACATCTAGTCATAATCTACTTTCCTAGCAATTTTCATCTTCATTAGTCTAGGTAGTTTTCAAGAATTCGTGATGAATGATTGACCTTTCGCTTTTATACAGGGTGTAACAAAAGGGGTATGTTAAGCGAAAAGCTATGTAAATAGCCCACTGTAGAGAACCTATTTTCAAAATTTCAGACTCAAATTCACATTTTTATTTTTCCAGATACGAGATGAAGAATTCCGAAGCAACTCAGGAATGTTTTCATACAATCTTGAAAAATAAAAATGTGATTTCGAGTCTCAAATTTTGGAAATAGGATCTCTATAGTGGGCTATTTACATAGCTTTTCGCTTAACATACCCTCTCTGTTACACCCTGTATAGACAAGACCAAAATTAGGATTAAATTTATCCTAATAAAGCGAATTATAGCAAATGTTTATTGGAAATAAATAACCATAAACGAGCATTTCCAGCAACTCGGCCCTAAATACCATAGAGTTAATATGAAGAGGAGCTGGTATCCAAATGTTGGTTCAATAAATTGCGAGAGTAACGGGGGGCAGGGGGGATAGGAGACTAAGTTGGCTAACTAAATTTTGGTCACGTGGTTCACACTGCATATGCTATATAGGCGATCGCCTATAAAAAAGATAAAAAATAAATGTATTCCGTAACACAATATATCAATAACATAAGCAATACATTTTAATGAACTATCAATGACTTACAACGCCAATTACTTTATTTTGCAGTTTGAATAACAGCTATAAGTGCTCTGCTCAGATCTAATTTCTCATCATGACTGTAGTTGTCTGTATCATAAGTTGTCTCATTCAAGGGTCAGCGGAGACCGGAGGGTTTAAGGCCCGGTGTGTGTTGGAAATTGACACATGAATTCATTAACTAGGACACCTCCATTCTGTATTACCTTCATGCTGCAATCGACTTTAATGAAAACAACAATCAATTTCCTTAGTTAGCGTAAACGTGATTACGCCTGATTTACTAGTATATTCGCTAACAAATTAGTCCAAAACGATTAGCCGCCAAATAAGTATCGATGTGCAAACAGCAACGGTATAATTGGATATCGACATCGAATGTCGTTTATCGATACAATCAATGTAGATTTATCGACAGATCCCATCCTTGTTCTATTAGGTGAATTTACATTTTGATGGAACTGTTATCTAGGTATAGATCATGGTTTCGGATTGGAAGTTATGGTGGGAATTGTGGTGGTTAAGATTGTGTTTTATCGATACTAGTACAGGCTATGCAAATCTATTTAGCTATACAGGATGATTTTTGGTCGTCAATGTTCCCGAAAACTACGGAATTCCCTCATCATCACGATAATTTTTCTCCATGGAAGTATACCTGGGAAGTATCTGGTTCCCAAGATATTATGGTCCAAAGTTAAGTAAATAGACTGCGTTTTTCTGCATAAATATGACACATAGACGGGCGTAGAAAGATTTTTTCACGTGAAATTATTAATATCTGTCTATGAAAAAACTAACACAAACACTGGACACTATAAATTTCCCCCGAAAAAGTAAAAAAAAATATTATTTTTTCAAAAAAATTTACATCGTTTCCCAGCATTTTTTTTTGGCATAAACTTACTTTATTTTATGTATAGAGTGCGTACCCTTCGTTAAGGGTGGCAACGAAAAAAACACCAGTATAAATAAAACGCTTTGTCCTGAATGAATGAGTAATCCGCACTGATGCGGGGCTTCACTAGAACACATCAGCTGCATCTCTTTCCGTGCATGTCGTAAGAGTCGACTAAGGAACTCGGGCATTCTCTCAGGCGATGAGGTAGCAACTTGTCACTGATCAGATCAGATCCCTGCTAGGCTAAACGTGGCAGTGGGATATCGTGCAGTTATATCTGGCCCGTTGCGGGAACACAGCCGTGTCTATACAGGATGTAACAAAAAGGGTATGTTAAGCGAAAAGCTAGGTAAATAGCCCACTATAGAGAACCTATCTACAAAATTAGAGACTCGAGATCACATTTTTATTTTTCAAGATTGTATGAAAATTCCTGAGGTGTTTAAAAATTCTATCCATACTATCGGGAAAAATAAAAATGTGATGTGTGATGAATTTTGTGGACAGGTTCTCTACAGTGGGCTATTTACATAGCTTTTCGCTTAACATACCCTTTTTGTTACACCCTGTATAGGTACGTGTGTATAATGACGTCACTTAGCTATAACCAAGGATGGTTGGAGTCAGCCAGGCGCAGCCGGCCGTAAAAAAAATGTGAGTTTCAAAAAGAAACCATATTCGGACATAAATATTGGTATAAGGGCAGGAAGATGATGATGATGTATGATAATGACATGCTATCAGTCTTATTCAGGGTGTAGGTGACAGCCAGGCAAATACTGAAGTGCTGAACAAGTACCGTTGTGTTGAGTTATATAACAGTATTTAGTTTACTCGCAGGAAATGTATTTTTGATTTGATTATCAGTAATCTTTGCTCTCCGCGCTAATTGTATCTGGCGTTCCTGTGACTAATTAAATGGGCTTATTGGTTATTGTGTGACACATTGCTGTTTTTTTGGATCACTTGTGACTCTCCATTAGGGTTGATGAGTTATTTAAACTTTACGAGGGCAAGCTTTTTTAAAATCGTCTTTTTATTAAAATTTTATTTTCAAGTCATTATCTAAGGCCTAATTAGACTAACTAAACTATTATTCCTGAAAAGATGAACAAGAGTTCGGAAAATTTTAGAATTTTCCTGCGAAAATGTTCAGTGTTTTCCGCCTCAGAATTATGGTCTGAAGTCGTGGTATCAATATACCGAGCCTGGCTGTCACAAATACCCTGTATATCTACTTATAAGAAGGCTTACCTCTATAGTAGCTGGCAGCATAGCACCTTCCCGGCGCCCCGCGCCCCCCCTCTCATCCTGAAACAAAATAGGAGGGTAGTCAGACATGCAAACGAAAATTATAATCCTACGGCTTGACCGATATTTTTAAAATTATATATCAGTTAGTCTGAGAATAGGTCGTAAACTATTTTTATACGCTTTCTAATTGACTTATACAGGGTGTAACAAAAAGGGTACGTTCAGCAAAATATTATAAAATTATCATTGTATTAATTTTTCCGAGTAGTCAGAGATGTGCTTTGTCACGGATTCGTGTGATATACACCATATGAGTATAAATAAATATCATATAGAGGATGTTTTTTCGTTGCCACCCTAAACGAAGGGTACGTACTCTATACATCAAATAAAGTAAGTTTATGCCAAAAAAATGCTTGGAAACGATGTAAATGTAAATGTTTTTGATTTTTTTTTTAAATTACTTTATCGGGGGAATTTATAGTGTCCGGTGTTTATGCTAGCTTTTTCATAGACAGATAATAATTATTTCTCGTACAGAAATCTTGCTATACGCGTCAATGTGCATTTCTGCAGAAAAACGCAGTATATTTACTCAACTTTGGACCCTAATATTTTGAAAACCAAACACTTAACAGGTATGCTTCCATGGAGAAAAAATATCGTGATGATGAGGAGATTCCGTAGTTTTCGGGAACGTTGACGACCAAAAATCACCCTGTATAGGTATACCTACATTGGTTCATGACATCAATGAATATGATTGGTAGCTATCAAACGCATATATAGCAACGTAGCATAGCATATCTCATAGTGGGAAGGCAGCCTTACCATAGTCTCTCTAGTGGAAAGGCAGCTTTAACCACATAACATCTATATCTATACATACAGAATGTTTTTTCGTTGCCACCCTTAACGAAGGGTACGTACTCTATACATCAAATAAAGTAAGTTTATGCCAAAAAATGCTGAGAAATAATCTAAATTTTCTGACAATTTTTTTTTTAATTACTTGATCGTTGAAATTTATAGTACCCAGTGTTTATGCTAGTTTTTTCATAGACATATATTAATTATTCCTCATAAAAAAATCTTGCTACACGCGTCAATATGCATTTATGCAGAAAAACGCAATCTATTTACTCAACTTTGGACCCTAATATTTTGGAAACCAGACACTTCCCAGGCATGCTTCCATGTAGAAAAATGATCGTGACTATGAGGAGATTCCGTAGTTTTCGGGAACGTTGGCGACCAAAAATCACCTGTATAATAAAAATGTAACCGGTCGCAGTCTGTACATGGAAAATACAGGGTGATTTTTGGTCGTCAACGTTCCCGAAAACTACGGAATCTCGGAATCATCACGATCATTTTTCTCCATGGAAGCATACCTGGGAAGTGTCTGGTTTCCAAAATATTAGGGTCCAAAGTTGAGTAAATAGACTGCGTTTTTCTGGATTTTTTCACGAAAAATAATTAATATCTGTCTATAAAAAAACTATCATAAACACTAGACACTATCAAGAAATTAAAAAAAAAAATCAAAAAAAAAAAAAAAAAATCCCAGCATTTTTTTTGGCATAAACTTACTTTATTTCATGTATAGAGTACGTACCCTTCGTTAAAGGTGGCCACAAAAAAACATCCTGTATATGAGAAAAAATATTATAGGAGATCTTTATCGACGCAATAGTACCCAAAACAATGATTTTAGAAATTTTTGTCTGTTTGTCGGTTTGTCTGTGCGTTTGTGCACGCTAATCTCAGAAACGGCTGAACCGATTTCGATGCAGTTTTCACGAATATATTGTGACAGGTTAACATATAGGCTACTTTTTATCCCGGGAAAATGTTTTTATCCCGGATAATTTTGATATTTTGTTTTTTCTGTAGTCCACGCGGACGGAGTCGCGGGCGTCCACTAGTCTATACTAATATTATAAAGCTGAAGAGTTTGTTTGTTTGAACGCGCTAATCTCAGGAACTACTTGTGCGATTTAAAAAAATCTTTCATAGTTAGATAGCCCATTTATCGCGGAAGGCTATAGACTATATATATATGACTCACCCCGGCTTCGCATGAGTGTGTCCTTTCACGCGGACGAAGTCGTGGGCGGCCGCTAGTAATGAATATAATTGATTAATATCAAACGCATCCTAGCAACATAGCACATCTCTAGTGGGAAGGCAGCTCTACCCTAGTCTTTCCAGTAGAAAGGCAGCCTTACCTTCCAAATCCCAAAATACACCAACTAAGGTCCTCCTATAAGAGAAAGCAAATGCTACGTTCCCACGATACAGTTTCAGCGCGTACTCACTCGCACCTTCACATTCAGCGTACGAGGGAGGGAGACGGCGAATGCTGTCCGATTTTTATTTGAAACGTCCTCGTTCGCACCTTCTAATATGTAATGGGGGGGGACAAGGACAGCGAACATGCTCGCGAAGATGTATTACGGAAGCAATTAGGTCCTGCGCTGATGCGGGGCTTCACTAGAATACATCAGCTGCATCTACTTCCGTGCATGTCGTAAGAGTCGACTAAGGAACTCAGGGGCGTTCTCTCAGGCGATAAGCTAAACGTGGCTTTAGGGTGCCCTTTATGATTCTGTATTTTCTTCTATGCTGCTCTGGGAGTGAAAAAAATAACGTATAATACTACAGCTGCTTCTCTTCCCGGGCATACTGTACAAGTCAGTAGAGGGACAAGAGGGTCTTGGTGTTTTGTAGGCGATGGGCTGACCACCTGTCACTACTAACCGAACTTGTACATCTCAACTATACCCTCAAAATTGGTCAGAAGTGGCACCATGTGGTCCTATCGGCCATTGGTGCTCTGCCTACCCCGTAAGGGATAAAGGCGTGATTATATGTATGTATGTATCTATTTAAAACCAATCCCACAAATATTATAAATGTGAAAGCAAACTACGCAAAAACTATTGAACGGATATTGATGAAACTTGCCAGTTATGTATATTGTCGACTAAACTTGCTGTCTCTGTGTATCACGCATTTAGTAGTCAGTATATATTTATAAATAATTTTGAATCAATCACAAATCAGTTTGAACAAAGACAATGCGATGTAGCATTATTCTATAAAACGGACTCAGTATAAGGTGATCGTGTGAGCCACTAGGACAAAGGGTGAAGGCTATCGCAATGGCCGATCGGCTAATGAATATTTATTTTAAAGATCATCGCCTACAAATTAGTACCTAATAGGCATGAATAGTAAGCACAAGGTCGGGAGAAAATCGGTTTTAGAGAGATTCAAACGAGGTTGGTTTTTGAGCTTAGGAGAACACTCACGCCGCTTTCAAGGAGGGTTAGGCAGAGATCACGGCCCCCTGATTACGTAAAAGCAATAGCAAAGCCGAAGCCGCGCGATCGCGATAATTGAGAGTGTGTGTGTGCGCGGGGCGAGGTGCGGGGCGCGAGAGGACGCCGAGCGCTCGTTGCGCGCACACACACACTCTCAATTATCGCTATCGCGCGGCTTCGGCTTTGCTATTGCTTTTACGTAAACAGGGGGCGGATCTCCACTTGCTACGGTCCTAACACACTCCTTTCGTTTCATCTACTTTCATAAATATACCTACTAGATGCACGCTCGTTGATTTAGGGTACCCTTAACCTGACTTTTCTCTAGAATTTCTCTATCATCAAAGATCACCAATTTAGATTCATCAGGCGAATCATTTCTATCGTAAGGCGAAGGTGGGAAAGGCCTAAGCAGTTGGCGTAATAAGCGGGGCTAAGATGCAATGGGGGCCGCCTCCAGGAAGCGCTTTTATAGAGACCGGTTTTTTTTTACTTAATTTTCTATATCTGGAAGAAAAAGGAAAGTATGTCTGTCTATACAGCCTTTGGTACAGCCATGTCTTTAGTAGAATGATTTCTGAATTTATGATGGACTAGCCCGCGACTCCGTCTGCGTGAACTAGAGAAAAAACAATATCGAAAGTATCCGGGATTAAAACATTTTCCCGGGACAAAAGTAACCTAAATTTTAATTGGGACCTGCCATAATATATTCCTGAAAACTGCATCGAAATTGGTTCAGCCGTTTCTGAGATTTATTTATTTATTTATTTATTATTCTTTAAATATTCTAGGACTTAAAATTAGGTACAACGTCCCACAAAACTGCTTGCGCCGTTTGACTGTGGGATCCGTGATTAATATTAAATACTATGTACTAGAGTGCGTTTCACCGTATAGCTCCCATGGAAGATGGCGCCCGTTACTATGTGCATGACCGCATTCTTTGTTTTACTGCATACTAAAAATGTTAGTTCTAAAATCAGGCCCAGGGACTATTCTGTGAAACGGATGACAATTATTATACAGGATGTTTTTTTGTGGCCACCTTTAACGAAGGGTACGTACTCTATACATGAAATAAAGTAAGTTTATGCCAAAAAAAATGCTGGGAAAAAAAATATTTTTTTTTGAAAAATTTTTTTAAATTCCTTGATCGTGCGAAATTTATAGTGTCTAGTGTTTATGTTAGTTTTTTTATAGACAGATATTAATTATTTTTCGTGAAAAAATTCTGCTACGCGCGTCTATGTGCATTTATGCAGAAAAACGCAGTCTATTTACTCAATTTTGGACCCTAATATTTTGGAAACCAGACACTTCCCAGGTATGCTTCCATGGAGAAAAATGATCGTGATGATGAGGAGATTCCGTAGTTTTCGGGAACGTTGACGACCAAAAATCATCCTGTATATGAGTATATTAAAGTACGATAGTTAACTAATTATTAAATAATTATTCTGAAGTATAAAAGGCTAAGAAATTGAGCTTAATAAATAATGACAAGAATTTGAGTTTATATACTGTTAAGCAGATAGGAGTGTAGTGATTTTTTAAATTTGTTTTTATGTGTTTCCATTCTGATAGACGCAGGTAAGGCGTTAAGCAAGTATGGTAATCGTTTTTCAGTGAGCCTGTCTCCATAATAATTGCTTACTCTGGGGACAGCGTACTTACCTGCGGCTATGGATCTGGTGTAATATGTTTGTCTCATTACATGACATAGGGTGTTATCTTGATTGTTATGCTGATTGACTAGAAATAAGTATTTGTGTTTTAGGGTTGCCGGTAGAATTTTACATATTTTAAATAGCTTGTAATATTCATCTTTACATTTATTTGTGTGCACAAACGCACAGACAAACAGACAAAAATTCAAAAAATCATTATTTTGGGTACTATTGCGTTAATAAAGGACTCCTATAATATTTTTTCCCTTATATCTTCCATGTACAGACAGCGATCTGTTACATTTTTATTATATGTATATATGTATGTATGTATGTATAGAAGATAGAATAGAAGATGGTATGGTAAGACGGGCTTGTTTCTGCAACTCGACGACTATACGATAACTGGATGATAAATTAACGTACCCTTATCTAGGAATGAAAGATATAATTACGATTTTCTGTAAATGATTATTTAGGAAACGCATAATCCGCCAGGATGAGCGCGAAATCTAATGGTCCCCTGCCTGGATGGACATAGTTTCTCTTGCATTTCCTTCGGCATAATTTCGATAAAAACCTGTCAGTACGGTGGCCCCCATTCAAAGGTTACGCCGCCACTTAAATTGAATGTTTATTAATAAGTTTTACTTCCAATAAATAATTTTCGTTGAATGATTCTCGATCCCTAATCATTTCCTAATATAGCCATCGATCATCATCATCGCATGTCAATCATCATTCTATGACAGATCATAATTATATCTATTTAACTATTTATACGGCCCCATTCGCACGAGGGTTCCACGCAGCAAAAAACTTCAACTGTTAGCTCATCATGTTAGGCATCGTACAAAATCTGTTCTTAGCATGAATTATCATGGATGCAACTTAGCGAGTCTTTGCTGCTCCATATAGGTATGTCTTTATCCTCACATAGCTGTATGTTTGTCACGCTAATGTCATAAACGGCTGAACCGATTTCGATGCAGTTTTCAGGACAGTGACAGGTCCCTCTTAACATTTTTTTTATTTTTTTTATTTATTTATCTTTTTAAATGGTTATACAAAAAAAAACTTGTTACAATAGCACTTTGTAAAACCAACGAGGTTTGTGTGATAGTGCTACACAATTCACACATCGTTATCCCTTTACACATCTAGATTATATATACTTAATTATTACTTATTACACATAATTACTTGCGGAAATAACTTTTTTTTTTTGTAAACTACTAAGTTTATATGCATTATCCAGTGTCATTGGTGTCATGGGTGGAAGCTAGGGAAATAGTTATATATTGTATTGCATATAGGTTTCCATATTGCTAAGAAAATAAGATTTTAGTTTATTTTTAATGTTCGTTACAGTAAGACTGTCACGTAATATCGGCTGCTTTTTTGTCCCGGGAAAATGTTTTTATCCCGGAAAATTTCGACATTGTGTTTTTTCTGCAGCCCACGCGGACGGAGTCGCGGGCGTCCATAATATACAGGTACATTATGACAACGGCTGTGTTCTCAAAATGTCATTGCCAGAACTGCAGGATAACGAAGGAGAACTTACAATCACGTTAGCATACTCAGTGATAAGTTGCCAGCTCATCGCCTGGAAGAACGCCCTTGAGTTATTTAGTCGACTCTTACAACATGCACGGGAGGAGATGCAGCTGATATATTCTAGGGAAGCCCTGCATCAGCACAGGACTGCCAACGAAAATGCAAACAACCCCACCTACTCTTATGTACTTAGCCTATATGTCACGTGCTAAGGGCGGAGTTAACCGCCGCTTTTCGGACACAAAATCTAGTAGACTATGGAAATCGGCCCCCTGATTACGTAAAAGCAATAACAAAAATGACGGCCGATTGGTGTAGTTGGTAGTGGCCCTGCCTGCGACGCCATAGGTCCTGGGTTCGAATCCCGGTAGGTGCAAACATTGATGTGATGAATATCGATGTTTGTTTCCGAGTCATGGATGTTTCTATACTTATCTATGTATTTATATACTGTTGCTTAGTACCCACGACACAAGATCTTAGGGATCTTAGTGTGGGACTAGGTCAATGTGTTATGAAGTGTGTGAATATTTATAAGGGTTGTACAACAGAACACTTATTGTACGTAAAACATTTAAAACTTTTATAAAAGAAGAATTATGGTAAAAAACCGAAAAACATTAAAACATTAAAGCCGAAGACGCGCGATCGCGATAATTGAGAGCGTGTGTGTGCGCGGGGCGAGTTGCGGGATGCGGGAGGACGCCGAGCGCTCGTTGCGCGCACGCACACACTCTCAATTATCGCGATCGCGCGGCTTCGGCTTTGCTATTGCTTTTACGTAATCAGGGGGGGGGTGTCCTCTCGGGCGATAAGCTAGCAACTTGTCACTGATCATTACCATCTTGTCTCCGCTAAACGTGGCAGTGAGATCTCGATCCTGCGGTTCTGGCAACACCGTATCAGAAACACAGCCGTGTGTACTACTTATGTGTGTAATTTGATGAAAACTCCGTCCGCGTGGACTACAGAAAAAACAAAATGTCGAAATTATCCGGGATAAAAACATTTTTCCGGGATAAAAAGTAGCCTTTATGTTAAGAGGGGCCCTGTCACAATACATTCCTGAAAACTGCATCGAAATCGGTTCAGCCGTTTCTGAGATTAGCGTGCACAAACGCACAGACAAACAGACAAAAATTCCAAAATTCATTATTTTGGGTACTACAACTGCGTTGATAAAAGGTCTCCTATAATATTTTTTCTCGTATATCTTCCATGTACAGACAGCGATTTGTTACATTTTTATTATATGTATTGAATAGATTAGAATAGATAAACTCAAATCTCACGCCCCTTAGCTGCGTGTCGTAACTCGACTAATGGACGATCGCCATGCAACTTCTTTTTCGGCCTTCGTGTTGAGATGAGCAGAGGTCACTTGTTTCTATGTGCGTTCAACGATTTACAATCAGATTGCATTCATAATTAGTATTAAAATACTAGTTGATGCCTGTTGCCTCGCCCGTGAGACCTTACTAGGTTTATCTTACTGAGTTAATCAATCAATTTTTGATTAATGTTTCTGTGCCGATGCGGGGCTTCACTAGAATACATCAGCGGCATCTCCTTCCGTGCATGTCGTAAGAGTCTATTAAGGAACTCGCGTATTCTTTGACGTGGCTGTGTGTTCTCTTTTATGATCTTGCAGTTTAGGCCACCCCATTTCCAGGTCACAGCTAGTTATGTCTATGTTTATATTCAAAGATACATACATATAATCACGCCTTTATCCCTTACGGAGTAGATTTCAAAGATGCTAGTTTGTGATTTGTTTGTATATATGTTTGATATGCCCTATATCTCTCTCTAGTCAGTCCCTGATTACTGAGGATGGTGGTCACTGGAGCTTTTCAAGTAAACAATCCATCGATTCCCGAAAAGTACGGAATCTCCTCATCATCACAATCATTTTTCTTAATGGAAGCATACCTGGGAAGTGTCTGGTTTCCAAGATATTAGGGTCCAAAGTTGAGTAAATAGACTGCGTTTTTCTGCATAAATGCACATAGACGCGCGTAGCAAGATTTTTTCACGACAAATAATAATTATCCATCTATGAAAAAACTAGCATAAACACTGGACACTATGAATTTCGCCCTATTAAGTTTTATTTCTTTCAAGAAATTTACATCGTTTCCCAGCATTTTTTTGGCATAAACTTACTATATTTGATGTATAGAGTACGTACCCTTCGTTAAGTTATAGATATAGAAGTTATACATATACATACATACATATAATCACGCCTTTATCCCTTACGGGGTAGGCAGAGCACCAAGGACCGATAGAACCACATGGTGCCGCTTCCGACCAATTTTGAGGGTATAGTTGAGATGTACAAGTTCGGTTAGTAGTGACAGGTGGTCAGCCCATCGCCTACAAAACACCAAGACCCTCTTGTCCCTCTACTGACTTGTACAGTATGCCCGGGAAGAGAAGCAGCTGTAGTATTATACGTTTTTTTTTACCCCCAGAGCAGCATGGAAGTCATAGAATATCGACAACTTGTAAAATCATACTCCCGGACACCGGATTTAGGCGCCCTCTAGGATTTGGCGCCTGGAGCGACTGCTCCGTTGGACGTATGGGCGGGCCGGCACTGGTCAAGACACACTGTTAACACCCGACGCGATAACTAGCCGAAAATGTATGGCGAGTGTTATCGTGTGGTGTGTTAACCAGTGTGTCATCATGACATGAACCAAGCATGAACCATATAAAACTTATGTGATTGATAAAGACTGACACGCGTGCCGTCACGTCGGGTGCAGTGTGTCTTGACCCTTATTTGAATCGCCTTCAAGGATTTTGACCCTGTCTTTCTCTAAAACATGATAAAGACAGAGACAGCATCAACTTTATCTTACAGATAGGCTATCTGACGATTGGAAAAATCGGCCACTGATTACGTACAAGCAATAGCAAAGCAGAAGCCGCGCGATCGCGAAAATTGAGTGTGTGCGTGCGCGCAACGAGCGCTCGGCGTCCTCCCGCGCCCCGCACCTCGCCCCGAACACACACACACTTTCAATTATCGCGATCGCGCGGCTTCGGCTTTGCTATTGCTTTTACGTAATCAGGGGGCGGGCCTTAGTTAATTGAATAAGTAGATATCTTACCATATAAACCATTTATGCATCAAGCATCTTTTATCTAAACACCACGGTGTAGGCCATGCTAACTGTAACAAAACAAGAAAAAAATAAGTAAACTTTACAACACAATGGGGGCATGGGGATTTTTGCACGCACTGGTTGGCACCACTGTAGTGAGGTGTTTTTTTTTTAATATCATAATTTTTAAACCTAATAAATTATAACCATACTGTTAAAATAATAATATATAAGTTTTATCATCCATTGCAAAATGAGAAGTAATTCTACAAAAGGCAATGGCTGTATGGACAGTTTCTTTTGCCTTGACTTCCAGATAAACTATATAAAAAAACCACTCCTCACACCAGTACCTTTAGTGGATAATCTACTTGCAGCATACCCCAGTAGTAGAAACATCCAAGACTCGACTCTAAAAGGAAATTGTACAAACACATGGTTGTATTCTCAAGAAATAGGGTATGAGCACATGACTGGATTGCAAATTTGTAAATGAGGCCCTACAGTCACCGTTAGCATGGCAAGCCAGCGCCCTAGCATGACCACTCATTGTGAATATCACATCATACGATATTGTATCGTCTCTATACAAAATTCAATATGGCAGCTATATTTATTGTATTTTGACAGGCTAAATGTTGATAAATCGGTTTATCATAGCATGTTTCACAGGTAGGCTAGCAGATGTAAGAGATCAGTGACATGTTGCTAGCTCATCATGTGAGCAAGGGTGTGTGTGTGAAAAGGTATTGTAAACAAATGTATGATTGATGTATCCTTAATAAGTTTAAACTTAAATGGTGTTATTACAAAACAATTAGACAGATGACTATCAAATGCGTGATTTAAAAAATCTCTATTACAAAAATGTTTTTAGCCATCATATGCTATTTAAAATTTTGTTTAAAATCTGACACATGACAATGCTTATCCTGAAAGAGTTTTGCTTTTTAATACTTACTGACTGTTAGAAAGAAATATTAAGAAATTAATTCAATAATTATAATCAATTGCCATAAAACTGGTCAAGTGCGAGTCATATTCCCTCATTAAGAGTTCCATACCATTATTATCTATACAAAATGCAAAAAACTATGTTTGTTCTTTGGGAGCCTGCCAGCCAAACATACAGCCTTGTGACAGACTGATGAACAGTGGTGTCTTAGAAATAGGGTTCTATTTTAACTCTTAGGGTATGGTACCCAAAAGTAAGTAAAATTTCTTATTCTTTATTGTACACATTATATACAGACAGAAATTATGAAAGAAAATATACAAAGGCGTGCTTAAGAGATTTCTTCCAGCAAACCATTTGGGAAAATGATAATTATTATGTCCAGCAGTGGACTGCAATAGGCTGATGATGATGATGATGCATGTACACAGAATTTAACATATTTTGAATTGAATTTGACATATAGATACCATAATCTAATCATTTAATTAGTCAAAGTAATGGTTTAGTTTATTTATGTATATAAGGTGTGTATAAGGTTTGAATAAACCAACGTTTTGTAAACTCTTAATAAAATTATTTTCTCATGCAAGTTTTTCCAAAATCAGGTCAAGATAGAGATGCTTAATTATTTTAATAATTACTATTTACCTGTACGGTAAGATACTTAATAAAGACAGGTCTTAGCTTTTAGTATTTATTGAATTAGCAATTAAGAACAGCTTCGTTTTATAACTTTTCATAAACCTACTTTTTGGTAATAATTAAACTCCATATTCCTTACCTTTTGTAACAGATCCAAGCATTTTAATTTGCACTATAGAAGAAGACACGCATATCACATAATTATCACGTAATATATCACAGGTTATTAGCTAAAATTACGAACAATACAATATACAAAACAGTAAAAGTTTGCAAACACTTCGCGAAAACTTTTATCGAAAAACTGTCAAAACTTATAAGCCTTTTTTTTTAGACGTCCCCTATATTGTGTGACATCTAGCTAATTAGGGACATTTCAATTTCTCCGAATAATAGGGTCGCAAAAAATAGAAAAAAAAAGAAAAGCACTGCGTTTTGTTTTCGTGTAAGAAATTAAATTAAACGTCTAAACTGCATGCACGTAATAATTCAAAAGGTATGTATACATGTATAATATTATTTCGAATAAAGTGTATTTAGTAAAAGACCGCTATCCGCAAGTAGCGGCCTTCTAACACTGTTTTATGTATCACAGGAGGGAGAGTATTGTAGAGTGCGCGCCCGTCGCTTGTCCGGTTTTAATTCATGGTTATAGTATTATTATGGATAGATAGTATTAATTTTACGACAATGATTTTCCTGTATCTAGGTAGTCGGACTCGCGCACCGATGGTAGAAGTTTTAATTTTTTCACAGCTCCTAGGGACAGTAGACCTGCGTATTTGATATAAATTTCAGCTTGATACCTCCACGCGTTTCTGAGAAAAGGGGTTTTGACAGATAGACGGACGGACGGACGGACAACAAAGTGATCCTATAAGGGTTCCGTTTTAACCTTTTGAGGTAAGGACAGAACCCTAAAAAGTAAATAGACAGACGGGCACTATTATTCATGTAATAAGTCGCGTCTATTGGCCGAAATTACCGGATATAACCAAGAGCGAACCCAGGATTTTAGCTGGGGGGTACTATGAGTAAAGAAAGATCAACTTACGCTTTTTCCCAAATAGTTCCCTTGGATGATGGGCTAGTTAGTACCTACGTGTGTGGCTACATTATCTGTGTCAGGCATAAGAGGAGTTTAAACGGACTTTAGTACTTATTATAATGTAGAAAGTTTTATTAAATATCCACCCAACGTGGATACGTTTACGTCATAGTATCTACTTTTAATTAAATTGTTTTTACTTTAGAGTATAAGGTACTTTATGTCCAATGGATATATTCACGCTTTGAACACCTAACACAAGTAGTTAACTACATATTTACCTTTAAGTATATTGTTTTGTTTAATACTTTAATGAATTTCAAAGTAATTTATTATCTGACTGCTCATTTTAACAAACTAATAGCTTAATACACACATACACACGTACACTGGCGACTCGTCCTAAGAAGCGCTGGTGCAGTGCACTCGCACCCACGAAGATTACATAGGCAATCTATATTTCTCTATATTTATCTTTCAATTCTACTGTTTATACAATAGCGTCTACGCGTTCGTCTCAAGAAAGTTGTAATCTTATGTATCGAGTGGGGCGCTAGCGATCGCGCTCCAATGAAACGAAATTTGATACGATTTCTAGTACTGTATTCAATGAGTGCGAAAGAGACATACCGACATAGGCCGGCGCGTGAAACAGAAGATTTTGTATAAAAAATTAGCCTTATCTGGAGCGCCGCTCACATTAATTTGTAGTGTTAAGTGTATGCGGCCACTAGATGTCGTTTAGTCCGATGCGATATGGTTGGCCTTAATGTGTTTCATTAGGTCATCTGAATTTTAATAAGGTTGAGGTTGCACTTGCATCATTCCATTCTTTAAGGGAGTGAGCACGCGTGGCGTTTCCAAACTGTAATTTTGTGCATGCGCTCATATTTAAAAAAATGTGAACCCCTAAAAATATCAGGATCCGCCCCTGCACACGTATAATTTTATTATTTACTTATTTATTTATTTATTTAAAGAACATTCATTATGCAGTGATAGTTATCACTTCCGTGAATAATTGGTACCTACCTATACTCCGTTTTTTTTGAAGATAGAAATCTTATTTTCGAAGAAGCATTGTTTGTAAACATTAGAATATGAGTGAAGTTTCACGTTTTTCCATATGGATATACCTATCCTACTAAAAAGTTCAGTTTTGTGTTTACGAATAACCAGCTTCTTCTGGTTTTTTATAGTGCAAACTTTATACAGAGTGTTTTTTTGTGGCCACCTTTAACGAAGGGTACGTATTCTATACATGAAATAAAGTAAGTTTATGCCAAAAAAAATGCTGGGAAAAAAACTTTTTTTTTTTTTAATTTTAAATTCATTGATCGTGCGAAATTTATAGTGTCTAGTGTTTATGTTATTTTTTTTATAGACAGATAATAATTATTTTTCGTGAAAAAATCCTGCTACGCGCGTCTATGTACATTTATGCAGAAAAACGCAGTCTATTTACTCAACTTTGGACCCTAATATTTTGGAAACCAGACACTTCCCAGGTATGCTTCCATGAAGAAAAATGATCGTGATGATGAGGAGATTCCGTAGTTTTCGGGAACGTTGACGACAAAAAATCACCCTGTATGAGTAGGTAGGTACTATTGAGTAGAAAACTCTCTAGGAACTATTCATGGTAATAATACACAAAACTATACCTACCTAATAAAAAAAACTGATTTCGTTTATTTCGGATTCATTCTATTTCTAGCGGTGATGTCTCAGTGGTTAAGACGTGCGCCTTCCAAGCAGGAGGCGTAAGTTCGATCCCAGTCACGGGCCTTTACCAATGAATTTATTTCATGTACAGTATTTTAATGCTGTAAAATTATCACGTAGCTCGTGCCTCGGAAAGCATGTAAAACCGTTGGTCCTGCGCCTGATCTCTCTCCGGTCGTATCGGCTTTCCGTCCCATCTACTATGATACTATGAGACTATGAGAGTGAGGGAATTGAGAGTGCATCTGTGTTTGCACACACACTTGTGCACTATAATATCTCCTTAATCTCTGTAGAGATTGGTCGCCTTGGCCGAAATTCGGTCGGAGATCTTATATATTTTATTTCTAAATGAAATGAGGTACCTACTAATTTGGTTTAGATTTAGACTCTAGGGTCTAGCTATTTTTTACACGACTGCGCTAGAAGGAGGGTTATGTTTTTCAAGTATGTATATACCTACGTATATTTTTTTGGCACTTTCTAAAGCCTAAGAGCTTGTCGCATTCGAGCTTGAGAGGTATATTTAGATTTGTGTTACAGTTAAGAGTATAACTCGTAGGGAACAAAATGACTATTTGCGAACTTTTTGAACTTTGTGGTTGGCAACCCTAATTCTAGCAACGAACAAAACGCAAAAACTATGTTTACGACATTATGTACATACTATTTTCAAATTTATTTATACTCGTCGCTGTCTCTTTTTGCGGTAGCTAAAAACATATCTTTTATCCTTCTTCTTATTTAATCCATGATAATTATTTTTCTAAATGAAAACAAAACGTATCACTTTCTAACCTAAAACTTTGTTTGGATGTTTTGTATACTTTGAAAAAGTGGATTTAATTGGGAAATATGGATAAAAGACAGTTGAAAAATAAAAAAGTTAAAACTGTTTCTAGAGAAGAACTTATGAAATTGGATAAAGCTGTACATTCCTTTTAAAAATGCAAGTTATATGAGTTAACCTATAGTCTTAAAATAAATATTTAAATTTTGCTTATTTTACAGGATTTGGTGGAAAAAATTATTCAACTAGAAGCGCATAATACACAGCTAAAGAATATTATAAGTAGAAATCTATCTAGTGATACGAAAAGTGGGCAGGAAGCTCGTAAAAAACAATTTGATTTCACCAAGTAAGTGCAAGTTTTACCTGCAAATAAATAATCATTGTCATTTATTCATATTCTTTATGGTACTTATAGAAAACATAAATGATAATAATATTATCAAAGATAATGCACAAAGGCGAGCTTATCTCTGACAGAGATTTCTTTATTTATGTTTTTGTAGTAAAATATATTGTGTACCTTTAATTACAGATCTCATTTCCGTAAAGTTCTTCTCCGTATCTTCTACTTTGGCTGGGATTACAATGGTTTAGCGGTACAAGAAGATACAAACCAGACCATCGAGCATCATCTCTTCCACGCACTCACAAAATCTTGTCTTATAGAGAAAAGAGAGACTTCCCAGTACCATCGGTGTGGGAGAACGGACAAGGGTGTCAGTGCGTTTGGTCAAGTATGTTTCATTTCTGATACGTCCCTAAATTTATATATTTAACTCCACATTCTGCATGTAGGTGTATGAAACCAGCATGCGTATGATGAATTTGGTCAGAGTGAGATGTCTCATAGGTTAATATTACATGAAAATAATATAGGTTAAATAAATGCATTAGAATAGAATAGAATAGATTTTCTTTATTTGCCATTGTTTAGGGTACATTACAGGTGGTGGATTATATAAGTACAGAATCTCCTATACAGCCATAAACATACAGCATGCAAGAAAAAGTTTTACCTACTTTAAAATAACTACATTGGTATATTTACAAAATTTTATAATTAATATATTAATTGTGTTTATAATGCAATACATTTTATGAATAAAAAGATGATCAGAAATTCTAATTCTTAAGTCTATTTTTACATGCAAAGTACATACACTTAGTTTATCTAGTTATTAATAGCTCTGTGAATTTGACGTTCAAAAGTGAGACATCTCGCTCTCACCAAATTCATCATATGGGTGCTGGACACCACACAAACTGTTGACATTTATGTGTGGTGTGGTCTAGTCATTACCATATACATGTATATTGAAAGTACTTACACTTTGTACATTTCAAAATAGAGCCTGATAATGGTTGCACATATTTATATATTATATTCTCTAAAATCGCTATCAGGCTCTATTGGTAAACTTTCATATTGACAATAATAAAAGATACTAGCAACTGCTATGTAGTTCATTAGTTAACACACCAATTTACTTTTATATTTTGACATTAAAAATACTATACAAAATGTGGCTGTGGGATGTCTTTGCTGATCATGCAGTTATGGCTACATTTTAGGGACCACAGCTGGGTGTATATATTTAACTACTAGTGCACGCCTGTGATTTCGTCCGCGTGGACTGCAGAAAAAACAAAAAGTCGAAATTATCTGGGATTAAAATATTTTCCCGGGATAAAAAGTAGCATATGTGTTAATTCAGGGTGTCAGCTAACTACATACCAAATTCTATTAAAATTGCTCCAGCCGTTTTTACGTGAAAGAGTAAAAAACATCCATCCGTCCATACTCACAAACTTTCGCGTTTATAATATTAGTAAGATCTAGTAAAGTTATTTTTTTTTCAGGTAATATCAATATCATTAAGGAGCAAACATCCGCCTGATATTCAAAATACACAAGAATCTATTGCCAATGAAATTCAATATTGTAAGATATTGAACAGATTGCTACCAAAAGATATTCGGGTTGTTGCTTGGATGCCTATACCAATGGAGAAATCTGATTACAGTGCTAGGTAAGTATTCACCAGTACAGATAGGAACCTCATGCCTCATATCTCAAAACTAGAGCTGTCTAGTCATAATAAATAGCAGGGCAATTTGGGAATAAATATATCTGCATTCTACATAACTACAAATAGTCGCGCCCATTATCCCCCAAAGAGGTTCTGCAGAAGTGTTCAAATTACACACTAACTTTTCACCAGTTAGCCTGTTAAGTTCCACGTGGTAAGGGCTGAGCCTACCGCCGATTTTCGGGCACAAATACAACGATCTAGCAACCCGTCACGAATGCAATGGCAATACTATGATTCCATCGTGTCATTATATCACTACATATTTCTCTATTGAGGGATCGCCCGCCACCGGGCCCTATACCCTCCGCTGACCCTCGGATCTGCCTACTCATGATCACGAACACAAGACACTACAGATATTTAATATTATTATAAATTTATTTTTCTTCTACTAATTTAACAATTAATAACTAATATGTATATTTTTAATATTTATTTATCTATAATAATTTTATATTTCAATATGTAGGTATTAACATGTAGGTCTGTGCGTTTGTGCACGCTAATCTCAGAAACGGCTTAACTGATTTCGACGCAGCTTTCAGGAATATATTGTGACAGGTCCTACTTAACATATGAAAATAGTGAAATGATATATAAATGTACATGGCAGTGTCTGTGACAGTATGTACCTATATGTTTTATATGAAACGCTTTCTCCAAGGTTTGACTGCAAGCAACGTCAATACAGATATTACTTCCCACTGGGCACGTTAAACCTTACAGCGATGAGGGAAGCATGTACCAAAATGGTTGGTGTTAGAGATTTCCGTAACCTCTGCAAGATGGACGTCGGGAATGGAGTCACTCAGTTTGTGAGGGAGATAACCGGGGTTGAAGTGAGGCCGGTTGATGAGGGAGATTTGGATAAAGGTTAGTTCTTCGTCAGCCTATTGCAGTTCACTACTGGACCCCTCCAGAGCACGCCACAAGGCTCGATCTCCCGTTTTTGCCATCCAGTCACTACCAGTCGTCCTCTTCAAGTCATCGGTCCATCTGGCCGGAGGGCGTCCAACGCTACCCTTGCCGAGGCTCTGTCGCCATTCGAGAACCCGCTTACTCCGCCGAATTTAATAAATGTATCTTAGAACAAATTATCGGAAAACGTCGTTTCGGCACCAAGTGTGAATCAATTCAAGAATAAAGTGGACAAACATATGAAAGACTAAAGAAAGTCGTAACAGGAGAACAATCGGATACAGGCGAAATCAGTTGTCCAACTCCCTGCCTGCACCCGTATGTATGATGAATTTGGTGAGAGCGAGATGTCTCACTTTTAAACAATAAATTCACAGAGCTATTAATAACTAATGTACTTTACATGTAAAAATAAACTTAAGAATTAGAAAAGACACTCGTTCTCGAGCCAGGACTGAAGGAATTAGAGCTGATAGAAGTGGTTTGCAATCCCTTTTTACACACCAAGTAGAAACACTTGTCTTGTCTAGTTATTACTTAGCTCTGTGAATTTGACGTTTAAAAGTGAGACATCTCGCTCTCACCAAATTCATCATACCGGTGCTGTTTATTAATGTGTGTGTACCTATATGTAATATATGTAAATGTGTATAATTTTTTAGCAACATCAATGTATTACCTTCAAATAGAAGGCAACGCATTCCTCTGGCATCAAATCCGGTGCATCATGGCGGTGCTGCTCCTCATTGGCCAGGGTCGAGAGGATCCAGGGGTCATTGATGACCTGCTAGATGTGGAGGCACATCCTAGGTATGTTGATGCTAAAGAAAAATGAAAGTGATTATTTATTTAGAGGTGTGTTTGGATCGTACTAAATGGTGATCTGTAGTCTCTGCCTACCCCTATGGGACATAAGCGTGAGGTTATTTATGTATGTATTATTTGTTTGGTCAAACTTTACATTATTTGATTATTATCATACTGTACAAGTCAGTAGAGGAATAAGAGGGTCTTGGTGTTTTGTAGGCGATGGGCTGACCACGTGTCACTACTAACCGAACTTGTACATCTCAACTATACCCTCAAAATTGGTCAGAAGTGGCACCATGTGGTTCTATTGGCCCTTGGTGCTCTGCCTACCCCGTAAGGGATAAAGGCGTGATTATATGTATGTATGATTATTAGATCAGAAACATGTTTCGCCAAAAAATGTGCCGTGCAAATATTTTAATTTGTTAAACAATCTTACAAAATGTATAACTACAATATTATAAAGTAAGTACCTAATAATAAAGCCAAAAATATCCGCCATTTCTATTACTCCTGCACAAGAGGAACGGCAAAGAAACTTGACAGATGTTAACTTTTTACCTTGCATTACAGTGTCATTTTAACTTAGATAGATAGGAGGTGATTCTGCTATACTGATGCGGATACATCAGCTGCATCTCCTTCCGTGCATGTCGTAAAAGTCGACTAAGGAACTCGGGATCATTCTCTCAGGCGACCAGCTAGCAACTTGCTACTGGTCTAAGGCTCATACTACACGGGCGGTTCTCCCGCCGCGGGAATCCGCCTCTGAACCGCACTAGACACAATTTTATATGGAAGTTATATGGTTTATATGCGGTTTACAGGCGGGAGAAATGTCTGTACAGGGTGATTTTTGGTCGTCAACGTTTCCGAAAACTACGGAATCTCCTCATCATCATGATAATTTTTCTCCATGGAAGCATACCTGGTTAGTGTCTGGTTTCCAAAATATGAGGGTTCAAAGTTGAGTAAATAGACTGCGTTTTTCTGCATAAATGCACATTGACGCGTGTAGCAAGATTTTTTCACGAGAAATAATTAATATCTGTCTGAAAAAACTAGTATAAACACTGGACACTATAAATTTCGCCCGATCAAGAAATAAAAATTAAAAATTTACATCGTTTCCCAGCATTTTTTTGGCATAAACTTACTTTATTTGATGTATAGAGTACGTACCCTTCGTTAAGGGTGGCAACGAAAAACACCCTGTTTGTATGTATTTATAAAATTAACACGGTAGTGTTAATTGACACATAGGTAATGCACAAAGGTGAGTTTATTACTCAAAGAGATTTCATCCATTAAACATGCCCAATAATTATATTTCAGAAAGCCCCAATACAATATGGCGCCGGATTTCCCACTGAATCTTTTCAAATGTAGTTACGAGCTAGAGGAGTCCCACCAGTGGGCTTACGACGTGGGCGAGCTAAAGTGTGTAATAGCCCATCTGCAGAGCGAGTGGACGGTACATAATGTTAAGTGAGTTGGTGCTTAACGAGTGCTTAGATCAGAGGTTCCCAAACTTTTTTTACTCATAGACCCCTTTTAAAAGTTAACTGGCTCTGGTAGACCCCCTACAGGCCTACACCATATACAAATTAATTGTGAACCTCCATTTTTTCACATTAACGTAGACCCCCACCGAGTCTCCTGTGGACCCCTGGGGGTTCACCTGGACCACTTTGGGAACCACTGGCTTAGATGAACATCGATAACATTAAAAACATCGATAACAATCGTACAAAACAACAAAAAGAGGTCTAAAATAATTGTAGTCTTAAATAATGAAAAAGCATTGGACTGCGTAAAAATTTTGATCCAGTATCACTCTCACGCCAGAGGCGGCTCTTGATATTTTTTGGTTGGGGTTCCAATTTTTTTTTTATAACCTACCTACCTATTGCAGATTTAAACACATGTTATACATACAGTGTACATATAACAGTTTACAATTTATTTATTTTATATTTAGTAATTTTTTTCATGTCTAGAAGTCTAGACCGTGCCAAAGAAATGTACACACATACGAAAAACATAACGCTCCTTGTGGCGCACTTAGGTAAAAAGGTGGCCTGCCTTTTCGCCTAAAGTTATTTGGCCGATTTTCACTTGGCAACTAACGTTCGCAAAATTTTATTTCGCCGAACAATCATTTACCAACTTATCATTTAGTTTTGTTTATGTATGTAATTTAACATCTTAGAAATTAGAGGCGGCTATGGCGCCTTTTGCCCTATTTACCCCTTTTGTTACGCCCGCCCCTTATTTCCTAACTAGCAAAAGCAAAGTGATAGCGAAAATTGTACAAAAATCGTTGATTGCTTGTCAAATTCGTATTACGTAAAATGAATTTCAAAGGAACTTTGACATTTCAAGGCGGGTATTGTACAATTTTCGCTATCACTTTACTTCGGCTTTGCTATTGCTTTTACGTAATCAGGGGGCCTGTATGTAATTTAAATTCTGCTTTCAGAACAACGATGATACAAGACTGTATAAAAGAACTAGAGAAAGAATACTATAAACTGTCGAAGAAGGAGACGGAAGATGCGATTGCCAACGCGAGTGACAGAGATGGAGATAGTATATCAACATACACGAAGAAAGAGACGGAAGATGCGACTGTTATAGTGAATGAGAGAGATGGAGATAGTATAGCAACATACGCTGATTGCCTCTTCCAAGATATAAAAGCTAAAGTTTATACTCCATTATTGAAAAGACAAATGTGTTGTAAGTATCCTTGTTTCGTATCGATAAATAAGTGGAATTTTATGAATTCTGGTTTACTTTTCAAGATATAATACAATGCAAGAATATAATAACCAATTAGGGGCGCGTGCGTGCGGTTTGGGTTTTTGCTAACACGAGATCAAAAAAGGCGAGAGCGCAGGCGCGCGGGCCGGCTGTGTTGCTAGCTTCCTGAAGCGTAGACAATCATACTAATCTTACTATCCTACTAATCTTACTACCTACTAATATTACCACCCTACAAATCTTAATATACCTACTACTAATCTTACTACCTACTAATATTACCACCCTACAAATCTTAATATACCTACTACTAATCTTACTACCTACTAATATTACCACCCTACAAATCTTAATATATCTACTACAAATCTTACTACCTACTAATATTACCACCCTACAAATCTTAATATACCTACTACTAATCTTACTACCTACTAATATTACCACCCTACAAATCTTAATATACCTACTACTAATCTTACTACCTACTAATATTACCACCCTACAAATCTTAATATACCTACTACTAATCTTACTACCTACTAATATTACCACCCTACAAATCTTAATATACCTACTACTAATCTTACTACCTACTAATATTACCACCCTACAAATCTTAATATACCTACTACTAATCTTACTACCTACTAATATTACCACCCTACAAATCTTAATATATCTACTACAAATCTTACTACCTACTAATATTACCACCCTACAAATCTTAATATACCTACTACTAATCTTACTACCTACTAATATTACCACCCTACAAATCTTAATATATCTACTACAAATCTTACTACCTACTAATATTACCACCCTACAAATCTTAATATACCTACTACTAATCTCACCATCCTACTAATCTCACCGTCCTACTAATCTCACTGTCCTACTAATCTCACCGTCCTACTAATCTCACCATCCTACTAATCTCACCATCCTACTAATCTCACCATCCTACTAATCTAACCATCCTACTAATCTTACCATCCTAGTAAGTAGCAGAAAAGAAAGTGGTAACTTTACCACAGTTACTGATTGTATTATTTATTCTGGGTGTAAAAAGACAACTTTGTTCTTTGAATACCTCGTATTCTTTGTAACATCACGATTATTTTTTTCTATGGAAGCACCCCTGGGAAACCACGGGTTACCAAGATATTGAGGTCCTAAGTTACATGAATATCAGCATTTTTTTTTTAAATAAATCCATCTGGAAACAGTTAACAAACATTTTTTTAAAGACACCATATAAATATTTAAAAATGTTAGTTTGTAGGTACATTTGTCAATCGAATACATTGCTTGCAATAAAAAGAGTTTTTTTTTTTTCAATATTTTCGTTTCCCAGGGTTGGTTCCATAGAAAAAAATGATCGTTACGTTACAAAGAATACGAGGTATTCAAATAACAGCGTTGTCTTTTTACACCCTGTATACATACTTAGCCAGAACTGCAAGATAACGAACGAGACCCTGCAGCCACGATTAGCATAGCGGGCACAGATGTAGAAGATCAGTGACAAGTTGCTAGCTCGTCGCCTGAGAGTAGCTACGCTCCTGAGTTCCTTAGTCGACTCTTACTACATGCACCGAAGGAGATGCAGCTGATGTATTCTAGTGAAGCCCTGCATCAACATAGGTATTTTAAAATTGTTTTATTTTTAATTTATTTTAGCAAGTCTTGAAGAGAAGATTGAATACTACAGAAAGAAACGAAAAATAGATAATGGAGACAACTCATCAACTGATGTGACTACGTGAAACTGTATTTTAATGCCAAATTATAACATTTTAATTCAATCGTATTCGTTTATATAGGGTGTAACAAAAAGGGTATGTTAAGCAAAAAGCTATATGAACAGCCCACTGTAGAGAACCCATCCACAAAATTTGAGACTTGAAATCACATGTTTATTTTTCCCGATAGTATGGAAATTTTTAAATATCTCAGGAATTTTCATACAATCTTGAAAAATAAAAATGTGATTTCGAGTCTTAAATTTTGTAGATAGGTTCTCTATAGTGGGCTATTTACATAGCTTATCGCCTAACATACCCTTTTTGTTACACCCTGTATAAGTTTTTATCCGACTGCGTCAGAAGACATTGAAGAAATTTCTTGCAGAGATAAGCACATATTTGTATGAATTGATTTCTTTTGTATTTACTTAAGTGTGTACAATAAAGAATAAGTATGTTTTTTTGACTGTATGTATTTATGTATATTTCTTTGGTACGATCTAGCTAGAGGTATGGTTGGGCAGATTTATTTATTTCTCCCTTCTCACCATCATTACAGACATGCGATAGCGCAGGTAAAGATATAAAATTATTATTAAATAAATTATTACAAGAGATGTTATAAGAAAGTAAATAATCAAATTAAATTGTATTAGGCGTTACAATTCGGAAGTTCAAACATTCACTATGGGTGCGCCCACCACGGGGCCCTACACCCTCCACTGACCCTCGGATCTGATAACTCATAACTGCGAAAACAGGCACTTGCACTAACTACAATCGCCACGAGAAACCAGACCCGAGCAGGTGCTAGGTAGCATGCAAGACAATACATTGCACTATTCCGAAACCAAAAACTAGATAATGAGTTAATTCTGTGTAGGTAATGTGTTGGGGTTTTAGAGGTTCATAATAATTAGCGTTTTACTAATTTACTAATTTCTATAATCCTGAGGATGCCACGGTTGTTGGCGAAACATATGTAGATTATTTATCTAGTTTTTGATTTCGGAATAGTGCAATGTATCGTCTTGCATGCTAGGTGCTCGGGTCTGGTTTGTCGTGGCGACTGTAGTTAGTGCAAGTGCCTGTTTTCGAAGTTATGAGTTATCAGATCCGAGGGTCAGTGGAGGGTGTAGGGCCCGGTGGTGGGCGCACCCATAGTGAAGGAAGTAAATAATTATTTAATAAAAGATTTAGCTTGTTTAATTTATCTCTATAACATAAAGAATCTAGCGGACGTCCATGACTTCGTCAGCGTAAACCACAAATACATACATACATGTGGGAAATGGAACGTTTTTGAGAGAGTGAGACGAAGCGATGAGGAGTGAGAGATGGAAGAGAATGGCGGATGACGGAAGACGAGTTGTACGTGCGGGATTATCAAAATTGTTATTTTAAATAAAACGAAGTTTGGTCCTACATACGGGGTAGGCAGAGCACCAGGGGCAGATAGGACCACATGGTGCCACTTCTGACCAATTTTGAGGGTATAGTAACCACAAATACTTCCTACTATATAATATTATAAACGCGAAAGTTTGTAAGTATGGATGGATGGATGTTTGTTACTCTTTCACGTAAAAACGACGGCTGGAGCAATTTAATAAAATTTGGTATGGAGTTAGCGGACACCCTGGATTAACACATAGGCTACTTTTTATCCCGGACAATTTCGACATTTTGTTTTTTCTGCAGTCCACGCGGACGAAGTCGCGGGCGTCCACTAGTGCACACATAAAAATGTGAGTGACCATCACTACATATTAATTATCAAAATAGATAGCCAACACCAGACCTTTATCTATAGGTAAGTCTATATGTATAACACATCATTAAATATTGAATACAAGTCGACAACCGCGCGTCATAACGTCTAAAAATAGTGGGAATGGGTGAGAAATTACTAAGGAAAAGTCATAGGGTAGCTAAGTACAAGTAGTAATCAGGGGGCCGCACCCTTATTTTGTAACTTGCAATCGCTGGATAGTCGCTGTCAAAATCGACATTTGGTATTATCCTACTAGATTAAAAAGTCAGTGCACCATACTGCTTGATTACCGAATAGGGTTTCTTGGAATCGGTCGCGTAATCGTCTTTTGACGTTTAGCGACCGATCGCAAGTTACAAAATCAGCCTGCGGGTCTATTAAGTATCATATAGTTTCCTAGCTGATGCACGGCTTCACTAGAATACATCGGCTGCATCTCTTTCCGTGCATGTCGTAAGAGTTCTACTTGGGAGTTTTCTCAGGCTATAAGCTATCCACTTGTCACTGATATTTACATCTGTCCCAACTATACAGGGTGTAACAGAAAGGGTAAGTTAAGCGAAAAGCTATGTAAATAGCCCACTATAGAGAACCTATTTCCAAAATTTGAGACTCGAAATCACATTTTTATTTTTCAAGATTATAAATGAAATTGTATTAGGCGTTACAATTCGGAAGTTCAAACATTTAAAAAGTTTAAAAAACAAAAATGTGTTGGGTTTTAGAGGTTCATAATAATTAGTGGTTTACTAATTTATTAATTTCTATAATCCTGAGGATGCCACGGTTGTTGGCGAAACATATGTAGATTATTTATCTAGTTTTTGGTTTCGGAATAGTGCAATGTATTGTCTTGCATGCTACCTAGCACCTGCTCGGGTCTGGTTTCTCGTGGCGATTGTAGTTAGTGCAAGTGCCTGTTTTCGCAGTTATGAGTTATCAGATCCGAGGGTCAGTGGAGGGTGTAGGGCCCGGTGGTGGGCGCACCCATAGTGAATTTTTCAAGATTGTATGAAAATTCCTGAGATATTTAAAAATTCTCCATACTATCGGGAAAAATAAACATGTGATTTCGGGTCTCAAATTTTGTGGATAGGTTCTCTACAGTGGGCTATTTTCATAGCTTTTCGCTTAACATACCCTTTTTGTTACATCCTGTATAAAACGTGGCTGTGGGGTCTCCTTAAAAATGCATTTCCTGCGAGTAATATCACTGTCGTATAACTCAGCGCAATGGTAGCTACTTGTTCAGCGTTCAGCATTTCAGTATTTCACTGTCCCTCACACGCTGTATAATTCAAGAAACCAAATTAAATTGAAGACGTGGGTGATACTCGTATGTAGCACAATTAAAAGGTGCGTGTTACGTACACCTTTATATTTGATATTTGATAACACATGTATTTATGATAGAATCAATGCATATTACACGATGGAGAAAATCTTCGGACGTCACTAATAAACAGAAAAGGAATAAAATAAGTATCTTAGTGCATGCTTTTTGCTGATGATACGAGTATATTGTCCTTGTAGTGTACGTAGGTTCATATACAGGTTGTTTTTTCGTTGCCACCCTTAAGGAAGGGTACGTTCTATACATCAAATCTATACATATAATAAAAATGTAACGGATCGCTGTCTGTACATGGAAGATATATAAGAAAAATATTATAGAATACCTTTATCAGCGCAATAGTACCCATAACAATGATTTTTGGAATTTTTGTCTATTTGTTTGTATGTTTGTCTGTGCGTTTGTGCACGCTAATCTCAGAAACAGCTGAACCGATTTCGATGCAGTTTTCAGGAATATATTGTGACACGTCCCACTTAACATATAACTTTTTATCCCGGGAAAATGTTTTTATCCCGGATAATTTCGATATGTATTTTGTATTTTTTCTGAAGTCCACGCGGACGGAGTCGCGGGCGTCCACTAGTGCACACATAAAAATGCGAGTGACCATCACTACATATTAACTATCAAAAATCGACGTCCACTAGTAAAGTATGAGTTTATGCAAAAAAAATGCTGGGAAACAGATGTATTTTTTTTTGAATTCTTGATCGGGCGAAATTTATAGTGTCCAGTGTTTATGCTAGTTTTATCATAGACATACCTATATTAATTATTTCTTGTGAAAAAATCTTGCTACGCGCGTCTTTGTGCATTTATGCAGAAAAAAGGCTGTCTATTTACTCAAATTTGGTCCCTAATATCTTAGGAACTAGACACTTCCTAGGTATGCTTCCATGGAGAAAAATGATCGTGATGATGAGGAGATTCCGTAGTTTTCGGGAACGTTGACGACCAAAAATCACTCTGTATGTAGGTACATACGGCTGTGTTCCGAACAATCACGAAAGACTGGTGGTCACTGACCATCCTGTACATCAATACATACAAACAGAGTGTAGCAGAAATTTTCGTGCCTTCAAAGAGTATTGTCACACTTATTATTGGCATAATAACTCATAGGTAACATAAAGTAGCCGTATGTTCCAATTGTAGATAATATTGTCAGTCAGTGCTTAATGTAATATTAAGCATATCTATCTTCATACTTCACATTCTGTTTTTCTATTAGTTTTAATGCTTTATAGTTGCTAGTTAGGTCCCCCGGGATTTTCTATGCTTTTATTTGCATTTTTCTGGTCACCTCTGTTGATCCTGGCTCACAGGAGTTGCAGAGGTGGGAATGAGTGGTGGGCCAATCCCAGCTAACAGAACGGATAAGTATAAAGAATCATCTTCCTACCCTTTCCCATTTATAAATGGGGTCGGCGCAATATTGGTTTCTTTCGGAACTCGCGAGGATTTGGAATTTGTTTTACCGGCTGACTGCTTAACGCCAACCCTTCTCAGTTATAGTTAAGTAACAATTTTCAGAAAATGCGTCCATGAAATAAAAACAGTGGTACAGGCACGGGACTGGGATCAAACGATACCCTACTATATATAATCTATCCACTAAATTTGAGATTCGAACTCACATAACACATACATACATATATAATCACGCCTTTATCCCTCACGGGGTAGGCAGAGCACCAAGGGCCGATAGAACCACATGGTGCCACTTCTGACCAATTTTGAGGTTGAGATGTACAAGCTCGGTTAGTAGTGACAGGTGGTCAGCCCATCGCCTACAAAACACCAAGACCCTCTTGTCCCTCTACTGACTTGTACAGTATGCCCGGGAAGACAGGCAGCTGTAGTACGAGTATTATACAGCATAGAAGTTAACTCATATAATATGTTTAATTTTACAGATATGTAGGTATTTCGTGCTTGTTACACACGAGTATTACATGCAGAGCCCTGATGTAGCAGCCCTAGGAACGACACGAGGCAAATATGCTGACTTCGCGCAACCTGACGACCCAGCGCTACCGCGGGCCGTGGGAAGACACTCTTGTTACTTACATCGTACAATTGTCACCTATATTATCAATTATTGTAATTAATTTTTGATTTAAATTTTTATATCGAATAAAGTCTAAGTAATTTTGTTTTTTTTTACATCCTGCGCTGTAGCCGGTCGTAGTTTGCTGATATGTAAGAAATTCCTAAACAATTTGTCTAGTCCAAGGGTTCCCAAACTTTTTTTTCACATAGATCACTTTCAAAAGTTAACTGGTTCTGGACCAACGTAAACCGCCGTCAAGTCTCCCCCAACTGACTTGGCCCCCTGAACTACTTTGGAAACCCCTGATCCAGTCAACACTCTCCAAATACCTATCTACTTAGGTTTTACAATGTCTACGGGTAATAAAGTTAGGGTGACAATAAATTTAAATCGTGACATGCGTGTCCTTACGTGGACACCCCAGTCCAATTAATCGAAGTGGACGCTTCCAAAAATGGATCAGTATGTCCGATAATGTCTATAAATGTCTCTAGCAGAAGTTTCCGCCATTATTTATTCAGGAGCGTCGACAGTTTGGTCAGCCGACGTTGGTTCGTAATGACCATAATTCCACAGAATATTTTAGTTATTATTTACTAAATTAAACTCTATAATCGATGCATTAGTTAAACTGTGAGTACATATATGTATAAATAGCTTGTGCATATGTGTAGTTACCATATTGAAAATTTGATTTATATTTTATAGTGTAATCTGGAACACCAATATACGGGTCCAGCTGAAAACCAGCGCTGCAGGCCATCTGTTTTGGTCTGCAGCTGTATGCTGAGCTGGGTCCATTTCAGCATAATTATGTTTTTCTGTTTGGCTGTATTGTGAAACATTTTTTAAATGCTAAATAAATAATTACATTCTTTCTTTCTTTCTTTCTTTCTCTCTCTCTCTCTCTCTTTCTTTCTTTCTTTCTTTCTATATACATATAGATGTTCCCAAAATGGGGTAGCCAGAACTGCAGGATCATAAAGAAGATACCACAGCAACGTTTAGCGGGGACAGGTTTAAATGATCAGTGGCAAGTCGCTAGCTTATCGCCTGCGAGAATGCCCGAGTTCCTACGTCGATTCTAACAACATGGCTTTTATGTGAGCATCGAAATATAACCCATAGAAGCAATGTGAGCTTATTGTTACATGGAGGTACTAGTGGACGCTCGCGACTCTGTCCGCGTGGACTACAGAAAAAAAAACAAAATATCGAAATTATCCGGGATAAAAACATTTTCCCGGGATAAAAAGTAGCCTATATGTTAAGTGGGACCTGTCACAATATATACCTGAAAACTGCATCGAAATCGGTTCAGCCGTTTCTATGATTAGCGTGCACAAACGCACAGACAAACCGACAAACAGACAAAAATTCCAAAAATCATTGTTTTGGGTTGATAAAGATATATGCAGGCTGTTATTTTGTGGCCACCTTTAACGAAGGGTACGTATTCTATGCATGAAATAAAGTAAGTTTATGCCAAAAAAATGCTGGGAATTTTTTTTTTTTTTGAAAAAAATTTTTAAATTCCTTGATCGTGCGAAATTTATAGTGTCTAGTGTTTATGTTAGTTTTTTTATAGACAGATATTAATTATTTTTCGTGAAAAAATCCTGCTACGCACGTCTATGTGCATTTATGCAGAAAAACGCAGTCTATTTACTCAACTTTGGACCCTAATATTTTGGAAACCAGACACTTCCCAGGTATGCTTCCATGGAGAAAAATGATCGTGATGATGAGGAGATTCCGTAGTTTTCGGGAACGTTGACGACCAAAAATCATTCTGTATAATATTTTTTCTTATATATCTTCCATGTACAGACAGCGATCCGTTACATTTTTATTATACTCGTATGTATAGTTGTCCTGCATGAGCGAGGCTTCACTAGAATACATCAGATCTGCATCTCCTTCATCTTCTTCCGTGCAATTGCGAAATCCTTACTAGGATGCCTTGTGACTCTCTTACAACTTAATCACCAGACTCAAAAATAAACAAATGTCTCACACAAATCCCAAATATTTGCCCCCGCCCGGATTTGAACTCAGGACCCCCGAATACAGAATAGTACCTACTCGTCGTAACCACTGAGCTATAGGGGCCGTCAATTTTCTGTCGGACCTTTTCATGAAATAATTTGGTAGGTAGGTATACACTTTAAAAGTCGGTACCTATAGGTTGTTAACAAACTAAAGGTATATTTTACACCAACATAATATATGTACTGAAAAAAGTTTATGAGCGTATAAATGGGTCCATTAAATTGACGAGTTTTCAAATGATCTATTTCGGAGATTTCAGTCGGGTAACATAGTTCGTCACAAATTACATGGTTGTCGATATTTACTAGTGATGCGATCTTATCGACAAGATCTTATCTATCTACATACTTTAAAAAGTTGTAATATTCATTTACATTGCAATTAGGTACTTACATATATTTATTCAATTACATAGTCCTTATTATTTTATGAAATAAAAAGATTAATCATAATTTTATTAACTAAAGATCGAGATCAAATTCCCAGACGGAACGTTCGATTATACAGGGTGTAACAAAAGGGGTATGTTAAGCGAAAAGCTATGTAAATAGCCCACTAAAAGGAACCTATCCACAAAATTTCGGACTCGAAATCACATGTTTATTTTTCCAGATAGTATGGAGAATTCCTAAACAATTCAGGAATGTTCATACAATCTTATAAATACAGGGTGATTTTTGGTCGTCAACGTTCCCGAAAACTACTGAATCTCTTCATCATCACGATAATTTTTATCCATGGAAGCATACCTGGGAAGTGTCTCGTTTCCAAAATATTAGGGTTCAAAGTTGAGTAAATAGACTGCGTTTTTCTGCATAAATGCACATTGCACGCGTGTAACAAGATTTTTTCACGAGAAATAATTAATGTCTGTCAATGAAAAAACTAGCATAAACACTGGACACTATAAATTTTGTCCGATCAAGGAATAAAAAAAATTTTTTCAAAAAAATTTACATCGTTTCCCACCATTTTTTTTGGCATAAACTTACTTTATTTGATGTATAGAGTACGTACCCTTCGTTAAGGGTGGCCACCAAAAAACATCCTGTATATGTGAATATAGAAAATAAATATGTGATTTCGAGTCTCAAATTCTGGAAATAGGTTCTCTATAGTGGGCTGTTTACATAGCTTTTCGCTTAACATACCCTTTCTATTACACCCTGTATTATAAAAAAATAGAATCAGATAATCTACAGACTTATCTTTATAGCATAGTACTTAATTATTATTCAGCTCGCGTTGTTTAAAATAAATTCGCTTCACAATAAAGATTGCCTTGCCCTTTCTAGAAAACCGGTTAAACCAACAATTACGTGAAATGAAAAGTTAAGAACACGTGGATGAAATTACCTACTCTTGAACTAATCATTCATTATTATACACTTAAGTTACGTCACAATTGGCGTGAGAGCCAATGGGATGCTAGAAAAAATGCATAATAACAAAAATATCGATACATTTTTCAGGGTCGCACTTCCCTAGACTACAGTGTCATTCGGTTGACGGCCAGTCGGCCATGTTGGATAATTTATTTGAAAATCGAATTCCGGCGGTAACGCGCGCCTTTGTCATGTCGCGCGGGAAAATCACATGAGAAAATTTAGTTCTTTTTTTTTATTTCGGTCGCGTGGCAAATGATCGATCATTATTATGCCATTTCTGTTTACATAGTTCCAATTAGTTCGCGATGTGAGTGTTTACTGTTGAAACAATGATAGTGCACGGTTGAGTTCATATAGGTAAGTGTACGTGAATTACCTGGGTGTAATTTTTATAGTCAGATTTTCATCATGCTTATTGATTTTGTGCCTTTTTATTTATGACGTGTGCTGTGATGTTTATTGTAGTTTTCTCAGTCGAATTTTCTCCTTGAGCCTAGCCTCATTGAAGGAGATAGTAGTTACGTATTTTTAGTTCTTGGAATGTGAGTTAATTTTTGAGGAATATGGTAACTTGAGTAAACTTTATCATATAAACCCTAAAACCTACTTTAAGGGCCGATTTTTACGTTGGTCAGATAGCCTATCTGAAGGGAAGGATAGATGCTGTCTCTCTCTAAAACTCAATAAAGATGAGACAGCATCAACTTTATCCCTAAGATAGGCAATTGCATCATCTTCCTGACCTTATTCCATTATTTATGGTGTCGGCGCAATATGGTTTCTTTTGAAACTCACATCGCCAAAGATTTGGCGTTTGTTTTACTGCCGGCTGCCTGCCTGAAGCCAACCTTCCCCGTAAGTGACAATATTAGAAAATCCGTACATGAAATAAATTCAGTGGTACATACCCGTAACTGGAATCGAGCCTACGCCTTCCGACTAAAAGATGCACGTCTTAACCATAAGATAGGCTATTTGACCAACCTTAACCATAAGATAGGCTATTTAACCAGTCCCTAACTAACTATTGATTTAACATAAGCAGGGCCGGCCCGCCCATACTGCGAACGGGGCAGTCGCTCCAGGCGCCAAATCCTAGAGGGCGCCTAAATGGTAAAGATATAGGTATACGAGTATATTATTAGGAGCAAACAGGAGAGGCGCCATAATTGGATCTCGCTCCATTTTAAAATATACTTCGGGCACGGCGCTGTACCTACCAGTATGTATATTATTATGTACATACTATGTACATTATAGTACATAGTACATAGTATATACATACTGGTAGGTACCGTCTCTAACCCCCATAACAATAATCGTGGACTCTAACTTTCATCGCAGACAACAACAAAAAAAAATTCATATGTCAACAAAATGCCCGTGGTGCTCCCTGCTATTTAACGGATGATGCTCTGACGCTAAAAGCTAATAATACCTTTTTAGAATGACTCGGCCCCCTGTTTACGTAAAAGCAATAGCAAAACCACAGAGATCTATAGAGTGGCCGTGGGGGCGTGGGCGGTGTAATTGAACTATGAACAAAATAGGCAAACATCGCGAAAACGCAATCAGTCGGGACTTGATTGCCTAACGCGTCACACGGGAGTGTTTTTTTATAATGCCTGCTTGTTCAGTGGTTGTGTGCAAGAATCGAAGTGACCATAAACTTGAAGGGGTCACTTTTCATAGGTAAGTACAATAACAATTTTGTTTTCTAGCATTTATACCCAAATTTCATTTTATTTCGTTAAAATAATTTTCACTGAGTGACATATGTAACCTAACGATTGAACCTAATACATTGCTCGCTAAGTGTAGCGTGCCTGGTGTTGAAATCAGTTTGACCGAGTGATGATAATTGCGCATATTGAATCGGCCGCTCCCGCGCACGGCCGCTGCTAAGCGCTTTGACATAGAGTTGTACCTGTCATTTCTTGTTGTCGATACGTCACGTTGCCGCGAATAGTACCTACGAGTAATAACTAATGTTAAGTAGATAATTTTGAGAGTTTAAAAAATATTATGTTTATGTAAAACAATGGTGAATTACTTATTATTATTAGTGTAACAAAGTACCTAAATTAATGTAGATGTGTGCAAAGTCAACTTTCTTTATTTTTGTGTTTCTTATCAAACTGATTTCAACACCAGGCACGCTACACTTAGCGAGCAATGTATTAGGTTCAATCGTTAGGTTACATATGTCACTCAGTGAAAATTATTTTAACGAAATAAAATGAAATTTGGGTATAAATGCTAGAAAACAAAATTGTTATTGTACTTACCTATGAAAAGTGACCCCTTCAAGTTTATGGTCACTTCGATTCTTGCACACAGCTACTGAACAAGCAGGCATTATAAAAAAACACTCCCGTGTGACGCGTTAGGCAATCAAGCCCCGACTGATTGCGTTTTCGCGATGTTTGCCTATTTTGTTCATAGTTCAATTACACCGCCCACGCCCCCACGGCCACTCTATAGATCTCTGTGTCGATAACAAATTTATCGACAGTCAATCACTAGCGTACGTGTGAAATTTGTTGAATGTATTTGCTATACTGAGGCGCGTACTTACACAGTAGATAGCAATGTGTGCGCGCCAATGAGAGTACCGCCTTAAATGTGTGAGTGTCAGAGATTTATCAATGTTGGGTGTAATTTGTGTTATTATTTAGATGTCAATGTAAGTGTGGCTTATAGCCGCTTACATCAGAACTCAAACTAAGTGCGCTTAGCGGCCCATCTCCTGTGTTTCTGTTATCTATGAGCAAAACCTAAGCCGCGCGATCGCGATAGTTTAGAGTGTGTGTGTGCGCGGGGCGAGGTGCGGGGCGCCGGAGGACGCCGAGCGCTCATTGCGCGCACGCACACACTCTCAATTATCGCGATCGCGCGGCTTCGGCTTTGCTATTGCTTTTACGTAATCAGGCGGCCGTATGTAACACTTCCCATTGGATTCGTTACCGCTAGCTACATTATTGCATTTGTGTCCAAAAAGCGGCGGTAGGCTTACCCCTTACCACGTGCGACTTAATAGGCTAACTGGTGAAAAGTGGGTGTGTTAATTGCCATATTGCAAAAATGGGGAGCCAACTGCAGGATGACGAATGAGATCCTCGAGCTAAATACTTACGGACACCAGGGAATTAAAACATTGTTTAAGCTTATTTTCCTGTCAAATGTCATTTTTAAACAATACCTAACTTTATACGCAATGTTTGATATCATCCTTGTATTTGATCCCTCGAAGTTATTTACAATGTCACCAGCACCCTGTATGTACATTTTTGCTACATTTTTCACTCGAAATATCCGTTTTATTTACAATACTTCATTGTCACAGGTAACTAACAACAATAGCTCTACAACAATTTTATTATACAATTATGTTTGCGAATTCTTTTGTTTATTGAATTTTACCATGACCAATGTGTAGCAGCGATAATCGTGCGCTCACGCAGAAAATCGTGTATAAATAAGTATATGTAAGTAGTTTTAAAAAAAACTAAAATTTCCTGTGCTAATGCACGGCTTCACTAGAATACATCAGCTGCATCTCCTTCCGTGCATGTCGTAAGAGTCGACTAAGGGACTCGGACGATAAGCGAGCAACGTGCAGTTCATTCAAATAAACACGGCTATGTTCTCGGAAAAGGAGTAACCAGAACTGTAGGACCATAAGGAAGATCCCACAGCCCATAGCGGGGGCAGAGTTAAATGATCAGTGGCAAGTTGCTAGCTCATCGCCTGAGAGAACGCCCCCGAGTTCCTTAGTCGACTCTTACGACATGCACGGAAGGAGATGCAGCTGATGTATTCTAGTGAAGCCCCGCATTAGTACAAAAACTAAAATAGGTAAGTACGCTGATAAATAAGCACTGACCAACAAAATTATTATAAATGGTTGATTGAGGACAAAGTACTCTTCAGTCCACATACGATACAAAAATAACCATAATATCTACTAAAGTCCATTTCATATAATAATTTCTATGCCTGATTTCGGAACTAGCATTTTTTGTATTCAGCGAATCAGAAAATGTAGTCATACACATAGTGACTAACGCCATCATCCATCGGAACTGTACGATGAATGAAACTGACATTAATTCGTGCACCGGCTAAACCTTGCGTGATGAATCGGCCAGTAGTGTAAACCCAGCAGTGGGTTGTTCAAACTATGAGTTCGTTTCACTAAATAACTCCCATGCATTATTTCTGAACTAACATTTTTTTGTATGCAGTTATACAGATAATGAAGTCATGCATATAGTAACTAGCGCCATAGTTCAAAGGAACTATTCGGTGAAACACATTATAGTATGGCTCCTCCATACAATCGGCGATGTTAGTTCGCCTTGGTCTGTCTCAATTCGACACTATCATCGTGCAGGCATCCACACGTAGTAGGAGTTTGTCGACGACACAGAGTACATTAGTTTATATGAATGATGGACGAACGTGTGGGCACCTTCACGAATCAACCGTCCAATCCTTTTGATGTACTCGTACCTATGCTCGAAAAACCGACAAATAGGTGAACGTCGTCGAACTTCGTTCGCCCGAGTTTGTAAGAGTTCGCCCATTGTATGGCGGAGCCAATTTGTATGGCGATTATAGTTTAATTTACAATGGTGATGCGTTATATGATTTACCTTGTATATTACGTTGTTAGTTTTTACTGTTTTAATTGAGTATGTCCGGTTCAAGATATAATGAACTAAAAATTGCTGTTTATTATTCTTCTTTTTGTTGTAGACCACAATATTTCAACAAAAATTTTATCGTACTTGTAAAAAGAAAAGTGTGGTGCCGGCAGAGTAGAATTCGTACCACTCCATGTCTGCCCGTGGGTATCGTACGAGGCGATTAATGGTTCCAGGGAGTTGGGCAGCAGCGCCTCCCGTACTGACAACATAGTCCGAAAATCACACTGCGGTCACAAACCCGCCTGCCCAGCGTGGAGACTATGGGCAATGGCAGTCTTGTGGCGTGCCCTGGGGGAGGCCTACGTCCAGCAGTGGACTGCAATAGGCTGATGATGATGATGAGATACTTGTGCACAAATAGAATAATATCCTTACTAATAAAATAATTTAAAAAAAAACATAAACCTCAAAATTTTCTTGTTCATCTTGTATTCTTTATTATACATACAGTATTATATTTTCTGTAGTTTTCGCAAGAAACATGGTCTGAAAAGAAACATACCCTGTATATTTCTAATGATGTCTTCGTAACCTTATTCTTTGTGTGGGCGGAGGGAAACCCAACGCCCACGTCAAGTTTTCTAGGCTAGAAACGTATATTTTTTCTTTGCCACCCTTAACGAAGGGTACGTACTCTATACATCAAACAAAGTAAGTTTATGCCAAAAAAATGCTGGGAAACGATGTAAATTTTTTTGAAAATAAATTTTTAATTACTTACTTGATCGGGCGAAATTTATAGTGTCCAGTGTTTATGCTAGATTTTTCATAGACAGATATTAATTATTTCTCGTGAAAAAATCTTGCTACTGCATTCATGCTGTATACAGGTTGATTTTTGGCCGTCAACGTTCCCGAAAACTACAGAAATTTTTCTCAAATGGAAGCATACCTGGGAAGTGTCTGGTTTCCAAAATATTAGGGTCCAAAGTTGAGTAAATAGACTGCGTTTTTCTGCATAAATGCACATTGACGCGTGTAGTAGCGTAGCGTAAAAACGGCTAGAGCGATTTTAATAAAATTTGACCAGGAGTTAGCCGAACCCTGGATTAACATATAGGCTACTTTTTATCCCGGGAAAATATTTTTATCCCGGATAATAAAATGTCGAATTTTGTTTTTTCTGCAGTCCACGCGGACGGAGTCGCGGGCAACAGCTAGTTATTTATAAAAACCACGTTTATTGTGTGGGAGCTCTCCTTTAATATTTTATTTTAAGTATTTATAGTCACGTGGTTATTCGTTGCGAGGTCATGTACCAAATTTAAAGAACGTGGCACGAGTAAACCCGTGTAAATGTAATACTCGTAAATAAATATAACAGTTTTAAACTAAATATGGAAAGCTAATAAAAAGTGTGTAGGTAAATACTGATGAAATGTTGACTAGTTGCCATTGTCAACATTATGTTATTTCTTTATTAATAATTCTATAATATATAATATCTTGACTAAGATACATTTGTAAAAACACTTCTCCATTAATATAATCCGTTAGGATATGGTTGATCGTTTCATCTTTAAACATTGTGCTGAGGGATTCAGCTTTGTTTGCCGACATTTTGCTAGTGTATAGCTATCGGGATGAAGAATAACGTTGCCAATATGTAATTTAGAAAAGAGATGGTAAAATTTGTCAACCGAGTGATTGACCCGGTGGCTTAGTTGTTATAGCGGCTGGCACGGTTTGCAGTGGTCGTGGGTTAGATTCCCACTCGGGTGAAGAATTTTTTCCATTTTCTTTATTAATAATTTTATAACATTATGTTGATTTATATGACAGTGTTGGGTACAAACACTGTCATATAAATCAATATTAGTAGGTACTTATTTAACATTGCATAGCATGAAATGCATTTTTAATTTGACAATTGGGTGATCCTGTGACTCGGTAAATGGGCTAATCGGTTATTATGTTATATATATGTCGTGGCCATATTGTTAAATTGATCATTTCATGAAATGGTTGAGCATTTCATGAAGTGGTCGCATTTCATGAAGTGGCCAATTCAATTTGACCAGATCGTTAAATCGTCTACATTTCACGATTTTGTCATCCACGTTTGGCCAAATCGTATTAACAGAGTGTCCATAAAATCCGAATGTGGTAAGAGCTTATATAAATAATATATACCGTACACCATATATAAGTATACCATAAGGTATGATGGTATGATTTTTTTTGCTATTATTTATGTGATATTTTCACAATATAATATTTAAAAACATAAAAGACTTTACAAAAGCGATTCGCATCTGGCACATCGCCGGACGCTGCCTGGGCACGCTCGCTCCGCTCGCTCGGCTCGTGCGTCATTTGTCATAGTCTAACCTAACCTAACCTAACCTATCGTAATCTAAGGTTTTTGTTTAACAATATTATTATAAACCACCATTAAGTCTAATATACATTATACAATATAACACACTATCCGTGAACTTCTTCTGCATAGTCACCCTACTCTCTTTAATTTGTTTTATAACCTAAAAAGAAAAATCCGCCATCTTCACACATAAATAAAACGCGCGCAGCGCCTCTACCGGTGATTCATGTAACTATTTTACGATATGATCAATAATCTTGACCACTTCATGAAATGATCGGGCGTTTAGTTGCCCATATCGAGAAACGATTTTTAATCATCGATCTGCCCAAACCATATCATGATGTGGCCAATAGACAGTTGAACTTTTCATGAAATGCGACCATTTCATGAAATGCTCGACCATTTCATGAAATGATCAATTCTACGATATGGCCACGACATATACATTTCTGTTTTTTAGATCACTTATGACTCTCCATTAGGTTGATCTTTATATCTGAACGTACCTGAGCGCCACTTTTTTAAAACTAGATATTGCTCAAAACCTTGTTTTTTAGACCAATCTAAACGACCTATTTTAGTCCTGAAAAACAAAAGCCAGAAAATTTAATGAATTTCCTGTAAAAAACTTCAGTGGTTTTCGCTTCAGAATTATGGTCTGAAGTCAGCATATTAATCTGCCTGGCTGCCACTAACACCCTGTAAAAGCTCTCCGTATTAAACTTTTATTCGTAGTCAGCTACGCGTCGTAGATGACTACGAAGCTACGAGTACAAGTATAGTTAGATCACTATACGTTCATACTTTGATACTATTTTCAATCATTTAGTTATTATAAAATTATTAATAAAGAAAATGGAAAAAAATTCTTCATCCGAGTGGGAATCGAACCCACGACCGCTGCAAACCGTGCCAGCCGTTATAACCACTAAGCCGCCGGGGTCATTTAGTTATTATTTTTTGTAACTACCCTCGTGCGTGACGTTAATGATTTAAATGTCAACGCGTGGCATATTAGTAAATTAATCGATATCAGTATGTACGAGTACATCATTTTAAAAATAATTCCACTATTTTATTTTGATAGTGGGTGGACATATTTCTGAGCTGCCTTTATGGTTGAAAATTATATTTTATTCAATTTGACCCTGTTAAATGTTGTTTTATACAGGGTGTCACAGAAGGGGGATATAAGGGGAAAATAGCCTAATACAGAGAACCTGAGATTTCGAGTCTCAAATGGGCCTTATTTTGGGATATTTTCACAGCTATTCGCTTAACATACCCCTTCTGTTACACGCTGTATGAATAATTTTAATGGTGTTAGAAGGGTGAAAATTAATAGTTAGAAGTTATTTTTTCGCTATTGATTTAAAAAAACTTCGAAACCAACCCGCCTGCCCAGCGTGGTGACTATGGGGAAATACCCCCCCATCTTGTGGCGTTTCCTGGGGGAGGCCTACGTCCAGCAGTGGACTGCAATAGGCTGATGATGATGATGATGACCTCTCGTTAGAGAGTAAGTATATTCTTTGATGATGACGTTATTAGATACATTTCAGCACGAGACAGATCTTTGTTTTTATTCTGTCACACTCGCGACCGATGCGTGCTAAAATATACCTTATTACTCAAGCGGGAAGTATATATTGCTTCGCACCGCTTTTCGTTAACGGTTTGTTAGTGGTTGCGTTCCGGCTCAAAATTTTCAAGAGTTGCCCCTCAATTAAACTTCGGAAAATCCGCGAAATAAAACAAAATCTTTGGTAAATTTCGCGAATGGAAAAATTTGCATCAAGAAAAAAATGATTAATAATTTTATAATATCTTAACTAACATAAATTTACAAAAAAAAACTTCTCCATTAATATAATCCGTTAGGATATGGTTGATCGTTTCATCTTTAAACATTGTGCTGAGGGATTCAGCTTTGTTTGCCGAGATTTGGCTAGTGTATAGCTATCGGGATGAAAAATAACGTTGCCAATATGTAATTTAGAAAAGAGATGGTAAAATTCGTCATCCGAGTAATTGACCCGGTAGCTCAGTGGTTAGAGCGCTAGCACGGTATGCAGTGGTCTTGGGTTCGATTACCACTCGGATGAGGAATTTTTTTCATTTCTTTATTAATAATTTTTCAAAATATGATTTTGTCAAAAATATCGCCATACTCCTTTTGGTTGCCCCATTTCGGGAACACACTATATGTATGTATATGTATGTATCCTTTGTATACATGTATAGGTTTTTAAACCGTTAAGAAATAATCATATCATCGCAGTAAGACAACAGGGTCGGTCACACGGTACGTGTTCATTATTAATGTCTATTGATCAATCCTTGAGCTACGTCATTCTCGTCACAGGACAGCTATACAGTATGCAAAGTTAGTAAATGCTTCCAAGTATTCATTCACGGTCACCAACCCGCCTCACAGTGGTTCCAATGTATGGGAGGTGCTGGACATTCGCATCCAAAAAATAAAATTGGTGAATCTTGAGAAACGAATTATGCCATCTTGTTTGGTAGATCAATGTCTTCAAAAGTTATTATTTTAAGTTTTTTTGTAACTGTTATATTTGAGGGGATAATTGAGAAATAGTGTTTTCTTACTATGGAAATGGTCAAACTTACTTACATATCTCTTGATTCCGGCCTCGTTTCAAGTTGCGGTCTTCGGTATTGTGTTTATATTTGAGAGAACTACAATTAATGCTAACACACATAGTGCGCCAAACGTGCACTTTCTGCGGTACATAGAAATGTTTGATTTTTATATTATAATATACTACAATGACAAGGATCTTACAATTTTCTGTTAAAATCATAGAGGAATAAGGGCCCCTCTAAATATGCGTATCGATAAATGATGTTGCAGAAATAAAAAAATAATAATTAAATTAATTAATTTGCAAACGAGGGCAACGATCGATCCACAGACGGTCTTAGACTTTTAAATAATTAATTAATGAAATTATTGCATTATCATTAAGACAGTAGTCATTAGCATTTCTATCAATTACAGATGTCATTCTTAGAGTAATTTTTAGCATTTTCAACAATTATTTGATGCAGGTGATTATTAATTGAAATCATTAGTACTAAAACATTACAAGAATAACAATTGTACGCAGTACGCAGTAATGAGGGTAGTGTAGTATAAATTGGTTGGTAATCCTTTATTTTACATCAGTTTTGATTTCTATTTCGTTCTAATAAATATGTCTTTCCGTGGATTTGTTACAAATCTTGACCTTTATTGCGCTTTACGCAAACACAATGATCTACGTGACTTTGATCATCTATTCGGTGTCCTTAAAACGAATTGCAACGTTTCTCTTTGTGAAGGTGCCGAAGAAGACTTAAAGAACTGGTGTCGTCGATTTTGCTACCGGATCTATCCTAAATGGTCTCAAGCTGGAAGAAGCGAAGGAAAGTTTCTAAATAAACACTCAGAGTGGTTGCAGTCTGAAGTCCAGTGGCCGGATTCCCTAAAGGAAAATAATTTGCCTTTACAAGTATTACCTACGAACGCAATAGAAGAAGAAACTACTGAGCAGACGAATTTACCTTCTAAATCCGATGCCTCTACGTGTACTCATGTCTCTCCTCGTAAGCCCTTTGAAGATTTAAGTCCTCGTCAAAAGAAAAGACGCACTGAAGTACTTAGGGCATCTAGCAGCACTGACGAGATTATGTTTTCTGCACAAAGCAGTCTTAGGGCTGCAGGGGAAAATGATGTAGCTGATATTATGAAGTTTTTAATGGAAAATCCTACAGAAGCTTCTAAGATCAAAGATTTCATTGGCGGACGGAGTACCACAGATTCAGATAAATGTATATCTCCACTAAAGGCCCTAGCTTTGTTTGTGTCGATGAACCTTTCAAAATGGCGTTATATGACTTTACGGGATTTTCATGCTAAAGAAGGCGTAGCTCAATATCCCAGTTATTACATGCTTCTGAAAGAAAAAAAGAAATGTTACCCAAAACAAGAAGACGTTACAATTACTGAACACTCTGCTAAAATCAAATTGCAAGCGTTGCTAGACCTTACTACGACAAGACTTCTACAAACCCAAAACCTCTCTACCACTGAGGAGAAAAACCTGGTGCTCGTGAGCAAATGGGGCTTTGACGGTGCTTCGGATCAAAGTGTTTACCACCAGAAAACAAGTGAAACTGAGGAAACGAATTTCGCCAGTGTATTTGTTGCAAGTCTTGTACCAATCCGGCTCACATCCGAAACTGGCCAAATAATTTGGGAAAATGAGCGGCCCTCGTCAACATCTCTTTGTCGACCAATCCTAATCAAGTTCATCAAAGAAACAAAAGAAAATGTTCAAATGGAGATGTCTGAATTCGAAGAAGAGATTAAGCTTCTGCAACCTACTAAGAGCGATGACGTAAGTGTAAAGCACCAGTTGCATTTGACGATGATAGATGGTAAGATTCACTCATACATATCAGGCACAGCAGCATCAGTGTGCGACATTTGCAAAGCGCGTCCAAATGAGATGAACGACATTAGTAAAGTAAGAAGCAAGCCAGTGCACGAAGACATGTTTAAATACGGACTTAGCTCGCTCCATGCATGGATCTGGACCATGGAGTGTTGTCTTCACATCGCATACAGATTAGACATAAAATCATGGCAAGCTAGAGGTGATGAAGCAAAGAAGAATGTTGCTGAAAGAAAATCAGCAATTCAAGAAAACTTCAAAAAAGAAACTGGAATGCGTCTTGATGTTGTCAAGCAAGGGAGTGGAACCACCAACACCGGTAATTGTGCTAGAAGGTTTTTTGAAAACCCAGAAAAATCTGCTGAATTAACCGGATTAGATGCGAGACTTTTAAGAAGGCTAGCTGTCATTTTACAGTGTATATCTTCAGGAGAGAAACTCGACATTGACAAATTTCGTATGTTCTGTAATGACACTACTTTGCTCTACGTGGAATTATATCCATGGTTTTATATGCCGTCTAGTCTCCACAAATTGCTGGTCCATGGGCCAGATGTCATTGAGAACTTTTCAATGATGCCTATCGGCTTTTTGTCCGAAGAAGCCTCGGAGGCACGAAATAAAGAATTTAGAAAGTACCGCGAAGGACATTCAAGAAAACATAGCAGTGTCTCGTGTAATGAAGATGTACTACACAATCTTTTATTATCTTCTGATCCGGTTCTTACAAGTATTCGCCCAATGTATAACAAATTTATTAAAAAATCTTGTTTCTCAGAATTTTATGAACTGATTATATCCGAGACAGGTAAATTTAATTTTGTCGATATAAACGAGTTAATCGAAATAGACTCCGCATCAGAATTGATCGATGATGATTGTGAAGACGATTCATAAATAAATTAAAATTTTAATTAAAATAAATATAAATATATAAATTTTTTATTACAGTTTAATAAAAAGATCTCATTCGTGTAACTAGGGTCTTTCTCTCTGTGTTTATAGACATTTTTAGTTAAATTTATCTGTACTATTTTATAGATTTATAATGCATGTTGTGCTTTTCGTATTTTTTGAATTTTATTAAATAAATACTACCACTAACAATTTTAGTGTAATTTAGTTCTCAAACCATTTGACCTACATTTTGGACATGTCAAAAATCAAAATTACAAGATCACTTTCATTGTAGTGTTCAGTATGGAACTTTTTCGTATATAAAAATAGACATCTCTATGTACCGCAGAAAGTGCACGTTTGGCGCACTATGTGTGTTAGCATTAATTGTAGTTCTCTCAAATATAAACACAATACCGAAGACCGCAACTTGAAACGAGGCCGGAATCAAGAGATATGTAAGTAAGTTTGACCATTTCCATAGTAAGAAGATACTATTTCTCAATTATCTCTCAAATATAACAGTTACAAAAAAACTTTAAATAATAACTTTCAAAGACATTGATCTACCAAACAAGATGGCATAATTAGTTTCTCAAGATTCACCAATTTTATTTTTTGGATGCGAATGTCCAGCACCTCCCATACATTGGAACCACTGTGGCCTGCCCAACGTTATGCCTGAAACGCCGTCAAATGGACACAGCCCAACCAAACCTAAGCTAGTTAAACCAAAGTCAGACGAGCTATACAGCTAAACTATACAGGTGGACCCCCAGGGGTCTACGTCTACGTTAATGTGAAAAAATGATTCACAATTAATTTGTATATGGTGTAGGCCTGTAGGGGGTCTACCAGAACCAGTTAACTTTTAAAAGGGGTCTATGAGTAAAAAAAGTTTGGGAACCTCTGAGCTAAACCATACCATGTTACGTTAAAAGGTAAATAAATTATTGAGCGCGATTGCCCTTTAAACTGCATAGACAGTTTAACATCGTTCGGCATCGACGTTCGTTGTCGCAACACTCCCACCAATGGCGATTGGAATCACGTGACTTGACGAACGCGTTGAAAAAAGGTATGCTATTGGAGCAAACGTCGGTGACGAATATCTATTTGATCAAAAGATAATATTACTTTTTTAAATTATACAAAAAATGCGTGCATGTCGTAAGTGTCGACTAAGGAATTCTGCCCCCTTATTACCTAACTAGCAAAAGAAAAGCGATAGCGAAAATGTTACAAAAATCGCTGATTACTTCATCATCATTATCAGCCTATTGCAGTTCACTGCTGGACGTAGGCCTCCCCCGGGGCACGCCACAAGACTGCCATGGGGGTATTTGCCCATAGTCACCACGCTGGGCAGGCGGGTTGGTGACCGCAGTTTGTATTTTGGACTATGTTGTCAACACGGGAGGCGCTGCTGCCCACCTCCCGGAAACCCTTAATCGCCTCGTACGATATCCACGGGCAGAAATGGGGTGGTACGAATTCTACTCTGCCGGCACTACGCGGCCAAGGTAGGTAATCAGGGGGCAGGAGCGTTCTCTCAGGCGATAACCTAGCAACTTATCACTGATCTTTTACATCTGATCGCGCTATGCCATGGCTATAGGATTTTCCTGGTGATTCTGCAGTTGCTGCTAACCCAGAACACAGCTAGGTCAGTGTATATGGGTCAGTATCAATAAATTTATACCTATACAGGTTGTTTTTTCGTTGCCACCGTAAACGAAGGGTACGTACTCTATACATCAAATAATGTAAGTTTATGCCAAAAAAAATGCTGGGAAACGACGTGAATTTTTTGGATTTTTTTTTTTCTAATTACTTGATGGAGCGAAATTTATAGAGTCCAGTGTTTATGCTAGTTTTTTCATAAACAGATATTAATTATTTCTCGTGAAAAAATCTTGCTACGCGTGTCTATGTGCATTTATGCAGAAAAACGCAGTCTATTTGCTCAACTTTGGACCCTAATATCTTTGGAACCAGACACTTCCCAGGTATGCTTCCATGGAGAAAAATGATCGTGATGATGAGGAGATTCCGTAGTATTCGGGAACGTCGACGACCAAAAATCAACACTTATCAGTCTAAGTGGTTAAAAGTTATAATTTTTTTTGTAACCATTAATTAATTTTGGTAGGCGTTTAATAGGTATTTTAATGCTAGTAATTTTAGTACGTAGATACGAGTAGGTAGTATTTAAAATTAATTTGAATATCTCTGTATATTTGTTGTAAAGGTAATCAAAAGTATTAAAAAGTAATATTAATGACACTTCTTAGTAACAGAGGTAATCTATACATATAATAAAAATGTAACGGATCGATGTCTGTACATGGAAGATATATGAGAAAAAATATTATAGGAGATCTTTGTCAACGCAATAGAACCCAAAACGATTATTTTTTGGATTTTTTGTCCGTTTGTCTGTTTGCCTGTGCGTTTGTGCACGCTAATCTCAGAAACGGCTGAACCGATTTCGATGCAGTTTTCTGTAGTATATTGTGACAGGTCCCACTTAACATATAGGCTTTTTATCCCGGGAAAATGTTTTTATCCCGAATAATTTCGACATTTTGTTTTTTCTGTAGACTGTCTGTCCCCGATGTGCCCAAATACTCTCTCAGACCCCGCAGCTGTCATCTAGCTGTTTCTCAGACGCGCACGGTGTCGCATAGGAACTCTCCATTGGTTCATGCTCTGACCCTGCTGAATGCGCTTCTGACGTCAGCACCGGAGTGTGATTTGTTTGCTGATAGATGGAGGAGTGTTTGTGCAGAGTGTATGAGGTTTCGCGAGATGACCGACAATATGCGGATTAGCTCAATTAAGTAGGTATTAATTGTTGTTTTTATAATTTTTTTTATCACTGTTTTTTAAAATTTACTATGTTTATCTACTATTTCACTGTTATTCGTTTTGTCTACTTTTTCTTTTATTTTCCTCCTAAAGTTGACGGTACCTTGGTTTTACTGTAATGCCGTCAAGTCCGTGTAACTATAAATAAATAAATAACAGTTTATTCTTATTCTTTATTGGACCCAAACTAAAAAATATACAAATAAATTAATTAAGTTTAGGTGCTTAGATTATGTAAAATCATTTGACACCATTTGGTAGGTATTATAATATAATTTAGTCAGGTCTATCCATCCTTAACATTAATGGCTGAGACAGAAAGGGACAGGTACGACTAATCTAAATTAAGTTTAGGTTTAAGTGTTACGGTCAGAATCGACCATAATGTTAATTTTTCTGTTTAGTCCCGCCGCCTGATTACCTAATTTGAGATAGCAAAGTCGAAGCAAAGCGATAGCGAAAATTGTACAATATTCGCCTTGAAATGTCAAAGTTCCTTTGAAATTCATTTTACGTAATACGAATTTGATAAGCAATCAGCGATTTTTGTACAATTTTCGCTATCGCTTTGCTTTTGCTAGTTACGTAATAAGGGGGCAGATCATAGATTGCCTTCAGTCTATGGCTAATGCATCTATTCCTAGCTGTAGCTATTTTTAGAGATACCTATAGGTATGTACCTAATTTCGTCGAGTTAGACATAATGTCGAGTGACGCAAGAATTAAGCCCTTTATAGGTATTATAAGTTTGTCGAACCTTATGTAGTTTATCGATTTTTCTATCACAACCACTACTGGACATGACATTGTTATTACGAGTTACGACTAAAAGCATAAGAAATAGGTCAAAGCCTTTATCGAAGAGCAACATATAATTATGAAAAATACTAGTGGCCGCCCATGACTTCGTTCGCGTAAACCTTACGATTCCCATTTCTGCTGATTCTGTGGAAATTTCGTAAAATACCTTCATTTATTCCCTACACTAACACTACATGTCCAAAGCACATACTACATGTCTTATTTCAACTTCAAACGCCCAAAAGTTTCAGCTGTGCGTTGTCTGTTAGTCAGTCATTTAACGGAAGAGTTAAGTACTCCACATCATTCTCCAAGGCAGCATACCTGGGAAGTGTCTGGTTACCAAGATATTAGGGTCCAAAGTTGAGTAAATAGACTGCGTTTTTCTGCAAAGACGCGCGTAGGAAGATTTTTTCACGAGAAATCTATAGGTACATATAATAAAATTGTAACGGATCGATGTTTGTGCACGCTAATCTCAGAAACGAATTTAGTTTTTTCTGCAGTCCACGCAGACGGAGTCGCGGATGTCCACTAGTAATTAATATCTATCTATGAAAAAACTAGCATAAACATTGGACACTATAAATTTCGCCCGATCAAGTAATTATTTAAAAAAAATTACATCGTTTCCTAGCATTTTTTTTTGCATAAACTTACTTTATCTGTTGTACACGAGTAGAGTACGCACCCTTCGTTAAGGGTGGCAACGAAAAAACACCCTGTATATAACCTATACATATACCACAAGATATCCAAATCTGTCCACATTTAAGACACAAAATAGGATGTTTATTTTACAAGAAATCTGGGCAAATCAACGCCTGATTTGAGTCTAAACTTTTGAGATAGGTGGCAGGCTATTTCTATAGCATTTCCGTTTAGGTATATACCCTTTTTGTCACATTACACCCTACATACAGGTACAAAATTAATTTGCAGTACAGAATAAAATGGAAAATGGCACCAACCCAGCCAACGAGGTGCCAATCAGAAAAGTCGCGACCCTAACCTCCCGAGCACCGCGTACCTTGGATCACCTCGAGCATTTGGACCAGCTCAGCCAGTTCGGCCACTCGCTGGGCCAACGCCTGGACCAGCACCAGTCGGTGTTGGACCGCGTGACGTTTGAGAGTGAAAGACTGAAGAGCCACAGTGAGGCGTCTTCGAGGAGGAATAGCGATGATGGGGGGAGGGCTAGAAGGGAGGGATTGAGAGGAGGTAAGATATAAATAGATTTTATATTAAAATCTAGAGACTATAATAGTGTTCTGCGTGATTAGAATACAGTCCTGTGCCTTGAAACAGTGAAAGTGAGAAAGAAAATCTGAAAAATATGAGTATAACTTACAAGTTTCATCGAAATCCGTTCAGCGATTTTTGTTTGAAGTATCAAACTTCTACATAAACACATTACCTATATTTCATATTAGCTTATATCAGTCCACTGCTGGACGCAGGCCTCCCCCAGGGCACGTCACCTGACTACTTACCATAAGGTTTTGACCATATTCACCACGCTGGGCAGGCGGGTTGGTGACCGTATTGTGATTTTCGGGCTACGTTGTCACACGGGAGGCGCCTGCTCTCTTTTGCCCACTTTCCCAAAAACCCGCACGTGATTATAATGTAAGTAGGATTTTATTGTAGGTTCCCAAACTATGAAATAAAAACCTCTCTATATCCAGTGCAAAACCCCAGTGCCGAACCTACGCCTTCTGATTAGAAAGCACACGTCAAACCGAATAAGCTACCACCACCTGTACAAAACCTTTGAAAATATCCATCAGATGGCACGAGCTCCGAGCCTCCGACGGCCAGCGTGACCAATCACAACACTTGGGATGACGACAACCTGAATAGCTCTACATCTACCACCAGAACTGAGTTGAGTTCTTCATCAGATGTGGATGACCAGGTAAGTCGAATTAGGCATGCTATAATACTTGTTTATGTTTACTTATATAAGGTCTTTCTAACCCTGGACTATACTATACGTAGACCCCCATCGAGTCTCTTGTGGACCCCTGGGGGTCCATCTGGACCACTTTGGGAACCACTGGTCTAGAGGTACATATTAATTAACGTAGGATCACTACCAACTACGCCAATCGGTGATTATCGACTGATGAATGACTAAAACACAACATTTTCCACATAATCAGGATGTCCTTGTCTCTGCGTTTATCATCACATTTGATTGACATGTGTATACATTGGTAATTGCCTAATGGTGCTTCATTAATCTATCAAGGTGCCTAAGTCATACCATACATAGATACCTACGAAGAGCAATAAATATTTCCCCAAATAACCACGGGAACGGGAAGCAAAAAGATTTTTATGGGTAGTCGCTGTTATAAAAATACCTATATATAAGTATACAGGTGCAACAAAAGGGCTATATTAAGCGGAAAGCTATAAAATAGCCCACTATGGAGAACCTGTTCCCAAAATTTGAGAATCGAAATCAAATGTTTAATTTTTCAGTTAGTATGGAGAATTCCTAAATAACTCAGAAATGTTCATACAATCTTGATAAATAAACATATGATTTCGAGTCTTAAATTCTGGGAATAGGTTCTTTATAATGGGTTATATTCATAGCTTTTTGCTCATAGTTCATGGGGAACAGGGATTCAGGCAGGGAGTTCCACAGCTCGGCCGTTCGCACTAAGAATGTAGAAGCAAAGCGCTTCTTAGTACGAGTTTTCGGCACTTCAACTGTGAACCGGTGTCGCCTTGATGTTTCCCTGGTCGTCCGGTGGTAGAAGGGTGCTGGGGAAACTATAGAAAATTTACTATAGTCATTTTCAGGCAATTTTAAAAATTTTTCTCTCCGTAAGAATCATCCTCACACTTCAAGGAATATTTTTTAAAAAAATTGCCAAATCGGTTCAGCAGTTCTCAAGATTTGCGCTTAGAAACACATTCAGCGATTATAGATTATTTTTCTTTCCAAGACTCGAGCGAGAAGACGGAGCCATGAGTCAGCATTACCAGGCACACCATACCACATTCGTCAGCCGAACAGTCAGTGGAAGTCAGCCGAAAGCCTGGCTCCCGAATCGGCTTTCGGCACTTCCTTAGCCGATATCATTGAGAGCCCAGCCAATAAGGTAGGCAAGGGGATTAAAACCTTTTTTATTCTGTCACTTTTTTCTCACTTTTGTGGGTACTTGATTGATTTTGTGGAAATTAAGTTTGGGTAACTTGTGTGCTTATGGTTCTTCATATAAGTAGTGAAGATTTTCTATGTATTATTTACCTATGTAATCTACATTAAAATTTTATATTGGTCAACTGCCCACTACAATATAATTTTATTAAATAAATATACCACATCTGTTTAAAAAATCTATAATTTTCTATTTTGTTATTAATTTGCAGTAAATTAAAACATTTTTGGTCTCTTAAATTAAATGTGAAGGAATGCTCTGGCAAAGCCATCCGTACAGAAACTCGAATAATTTATGAAAATATTGGAAGTAGAGTTTTGGAACAACCTATCTTATCGATAATTAAGCGATTAATAAAAAATTGGTTATTCGAGGTAGGCACAGAAGATCTTTAGTCTAAAATAGTTTTTATTGGTTTGATTTAGATACCTAACCATTTTTACGGTTTCTGTAATAACGTGCACAATTTACGGATTAAAAACACATTAAAACAGAAAGATGGATGGATAACGTCAATAACAATAGAGGTTCCTTATGGACTAAGAGCCTATGGGTCTTTCCAATGACCATATAGATTTATTTAAGGTATATACTCAACGCTGTAGTTAGAACAACTGCCTATTAAAAAAACTGCATTATTATTTTAAATTGGCGTTATTAAGCCCCGAATTTAATTTGTCATTTGCAATTTATAAGACAAGTGCACGGGCTTTTCATTGCTTTTTCCACGAAGGGTGGACATCGGGGAGATTTAGGGAGTTCTGTACATGTGTCTTAGCCAGAGTACATTTTAAATTCGGTACCTAATTTGCTCACCCGTGATACTGTTACAAATTTTTCGCAGTTTCTTTTCTAAATTATTTAATTTGTAATATAATTTTCAGAGCGTGCCTTTTGGCGAAGTATGTGAGAGAAAGGTACCGATTTGTTTTTTTTCTCTTCTAAATGTTGTAACTGTTGTATGCACACCTTCAATGTAATTAGGGGGGGGGGGGTTACTATTTGTTTGGTTAACCCTTTTTCAAACCCCTATTTCTATTACTACAACAATGTATGTTATTGTTTTATGTCACGTAAATGTGTTTTAAAATTCGTACAGACAAACGATTTCACAGAAACACACACACCTTCAAACGAATAGCTAGCTCTAACTGCAATTCATAATACATTGCTGGTTTTACTAGTCACATTGCAACTTTTTGCGTGGCCAGCGAGCAATGGTTTACGATCTAATGTCATTGAAACGAAGAACTTGTAGTGGCATGAATTGATAATACAAAAGTAAACAATTGAACTGCAGGCGCGGTAGCGGGAAACTGCATATTTTATTTATAGTGCGGGCTTTATAAGTTCTGATACACACCTAACAGAATGTGTGTAAAAAATAGACAAGTAACATGTAAGGTTAGTCGATCGGCGCCCTGATTACGTAAAACCTACCTAGTTAGTAAAATGAGACCTATTCACATCATGGCATATAATGTAACACACTCTCAATTATCGCGATCGCGCGGCTTCGGCTTTGCTATTGCTTTTACGTAATCAGGGGGCGGCTTTGCTATTGTTTTTGCGTAATCAGGGGGCCGGTATAGTTTGTGTAGCTTTTGGAATGTTTGGGAAGTGCTTAGGACACTTCAATATTAGTTATATATGTTTATATGCCATGATGTGAAAAGGTCTCAAACTTACTAGGTACCGATAGTGTCTACCTATTAGTTAGTAAAATGCCTTGGTTTTTTACTTATGTTTACGAAGAAACATTCCTAATCACCTAGCATATAGTCATAACCTGTACCTATAGTTTCTTTACTCTTACGGTTTATCGTAGTTTATCGTACACAGCAGTAAAGTTTTCACAAATTAAGTTTATGACAAGGAAAATATACAAAGGCGTGCTTGCTTATATCTTTTTCTGTTTCTTAAGTAAATACTTTTAAAACTTCTGTTTTAAACTTACTGTTTTACTGCAGCATGTAAAGGTTAAACTCTGTAACGAAGCAACTAACTTTGTCATAGTTGGTGAACTTTTAAGCGTTTGATACGTTTACAAAACGCCCGGTCTGTACAACATTTCCTATTCTCCCCTTTCCTACTACAAACGTGAATCTAGAGTGCGTTTCACCGTATAGTTCCGATGGATGATGGCGCTAGTTACTATGTGTATGACGACATTTTCTGTTTCACTGCATACAAAAAATGTTAGTTCAGAAATCAGGAAGAGGAACTATTCTATGAAACGGATAATTATAAATTATGTACAGCCATGTTTGTCAAACTACATAAATACAGAATTGTTTTAGAAATACCTATTCTTCGTCTCGAAGTTAGACTTGCTTGGAAGTGGACTGAGAAGTGAAGTCAGATTCTACCATTTTAATATTTAATCAAGACGACTATTTATATGTATATATATAGGTATATCTATGTAGGGACAAACATTGGTATGATGACTGACAAACCGACTTTTATTATTTAGTTATGAATAGCCAGTATCTGATTTATTTATGTATGTATTATGTCGCAGGCATACGTGGAAATACAAACCTTGCATTGCAAAATGTTTATTTTGGATTTTTAATGTATTTTGGAGGCAGTTGATTTAGCTTCTCAAAACTGTGAAAATAATAACGCACGAGGCGAGCGAGCGTAGCGAACGTGGCGCCGCTGTAGCCGACGTAATACTAGAAGTATCTATTTTTTGTCTCATATTCTAAATGTCGACGCCATTTGTAAAATACGGAATCTTTCAAAATTACTGGAATTTTACATTACATGTTCGGTTGCTATAACAATACTTTAGAATGCAATGTTTGTTAGTGTGCAACTAAGGGCTGATTTTACTTATGATCAGATAGTCTATCTGAAGCACAAAGTTCATGCTTGTTTTGATCAAGCTTCAGAGAATCTGTATCAACTCTATCCTTCATAAGCTATCTAACCATTGGAAAAAATTAACCCTAGGTAGAAATGTTATAAAGGTAGTAAATAAATTAAAATTAGCTCAGTTGGTTAGAGCGAAAGCATAGTTTACGAGCGGTCGTGAGTTCAAATCTCACTCGGGTGAAGAATTTTTATTTTATAATAAACTAGCGCACCCGACAGACGTTGTCCTGACCCACGCCTTTGAACTAACGTCACTCAATTTGTTTTGCCTTCCTGGAATCTCTTTACTAATATTCGAACTTTCAAATTTCGAACAATTTGTTTGTATGGAAGTATAGAAAAGGGTTGTTTTTAGACTTTTTCGGGCATTTTTTTAAATTTTCTCTCCTTTAGAACCATCCCTGTACTTCAAGGAATACGCTAAAAAAGAATTAGCGAAATCGGTTCAGTCGTCCTCGAGATCCGCGCTTACCAACAAAATTAAGGATTCATTTTTATATTATAAGATTAAAATTAGTCTTGTGTAAGGTACGCAATGTTTGTTAGTGTGGTTTTAAGTAAAAATATTGTAAACTTAGTAAATTAACTAAAGAAAATCTTACTTCATCAGATCCATCTTCGGGATGACATAAAATCCATCACATCTGACAGCTCTGAGGATCGGAAGGGGCGCGGGTGGAAGTTCGTGAGGAATGTGACGACCTCTGGTGGCTTCACTCCGAAACGCAAGGATTCCTCGTCTACCTTGCCGGGGACACCATTGCCTAGTTTCCAGGTGAATACGAGTTGCTATATACATCTGTGGACTGCTTAGTGTGAGTTTTCAGAGACTTCGAACTCGATTGCGTAAACGTAAACTATTCAACCAATCACGTCGTGCCGTTGTTCTCACTTTCATTACATCACGTCATCATGCCATAATGCGATTGGTTGGCTGTTTTACATTAACGCGAACGAGTTCGAAGTAAAAACTCGCACTACGCCCTCATTATACATAGGTAGATATACATATGGACACGGCTGTGTTCTCCAAATGGGGTTAGAACTGAGCTGCAGGATCATGGGGAAGATTCCTCAGCAACGTTGACCATAGAGGTGTCAGATGTAAATGATCAGTGCCAAGTTGCTAGCTCATCGCCTAAAAGAACCCTAGTAGACTCTTATGACATGCATAGAAGGAAATCATCCGAATAAATATTGACCTCTACTTAATTGCTCCCTATTTACATGTATATATATAGGTACATCATCATCAGCCTATTGCAGTCCACTGCTGGACGTAGGCCTTCCCCAGGGCATGCCACAAGACTGCCATGGGGGGTATTTGTCCATACTCGTAGTCGCCACGCTGGGCAGGCGGGTTGGTGACCGCAGTTTGTATTTTGGACTATGTTGTCAACACGGGAGGCGCTGCTGCCCATCTCCCGGAAACCCTTAATCGCCTCACACGATACCCACGGGCAGACATGGGGTGGTACGAATTCTACTCTGCCGGCACCACGCAGCTGTATAGGTACACACAACAGCTTATTGCAGCCCATTACTGGACGTAGGCCTTCCCCAGGTCGCGCTACAAGGCAACTGCCATAGGGTGGTTTTGCCCATTGGTCACCGCGGTGTGATTATCGGACTATATTGTCAACACGGGAGGTGTGCTGCTGCCGGAAACCCTCAATCGCCTCTTAAGATATCCACGGGCAGACGTAGGGTGATGCTTCTCTACCGACAGCACACGGCAATCCCTATTTAATATGTATGTTCAACTATTTCCAGCCAGACAAAGCTCCAGAATACGGGAAGGATGACAGAAAACCCTCGTTGCCAAACTATTATAATGAGAAAGACGAAAATATTGGCGAGACCAGTGCAGAAGTAAGTAAAGAAAAAATACACCTGATACCTATAGTTCTTCGAGAATTTAGCACAAGTTTTACATAATATATACAAGTCTACCATCGGACGACCAGGGAAACGTCAAGGCGACACCGGTTTACAGTTAAAGTGCCGAAAACTCGTACTTCTAAGCGTTTTGCTTCTACATTCATAGCGCGAACGGCCAAGCTGTGGAACTCCCTGCCTGAATCCCTGTTCCCCATGAACTATAATCTTGCGGTCTTCAAGTCGAGAGTGAACCGGTTTCTTTTAGACAAGCGCGCTCCATCTTAAACTGCAGCGGTGCTTACCATCAGGCGCGTTGTGGTCAAGCGTAAGCCTATTTAATATAAAAAAGTAGCTTAGATATCAGGATAAAGAGTTGACTTTGTTTTTTTTTGTTTTTCACAGATAGTCACTAAGGAATATATTATTATGTAGGCGGTAGTAGGCTCTCCTCTTGTCAAGTAGGATTTAAAATAGGCTGACAGGTAAAAATGTTTATAATTTCGACACTTCTGCCCAGTCTCATTGGGATAGTTGGCGTGATTATTAGGTATAACTTAAGTTTCATTTTGTCCTTCCGTTTAATTATATTATATAATACTTCATGTAACAGCCCGTTCACACATGGTCTCCGTTTTACTGGTCCGTTTTATCGGATACGTTTTTTTTTTCATTGATGGCGCATGGAGTTGTATGAGCGACTTCACATATAGGTACAGTATTCAGTAGACAGTAAAAAACGGCCCGGTAAAATTATGATATCCGTTTTGTCATCGAATACTGGATAAATGGAATACATATCCGTCATGTTTTCGTACAATTTTACCGAATAGAAACTGTGCGGGGGTGAGGGAGCCATCCTGGTTGAATAGCGGCGGTATAGGTACTACGAATTTGCTTGTGAACATCGTATCCAGTAAATGACGGATACGTTGAACGTTTAACGGTGCCTATGTGTGAACAAAGCATAATTTTTGTCGTATCCGGTAAAACGGGTACCGTATACACGGAGACTATGTGTGAACAGGCTGTAATACATGCTATCTTCTATTCTATCTACTTACACGTATATTATCAGAAATCAATCTCATCATTCTTCCAGGGTTTAGATCCAGAATCCCTGATGTTCAGAGATGGCAGGAGACGAGTGGACATGATCCTGGCTTATGAGGAAGAGGACTACGGAGTCATGACGGAGGCCGAGGCAAAGAGAAGGGACTCTAGGAAAACCTTTCAGGTATCTGCTCATGCAACATATTAGGTACATACATACAGGGTGTTTGTGACAGCAGGGAAAATTTTAAAAAATGATTTTTTTTTTCATATTTTCAGGAAAAAATAGTTTAGTTCGTTTAATTAGGCCTTAGATAATGACTTAAAAATAAATTTTTAACCTAAAGATGATTTAAAAAAAAGTTGCCCTCGTGAAAGTTCAAATAACTGATCAACCCTAATCGAGAGTCACAAGTGATCCAAAAAACAGCAATGTATCACACAATAAACAATAAGCCTATTTAATTAGTCACAGGATCGCCCGATACAATTGGCGCGGAGAGCATAAATTACTGATAAAGCAAATTTCTTGCGAGTAATGATGATGATGATGATCTCCGACCGTATTTCGGCCAAGGCGACCAATCTCTACGGAGATTGGCCAGGTACACAGGAGATATTATAGTGCACAAGTGTGTGCGCAAACACAGATGCACTCTCTATTCCGTTACTCTCATAGTCCGATGGGACGGAAAGCCGACACGACCGGAGAGAGATCAGGCGCAGGACCAACGGCTTTACGTGCTTTCCGAGTTCGTGCGAGTAATAACACTGACGTACAACTCAACACAATGGTACTTGTTCAGCATTTCAGTATTTGCCTGGCTGTCACCCACACCCTGTATAGATACGGTTGTATTCCCGAATTGATGTAGCCAGCACTGCAGGGTCATAACAGATCCTTAGACACCGTTTAGTATAGCGGGTTCAGATGTTAATGGTCAGTGACAGTGACATGTTGCTAGTTGATCGATAGAAAAACCCCTCAGTTCCTCAGTTGACTCGTAGGTCTAACCCGCGCAGATAAATAACTGATATAAAAATGGCGGCGGTGACAGAAGGTATGGTTGGCAAAACAATTACTAAATGTCACATTATATAAAAAGCACTGTAACAAGCACGCTGTAGCAAAAAATTATGCTGGAAATTTACTTCGAAAGAGTAACCTTAAAGTAATTACCGATTGAAAATCTGCAATAAACATGAAAAAATGGGCTTTCAGACGTTCAACAGCAATGAGATTAGTCTAAGCGAAACCAGACAATTTTTTTTTGCAGCGCGTACTTCACTGTGACCATAGGCGCGCGATAGATATGAGCGAGATAGCATGCGAGTGGATGCCATTTTATAGGTCAATTCTTTATCTGTGCGGGTTATACCAAGTAGGTACCTACTACATGCACGTAAGGAGATGCAGCTGGTAGTTCTTGTGTATGCTAATGCTGCATTCCAAAAGATAGTTACTATTTCTGGTTAGACCTTATATTCCAATGAAGCTCCGCATCAGCATAGAACATTATATTTGCAGGAAAACCTGATAAGGGAAGGTTTGGAAGTAGAACTGGAGAACAAATGCCTCTCTTTCGACGAGAAGACCTGGTTCCTGAAGATCCACATACCCTGGAAGACGGAGATGAGGCTGGCAGAGGTGATTGGCATGAAGCTACCCACTAAGCGGTTTATCAGCATATCTGTGAGAGCTTGGGTAAGTGAGGCTTTAAACATCTGCTATGTATAGGGGGATGTGGAACATTAGGGTTTTCAATGAAAATTTCTTTATCTTCTTCTTTAAATGCAAAATTCTAGCTCAACTTTGGTGGATACATCTCTTCTATCCAACGGAAGACCAGCGCTGGTTGGTTACAGCCAGCAGTAAGCTGAGGTGGGACCGAGTTTGTGACAGAATACTTCCTCTAAATGTTTTATTTTATTCTTTGCGATGTTTCTGTCTCAATCAAATAAAGCTTTCATTCATTCATTCTATCCACTTCGGACTTCCCCGGAGGTCTCATCATCATCTTCTTTCCCCTCTTCCAATATTTATGGTGTCGACGCAATATGGTTTCTTTTGAAACTCATATTGCCAAGGATTCAAATTCAAATTGTAGCGCGCCACCTATCTGACAGCGAGCGCTGTTGCCCCGTGGTTGTCCCGCTCGCACCGCTAGGAGCTCTCTTGCCCAATATTTATTATATTTTACTGTTATAGATTATTGTTTATTAGTTTGGTCATTAATACATCATAACGTTAAAACCAGTGTTTTCTTACTGAAAGATCACGCCCACCGAACCGAAGCATAACATCTCGCTTCCCTCAAAATTTATTTATTTGTGGATCACAGGTGATTACAATAGGTCTAACATAATACATTAAATTGGGATCTCTGTATCCCGCCCAATGGACATACAAATTAGTTAATTAGGATTTGGCGCTTGTTTTACAGCCGGCTGCCTACCTGACGTTAAGCTTCCTCGGGTATAGCCAAAGTAATAATTTTAGTATATTAAAATCCGTACAAGGACAAGGAGAAGACAAGAGGGACAAGAGGGTTTTAGTGTTTTGTAGGCGATGGGCTGACAATCTGTCACTACTAACCGAACTTCTAGATCTCAACTATACCCTCAAAATTGGTCAGAAGTGGCACCATGTGGTTCTATCGGCCCTTGGTGCTCTGCCTACCCCGTAAGGGATAAAGGCGTGATTATATGTATGTATGTATGTAAAATCCAGTAGCTAATTTAATTTTCAGCTCTTTTACTATTTGTTTCTTTACAGAGTGAAGAAAAGCAGGCAGAAAGAGATAAAAAGTGGTATTCAAAATGGCGGAAACAGTGGAAAGTTATGTATGAGTACGAGCACAGTAGAATCGAACCGGAACCTTCGTTTTTTGGCGCCACTGAGCAGAGGGGGGTGCGGAGGGAGGAACAGTAAGTACCTTCCACCAGGAATGATAACCATTTGCTTAAGAAAAAAAATCCGACTGCTTTTGATCTAGTATCACACTCAGAATTAACACGAATGTAATGATTCTGAGGCTCGAATGCAACAAAGACATTTAAACTCTAGAGGGAGCCAACGATATACTAATACCTGAACCTCCTCCTGGCGCAGTCGGGTAAAATAAATAAGGGTATACATACAACAACCGGTGATTGATGCATACTGCGCCGATTATCGTATCTTTGGTTCCTCCATGTGGTGCACTCTTAGCTTATAGAAGATGTCACTCAACTGACGCGATGGATAAAGGTTGTAAATGACAATGAACTCAGCCAAAAACCTCTTTTCAGGTTCCTCGTGAAAGACAGACACACCCAATTTTCGCCGGCGCAGCGGAGTTTATTGGTCATGCAGATATTACTCCGGTGCAAGTACGACAACAACGAAACAAAGGTAACTAACATACTGTAGTAAACTTTTCAGTCACTGAGTTGCTAAGGCCACTACTGTATAATAAGCCTCCCCGAATAACCTCCACAGTGACCTGTTGGTAGCGGCCTGCATCCAGCAGATACCCGCGATCCTAACTAGGTCGCCCGTCTATCTTACTGGTGGCCTTCCCACGCTGCGCTTGCCTATGTATGGCAGCCAATCTAGAACTTTTCGGCTCCATCGGCTATCGGTTTTTAGAGCTACCTGCCCTGCCCACTGCCACTGATTGAACCGTTAGGCTAAATTGGTGGTTGGTGCAACCTAACACTACAATAAAATATCACAAAGGTTATCCTTCAACCACAATTAATATACTGGTTAGTGGAAAAGATCAGTGAAAAGTTGCCATCTCATCGCCTAAGAGAACGCCATGAATTTCTTAGTCAACTCTTACGACATGCAGCGGATTTTTCACTTTAAGGTTTGTTATATTAAACAGATGGGCATTCGCCGCCTCCTAAACGACGGCACCTACCTCGCTTGCTTCCCCCTCCACGAGGGTAGATACGATGTGGACATGGCTGACGGACACAAGACTGACAGACGGGTAAGCAATGCTGAGAATAAGGCATTTCGACCAGAAAAGCTGTTACCGCGATCAGCCCCTCCAATTCTGTTGAAATTTCCAGCTGAAACGTTGTGCAATATGAAGCAATAATTACTTTACTCTGCAGTAATCTTGGACACATTGCAGCATGCTACAGACATATTTTGTTTATATTCTGTGATGCCGACGATATCTAGGTACTATTTACCGCACATATTAACCGCACACTAGGAACCCTAAGGTCTTGTCGTGGATACTAAGCAACGGTACATAAATACATATATAGATATGAGTAAGTATAGAAACATCGATGACTCGGAAACAAACATCGATATTCATTATATTAATGTTTGCACATACCGGGATTTGAACCCAGGACCTATAGCATCACAAGCAGGGTCACTACCAGCGCGAATACCTATTGCTTGACAGCATATCCGTTGCGTTTCACATAAAAACTGTTACAGAACGAGACGTTGTGAGGACAACAGAGTCCAAGTATTCGCATTACAAAAGTACACTTCCTCAAGGATATTCAGCGCAATTTTTACTAATTCCTTTCAGCTGCTCTACCTAGAATGGGCTCGCCCGGCAAAATGGTACAAGAAACAGCCGCTTTGGCTGATTCGACGGTATTTCGGCGAGAAAATCGGCCTCTACTTCTGCTGGCTCGGATTCTATACAAAGATGCTGTATGCACCTGCCGTTGTTGGGACTTTATGCTTCTTATACGGCATATTTAGTATGAGTTCTTTGGATAATATACCTAGGTGAGTTATCTGTGGTTTCGTTACCGGTAACTTAGATTAGATTGTTATATAAAGGCAGGGCAGGGTAGGGTCACCTTTTATCACATGAGATATAATAGGCTTACTGGTGAAAAGTGAGTGTGTAATTTGGACACTTCTGTCCAACCTCTTTGAGAGATAATGGATGTGACTATATGTATCTTTTTAAATAGTAATATTTTTAATACACACGGGTCTGATAACATTATTGCGAAACTTTGAGCTAAATAGTTACCTACAAACTGTCTGGTTTTTATCAGACTGCGCTAAAAGGGTTATATTTTTCGAGTGTATCTTTGTATGTATACAGAGTGTAACAGAAAGAGTATGATAAGCGAAAAGCTATGTAAATAGACCATTATAGAGAACCTATTTCCAAAATTTGAGAATCGAAATCACATGTTTATTTTTCAAAATTGTATGAACATTCTTAAGTTGTTTAGGAATTCTCCATACTACCTGGAAAATTAAACATTTGATTTCGAGTCTGAAATTTTTGTATATAGATTCCTTTTATTGGGCTATTTACATAGCGTCTTGCTTAACATACCCCTTTTGTTACACCCTGTATATTCTTTAGCACGCTCTTGAGTCTATACGGCTTGACGCTTTTTGTTTTAGAGGTATCTTTAAACTCGTTTTTGTCGTGAGAGTGACAAATGAGTCAAAATTTAGACGTAATCTGGTTTTTATTTTAAATAAAATTAATTATATTTTAGCAAAGAGATCTGTGATGGCAGTGGTCCAGGGAACACGACGTTATGTCCACTCTGTGACAAAGCCTGCAAATACCAGCGTTTGTCAGACTCGTGCGTGTTCGCACAACTGACATATCTGTTCGACAATCCGGCTACTGTCTTCTTCGCTATATTCATGTCTTTCTGGGGTAAGTAGGTTGTGCTATTCCATTTTAGGTACAGAAACCTTTACTATTAGTTTACAATATTAGGCGCACGGGCGGGAGTAATTGAAGGATGTTTATCCACCGGAGTGGAGCGAGGTTTCAGAGTGGAAATACGGAGAAATATTAACCAACTAGTGGACCCCGCCGCGTTGACCCGCTGCAAACAAACTAAAACAAACTTAGTTAATGTTATGTGATACCCATCTCAATATATTCCCGAAAACTGTATCCAAATCGGTTAGGCCGTTTCTGAAATTAGCGTGCACAAACAACAGCGATCAGCTACTGTTTTATTAATGTACTAGCGGCCGCCCACGGCTTTCCCGCGTGAGAGTGCATTACTCCCGTGCGAAGCCGGAGCGGGTCCCTAGTTATACATTATAAACCTTCCTCTCCTCGTGAGTCGCTCTATTTATTTAAAAAAAACCGCATAAAAATCCGTTCCCTTTGTTAGTTTGAAAGATCTAAGCATACATAGGGACGGATAGATATAGAAGATAGAAGAATAGATACGATTGCAGGACTGTAGCTGAACCAATATTTAGATAAGTAAGCATACTGGTTAAAATTTCTCTGTTTCTCCGCTTCGGTACACAGGCAGCCTTATATATATGTCGTGGCCATATCGTAGAATTGATCATTTCATGAAATGGTCGAGCATTTCATGAAATGGTCGCATTTCATGAAAAGTTCAACTGTCTATTGGCCACATCATGATATGGTTTGGGCAGATCGATGATTAAAAATCGTTTCTCGATATGGGCAACTAAACGCCCGATCATTTCATGAAGTGGTCAAGATTATTGATCATATCGTAAAATAGTTACATGAATCACCGGTAGAGGCGCTGCGCGCGTTTTATTTATTTTATTTTATTTTTTATTTATTTATTTGGAAACAAGCAGACACAGATGTATATGTAAAACATAATTGTATAAAAAGAATACTAATTACATCAGTGTCCTTGAACACGTTTCACTGAGAACACACACTATTATAATTAAAGCTAAAACTATTACATTTCACAAAATATACATATGCATAAATACAACAAAATATAAAAAATAAACATACATACATAAGATACTCAGGCTAAAACATACAGATAGTGTGCAAACATACCACTATACACACTTTATAACGCCTTATATCTATTGAATATATTATATATTTATGTGTGAAGATGGCGGATTTTTCTTTTTAGGTTATAAAACAAATTAAAGAGAGTAGGGTGACTATGCAGAAGAAGTTCACGGATAGTGTGTTATATTGTATAATGTATATTAGACTTAATGGTGGTTTATAATAATATTGTTAAACAAAAACCTTAGATTACGATAGGTTAGGTTAGGTTAGGTTAGACTATGACAAATGACGCACGAGCCGAGCGAGCGGAGCGAGCGTGCCCAGGCAGCGTCCGGCGATGTGCCAGATGCGAATCGCTTTTGTAAAGTCTTTTATGTTTTTAAATATTATATTGTGAAAATATCACATAAATAATAGCAAAAAAAATCATACCATCATACCTTATGGTATACTTATATATGGTGTAAGCTCTTACCACATTCGGATTTTATGGACACCCTGTTAATACGATTTGGCCAAACGTGGATGACAAAATCGTGAAATGTAGACGATTTAACGATCTGGTCAAATTGAATTGGCCACTTCATGAAATGCGACCACTTCATGAAATGCTCGACCATTTCATGAAATGATCAATTTAACAATATGGCCACGACATATATACTAGCGGACGCCCGCGACTCCGTCCGCGTGGACTGCAGAAAAGACAGAAGAATTCAGAAGGCGCCATCTGTTGCAGACTTATGGAACGTACGATTAATAACAACAACCAACGTTGATGATCAGTTTTTTATTAATTATTAGTTATTAAGACCATTAATTTAAATAATAACTATCCTATCATCTAAGTTGGACCAAATTACATATATATGCCAATTTTCATGAATATCAGTTGACTCGTTTTTGAGTTTATTCGGAACATACACAGTGACACGGATTTTTTATATATTAAGAAGATATATTGAATTGTATCAGGCGTCACTATTCGGAAGTTCAAATCTCTATTGAGGGATCGCCCACCACCGGGCCCTATACCCTCCGCTGACCCTCGGATCTGCCGACTCATGATCACGAACACAAGACACTACAGTCGCAACGAGAAGCCAGATCCAAGCACCTAGCATGCAACCATAAATACATAGCTGCTAATCCGAAAACCAATTAAAATTTTAATCGACATATGTTTCGCCAACACCCGTGGCATCATCAGGATTAGTTTTCCATGTTAGTTCTATCTACCGAACCAACTAACTAACAACTAAAACCAATGTATTGCAAATCATTTTTATACCCTCAATCAAAATATAAAATAAAAAATGTTAATACCTACATATTAGTTTAGAAATGTAAAATTATTATAGATAAATAAATATTAAAAATATACATATTAGTTATTAACTGTTAAATTAGTAAAAGAAAAATAAATTTATAAAAATATTAAATATATATATATAGATATATAATATATGACAATAACGATATGATTGTAACTTTTTGCAGCAACCACATTCCTAGAGTTATGGAAACGAAAGCAATCGGTACTGCGATGGGAGTGGGACCTGAGTAGCGTCGACCAGGTCAGTACTTAGGTAAAAGACCTTGGTACAGCTATGGATACTTTAGCATAGCGGCCTTGGAGGCAGCGGAGCCACCTATCGGATGTAAGAGAGAACCACAATCAAATACAGATCCTAGAACGCGATATAGAAGTTTCTCTCAATTATTGGAATATTATGTGTATGGGCCAAACCACAACTAGCGGCCCGATGGTGCTGAAAGCCCTTCCCTTTTCACCACCCCCACATTGGACGAACAAGCTCCATCGCTCAATGTGTTAGACGTGCGCCTCTTTGTCGTACGGCCGTAGGTTCGATCCTGGCCACGATGGGCCCGTGCCATTGAGAGCGAGTGAAAGTTTCAAGTTTCAGTCGTTTTTAGCTCGTTTATGAATATAGATTTAGGTAATTAGCCTGATAGATAGCATATCATAAAATTACCTATTTAATCCACACTTCACTCATTTACAGGATGAAGAACCTCGTCCAGAGTTCGAAGCGTCAGTAAAGACGTTCCGCACGAACCCTGTGACCAGAGAGAAGGAGCCCTACCTACCGACCTGGCAGAAGACCATGAGATACGTAGCCACCAGCTCCGCTGTACTGTTCATGGTAAGATTGTTACTGCTACTCGAGTTTTTAAATAAATTCCTGTGCTGGCTTCTGACTAATTGATTTCAAAGTGCTTGTATTTAGTAGTGCTAGTTCATGCGAGGCTTCACTAGAATACATGAGCTGCATCTCCTTCCGTGCATGTCGTAAGAGTTGACTAAGGAACTCGGGCATTCATGCGATGCGATAAGCTAGCAACGTTTTACCTCTATCCTCGCTTCGCTAAACGTGGCGGTGGGACCTCGTTTATAATCCTGCTGTTCTGGCTACCCATTCTGCAGCACAGCAGTGACTATATCCATGTGTGTAATCAGTTCCTGAAACTGCCAGGCTGTTGAACCTTACAACGCAATGATCACACAATTAGACATTAACAACATTGGTAGGTTGTTTGTTTGATTATTGGTATTTTCACCAGATCGCTATAGTAATGGGAGCGGTGCTGGGCACCATAATCTACCGCATCTCCATGGTTTCCGTCATCTACGGCGGCTCAGGGTTCTTTCTCCAAACCCACGCAAAAATCTTCACTGCCATGACTGCTGCCCTCATCAATTTGACCATCATCATGATTCTAACGAAGGTCAGTGCTGATATGTGAATAAATTTCATAATAGTCTGTATTTATGTCATAGAAACGCCATCTACCGAAAAAGTATACTAAACTATGAGCGTCATCAGGGGCCTAACGTAAAGTAACATACCGTCACCTTATCTAAGCCAGCTGTCGCATGAACGAAAAGCGGTAATGAAAAAGTAAAATAATGTACAAAGGCGTGCTTAAGAGGTTTCTTTCAGCAAACCAGACGGAAAAGAGAAATAAACATAAACGTAGAACAAACAAAAAAAAAATCTCGTGAGAGTACCTACATTCCCTACTCACCATGCTACAATACAACTCACAGAATACTCGATATTATACACGAACAGGCATTATAGGTACCTATTGGTACCTTTACCAAGGTTTAACATTGATCTTGACCATTGGTTCCAGATCTACGCAAAAGTAGCAGTCCATCTGACCAATCTGGAGAACCCTCGGACGCAGACGGAGTACGAAGACTCGTACACCTTTAAGATATTCTTCTTCGAGTTCATGAACTTCTACTCTTCACTTATCTACATAGCTTTTTTCAAGGTAAGCAGTTTACCAAATAACAACGCCATCTGTTGAATTCAATTGGAACTGCTTTTGCAATCAGGAACCATAAAAGCATAATATAAACAGCTTACAATACCTATTTACAATGGCACGGAAACCTTTCTTATTGAATTCGCTACTGGTCGCTAGATTGTAGTATTTGTGCCCGAAAAGCAGTAGGCTCACCCGTGCAAAGCCGGGGTGGGTCTCTCGTTATACATACAGGGTGTTTTTTTGTGGCCACCTTTAACGAAGGGTACGTATTCTATACATGAAATAAAGTAAGTTTATGCCAAAAAAAATGCTGGGAAAAAAAAATTTTTTTTTGAAAAAAAATTTAAATTCCTTGATCGTGCGAAATTTACAGTGTCTAGTGTTTATGTTAGTTTTTTTATAAACAGATATTAATTATTTTTCGTGAAAAAATCCTGCTACGCGCGTCTATGTGCATTTATGCAGAAAAACGCAGTCTATTTACTCAACTTTGGACCCTAATATTTTGGAAACCAGACACTTCCCAGGTATGCTTCCATGGAGAAAAATGATCGTGATGATGAGGAGATTCCGTAGTTTTCGGGAACGTTGACGACCAAAAATCACCCTGTATAAACCTTCCTCTTAAATCACTCTATTAAAAAACCGCATCAAAATAAATAGTGACAAACGGCGGGAAAATTCATCTAAGGCGGGAAACGACTTTGTTTTATAAAGAACTATAATACTTACCGCATATTACAACGTGGGGGTATTTGGGAAAAATATAGAAAGTATTATTCTATTCAAATCCATAATGTAAAATTTTTCACAAGTACCCTCATGGCGGGTCTGTATGGTACGTCTCGCTCGATGGATAGTAGGTATATTAAATTGTAATGTTAGATGTAGGATAAGCAGGTGTGTTGTAGCTTTTTATTTATAGTTTTGGGTTTTTTTTGTGCTTGAAGAGGGATGACGACAGTATTCAGAAAAACCAGTAATGGTTTATGTAAACACTGTTGGCACGAACTATTGTGAGTTATGTAGAAATAAATAAATAAATAATATTTACTGATTATATTCTTTTACCAGGGTCGTTTCTACGACTACCCTGGCGACGACCAGGCCCGCAAGTCGGAATTTTTCAAACTCAAGGGCGACATCTGCGACCCGGCCGGCTGCCTCTCCGAGCTGTGCATCCAGCTGGCCATCATCATGATCGGGAAACAGTGCTTCAACAACTTTCTGGAACTGGGCTATCCGTGAGTGTGATGTGTCTATGAGGATTTCTCTGTGTGACGACCGATTGGTGTAGTTGGTAGTGGCCCTGCGACGCCATAGGTCCTGGGTTCGACTCCCGGTAGGTGCAACATTGATGTTATGAATATTGATGTTCGTTTCCGAGTCCATCGAGACTTGGCTAGTTTTCTACAGAATGTTTTTGGTGGGATGTATCCTTACAGTGATCAGTGACAAGTTGCTAGCTCATCGCCTGAGAGATCGCCCCTGAGTTCCTTAGTCGACTCTCACGACATGCACAGAAGCAGATGCAGCTAATGTAAGTATTCCAGTAAAACCCCGCAGGAAATAAGAAGTCATTTAAGCACATAAATTATTCTCAATTAACCCGGTTATCTGGTAGAGAATGGAAGACATTAAGTTCGCCCTTGTATAAAAATTGTAGTCATCTATCTATCCATCTATACATTCATCTATCTGTCCATCTATCTATCCATATATCTTTCCATCTACATATTTAAGTTATCATTGTAAATACTCCAGGAAATTCCACAACTGGTGGCGTCAGCGTTCCCACCGCGCAGTGACCAAGAACCTCAGCAAGCCGCACATGGCCTGGGAGCAGGATTATCATCTACAGGATCCGGGCAGACTGGCACTGTTTGACGAGTATCTTGAGATGAGTGAGTACCACTTACAGCTGTATCATTAGTCGTTCACACAAACATATTACGTTATCTTGTATTGATAATAACTCCAACCTATTATGTCATCACTCATACGAGTGCATTTAATGGAAAAATTACCGTAAGATAAATAAATACTTAAGAAAATGAGCACAAGATATTTAATTGTATCAGGCGTCACTATTCGGAAGTTCAAATTTCCATTGAGGGGTCGCCCACAACCGTTAAATGGTTCGGTAGTTAGAACAAACATGGAAAGCTAATCCTGATGATGCCACGGGTGTTGGCGAAACATATGTCGATTAAATTTTTTTATTAGTTTTCGGATAAGCAGCTATGTATTTATGATTGCATGCTAGGTGCTTTGATCTGGCTTCTCATTGCGACTGTAGTGTCTTGTGTTCGTGATCATGAGTCGGCAGATCCGAGGGTCAGCGGAGGGTGTAGGGCCCGGTGGTGGGCGACCACTCAATGGAAATGAGCACAAGAGGCAATAAGAAGATAGATTAGGTACTTTTGTATACCTATGAGGGGATAGGAGCCCGCGTTATCCTTGACCGGTACGTCAGGATTGTCATAGAAGTAGTAAGAACCTAACAGTTGCAAATCCGAGTAACATTTATGATAATACGGCTTTGACTAGTAGGTACCTTAGAACTCGAAGTCAACTTCATCTGCCCGTGGTGCACCCCGATATTACGAGAATGTCATGGAAACATTTCCTATTAGATTCATTACCGATCGCTAGATTGTTGTATTTGTGCCCGAAAAGCGGCGGTAGGCTCATCCCTTACCACGTGGGGCTTAATAGGCTATCTGGAGACAAGTGGATGTGGAATTTGCACACTTCTGCCCAACGTCGTTGGGAGATGATGGGCGTGATTATATGTATGTATGTATGTTTTTGTCATCAGTTCTTCAGTATGGCTTCGTGACGCTGTTCGTGGCAGCGTTCCCGCTCGCACCACTGTTCGCTCTACTAAACAATATTGCGGAAATCCGTCTAGATGCGTACAAAATGGTCACCCAGGCTCGAAGACCGTTAGCTGAACGCGTCGAAGATATTGGAGCATGGTAAGTTAGATACAGCTGAAGTATGATAAGGATGAATTGAAGAAGGATACAAATTGTACTGACCACAAGTTAAATACATACAAAGTAACGAGATAAAGGATAAAAGGAAATTGAATAAATTAATAGCGACAAGACAAGAAGAAGAGGCAAGTTAGATAGATACATCAGCTACTGTCCTTCCGTGCATGTCGTAAGAGTCGACTAGGGAACTCAGGAGCAATATAAGTTAGCAGCTTGTTAGGTAATTATCTTATACATCAGGCCCAGGTGCTAAAAGTTACTTCGCTTCTTGAATCTTCTTCGTGGTCCTGCAGTTCCAGCTTAACTTTTTAAGAACACATCCTTATATACAGGGTGTTTGTGACAGCCAGGCAAATATTGATACCATGACTTCAGACCATGATTCTGAGGCGGAAAACACTGAAAATTTTCGCAGGAAAATTCCAACTTTTTCCGACATTTTTTCATATTATAAGGGAAAAAATAGTTTAGTTCGTTTAATTAGGCCTTAGATAATGACTTTAAAATAAAATGTTAACAAAAAGATTATAAAAAAAAGTTGCCCTAAAAAAGTTCAAATAACTGATCAACCCTAATGGAGAGTCACAAGTGATCCAAAACTAGCAATGTCACACAATAACAAATAAGCCCATTAAATTAGTCACAGGATCGCCCGATACCATTGGCGCGGAGAGCGAAGATTACTGATAATCAAATCAAAAATACATTTCCTGCGAGTAATAACACTGTCGTATAACTTAACACAATAGTACTAGTTCAACGTTTCTGTATTTGCCTGGCTCTCACCTACACCCTGTATAAATATACCTATATGTATATGTACCTATTAGAGTGTGAAAACTGCACTTTTGGTAACAATATAGCATTGTTTTTATATTTAATTGTATCAGGCGTCACTATTCGGAAGTTCAAATCTCCATTGAGAGGTTGCCGGGCCCTACACCCTCCGCTGACCCTCGGATCTGCCGACTCATGATCACGAACACAAGACACTACAGTCGCAACGAGACGCCAGATCCAATCACCTAGCATGCAACCATAAATACATAGCTGCTAATCCGAAAACCCCTCAATGAAGAAACAATATAACAGTACAGGCTGTTAGCTGCACAGATCTGGTTTCTTATGGCGACTGTAGTTGCTTATGATGGCTATCACGAGTCGTTAGGTAGGTCAGCGAAGGGTGTAGTGTTAATATTTAGTCTTGGGCGAATACTAAAGTGCGTTTTACTGTATAGTTCCGATGGATGATGGCGCTAGTTACTATGTGTATACACATTATCTGTTTTACTGTATGTAATAAAACTTAGTGCCGAATACATTCACATTCATTTCACAACATTTATATGACGTAGATGGGTCGAGTGGCGTGCCGTTAGGTGTGTCCGACATCTTCCAAAATCCGAAATAAAGAATGCGGCGTGTAGTAAACAAGCTTAATTAGGAATCACAAACACTTTCACTGTATCTACGCACAAGATTACTAGGATTCTAGCGGATAACGTAGAAACGTGGTAAGTACAAGACAGAGGCTGATTAGCACCCGTGCTTCGCTCCAGACGCAACCAAAAAGAATAGAATACCCTCCGGCTCAATTCAAACGATCCGGTGGTCGTTGTAAATCTACAGTGGCGCCCTCTCAGTACTCTGTCTTGTCTTTACCCAAGTGACAGCTGTCCTCCAGTCAGTGATAGCTGTCGACTTGACGTTTCTAACTTCAACGATTGAAAATAGATGGCGTTGGAGATCCGACTGTAGGATATGACATCTTGATCTCCGACACGGCCATTTTGACAGACTACCCGTCCTCGGGTAGAACCGATGAATCTGTGAACAAGATAACTCAAGGAAGTATCTGCGCTCGGCTATTCTGACTTAACTTAAATTTAAAGACTTCTTATTACAATAGTTCATGAAATCACAAAAATCGCTCATCGACCGTCAAGTTCCCAAAATCTTTACGTAAAGACATAAAAAATAAAAGATAAGCAGACTCGCACATACGTTTAAATCAGTCAGACCTTTCCTTCGGTCAACATTACAGTAACAGTTAGTCATATAGCCAGTCCTTCGGCTATCTACTATGGAAACACAGTCCTTCGGTTTCCAACACACACATGTAGCACAGTCCATCGGCTACCTACTACGGAAACACGGTCCTTCGGTTTCCCACACACACACATGTAGCACTGTCCATCGGCTACAGCAGAAACTCGGTCCTTCGGTTCTGCCACAAATACATACTACTGTCTGTCAAGGGTTTGTCAAAGTCACAATTTAAAAAAACCGGTCAGTAACTTGTACATCGCATATGAAAATTCATTCATTTAGACTCTGAGGTCACATTAATTTCGATATCAAAATTACTAGGAACTTGATGGTCTGGCACCCTACGGACCCGATCGTGCGAATATTTGTAGGTTCGATTTGAAGACAAAGATTTTAGTCGGTATCTATCACCATCTAACAATTAAATTTTATACGGTCCTTAAAATTTAGGATCTAGTTTAACTTGATTACGTTTTTCATTCTTAATGAACACATCTAAGACACGTCGTAGACGTTCCAACCCCTGCTCTCCTGTAGAATACAATACCAGCAGGTCATCAATGTAAGAAAAAATATAACTATGAGCTAATTCACCTAAAGCTTTTGCTATAGCCCGCTGATAAACTGAACTGGCGTTCTTTAAACCAAACGGCATGGCACACACAAGGTAAATAATTCCAAAACAAGGCTACAGTATACACAATCCATATAGAGTAACGTCAGTCAAGTAAGTCTAGTTGCCTCAATCTAGCAACTCTTGGAAACTTCCATCCAGCTTCCGTATACCAGTCTAGTCACTTCCATCCAGTGACTCTTAGAAACTTCCATCCAGCTTCCGTATACCAGTCTAGTCACTTCCATCCAGTGACTCTTGAATACCTCTATCCGGTATCCGTAAACCACTCTCAATCAGTCAACTCAACATTAATTTGAACATGACGGTCCATCCCCGTCAAGTTCGCACAGATTATCATCACGGTCACATGTCAGCATGTCATTGGTAATGTCATTCGCAGGCATTCGCCTAAGTCTGTCATGTGCATACTTATAGGTTCTATTGGAATTAAGGGCTTTAAGAACATAACGATTACCTTCAAGTACCTCCGATACCCTAAAAGGACCTCTATACTTCGGATCAATTAATCGAATTTCGAGTTCACCTGTAGTTACACGAGTTTTTGGCAAACCTGTTGTAAAATAACTGGAATATTCACCTAAAATAGTTAAAAGATCTGACTTTTTACAAGAGGGTATATCTGTGTCAACATTACTAAAGTCGTTACTGATACTAGAATCGGTTAAAACGTCACAATTTAAAACTGTCAAATTATTTTGTTTTGAAATGCTAAAATTATTTGTTGACAAGTTAATAACGAAGCCTTGACTCAATATTTCACGACCTAGCATAATATCACTACGCATATACACATCGGGTAAAACATGTAATAAAAGTTCTAAACAATAATCATTAATTTCAACATTACACAGTATTTGCTGGGTGCTGAATACACTGGTTTGACCAATTCCCGTTAGAGAGACAGTTTTAGCAATTCTTTTACCATTGAAACTTGATGCAACGCTTTCTTTTATCAGCACCCGAATCAAAATTAAAATCATAAAATCTACCTTGATTATTAAGAGCGCCGGTCGGTGGTAAAGCGGTAAGTGCAACTATCTTTCGTGGATTCAGACGAATTTGACCTCGGCGCACCTCGAAGCCTAGGTACTCTACTTTTTCTTTCAGGAATGAGCACTTTTTAGGATTTAACGAAAATCCCTTCCCAGAAAGAACTTCTAATACTACCTTTAGTCTATCGAAAGCTTCGTCGATGTTACTGGCCACAACTAGCACGTCATCCATGTACACTACAACGTACTTGTTCACGAGATCGCCTAGAGCATGTATGAGAGCACGTTGAAACACTGCAGGAGCATTTTTCAAACCGAAGGGCATAGTAAGGTACTCATACTGACCTTCAGTTGTCACGAATGCTGTGCGCTCTATGGACTCCGACTCGATAGGGATCTGGTGAAATCCCGATGCTAAATCTAAAATTGTAAAAAAATGTCCTCCGTGCAACCTAGCAATCTGTTCAGATATGAGTGGTAAAGGAAAACGGTCAGCAACGGTGTTATCGTTCAACTCCCTATAATCGACACACATTCTATCTGAACCGTCTTTTTTTTAACCAAAAGTATCGGGCTTGCGAACGGTGAAGAACTAGGTCTAATTACCTTAGCATTAAGCAGCTCGTTGATCTTGCCCCTCACAATCTGACGTTCATCTGGGGTCAGCCTGTATGGGCGACGATTTACCGTCTTGTGCGGGTCTACGAGCCGTATCTGCATAGGTTCAGTGTCAGCAGGAGAAGTAGGTGTACCGGTAATGAAACTAAGCTTGAACCGTTCTAAAATCTCAATCAACCTAGGTCTGTATTCATTACTAACGTCAGTATCTACCAAGTAAAGGTCTATACCATTATTTGCAACTACATCACATGATTCGACTATGTTAATTTTCTCGAAACGTACTTTATCTACCGACATATGTACAGTCAAACCGATAGCTAGAATTTCACGTCCGATCATAATGTTGTATCGGAAACAATGGTCAGGTAAAACATGAAGGAGTATCTCAAAGTTAATATTGTCAATGTCAATTGTCGTTAAAATTTGCATGGTCGAGGCTATAGAAGTTTGTCCTATACCAGTCATAGAAACATTGTCATAAATTCGCTTACCACTAAATTTCAAAGCAATCGATTCTTTAACTAAGGAACACTCTGAACCTGAGTCGTAAGTAAATGGGAATGATTCACCAGAGTGACGCAGAGAACCCGAAGGCGCATTCACAATGCACACGTCTACTCGCTTTTCCTTAGCTGGACCAGTTCCAGTGCCGCCGCCGGTACCGTTGTTCCCCTCCTTGATTTTCCTCTTCGGGCAGTCGGATGCATAGTGGCCTTGTTCCCGGCAGTTGAAGCAGGTGATGCGATCGGTTCTCCCTGTAGGTTGGTTGGTCGAGTTATGGTCCCCGTGAAAGGACCTGTGTTTGGACCGGTCATCTTGCTTCTTCGAATTGGCTTTGTTGCGACATTGAAGAGATTTGTGGCCTAGTTGTCCACAATTAAAGCACTTGATGGTCACAGCAGATCCATTAGGTCGGTTTCTTTTTAGGTCGGGTCCATCACGATAAATACTTGATGAATAACTTCTCTTCAGGAACGAGACAGCCTTCAGTTCCTTTTGTAAATGGTTACGCGTCTTGATGTCAGTCGTTATAGCAATCCTCTGAACACGTGGCTCTTGTTTTGAAATATGAGCTAAGACAGTGGCTATTGCTATCTGTTCTGTAGTCAGTCCATTCCACCTTGCCATTAAGGATGTTATGAGGGTAGCGGCGTATGAGGCCAGGCACTCGTTATCTCTCGGTTTCTTGTCGTGCATACTGATGAGAAAGGAAGCAGCAGTTTCAGGACAGTCATACCTTGCTACGAAAAGCTCCTTGAAATCGGCCCACGTCATATTAGGAAACGATATTGAAGACAGCCAAGATGATGCTTCGCCCTTGAGTGCGTGGCTTAACGCGATCATCAGAGAAGATCCATTACGATGTCGATCTGTGATACACATGTCCGCGGTCGTTATCCAAGCTCGGGCGTCGATGTCTCTTTTCTCTGGGTCGAAATCAGGAAGGTGAATAGAGTCCGAAGATGCAGGTAGTTTTATTGCTTGCACCAACGCCAGAAAATTTTGATTTTGTTGCTCGAAGATAAGACGCCATTTTTCTTCGCTCGAGTCACTATTTGAAGCACGTGTTTCATGTGGGTGATCCGGGTTGCATCCCACTTCTGATGACGTAGATGGGTCGAGTGGCGTGCCGTTAGGTGTGTCCGACATCTTCCAAAATCCGAAATAAAGAATGCGGCGTGTAGTAAACAAGCTTAATTAGGAATCACAAACACTTTCACTGTATCTACGCACAAGATTACTAGGATTCTAGCGGATAACGTAGAAACGTGGTAAGTACAAGACAGAGGCTGATTAGCACCCGTGCTTCGCTCCAGACGCAACCAAAAAGAACAGAATACCCTCCGGCTCAATTCAAACGATCCGGTGGTCGTTGTAAATCTACAGTGGCGCCCTCTCAGTACTCTGTCTTGTCTTTACCCAAGTGACAGCTGTCCTCCAGTCAGTGATAGCTGTCGACTTGACGTTTCTAACTTCAACGATTGAAAATAGATGGCGTTGGAGATCCGACTGTAGGATATGACATCTTGATCTCCGACATATAAATGTTTTTTTTTTTAATTATTGTTTTAATTTTAAATAGTAATATGGATAAATATTAATAAGAAAATGAAAAAAAAACACCCGAGTCAAACTTAACAAAATTATTGTTTGCCTAATAGTTGTGTGTGAATGTTGTGAATAAAGGTGATGGACAAAAATGAATGAACTAAAAACCCAGAATCGACAGGAATGAAATGTGCACCAATGGATTAACAATAAAATATAGTAAATGTCATCAAAGGGGCAACCCTGAAATACTCGTATGTATATAGGTAGTATAAGAGCTGAGAGCCAACAAAAAATAAGTACAAAAATCGGAGTTTTAGTTAAGCTGTGGCTAAACATGATGTTTTTGTTACGTCTCACATGTATTTTAGCTGATAATTATCAAAAGCACATGTTACAAGCAACAGCAACATAATATCAACATCATGTTAAGCCACGCCATAATAAAGACTCCGATTTTTTTGCTTATAGACACAACAATTATTATTATAATATTATATGTGTTGCCATCGCTTATTCTGCTGCTATAGATATGAAATAAAAAAACAACTTGTATATGCTCATTATTTTATTATATCAGTAATATTATTAACTATTTTCAAAGTCCAAACAAGTCACACAATGGTTACTTGCAGCCATTTTAAACAATATCCAATCACAAAGAAAATCCACGTCCAGTATAACGCGCCACGGTTTCAAATAAGCATTAAAAATCAGTGTACAGTATACGAGAAAAGCACAGGTCAAGTTAAAAATCCACGGAATAAAACAAAACGCACAGATCACGATGAAAACAAACGTAGAACTGCGACGGGAAATGGCTGTAATCTAGCTGCTACACCCCCCGACCGGAAGCGCCCGCGCATTGTTCTCAGTTATCAATATTCCTCTCTCTCTCTCTCTCTTTCTTATGGAATAAGGACAAATTCTATCCCTTTATTTCAAATATAGTTTATTACTAAACTATCCAATTGATTTTTACAACACATAGAATAATATAATTATAGAAGTGTCTAAGGGTCAACAAAAAGAAGTACAAAAATTGTAGTTTTCGTTATCGCGTGGCTTAACATGATGTTGATATTATATTGTTGTTACTTGTAACATGTGCTTTTGATAATTATCAGCTAAAATACATGGGACACGAAACAAAAACATCATGTTTAGCCATAACTTAACTAAAACTCCGATTTTAGTACTTATTTTTTGTTGGCTCTCAGCTCTTATACTACCTATATACATATTTTAGGGTTGCCCCTTTGGTGACATTAACTATATTTTATTGTTAATTCATTGGTGCACATTTCATTCCTGTCGATTCTGGGTTTTTTTTGGCCATCTCCTTTATTTTGACTTTATTTGATTTGAAATCAGGTATAGGAACTATTCTATAAAACGGACATTAGTTATAAAGGCTGCTCCAGTATTTTATAGGTGTATGAACGGCACTGGAAAAATTATCACGATGTTTTTAATTTTGAAATCTTCAGTAAGACGGACCTCGGGAAGTTTATCTACTTACAATGATTTTATCGACTCTCCCAGACATAATATGTTATTTTGTGTTTCTTTATCACATTTTTTTTGGGTAGGTAACTGGAAATGTTTGCGCGAAGGTGACCTATAACGATTAAGTATTTATTCACATTAAGATATAGATTTAGGAGGATGCCTATTCTGCACTAAAAAGAGACACCGTTTATAAAAAATACCTACATTTACACAGCAACATTTAGCCGCGTGGTTCCGGCAGAGTACCCTTTTTGTTACACCCTGTGTAAGGTACCTACGTAAATTATAAAATTATTAATAAAGAAAATGGAAAAAATTCTTCACCCGAGTGGAAATCGAACCCACGACCACTGCAAACCGTGCCAGCCGCTATAATAATGTTACGTACTGGTTACGGGTGTTTCGGAGCTGCCGATTAAAAGGTAGGCGTAGGTGTTAGAACTCTATATTAGGTGGAGCAGGTTACAGAATTCCCACACTAATCACTATAACTCTAAACACAGCACTAAACTATCACTTTCTTCACTATCGCTGGTATCGCTTGTTTAGCTTCGACTCAATTAAGACTGACTGCGTTGGCCAAACTCGCCGCTTATATACACCATGCGGTGCGCTCCTGCATATTCAGGAATATTCGTTGGGAAAAAGGTAGGTAAGGACAATCGGACACATTCTCGAGAAGTCCGTCTACCCTCCTAGTCCTAGCTAGTTAGTCTAGAACGTTCCCGACCGCAGATACGCAAATACACCGAGATTATTCTAAGAACCCGGAAAGAGTAATCGAATTTGCGATCTATTTTTATCAGTAGCGACATCTAGTTGATCGTGGCGTAACTACATAGCGGGGTTGTAACACTGCCCAAAGGAATCGATGTTGCGGACTACTTTTACCAGTAGCGACATCTAGTTTATTATCGCGTAACTATACAGCCCGATTGTAACAATAATATAACCTACGTAAATATCAAAGTTTCGGAAGCGGTAAATCCACGGCGTACTTTTATCCCCCGCGGAGAAAACTCCGTCGTCTGCGTAGACTCGAAAACTGATACCAAAAAAAAATCACTTCAATATTTTATTGATTAATTCAATAGAGTAGGAGTAGGTGCTTTAGTGAAATCCCGCATCAACATGGGAAGAAGAAACTAGTTACAAAAATAATAATGTGTTTGTTTATTTTCTAGGTACGGAATTCTAAGGGGAATCACTTATGCCGCCGTGGTTTCCAATGTAAGTTCATAAGGTTATTTATTGATAACTCAGTAATCTGTATTTAAATACAAAACAGAGATAATTTATGAATTGCTTAATTGATAATTCCTGTCCGGCCACGACTACTTACCTTCTAACTTCAACGCAATCCCACACTGATCTCAAAGGTCTTGTGTCGTGGATATTTATCAATGTTTGTATGTACTTACCGGGATTCGAATCCAGGACCTAAGGCAAGCAGGCAGATACCCTGCACTAGATAGAGTCTTATAAGATACTGCCGTGACATGATCCGATATCGAATCATATCGATAGTTTTTATTTCAGGCATTCGTGATCGCATACACTAGCGATTTCATACCTCGAATGGTTTACAAATATGTGTACTCCAACGACAACACCCTATCTGGATACATAGATCACTCCCTGTCGTGTAAGTAGCTTATGTAGCTCATATTTTATATCTACCCATTACTAGTAGCCACTTTAAGCGGGGTCAGATGTAAAAGGTGCCAAGATGATAGCTCATCGTCTGAGAAAACGCCCCTAAGTTTCTCAGTCGATTATTACGAGATGCACGGAAGGAGATGCAGCTGATGTATTCTAGTGAAGCCACGTCAGCACGAGAATAATCTCAAAATTCCTAAAAACAGCTTTGAACCACTATTGACAAAATTTGACGAATATCCCCTGAGATAAATGGATATCCCCTATTCCACAATGATTCCACACTGTCAAATGTCATTTTTAAACACTGACTAATGTTAGACGTGGTTTTGTAATAACACCGTATTTCTTTCATCCAGTATTCAACACATCGGATTATCGGGAAGAATGGGGTGCAGATGAGAACGAGATAGATCCCCCTACATGTGCATATCGAGGATACAGGAACCCACCAAATCATGAAGATCCGTACGGACTCTCACCTCATTACTGGCATGTATTCGCCGCTAGACTGGCCTTCGTTGTTGTCTTTGAGGTAAGTAATATCTATAGATAGGTACTAAGTAAATCTACGTTATAAAAATGCAATTTTAAGGACTTGACGGTTTGGCAAGTTGTCCAGGGGGGGGCGGTTCCTCTAACATTTTACAGCTGAATCGCAAATGAGACGCATTGGTACCTATAAGGCGTTTTCGTATTTTCGTATGTAATTTCGTATGTAATTTTGACACTCATTGTTAATGGTCAAAATTCCACATGCAGTCATATTCCACTAAACTTTAGAAATCGGCTGCCAGTCAATATTTTGCTAATCATTTGTATCTAAAAAGACCCAATTATTTCCGTTTTGGAACAAAGAATCAAGAACGCAAAATCATGCTACCACATATTAACATTATACGAGTATATTAATGAAAGCTGTATGCTAAATAAAGAAACATTAATTTCTTGCAACACTGCAACGGCTTCAGAACCAAACGTTTGCCAACCAGTTTCAACTCAAATTATGGATATACGAGTAGTAGTACGGCGCTGAAGCCCTAGCGAATCTGAAACATGTAAACCGTCTATTTTAAGGGACTCAACGCACAGATCTTTTATTCTATGTCTTTATTTTTCTTCCAGCATATAGTCTTCGGGCTCACGGGGATCATGCAGCTCTTCATACCAGACGTACCAAGCGAGCTCAGGACACAGATACAAAGGGAAGCCTTGCTAGCTAAGGAAGCGAAGTATGAGCATGGCCGACGTCGCCTCTCCACTGAGTATAGACAACTTATTACGCAGAAAAGTGATGGAGGTATGTATGTGTGTTGGTGTTTTCAGTTATGCTTCTGTTTGTCTGTATCTTCAGTTCCCTTGACTACCCCAATATAATTAGGTATCCCTTCGCATTGACGTTCTATGTCCATAACATTCCCACCAATATCGGTTACATTTCGTTACCTTAAACGCGAACGTACTATAATAAAGGCTTCCTAGAGGCCATAGTAGCCAGAACTTCAGGATCACTAAGGAGATACAACAGCCAGGTTTAGCATAGCGGGGCCAGACGATAATTTATGAGACAAGTGGCTATCTTATCATGGCCTCACCATCCATGGCCTTTTTCAGATCGTCAAGGAGCGCCATGGTTGCGTCGAACGTCTCGAGCTTCTGACGGATTGGATGCTCATGTAGCGGTCGCCCAAAGACCATCCTCACCACCCATCACCCAATGACCATCACTGGTCAGAAGGATGACCAAAAACCTATCTAAATCACATAATCAATGATAAAAGTATTTTTATTTGGCGTTCCTCAAGGAGCATGTTGGGGCCTAATCTATTTGGATATAGTTATTATGTTGAAATATACAATTTAAATCATATCTTAGTATAATTCGATATTTATAATATTAAACTGTAAGTAAATAAAATTTTAACTTAATTTGCTTGTAATTATTATATTTGTGAAATAATCATAGTTTATTGTGTGGAATATTTCATACTATCTAAATAATAGACCAATTTACTGTAGATTGTAAGTTATTGCCTACAAAGTTGTATTGTAAAGTATGTTTAGAATAATTTACAAAATAAGAGTCATAACAAGACAGACAAAAGCCTCAGTCAAATCAAAATATATTTAATTAACATATACCTGTTTTAATTATATTATGAATGTTGTTATAAATAAGTATTTATATTTATGAGTAGGTATACTTCAACCAAAATATTTACCTAAAACTTTTTATGATAACTCTAAAATTTCATCAGTGTTCCCCGAGGGATCAATTTTGGTCCACATTAACTAGAATTTTTGAGATTTGCAATTTTCAAACAAAATTATTAAAATTGTTATGAAATCGACTGATAATCTTTTAATCAAATTATATTTATTTTACGAATTATTTATGAAATAAATAATATATCTCGAAAGGAACGATATCTGACCAGCCCTGCGTTGCATAAAATTGTATAAAAATTATACGTACGGTCAGTAATATTTAAATAGATCATAAATTATATATTCTTTCTTAAGTGTAGATTTTTGTTGGTGTGTCAAAGTATATTTTAAGTGTTTGTCCAAAATAAATGTGATATTAGATATTTTTAAATATATTAAAATAAGGGCACACAATGTTGAATCTCTTATTGTTTATTACGTATTAGTGTGACGAGGTTCTTGTAGACTGCATGACTGTAATCAGGAATCGCTACTGCAACATATAATATTGTTTTAAAAAAACTTAAATCATTTATTTACAAATCAAAATATTGCCTGCTCCTCCACCGCTGGCAGTGTGGCCAAAAAGCTGGCGGCGGCATTCGTCAATAGAGTCTCAGGTAAATTTCGAATGAATTTAAAAGTGGTTCGCAAAATAATATTCTACCTACATTATCTTGCTGTATGTTTTGTATTCCCATTATAAAATGGCGACGAAGATATAAAAATGGCGGCTCCTCAAAGCTGTCACGATCTACAATATTCTTGCCACACTAAAGTTCAGTGTGTAATTAATGTTATATTTTATTATTAACGGTTGTAATACTCATTGTCCAAATATAGGTTTTAGAAAAATAATATATAGCTTTTATTTACCGTGTAACCTATCTAAGCGGTGATAGCCCAGTGGTTAAGGCATGCACCTTCCAAGCGGGAGGCGTAAGTTCGATCCCAGTCACGGGCCTGTACCAATGAATTTATTTCATGTACAGATTTTAATATTGCTCAATTGTCACTTAGCTCGTACCTCGGAAAGCACGTAAAACCGTTGGTCCTGTGCCTGATCTCTCTCCGGTCGTGTCGGCTTTCCGTCCCATCGGACTATAAGAGTAACGGAATAGAGAGTGCATCTGTGTTTGCGCACACACTTATGCACTATAATATCTCCGTAAAGATTGTTCGCCTTGGCCATGGTCGGAGATCATCATCGTTTATGGGGTCTGCGAAACATGGTTTCTTTCGAATCACTCTACCTATTTAAAAAAAAACTGCATAACTATCCGTTGCGTAGTCAAGTAATGTCAAGGAGATCTTTTCACTACGCATCCCTGTTATTTGGCATAATTAATAACTGTTCACCATCATATTAATACAGTAAACTTTCCTGGTCTTCATCTATTCGTCTTGCTCGCCTCGCTATTCCTCCACACAATACAACAGCTTTTAAGGGTAGTTTTAAATATACTGCTTAAAAAAAATGGAATAATATACCTCCCCCAATACGTTACCTTCCAAATATAAATATTTTTAAGAAGCATTTTAAGGAATTAATTTTTGACTTGCAACTCTCTGGTTTAACGTTCTCTGGTTCGTAATATCTACTTACTACCCACTCAATTCGATTATATTTATTTGTTTTATTATTTTGAAAAAACTTTTGCCTATTGTGAACTTGATATTTGTTTTATTATACTTATATAATACTTATATACTTATATGATCTTTTATTTATTTATTTTTTATCTGTATGTATAGTATTGTATTGTATTTTATCTATCTATATTCATATACTTACATTATAATAAATGTAAAGATATGTTTTGATTTTATAGTTTACCCAATTAACCAGCAGGTTAATTGTATAAATAGCATGTGCATTTGTGTAGTTACCATATTGAAAATTTGATTTATATTTTATAGTGTAATCTGGAACACCAATATACGGGTCCAGCTGAAAACCAGTGCTGCAGGCCATCTGTTTTGGTCTGCAGCTGTATGCTGAGCTGGGTCCATTTCAGCATAATTATGTTTTTCTGTTTGGCTGTATTGTGAAACATTTTTGAATGCTGAATAAATAATTTCTTTCTTTCTTTTCTTTCTTAGTTTTAAAGTTCTAATTCTCCTGCCCCGTCTGGTAGTCGGACTATATTACGAACTTCCCTGATCATCCGTGGACTAGGTTGGCAGACAGGACCTCATAAAGTAGCGTATCAAAGAGGACCCTATAGGTACTTAGCCGTGGGTGCTATTCGTAGATAAGTAAGTAGGTAAATACTAGTTACCATCAAAAATATATAAATAAATAAATATTCAAGCCGTAGCCGTAGCTCGGCAGTTCTGGCTGCATTTTGGGAACACAGCAGTTATACAGGGTGTAACAAAAAGGGTATGTTAAGCGAAAAGCTATGTAAATAGCCCGCTATAGAGAACCTATCCACAAAATTTGAGACCCGAAATCACATGTTTATTTTTCCCGATAGTATGGAGAATTTTTAAATATCTCAGAAATTTTCATACAATCTGTAAATGTGATTTCGAATCTCAAATTTTGTAGATAGGTTCTCTATAGTGGGCTATTTACACAGCTTTTCGCTTAACATACCCTTTTTGTTACACCCTGTATATGTATGTTATATTATAATAATAGACAAGTATGACAAAAGATTACAAATTAAACTAGACTATCTCGGGTCAGTAGGGCCGGTGTCAATGATTGTTTGTAATCAGATAAGTGTTTATAGGTTAGCCATTAGTTAAGAAAATGTTTAATAGCTAGAACATTTAGAATATATTGTGTATTTAAAGTACGAAGCTCTGGCGCTAACAGCATGTACAGGGTGTAACACAAGGGATTTCAGACTTGAAATCACATGTTTATTTCACAAGATTGTATGAATGACCATTCCTTAGTTGTGTAGGAATTCTCTATACCTATATATCTGGAAAAATAAGCATATGATTTTGAATCTTAAATTTTGTATATTTAAGGTTCTTAGTGGGCTATATTCATAGCTCAGGATCGCACAGCGAGCGATGGAGAGAGCTGTGCTTGGGATCTCTCTGCGTGATCGAATCAGAAATGAAGAGATCCGCAGACGTACAAAGATCACCGACATAGCTGAACGGTCCAGCAAGCTGAAGTGGCAATGGGCAGGGCACATAGCTCGAAGAACTGATGGCCGATGGAGTCGGAAAGTTCTAGAGTGGATACCACGTATCGGCAAGCGCAGCGTGGGAAGGCCACCCGCGAGGTGGACGGATGACCTGGCCAAGGTTGCGGGCGTCGGTTGGATGCAGGCTGCTTCCGACCGGTCGGAGTGGAGGTTGTTGGGGGAGGCCTATGTCCAACAGTGGACTTCTCAGGGCGGTAAATGATGATGATATTCATAGAAATTCGCTAAACATAGATACTACTTTCTGTTACATTCTGTACATTACTATTTAGAATGACTCGTAAACATTTTCAGATGTAAGAGATCAGTAACAAATTGCTAGCTCATCGCCTGAGAGAACGCCTCTGAGTTCCTTAGTCGACTCTTACGACATGCACGGAAGAAGATGCAGCTGATGTATTCTAGTAACGCCCCACATCAGCACAGGACAGGATTCCAAAATCAAATGTTAATTCATGAACGTATAATAAAGAATAACGGACAGAGTGTTGTCACTAAACGAAGTGAATCATTCATAGTAAGCTCGGTAACGTAGCAGGGATGTGTATTAACGCGTTATCCACCCACACATACAAACCATAGTAAGCTCGGCGCCTACCAGAAAATCCGCACACATAGACAACGCGCCGCCATTACGGTACTTCAACATGTGCAGTGACAGCATTACGTCCGTTGTTCTTTATACGTTCATGGCTACCCCGTGGTGTAAAACTATGGTTGTTAGAATAGAGGTGGCGACACATAGCGGTCGTGAAAGAGCTTTCTCATGACGGCACCGGGGCGTACTTTTGCGTAGGTACCTACGTAGGGCCGCTATGTACCGGCTCCATTATCTTAAAAACGCTGGTTTTGCTGTCGGACTCGCGCACGAAGGTTTCGTACCATTATCTAGGTAAACAACAGTAGGTATAGTCTATTGTATGGGAGCTCCCCTTTGATATGTTTTTAGTATTTGTTATTAAAGCGGAAACAGAAATACACAATTTGTGAAAATTTCAACTGCCTAGCTATCGCGGTTCTTAAGATACAGCCTGGTGACGGACAGACGGACGGACGGACAGACGCACTGACAGGACAGACAGGCAGCGAATTCTTAATAATAGCGTTCTGTTTTTACGCTCTGGATACGGAACCCTAAAAACCAAAGGTGACGACAACTCGGCTAGTAGATCAGACATAATGACCTCTGAATTCAACAAAATAGTGAATAAATAAATAGATATGACGGAGGGTCGAGCGGTGTGGGTGTAGACCCATCACTTTCCGGACGCCGATCCATGGTATTTTGAAGAAATAAATCTTGGTATTAATTGTTCACGTATAATGAAGGTAGTTTACAGTAAAATCAACACAAAATAATTACAAACAGCGATGATGGAAATCGATAACTAATTCTAATTAGGAACGCGGTGAAGTCAGAGTGAGGTTAGGACAACCGTACCGTTCAACAGCCCAAAAATAAGTGAAGTCTAGGTCCGCCATAACCAACTGTCATCCGCCATCTTTCCCGCGCAAAAATCAGTGTTGCCAGCCTCACTCTGAATACACCCAAGTCTATGAGACTTGACGTTCCGTTTCACTCTCCACGACACGGCCATCTTGACATGTCACACGTCCTCGTGTGATGTCCCTGAAAAGAATGAATACCAGCTGCAGTATTCGAGTACTTACTCGGCCTATCCTGATCATGGTGTACTGAATTGGGATTTTACTAAAACAACCCCTTTTATGAGAGTAGAGGTTTATTCTTAATTAATTCCATCAACATTGCAATTTGAAATTAACGACTAAGATCTAAACACATCATTGACCAGTATTCACAAATCATACGACATTCCGTATACAGATGACTATTCTGATGTACATACTATAAATCAAGTTCATTTGCTAGGATCTCCAAGTATCTACAATGCCTCCTTCGAGCGTCAACGGTCGCCGCTATCACCTAAATCGAGCAATAGCGACTCATGCCACCTCTATCGAGTGACGATAACCATGCCACCTCCATCGAGTGACGATAACCATGCCACCTCTATCGAGTGACGATAACCAAAATGTTGCCTCAAACGAGCAATATATCAACTAGTAAAACTTAGCAAATGATACGATCCTTTAATCAAAACCCCTTTTTTACTCGAAGCATCATAAAATCAGTTCTAGAACAGTGGTCAAAGATTACACATCGTCTACGTTACTAGTCTCTAAATCCCTACTATTTAAATCACTAGCTTCTACAGGAATATCATTGTCAGGCATTTTTCTCAAACGATCGTGTGCGTACTTATACGTCCGCTTAGAGTTTAAGGCCTTTAAAGTATACCAATCATTTTCTAGCACTTCAATGTCTTTAAAAGGTCCTTTAAACTTAGGGTCTAGCTTTGTCTGATTGCGTTCTTCGTTCTTTAATAACACAAAATCACCAACACAAAAGGGAACGATCCTAGCTCTTAATTTGTCAAAACGCGATTTATCGTAATCAGATACCTTTTTCATATTAGCTACAGCGATTGACCTAGCCTGTTCGATGTCAACGTTTTGTTCTAAATCATCGGCTAACATAACTCCTACAGGCCTAGTCACCTTACCTATAAACAATTCCAACGGACTGGATTGGGTCACACGATTAAATGAACTATTTAGGGCTAGTTGCACGTCAGGAAGAGCTTCCTGCCAAGACCTATTAGAAGTTTCAGCCGCAGTGAGCATATTCTTAAGGGTGGACATCACTCGCTCCACTTGACCATTAGCCCTCGAGCTACCAGTAGCAATCAAGTGTAATTTGAAAGGCACTACAAACAGCAGTTTGTCCTATACCCGTCAAAGTAACAACATTATTCACACGTCGTCCACGGAATTTGCATGCCACTGATTCTCTAATTAAAGAACACTCAGCCCCAGAATCAAATGTAAAAAGAAACTGCTCACCAGAATGTCGCATCATTCCTGTAGGTGTGTTAACCACGCATACGTTAACTCGTTTCTCCGATGACCCGCTGGAACTGCTGGTACTGCTATCCGAAGTACCGCTTCTTCCACGGGGACAGTTCTTCGCGTAGTGACCGACATTGCCGCAGCTAAAGCAGGTGACAGAGGTCGCCGTCGATGTCTTCTTAGGAAGGTTATCGCCAGGCAAAGTCTTTGATCTAACATCTTGATTTGGTAGTGGCCCTTTTCTCAAACGGCATTGAATTGCTTTATGACCCACTTTTCCACATACGTAGCATTTGTTATGCGATGTCTCACTACTTTGACGAGGTCTCTTCACGTCGTGGGTATGATCGTTATGACTCGATGATTTGCGCTTCATAAACGATGTTGCCTTCAGTTCTTGCTGCATACGGTTTCTTGTTGTAATATCTTGAGTAAAAGATAACCGTTGGATACGATTATCAAACTGAGCGATGTGTGCTAAGATGGTTGACACAGCTATCTGCTCCACGCTAAGGTTATTCCATTTAGACATTACAGATGACATCAAAGAAGCCGCGTAAGAAGCCAAGCACTCGTTTTCCTTAGGTCTACCACTGTGTAGATTGATCAAAAATGCAGCAGCAGTTTCTGCACACTCGTACCTTGCAGTGAATAGATCCTTGAAATTGGCCCATGTCATTCCGGGGAAGGAAATTTGTGACAACCACGCGGAGGCTTGGCCTTTGAGCGCACGGCTCAAAGCCATCATGAGCTCCGGTCCTTGTACGTCTGGATTGGTGATGCACATGTCGGATGTAGTTACCCAGGCACTGGCGTCCACGGTGTCCTTATCCGGGTTGAATTCCGGTAACTGGATATCTCTCTTCGTAGACGGTACCTTCATAGCTTCAATCAGTGCAAGAAAATTGCGGTTTTGCTGCTCCATGATTAACTGCCATTTTGAATCGTCGTTAGTGGGCGTAACATGTGGATTTTCTTCATTGTTGAATCCCACGCCTGATGACGGAGGGTCGAGCGGTGTGGGTGTAGACCCATCACTTTCCGGACGCCGATCCATGGTATTTTGAAGAAATAAATCTTGGTATTAATTGTTCACGTATAATGAAGGTAGTTTACAGTAAAATCAACACAAAATAATTACAAACAGCGATGATGGAAATCGATAACTAATTCTAATTAGGAACGCGGTGAAGTCAGAGTGAGGTTAGGACAACCGTACCGTTCAACAGCCCAAAAATAAGTGAAGTCTAGGTCCGCCATAACCAACTGTCATCCGCCATCTTTCCCGCGCAAAAATCAGTGTTGCCAGCCTCACTCTGAATACACCCAAGTCTATGAGACTTGACGTTCCGTTTCACTCTCCACGACAGATATTTAAAAATATCACGCCATTCGGTTATCGGGAAGGATCGCGTCCGTTTGATGTTTTCGGGTACGGAATGTGCATTAGACACTTACGGTGCTACTAATAAACGAAGTGTAAAGTTACACCCTCGTAAAACTCGACTATTGACAGCAAATTATTTATATTGAATGTCTATCAAATTCACAGATATTACATAAATTTTTTTAATTTGTTATTAGTTGTTAGTAGATAAAGCATTTTTACCCCACTGCAATTCGCAATGGAGATCAGGGTGCCTACTTATGTGTTTATCAATCTATGTATTATCAAGGGTATTATGTAACTATGGCACGCTAGAAACAAAACGCGTGTGCCGATTTTGATAATTTCTATTTTTTAAATGTAGATTGTATGTAAGAAATATTTGCAAAATAATGAAATGGCCATCATAGTTACCCACACGATTTTTTAAAATGAATTTCCCACGTTATGTTTTCTCACAATATGTAGGTAGACTACATTTTTTTAGTGTATCCCGAAGTTTCCTTTGCCTTTCTTTCGCGGCGTCTTTACTTTATGTTTTTACCCAAGGGGTTATGTTTTTCAAATGTATTTTTGTATGTATGCATATTTCTTTGGCATTCAGCAGAGCCTAAACGGTTAATCGCATTTAATCTTAAGAGGTATCATAGACTCCTCTTAGTCGTGAGAGTGACACTGGTTAAAAAATTTTACGTAGTCGGGTTTATTTAACGAAATGAGGATATTATTAATTTGATTTTAATTTTACTATCAACTGACAGGCTAAGTGTGTTGTAAAACAAAATATAGATCTCGTTATCTGAAGTAATATTACTATTATAAAGCTTCATAGTCACACAGCATCGAATACAATGTACATAACGGTAATATGGCTACAGCAGCTTCCGAGCCCTAATCTTATCATTAACCCTTTTCGTCCCTTCTGATATTCATTCATAGATATTTATATATGATTTTTTGTTAAAAATATCCTGCGTTTTTCTACATAAAAACGCAGTCCTCAACTTTGGACCCTAATATCTTGGGAACTAGACACTTCCCAGGTATGCTTCCATGGAGAAAAATGATCATAGTGATGAGGAGATTTCGTAGTTTTCGGGAACGTTGACGACCAAAAATCATTCTGTATAAATATATTATATTCAGATAAGTCAGTAGAACAGTTTATTAACACTATAAGTACTATGGTGATTTCTCGTAACTAATAAAAAAATCTACACTCAGAAAATGATATCTGAAAGACGCGTATAGTTTGTATCACAAAATAATTCTCGTGGCTGATGTCTGAACTAGCAATTTTTACACACAGTAACACAGATTAAACTGTCATATATTTAGTCACTAGCGCCATCATTCAAAGGAACTATTTGGCGACACATGCTGTATCATTAAAACGAATGATACTGATAACCCAGCTAATGTTACCATAACTTGACCGAGGATCGACGGCGCCACTGTCTATACAACAAGCTAATAACTTAACCCAATCTGGTGTAAACGTGAAAGTTGCCAAAATATTCCGTCTGATAAGAAACATTGTGCTTATAAATCTAACTAATCATTGAACTTCTGAACTCATTCAGTTTTATTCCGAACGGCGTCGCGGGCGCGCGTCTTTTTCGCGCTTACAAAAAATTAAAAATGGATCATCACAATTTGGAAAAAATGGCTTCCACAGCTCCAATGCTGCCAAATGATGAGGAGAAAGTGAACATAATCATCCCTACCAATGGAGTTGGGAAGGTTTTAATACGGGAGGATACGGTATTAGGGAACATAAATGGATGTGCCTGTGGCAGGGCCACATTCACTTGTGGGGGTGTGAAGAACAGCTGGTCATCTCTTTGTTGGGGCTGGGGGAGGAAATCCGACAGGAAATATTATACTAGTAAGTACTTTTTTATTATTTCGCGTGGACTGAATGTGTCTAACCTTTTCCGTACTCCCAAAATTGTATGTGTTCTAAATTTCATTAATATTGAATGAGTAAAGCGGGAAAAGGTAACAAAAACTTTCGCATTAATAAATTAGTTTGGATTATAAATTTTAATTGGTAAAATTCGTCATCCGAGTAATTGACCCGGTAGCTCAGTGGTAACTAGCACGGTATGCAGTGGTCGTGGGTTCGATTCCCACTCGGGTGAAGAATTTTTTCCATTTGTTTATTAATAATTTTTTTAAATAGGTATAGCAATGGTTAGCGATAAACAAAAAAATTTGTGGGTAGATGATAAATATAATAAAATGTAGGTTAAGAAACGAAATGATTTTATCTTCCGCGCAGATAAAAGGTTTTGTGTTATTTTAGAGAATCCATCATTTTGTCGCAAATCTTTACAACGATTTTCATTACCCATAAAACGATTCGCCGAACTTTTAGTACAATATTATATTATACAAATCCTAGAATTAGGTTACATCGCGATTTCATTTCCTCGAATACCTATACATTATCTAAAAACACAGTTCATCGTTTCATCATGTTTTATACATTTTATCGAAATAGTGTTACATCGAAGTTTTGTTACCCATATTTTGTTTCATTGTAAGTTTCTGTTTGCAAAATAATTGAAACATCGATTTTTACTCCAATAAATCAATGGACATGGCAAAATACGATTTCATGCAATGAATTAGTTTTTCTTTCTAGACAATTATTTAAAACAAAAATTAGGAAGAATGAAAAAAAAATTAAATCAACTCAGTTTACCCCGACTCCACGCAGTGTTGTCTGTCCTACCCCTAGAGGGCAATGTAAAAGCGCGTAGGTGCGGTGGGGCGAGGGGGCCTGCGAGCTGAGTGGCAGGCGGATGCAACGCTCGCCGCCGCCGCGGCTGAGGCTGCTTGGCGCAACCGGCCAGCAAGCCTAAGGTGCGGTGGTGAGCGTTACATTCATCTGCGACGATAAGCTCGCGTGGCACTGCCTGGGCCCCGCAGCGCCGGAGCCGTGACAGTAACCATGCCTGCTGCATGCTGTATGTTTGCTTGCATGCTGTATGCTTGCTTGCATGCTGCCTGCTTGCGTGCATGTTACATAGTTGATTTATACTTAAAAGTTGTTATGTGAAAAAGTATTATGGATTCCGATACACATTGTAACGTGTTTTTTACGAATAGTTTCATCGATAACTTAATACTTTTATAAAATTTTAATTTTAAATTAGTCTTAATCAAAACAACTTAAAAAGATTTTTTTAAGAAACGTTTTTCGATGATATGAAACAGCGATGATTAACTATTCGATGAATTGAAAAAAATATACATTAAAAATCGTGGAATAGTTTTCGGTAAAATGAAATTCGATATTTAAAAAATCTGTATTATAATAGACACCCGTTATTTTAGAGTCTAAGCGACATAACTGCCAAGTTTTATCAAAATACGTGATTAACAGACGGTTAATTTTTACGAGAAAGAGATACAAACATTTGTACTTGCTTTCACGTTTAATATTGCAGGCTGCTACTTAGGCCAAAGAATAAGCATTGCCATCCAGCGCGGCAATGCAGCCAGCATTTTGGGCACGCTACCTGATAAGGTAGATCGGCTGACCATCCTGTAAAAATTTGGATGGTCAACCGACCTCCCATAGGTACGCCATAGACATACCTAAGTAGTTCTAAGTTAGCTATAATACATATTGCAGTAAGAAGAATCATTCATTTTACTATTCCGAAAGCTGTCTAATAACCGGCAAAACCCCGTTATGGTAAACGTGGCTATGGTATCTCCTTTACGACCCTGCAGTTCTGGCTACACCATTTAGGGAACACAGCCGTGTGTGTTATGAATTATGTATACAGGGGTGTTTGTGACAGCCAGGTAAATATTGATATAGTGACTTCAGACCATGAGATGACTAGTTCTCTCACATCTAGTGCAAATTTTCGCAGGAAAATTCCAAAATTTTCCGACTTCTTTTTCAAAGAGTAATTGGAGACTTTAACTTTATCCCTTTAATTTTTAACCTTATGGACGATTTTTGAAAAAAGGTGCCTACCTATATCTAGCCATACAAATTCTTCTATGCTGCTCTGGCAATGTAAAAATAACGTGTAATATACAGCTGCTTCTCTTCCCGGGCATACTGTACAAGCCAGTAAAGGGACAAGAGGGTCTTGGTGTTTTGTAGGCGATGAGCTGACCACCTGTCACTACTAACCGAACTTGTACATCTCAACTATACCCTAAAAATTGGTCAGAAGTGGCACCATGTGGTTCTATCGGCCCTTGGTGCTCTGCCTACCCCGTAAGCCATGTGGTTCTATCGGCCCTTGGTGCTCTGCCTACTATATGTATGTATTATATGTACACTCGATTACACACCTTACGAGTAAGTATGATCCATGCCCTGCCGCTTTTTGGGCACAAATACATCAATCTTGCTACCGGTAGCGAATCCAATGGGAAATGTAGTCATTCTAAATAGTAAAACAACATAGGTAAATTAAAAACAACCATGACTGCTAAAAAAGTTAGAACATGCTTCAAGATAAATATTATTGTTAGTCCACATAACAGGAAAATATTAAGGAAAATATTTAAAAAGGATAAAAAGTAGCCTATATGTTAAGTGGGACCTGTCACAATATATTTCTGAAAACAACACAGACAAAAATTCAAAAAATCATTCTTTTGGGTACTATTGCGTTAATAAAGGTCTTCTATAATATTTTTTCTCATTTATCTTCCGTGTACAGACAGCGATCCGTTACATTTTTATTATATGTATAGAAGACATAAATATCGAACCGTACCATTACCATCTCAGAACACAATTAGTCACCTGAACATGTGCTAATTAACAAAATATCGTCGCCGTAGAGCGAAACGTCACTAAGTAGGTCAAAACGTGTTTTGAGTAATGGCGTTTTAAAGTTTTATAAAACGAAAAAAAATATAACATAGTTTTGGCATGAGATAATTCTAATAGAATTTAATGGTTTTGTATCTTAGTAAGTAGATAAGAGCATAAGATGATATTAGTATTTTTAATAAATTATGTGTGTTATTTTTCGCCCACGAATTCTGTGCTAACCTTTGGTTATAGAGTTTTAGTGACATTTCACCTGTGGATAGTACCATTACTTATATTACGTAGCAAGTTCAATAGATCTTTTAATGAATTTTAACTTTATTATGTACACTGTTTTTTTGTTTATTATTTATAATTTTATTTTTTTTTAATGTAAGAAAAGTATTAATTAGTTTAAAAAAAACAAAGAAATTTAGCATTCTTAAATAAAAGTAATGTACCTATAGTATGTTTAAACTTTAAGTACCTGGGCTCTGTCTTTCTTACAAGGGGATGGGGAAATAGACCGAGATATAAAGCACCGAATTAGTTCAGGATGGATGAAATGGCGACAGTTACTCGTACGTGCGATGCCCGGATGCCGTTAAAGCTAAAGGGTAAGGTGTACAAGACTACGGTCTGTCGTCTTGTATGGATCCGAATGCTGGGCCGTAAAGAATAAGGATGAAAATCAACTGCATGTAAGCGAGATGAGAATGTTGAGATGGATGTGTGGAGTATGTAATAAGAATGAATAAAATAAAAAATGAGTATATAAGAGGATTAGAAGAGCGAAAGATTCCGGTTTTTAGCCACGTTTTTTGCTTCACAACCCGGCATACATTTTGTCATTGGTGACTTCTGAAGACTAATTATTCTATCTATGGTAGGTACGAGTACGTCCATGCGTTAATGTTTTGCGTAGGTATTTATATTTTACTAATGTACTTGTTTTTGACTTTACCAATCCGAAGATCATAATGATTTATTTTATTTTTTGGCTACTGCTTAGTATATCTAACTCACAGATTCTGATGTTATGACGAGATACAAAACATTACATTTTAATGTTGGCAACTTTATTCTTGTAATTTATGTGTAACTAATCTTTTTGTAATTAAATAAAACTAGCCAAGTACGAGTGAGTCACGCGCACACGAAGGGTTCCTTGCCATTATATTTGTAAAAACGGCAATTAACACGTTTGTTGCATGGGCAACCCTAAGATAGATCCTACTAATATTATAAACGCGAAAGTTTGTGAGTATGGATGGATGGATTGACGTTTGTTACTCTTTCATGTAAAAACGGCTGGAGCGATTTTAATAAAATTTGGTGTGGAGTTAGCTGACACCCTGGATTAACACATATATCCCAGGAAAATATTTTTATCCGGTTAATTTCGACATTTTGTTTATTTCTGCAGTCCACGCTGACAAAGTCGCTAGTTTATAAATGAAATTGTATTAGGCGTTACAATTCGGAAGTTCAAACATTCACTATGGGTGCGCCCACCACCGGGCCCTACACCCTCCACTGACCCTCGGATCTGATAACTCATAATTGCGACAACAGGCACTTGCACTAACTACAATCGCCATGAGAAACCAGACCCGAGCACCTAGCATGCAAGACGATACATTGCACCATTCCAGGTCTGGTTTCTCATGGCGATTGTAGTTAGTGCAAGTGCCTGTTGTCGCAATTATGAGTTATCAGATCCGAGGGTCAGTGGAGGGTGTAGGGCCCGGTGGTGGGCGCACCCATAGTGAAAGTCGCTAGTATTTATTTATTTTGTTTTTAGAATACATAATAAATAAATTAGATAGAATTTATTCGATTATTACACATACGCGGACAGCAACAAAAACATAGAACAAGACAATAGAAATGAGTAGAAATAGACGCAATAGAAAAGAGTAGGCAAACAGGTAAGAACACACTTGTAGAAACATAAGTAGGTATGTTGTTTTAGCGGTGTTATTTAAGTAGTTGTTATATTCATAGAAAAATAAATAGGGCAAAACTGACATAACTATGTCTGTACCCAATACAAATAGTAAATACAGACAAAAAAGGGGGTTACTGTGAATGTGAATATACAGAATGTATTTTAGTTGCCACCCTTAACGAAGGATACGTACTCTATACATCAAATAAAGTTAGTTTATGCCAAAAAAAAGGCTGGGAAACGATGTAAATGTTTTGTAATTACTTGGTCGGGCGAAATTTATAGTAGCCAGTGTTTTTTTATTGAGAGAACTACTTATATTAATTATTCTCGTGAAAAAATCTTGCTACGCGTGTCTATGTGCATTTATGCAGAAAAACGCAGTCTATGTACTTAACTTTAGACCCTAATATCTTGGAAACCAGACACATCCCGGGTATGCTTCCATGGAGAAAAATTATAGTGATGATGAGGAGATTCCGTAGTTTTCGTTTCGGGATCGTTGACGACCAAAAAACATCCTGTATATATTCTTAATATTTTAACCGACTGAAAAAGGGAGGTTTCTCATTTCGACCATATTTATGTTGGCAGATAACTTCGTTGTTTCTGGACCGATTTTGATGATATTTTTTTTGTTATTTTGCCCACGCATGGTACATATTATGTGCCTACACCTACTGTAATGGAAGCAGTGATCCTATATTTATAATGTTAATTTATTTCACTTCGTGTCCGCGTGTGTTCAAACATCGTGTAGATTTGGTCAGATTTTTCAATAGGTAGTGGTAGAAAATAGAATTGATCTTTATATTCTACGGTACTATGTTCTAACTAAACTTGACCTAGATAGTGACAACATCAACATTATCCTTCAAATAGGGCTATCTGAACAATGGAAAAATTGACCACATAAAATAAATAAGTAGAGCTATCTCTTCTTCTTTAGCCTATTGCAGTCCACTGTTGGACCTGGGGGACTAGGGCACGCCACAAGGCTACTACCGTGGGGGGTTTTGCCCATAGTCACAATGCTGGGCAGGCGGGTTGGTGACCGCAGTCTGATTTGGGATGAGTTAGATGGCCTATCTTGCAGTAGGATAAATTAAATTAAACTAGTTGTAAGTTGTTTTTGCACATTTTGTTACCCTAAGCTCTTTCTTTATTCTGTTTTACTCACTCTTGCTTGGTTTGCTGGAAGGAATCTCTTGAAGAGATAAAAACGCCATTGTACATTTTTCCTGTTTTTTTAAGACTACCTACTTATAATTACATATGTATATCTTTCTGTTTGTGTACAATAAAGAATAAGAATATATTTAAGGCGGTCTTTCTCTAAAACTTGATAATAATTGAGACAACATCAACATTATCTTTTAGACAGGATATCTGCCCATTTAAAAAAACCGGCCCCAAATCGAAAGTAGAACACACCTAATATAAGGGGCGCGGGTGGCAAATCGGCACGGGGGCATCCGATATATAGGACGTTTTTCCACTAGACGACTGAACCATCAGTGCATTCTACCAGCCATGACTTACGGAGCCGAGACGAGGAACCTTACGGTGGGGCTGGCTCACCGATTGCATGTCACTCAGAGAGCTATGGAAAGGTCAATGCTCGGAATCTTGCTAATGGATAAAGGCCGAAACGAGATTATCCGGCAGAAGACCAAAGTGACAGACATAGTCTCGAAATGTAGGAGACTGAAGTGGCAGTGGGCAAGCCACATCTGTCGTAGAACCAATGAACGGTGGAGTAAACGGGTTCTCGAATGGACACGGCGCCTCGGCAAGCGTAGCGTAGGACGGCATCGGGCCAGATGGACAGATGACTTAAAGAGGACGACTGGTAGTGACTGGATGGCAAAAACGGAAGATCGAGCCATGTGGCGTACACTGGGGGAGGCCTACGTCCAGCAGTGGACTACAATAGGCTGACGACGACGACTCAGCCACGACTACGATAACGACACGACCACGGCTTTTTGGAAGCAAAAATGTATTAGATAGTATGGCTCATTTTTTAGCTAGACGACACGACCACGTCGACCGTGTTGTGGAAAGTGGCCATTTGCCACGGGTACGGTATAGTGACGTCACTGCCTAAGTAATCTATTTATCTAAGTCCAAAGTGAGATTATTATGTTGTTTTATGTATGAGATGACGTACATGTACGTCATCTCATACATAAAACAACATATTACTATATTCTAAGATATCGCTTCGTATTCTACAGTGAATTAATTTCAATAATTTCAATATAACGTCATCGTTTCTGTGCATGGAGAATATATCGATGTTTCTGTGTCAATGTTGAGTTTGTTTGTTGTTGAGTTGAGTTTTGTTGTGTTGACATTTGAGTTTTGAAAGATATTGTAAGTGGGGCTTAGACAAGTTAGCGTTATTTCTCGATAGAAGGATGCCATCGTAATCACTTGACTGCGCCAGACGGACGGTTATGTTTTTCGATTGTAGGTATGTATATTTCTGTCGTATGCTCTTTCGCAGTCTAGAGCCTAAACGGCATGTCGCATTTGAGCTTGAAAGGTGTCATTAGATTCGTCATAATCTTTAGTGACACTGGGTCAAAATTTTTACGCAGTCGGACTTTTTTTTACTTGCACATGGATGTGTTCTTAAAATGGGCTAGCCAGGATCTCGAAGGATATACCTACTACAGCTACGTTTAAGTGACAAACTAGCTCATCGCCTTCGAAGCTGAGTTCCTTAGTCGACTCTTATGTCATCCACAGTAGGAGATGCAGCTGATGTATTCTAGATCATTCTAGAAGCCCCGCATTATGAAAAGGAACAATATTATCTACATAAAAACCCGCCACTTCTCTTTTACAACAGAAATAGAAGTAAACACATCTTATGTCGGTTAATGTAAGGCCAGCCATAGACGGACTGCTTAGAGCAGCTGAGACCAACGGCATAAGAGCAGTCGTGTTGCGGTTGGAGGCGACTGCAGTCCGAATGCTTCAAGCAGTCCTTGTGCGGTTGGTGTGAAGTCGTGTCCGACCGCAACACGGACTGCTTTGCTGCTCTCAGTTGCAAAATGGATTCAGACGAGGAGACACTACCTACTTCTTGTGCTATTATTACGCAAGCGAAGGCGTAGAAAATGTCGTAGAACGTGGATACGAGGATTGCGTGGCGCGGAGAAGAGGAAGCGGCGAGCAGTCGGAACGGACCGCTTCAAGCGGTTCGTGTACGGAGGGTCGAGCAGCTATTTGCAGCCGGCAGCACGGCAAAATTCGATAGGCGCCGACTGCATTTTTAACTGCGACTGCAAACGAATAGCTTGAGCGGTCTTTGTATTGTGAATGTAAATTTTGTATTGAAACTGCATATCTCCCAACAGCGACCGCATGAAGCTGTTGACGCCGACCGCTCCAAGCAGTCCGTCTATGGCCGGGCTAAAAGTATTTAAAATTATGTTGATAACTACATTAACACCTAATGACTTAAAAAAAAATTAAACCGACTTCAAAAAACAAACGACAAAAACTTTAACTAGATAAAAACAGTACGTAGGTACTGTATACCTAAATATAACTAAAGTATAACTAAAAAGCGATTACCTACTTGCCAGACGACATGATGAAAAGGTATTACGAGATACTAGTATGGAAAGAATAAGACGACTATTCTACAAATATTTGTAAATGCTTCAGGGTGTCAACATCTGATGCCACTGTGCTGATGATGAAGCTAAAGAACTCCTTAACAGAACGGTTAGTAGTTAGGAGACTGCAGTACTATCTCCTAACTTCTAACCGTTAAGGAGTTCTGTACCGTGACCATCACACGTCAAAACATGCACAGCAGCATCAGATGTTGATTCAAGTATACCTCACAAGCAACACTCTAGCCCTACATACTACTAAATAGTTTCCATCGACCAATAGACTACAGACGACGAATACATATTTATGACTTTGTTTGGTGATGGCACGATTTTTAGTCATTAGAATTAACACATAAGTAACTAATATAAAATATGCGAAAGTTTGTTTGTTATCTCTTTAGGCTTTATTTACTCAACGTATTTTCTTGAAATATTGCCTACATTCAGGAGTATGAGGAAGGAAGTTACGTATAAGTAAAGTTTCCGCGAAGTTTGAAAGTTAAAGGAAATGTACTCAAATATGACTCCAAAGTTGACAAATTAAGTACCAATTTGTTTATCTAATTATTTTTACGTAGGTAGGTACTTTAGACTCTAATTTGTTTTCGCACACAAATATTGTACAAAGTTGAGTATGGAATCTCTTAACCTTCGCGCATGCGTCATTTATTATAGACACAACTATATATACGATAACTATATATCGTAACTGGGTGTTCGCCTTGGGCCCGCCATCTGCTGCTGCTTGAAGCTACGACTGCATAGTGAACTACAGACTGCTCAAGCAGTTGCAACTGCTACGGGTCTGTTGGTAGCACGGTGAAATTACATCATGCGGTCAAGCAGTCGCCAGACATGCACTGACTGCTAGAGCTGTCGACTGCTCTCGCGCAGTTACCTTCGCCCGCGCTCTATGAAAATCAATCAGGTGTTACTGATTTGAAATTGCGAACTGCTCGAGCGGTTAAACTAACTAACTAACTTGTTGCCTTAGATGAAATTATTACTGCATTCAGTGACAGCGCTCAAAACATGGCACGACAAATAGAAGCTCTGATGTATGTTTGGGCATCTACAGGGTGTAAAAATACAACTTTGTTCTTTTAATACCTCGTATTCTTTGTAACATCACGATCATTTTTTTCTATGGAAGCACCCCTGGGAAAACACGGGTTTCCAAGATATTGAGGTCCAAAGTTACATTAATATTATCATTTTTTATACATAAATCTATCTGAAATCGGTTAACAAACTTTTTTTCAAAGATACCATGTCAAAATCTTACAATTTTAGGTTTGTAGATACATTTGTACTTTGCGCATCAAACGAATACATTGTTTGCAATAAAATGACAGTATTTTTTCTTTTTTTTTTGTCGTTTCCCAGGGTTGGTTCCATAGAAGAAAATGATCGTAACCTTGCAAAGAATACGAGATATTAAAAAAACATTGTTGTCTTTTTACACCCTGTATAGATATAATTATTACTCGATTAGTCGAGCCTTATAGTGACTGACTACATAAGATTCAATTTTAAATATCTGCTAGCCTGGCATTTATTTATGATTATTATTAGAACGGCTGAAGTAGCCATTTACTCTAATATATATGTCATGTCATTAGTTTATAAAATAATCAAAGATACAATCACTAAATATATCACACATTAATCAATAGAAACAAAAACACACAATAGAAAAAAAAAAGGAGAAAGAAAAATTTATGGTCAATCATGCATCACATTCACTCACAAAACCTCAAACATGCCATAATGAGCCTCATCCATCCATCCGCAAATATGTCAATGTCAGGGTTGGCATCAAGCAGTCGGTTGAGAGCGGTGAGGGTACGAGGAAGCGGAGAGTTGGCGCGCGCTACGGTACGACTCCGAGGCCCACTGAAGAGCGTGTGCCCCCTACTGCGAAGATAGTTTCTCGGGACATAAAAACGAAGTAGCCCATTATGAAGTTCGGGAGCGTCAATGACGTTGCGGAACACTTTGCAGACTATTATCAGCTGGTCCCACGCTCTCCTAGTTTCTAGTGAGTTATATCCTAAATGGCCCTGCAAGAATTTTGTGGGATACAGGTATGGGTAGTACCCCGCGGTGCGCTTGTAGAGGTATCTTAGAAAGGCCTTTTGAACCTTTTCTAAGCGAAGTGCATAAGTTACCTCATGCGGGTTCCATACACAAGAGCTAGACTCGAGCTTGACCTGCGAAACACGATTTATCGACATTAAGCCTGTCAAAATACAATAAATACAGGGTGGAAGTGACAGCGAGGCAAATATTGATATGGCGACTTCAGATCATGATTCTGAGGCGAAAACCACTGAAAATTTTCGCAAGAATATGCCAAAATTTTCCGACATTTTTTTCATTTTTTCAGAAAAAAAATGGGTAGTTCATTTAAGTAGGCTTTAGATAATGACTTAAAACAAAATTTTAACCTATGGATGATTTTTTAAAAAAAGTTGGTCCCGGAAAAGTTCAAAATACTGATCAACCCCAAAGGTCCAAAAAACAGTAATGTAGCACAAAATAACCAATAAGTCCATTTAACTAGTCACAGGATCGCCCTATACATTTGGCGCGGAAAGCAAACATTGCGGATAATCAAATAAAAAATGCATTTCCTGCGAGTAATAAAATAACACTGTCGTATAACTTAAAACAATGGTACTTGTTGAGTATTTCAGTATTTGCCTGGCTGTCACACACACCCTGTATAGCCGCCACACGCTGCCATGTTGAATTTTGAATAGATATAATCCGATATCGTAGTTACGATACGATATCCACGATGCGTGGTCATGCTAGTGGGGCTGGTCTAATGCAGTTATTACGTTTATATTGACTCGTCTCACTTTTTATAAACATTTCGTTATGAAACCCTGCGTCTACCCATCACGTCACTGGTGTTCGCCCTCCACACACACTCGATTCGTTACAGGTGCGTCACCGACACGTTTTCTCCTTGTTGCGCATTCGTCAAGTCACGTGATAATGTCTAACTACTATAATATTAGTGGGTGTGTGGCGATAACGAACGTCGGTGCCAAACGGCGTTTAGTAGTTTGGTACATGGTAATCTGACTTTGTGGAACATTCTGTATATTTTAGTCCTAGGCCTCGACAAGGGAATAAATATTAGGTACTTGGTAATCCTCGTCTTTTACAGCCTATTGCAGTCCACTGCTAGACGTAAGCCTCCCCCAGAGCACGCCACAAGGCTACTGCCACAGGGGGGTTTTGCCCATAGATGGCCCATAGCACAGAGGAATCCATAGTCACCACGCTGGGCAGGCAGTGTGATTTTCGGACTATGTTGTCAGTACGGGAAACGCTGCTGCCCATCGCCTCGTACGATGCCCACGGGCAGGCATTGGGTGGTACAAACTCTACTCTGCCGGCACCACGCGGCTTTTATATACATCATACAATATAATATTTCTGTCAAACTTATGTGTACCTACATATCACCGCCAGGAAGTCGTTATAACGCTAATAAAACCAGTTTAAACTGAAACTTCGCAACCTAAAAATGACACCGGATTCATCAATACAAAGCAAGTTTTATTCGGTTATTATTAAAGGGGATAAAACATTGTGCGAATTCTCACATTTATTAGGTGTATGCTTCCGTACAAATTGCTTTTTTCCGCTGCGCTATACCACAATCCAAACTTAATTGGTAATTATGTCAACAATTATGTAGGTACTAAAAACAAAAGCAACTGAGAAGCAAAAGCGACAAATTTTCCTTACTGACAACTGTAGACAAATGCTAGGTACAACTATTCGCGAACATCTTTTACTGCTGGCTGCGTCACGCTAAATCTCCTTCGTGATACTGCAGTTCTGGTTACCGTACCTTGGGACCACAGTCATTTTTTTTTATAGTTTCTCTTTTTTCTCTTCTCTTTTTTAAATTGTTTACTTTACAAAAGATTCATTCCGACTATTTATTGGTCGTAAAAGTGTGGGTATCATCTCTACAAATATAGTACCTACTTACATTATGTATTTTTTTATATTGCCTACATCGTGTCCCACTACTGGGCAAAGGCCTCAGCGATTTGAGCCCACACTTGTCTTGTTCCCGCTATAGTGGCCCTATATGGCAGAAACTTATCCAGGTCCCTCCATTTTCTCCTGGGTCTTGCCCTTCACCGGTTTCCATCTGTAGACACCCAATCAGTGACTAATTGGCTATACAGAATGATTTTTGGTCGTCAACGTTCCCGAAAACTACGGAATCTCCTCATCATCACGATCATATTTCTCCATGGAAGCAGGTATGCTTCTGGAAGTGTCTGGTTTCCAAAATATTAGGGTCCAAAGTTGAGTAAATAGACTGCGTTTTAAATGCAGATAGTCGCGCGTAGCAAGATTTTTTCACGAGAAATCTATACTATATCTATACTAATATTATAAAGCTGAAGAGTTTGTTTGTTTGTTTGTTTGTTTGAACGCGCTAATCTCAGAAACTACTGGTCTGATTTGAAAAATTCTTTCAGTGTTAGATAGCCCATTTACCAAGGAAGGCTACAGTCTATACAACAACCTGCCCGGCTTCGCACGGGTACAACGCCCCCTCACGCGGACGAAGTCGTGGGCGGCTGCTAGTTATTAATATCTGTCTATGAAAAAAAGTATGTAAGTAGCATAAAAAAAAAACAAAAAAGTTGCATCATTTCCCAGTAGTTTTTGTGGCATAAACTTATTTTATTTAATGTATATAGTGCGTACCCTTCGTTAAGGGTGGCAACGAAAAAACATTCTGTATAATAGGTATGTATTATAATAATATAATATATTTATCTCTGCTACATACTTATATAGTATAGGTAGAGTCCCGTTATAATTATTATTTACGCAATTTATTCGTTTGTAACAATAATTTAAACATAGCATATAGTAACTATATTATAATGTTAAAACATCGTATGATGCATTTATCTAAATTTTTATCTAAGGTCAACGGTGAATGTATCCTGATTTTAAAAATAACTTACGCAATGCGTAAGTTATGCGTAATACGCATATTTGAATTTAAGAAATTCTTCTATTCGTACGCAATACTTTCAGATTAATACGATTTATGAATACTGCCATGACTTACGGAGCCGAGACGTGGAACCTGACGGTGGGGCTGGCTCACCGATTACATGTCACTCAGAGAGCTATGGAAAGGTCAATGCTCGGAATCTCGCGAATGGACAAAGTCCGAAACGAGATTATGATCCGGCAGAAGACCAAAGTGACAGACATAGTCTCGAAATGTAGCAGACTGAAGTGGCAGTGGGCCGGTTACATCTGTCGTAGAACCAATGGATGGTGGAGTAAACGGGTTCTCGAATGGAGACCGCGCCTCGGCAAGCGTAGCGTTGGGCGCCCTCCGGCCAGATGGACCGATGACTTAAAGAGGACGGCTGGTAGTGACTGGATAGCAAAAACGGGAGATCGAGCCATGTGGCGTACACTGGGGGAGGCCTACGTCCAGCAGTGGACTGCAATAGGCTGACGACGACGACTTTCAGATACAACTTCATATTTATTTGCTAATAGTTTCGACTTAAAAGATCTGTGGGGAGAATACGAACCTCTCGATAACGTCAAACTATCAAATCACATAAATTTTGTTAGCGAGTCGCTAGCGTTACGCCGCGTAAAAAGGTTCGTGCTTACCTGTCAGTAACAATAAAGTTTGCTAGCTCATCACCTGAGAGAACGCCCCTGAGTTCCTTAGTCGACTCTTGCACATGCACGGAAGGAGATGCAGCTGATGTATTCCAGTGAAGACCTGGATCAGTATATCGATAGACTCAGCTACAGAATCCTTCTAGTAGGTTGACTGTAGTCAAAAACTTTGCGATTTGGTTTAGAGTAGTTTTCTTTTTAAGGCGTTTTATTCAGATGAAGGTACACCGGTATAAGGTCAGGTACATCGAACCTATTACTAGTAAAGTACGAGTACCTATACAGTACTTAACACGTATCGTGCGAATTAGCACATGTTATCGCTTGTAACAGTTATCAAATGCATGCTATGCAATAACAAAATTAAATGTTAAACAATTAACAGCTTGACAACGTTATAGTGGGCAGTTCTACCTTACCTACTTACCTACGCTCACGACACCGTCCGCGTAAGCTTTGCTAATCCCGTTACATTTCATTCGTTCCCGTGGGAATTTCTTTGTATGACAGGCATACAATATGAAAATAAATGACTTTTTTCTTGGGTTATCTTGGGTACTTAGACAATGTAACATTCTGTGGCATACTTACAGGGTGTAAGTGACAGCCAGGCAAATATTGATATGGCGACTTCAGACCATGAGTAAATTCAGGAAAAATATCGTCTTAGATAATGACTTAAAAACTTAATTTTAGCCTATACTTAAACGATATTCCAAAAAAATTACGCCCAAAAAAGTATAATTAACTGATCAACCCCAATAGAGAGTCACAAGTGATAAAAAAACAGCACTGTACCACACAATAACCAATAAGCTCATTTAATTAGTCATAGGATCGCTCGATACAATTGGCGCGGAAAGCAAACATTGCGGATAATCAAATTTAAAGTGCATTTGCCTGGCTGTCACACACACACCCTGTATACAGGGTTAAATTTAAAATATCAGTAACCTCGCAGGACTAGATAGCTAAAATCATAAACAATAACGTTTGTTCTACGAGTCTTGCGTTTTAATTGATGTTTTAAAATTAACCCGGTATATTCTTTAAGGTTTATATGAGGTAGAAACAATAATTTAATTTTTTTCCTTGTTTCAGTTCTATCCGGGATAATTATAATATTTCTGCTCAGCTTCATCGGCGCTGTATTTTTCAGTTTTTCGAATGCTGTTAACTCTATATTATTATCTGTAAGTAAGTTTTTTTATCGTATTTAACTTCAATCAAATATAGGTACCTACCTAAAGTCCTTGCACATAGTTTTTATCGGGAATAACTAAATCTCCAATAGGTACACATCAGCCTTGTTTAACAATTATAATATATACAGGATATTTTTTGGTTGTAAACGGTTCCGAAAACTACGGAATCTCCTCGTGTTCACGATAATTTTCCTCTATGGGAGTATACCTGGGAAGTGTCTGGTTCCTAAGATATTAGGGTCCAAAGTTGAGTAAATAGACTGCGTTTTTCTGCATAAATGTACATAGACGCGCGTAGCAGGATTTTTTCACGAGAATCTGTCTATGAAAAAACTAGCATAAACATATATAAATATAAAGTTCACCAGATCAAGTGTTTAGATTTTTTTTAAATTTTACATCGTTTCCCAGCATTTTTTGGCATAAACTTACTTTATTTAATGTATAGAGTACGTACCCTTCGCAAAGGGTGGCAACGAAAAAATATCCTGTATAATCTATAATTATAGATTCGGACCTTATATGGTGTTTACGAAAACCGTGCCCATTATTTCATTTGTATCGTAAGTCGATAAGAATGTCATGACATGTCTGCCTAGCTGCAAGCATACGAGTATTAGAGATAGCCACAGATAAAAAAATACCTACATATCTATATAGGGGCCAACCTTAGAAACGATAAACTTCCAACTGCAATGTAGTATAATGTATGTAATTCCTTGCCTGTGAAAACTATAATAGTACCGCCTTATTTTTGTCTGTTAATATTTTCTTTTTTTATATAATACGATTTTTGTCCTAGAAATACATACATACATACATACATACATATAATCACGCCTTTATCCCTTACGGGGCAGGCAGAGCACCAAGGGCCGATAGAAAGAACCACATGGTGCCACTTCTGACCAATTTTGAGGGTATAGTTGAGATGTACAAGTTCGGTTAGTAGTGACAGGTGGTCAGCCCATCGCCTACAAAACACCAAGACCCTCTAGTCCCTCTACTGACTTGTACAGTATGCCCGGGAAGAGAAGCAGCTGTAGTATTATACGTTTTTTTTTTTCACTCCCAGAGCAGCATAGAAGTAACAAAAAATATATATATATAACATATATAAATATAACAAAAAAGAAATAACAAACACAAAAAATAAAGAATCACCAATTTGGTGCAGTAGTTCATTTTTTTTTTTTTGTTTAGTTCATCCCGAAGGAAAGGCAAGGGGGACTAAGCCCATACAGCCATTGTCTTTAGTAAATGATTTCTTATGGATGATATTGATGATGATGGATGGAAACGTCGGGAAAATTGTCAAGAATGGATGTAAAATTAGTAAAGATCAAAAAGAATTGCAGAAACAACTTACATGAACCCATAAAGAGATCGTATTCCGACTAAAGTTTACTTAGTTTACCTGCATATAAAACCATGCACACGCACTAGATTCATATCACAAGTAAACAAAATATAACAAGTAATTATCTATCAGAAAACATCACTATACGGACACATGCAAGCCATTTACAAATAAATTTAGATTTTCACAAGGAAATAACACCGGCCCCCTGATTACGTAAAAGCAATAGCAAAGCCGAAGTAAAGCGATAGCGAAAATTGTACAATATTCGCCTTGAAATGTCAAAGTTCCTTTGAAATTCGTTTTACTTAATACGAATTTGACAAGCAATCAGCGATTTTTGTACAATTTTCGCTGTCGCTTTGCTTTTGCTAGGTAGATAATAAGGGGGCGGCTCCCTTCCAGCTTTTCCCGCCGAATCCGCAATAGTTCATAAGTTATGTGCGTACATACATTTCGGCGATTCATTACCTTCTTAGATATACAGGGTGTAACAGAAAGGGTATGTTAAGCGAAAATCTATGTAAATAGCCCACTATAGAGAACTTATTTCCAAAATTTCAGACTCAAATTCACATTTATATTTTTCCAGATAGTATGAAGAATTCCGAAACAACTTAGGAATGTTCATACAATCTTGAAAAATTTATTTTTCCAGATAGTATGGAGAATTTTTAAATATCTCAGGAATTTTCATACAATCTTGAAAAATAAACATGTGATTTCGAGTATCAAATTTTGTGGATAGGTTCTCTACAGTTATAGTCAGTAAATAGCCCATTTACGTAGCTTTTCGCTTAACATACCCTTTTTGTTACACCCTGTATATTAGCTGATCTGGTAGGATCTCATTCGTGACCTTGAAGTTCTGACCATCCCATTTCGTTAACACATGTATAAGTAGGTATACAGGATGTAAAAAGACAACGATGTTTTTTTAATACCTCGTATTCTTTATAAGGTTACAATCATTTTCTTCTATGGAACCATGTATTCGCATTGCTTGCAATAAAATGACAGTATTTTTTCATATTTTTTTGTCGTTTCCCAGGGTTGGTTGATGCTCAAAGTACAAATGTACCTACAAAACTAACATTATAACATTTTGACATGGTATCTTTGAAAAAAATGTCTGTTAATCGATTTCAGATGGATTTATGTAAAAAAAATGATAATATCAATGTAACTTTGGACCTCAATATCTTGGAAACCCGTGGTTTCCCAGGGGTGCTTCCATAGAAAAAAATTATCGTGATGTTACAAAGAATACGAGGTATTAAAAGAACAAAGTCTTTTTACATCCAGTATGTAACTAAAACAATTATTTTTGCAGTCAATGGCGATCAAAAACAATTCCCTGGCGTTCTTCATGTGGCAGAAACCTACCGTCAATCCAAAGATGAAGGTATACCTTTTCAACTACACCAACTGGGAGCAGGTCAGGGACGGGTATGAGAAGAAATTGAGGGTGGAGGAAGTGGGCCCTTATGTGTACTCGTAAGTGGATTTGCTATTGAAAGAAAGACATTACTTATTCAGCATTCACAGTGTAAATGCTGAATAAATAATAAAATATTATAAAGAAAATGAAGAAAATTCTTCACCCGAGTGAGATTTGAACTCACGACCCGCAAACCGTGCTTTCGCTCTAACCAACTGAGCTATCGAGTCAATTAACTCGGATGACGAATTTTACCATCTCTTTTAAATTACATTATTGGCAACGTTATTTTTTTTATGCCGACAGCTATACACTGGCCAAATCTCGGTAAACAAAGCTGAATCCCTCAGCACAATGTTTTAATGATGAAACGATCAATCATAATAAGAATATAAATAATGTCTTTCTTTCTGTAAAAGTAAATTTTACACACATTACACAACATATAATAGGTATATACCTATATGTTGTATATACACATACAAATTTATTTATTTATTTACTCTTAGGGAAGATTTACAGCAGTATAGTATCAATAACTTAAAGAATATCCATATATACTATGCCAATTACAAATCTCCACGTATAAATATTTAATATTAGAGGTAGGTGTGAACATATACCTAATATACCTAGTATAAGACACTTGAATAAAAAGACCAACTGCCGATGTCCGATAACAGCAATATACCTAGGCATAGCTGCCCAACACTAACAATTATATCACAGACCCTCAAGAACATCACTGCAAAAATAATTTACATACAGATAATAATAATAGTGTCATTTCAAAGAAAAACAAAATAGCAGACATATATGTATCAAGTATATGCCTATTGTTAAATGTTAAATGTAAAATGTTAACAATAGGTTACTTTTAAACAAAATAAGTATTGTTATAAAATCACGATAAGTATGTAGTAGCTAAAGATGCAGATACAATGTCATAAGGCTATCTATAGGTGTTCATATACTTATTATAATAAATAAATACCAATGAATTTATTTCATGAAAATTTTGGAATTTTCCTGCGAAAATATTCAATGGTTTTCGACTCAGAATCATGGTCTGAAGTTACAGTCAAGTAGAAACACTGCAATAAGATATCGCTTACACTAACTTAATACTTAACTTAATTAAAAAATCTAAAAACGCTACTGCTTAAAAAAGAACCAAATAATGTACATAGTAAAAAAACTGAAAAGAAAAAACAAGTAGGTACTTAGATAACCGGTGGTCTAGAATTCCATAATATTATTATTCAAGAACATGCAATATTTTCTAATAACATAACATAACAACTGAACAGCCAGGATCCATTGAAATATTATCTCGGCTGTCGGATAATGGATCCCGACTGTTCAGTTGTTCTGTTACTATCATTAGAAAATATTTTGTGTTCTTCAATAGTATTCATTCCATAATAATATTATGGAATGCTAGACCACCGGATATCTAAGTACTTGTTTTTTTCTTTTCAGTTTTTTATTATGTACATTATTTGGTTCTTTTTTAAGCAGTCGGGTTTTTTAAATTATGTTTTTTAATTTATACTTTTTTGTTATGAGTACCTAGCCACTAATAGGTACGCTTCAAGAAACATGCTCAACATGCTTGGCAGCAAGAAGTTTTCGTCTTGCTGCTGTCTAAAAACTTATATGTGAGAATGGTTGTTACGCAAATTTCAATCGATATAGATCCTAAACGGTTAGTCTAAATGAAAAATGTTGAGAAACCTAAAAATTATTTTTAAATACCTATTCAACGATAACCCACTCGATATAGTTTGTCGACTTTAATTTTTTCATTTTCACAAAATGGCGTCCCGTAGTCGCCATATTGGATTTTTACTAACGTCATGTCTTTAGTGACACTCGCCGGACTAAGAGGAATCGATTGACGTATGAATCATAAAAATCGGCAGAGGCGTTTGGTCTGTGTAGTGCTTCAAAGGAACATACAAACATACATAGGCTGTTAAACACAATACCACTCCTTTGCGTCGCGCAGTCGGGTAATAAAAAAACTTCGAGCAAACCGATAAACTATCAAAAAAGCTAGAATAATACAATTTATTTTTATTTTTTAATTATCAATTAAGTAACTATGCAGGTCTTACTTATCTATATCACCTTGTTTTTAAAGTGAAACTTTCAATTAACTTCAGCGATAAGTTACAAAATTAAAGTAAACAATACATAAAATACCTATTCCAGTACCTATTCCATTCATTTGCTGAGCCGCGACTTCACTAGAATACATCAGCTGAATCTTCTTCCGTGTATGTCGTAAGAGTCGACTAAGGAACTCGGACATAGACGTGTGCGCCGATGATATAATTATCGGCGGCGGACGCCGATCAAAAATCGGCGGCGGCGGCGTGAAGGATTGAGATATATCTCCATAATTTTTAGTTTTTTGGCCTAAAAATTGGGTTTCAAACGTAAAGTCGCGTCGATTTCACGCCGAAAATCAAATCGGCGGCGGCGGCGTGAAAAAAAGCCGGCTGCTTAATTAATTATGACATAAATAAAGGATAAATGCGTGATTATATGTATGTATGTATGGTATCTTTGAAAAAAATGTTTGTTAACCGATTCCAGATGAATTTATGTAAAAAAAAGGAAAATATTAGTGTAACTTTGGACCTCAATATCTTGGAAACCCGTGGTGTCCCAGAGGTACTTCCATAGAAAAAAAATGATCGTGATATTACAAAGAATACGAGATATTTAAAAGAACAACGTTGTCTTTTTACACTCAGATTACCATTAAAAAAATATATTAACCAAATCGTGTTTTACTATGGCTCCTAAGCTACAACGACGCTTGAAAAAATTTACATGTTGTAAAATAAATAATTCGATGTTCTTCTGATACATTTTACGAGACAAACATTTTATTTTGTAAATATATAAATTTTTTCACTGCTGAACGTGGCTAAAGGATGATTCACGCTAAACCGTGTCGCGACCGGGCCGTGCCCCGGCCGGGGCATAGTCAAACACTTAGATGAAAACAAAATAGCGGAAGATAGGGCACGTCCTTAAAATCGTCAACTAGAAATTAGGCATGCTACACAACTACACGCATGAGCACACACACAGCTGTAATTCTATTTAACGTTGTACACTACTGAGCGATAGAGACAAACCTATTTATTTCGACAGTAGCGCGAGCGAGCCAAGCGCGTTTCAATAGAGCATCATCGGAATAATTTCGGGTTGAGTCGTGTCAGCTCGTGTCCCAGACAATAACTATGGTAAAAAGCTACTGCAAAAACGAAACACAGCGGGCGCATTCGCACACGCAAGGCACGTGTTTGCTTGTTTAAGTTGTCGCACATAGATATCGATCATATTTTTATCTCGCTCTGCAAAATGGCGACCAAAACAATAAGTGAATTTACAATTATTAAACTAAGAATTTAAAGTTTTCGTGTACTTATGCGTGAAAAGTGATTCCATGTGATTTGTTTTTTTTTTTGAGTGATTAGTACAACGCACAAAAGCACATGAAGGCTTTTGATAACTTTTACCCCGCTTAAAATAAAAAAAGAATTTCTTTCGTCACACGAGCGCGCTATTGCTACTCTAAACTGCAAATGAGTTAAATCAGGCGACGTTGGCCTAATTTAAGCGGTCCACGCGCTGGAGACGAGTTACTTCATATCTTCTATTTTGTTTTCATCTAAAGTCAAACATTATGGTGTATACTTTTTGTTCTGAACAAACCTGTTTGCATGTATATTTCTTTTTAATAGTTTTAGCTCATCAATCACTCATTCTCTTCTTTCATCATCCTTCACCCTATAATAACGTGCTCTGTAGAAAAATTATAATTTAAATATTCTAATATAACATTTTCGATTATTAAAAGTGTTATTATTTATGTTCTAAACACTTTTTGTATGAAGTAATTCATGCATCACCGTGACTCGGCCGTGCCCCGGCTGCTTTGATATGTCGGTGGGTATTGTTTCCCGGCTCCGGCAAGGTCCGCTAACAAAAACCACGTAACACAGATATAGTCGTGCAAATAATACACCCAAATAGTCCGGTGTAACATAAATGACTGGTCCGGCCCGGCGCACGGCGGATGATTCACGCTACACCGTGTCGCGATCGGTCCGGGCCTCAGCCGGGACACGGTGTAGCGTGAATCATCCTTAAGGAATCTCCTTTATCCTACAGTTTCTACCTACCCGATTTCGGAAACACAGCCGTGTCTATATATGTGCGTGTATGTATTCGTATGTGTAGAAAGGCCATGGTCCATGGTCAATCTCGATTTGTGTGGTCAAGGTCATTAACGAGTACAGAACTCATAAGAGCGTGCATGTTATTTACGTATTTTTTGTCCTATGATTAGTATATTTATAATGTGTGTATGTATGTATATAGGATGATTTTTGGTCGTCAACGTTCCCGAAAACTACCGAATCTCCTCATGATCACGATCATTTTTCTCCATGGAAGTATACCTGGGAAGTGTCTGGTTTCCGAAATATTAGGGTCCAAAGTTGAGTAAATATACTGCATTTTTCTGCATAAATGCACATTGACGCGTGTAGCAAGATTTTTTGACGAGAATTAATTAATATCTGTCTATGAAAAAACTAAGATAAACACTGGATAAATTTCGCCCTACCAAGTAATTAAAAATTTGGCATAAACTTACATAACATAAAGTTCCATGCTTCATGGCAGTAGCCCATGCTTCGCGTCGCGCGTCGCGAAAAACATAATGAAAAAACAAAATGTCGGAATACTCCGCAAAAAATATTTTTCCGGGATAAAAAATAGACTGTGTTATTCTGATACTCGAATGTAAGCCATTTTATTGTGAAGTTTTATCAAAATCCATTTAGTATTTTTTGCGTTTAAGAGCAACAAACATTATTACATATTTTCATACATCCTCACAAACTTTCGCGTTTATAATATTATTATTATATATAATATAATATTAGTATAATATAATATTAGTATGTATGTAAGTATGTAATTTATTTAATTTGTTTATGAAATTATTTTATTATTCGTTTGTATAATAGTACCTGTACTAATTTTGTGGAGACTCTCACACAAATTTCTATCCCCTATTTTAGGGGATGGGGGAATACTTTAAAAAAAAAGGCTGGTATTTTTCGTTGGTAACAAAGAGTTTGTACCAATTATATTAAACTTCACACCCCTCCATAAAGTGGGTGGGGGCAGATTTAAAAAAAAACTTTTTTTTTGTTAGTCGTCACAAATAGTCTGCATACCAATTTTTAGCTTTCTACCTTGAAAATTGCGGAATGCTCCATACAAACTTCTATCTTCCATTTACGGAAAGTGGGGGGGTTAGAAAGAGACAAAAATTAGCCTATGTCACTCTCCATCCCTACAACTATCTCCACTTAAAAAATCACGTCAATTCAATGCGTCGTCGCTCCGTTTTTCCGTGAAAGACGGACAGACACAAACATGTTTTCACCACGCTTAGTCACCACGGGTTAACGGATTAACGATTAACGTTAACTTGCGTTACATTTTCTGAAATGTAACGCTTTAACTCTAAACGAAGTTAACTTTTTCAGTAACGGATTAGCGATTAATGAAGTTAACTATTTGATTAACGGTGCCCAGCTCTGTCTGTTAGGCAGAGTGCGCAGTAGCAACAATGCTGAAGACCATTGTTGAGAAATATGATTGTTCTATCTTGAGGCATTGGATGAAACGTAAAATGGGCTTTATAAAATAAGCTAACATTTTTGTATGTATTTTTGTTCTATTGTTTAAATTTTAATGTAGGTATGTATTTTGTTAATGTGCTTTAGCTTAAGAATATGGCTGGTCCGAAATAAAGATTATTATTATTATAGAGGAATAAGATTCTCATTCTTCTTTTTCCTCTATGGTTTTACTTATGCTCCAGCCACATTGTCGCGACAAGATTCGTGGTGCGTTGTCGGGACAAAACTTTTGTGTTCGACTTTACGACGAAGCGCTTGGCCACATTATAAAAAACTTCGCGTTGTCGCGACAACCTCGAACCGTGGAGGTGAGGCATAAATATTGGAATAGGTATGTATATTACGTATTTTTCAATACTAGTCGGTAATAAAACGTATCGAGTATTAGGTATCGCATAAAATATCATCTCATTACGAGAAATCAACCGTAAGGCTTAGACTATAAGTTTCAATCTTATTATTTAGCAAAAATACTACAATATACTATATCATTAAATGAAATTGTATTAGGCGTTACAATTCGGAAGTTCAAACACCCAACCATAATGAATGGTGAATATAATATCATTAGAATACGAAGGTTAATTTCGCCACCTCTAACAAATTTATAATAGACCAGATGGCAAATCGGACGAACTCAAAACCAAATATTCCTGGTTAGAATCCGGGTTGAAACCGATTTTTTCCCTTTTATTTTTACAAAATTAAAATACTTTATTGAAACAAAATATGTGACACAAACTAAAAACAATTTAACTAAATATTAAAAATTTAACCTAATATAAAAAGCGCATTTCGCTATTATCACGATATTTATATTTTTACAACTATTCTTTCTACGTAGGTTATTTATTAGGTAATGGATAAGTCACCGAAAACTGATACTAAATATTCACTGAATAAATATTCTACGTATTTATCTAATACGTAATGGATCACTTAATAGTAATGGAACGGCCTTACTGCATAAATTTAGGAACAGGTATTTTTAAATACATATTAGTATTGGGTGGAACAGGTACGATTTTTACCTAATTATAGGATTTCTACTCAATATAATACGATACGAAAATATATTACGATTTCTACTCAAGCGCGCAAAGAGTGGCCAACGACACGAACTTTGTCGCGATAAAACCCTTTGATGTGCGGCATTTTACCGACATTGGCGCGAAGTACATTTTGTGTCGCGATGATAATTCGCGACAGGACGAACTCTTTGGCCAGACGTGTCACGACGCGAATCTTCGCGTTGTCGCGACAATGTGGCCGGAGCATTACAATAGGAACGAAATACCTACATGCATATACAAACGGTTAGGTTTCCCGAAATGGGATAGACAGAGCTGCAGGATCATAAAGATGATCGCAGAGCCGCGTTTAGCATAGCGATAGGTAAATAATCAGTGATAAGTTGCCAGCTCATCGCCTGAGAGAACAGCTCCTAATATATGTTCCTTAGTCGATTCTTACGATAATTTAGAGGTATTTATTAAACCTAATATGCAAGCAGCTTATTTCACGTTATACCTAGTTTATTCGTGTTTACTTGTACACCAGTAGATACTTAATTAGTTATTATAATAATTTTTATTATACATATAGTATGACTAGTGGACGCCCGCGACTTCGTCCGCGTGGAAATTGAATTGTAGCTTATATGACACGTTTGTCGGTTTACCATAGCAGTGCCATCTATTGATTACTTACTCAATCCAGTCGAAAAGTATCGACATCTGTTAGAATCTTTTGGAGTTAACAGATAATTGTGACTGTCAATTAATTATAGACAAATAATTTGCAATAAAATAAAATTGCGACTATAATTAAAGATCTAAGCTATCCCATCTCTCAAGTTGGACCAGACTGCTCACGGTGTGCCAATTTAAATTTAAATCGGTTAAGTAGTTTAGGAGTCCATCGCGGACAAACATCGTGACAGGAGATTTATATATATTAAGAAGATGATCTCCGACCGTATTTCGGCCAAGGGGACCAATCTGGAGATTTGCCAGGTACGCAGGAGATATTATAGTGCACAAGTGTGTGCGTAAACACAGATGCACTCTGTATTCCGTTACTCTCATAGTCCGATGGGACGGAAAGCCGACACGACCGGAGAGAGATCAAGCGCAGAACAGTTTTACATGTTTTCTGAGGCACGGCCTAAGTGACAGTTTTACAACATTAAAGTTTGTACATGAAATAAATTCATTGGTACAGGCCCGTGACTGGGATCGAACTTACGCCTCCCGCTTGGAAGGCGCACGTCTTAACCACTGGGCTAGCTATCACCGCGTATAGGTACATAACAAACAAACATTATCTTTTACATACTTACCTATTTCTATTTTAATTTTGGCGTAGATAAATAAAATAAAATAAATAAATATTCACACACTACACAACACATTAACCTAGTCCCACATTAAGATCCCTAAGGTCTTGTGTCGTGGGTACTAAGCAACGGTACATAAATACATAGATAAGTATAGAAACATCCATGACTCGGAAACAAACATCGATATTCATCATATCAATGTTTGCACCTACCGGGATTCGAACCCAGGACCTATGGCATCGCAGGCAGGGTCACTACCTACTAGACCAACCGGCCGTCATCGTCATCGATTTGTTTTTAAACGTTATAAGTACCTAGGAATGTTAATGTTCTTTTTGTAATTTGCCATTTTGAACTTTATAAATAAACATTAGACATTTTGAAGAATTCGATCTTTGTTTAGAAATCTATCGTGGCAAGATTATAAAAATTGGCATTAAAAACAAAGAAAGAATTTATTTATTTATTCAGCATTAAACACATTTCACATCTTTATAATTCGACGAACAGCTATGTCTACACCCATAATGCTGAGTGGTGTCGGCAGAGTAGAATACCATCACCCCATGTCTGCCCGTGGGTATCGTAAGAGGCAATTAAGGGGTTCCGGGAGGTGGGCAGCAGCGCCTCCCGTGTTGACAACATAGTCCGAAAACCAACCCGCCTGCCTAGCGTGGTGACAAAATTGGCAAAAACCCTGGTTAACCACTAGATGATTTCCAAAAAAAGTTACGCTCAAATAGTGCAATAACTGATCAACCCTAATACCTATATGTATAGTGTCACAAGTTATCCAAAAAACAGTAATGTATCACACAATAACCCGCACCCTTATTTTCTAAAGGTCAAAAGACGACTATGCGACCGATTCCAAGAAACCCTATTCTGTAATCAAGCAGTATGGTGCACTGACTTTTTAATCTAGTAGGATAATACCAAATGTCAATTTAGACATGTATAAAGAACAACGGACGAAATGTAAATATTGTATGTACTTATGTATCAAATTATTTCTCTTTTATCTAGGCAACAACTGGAAAGAGTGAACATAAGGTTTCAAGGAGACAGACTGACTTATCAGGAGAAGAGCGACTTTCGTTTCCTACCTGAGAAGACCAACGGCATGATCATAGACCAGGTCTTTGTACCAAACCTGCCCTTATTGGTGAGTACGTTACTGCTACATCATCATCATCATCATCATCATTCTCAGCCTTGAGAAGTACACTGCTGAACATAGGCCTCCCCCAACAACCTCCATTCCGACCGTCGGAAGCGGCTCATCCATAGATAAAATCTTGCCTCTTTCCAGGAGGGGTAGGCAGGGATAATGGATCTTCACTTGCTATGGTCCTGACATACCTCTTTCGCTTCATCTACTTAGATGATATGCTGCATGCACGCTCGTCGGTTTAGGGTACTCTAGACCGGAACTTTCTCTTGAATTTCGCGGCCTCTGCCTTTTGAGTCCACATCTCTTGATTCCTTGCCTCCGGCCAACCTGGCAGGAACTTATCGAGGTCTTCCCGCCATCTCCGTTCTGGCCTGCCTCTACGCCGGAAGCCGTCCTGTAGAACCACAGAACAGGTAATGTGTGTAGAATCCAGTCAGTGGCGACTTTCGCCCACCCTGTGGGTACATACGACTAACTAACCAACCCAGTTCCATTTTATATATTTTTAGATATTACTGGTAAAGACGTGCGCCTTTCAGTCGAAAGGCGTGGGTTCGATCCCAGTCATGGGCCTGTACCACTGAATTTATTTCATGTACGGATTTCCTGCAATTGTCTCTTAACTATACACGAGGAGGGTTGGCGTCAGACAGGCAGCCGATCGTAAAACAAATGCCAAATTTTTAGTAATGTGAGTTTGGAAAAAAAAACCATATTGCGCTGATGAAGATGATGATGATAATTAGTTTTTTTTTTTCTCCTAGAGTGCAGTGTCGAAATCCCTAAGCTACCCGAGCTACATCCAGACCACACTGAACACAGCCCTGCTGTTCACAGCTGATCATCCGAATGCCTTTCTGAAACTGTCAGTGAGGGAGTGAGTACATTCATTCATTCATAGACAAATAAAAAAAAGCTACCGGAAAAACTACAAGAGAAGGTGCGTTAGTCAATGTATGTCACCATCAATATACTTTATGACATACGAGTACATTCCCGTGCTGATGTGGGGCTTAAGTAGAATATATCAGCTGCATTTCCTTGCGTGCATGTCGTAAGAGTCCACCAAGGAACTCCGCCCCTGATTAACGAGCGCTCTGCGTCCTCTCGCGCCCCGCACCTCGCTCCACGCACACACACACTCTCAATTATCGCGATCGCGCGGCTTCAGCTTTGCTATTGCTTTTACGTAATCAGGGGCGGGTATTCTTTCAGGCGATAAATTATCTTTCGCTTCATCTTCTTTGATGATATGCTGCATGCACGCTCGTCGGTTTAGGGTACTCTCAACACTTTAATTGTAATTGTAATCCTTTTATAACAATAAATAAATAAAAATCATTAATATCTGTACCCGCTATGCGTGTACGTAGCTGTAGGTGCGGTCACCCTTATGTTCTGGCTACCCCATTGCGGGAACAGCCCTATCTACAGGATGTAATAAAAAGGGTATGTTAAGCGAAAAGCTATGTAAATAGCCCACTATAGAGAACCTCTCTACAAAATTTAAGACTCGAAATCACATGTTTATTTTTCCAGGTAGTATGGAGAATTCTTAAATGTCTCAGGAATTTTCATACAATCTTGAAAAATAAACATGTGATTTCGAGTCTCAAATTTTGTAGAGAGGTTCTCTATAGCGGGCTATTTGCATAGCTTTTCGCTTAACATACCCTTTTTGTTACACCCTGTATATGTATGTATGTATTCCCCAAATGGGGTAGCCAGAACTGCATTATCACGAAGGACTTCCTACAGCCACGTTTATTTACACTAGATGTAAACGACCAGTAACAATTTCTGGCTCATCGCCTGAGAGAACGCCCCCTGAGTTCCTTAGTCGATTCTTAGGTACGACATGCACGGAAGGAGATGCGTCAGTGGGAATTTAATACAAATTGCTTTGTCACTTGCAATCTCGTACCTATTTTCTCCGCGTAAACAAGTATCTGTATATTATGCGCATAGTCCAAAGTGTTGTTTCGCAAATGACAAACAATACAAACATGACTAAAATAACCGATTATTGAGAGAAATTTTGCATTTCTTTTTCAATTTAAACTTCAATTGTTCTCATCAATGCTTCATAAATATTTTAGGGATTTAAAATGTTGTTTTGAAAATATGGCTGTTGTAAACATTGGGCCAAAGAGGTGACCAGCATCAATGTATATGGGTATAGACAAAACCAACATTTAGGCCTCATGATTCTTTTATTACCTACTGTTACAATATGTACTCAGGGCCGGCCCGCCCATACGGCGAACGGAGCAGTCGCTCCAGGCGCCAAATCCTAGAGGGCGCCTAAATGGTAAAGATATAGGTATATATTATTAGGAGCAAACAGGAGAGGCGCCATAATTGGATCTCGCTCCATTCTAAAATTTACTTCGGGCCGGCGCTGCATGTTTACTGTTTATGTTACATTATTTGAGTAAAATATCATTGCTTAGGAGAATATTATAGCAAGAAAGCTCCCAGTGTCACTGTCAAAACTAAGTACCTAACATAATGGCCTCGCTAAGTGCGGAAAATGCCCAGTCAAACTAACTAGGAAAATATACTTAATGGAGGGACAGTTGTTGTTTAAATGTATCTATTTAATTACACAATCTCAAAGCTGCAATTAGTTACCTAGGTTTGTTTAATAACGCAAACAAAACCATAATTGTGCCGTGTTCTAACAAATAACTTACCTATCAACCGCTGATTATCTATTGTATTGATCTCAATTGTTTTTATTCCTGGCTACTTAGCTATCTGCTGCACATTTTTCACATGCCTCCGCCCTATTCATTATCACAAATTATGACATCTTGCATTGTAGTAATATTATTAAATAGGTAGTAGTAGTACTTACCTACCAGTAGATACCGGTAGGCAGGGCCGGCCCGCTCATACGGCGAACGGAGCAGTCGCTCCAGGCGCCAAATCCTAGAGGGCGCCTAAATGGTAAAGATATAGATATATGTATTAACAGGAGAGGCGCCATAATTGGATCTCGCTCCATTCTAAAATTTATTTCGGGCCGGCGCTACCAGTAGGTAGGTTCGTATATACCTTCAGAACTACTGAAGCTGTATTGTATGTTACTCTTTTGACATCCTACATTTCTGGCCACCTCAGCATTTCATGAAGTGGTCGCATTTCATGAAGTGGCCAATTCAATTTGACCAGATCGTTATACATACGATTTTGTCAATTTGGCCAAATCGTATTAACAGGTGTCCATAAAATCGGTGGTATTATATAAATAATATATACCGTACACCATATATAAGTATACCATAAGGTATGATGGTATGATTTATTTTGCACGACTTTACAAAAGCGATTCGCATCTGGCACATCGCCGGACGCTGCCTGGGCAATGGTCTAACCTAACCTAACCTATCGTAATCTAAGGTTTTTGTTTAACAATATTATTATAAACCACCATTAAGAATATACATTATACAATACAGGATGATTTTTGGTCAGTTTTCAGGAAGCATATATTTTGGCAGGAGTAAATAGACCCTGCAATAAACATATAGGCTACTTTTATCCCGGGAAAATGTTTTGTTTTGTTTTCCGTTTCTTCTGCATAGTCACCCTACTCTCTTTAATTTGTTTTATAACCTAAAAAGAAAAATCCGCCATCTTCACAGATAAATAAAACGCGCGCACGCCTCTACCGGTGATTCATGTAACTATTTTACGATATGATCAATAATCTTGACCACTTCATGGATCGGGCGTTTAGTTGCCCATATCGAGAAACGATATCATCGATAAACCATAATGTGGCCAATAGACAGTTGAACTTTTCATGAAATGCGACCATTTCATGAAATGATCAATTCTACGATTTCATATATTAAAATTGTAACGGATCGGTATTTGTGCACGCTAATCTCAGAAATGGCTAAACCGATTTCGATGCAGTTTTCAGGAATATATTTTGGCAGGTCCCAATAAACATATAGGCTACTTTTATCCCGGGAAAATGTTTTGTTTTGTTTTTTCGGCAGTCCACGCGGACGGAGTCAAGGGGGTCCACTAGTAAATAATAAATTGTCCTTGTTTCAGATTTCTCTGGGGTTATCCAGATAGGATAATCGACTTGGCGAAAACCATCATGAGTTTCCAGGGTCCCGGTCTGAACTTCCGTGAATTTGGACTTCTGGCTTCTGTAAGTCTGTTTCTCGAATCATAATTAAAATTCCCGCTAAAATAAGTGCTTATAGCAGTTCTAGCACTGTACCTACTGATGCGGGGCTTCACTAGAATACATCAGCTGCATCTCCTTCCGTGCATGTCGTACGAGTCGACTGAGGAACTTAGATAATTCTTTCAGTCGATCAGTCCAATTTCGGGTACACAGCCGTATGTACATATATATGTTTTTTCGTTGCCACCCTTAAGGAAGGGTACGAACTCTATACATCAAATAAAGTAAGTTTATGCCAAAAAAATGCTGAGAAACGATGTAAATATTTTTTTTATTTTTTATTACTTGATCAGGCAAAATTTATAGTGTCCAGTGTTTATGCTAGTTTTTTCATAGACAGATATTATTTATTTCTCGTGAAAAATCTTGATGACGCGTCAATATGCATTTATTAGAAAAACGCAGTCTATTTACTTAACTTTGGACCCTAATATCTTGGGAACCAGACACCTCCCAGGTATGCTTTCATGGAGAAAAATGGTCGTGATGACGAGGAGATTCCGTAGTTTTCGGGAACGTTGACGACCGAAAATCATCCTGTATAGGTGTGTATGTAAATGTGTATCATCATCTTCCAGCCCTTATCTCATTCATTAGTTATGGCGTCGGCGTAATATGGTTTCTTTCGAAACTCACATTGTCAAAGATTTGGCATTTGTTTTTACGGCCGGCTGCCTGCCTGACGCCAACCCTCCTCGGGTGCTAAGTGACATTTTTTAGAAAAATCCGTGCATGAAAATAAAATCAGTGATACAAACCCGTGACCGGGATCGAACCCACGCCTTCCGAGTGAAAGGCGCAAGTCTTAACCATTGAGCTATCACCGCATACCGTGTCTACCTTCCTTCCTATACAGGGTGATTTTTGGTCGTCAACGTTCCCGAAAACTACGAAATCTCCTCATCATCACGATCATTTTTCTCCATGGGAGCATACCTGGGAAGTGTCTGGTTCCCAAGATATTAGGGTCCAAAGTTGAGTAAATAGACTACGTTTTTCTACATAAATGCACATTGACGCGTGTAGCAAGATTTTTTCACGAGAAATAATTAATATCTATCTATGAAAAAACTAGCATAAACACTGGACACTATACATTTCGCTCGATCAAGAAATTAAAAAAAAATCAAAAACATTACATAGTTTCCCAGCATTTTTATGGCATAAACTTACTTTATTTGATGTATAAAGTATGTACCCTTCGTTAAGGGTGGCAACGAAAAAACATCCAGTATGTACGTACGTACATATTTATATTTATGTTTTCTTACTGTTCAACAGAAAAACGGCACGAACAATGATCGCTTGACGATCAACACTGGTGAATTTGACGTGGATAAGATGAACATCATCGAAGGTTTCAACGGAGAGAAGCACCTGAATCACTGGAGCACTCCGGAGTGTAACAGGTAACTAAACAGTTCAATTTATATTCCATTGCCGATTTTGTAGGTAAGGTTACAATCTTTGAAATTGCCCTGCAGCCTCAGATAGGCCGATACCATTGATGTTGTCTTACGTCTTCAGCCTATTGCAGTCCAGTGCTGGACGTAGGCCTCCCCCAGGGCACGCCACAAGGCTACTGCCATAGGGGGTTTTGCCCATTAGTCACCACGCTGCTGAGCAGGCGGGTTGGCGACCGCAGTCTGATTTTTGGACTATGTTATCAAGACGCACTGACCCACCTCCCGGAAACCCTTAATCGCCTCGTACGATACCCACGGGCAGGCATGGGGTGGTACAAACTCTACTCCGCCGGCACCACGCGGCTAACTTTGTTTGTTTTTGTTTTTGGGAAATTTGGTAGTGAAGAGCTATAATGCGAAGCTATGTTACATTGTCAAGCACTGAAGAACACGAGCAAGCCTGGCACATGTAAGTTATATATCATTAATTAACACAATTACTATACCCAAGACGTTACTCTTAAGATAACCCTTTGCCCCGTTTTTAATGATAAATGTTATTATGGCTGTAAATTTGTTCTCAATCGGTTTATCGGCACAGTTTCATTCAATAAATAATAGAGACACGTCTACTCCAATTAGATTCTAGGTAGTTTAGAAGTATATTTAGTATCGCTTATATGACCCGTTTCCATTTACTTGGGCGTCGAAGTATGTACCTAGACATACCTATAGGTTTTTGATAGCAGGAATATAACAACACTAGCAGGAATATATACCATATAGTAGGTACTTATAGGGTTAGTAACATTATGTTGTTACACTCTATATATTATGTTACACGAAATGCCAATGGAAAATCCAGGCTTTTTTCTTTAACAAAGAGCTTTTTTTGGGAGAGGGGCTCAAAGAGCAAGATTTTAGAGACACAAAGAGCATTATTTATTGGGGGGGCTCAAAGAGCAGAATTTTAGAAACACAAAGAGTATGAAATTGAAGGGACACAAAGAGTATGATTTTTTAGGGGCACAAAGAGTGCATGAGCATGAGTTTTTCTGAGGATATTGCACGCCTTTGTACATTATCATTGAAAACTATTTTTCGGAAAACTTCAATACAATACATGATCAATGTGTTCCCTTTGTTTTTACATACTCGTACATACATATTAATGGAGAAGTGTTTTTATAAATTTATCTTAGTCAAAATATTATATTTTATAAAATTATTAATAAAGAAAGAAAAAATTCCTCACCCGGGTGGGAAGAACCCACGACCTCTGCATTCCGCGTGTCAGTGCTCTAACCACTGAGCCACCGGGTCAATTACTCGGATGACGAATTTTACCATCTCTTTTCTAAATTACATATTGGCAACGTTATTTTTCATCCCGATAGCTTCTCCATTAATATAATCCGTTAGGATATGGTTGATCGTTTCATCTTTAAACATTGTGCTGAGGGATTCAGCTTTGTTTGCCGGATTTGGCTAGTGTATAGCTATCGGGATGAAAAATAGCCAGTAATTTAGAAAAGAGATGGTAAAATTCGTCATCCGAGTAATTGACCCGGTGGCTCAGTGGTTAGAGCGCTGACACGCGGAATGCAGAGGTCAGTTTCGATTCCCACCCGGGTGAGGAATTTTTTCCATTTATTTATTAATATTTTATAATACATACATATGTCACGGCTGTGTTCCGGAAATGGAGTAGCCAGAACCTTGCCAGGGCTAAAATGTCATTTTTCCTTGTCAATTAAAAAAAATACTTATTTCATTCTTAAAGATGAGATCCCATGTCAGCTTCCACCACTTTAAACCAGTTAGCTAATAATTACATAGATTCTTAACCTTGGTTACATGCTCATCTATTTATTGCATTCTGGATTCGTAAATTACAGGAAATGTTACCTACACCGTAAATTATCACATCTTAGTACCGTAAAGTTAATTTGCGCGGGCGCACATCTTTCAGTAAGTGTTAGGTTGTAGTCTGGATGGACCAGGGATTTGGTATCTCGTGGACTGCAGAATGTAGCCTATGTCCGTCTGCGTACTCCCAAGCACTGGCGGACTAAGACTTTTTGAGGCCCGGGGCGGTCTTTACCCCTGGCGCCCGCCCTCCAGATTTACTGAATTAAACAAATGCAGATATCTTCCGGATATGAGATATGTGTGATGCCGTCTCTTTCGGTTCGTACTAACAAGAGGGAGATGTCGAGATGTCAGAGAGGTCTATTGCGTTATGAACAGTCGGAATTAGGTAGAGTCATTTATTACTTGCACTGATTTCATACAGCGAAAGAATAAAGTGGATATGCTCAAATTACAAACTAATAAACATTTTATGTTAATTATCTTTGTTTTATTTGTCTATCTCTGAGGGTTTTATATTTTTATTTGTAATATTGTTGGCCACACGGGATTGTCCATAGAAATCCTGGGAAGGTCCACATTACTATGCAAGTACATAAATGACTCTACCTAATTCCGACCTCTGGTTATGAATCACTTAGATGAATTAGGTACCTACACCGCCTGCCAGATTATGTTAAAATAACAGCTGAGTAGACCAGAGGCCCCTCAGTGGGGGCCCGGGGCGGACCGCCCCCACCGCCCCCCTGTTAAGTGCTCCCAAGTACATGTTTACGAAATTTCAAGAAGATTGAGTAAATGAAGCGTGAAGAGGTCTTTCGCGTTTATAACATTATTTGGGATATGTACTGAATCTAAGTATATTTCGGGAGATAAGGTCTATCTAAGGCGGTCACCAACCCGCCTGCCCAGCGTACTATGGGTAAAACCCCCCTATGGCAGTAGCCTTGCAGCGTGCCCTGGGGGAGGCCTACGTCCAGCAGTGGACTGCAATAGGCTGAAGAAAAAGAAAAAGAAGGTTATCTATATTATGAATTATGATGTCTTTACTAAAGTGACTCAAAATGGTATACAGGGTGATTTTTGGTCGTCAACGTTCCCGAAAACTACGGAATCTCCTCATCATCACGATCATTTTTCTCCATAGAAGCATACCTGGAAAGTGTCTGGTTCCCAAGATATTAGGGTCCAAAGTTGAGTAAATACACTGCGTTTTTCTGCATAAATGCACATAGACGCGCGTATCAAGATTTTTTCACGAAAAATAATTGATATCTGTCTATGATAAAACTAGCATAAACACTGGACACTATAAATTTCGCCCGATCAAGAAATAAATTTAAAAAAAAATTAAAAAATTTTTACATTGTTTCTCAGCATTTTTTTGGCATAAACTTACTTTATTTGATGTATAGAGTACGTACCCTTCGTTATTGTTGGCCACGAAAAAACATCCTGTATTATCAAGATTGTGAACTTTGAACATTTACGAGTAACTACCTACCTTTCCACCTGGTAAAACATAATAATTCTCTTGCAACCAGGTATCGGGTGCAATTAATGGTTCTGTACTACAACTTATATGTAACTATAGGTTAGCTATTTATAAATAAATAATTGTACTTCCAGCATAGAAGCATCCGACGGCTCCATGTTCCCTCCATCCATGATCGACCGGAAGAAGACCTTGCAGGTGTTCTTCCCGAACCTCTGCAGAAGACTGCCTTTCCACTATGAGAAGGATGTCGAGGTAATTTTATAGACGAAAGGCAATAGCGCTACTTACTTGTAAATAACATCCTATCATATTATCATCATCGGCCTATTGCAGTCCACTGCCACATGGCTCGATCTCCCGTTTTTGCCATCCAACCCCTACCAGCCGTCCTCTTCAAGGGTAGCCAGAACTGCAGAATCCTAAGGGAGATCCCTCAGCCACGTTTAGCATAGCGGGGATAGATTTTAATGTTCAGTGACAATATGGTAGTTGACAGTTTTATAATTTGTATTTATATCGAAAAATCATAAAATAAAATATACCTTTGCGAAAGAAAAACTTCGCTATGAAAACTTTCCGGGATATAATGATTTCAAAATCACAATTTTAGACTTACCAAAAAACGCTCCAAACAAACGGCTACCACGACGTGACGTCACTCTTTAAGTAACTTGTATGCGCGTAAAAGAACTTTTGTTCTACAGCTATATTAAATATTGCGTTTATAAATATGGTCATTAAACAAAAGTTGCTGTAAATGATGTAGGTGGAGATGTGATGTTGTAATTTTCAATTAATTTCACATTTGAAAAATGGACTTGCCCACTTAACTTTGAAGGCTTATTACTACCCCATTTGGAGACATAATCAAATTGTAATTTTACAGATAGGTATGATTTTGATAATTTATTCTGATAAGCATAAAATGTTATTAAGATTCGACCATAGGAAACTACTCCATTCGCTAGCTTATCGCCTAAAATAATGCCAGAGTTTATAAATTGACTCTTAAAACATGGCAGCTGATGTATTAGAAGCCCCTCATCAGCACGGAAATAACGTTTCTAATAGTTCGTGTAAAATTCCCACACGAACTATTAGTAAGATTTACCGTCCTTCCTCAGATGGACGATGGTATCCAACTGCTGCGCTACCGCATGCCACTGAACGTGTTTGACGACCCGGCACACAACCCTGCCAACCAGTGCTACTGCTTAGATGATGGTAGCTGCTCACCGCGAGGAGTTATCAACGTCACTGGATGCACTATGGGTGAGTGGTGCTTTAGACAAAGTAACATATCGAGGGAATTGATAGATGTTCGTCACCGACACGTTTCTTCCAAAAGCCTTAATATTCGTCAAGTCTGGCAAAAATGACTGGCTGACGAATCATCGCACATGAATCGCTGATCTTCATGGAACACACCCTGCTCTGTATAACGTAGGAATGAGATAAGAGATTAGTGACCGCAGTGTAATTTTCGGACTATGTTGTCAACACGGAAGGCGCTGCTGCCCACCTTGCGAAACCCTTAATCTTACGATACCCACGGGCAGACATACAGAGTGCTTTTCATTTCTGTTCATGACTGTACTTTCAAGACTACACTCGACGTAAAAGGAATAGAAATGAAAAAAATCCGTAAAATCGCAACATGTAGGCTACCAAATAACAATAGACACTCAGCCACTTGTTTAGATCTATTCCGGTCCTATCCCCTTTTTACTTTAAATCCACAACAAATTCCGTTCTGATCCCGTGGAGTTCTTTTTAATATGTAAAGTCAGAAAATAAAATAGGAAATAAAATAATGAAAATTCTACAAGTTGTTTTATTGAAGAACGACAAAGTCAAGAAAAATAAAAATAAGACTTAATAAAATAGTCTCGATCTCTTAGTAAAAATCATTCGAAAAACAATATTGTATGTGTCTACTATTTTACTATCTAACAGTACTAAAAAAATCATTGAGAAGACACACGGGATCAGAAAGGAACACAAAATAAATGAAATATTCATCTGATCCCACGACGGGATCGGATAGATATAAAATTAAATAAAAGGGATCCTTTGCGGGATCACTTGCTGGGATCGGAACGGAATAGATCATTGGTTAAGGCGGTGTGATCAGACAAAAGAGGCATTTTAGAATCGATTTTTTAAATACTTGTCCGATTACCACAGCTCTAATTTTTTTATATGTTATTATTTAAATCTTTATCTAGTTTGTGGCCAACGTGGAAACTCAATTACTTAAAAAATTCTCGATAGAATTTCGATTTGAAAATTACCTTTTTTGCGTTTTTATAAGCGAAATATCTTGAAAACTACTGTGAATATCAACACGAAACCTGCATAGTTGTATAGCGCTTTATCAGATCTAGTTTATGGCCAAAGTACATTTTTTGTAAATTTTGTAGATAATTAACAATTAATAAAAAACACATCTACAACTACGCTGTGTTCTAATCCTTGCACTGGCCAGTTTCGCTCGGAACATTCAGTACCGCCGTGACCACTGTCAACGCCGGTTCTGTGCTTGTTTTTTCGCGCGCAAATACATAATATAAAATACTATATTTATTTAGTAAGTAGACTTGGGAAATCGTAGTGTAACAAAAGTTAAAAAAGAGAGACCTTACGTAAAAAAGACTTACGTAGAAAACGTTAAATACCTACCTACATAGATACTTTATAGTATGTTTTAGATTGTACTAACGCCCGCCCACGGCTTTGCCCGCGTGAGAGTGCATTACTCTCGTGCGAAGCCGAGGCGGGTCCCTAGTTACATTATAAACCTTCCTTGTGAATCACTCTATCTATTAAAAAAACCGCATCAAAAAAATCCGTTCCCTAGTTTGAAAGATCTAAGCATACATAGGGACAGACATCAGAAAGCGACTTTGTTTTATAATATGTAGTGATTTCGTATTTAAAAATGATATTCATAACTAGGTAATTATGTTACGTGTCTATTGTACCATTTCTATGACCTAGTATAATTTTATGTATCTACTTAGTTTTTTTTTTAGATCCACAAAATCCCGGGAAAAAAATCCGGGATTTTTCCGAACATTTTGTGCAAAAGTTTACGTGTGTTAGTTAGTATAGTCCTCTTTATGACATTAAACTGCAAATAACTTAGTATCAATAGCAAATATAACAAGTAGCAGTATATATATACAGGGTGTAACAAAAAGGGTATGGTAAGCGAAATAATATAAAAACAACCCACTGTAGTTAACATATCCCGAAATTTTAAGACTAGAAATCGCATGTTTATTTTTCAAGATTGTATGTTCATAATATTCCCGAGTGGGTTAGGTGTTCTCCATACTATCTGGACAAATAAATATGTGATTTTTAGTCTCAAATTTTGGTGATAGGTTCTTTATAGTGGGTTATATTCATAGCTTTTCGGTTAACATACCCCTTTTGTTACACCCTGTATATACACCACTTTGGGGGATAATGGGCGTGACTATTATGTATATAGGTATATGTATATGATTTCAAATTGTTTCGAACATAAATCCCTAAGTTGCCCGCGAATCCCTAGCTGTCCCGCGACTTCGTCCGCGTGAAATAGTGACTTTCGGCAGCATTTTTTTTTAGGCTAATTATTTTGCAAGTAAAATAGTACATTAAAATAAGTTATTAAGCTTATTTGAGTACATTTTTATATGCGACGTTTTTAGTACGATTTTTACGATTTTTAAAAGAGCTGTTTGTTGCATATCCTGCTTGATAATCATTATGAAGTTGTACTCGCATATTTGTAGTGAGACAAAACTTTTAAAAATGACGTAAATTCCATACAAACATTCATCCCCTATTTCAACCCCTTACATTCCTTTTTTGCATATGGCGCGCAGTGCTTGGCAAGTTTCTTACTTAATTCTCTGTATTGTTCTGTTCTATATTTTTATTTTCTGAGCCCTAAGCTTTTTTCCGATGTCATCACACAAAATTTTTCACCCCCTATTTTTAGCCCCTTTAGGGTATTCTTTTACAAACTTTGAATGTCGTATTTATTTATATCTAATGAAAAGCCTAAAAGCTTCTAGCTTAAAAAATGACGTAATTTCCATACAAACTTTCATCCACTATTTCAACACCTTACATCTCTTTTTTGCATTAAAAAGTAGCCTATGTCCTTTCTCAGGCTCTAGACTATCTCTGTACCAAATTTCATTTAAATCGGTTCAGTAGTTTAGGCGTGATTGCGTAACACACAGACAGACAGAGTTACTTTCGCATTTATAATCCGAAGGAAGAATTTGAAGATCATACTTTAATACCACTTTGGGGTAGAAGAGTTATAAATAATAGTGTGTATTATCCAGCAACTGCAACCTATAACCGATCATAGTTATTTGTTTAGGAGATATTTTTTAATTGCACATCAAATAAATAATCGCCCATCAATTTAATCTCATCTTTTATATACTTTAAATGTATTAAAGTATATAAAAGCATTAATCAAAGTATAAATACATACATATAATCACGCCTTTATCCCTTACGGGGTAGGCAGAGTACCAAGGGCCGATAGAACCACATGGTGCCACTTCTGACCAATTTTGAGGGTATAGTTGAGATATACAAGTTCGGTTAGTAGTGACAGATGGTCAGCCCATCGCCTACAAAATATCAAGACCCTCTTGTTCCTCTACTGACTTGTACAGTATGCCCTTTATATACTTTATTACAGCAATTAAATTATTTTAGTACAAATAAACTCAATGTTTTACAAAACAATTACAGCAGATAATTCGAAAATACATAATATCAGCCCAACATAAACTGTTTTCCTCGAATGCAAGACAAATTAATACCTTTTGGTACAAAAATACTACAATCTCATCATAAATACTGACTGCACATCAAATTAACCTTAGCGCACAACTAGTATAAGACGAATGACGTTTTGTCGGTGTAACAGTTCCCTTTTCATACAATGATAAAAATAATAAGTTAGGTTAGGTTAGAGTATGACAAACAACGCACGAACCGAGCGAGCGGAACGAGCGTGCCGCGGCAGCTGCCGGTGAAGTTTCAGAATCGAATTGATGAAACGATATTTTAGTGTTGATCTCACCCATTATGTTATGTTTTGTTTATTTAATTCGGCCTTAGAAAATGACTTAAAAACAAAAATTTTATCAATAGACGATTTAAAAAAAAACCAGTTACGCTCAAAACGTTCAAAAACCTGATCAACCCTAATAGAGAGTCACAAGTGATCCAAAAAACAGCTATGTATCACACAATAACCAATAAGCCCATTTAACTAGTCGATATCGCCCGATACAATTGGCGCGGAAAACAAACATTAGGTACGGATAATCAAAATAAAAATGCATTTCCTGCGAGTTATAATATTGTCGTGTAACTCAACCCTATAGCACTTGTTCAGCATTCCAGTATTTGCCTAGCTGTCACCTACACCCTGTAAATTTTTTAATTATATTTACAATTTACGCAGTAAGCAACCCAGTTACAAAATTGATTATACAGGAAAGAAATTAAAATCCCGGCAATTAATCCCGAATTCAACCAGAATACGGATGGCGACAGAATAAGGACGTCCGCGGCAGATTGCGCTGGTTGCGGGGGGCGCCCCGCAGTTACGTCTACCTCAACCCCCTCAAATACCTAAAATTCGTCTATTGGAGCGCCTTAAGGGCCTCTTATCAGCAGTAGGTACTCACACAACAATTGAGGCTCGCGCATCTCATACGCACACATGTACGTATGCATAGTGGACCTTTGACTCGACAACTAAATTGTAATTTGTTACCAAATATACAGAATGTTTTTCATAATAGTGTCCAGTGTTTATGCTAGTTTTTTCAGATATTAATAATTTGTCGTAAAAAATCTTGCTACACGCGTCAATGTGCATTTATGTAGAAAAACGCAGTCTATTTACTCAACTTTGGACCCTAATATTTTGAAAATCAGACACTTCCCAGGTATGCTTCCATGGAGAAAAATGATCGTGATAATGAGGAGATTTTGTAGTTTTCGAGAACGTTGACGACCAAAAATCATTCTGTATTAATTGATATATCATGGGGGAATGGGTGGTGCTGTTCTACTCTGCCGACACCTCAACTAACTTGTGATTGGTTCCACCAGGTGCACCAGCATTGGCATCGTTCCCTCACTTCTACCTCGGGGACGAGTCGCTGCGAGAAGACATCGAGGGTTTGAACCCAAACCCACATCTTCATGACTCGTTCGTGGACATCCATCCGACCCTTGGGCTGTCTTTACATGGGAAATCCAGGTTAGTCATACACAGGTACATACATATGCAACCTCATGCCTATGTCCCATAGAGGTAGGCAGAGACTACAGATCTCCATTTAGTACGTTCCAAACACACCTCTCCTACCTCATCCACATTCATTAAATTCTTCATACATGCTCGCCGATTTCGGGAGCTCTTGATTAGACATTCATATAACAAAGGCTGATTTCCTAAGATGGAAACTGTAGGACCATGAAGGAGAAGCTTAGCTGGAAACTGGTTAGCTGAAAGAGACCTATCATAGAGATAAGGTCGCCTTTGCACAATTTAATTATTGTGTGTATTTAATGATTGTGGGATGTATCCAAAGTAGTAAGCGAACGGATATGTATATGAGACAGACGAAAGATAGAAGAAGATTAAAAGACGAAAGACGTAAAGATTACTTTTTTTATAACACAAAGAAATAGAAGTCCTATTCGCCTTTTATTTAACGTGATATGGTAGCTGTTGCAATTCGTTGTAATATTTTGTGAATTCATTGTTACAGATTGCAAATAAACATTCAAGTGCGCAAATCATCGATGTTTACGGCCACCAAATACCTGAAACAGGGACTTATACTGCCAATAGCTTGGCTCGAAATGGTGAGTATAAGAATCTATTTTAACGGATTAGTAAATCGCTTTTACTCGCGTGAAGATCATACTTTCATACCTTGTTATTATGCTCTTGTATATATACCTACCTTCATCAGCCTATTGCAGTCCACTGCTAGATGGGAGGTTTAACCCATAGTCACCAGTTTTTTGTAAAAATATACATACATACATAAACGTATAAAGAACTCGTACATTAAAATCGGTTCCGCTACATAATAATTTTATTACTTTAATTATTATTGAAGAAATACAGAAGTGCTTAAGCAATAATTATGAACTGCATGAAATGTATTTTTTTATGCACATGTTAAGCAAAATTTAGGGAAAGTTTCTTAAGCTGGCAACTCAGAAACTGTGCATGTGTGCACAAGGAGCCGCCATTTCGCTGCCTCAACTTTGCAATGACAGCAGCACGTCCGTAGTTCTTATTACGTTCATGCATTACATAGTGTTTGCTTGAAAATGTGTAGGTAGAATCACAAAGGTGATCTATACAGGCACGTTTTGCATAGCGGGGTCAGATGTCAATGATCAGTGATCAAGTTACTAGCTCATTGCCTAAAATAACGCCCCTAAATACCTCAGTAGACTTACGACATGCACAGAAAGAGATGCAGCTGATGAATTCTATGGATCAGCACCAGAGACTAAAAATATATATTTTCTCAATTCCAGGCCGTGGACGATCTACCAGACAGCATCCATTCCCTGGTATACCACGGCACATACTCAACAGTGGCTGCCCAAATGGGCCTAACCATCTTTTTCATCATCAGTTTCCTCGTCTCCACCGTCTGTTTGATTGTCATCCTGATGCAGAGGCGGACGAAGCCATGTGCAACTGTACAAATACCGTACAAAACTAACGCGAAATACTGACAGACGTCGTGAAATACCATGCTGTAGGTGTTATGAATAAACAGTTTTTTAAATCTCTGTCTAATTCAGGCAGATTTCAAGTGTTAGGTAGGTATCTACTTAAAATTTGTTCCCATTTTTAGCAAATTTTCAGTACAAGCTAGCATATGCTACTGCATAGTACAAAATAAGTAAGTACCAATTAAATATTTATAGGTAGGTACCTACATTACATAGGTACCTAGATCTGATGATTAACTAAAAATACTTAAGTTAATAGGGCTTGGCCAGTCATAAAAATAGGATAGGGTTGATCGTTTCATCATTAAAACATTGTGCTGAGGGATTCAGCTTTGTTTGCCGAGATTTGGCTTATGTATAGCTATCGGGATGAAAAATAACGTTTCCAAAAATGTAATTTCAAAAAGAGATGGTAAAATTCGTCATTCGAGTAATTGACCCGGTGGCTCAAGTGGTAAGAGCGCTGGCACGGAATGCAGAGGTCGTGGGTTCGATTCCCACCCGGGTGAGGAATTTTTTCCATTTCTTTATTAATAATTTCATAAAAATAATGGTGTTGAGATGAAAAGAGTTTCAAAGGATCGCAAGTTCAAACTTATACTTAAAAACTATGTAGGTATATTAATGTTGTAACTGTTCAATTGATTTTTCTCGTATAAATGGTTGTCGTTACATATTTGTTCCAAGCTGTAAATAATTTACATTTTAGACGGTTACAAATGTTACAATGCAAAATTGTAATTATTAAATTATGTATTTGTAATATTTCGACCATCTACCAGTTTTCAAATGGTCAATTTTAATACTAGCGTCCGTTTCATAAAATAACTCCTATGCCTGATTTCGGAACTAACATGTTTTGTATGCAATAACACAGATAATGTAGTCATACACATAGTAACTAGCGCCATCGATCAAAGTAGTGTTGCCATCTAAAAACTTAGAAAACCAGGATTTGAAGAAGAAATACCAGGACATTTCGATTAAAAGCCAGTACTATACATGTGCGAGCCCAGTGTCAATACGATTGGAGAGAGTTAGTGGCGTGCGAATTTTAAAATATTTATTTATTTATTAAGATTAGGCACACCAACATCACATGTATTTGCTTCTATTAGGCATTCTTGAGATGCCGCTAACGCTTATTTGCGTCATGACACTAGGTGTTGACCCGATGTCGGCACCCTTATAAAATCTGCCGACAACGAATGTATCAGGACACTAAAACTCAGTACGATGCTTAAAAACTAGCCAGGACAACCCAGGATACCCCAAAAAGCAGGACATGTCCTGGGAAAACAGGACGGTTGGCAAGTAATCTATAGACCGAGTGTGTCCATACAAACGCTACAAGAAAAACGGTCCAACTTTTTTGATTTTAAAAGTAGAATACAAGCGTGACGTCACAGAAGTTGTCATTGTATCGGTGCATAGGGATGCCAGCTTATGGCATATTATCTTGTTAATTGGGAAAAACATAAAAATATCTGTTCATGAAAATAAATTATAATACATAATATTGTTTAGCACAAAGACAAGTTTTTTTTAACAATAACTGTGATTGTCTTTTATGAACTTTTTAGTTAAGAGCCGGATTGCTTCTAAAATCGATATCTGACGGTCTTTTAAGTTCCCAAACACATTTCTGATATCAAAAATAATAAAAGAGGCCGCCATTTTGAACTTTTTACTTAAGAGCCGGATTGCTTCCAAAATCGACATCTGAGGTTCCTGGCAGTTCCCAAGCACATTTCCGATGTCAAAAATGTTAAAAGTGGCCGCCATTTTGAACTTTTTATTTAAGAGCCGGATTGCTTCCAAAATCGATATCTTAGGTTCCTTGCAGTTCCTAAACACGCCATATCCGATGTCGAAAATAATATAAGTGGCCGCCATTTTGAACTTTTTAGCTAAAAACCGTATTGCTTCCCAATTATATATCGAGTTTGAAGGCAATCCCGCTCAAACCTGAAAATTTCAAAATGGCGCCCACTTTATTTATGTTTATTTTAAAATGCCATGAGTAAATCACTCAATCAGTTATTGTTCAAAATAAATATACAGAATCGGTATGTAACTTTCCTTGCAGTTCCCAAATACATAGGTATCTGTTCCCCTGAAAAAATCCGGCCCTTAACTAAAAAGTTCAAAATGGCGGCCCCTTTTAATACTTTTGACATTGGAAATGTGTTTGAGAACTGCAAGGAACCTCAGGTGTCGATTTTGGTAGCAATCTGGTTCTTAACTAAAAAGTTCAAAATGGCGGCCACTTTTAATATTTTTGACATCGGAAATGTGTTTTGGAACTGCCAGGAACCCCTGCTGTCGTATTTGAAGGCAATCCGGCCCTTAACTACAAATTTCAAAATGGCGGCGACTTTGATTGAGTTTGAGATTAGATATTATTATTTAGCAATACAAAACGCGTTGTAATAATCGCAATTGTTTTCAAGAATCATTGTGTACTATTATTACAATCTAAAGGAAAATATAAAATAATGCGAAAAAATCGGAACATAGTCCGTTCATTATTTTTAAGAGTCTTTGAGGGGTATAAAATTTATAGCTGGTAACTCAATAGAACTGTCAATCTCACCTCGTTCGCGCTATTTTTAAATTGAAAATGGTAAATTATTTCTTTTATTATTTATTAAAATATGGATAATTGTGCGTTACTTACCGATGATAACTTATTTCCGCCGAAGATTTTGGGCGTCCTTTATAATTACGACAAACTTTTACTGCGCAACACGCCATTTTATATTTAATATATTTGTCACGTGACGTGTGCGTACCCTCGCCTAACACAACGGATACTGAGGAGCGAAAAAAGTTGTTAGGATGAATAGTTCTCACTCCTGTTTAGGACGTAAGCCTCAATCTGAAAATTTTATATAATCAAAGTGTAAATTGATCTAAATTTATAAGACAAACTAGATTTAAATAAGTACGTATCTACCAATAGATTTAATTCTCATTATTATTATTTAATCATTCCAATTCAAGCCAACTGTGATCAACAGGCTCAAATAATTCCCATTTGATCTGCAAGCTAATTACCTACGTATCTTGTTAAAGCAAAGCAAAAGCAATGCGATAGCAAAAATTGATGTAGCTCAGGCTGTCTGGGCAAATCTTCAAAATAGCTCAAATTTAACTAGGTCAATAGGGCACTTTATGTGACGGCTAAACACCCTTATTTCAGAATTTGTGACGCTACAGAATTTTAGATAATCGATCGAAAACGTGACCAGACGACTTGAAAAACCACTTTTCGCTGGTCTCAATCTCGGTAACGGAAGTGTTTTAGACGACTTTTTGCATATCAACGGGCGTCACATAAATTTGTGACAGGCATCGAGCTAAAAGTTTTGTGATACGTGCAGCGGTTTAGTAGAAAAATGCAAAAAAACAGTGTCCAGCCGGCTTGAATTTACGTATAAAACTTCTGGCTGGACACTTCTGAAACTCAATAACGGGAGCGTTTTCGAATATGGTTCCTCTACTAACATTTAGTGACGCAATTTGTGACGGTAATAACGTTTGATTTATGGCGTCACATGTAAGAGTTTACGAGAAATCAATAAAAACTTCATTAAGTTGTTATTGATTTCCAGCCAGAATGCGTTCAGGCTGTCTGGACACATGTACCTCCGCTACCTGATGGTCTACGGCCTTCGAAATATGTTCAAATTTTTGTGACGGGAGTGATAATGATAACCTGAATTTGTGACGGAGAAACTTTGCGTAGTTTCAGAAATATTGATAATTTAAGTTTTCCCATACAAACACTGCAGTAGGGTAACCAATATTGTATGATTTTTTAGGACGAAGTATATTTTAAGGTGCTTTCTTTAATGGGTGAAAATCCGTGTATTGGTGATACCTACTAATACGTTCAACTGTAGGTAGGTATTTAAATTGATAGAAGACAAAGGTGTAGACGTGGTGAAGGGGGTGGGTCATTTTTTATTGTTATTGATTACTAGCGGACGCCCGCGACTTCAAGTACCGGTCACTTATTTATGTACACACAAAGCAAGTCTTATCATCATGGCCGTATCAAGTTGTAGCGTAAGCTTTTTTTAAATTAGTTTTTCCCGAAGGAAAGGCAAGGGAAACTTTGTCCATACAGCCATTTTCCAAGTTTTTATTGATAAACCCTTACATGTGACGCCATAAATCAAACGTTATTACCGTCACAAATTGCGTCATTAAATATTAGTAGAGGGAACCATATTCGAAAACGCTCCCGTTATTGAGTTTCAGAAGTGTCCAGCCAGAAGATTTATACGTAAATTCAAGCCGGCTGGACACTGTTTTTTGCATTTTTCTACTAAACCGCTGCACGTATCACAAAACTTTTAGCTCGATGCCTGTCACAAATTTATGTGACGCCCGTTGATATGCAAAAAGTCGTCTAAAACACTTCCGTTACCGAGATTGAGACCAGCGAAAAGTGGTTTTTCAAGCCGTCTGGACACGTTTTCGATCGATTATCTAAAATTCTGTAGCGTCACAAATTCTGAAATAAGGGTGTTTAGCCGTCACATAAAGTGCCCTATTGACCTAGTTAAATTTAAGCTATTTTGAAGATTTGTCCAGACAGTCTGAGCTACATCGAAAATTGTACAATATTCGCGTTGAAATGTCAAAATTTCTTTAAAATTTATTTTACGTAATACGTAGGTATTTGACAAGCAATCGGCGAGTTTTGTAAAATTTTCGCTATCGCACTGCTTTTGATAGTTAGGTAAATAAGGGCCCGGCTTAGATTAATGATTGGTCTTCGCTCCAGAGCGGAGCGAAATCATTATTCTTAGGGGCCCGGTTCCTAAATGTTCTTTCTAATTGTACCGGTACTGAAATAAACCGGAACAAGTCGTTTTCAACTCTCGAAATAACGAGATTTTTCTCGTTCTCATTTAGACATTGTAACATCGTTTGGCATCGACATTCGTTATCGCAACACTCCCAGCAATAGTGATTGAAATTCACTGAGAGACTCGACGAAAACAAAGGATTGGAAAAAATGTGTCGATGATGAACGACGATCGATAATGTTACTTTGTCTAAACCTTCTGATAACGTTTAAATTTTAATCTAAGCAAAATAGGGCTGTGGTATACGATTTTATAGGAGGTAATTAAGTATAGTTATAATTAATTTGTGTAAGTTTGGTCGATTCTGTCACACCTGTAACCTAAAGTTAGTCCTATCTGTGTCCCTTTTTGTCTCATCAGTTTACAGTAAAAATTAAAAGGGACATAACTTTAAGTTTCTATTTAAGTATGACTGTCAGAATCGACCACAGTACCTATTATAATTAGGTAACTTACCTACCTACTTAAATAGGTAAAATTGTCCTATGTCGTATGAAAGAAGCAAAAAATAAGGTAGCAGATGCCCCCTTGGGCTATGGTTTCCTACGATAGCGGTGCCGTTATCTAGCGACCGTAATACTATTGCATACGTCAGAAGAACGTTGTACAATGCCCAAGTAATTGATCTTCAGACATCTTTTGCATGTCTCATAGCATTTATGTTTAATGTGCAGCCAAGAGGCAGCCAATTAGTTATTTTATTACATGGTTATTACACCCAGGGTTTAACTGACGTGTTATTTTATTTTTGTGTTGTTTTACAATGAATGTGCCTTGATAGAATACATGAATTTTGTACATAATTTACTTGAACGTTTTGTTACTTCCTTGCTTGCTTCACAGAAAATAATATACTTAGGCATACCTACCTACTTACCTAAATCTCAAAATGCGCCAATATGACGTATCGATCTACATCTGGTATGTACGTTACGCTTTCTGCCATGTTCCCATCCATCCACTTGGCGTCAACAAGAGCTCCTTTCCAAAATATAAAACGCAATATAATAAGAAACTACTAATAAAAGGGGTCGCAGAATCTAACAGGAGTTCAGTAACTAGTCCAAAAAATCAAAATCCAACAAGAAACTTCACTGAAAGTACCAGGGCATCATAATGCAGCAGGAGGTGGTAGTTACGGGGAAAAATGGACCCTGAATGACAGTTATTACTTTTAAGACCCTTTAGGCGCAAATTGTCAAATTCGCGAATTGTCAAGCGGTCGCAATCAGTCAATTTCGCATATTGTTAAATTCGCAAATTGCCAAATTGTCAAGGGGTTATCGATTTGAAGTAAGCCTTAATATACGCATGCATGAATGTGTTTAAATGTTGCAGGATGAATAAAAAATATGCATAAGACAAACTATCTATGCATCCATAAATAATTTGAAATTAAAACAATTTATATCTGTGTACGGACCATTCATGCGTATATTAAGGCTTACTTCAAATCGATAACTACTTCACAATTTGCGAATTTGGCAATTTGCGAATCTGACAATTTGCGAAATTGACTGATTGCGACCGCTTGACAATTTGCGAAATTGACTGATTGCGACCGCTTGACAATTTGCGAATTAAGACAATTTACGCCTAAAGGTTTAAAAACTTGTAAGCACCCAGACAATAAATAATACAGAAACCAAATAAAACAAATATTCATTTTTAGATGTATATTTATAAAGTTAAACGCTCTCCTGGACCGGGGGCTCGTAGCCCTCAGGCCGCTCGGCTTTGTCTCCCACCTCGCCGCGCTTGCCACCCCCACCCTCACCATGAAGCTCCATCAGCTTTGCGATCTCAAATCGAGGTCGCTTCAGTACTTTTACCTGAAAAAAATAACATATTCTAATAATAGCCAATTCTAAAATTACTGCAATGCAAGTATGTATATGGGTTATATTGTTGTCAGTACAAAATCAAAAGGGAACATGAGTTTTCATCATGTATGTGTCATTGCGAGCTAGGTGGATCATCATTTAGGGAACAAACAGTAATATGATAACCTTATTTACTTAAATTCCGATGATTATGTTGATTAACGCACGGAAGTAGATGCAGCTAATGTATTCTAGTGAATCCCTCATCACAGGAAATCTTTACTAATATTATGAATGAAAAGTAACTGTCTGGCTTTCACACAAAAACTACTGAACTGATTGAAATGAAATTTGGTACACAGATAGTCTATAGCCTGAGAAAGGACATAGGCTACTTTTTATCCTGTGAACATATTTTTATTCTGGATAATTTCGTCATTTTTCACTAGTACCTAATAATTACCAAAACCTCTAGCAAAGAAAGATTTAATCAAGCATCCTTACCTTTCTGACACAGACATCCCTAAGTGGGTAGATACCAAGGCAAGCCTTCTCAATGTCCTTGGCAATGGAGTCAGGGATCAGTTTGTTGACCACCTCCCTTAATTCCGAGTTGGTCACATCACGGGTGATGATCTCGCACATCTTTTTCCTGATGGCACGGACCTGGTGGAAAGAAAGAGGTTTTCAATAAATATTCTGCATATTTTTTACTATATCTAACTATCATACAACCTATTATATGTGTATAAATAATTAATATACAGGGTATTTTTAGGTCGTCAGTGTTCCCGAAAACTACAGAATCTCCTCATCATCACAATTATTTTCTTCTTGTAAGCATACCTGGGAAGTGTCTGGTTTCCAAGATATTAGGGTCCAAAGTTGAGAAAATACACTGCGTTTTTCAGCATAAATTGACGCGTGTAGCAAGATTTTTTCACGAGAAATAATTAATGTCTCTGAAAATTTCGCCGATCAAGTAATTAATTTTTTTTTTTAACCCTTCATTAAGGGTGGCAACGAAAAAACACCCTGCGTTTACACATTCACCTTATAATATTCGTTTAATCATGGTTTTATTGTTGCGTGCACTGCTCTTTCGGTTCTAGCAGAATTACCAGCGTTGCAGACTTGTCTGTAACACATGCTGAGTCAGGAACCTTTTGCTATTGTGACACATCGCACATTACTTTTGTGAGAAATAAAAATAAATTGTACCACCACTTTGCCAATAAATTTTAGAGTAATGTGTGTTGTATTAGCAAATAAAGATTTCGTCTATTTCTACAAATCAGCCAAGGGATGGAGCCCACTGTCGCATTTGAGCCAGTGTCGAGTTAGAAGCCCCTACAGGGTTCCTCTACGCAGCGGCTGTAATGCGAGTGTGGACGGCGCTGCGACGATTACTTGAAGACTAAGTCGCTAACGATTGGGGTTTCATGCGCTATGAATGGAACTTAGTCCCACTCCCACAGATCCCTAAGTCTTGTCGTGGGTACTAAGAAACGGTATATTAATACATTGATAAATTGTAGCAACATCCATGAGCCATGCTTGTTTCTAAGTCATGGACCATGACTATTATTTATCATATTTGCACTTAACATTAATACGATTCGAACCCAGGATTCGAAACCTACATCATCACACCCTACGGCATCACAGACCACAACCAAAACTATGTACACCAATTAGACACCTCATTTATATCAACTGCATAAAAATTTGGACCCAGTGTCACTCTAACAACTAAGAAGAGTCTTATGATGTCACGAACTCAAATGCGACAAGCCGTAAACCATGCCAAATATCATACATACACATAAAATATCCTTAATAACCTTCTTTGTGACAGACAGGGAGAAAACTATAAACAAACCTGTGTATGCTGAGCATAGCAAGTCTTGCGCTGGCTTAGGGTGTCCTTGTTGGTGAATCCGATGCAGAACACTCGCAGCAGATAGCCGTCGGTGGTCTTCACATCAATGTTGGCCTCCACCAGGGTCTGCCATTTCTTGACCATCCATCTGGTGAATGAGAATGGTATTTGGATCTATGTAGTGTGGGCAGAATAGACTAGTACTGTGTGTGAGGGTTTCTGTGTTGATAACATAGATCGAAAATCACACTGCGGTCACCAACCCGCCTGTCCAGCGTGGCGACTATGGGCAAAACCCCCCTATGGCAGTAGCCTTGTGGCGCGCCCTGGGGGAGACCTACGTCCAGCAGTAGACTGAAATAGCCTGATGTGATGATGATGATGATGAATCTATCTATCTATACAGATAAATAAAATTGGAGTGTCTGTTATTCACTTTTCCTGATTTCATGCAGAAAAATTTGTGGATGGCCGCTAATTTCCATAAATGAGATTGAGATAATTTTTCATGTAAGTAACTACTGTTGAATGAAAACTGTTGCTTTTTCACAGGTATCCTTAAAGAATGTAATAAAGAAGGAGTTGGTTTGTGAAAAGGCCGATAATGTATGCAGTTTTAAACGATACAAAGGCCATAAGGCAATCTTTGTATAGCTGGACTGCAAAATAACCCAAAATGTATGAAAAACACCATCTGATACGGGTATAAAGGGCAAAGGCACAAAATAAAGGTACACTAGATTATGTATCTTGCAAAAAAACCGCGCGCCGCGTAGTGCCGGCAGAGTAGAGTTTGTACCACCCCTGCCTACCCATGGGTATCGTACGAGGCGAGTAAGGGTTTCCGGGAGGTGGGCAGCAGCGCCTCTCGTACTGACAACATAGTCTGAAAATCACACTGCAGTCACCAACCCGCCTGTCCAGCGTGGTGACTATGGGCAAAACCCCCTGTGGTAGTAGCCTTGTGGCGTGCCCTGGGGGAGGCCTACGTCCAGCAGTGGACTGCAACAGGCTGAAGAAGAATGGTAAATTACTTTGCAATTATGTATGCCCAGTACATAACATAAGAATTTTGCCTACAGCAACCAGCAAAAATTTAAATAAACACTCTCACATAGCTAACATAATCCAGGATACGTAATCAGGGGGCTGGTAGCATGTAGCACTTAATCCATGCAGGTCATTGTATTAGGCAGGGCTTTGCTAAAATACAAGCTGCATCTTATTCTATGCAAGTTGTACAAGTTGACTGGCCCCACTATACGTGGCTACAGGATCTCATTTGTGACCCTGCAGTTCTGGCCCCCAATTTTTGGAAACACATTTGTGTGTATGTATGTGTTTATAAACAATGTGACAAATATGATTGCCATCAAGGGTTTGCCCACCACCGGACCCTAACAAATTCACTGCAGGTGGCTACGTATTTGCGTCGTCTTAGCTTTCTAGAGGTGCCGCCGACGCGTATTGCGTCCGCACACTAGGCGTTGACCTGATGTCGGCATGCTTAGAAATTTGCCGGCAGGAAATGTATTAACAAGTGACCCGGTAGCTCAGTTGGTTAGAGCACAGCATGCGAGAGGTTGTGAGTTGAAGTCTCACTAGGTGAATTTTTTTTATTTATTTCTTAATATTATTTATAATTAACAAATAATAATGCCCGATACAATTAAATATATATGTGATTGCATTATGTGGAAGAGGTTTAACATCTGCCCCCTAACCATCTTTGGTCCTCCATACCAAATTGTTGATTTCAAGCTAGTCTCGACTACAAACCTGAGTTTATCAGTGGTCAGGTCCATGCCGTGGAAGTTGCAGAGGACATTGCGTCCCTGGATGTCCTCAGAGATGAGGCGGAACTTGCGGAAAGACCTGGAGAAAAGGTTAATCATTAATAACAAGATAATGACCCAAATATCGCCACTAATTATTATTGTTCAAAATTCTGTTTATTTCCTCTATTTTTGTAATCATGAGGTGTTACACTGCTGGGCAAAGGCCTCTCTATGCTACAACCACAACTCCCTATTCCAGAATTTAAATTAATATTACACTAATATTTATTTATTTTACTTATTTATTTAAATTTAATTGAATTTAGTTGCTTCTATGCTACTCTGGGAGTGAAAAAAAATGTATAATACTACAGCTGCTTCTCTTCCCGGGCATACTGTACAAGTCAGTAGAGGGACAAGAGGGTCTTGGTGTTTTGTAGGCGATGGGCTGACCACCTGTCCCTACTAACCACCGAACTTGTACATCTCAACTATACCCTCAAAATGAAATCAAAGAAATAATAATCAAAAATATTATGTGCAAATTAAATTTTTATTTAGTAAGTATTTGCCCCACTAACATTTGACATATTTACTGGAATATATGAAAGTGTGGGATGATTGATTGATGATACCACAGAAGGGGGGATCACATTATTGGCCATTGGTAAAATCCATAGGCATTATGGTTGATTCTGACAGGTCACACTTAAACATAAACTTACAATTAGGCAGGTCGGCCTATCTCCATCCTTAACCAAAATGGCCGACAGTCAAGGAAGGTTTAAATGTGACATTCAGAATCAATCATATTGGCCACTTGACATATTACTATAAACTACTCAAATGAACATTGAAATATGTAAAAAATGTAGCATTGTCACAAATATTCTCAAAGAATATAATAAAGGAGAAATTAATGTCACAATACAGGAATGATTTGTGCAGTTTGAAACGATATGAAGACCATAGGGGGTAACTACATATAGCTGGACTGCAACTAATGTTTTAAATAAATAAATATTTAGAAACTACAATGTACATATTATAACCTAGGCCAACACTAAGATCCCTAAAGTCTTGTGTTGCAACATATACAATGGTAAAAGTATAGAAACATTACAACACCCAAAGATTTGAAACTTTGTTTTGAATAAACAATTTATGTAGATAAATATATCATTTATAAAACACCATGGCAATGAGTCATGTGGTAATTTTACATTGGGGTACACATTAACAGATGGCACTACATGATCCCAGCCCACTTCTCAGGGAAGGAGGCATGGTATTAATAAAATTATGCTTACACACAATGTCATATCATAGGATAAATAAAATAGGAACTAGAATTACCTTTCGGCATCAGTGTCGGCTTGAAGATCGGCCAGCGACACTTCAAATACGCGACCTTTAAGACCCTCAGACGCGATTTTGGTACCCTGAAACAAAACTATTAGATTTTAGTATCGTAGGTACAAGCTACATGGTTATGCGAGTTCATGGTATTTTCTCAGACAAAAAATCAAAAGGGAACAAATGTTTTCATCAGTTCTGTGTCATTGCGAGCTAGGTGGATCATCATTATAATCTTACAACGTGTGTCGGTACAAAAAAGACCATGGTACACAAGTGCATAGTTTATTTAGAGGTTATGATAACCTATAAACAAATGTTAATTCCACAAACCTGGGTACGGTTCACTAAAGTTGTTCCGACAAGTCTCTTCGTGAACATAGACGGCGCCTTGATATCATACCAGTCTTTGCGGGTGAAGGGATCCACACTGAAACAAGCCGCTTTTAACATAACCTATTTCACAGAATTAAATAATAAATACACTGACGGAAAGCGATATCCACTGATTAACTTAAGTTAGCACTGATAAATAGCACCTGCAACTAAGTGCATTTAAACTAGAACATAATTAGGTATTTACATGGGTATTTAGTATCCAACACCAAATTATGACAAGACACGAGACTTACAACAGAAATCCACAAACATTCTTGACATCATCAAATACAATATACAATTTATAGATAAAACTGAAAGAATATTAACCGTAGAAAACAATCGTAAAAATATTGTGCACTTACATCTTCTTCTTAACTCCCTTTTTGCCACCCTTCGACAGACCTTTATTTTTCCCGACCGCCATGTTCACTATCAAAATTAGAAAGAGTTTACTGATTGTTTATGGTCGCCTCAGCGCTGCCAGACTGTGTTGCCAGAATTACCGTATTATGTACCCCAAAATTACCGTACAATTACCGTACACGGTGGTTGTATGAAAAGTAGCTTTATACGTACTTATATTTGATTTTTCCAATTTAGTTTCTATCGGAATAACTATGTCACAAACTTATAACATACACAAACATATGCTGTTTATGAAACAACTTAATTTATTTGCACAAAGGCTAAAGGAATAAAACGGCCAAGTGCAAGTCGGACTCGCGCATCTAGGGTTCGGTACAAACCTGTTTTATTATGGCATAAATAAAAAAAATAATGGTTTCCTTCCTGTATCAGTCTATGCTATATGACGTTGCCTCGTACCAAATTTCAAAATTCTGAGCTCACGGGAAGTACCCTGTAGGTTTTGATTCCCTTGCGAAAGTCAAAAATTTGCGTCATAAACGATTGTATCTTTTCATTGTATTGGCTTAATAGTTTGATTTTTCACAGCTTCTAGGGACAGTAGTCCTGCGTATTTGATATAAATTTCAGCAAAAGGATCTTGACAGACAGACGGATGGACGGACAGCAAAGTGATCCTATAAGGGTTCCGTTTTTACCTTTCGAAGTACGAAACCCTAAAAATTTTATTATTTGGTATGTATAGGTATGCTAACTAACCGAAGGAATAAACAGCAACCAAATTAATCGATATCCACTTCTACCAAATTGAGTTCATAATCATATAATTCCATACCATATTATTAAACTAACAGGTGTCTAAAGCAAAATAGAAGACACCTATTACAGAAACAAGATACGCGCACTCATTCTTATTCTATATTGTATGTGATAGCCACATGCAAAATAGAACAAGTTTAGACCACATGAATGTGAATTCAATAGTATCCATGGGTCAGATTAGGCCCCAATTTTAAATTACCGTACGTTTTGTCGAATTTTGTCACTGTTCTTAAAATTACCGTACGGTTTTGGTGCTACGATGGATTACCGTACAAGGCTCGAAAATACCGTACAAATACGGTAATTACCGTACGTCTGGCCTATCTGGGTCGCCTATCTAGCTTGCTGTCATTGTCAGCTGTCAATTTGTCACTCCTTTCATTGTTTCTGTCATTAAAATAATCATTCGCTTGCTTTTTATGGAATTTGTCAATGGTTATAACAAAGAACTTAAAATACCCACTGGATTGAGCATCAAGACAGATTTACACAGGATCTGTCAAGGGTATGTACCTAGCATAGAAATGTATACAAGCTGGAAACAGCGCTTCTTACTAAAAACTGCCTCCCGAAAATTTGACCAATTTGACCTTGAAAAACTAGATGGGGAAAAAGTAGAGTGTACTCACAATTTAATTTTAATGGACATTTCATTCAATGACATTTCTACCACGAACAATCCAAGTAACACAGGAAGCATTTTAACAAACGGATAATTAACTTATGTAGAACTTAAGGTTCGTAGAAACTCTTATATGAGTTTACCGAGCATCTTGATGCTTTATATGAGCATTTTGAAACCATTATGATGCTTTACACTTTATAAGGGGTGGATAATGGCATATCAAAATGATTTTGTAATGCCTGTAGTTTTAGTGCATCAATACACAAAGCAGCTTTGCAGCTTTCAGCTGTTTTTAGTACATTTGGCTCTACAATTGCATTTTTAAGTAGGATATAAATCGGCTGTCCCAAAATAAAACACTGAATATGCCATTTTTGTGAAAATACTGTTTATCCCAATTTTGGATGTTCTGTGTGCAACCGTACCTAAATCAAAAATCCGTTTTTTGAAAATGGTTAAAATGGCAAAGATACCAAGGTCCAAAAACACAGAATACGCCATAAACGGAAGATATTAACACAGAACATCCAAAATTGGGATAAACAGTATTTTCACCAAATGGCATATTCAGTGTTTTATTTTGGGACAGCCGAAATGCTCAATGCTGTTTAGTAACATAAACATAAACCATTATGTCATGTAAATGCCATACAGCTTTTAGCTGTTTTTTATGTCTAAGGGTCTACAATAGCATTTTAAATAGTAAGATAATGCCTAATGCTGCATAATAGCATAAACTTGTGCTATTATAATGCAGCGTAATTCCATTCTACAGCTTTGGGCTGTTTTAGTGCTCTTCGTTATTTAATAGCACTTTTAACTAGTAAGGAAATGCCTAGTATTGCTAAGTAGCATAAACGTGAATCAATGTAATGCTTGCATTTTTGAAGGTCAACTGAGTTCTTTTAAACAGCTAATTTTTATGGTGGATACATAATAATTAATAAGTAAAGATTAGATTATCCGTTTCTAAAGAAAAGTAGGAATATTGCAGAGAACCCAATGGAATTTGTATTGGCCTAAAAATAGGTAACATAAAATTTGCACAATTTACATTACACATTTACAAAATAAAAAAGGATGGTCTTAGCCATTGTGATATTGTCCGTGATCCTAAAGACCTGGAATGTAAATTGGTATATTTACGAGTACATAATTATGAATACTTATATTTCGTACCACTATTGCATACGTACAAATAAGAAACGTTGTTTTAAGTGCTTTAGTGTCTTATTTAGATTAAAGGGATTTAACAACTACTAAATAAATAACCATTAAATATCTTTTATTTTATTTGCACAAGCTTTTGCATCGTTCTTTGAAGCTGAGCATAAGAACGATAAATGTTTTTGTAATGAACGACAAATGTTTTGTGCTCTATCTGCCAGTAATTGATTCAGTGATATAATATTTCGGTAGCTATAACGTTACTATAATCCATACGTGGGTTTCCTTGATTATCTGAAAATTTAAATTTTAGCACCTATACTAACTAGTGATTACAAAATGTTACAGTGACAGGCGCCACCAAGCTAGGCGTTTAAACCTTTTCTGGGTCCACCCAAAGCTACGCAAACAAAATTATCACTAAGATCAATCCGCTCAGTAAATGGCGGCAGTAGGCGTAAAAGCGAGACAGACAGAGTTACTTTCACATTTATAATGTTATATATGATAATAAAAAGTATAACATTTCTAAATAAATTCATTGTAGGGTCGGTCTCTTATTATGGAAAAGTATGTGCACCCTACTCAAAAATATACAATACACAGAAAATGTTTAAAAGTCGCTTCAGAAGCAAATATTGGGATTATGAGGATAAGCAACTAACTAAATAAAGTTTTGTGACAAATATTTAAAAAAGCAAGAGTGAATATTGCCTAAAATTTGCCGTTTAAGTTTTTGCCTAGGGCCATAGTTTGGAAATTCAATTTTGTACTTACGAGTGATATAATAAGTTGGATCCTGGATGCCACTCGCTTCTGCAACCACGAACAATACATTTCACTACTATATTTATATCAATACCACCAAAATATCTTATTTAGTCCACACAAATATGCGAAGCGATTCAAACAAATCGACTTGACGTGATTTGACAAAATTGTCATGTGCTACCCAGGGATACCATTACATAGCAACAGAACATTCCTTAAAATACGGAATTTTTGCTACCGCGAAGGTTTGTTTTACTATATTATGTACACTTTATTTATATTACAAATTACATTAAATATATTTCATTACTCTATTAAATGTGTTAAACATTTTCAAAACGAATCCAAGTTTTTCATGATAATATTATATTTATGCCTTTTTCAACGTCTTTACTTACATTATAGGGTATTTTTTTGCTGTGTAAGGGATCCCTTGTGGGAAAACAAGGGGGGGAGGCTGTCATTTTTTCATGTTTCAATTTCTTGTTCAGAGCTTGGAATCCATCCTAAGAGGAGATACCAAATCCCTGGTACCTAGATTACTGCCAAGATCCTGTAAAACCTATGTGTAAAACAGACTCCTATGCCTGATTTCAGAACTAAAAATCTTTTGTATGCAGTTACACAGATAAGTAGTCATGCACAGTACTGGATGTTTACACGAAGTTAGTCGGCTGTGATAACTTTTTTAGGGTGAACTGAGCAAACGTCTGAAGTGAAAAAGAAAAAACTGACTTCACTAGCTTCTCTTGATTGCGGTGCCCGCGCCGCCGGTACTGATTTGTGTACTGATTCTGTGTAAACCGGGTCTTATTCTTTATTTTATTTCGAAGAAAAAGTTAACCATACTTACTCATTCATCTGAGATACTTACCTGTTTTAATGACTAAAAATTTATGAATATCGGTGTTAGTCCAATTCGATATTTTTTTATCGATTCGTGTATTTTTTTTTTTAACACTACAGCTGCTTTTTATGTTTATCAACCTATAAAACTAACTTAGAACTACTTAGATCTATGGTGTACCTGTGGGAGGTCGGTTGACCATCCAAATTTTTACAGGATGGTCAGCCGATCTACCTTATCAGGTAGCGTGCCCAAAATGCTGGCTGCGTTGCCGCGCTGAATGGCTATGCTTATTCTTTGGCCTAAGTAGTGTTAAGATTAAAATAACTGCTGCATTTAATATCGAGACATTTTATTTAGACCATTATTCTCACAATCAAATATAACAATCAAGTTGCCGTAGTAACCATAGTGTTATACTACGTAAGTAGTGATGTGCGCTCAACACTCCTCCTCAAATTAAATTATATATTTACTTATTTAATTTGCTATCAAAGCGCACTTGACTCACTTGAACATGAACAATAAATAAAACTTTAAACATTAGCACTAACTACATAGCCCAGCAAAAATAAACTTCGAACTTAAAACAAAAATTGACAGCTTTGCTTTAAGCTTTTTGAATAATTATATAAACAACATAAATGGTATTAACTCGCTTCAATAAATTGTCTTATTTCCTCTCCTCCTAAATGATAACATGTTTATTAAAATAGTAACATTTATCATTTGTCATACATAACTTAATAAATTATCTAACACATAAACTTATTTATAAACCCATAAAACATTTATTACCTAAACTTTTAGTCATCATATCAGCTAAATTTTCTTCAGACGTAATATACTCTATACTTATAATATTATTAGCAACTAAATCTTTTATGAAATGAACTCTTATATCTATATGCTTTGTGCGTTTCGAGTTTTCATAATTTTTAGCCATTGATATAGCTCCTAGATTATCTACATATAATACAGCATTGTCATTGTAACCTAAATGTTTACTGATACCCTTTAAATTTACTAGTTCTTGAGCCACAGTTGCAGCTGCTATATACTCCGATTCTGCAGATGACAATGCAACACATTTCTGCTTCTTAGAAAACCATGCTATAGGGTTTTCTCCCTGTAAAATTATTCCGCCGCTAACACTCTTTCTATCGATTTTATCTCCTGCCCAATCTGCATCAGAAAATCCATATAATTTTGAATTACTCGTCTTCGTAAATATTAATCCTTTATCTTTTGTCTCTTTTAAATAACGTATAACTCTTTTCCCTGCTTTCCATAACTCTTCGTTCGGCTTATCTAAAAATCTACTTAAATATGATACTACAAATGTTAAATCTGGCCTCGTTGTTACTGTTAAATACATAAGACTTCCTATTAGTTCTCTATATGGTACATCTAGTTTATCTTTATCCTCTTCACTTGTAACAATATTGTAATTTCTTTCCATAGGTGTTTTCATTCCTTTACAATCACTCATTTTAAACTTGTCTAATATATTTTCTACCATTTCAGATTGTTTCACTATTATCGTATTTTCAGTTCTCTTTATCTCCATTCCTAAAAATTTCTTCATATATCCTAATTCTTTTGCATTAAACTTCTTTTTCAGTTCTGTTCTTATATTATCATAATTTCCAATTAATAATATATCATCAACATAAATTAACATCCAACAATCAGTTTTATAATACAAGCAATAGTCATAATCTGAACGTTTAAATCCAATATCTTTCGCAAATTCATCTATTGTTTCATTCCAACATTTTGGAGATTCAACTAATCCATACAGTGCTCTTTTAAGTTTTAAAACCATATTTTCATTCTTCATTTCCAGTCCTTTTGGTACTTTAATATACACGTTCGATTTTAGCTTGCCATTTAAAAATGCAGTTGGTATATCTAATTGTAAAATTTCTAAATCTTCTTTTACTGCTTTGGATAAAATCATCCTGATTGTAGATTGCCTCGCAACAGGTGCGTATATATTATCAAAAATATCTTCCTTTTTCTGTTGGAATCCTCTTACTACTAATCTTGCCTTTTTGGTGCCATCTTCTTTTTCTTTAAATATCCACTTTGTTTCAATTGGTTTAGTGTCTTTCGGTATAATTGCTTCTTCCCAAGTTTCTAACTGTTTTAGTGCATTTAATTCTTTATTTATTGCTTCCTCCCATTCTGGTATTTTTATCGCTTCCTCAAACGTTTTTGGCGCTTCACCGCATAAACATATCACCATATTCGTTTCGTAGTCCTCTAACGATTTTGGAGGTCTCACTATTCTTCCCGATCTAGTCGTTATTGTTTCTTCTCTACTTGTGCTCTCTACTTCTTCTTCTCTTAATTCTCATGCCTCCTCCTCTATTAAATATTTTATATTCTCATTTACTCTATTTTCACTGTATTGTATATTACTTTCATCAAATATTACATCTCTGGAAACAATTATTTTATCTTCCTCTGGATCCCATAATCTGTATCCTACAGAATTATATCCGACCATTCTCATTTCTTTAGCTCTATTTTCTAATTTACTTGGTTTTGGTATTGTTGTGACCCATGCTTTAGAACCAAATATTCTTAATCGTTCCAAGTCTCTATGTCCGTAAAACAATTCACTCGGCGTCTGGAATTGTATAGCCCATGATGGACATCTATTTAACTGGTAAGCTGCGCATTGCACTGCTTCACACCACAGATGTTTTGGTAATTTTGTTTCTGCGAATAATGTTCTAGCTCTGTCGTATAAGGTCCTGTTCATCCGCTCAGCTATTCCATTTGACTGTGGACTGTAGGGTAGGGTATATTCTATTTTAATCCCTTTATTATCACAAAAATTACGTAGTCTGTTCGCGGTATACTCTCCACCATTGTCGCATCTAATTATTTTAACTCTGTTACCTATCTGTGTTTCCAATTTTAAAATATAGTTCATTAACTTTTCCGTTGCATCAGATTTATATATCAACGGATAAACAACACAAAAATGTGAAAAATCATCAATAATAGTTATAAAATACTTCTCACCATTCGGCCCTGGTTGTCTAATTGGACCTGCGATGTCTGTATGCAGCATCTCGGCAATCATTTGTGTTCTCGGCTTTGGTACCGGATTGAATGGTCTTCTTGTGGCTTTGCCTTCCATACACGCGCTGCAAATTTTGTCACAAATTGGTAACCTCATTCTAGCTAAACCTTTTCTATTCAAATGTCCTAACCGTTTATGCCATAAATCTTCAATATTATTTAATTTTGTACTTACATTGCATACACTCCTGCTTAATTCGGCCTTTATTTTATACAATCTATTTATACATTCACCATTTATAAAACTATTCCTATTAAATATTTTTACATCGTATTTAGTAAAATTTACTTTGTATCCTGCTTCGACAATCTTTTTAACTGACAGTAAATTGTAAGTCAAATTTTTGACAATTAAAGTATCTATGGTAATATTTATGTTTTGATATTTTACTCTAAGTTTACCTCTTTTGTTAGTTGTAATACATTGTCCATTTGCTACATATATTTTTACACAATTATCTAAGTATCTAATATCTGTCATATACTCTTCATACTCCTCATTAATTAAATGGTCTGTACACCCAGAATCAACTATTAGCTCTATTCTTCCGCCTTCGCATACATTTGCGTCTATGTCGCTTACAATAAATCCCATATCCATTTCTTCTATTTCTGCCGTAGTCGCTCTCTGATAATGGTTGGTGAAACCTCGGTTTTGACCATACGATTGTCCTCGTCTTCCTCTAAAATTACTTCCTTGTGCAGCAGTACGCCCTCTTGGCATTCCTCTAACTCTCGATTCGTTTTGTGTATTGTCATATCTCTGTATTCTTCGCCCTTGCTTCACGTTCTTTTCTCTGCACTCATACGATTTATGACCTGGTTTCCCGCAGGAATAACAGTTAAATACATTTTCCTCTTGTTCTTTGCTATAACTTTCATTTTTCATCTTCGTTTCCGTATCTAAAAGTCTTGACTTTACAAATTCTAATGTTAACTTCTTATTTGTCGTCTCCATCGTCTCTATAGCTGTTATTACATGGTCATAAGTCTTCGGCATAGATGACAATAAGTAGCATATCTTATCTTCTTCTTCCACTTTCACATCAATCGACGCTAATTCGTTTAGCAATGACTCTAATTTTACTAAATGTTGTTGAAGGGAGTCGTTATTTTCCCACCTTAGGGTCATCAGCTTTCTTTTCAAATAAAATCTGTTATATACACTTTTCCTTTCAAAAATAGCTTCTAAATTTTCAATCATTTTCTTCGCCGTTTCACTATGCTTTACTATCTCAATATGTCTGTCCGATAGACATTGTACTATGACCGATCTTGCTTTTGCATCGTCTATATTAAATTTTGGATAGTCAGTGTCTGATCCTGTTAGGGTATGACTGAGTTGTTTCTCTTCCAAAATTAGTTTGAGTCGGAATTTCCAATTCCCAAAATTTGTCGTCTCATTTAGGACAGGCAGTATCGACGCCGCAGTCGCCATACTTATCTTATTTTATATAACGTTTTCTTTACCTTTATTCGTGGATCGCAACCCAATGTAGTAATTTATTTTACACGCACACGCTCTGCTACCATGTTAAGATTAAAATAACTGCTGCATTTAATATCGAGACATTTTATTTAGACCATTATTCTCACAATCAAATATAACAATCAAGTTGCCGTAGTAACCATAGTGTTATACTACGTAAGTAGTGATGTGCGCTCAACAAGTAGCAGCCAGCATTTTGGTCAAGTGTGGACTCTACGAGCCGCCCGGCCAGGTCCCTGTATGTTTTGAGCGCCGCCGGTCCCCAAGGGCCCAGGGTCTCCACGCCGAACGGCGCAAATAAGTAGCCTCTGTCGAGGCTGGAATATTTGCGCCGTTTGAGGGATTCAGCAGCGCCGCCTGCTTTTTGCGACGTTTCAGGGAGATGGCACGGTGCCAGTGTGTCCACGCATGTGGCGTCCCACACTAAGGGCCGTCCCATCTTCCATGGAATTAATGTCATGCCGTCGGGCTTTTTTCCGTCATCGCGCGTTAAGCTATTTGGCTCTAGTACGGCGGCGATGTTCGCGGTTCCTAAAGCCCGGCGGATGACATCATTGATAGCACTATGGCGCGCTATGCGGCCCGCGCTTCTGCTGCAGGATAGTCCATGGTGGCCGAGGCGCTCTACCGTTTCACCACAGGTGCATCGGTGATATACATGGGGCACCGATGCGCAATGAAACGGCCAAGCGGAAAGTGTTATTGTCAAGTAACGTTCCCAGATTACTTGACAGAGGGGCCTGCAGCCAAAGACCTGATTCCCAGCGGGATACAGCAAGAAGACGCGCTCTCTTAGTGGGGTTGCTGGACGTTTCTAAGAGTCTATTCCGTGCCAGCTTACTGAGAGGGTCGTCCCACTGTTTCTGCGAGGACAGGTCCTTGGGCAGGCTGCTATTTGGGCAGGCTAAATTCCATGCATTCATGGCCTCTGTTATGTAGGCGGTGTCGGAATGGTTATTGCTGGGTGCCAGAATAGTTTTTATCAATTTTTCTGTGCCCATAACCGAGGACAGGAATGCCGGCAGCGATATACTAGAAATTTTGCGGATGCCAAGACCTCCAAACCTTATTGGGAGTTCTGCTTGGCTCCATGTTCGATCGTCCAAAGGGATGTTAAAGATGGTGGTGATTGTATCCTTCAAGATACTGTCCACCTGTTGTAAAAGATTACGGTACTTCCAGAGTTGACAGCATCTCAAAGCATATGTGAATTTAGGTACAAAAAGGCAGTATTTTAATCGTGTAAAATTGTATCGTGTAGAAAGACAGTGGCAAAAAGAGTAAAATGTGCTAATCAATAATAATAGAAAAAAAAAGAAAATCTGTCAGATTCCGACGGCCGTCATATGGCTGTCAATGTCAACACACGTGATTTGGGATTTGTTTGCTTGCTGAATTTTTACTGAAAATCTGAATCTGAAAGTTCGCCTTCGCCGGGCGATAACGTTATGACGTGTGCTTTGTACTCTAAAAGATTACATTAAACTATTTTTATCGTGCCGGCATTTTTACACAGTTATATGCAAGTGCTCCGAAAATTTGTCATTTCTATGTAAATCTTAATAATTTCGAATAGTGTTTAGTGTACCATTTCATACATTTTGTGAATCACTGCTACTGAAAATGGGTGCTAAAGTCTCTAGAACAGACTTCGAATGGGTGTATACAGAGGAGCCGCACGCTAGCCGCCGGAAGATCATCTTAGGTAAGTCCTGACGTCATCGAACCATATATAAAAAATATAAATTCATGTTAGGTAGCTATTGGCAACCTCTTGCGGTAATATGTGTAGTTTTATTAGAAAGCGTCCAGGCCTAAGTTTAATGAGGGGGTCTCAATTTGAATGAATTTTTTTAGTTCCCCTTTCGCGACCCTCTGACCTGCGTTAGGGGGTAAAAAATAGGCCTTTTTTCCTATCTCCTTATTCCCGTTAAAACTCCTACCCTTCCTCAAACTCTTTCATATTGCCTGAATTTTATGAAGGCAAATCCTAAAGTGGCTTATTTCAATTACCTTCTTTTACCCCCCCCCTGTTCTTATTTAATGTTATTATGTATTTTTCTTATTATTATGTATTACTTAATAATGAACAGATATTAAGTAAAGGAATGTCTTTGCACCACCACTATTAATAAAAATAATATTAAATTAACATTCATAGTTGCTTAATGTGTAGGCTAATTTTATTATTAAACAGAGTTTACATAGTTGTGTGAAGACTACAAGGTGTTACATGTGCTCTTTGTAAATATTGACAGTAACATAGTTTTTGCACATACACAGTAAATACACAGTAGAAGGAAAATGGCTGTTAGGGTGCCTGGCTCCCTTAATTTATTCCTTATAAATGGGACACATAACAGCATAGTGTAATATTGATTATTTTTTACAAAATGGTAAACATTACAAACTCATAACAACATGTGCATATGCACATATACAGCATGTTATTTTAGGTTACAAACAAAACAATAAACACCACAAATTTAACACAGACAGAAAGAAAGAAATTATTAAGATTATAGTATCTAGGTGCATTTATCATTTATTGTCATAACTTTCTAAATAAACCTCTAATGCCTTTATTGTACAATTTCTGTGTTTTTTCAAGATAACATGTACCATGGAGAAGAAATAAAAGAGGAGCCGCGGCATACAAAATAGTGTGCCCCTGTGGGGTGTGAAGTATGGGACGAGAGGAGCATCCTAACACTGTAGCCCTGCCCATTTACATAGAAACCATAGCGTGTGGTTACAGCTATTGCATTACACACACTGGCCCTGAAGCTCCGCCCCTATCATGACGTCATGGCCTCACAATTGCCCCACAACTCAGTTCATAGTCCCACCTCCTCTTTTATACCTTCGCCATGATATGTACATATTAAAAATAATGATTCTGCTGCTTTACTTCTTAAAAGGAGTGGTCACCTAGACCATTTTTGGTTTTGACTAAACCACTTGTTCTTATCTGTTAGTCATCTGAAAGTCAATACATATCCATATATAATATTATATATGTGAAAGTTTGTAAGTATGGATGGATATTTGTTACTCTTTCACGTAAAAACGGCTGGAGCAATTTTAATAAAATTACCTGCGTACACCCTGGATTAATACATAGGCTACTTTTTATATAGGTAGTGTGAAAATATTTTCGACAATTAGTTTTTTCTGCAGTCCACGCGGACGATGTCGCGGGATTTTCTCTATGATTATATTAAATTCTCGTCCGTATAGGTAATGCCACGGGTGCGATGTTAGCGCATAATTAGGCTATATGTCGATTAGCTTAATTATGATTAGTTTCAAAGTGATCAGCTATTTCTCATGTTAGCGACTTTTGATCACGATCAATCATTAGATTTGAGGGACAGTGGAGGGGATAAAACCCATTAGGCAACACTAGTCGGAAACATGTTTCTCGAATCCATATATAAACCTACCTACTTCCTTTTATCTCTATGGTTTGAGTGTATATTTGCACGTGTTTGATAACTAACTTGCAGTAATATCAAATGTTTTTCTGATAATATTCATTTATCGCGATAGTAGGTACCTATGCAGTTTTTTTTTCGGTTCATTTGATTTTCGGATATCGAAGGTCAGATGGAATAAACCTCGGAGAATAATTGTGTGCTGATGCGGGGCTTCACTAGAATACATCAGCTGCATCGCCTTCCGTGCATGTCGTAAGAGTCGACTAAGGAATTCAGGAAGTGTTCTCTCATAGCATGAGCTAGGGCACTGATATGAAATTGATTTTGATATTTCAAGGCGGAAATTTCATTGTCGCATTGCTTCTGGTTACGTAATCGGCATAGCTCTGAAACAAGCCTAATATATTAATAAAATTATTCCCTACATAAATACATGTTTACAAAAGGCTATACAACACACTACCATACAAAACAACTTAGAATAATGATTTTCGCTCTGCGAAGACCTAACTTTAATCTAAGCAAAACAAATAGTTTTCTCCCACTATGTTAAGGTTGTAAGTTAACTGGCACGTTTATTAACTTATGCTGTTTAGACGTGTTCGCCGCGCCGACGCGCCGCCGCCGCCGATTTTATTTTCGGCGTGAAATCGGCGCGACTTTTAAACGGCCGAAACCCCATTTTTAGGCCAAACCAAGTCCAGCGCCGCTGATACAGCTACGGCGCCGGCAGCTGTCAGCAGGAGCGTACACAGTACATCCATTAGACTGCCCACTTTCGCGCACTACCTACCTAAAATAAAAACTATGGAGATATATCCCAATTCTCCCGCAGAAATCACGCCGCTGCCGCCGATTTTTTACCGCCGGTCCGCCGCCGATAATTATATCATTGGCGCAAACGTCTAATGCTGTTAACTATGTACTTAGGTGGTAATTGTGTGTATAAAGATATATAACAATCACATGTTGTCGGACTCTAGTAATTGTTGGAAATTAGTAGCGTAGGTTAACTTATATGTTGACTAGACTATCTGTGCAGAAAACGTGTGTTGATCATCAGCTCCATCTCCTTCCGTGCATGGACGATTCGACTAAGGAACTCAAACTGCGTTCAGGCGATTAGCGATAGGCGATAGCTTAGCAATCACTGATCTTTTACATCCGTAATTGGAATAGTTTACGTCAACGCGTTCGAGTGCGAAGTAAACTCGCACTAAAAGCCCTCTGGTAAAACGGGACAGCACCTCGCCCGCACACTCACACTTTCAATTTTCGCTGTCACTTTGCTTCGGCTTTGCTACTGCAAGTTACGTAATAGCCCTGCGGGTGTATAGTATAAGTAGTAAATTGCAGGAATAATTTTATTGTATCTAAATTGTACCATATAGTAACTATAGGAAGGTAGTAAATTAAGTGAGATTGTAGGAATATATTAAGTAGTTGCACCTCAATGAGGAGTTTTCTGACAAGTTAAAATAAGTGTCAAAAATGGATGGCGTTACATCTACCCTAGCTCCACCCTTCACCTCTCCATACAATAGAATAGAATAGAATATGTTTATTTGCTCTTGTATAGGGTACAGAAAAGGTGTCAAATAGTTAACAGGAAACATCCTATACAGCCATAAACATATGGCATGCAAATTAAAATTAAGTGAAGACATTTTAGTTCACACAGTACAATAATATAATCAGATGTCAAATCCACGAATAAATAAAATACAATTAAATACAAGTCACCGTCTAACACAAACAGGCACCACATGACCGAGCAAACATACATTTAAAAAGTGTCTTTACAGATATAAAACTCTTCGATCGAGTAAAAAGTCCTTAGAACAAGCCACCGAAACAACACAGTTTTAAACTTATTAATAGGCAGGTCTTTAATTTGATCTGGTATATTATTATAAATTTTTATGCACACACAGAGATAGTTTTTCCGAAATCTAGCGGTTCTCTGTATAGTGTTGAGTACCAATTTGTTAGGATATCTATTTGGTCTTTTTGTAAAATCCTTTCAGAATTTTGGGTAGGAGATTCGCTCACGCGTGGATCGATCTAGGCGATTTGTGCATTTTTTTTACTTTTAATAGTTGTCAGAATATCTCTCATTGTACCAAGACCAAATCTTGGAAATCACGTGTCTATTAAAACACAATGGTAGTTTGGTATCAACTGACATTTATTCTTTTTAATTATTGTAGACATAAGTCATCTGACAGATAATGCCAACTTTAACCCAATGGCTCTAGTCTATTATATTATTTAGTTACATACACATTACTATGTATATTCAACACCCTAACTTAACAAAATAATCAAAAATAAAAAATAAGTAATAGGAATAGAATTATAACCTATAGAAAGTGTGTTCCAACCAAACGCAAGGCGAAAAAATAGGCATAAAATATCGACTTGACGTATGCATGACATAAAATTAATGTTGCCTTAAAAATTTTTTTTCCCTAGATCCACATCTAGTCATAATAGTAGTCATACTAGTCGAAATAGTCGATAAAATTATTATTGATGCTGAGAAGTATACTGATTTGCACACTCTTGTAGAATTATCGTGAAATTTAAATATATTAAAAGGAGATGATCGGACTTTTCCACATCATTGGTCCAAAAGTGTGACAAAAAAATACAATATTCTGTAAAAAATTGTCCCTCTGAATAATTTGTCATTATGTCAACAAAGCTGTGAGGCCATTCTCCGTGGTTTTATATCATTCAATAAAGGAAAGAACGATGCCCATTTTAAAGATCTAATTTCAATTAAACATAATATTATAGTAACAATATGTATAGTTTTAAATAATTCGGTGAGAGAGCTTGCAGGTAATTCCACAATCAATCAAAGACAAAGTAGATCCAACTACTTTTACCTACAATCTGCATGTTTAAAAATAGGGTAAAATTTCACACTTATGGCAACATTTTGTTTTCAATGACAGATAAAAAACATGAAAATTAGATTGTGTATTTATTGTTTTATCAATGAAATTACGTAAAAACATCAAATATTTACCGGTGAAATGTGATGTTATTTATTTTCTTATGTTTTTGAGCATAGTTTTGGCAGGATCTCAGTGCACATTTCGTCATGGTAAGTCCTTTAGGTTGACATACACACGTAGCCACTGACCGCTGAGCACTGAATGACAGAGCCGCGATTGGTTCAAATTTGCACCCATAAAAATTCCTAAAATCGGCCTTCGGACTATACTTCTATAGGTTATAATTCTATTGTAATAGGCAATTAAATTTCAAATATGCCCATTAACTTCAAAAACTTATAATGTTTATTTGCACTTAAACTTTTAGTAAGCAAGTCTGCTGGCATTTCCAAGGTAGGTATATATTCAATTTTTATTTTATTTTCTAAGACACATTCTCTAGCAAAATGATGCCTTATGTCAATGTGTTTAGTGCGTTTATTGTGAAACAAAGGATTGTATGCTAATTTAATAGAACTTTGGTTATCGCTATACAAACACTGGCATACCATCATTTGATACAATTAATTCACTCAATATGCCTTTCAGATATATTGCCTCCTTACAAGATTCAGACAAAGCCATATACTCGGCTTCTGTACTGGAGAGTGCTACAGTTTTTTGTTTTTTAGATTCATAAGAAATCACAGCTCCTGACATTATGAAGCAAAACCCAGTATATGAGCGCCTATCTAAAGTACAAGATGCCCAATCAGCATCAACATAACCAAATAAGTTACAACCAGTCTTCTTATATACTAAACCATAACTTTTAGTTTTCTTTAAATATCTTAACAAACGTTTCAAATGCTTCCAATGAGTTTCATTGAAACAACCATTATACTGACTTAGGAAACTTACACTAAATGAAATATCAGGCCTTGTTAGGACAGACAAGTACATCAAGCACCCAATTAATTGTTGATAGGGATAATTCTTAGAAAGTTCATTGTTAACTGCCTTTCCTAATTTTAAGTTAATTTCCATTGGTGTATTTGAATGTGAACAATCTGACATATTAAATTTCTTAAGAATAGTCTCTATGAACTGTTCCTGATCAACAGTAATAGAATGCTTAGAAACATTTATATGCATTCCCAAACATTGTTTTATCTCACCTAAGTCTTTTATTCTAAATTTTACTACTAACTCATTTATCAATTCTTCATAGGTATTCTGACAATTATAGAAAACAAAGAAATCATCTACAAATAGTGCAATAAAAGTTTTTACATTATTATCATTCTTTATAAAGAGACATGGTTCAAAGCTTGACTTTTTATACCCTAACTGAAACAGACAATCTTCTACACAGGTGTACCAAGCTCTAGCTGACTGCTTGACGCCATAGACAGCTTTCTTTAGTTTTAAGACCTTTTTGTTACCACAATTTTCAATACCTGAATATTCTGGTATTTCCATAAACACTGTTTTATCAAAAAATCCATTTAAGAATGCAGTAGGTAAAAGCTAACAATAGTCTTAGAGTAGAGTATCTTAATACTGGAGAAAAAGTCTCATTAAAGTCTATGCCTTTTTTCTGGGTAAAACCCTTAGCAACAAGTCTTGCCCTAAAACGCACTTCACCTTCACTATTGTACTTCTTCTTAAACACCCACTTATTTTTCACTACTGTGCCTTCTTTTGGTCTATTCACTATTTCCCATGTATCGTTGTCATGAAACGACTTCAATTCTTCTTCAATAGCCCTAGACCATTGATCTTTGTCAGGTCCACTTATCACTTCACTAAGAGAAAACTGATCACCTGATATTTCTGCACACATGTTTGCACTTTGATAATAATCTGGTTTGCGTCTAACTCTTTTTTCTGGTAGATTCATGTCACACTGCCCTTCGGTGGGATCTATTGCATCTGACAAAGAGATTGTGTCAGCAAAAGTGTCATCTGATGAATCACTTGAGTCGGGAACATATGTTGTATCATTTCTGTTTTCTTCATCTCAGTTGCTCTCAGGGGTCATATTGTCTGATTCTTTAGGTTTCTTATCTTCAATTACAAGAGATGTTGTTGAATTGTCATACACATTTTCCATGACAACTACATCTCTGGCTATAATAACATTATGTGTAGCAGGATCATACAAGCGATATCCCTTGATATTTTCAGAATATCCAACTAGGTACATCTTCTTCGCTTTCTTATCCCATTTCTTTCTTCGTTCTTTGGGAACATGAACCATCACCTGGCTACCGAACACACGTAAGTGGCTCAAATTTGGTTTTCTGCCCTGCCATATTTCATATGGAGTTTTATCCTGGTCTATACCTACTGCTGGTGACCTGTTTTTAATATATACTGCCGTGTTCACAGCTTCTGCCCAAAGAAATTTTTCAAACTGGGTGTCATAAAGGAGACAACGAGCTTTCTCAACAATTGATCTATTGTATCTTTCACACAATCCATTTTGTTCTGGTGTGTAACTGTTTGTTTTTTGGTGAAGTATCCCGCACTGCCTCAGATAGTTAGCCATTTCTGTGGAACAAAACTCTCCCCCATTGTCAGATCTTAGAACCTTTATTCTCTTTGACTGCTGATTTTCAACAAACTCCTTGTATTGTTTGAAGTACATCAATGTTTGACTCTTTGATCTTAAAAAGTACACAGTACACATTCCGCTAAAGTCATCCACGAACAATAGAAAGTATCTAGCTTTACCAAGACTTTCATTTTCCATCGGTCCGCACAAATCTGTGTGAACTAGCTCTAGGACTTCCTGACTTCGGCTGGTACTTACAGGGAATGGCAGTCTTGTTTGTTTTCCTTCACAACAAACTATGCAGTTAGACTTACTAGTATCACATTTATCTTCAAAACTGACACCATTTCTCAGCTTGTTTAAGTCGTTTGCATTTAGATGGCCGAGTCGTCTATGCCAAGTGCTACTCATAGTTTTTACAGCTGCTGCTAAGAGGTTTTGTGTTTGAACAACATTCAATCTGTACACACCATTGTTTTGAACTGCCTCACCGATACAACAATTTAGTGAATTGTAAATTGAACATCCATGTTGATTAAAGATCACTTTATCGCCGCTGGCAATAATTCTGCTCACAGATAATAAGTTCGTGGTGAGGTTAGGTATACATAAAACATTGTTCACTTCAATAATATATTGTGTATCACCAACTCTAGTTTTAAGCTCTAGATCACCTGAGCATAAAACCTGTACGACGGTTTGATTTGCTACGACAATCTCCTTTATCTTGGGTTGATAACAAATATTTGACAATAAGTTTATATCTGAAACTAAATGTGTGCTTGCGCCGGAATCCAAGTGCCAGTCTGATTGACTGAATCCTTTTGCGAGGAAAACTGCACTGAATGCATTTTTATTCATTTTTTCGCCAACAGGGCATTGATTTTTAAAATGTCCAATCTGTTTGCACTTATAACAACGAATTATTTTTTTTCGCGCTAAACTGTTTCCACTGACGTTGACAGAAGATGTCATCGTCGTTCCATTCACTCCGCTATGTTGTAGGGAATGAGTTTTGCTGACGTTTCCAGTATTGCCACTACGCGGTGAAAACTTTTGGCGGCAAATGCACCTTCCGACTTAACCTCAAAATCTGCACTCATGTCCAATAGCTTCGTTTTTATCGAGTCTGCTCTGCACTGATGCTTATGCCCGAGTGTTCAATGGCCATAATCATTGGCCCGAATTTCTCTGGTAATCCTGCTAACATGAGCGAGCCGATCCATTGATCGTTGATCTCAAAGCCTGTTCCGATTAATTTCTGAGCTGTTTCGGTGAGCTGGCTGACGTAGTCGGTCATTGTTTCGCAATTCTCTAGGCGTATACTAATAAGGTTTCTTAGTAAACTGATTTTTCGAGAATAACCTGAATCATCGAACATATTTTTTAACGTCTTCCATAAGTCGTATGTTGTTACTGCTTGTTTAATGTGCACGTACAGAGAAGCGTCTATCGTCAATATTAGTTTTGCTCTTGCCTTCAAATCATCTGCTTTGTGTTCAGGCGAAGCCGACGGCGATAGAGGTTCCTTGATATAATCCGCCATTCCTTCCAACACGAGCACATTTTCAACGGCGAAACACCAATCGTCGAAATTCTCTCGACTTTTCAATTTCGGAACATTTACCCAATAGCTGCTAGACATTTTCACGATTACTAAACTTATTTACTGCCAAAAAACTTATTGATTTTTAATTTTTTACATATCTGGGCGCATAACCTATTTAAACACAATGGTAGTTTGGTATCAACTGACATTTATTCTTTTTAATTATTGTAGACATAAGTCATCTGACAGATAATGCCAACTTTAACCCAATGGCTCTAGTCTATTATATTATTTAGTTACATACACATTACTATGTATATTCAACAGTGTCAACATCGTATCATCTGCACAGATGTGCCGGGCATAGCATAGCTTATTAGGATCGTTTATGGCTCATTAGCTTCGAGCTGCTAGTTTTACAACTTGTCTTAGAAGTTTATGGCCAAATTATAACAGATTTACTGGCTAGTAACTATTGACAAAATGACTAAACTTACATACATACATATAATCACGCCTTTATCCCTTACGGGGTAGCAAGAGCACCAAGGGCCGATAGAACCACATGGTGCCACTTCTGACAAATTTATAGTTTAGATGTACAAGTTCGGTTAGTAGTGACAGTGGTCAGCCCTCTTGTCCCTCTACTGACTTGTACAGTATGCCCGGGAAGAGAAGTAGCTGTAGTATTATACGTTTTTTTTTCACTCCCAGAGCAGCATAGAAGAGTGACAGAAATGGTATGTAGGTAATTTATCAATGTGTCACTTGAGGCGCTGTTGTTTGTGATATTAATGATGATCAATGAGTCATAGATAATTAAAATTTAACCGTGATATTACATAAGAATTTAAACATTGTTTAAGCTAATTGTTGCCTAATTTTGACAGATATTTTGCCGTAATTCCTAAATAATGTCCATCTTTAGACATGGTTTTGTAATAGCATCGCTAAAGAAGCCTTGTCAGTGCCTTGACGATAGCGTTAAATGAGGCTTCCTATTGTAGGAAATGTTTCGATAACTTTGCGAACTTCGCTTTCACATTTCAAATTGTAACGTTATCTAACCTAACCTAACTCTGAATAAAATGTGAGTCGTTCTCGTACATAGAGTAGAATAGGTTTTTATTTGAGTATTACTCAGATACAATAGCGACAATGAAACAAGACAAACAGGGTAGAAACATAGAAACCTTAGGTACGAGTAGAAACGAAGATAGTGAAAGTAGGCGATATCTGCTATTTCCCTATTACTGGAGCCGAGTTTTTTAAAATTACTTTCCTTTCTTCGCAGAAAAATATCCCGAAATCAAAAAGCTGTACGGCTACGACCCCAACTTTAAGTGGGTGGTGACCCTCATGGTGGCCATTCAGCTGGTTTCCCTGCCGCTGGTGGCGCATCTCAGTTGGCCGTATCTGCTGATCATGGCGTACTGCTTCGGTGGTGTGATCAACCATTCCCTTATGCTTGGTAAGTGTACCGTGGGGGTGGTGAAAAGGGAAGCGCTGCTGGCCCCACCGGGCCACTAGATATTTTTTGGCCCATATATACAGGGTGTTTTTTTGTGGCCACCTTTAACGAAGGGTATGTATTCTATACATGAAATAAAGTAAGTTTATGCCAAAAAAAATGCTGGGAAAAATATATTTTTTTTATTAAAAAAAAATTTAAATTCCTTGATTGTGCGAAATTTATAGTGTCTAGTGTTTATGTTAGTTTTTTATAGACAGATATTAATTATTTTTCGTGAAAAAATCCTGCTACGCGCGTCTATGTGCATTTATGCAGAAAAACGCAGTCTATTTACTCAACTTTGGACCCTAATATTTTGGAAACCAGACACTTCCCAGGTATGCTTCCATGGAGAAAAATGATCGTGATGATGAGGAGATTCCGTAGTTTTCGGGAACGTTGACGACCAAAAATCAGCCTGTATAAAGTCTTTTCAAAATTAGTGTTTATGTTTTAACACAAAACTAGGTAGGTAAAAAGAAACAACTTTTACTATGTGACTTACTCCGAAATAGTAAAAAAAATATCAGCTGTTCCATACAATCTCAAATAATTACTGCACTGAAATGTATGGAACAGCAGATTTTTTTTTCACTATTTCGGAGTTGCGGCCTACCTAGTTTCGTGTCAAAAGATAATCACTAATTTTGAAACGATCTTATATAGGGCTACTAGTTATTATTTGGAGTTTCCGAAACATGCAACCGGGCAAATTGTGTAGACTGAAGAAGTGTTGAAATTACACATTCGCTCTTACCCAGTTAGCTTTTTAAATTCCACGGGGAAAAGGAGCGAGCATACCGCCGAATTTAGAGCACAAATACTCAATCTAGCAACCGATAACCGATAATTCTGACCGTAAGCGAGCAACCTGTCACTGATAGTTTACATCTATCCCCGCTAAAGTAATCGTGACTGTGAGATTTTATTCGTAATTATGCAGTTCTGGCTACCTCATCAGGGAACACAGCTGTGTCTGATATGTATATAAATATAATGTACTAGTGGACGCCCGCGACTCCGTCCGCGTGGACTACAGAAAAAACAAAATGTCGAAATAACGACGAAATGACGAACAAAACATTTTCCCGGGATAAAAAGTAGTCTATATGTTAAGTGGGACCTGTCACAATATATTCCTGAAAACTGCATCGAAATCGGTTCAGCCGTTTCTGAGATTAGCGTGCACAAACGCACAGACAAACCGACCGACAGACAAAAATTAAAAAAATCATTGTTTTGGATATGTACTATTGCGTTAATAGAGGTCTTCTATAATATTTTTTTCTTATATATCTTCCATGTACAGACGCGATCCGTTACATTTTTATTATATGTATAGATAGATATAGATAGAAGATGGATGTAGGTATGTTCCGAGTCATTCAGTTAATAGGTGAACTTTATTATCAGCATAATCTAGATTCTAGGTAAAGCAATCTTATCATAGTATGTATATTATTCGTGCCGCCTATCGCATTTCACTACATTTATATGTATTTATCTACATGTTATAACATATCTTATCAAATAAATTGAACAAATTATTAAGTGTTTAAACCCCTATAATCGGACATGGGCAATTAGCTATGAATGTTTATCTGCCGCCGACGACTTCGTCCGCGTGGGGGGGTGTACTCGTAGCACCCGTGCGAAGCCGGGTCCGGGTCCCTAGTTATAAATATAAACCTTTCTCTTGAATCACTCTATCTGTTTAAAAAAAACCGCATCAAAATCCGTTGCGTAGTTTTAAAGATCTAAGCATACATAGGTACAGACAGACAGCGCGAAGCGACTTTATTTTATAACTAGCGGTCGCCCACGACTACGTCCGCGTGAAAGGGCATTACACCCGTGCAAAGCTGGGGCGGATTACTATATAGCCTATAGCCTTCCTTGACAAATGAGCTATCTAACACTGAAAGAATTTTTCAAATCGGACCTGTAGTTTCTGAGATTAGCGCGTTCAAACAAACTTTTTTTTTTTCAATTAGCTAGACAAAGATATTGTGAAGTTCCCACGCACACTCTCCAAAGTGTATCCTGTAAAACGATCCGTTACATTTTTATTATATGTATAGATTTATGTGCAATTTTAATATCGATAAATTCATTGATAGCTAGATTAAACTCGTTATCGCATATCGTTATCGTTCAAATCGGTATATTAAGTATATCTATATGGAATAAAGCGTGGTACCGGCAGAGTAGAGTTTGTTTGTACCACCCCTGCCTGCCCGTGGGTATCGTACGAGGCGATTAAGGGTTTCCGGGAGGCGGGCAGCAGCGCCTTCCGTGTAGACAACATAGTCCGAAAATCACATTGCGGTCACCAACCCGGCTGCCCAGCGTGGTGACTACGGGCAAAACCCCCCTGTGGCAGTAGCCTTGTGGCGTGCCCTGGGGGAGGTCTACGTCCAGCAGTGGTCTGCAATAGGCTGATGACGAGACGAATATGGAATAAATGATCGTTCACATCTGTCTCCTCTATGCTTAACTAACTCGCAAACTTATTCTTATTCATATTCTTTATTGCACATACACAAAAAGAAAAATGGCATACAACATTAAAGAAGAGATGCATGTACAATGGCAAGCTTATCTCTACCAGAGATCTCTTCCAGCAGGCAAAAGCAAGTAAAGAGAAATTGTTAACAACAGGGTAACATGTGCAATTAAACAAATTCTAAGAAACTACAAAACTACATTAACAAAAAAAAAAGAAGAGAAACAAATGACAGCATATTCAAATAGACAGGTAGTGATTCTTCAGCTTTTCCCTAAATGTGCCAACAGTGCGACAATATCTAACCGTATGGGGTAATTCATTCCAGAGCTTAACCGCCCGAACCGAGTAAGAATACCCAAAAGCCCCAGAATTAAATCGGGGAGTTTGTAGCAGTGATGCTTTTAACATTTACGATACCTACTAGGAAGTAAGAAGTTTCCACTAAAATATGGTTACGTGGGTATGTGCAGTTCGTTCGTTTATTTCGGTAAACATTTTATTGAGCACACATAAAGTGTTAAATATAAGCGAATATAAAACCTATGAATACCTATATACAATGTTATTTTAGAGCTATTTATTGCAAAAAAGTCATATAAAACACTGCTCCCAATACATGTTATAATACTAGTGGCATTACAGACGAGAATTTAATATAATTATAGAGAAATTAGTGTACGCCCGCGACTTCGTCCGCGTGGACTGCAGAAAAAACAAATTGTCGAAATTATCCGGGATAAAAAGTAGCCTATGTGTTAATCCAGGGTGTCAGCTAACCCCATACCAAGTTTTATTAAAATCGCTCCAGCCGTTTTTACGTGAAAGACTAACAGACATCCATCCATACTTACAAACTTTCGCTTTTATAATATTAGTAGGATAGGATTACTTTCACTATGTACCTATATGTATGTAGGTACTGACATTCATCTATCTACAGGGTGTAACAGAAAGGGTATGTTAAGCGTAAAGCTATGTAAATAGCCCACTATAGAGATCCTATTTCCAAAATTTGAGACTCGAAATCACATTTTTATTTTTCAAGTTTGTATGGACATTCCTGAGTTGTTTCGGAATTCTTCATACTATCTGGAAAAATAAAAATGTGAATTTGAGTCTGAAATTTTGGAAATAGGTTCTCTATAGTCGGCTATTTGCATAGCTTTTCGCTTAACATACCCCTTTTGTTACACCCTGTATATCTATACATATACTAAAATTGTAACGAATCGATGTTTGTGCACGCTAATCTCATAAACGGCTGGTCCGATTTCGATGCAATTTTCAGGAATATATTGTGACAGGTCCCACTTAACATATAGGCTACTTTTTATCCCGGGAAAATGTTTTTATCCCGGATAATTTCGACATTTTGTTTTTTCTGCAGTCCACGCGGACGGAGTCGCAGGTGTCCACTAGTTATACAAATAATGTTAAACTCTAGAAGACATACCTACACAATAGCAAATTTTATTATTTTCTACCATTAGGGGCCATCCATATATTACGTCACAGGTTAAGGGTGAGGGAGGGGGTCGTCAAACTGTGAGATGGTGTGACAAGGGGGTGGGAGGGGTCCTAAATTCTAATTATTTATATCTAATTCTAATAAACCTTATATCTAAGAGCATGCTCTAAAGGTCGCAAAATTATTATACTAGCAAGAATACGATTTAATCGTATTCTTTAATCGTATTATTATTTTACGACCTTATTGACTGCGCCAGAACTCTAAAAACGTCATGGAGCTCATGACCGACCACCCGCTGGGGCTTAGACTACCTTAGGCAATGCAATAATTTATATAATTTTACAAGCGACAGCGAAGATCGTAAAGTTATCGAAACATTTCCACCAACAGCGGTCACGTCATTTGTGAACGCGTTAAATGAGGCTTCCTATTTGAGGAAATATTTTCAGAACCTTGCGAAGTTTTTGTCGCTCATCTCATCTCATCAAAAATCTAAAACTATAGCAATGTCAAGATTTTTTGTAAAGAAGAATAGGCTACTTATTATTACAAAATTTGGCGCTCGCGCTGCTGTTAATTGTGTTTCAATGCAGATATCTGACATGACCTCTCGCTTTCACGAAGACTTTGCCAATGTTGTTAAATTAAATATAACGATTATGTTTACATGTCTACCCGCTTGTAACCCATCTCATGTTTTAGCAATGGTAACAAATTCTCGGTAGAGCTTGAATTTTCAAAAAGTAATAGACAACTTAGGTACGTGAGCTACGTGCTGAATATGAGAAAAAAAAATCCATTCAATCGCATGCAAGAAATGCTCGCTAGTGGATTCTTTGACTCTCAGACTCAACTGTCGTCGGTCGCGCTCTTTCAATAGTAGGTTGCGACTTGCGTTGTCAATTATTTTCGTATTCAGCGACAATAATTATCATACCTATTAATAGGTACTAAGACACAAAATCCTAAATAATATAGTGTCCGGTTTTTTTACCCAAATGTCCGGCCAAACTGGCTGGTCTGTCCGGCTTTTTGGTTTTTCGACCTGGCAACTCTAGTCGTGAGAGTGATACTTGGTCAAAATCTTTAAGCAGTCAGATATTAACTATCCTTTTTTTGTAAAACCAACGAGGTTTGTGTGATAGTGCTACACAGTTCACATCGTTATCCCTTTACACATCTAGATTATATATACTTAATTATTACTTATTTATTACACATAATTACTTGCGGAAATAACATTTTTTTGTAAACCTATATAAGAATTTTTTAAAATTTTTAAAGAATTTCAAATATAAGCTTGTTTAAAATTTTAAATTATATTGGTTAACTTTTCTATCAGCATTTACCGTATCTCAGTAAGAGCGCTTTAAATATCTTCTTGTTATTCTTATTAGTTAGATCGGCCTCTCCGATCCAAAAATTACAAAAAGGCATCACTGCTACAAACTCACCTTAAGCAGACTGATTAATTCTGGGGCTCTTCAACGGAAATGGGTATTCGTTAATTTAGTTTCTCGGTTTTACAGTGTGCGGCTTCAAGCTCTGGAATGAATTGACCCCACACGGTTTTCAGAGATTGATCATAGTTCACTGTTTATAATAGTCGTACATAAATACTAGGGTACAGATATAAATCTGCGCAAAAAGAAATGAATTCACCAGATATACCTGTCTTTTCATTCCACAAGTCGTGAACTCCAAAATGCTGTCGCAATTTTCTTTTTTCTCCGTTTTCTTCTTCTTCAACTGTAGTTCTGATAGTAAGCAACATCTTAGCAATTTGTTTAATCAATGTCAACCATGTTTACCCTACGAGTTGTTAACAATTTCGAGATTTAACTTGCTTGGCAACTGGTGTCCATCACTAATGCCACGAAAAAGCGCGAGAATGCTCACTAATTCACGCGAGATAAGCTTGCGCATTCGTACATGCGATCTCTTCGCTTTAATGATTGTGATGCCATATTTGACGCTTCGATGCGCTTCGACTCTGCGCTATGTGCAATAAAGAAAGAAAGTTTATATACATTATCCAGTGTCATTGGTGTCATGGGTAGAAGCTAGGGAAATAGAATTATAATCGGGGAGTTTGTAGCAGTGATGCACACATATAACATTTACGAATTACCTACTAGGATAGTAAGAAGAGATTTCCATGTCTGAAATATGGTTACGTGGGTATCGTGCAGTTCGTGACCGTTTATTTCGGTAAACACGTTCTTATTGGGCACACATAAACTGTAAAATATAAGCGAATACTAAAACCTATGAATCCCTATATACAATGTCCTAGCTAGTGGTGTTCAAGACGGCTGTTTATTGCAAAAAATAGTCACGCTAGGGATTATAAACTAGAACTTTCTAGCGTGCTCCCAATACATGTTATAATGCTAGTGGCATTATAGACGAGCAATTTAATATAATGCGCGTAGGCGGCCGGAGCGGTGGCAGTCGCGTTAAATCTAGCTCTGGGGGTCTTCCTAAGCGCGCGCTAGCGCGCTTCGGGTTGCGGGCCTTAGGGGATGCCCCTGTGCACTGCGGGAAAAACAAATTGTCTCGGCGCGCGACAGCGCGCCGGTCACTATTAAGCGGCCGGGATAAAAAGTAGCCTATGCGCTGCCTCGGCTTAGTCATCCGAGGGTGTCAGCGAAGGACCCCATACCAACTTATTATATTTATTTACGTGAAAGACTAAGTGCATGGGGGACATGCCCATGCCATACTTAGAAAACTAGGGACGACTTTTATACTTGTCGTAATATTAGTAGGATACGGCATTACTTTCAGCCATGTACCGGGTATATGTATCGGTCGGTGACTGGGGAGAATATTTGCCCCGCCCACGGCCGATCGACACCCCTGCCTGTTACCGCCGCCCTACCGGATGTAAAGACAAGACAAAGGACAGAACAAGTATATACAATAAAATTATGCGTACAAGACTATGTATAGCCCACTATAGGGACAGAACAACTATATTCCATAAATTTGAGAAACTCTAAATGTACACATTTCGTAGGCGCTTTTTCAAGGGCCGATTGTAGTCGGCCATAGTGCGCCTGACTTGTTTCGGAATTCTTCATAATATCCGGTGGAAAAATAAAAATGTGAATTTGAGTCAGAAATTTTGGAAATACCCGGCATCGCTGTCGAGTGGGCTATTTACATCAACAGCTCCCTCGGTTGTGGGCGGCCGTCTGGCGGCCTCGCATGTACGTGAGCTAGCCCGCGGAGATGGGCGTGCGGCCCGTTATGTCGGCGCGGTCGAAAAAATTTCCATTCGAATCGCGCCATTCGGGCCACGAATTGCTCGCTACTTTCGTGGACATGTTTGAGGTCTCTCGAGCGATGACGTCATTACGGACGTACCGCCCGTCGCGCTCTTTCAATAGCTGCGGAGGGTTGCGAGCTCTGCAAGTTGCCTCAATCCTCTTTCTGTATTGAAACAGAGACAATAGTTGGATCATACCTAGGCCGGGGCCGCGTACGTGAAGACGCGGCCGAACAAAATCCTAAATAACTTGTACATAGTGTCAGCCTGGTTTTTTACCCAGGGGAAGCGTGGACTGCATGACAGGCCGCAGCAACTGGTTGCGCGCGCGGTCTGTCTGCGCTTTTTGGTTTTTCGCAGCACGTGCTCAACCATCCCAGTCATCCGCAGCCCACGTATCGATTTGGTCAGCCTAGATACCTGACAGTATTCTGCCAGGCTATCGGCTGCCCTCGAAGCGTGAGCCTGGGAGGGAGCTCGTTAAATCTTTAGCAGCACGCTAGCCGCAGCGCCAGACTAATTAACTATAGCATTATCTAACGCCATTTATTGCTCCGCCCACACGCATGCCCCACTCTCGCTGCATAAATTACAAGCGCGATAAAAGACCAGAGATGCATACGTCTATTTATCTAATCCCTGCTAGTTGCCGACCGTCAGCACTTGCCACGCGTGGTAACGTTAAAATTAATACTAACACCACAGTGTCCCTTTCTGTACCTAGCTAGTGGTGTTCAAGCACGCGATTTTTGCTATTGAAAAATAACGTGCTATATAAGACGCTAGTTGCTATATTAACCACCTCTAGCCATTAATGTTAAGAATGGAGATGGACGTCTTATATTAAGTTTACGTTTAGTATGACGGTCAGAATCGACCATAATGGCAAGCTTACAAGCTACAAGAGATCTCGTCCACCAAGCCGAGCAAATGTGTTTTTTCTTTAAGTAGATGAGGTTTTTATTTACAGCAATCCACGAGATAGCACACAACCTCGCGTTTGGCCACAACCGGCCGCTGCACAACCGACTGTTTGGGTTCTTCGCCAACCTGCCTATAGGTATACCGGTGTCGATCAGCTTCAAGAAATACCATCTGGAGCATCATAGGGTAAGTAGCAACGTAATAAATATATACAGTTTTATTTTTATACAATTATAGTTTTTTTTTTACATTTAACCTTTAAGTATGGACGTGGAGTGACACAGGCTACTCGATGTTTTCTTTTTCCTAACCACTTCCCGCAACTTCTCGCGGCCATAGAGGAATAAGATGTCATAGAGTGCTAATGTCATACTAACAGTTTCGATGCACCATTAGACTTTTCAGTGCCTCACAATTCCTATGGAGGGGCTCAGTAGCTTCTGTTTTGTTGTAAAACGAGGAGACGATTTCATTTTCCGATAAATATTACGTAAGTTATGACCATCAAAATATAGGCCGAAGCCTGTCCAAGCCATAATCTAAGTCATAGATTTAAGAAAAGGAAGATACGGTATAGTCTTACGTTCGCCTGCTCAAAGCTGAGCTAGAAACAACTACACCCGCACTCTTACTCACACGCATGCATTTACGAGATAGTAAACATTAGAAGCAATGACAGAGATAGGAAAACGCACTTTCAGTGTAGCACGAACGAGATGGACCGGGTAATCCTTGCGACCAATGAACGATCACCGCCTTGCGCATGCAGTCATAGTAGCCCAAGCGGTGACTGTCAGAAAACGCTTAGTCTTTTGGTATGGAGAATACCTACTTACGAACATGTTAATTTTTAAAAATTTGTATACCTAAATTTGGTATTAATATTTTGGCGGCAAGAGTTAAATGAAATATGTAACAACAAACATAACATAAAAATACTTCTTTGAATATTGTAAGAAATATACTTAAATTCATATATCTCCGAAAGTCTACTTTTGTTTTTGTAATTTTATTTCCAATCAATTGCCATATACAGGATGTAACAGAAAGGGTATGTTAAGCGAAAAGCTGTATAAATAGCCCACTATAGAGAACCTATTTCCAAAATTTGAGACTCGAAATCACATTTTTATTTTTCAAGATTGTATGAAAATTCCTGAGATATTTAAAAATTCTCCATACTATCGGGAAAAATAAACATGTGATTTCGGATCTCAAATTTTGTGGATAGGTTCTCTATAGGGGCCTATTTACATAGCTTTTCGCTTAACATACCCTTTTTGTTACACCCTGTATATAACGCTTATCGCCAAAAAGTGAGATTAAACTTTTTTCATTTTTATTATGCTATCATACAAGGCAAAGCTAAAAACATACTATAGCACAACGGTTTTTTCGACTCGCCGCTTGGTCTATAAAATTGAAGGCGGAAGTTGACAGTTGACATTGACAGTGGCGTAAGTGACGTTGACGTATGGCGCGTATCGTTTCATTCGTGCACACCTGTATTCATATACTCTTTACTTTTCTCTCACATATTGCACGAATAACATTTATTATTTGAAAATATTTTTCGACAAAATTGTAATGATATAAATTTTTAAATACTTACGCATAATACGTGATTCCAGACGACTTTGTTACATTCCGTGAATGATTATGACACTTGTGAAAAAATCAAGAAGGCATTGTTAATGCTATTTCGTTCAGTTAAAAATATCTTAACGCAACGAGAACGTGTGACGCAGTCTACGTCGCGCTGGCGACTGACGGGTAATGAGACCATGGACCTATTTTTGCATTCTCGTTTTATGAGGCATTATGGCTAATCCTCCTTTTCTGTAAATCTCTGGTCTAAGGGTAATTATTAGCTGACGTAGGTGTTTTGTGTTTTTGTTAAATACTGAATACATAGTCGTCAAATACGGATATGTTTTTTCATAACTAAAGTGTCGATTAGGGTCCAAAGTAATAGACTCGTTTTTTCCAATCCCACAGTACCAAGGCGACGAAGTAATAGACACAGACCTGCCGACGCTCATAGAAGCGAAACTCTTCAACACCACCTTCGGCAAGTTCATCTGGATATGCCTCCAGCCGTTTTTCTACTCCTTTCGCCCGTTGGTCGTAAGGCCTAAGCCGCCTACGCCTATGGAGCTGATCAATCTGGTTATACAGCTGTTTTTCGATGCTGTGGTCATCAAGTTATTTGGTAAGTGTTTTGGGTGACCTTTACAGGGTATTCAAGGGGGTATTTAAGTGAAATGTCATGTTGATAGCACGCTTTTGGGATTCTATAAAAAAAAAACAACTACTTAAACAAAAAATAATGTTCCCGGAAACTGCATCCAAATCGGTTAAGCCGTTTTTGAGATTATATTATATTAGTGGACTCGCGCACTTCGTCCGCGTGGACTGCAGAAAAAAACAAAATGTCAAAATTATCCGGGATAAAGTTCGTCTCTTGCTTTTCTCGGAGTGTTCGCTCATATTTTTTAGATGTGACCCGAGATAAAAAACCCGTAGAAGGATATGTTTTGCCTATGTGTAGAACGCGATAATCCAGGGCCCGGTGGGGCCGGAGGGGTTCCCAAACTTTTTTTCTCATAGAAGCTTTAATAGAAGAAAATGGCCCCTTTCAAAAGTGCATTTTCGAGAAATAAATGGCAATTACTGGTTCTATTTTAAAGGTAGACCCCCTACAGGCTACAATTTTGTATGGAGTTAGCCACATTATCTGTTTTTTCTGCAGTTAAGTTTTTCGTATTGATATTTTTGAGTACAGTGTGAACGAACCCCCATTTTTTCTCGCGCACTTCGTCCGCGTGGATCAACGTAGGGACCCCCTATGTGTTAATACATCGACCCCTTTCAAAAGGTCTCCTGTACACCACATTATCTACGGACCCCTTTTTTCACATCAACGGACCCCCATCGGTCCCTGTGGATATGGACCACTTTGGGAACCACTGATCCAGGGTGTCAGCTAACTAACTGCCATATTTTTTTAAATAATTAAATAGGCTTACGCTTGACCACAACGCGCCTGATGGTAACAAAACCAAAAAACAGTGACCTCTAACTAAATACAATGATATTTGTTCAGGATTTCACATGAGGTAATTCATATAATATTAATTTATCTATTTCCAGGCTGGAAAGTATTGGGATACCTGATCTTCGGTGGCATCATGGCGATGGGAGTACATCCTGTGGCAGGTGATTTATTTTATCTTTACGTGCAATACCCAAAGTACAAAAATCAAAAATCATTCTTTTAGGTAATTATAAAGGTTCCTATTAAACATCTCATTACATATCTTTATACAGATAACGATACATTAATAAAGTAAAATATACTAAAAAATTCTTTCACCCTGTATATACAGGATGTTTTCAAAAAGGGTACAAATGTCTTATCATGAAATATAAAGTATGTTTATGCCAAAATTAAAAATCCCATAAAAAAAAAATCCCTTTTTGAAAAAAAAGTAATTTAAATGTCTCAGGGTCAAAGATCGTGCGAAATTTCATAGGTCTAGGTTTATAACAGTTTTTTTTATAGACAGATATTAATTATTTTTATTTCCAGGCTGAAAATTGGGAATACCTGATCTTCGGTGGCATCATGGCGATGGGAGTACTATCCTGTGGCAGGTTTTATTTTATCTTTACAATACAAAGCAGAAAAACATGCAGTCGTATTTACTCAGGACATTTGGACCCTATTAATATTTATGAAACTAGACACTTCCCAGGTATGCTTCCATGGAGAAAAATGATCGTAATGAGGAGATTCTTCACCCGTAGTTTTCGGGAACGTTGAACCCACGACCAAAAAGCCGCTATCATCCTTATATATGGCTTTGTTCATTTCTACCTAAGGATTCTATGTTTCTTTCTACCCTGTTTGTCTTGTTCCATTATTGCTATTGTAACTGTGTATGTGAAGGCCATGGAATAATAAGTTCCCGAGAACCCATTATCACACTTTTGAAGCAATTTTTAGTCGGTCAAATTGACCTACTTTTATTTCTCCCCGTGGTAATTTTTACAACCTATTTAGTATATTACAACTCAAGGAAGTGATAATATTTCTCGATGTGGCAACAATCCGCGGGTTAGAAGAGCGGAAGATGCGGGATTTTCGCCTCGTTTTTTGCTTCACTACCCGGCATACATTTGTCATTGATGACTCCTGGGAACTTGTTATTCTATGGTATAGTCTTCAAATAAAAACCTATTCTGTTCCATTCATGGTTATAATTTCTACTCCCGCCCCCAGGCCACTTCATATCAGAGCACTACATGTTCCGTAAAGGCTACGAGACATACTCTTACTACGGGCCACTGAACTGGATAACTTTCAACGTGGGCTACCATAACGAGCACCATGACTTCCCAGCGGTGCCCGGCAGTAGGCTTCCTGAGGTATGTTTCGGCCCATATTAGCATTTCAGCCATTTACGTCGGAGATATTTATGGACGGCCGATTGGTGTAATAGGTAGTGGCCCTACCTGCGACGCCATAGGTCCTGGGTTCGAATCCCGGTAGGTGCAAACATTGATATGATGAATATCGATGTTTGTTTCCGAGTCACGGATGTTTCTATACTTATCTATGTATTTATATACCGTTGCTTAGTACCCACGACACAAGACCTTATGTATGGGACTAAGTTAATGACTTAATGTGTTGTGAAGTGTGCGAATATTTATTAATATTTATTTACTCTATGTGTGTATGTGAAAGTGTCTACGCAAATACAGGTGCACTCTCTATTCTTAAGTAACCAGGTTAGCCGGTAGACTGCCGTAGAGATATGGCGTGAGACCAACGACTTTAAGCTCTTTCTGAGGCACACAAGCTAAGTGTAAATTTTTACAATACTCGTATATTCATAAATTCAGTAAGTACGTACCTGATATCAAATTTACGCCATCTGATTGGAGGGCGCACGTCTAACACTCTGAGCTATCGCCGTTTATTTTAAAAGTAGGTACCTATGTACCTACCACCATATCAAATACTTGATGTAAGAGACAACTTTGTTCTTTTAATACTTCGTATTCTTTGTAACATCACGATCATTTTTTTCTATGGAAGCACCCCTGGGAAACCACGGGTTTCCAAGATATTGAGGTCCAAAGTTACATTGATATTATCAATTTTTTTACATAAATCCATCTGAAATCGGTTATCAAACATTTTTTTCAAAGATACCATGTCAAAATGTTATAATGTTAGTTTTGTAGGTTGTACATTTGTACTTTGAGCATCAAACGAATACATTGCTTGCAATAAAATGTCAGTATTTTTTCATATTTTTTGTCGTTTCCCAAGGTTGGTTCCATAGAAGAAAATGATAGACCTTACAAAGAATACGATGTATTAAAAAAACATTGTAGTCTTTTTACACCCAGTATAGAAGGTACTATATAAAAATCGACAAATAAAAAAACCCTATATATTTTTTCCGCCTTTGAGGGAATTTGGCCCTAAAAAAAAATCGAAAATCAAACTTCCTTCCACGTTGCTTGTCAGGAGCTATCGATGTAGTTCGCTATTCTCATCGATAGATTTCCGAATGGTACTGTTAAACAGTTTAACGTATAAAACTAATTACTAGCTTGGGCCAAAGTTACCCCCTGGGGCTAAAGTGCCCCCAAGTTACGGGGCTGCTTTCGTGTCGCAATTTTAAAGTTCTTTTTTTATTTTATATGACTTAATATGCCATGTGTTTGTGCTACATACATATTTGTAGTGGCCGCCCGCAATTCCGTCCACGCAATCTTGGGAATTGCCGTTTTTCCTATTCCCGTGGGAATTTCAGGAAATCTTTTCTTATGCCATACAAAGAACATACCCTCCAAGTTTCAGGTCTCCTAAGATTGGCAGTTTAGATTCAGAACAAAGGATTTTATTCATATGTATGTATATTTTCAGGTAAAACGTATAGCAGCAGAATTCTACGATAACCTACCCCAACACAGCAGTTGGTCATCGGTGCTTTACGACTTCGTAATGGATCCGGACATCGGTCCGTACGCCCGGATCAAGAGGAAACATCACGGATTGGACAGTTAGGTAGGGATATTTTGTTATTTACCCGACAGCGCCAGAATTTTTATGTTTTTTGAGTGTATGTATGTACATATATGTTTCTTTGACACACACTATGGATCCGGACATTGGTACCTATGCCCGGATAAAGAGGAAACATCACGGATTGAACAGTCAGGTAGAAATATTTTGTTAACAGGTTCCCTGTACCATGAATCATATTTGATACATGCAACACATTTTTGTACTAACACTGACAAGTTCATGTATCATATGTGTACAAATTTGTAGGGTATTTTGGTTACTTATTTCTACTGGACGTAGTAAGGAGGAAAACAAAACTTTGGACATTTACTAAATTAAATATTGTTTTATATGGGACAGCGCCAGATTTTCTATGTTTTTCGATAGTATATATGTATGTTTATTTGGCACGGTTTAGAGCCTAAACGGCTTGTCGCATTAGAGATTGAGAGGTGTAATTAGATTCGTGTTAGTCGTGAGAGTGTCCCACTGGGTCAAAATTTATACGCAGTCGGGTTTTTTTCTTTAAGTAAATGATATAGATCATGTTTCAAGTTCCTGTGTCCCATATATGGGGTATAGGACTTCCATAGTTTATTTTTACACCCAATAAGGGATTATGACAGTAATTTTAATTGTATTGTAGCTGTCCCCAATTTTGTCGTATATGTCCCCAAAATGGGTACATTTTTGTCGTATCTGTACCCAACTGGGTACAACTACAATTTATTACACAAGTACATTTTAGAATTATTTGTCTCAAAAAATACTTGATATTGTGTTATTCTAATAATGAAACGGTTTTAATTTAATAGCCATAATTTTAATGGCGAATTTTAGTTTCAAATAAAAAAAGTCAATACCAATGATTGAATAGTGTATAATATTTTAGATTAAGTTAATGTTTGTTATATTTTTTTTTATAAATTAATTTATCTTGGTACAATATACTTATTGTTCTAAGCAATTTAGTCTTTAAAGCACTCTTAAAATTCAACTTTATCAGTCGCAAACAAATAATAATATCAATGTAATTTCTAAGAAAAGCAAATATGGAGTTAATTCTAATTATTTACCTTGCTGACTTGTATTGCATTAAAAAAAACTACTACATAGCGATGCATTTTAATGTGTGAAAATTTACTTCATACCTACCCTACCTTTGTAGCTTATTTTTTAAATGTATGTTTGTGTTTTAGAAAAAAATGTGTGCCTTATATGACCTTTTCGGGTTTATTCCCAATCGTCCCCACTGGGTACGAGTGGGAAAACAGTTTCGTTCGTGTGACGATTGGAACTTTTTATTTCCCAGTCGTTCTTTTTTATGTTTGCCTACCACTGGGGACGAACGAAACTTTTTTTTGCCACTCGTGCCCAGTGGGGACGACCGTAAATAAACCCCTTTTCGATAAAACTCATAGAATGTAACATTAAATTACATGTAAGTAAACTTACATCAATCATCAATAATCATCAACTTACAACAATCATTGTGTTTGTGCCCGATGAGCGGCGGTAGGCTCACCCCTTATTACGTGGAACTTGGTCTAGCCGGTAATGGACGTGATTATATGTGTGTGTGTATTTAGTAATTATAAAGCATTACTTTTCTGTACCTGACACTTCGAGAGCATTCTTGCACATATGCCTATTTGTACAAATGCAGTTCCTGAAATTATATATTTTGAGATTTACGCAGTCTCAATTCACAGGTATATTCTTTCAGTTTAGTTTAAATAATTTTTTTGGGTGTATTTAAATTTTTTAATTAAATTCTACTTATATTAGATTCGCTTTGTGTGGATCTGAGTATCATTTTATTTTTCTGCAGATTGTTTTTAATCGGTAATTGAAAAATAATAATGAATAGTTCCTATAGTTCCGTTCTTAGAGATGAGCTTCCATGCTTATAATTTCTACATTTCTAGGCATTTCAAGGTACTTGAAAACTATTCTACTATACTTATTTTCTGCATTTAATACCAAATGTAGATAAATGTTCACAGGTATATAATTATAATACCAAATGTAGATATAATTATTTACCTGTGAACTATAGACTGATTTAACAGTGTAATACTTATTTAAATCAGTGGTTCCCAAAGTGGTCCAGGTGGACCCCCAGGGGTCTATAGGAGACTCGATGGGGGTCTACGTTAGCGTGAAAAAATGGGGGTTCACAATTAATTTGTATGTGATGTGGGCCTGTAGGGGGTCCACCAGAACCAGTTAACTTTTGAAAGGGGTCTATGAGGAATAAAAGTTTGGGAGCCCCTGGTTTAAATAATTATTTATTTATGTATGTAACATTTTTCATTTGGGTTTTTAGCATTTAGGCTATCTTTCCTCCAGAGATGTGCAATGCTACATTGCTATGTTTGCGTGTGATATACACCAAGCATATTCATTGGCCCATGACGTCAATTAATTTGATTGGTTAATATCAAACGCATCAATTGCAACGTAGCATAGCCTGAAAGGCAGCCGCACGGCTAAATATTATCTATGTTGAAAAAATCACAAGTGACCGAAATAGGTCTTTATTTTTTAAGAGGACCCTATGTTTATGTTAAATTTTTTATGCAAATTGGGACGATTTCAGATTTGTATAATTTTATTGTGTCAAATATGCGTTGCTTGGTGTGTATACTAAATACTTAGATAATGTAACACGTCGTTTCGCGATGACGTTTGTTGTCGTCACACTCCAACCAATAGTGTTAAGGTCACACACTTAAACATCGCTAACACCGTTCCACCCAACACCGCCCTAAACTTTGCAACGCGGCTATAGCAGGTATCCAGCTGTCCACCCGCCGACCGCTCTCGCTCTCGTATTTTAGTAACTCGAACACGGCGCGGCGATTGCTAAGTGAGCGCGATTCCGCGCGGCCACCTCAACTACCGTGTCGACGGCGGTAAGCTCGATCGGTCTGTCTGCTATTTATGATGTGTAAAATATATCTAAAGAGCAAATTGTATTTGAAGTATATTCTTTTTGCCGGGTGGGCGCAGCGTGTAAGTGGGCTTTCAACAAACTCAAAGGCGAACCTTTGTCGATTCGATCGATAATGTTACTTTGTCTTAGCCCTCAGGGTGTAACAGAGGGGTAAATATGTTAGTTTCTCTTCTGTTACACCACCATTGAAACAAAGGACTGTATTAAAATTATACAAATCTAGAGTTGCCATTTTTTTAAGTATACAATTTTGTATATTTTATGCATCTCAAGTTGTACCTATATATTAGTTTTGTTTATAAATGTATTCTAATTTTTAGTATTTTGATATTGTAGATTGATTAAATATTAATTTGTATTTTCGATAATAAATCATTGTATTATAAACGTGATAGTAGAGATATTCAGTTAATATTTTAATTAATCTTCCGACACAATGTCGAGTCGATTATCGCCCTTTAGTTATTTATTACTTTTTTTTATATAAAAAAGGACAATGCCCAACTTTATATTATCAATAATTTTATTAATGTTGTAGTTAACATAGTATCTTGAAAATGTTTTGTTATGTTGTCTTCAGTTGTCTCAAATAAAGGTTTTTACAAGTATAAATAAATACGATATGTAAGCATAACTCGGAAATTAATTTCATTGTTATTTTAAGACGCTCTTTGCCGTGTACTCATCAACTTTAAATAGCCCTAGTATAGTTTACAAAAATCACTCGAAAATGAGATACAGGTAAAAAGTGAGCGTTGTCCTTTTAAAGAATGTTTTATTTTTATAACGATGTAATCAGTGTAAAATAATAAACAAGGTCATAACTACAGGTATCTCTAGTTAATATACTCTTGAAGAATGTTCTAAAATGTTTTGTAATAATAAACTACATGTATACTGTTGGGAGATGTAATAAATTGTATATTTCAATATTTATTATGTTTTATTTTAATGTGAAAATTATTGGGATTTTTGTGGTTGTATTAATAAGGAAGGGCCAATTATTATTCTAATGGTCAGATATAGCCTTCAGATAAGGACAAAGTTGATGCTGTCTCTATCTTGAACAAGTTTTAGATACAGGCAGCATGAGAACTTGCCTATTAAAAAATCAGCCCAAATTTAAAAAGACCATAACTAAAGGACTAAGTGATGTGAGTGGATTCGACTAATACCTTAGGACCCATAGTAAACCTAACCTGCCCACGGTGCACCTTGCTACGGACGAGGTTCTGACGCTAAAAGCCTATTCATTGTCAGCCTATTGCAGTCCACTGCTGGACGTAGGCCTCCCCCAGTGTACGCCACATGGCTCGATCTCCCGTTTTTGCCATCCAGTCACTACCAGCCGTCCTCTTTAAGTCATCGGTCCATCTGGCCGGAGGACGCCCAACGCTACGCTTGCCGAGGCGCGGTATCCATTCGAGAACCCGTTTACTCCACCGTCCATTGGTTCTACGACAGATGTGGCCTGCCCACTGCCACCTCAGTCTGCTACATTTCGAGACTATGTCTGTCACGTTGGTCTTCTGCCGGATAATCTCGTTTCGGACTTTATCCATTAGCGAGATTCCGAGCATTGACCTTTCCATAGCTCTCTGAGTGACATGTAATCGGTGAGCCAGCCCCACCGTCAGGTTCCACGTCTCGGCTCCGTAAGTCATGGCTGGTAGAACGCACTGATCGAACACCTTGGTGATCGAAAGCCTATTATAATACCTATTTAAAATGACTCGGTTACATTTCCCATTGGATTCGTTACTGATACATTGTTGTATTTGTGCCCGAAAAGTGGCGGTAGGCTCACCACGGCGAATTTATTAGGCACAATTCTGCCAAACTTCTTTGGGGGACAATGGCGTTACTATATCGCAGCTTTCATACTATAGGGGCACAACTCTAAAAAAAAATGAGTATTGGGAAAATGCGTTTAAGATGTAGCCGTATTGATTTTGTATCCAAATATTGTAAAAACTTGAAATTACAAAATTTTCGAGATGTGCCCCTATAGTATCAAAGCTACGTTTTACATATTATGTATCTAAAAGACTTGTCAATGAATCCTTGACATTCTAGAAGATAGCAAATAAAACAACAACCTCTTCTCCATACGTTTATTATCTAAATTACAACTCCAGCAATATGCATGCGTGTATAAAAGTAAAAATATGTTTATCTTGCAAAACCGGACGGATCTGATTTAAGTAGAAATACATTTTTTGGGCGGATTCCACTAACCTATCTACAAACAAAATTTTAAGTAAATCAGTGCAGTCTAGTGCATGAATTATTATTCTTATTATTTATTATACACAAAATACATGTAAAATCGCAATTAACATAGGGACAATGTACAAAGGCGGGATTATACGTAAGAATTATTTCATCCAATCAAGAGTTTAAAATGAATTATTATTATGTTATGGCAATCCAATAATACAAGATTAGTGATTTAAAAACTAAAATACAAATAAAGTCAATACAAATATTAAAATATAAATTCTTTAAAGTTGGTGAAATAAAAAAGTACCGTAACAGGGTACTTGGCCTTAAGGGGTAACTTTGGCCCAGGCTTAAAAACCAGTTTTAGCATCTCCACACAAATATCGATCGATAAGATATGCGAAATACATCGAGTACCTACTCATGATGAGCAGTGTGGAGTGGAGTTTTTTTCCGGGCCAAAGTTGCCCCACGGGGCTAAAATACCCCGATGGTACGGTACTAATATAAAAATAATCCTTCATTTTTAAGTATCTACAATAATGATTTTATGTATTTATTTTACCCTTAGAATAACGACTCCCCAGAAAAAGTCACGAATAAAAATGTATGCCGGATAGTGCAGAGAAAATCCCGCATCTTACGCTCTTCTAAACCGCGGATCGTTGCCAGTTCGAGTAATATCACTTTTTAGAGTTATAGATTGTGTAGCGGAGCCATCACTTCGGGGTCACCAATTTGGGGGTGGTGAAAAGGGAAGCGCTTCCGGCCCCATCGGGCCACTAGTCGTTGTTTGGCCCATGTATATATTCCAATCATTGTGGGAAACTTCGATATCGCGTTCTAGGATTTGCATTCGATTGTGGTTCTCTCTTGCATCCGATAGATGGCTCCGCTACAGTTGTAAACCCATATACTTACCTAAGAATAGGGTGAATGTGGCTCCATAAAGGGGTCAAATAAAAATCAATTTGACTAACTGAGTGCGTGATCATGAGTTTTGGAGAACTTAATATTCTACACTATACAGGGTGTTTTTTGTTGTCACCATTAACGAAGGGTACGTACTCTATACATAAAATAAAGTAAGTTTATGCCAAAAATTATGCTGGGAAACGAGGTAAATTTTTTTTTTTTACTTGATCGGGCGAAATTTATAGTGTCCAGTGTTTATGCTAGTTTTTTCATAGACAGATATTAATAAATTCTCGTGAAAAAATCTTGCTACACGCGTCTATGTGCATTTATGCAGAAAATCGCAGTCTATTTACTCAACTTTGGACCCTAATATTTTGGAAACCAGACACTTCCCAGGTATGCTTTCATGGAGAAAAATGATCGTGATGATGAGGAGATTCCGTAGTTTTCGGGAACGTTGACGACCAAAAATCATCCTGTATATATCTACCCTACAAAACTACTGGTAAACATACAAAATAAATTGTGCACATATAGGCACAGTGATAAGAAGGCACACACATATGTTTAATGGTGGGAAAGTAATTTATATTGTGGCATAATAATACAGGTGGACATACCTTTTAAATCTTCTATATGAAGTAACATGGCCTAACTGTTAAAACTACTGAAGCAAGTGTGGGGGTGGGGAAAAGGGAAGCGCTTCCGGCCCCACCGGGCCACTAGTTATTGTTTGGCCCATGTATATATTCCAATCATTGTGAGAAACTTCGATATCGCGTTCTAGGATTTCTATTGGGCTGTGGTTCCGTTTTGCATATTATATTTATACACTATGTAATATGATTTCATATAAATATAATATTCAGTTATGTCGCTTTATAATTAATTACATTTTAAGTGAGATTCTAGTGTGATTTCTTAAAAACTAACATTATAAACGCTAAACCTTAACTCAGTAAATTCCAATGGACGGAAAATCTATAACAAATAAGGGCCTTTGTGATATATTTTTCTTAAAATCTAATTTCTGGTTCATCGTTTTATGTATTTATCTATACAGGGTGTAACAGAAGGGTGTGTTAAGCAATATGCTATAAATATAACACTATTCGGAACTCGAAATAACAATATGTTTATTTCTCCAGATAGTAGTTTATTTATTTATAAATAAATAAATAAATATTTTGAAGTTGGGTTTCTTATTATAGTTGGCTATACATGTTATGTTATAACCTGAAATGATTATCTACTCAAAACATGATACAATAAATTTATTATTTCATTTAGGGGCATGTCTCGCCAAAACAACGTGGCATGTAAAGATTTTATTCATTCAATTATTTTGTTACTGAAATTCTCATACATTTTGGTAATCTATAGCGGGCAATATCCATAGTATGTATTTCGCTTAACATACCCCATATTTTACACCCTGTATACTCATTTAAACAGTAGTCTCAAACCCCGGTTCAGTATTAAACGGCGTAGATTCATCAACATCATCCAAATTCGATAGATCCCGTTTTAACTCATCTATCGAATCCAAAGTCTTTGATCTGGACGTTTCATCCAAAGAATCTGGCGTATACTTCGACTTTGGATCATCCAAAGAATCTATAGTATACCCCGACTTTGGATCTATAGATCTACCATACTTGGCATCGTCAATAGAATCAGTGTATTTGGAACGTTTTGAACTGTCATCTATAGAATCTATGGTGTGTTTTGAGACGTCTCTTTTCAGCGGAGATTCCTCTATGGTTTCCATAGTGGTTTTGGAGATGTCTCTGTCAGGATATCATATTTGTGAGGCTGGCATTGTGGAGACGGTGCTGTGTGGTGTGGTCGGACGGGAACCCGCGAGGGAGGCGTTTAGGGAGGCCATGGTACCCATCTGTAATAGAGAGAACTTTATTAACTTACCGCCTGTGTTTATGCGGGGCTTCGCTAGAATACATCAGCTGCATCTCCTTCCGCGCCTGTCGTGAGATTCGGCTAAGGGAAGTCGGGGGTATTTTCTCAGGTGAAAGCTTATGACTGGCTGGACACATGTATCTCCGCTGCCTGATGATCTACGGCCTTCGAAATATGTTCAAATTTTTGTGACGGGAGCTATAGGTAATGATAACCTGAATTTGTGACGGAGAAACTTTACATAGTTTCAAAAATATTGATCATTTAAGTTTTCCCATACAAACATCCATTAATATTGCGAGGTGACCATAATTTTACAGAAATAAAGGATTTGTTTTTAATTTTGTTGAAATTTTGCATACATATAGTTAGGAGTACGGCGAAGATATAGGCTACATTCTATACCTACCTACATTCGGTCAAAGCGGCAACAGCTAGTGGAAGTAAAGGGCGCCAAATGAAACTCCTCCTGTTTAATGGCACCCTGAACCTAATTGTAATATATTTATAATGAAAAAAAATTAAATTCAATCTGAATCTTACCCTCAAATGAGCCAAATCCTCCAGTTTCGTCAAATCAGACAGCTCCAAATACAGGCTGTAAACGAGGAGCCATCCATACGCGCCGACCAGACAAAAGACCATCCAGCACAAGCACATTAGCACGTTGTACGCAAATATCATGTCGTTGACTATAGACGCGAATATAAAAGCCACTAGACGGAATAGGATGAAAATGCCGAAGGTGAACAGCCAGGGGACGATTTTTTTCTCGTATTCCTGCAATGGAAAAGGTTATTTTACATTTTAATAATAAACTATGTACATAAAGACGTCATTTTCGATTGGATCCATCCATGGGAGCTATACGGTGAAACGCACTCTAGATCCTAGTACTTATTTAATCTTACGGATCCCTCAGTCAAACAGCGCAAGCAGTTTTCTGGGACGTTGTACCTAGTTTTAAGTCTTTTAATGTATAAAGAATAATAAACAAAAATAAATAAATAAGCACGGAATGCGAGAGGTCGTGAGTTCAAGTCTCACTCGGGTGATTTTTTTTTTTTCATTTCATAATACTATACATATAATAAAAATGTAACGGATCGCTGTCTGTACATGGAAGATATATGAGAAAAAATATTATAGGAGACCTTTGTCACGCTAATCTCAGAACCCACGGCTGAACGACGATTTCGATGCAGTTTTCAGGAATATATTGTGACTTCACATATAGGCTACTTTTTATCCCGGGAAAATGTTTTTATCCCGGATAATTTCGACATTTTGTTTTTTTCTGTAGTCCACGCGGACGGAGTCGCGGGCGTCCACTAGTTTCATAATATTATTTCTAAATAAATAACCGGCGCGGCGGAAGGGTCACCTCTTACCATATGGGACTATACCTGGATACCATAGGATAACTGATAAAGAAAACCCTGTATATATTCCTGTGCTGGTGCGTGGCTTCACTAGAATACATCAGCTGCATCTCCTTCCGTGCATGTCGTAAGAGTCGACTAAGGAACTCGGGGACGTTCTCTCAGGCGATGAGGTAGCAACTTGTAACTGATCATTTACACCCTGTCCCCGATATGCAAAACGTCGCTGTGGGGCCTCCTTTATGATCCTGCAGCCGTGTCTATTATGTATGTATACCACTAGAACCAGAGTGGCCCAAATACAAAATACGAATATGTGGATATATGCCAAAATACTATGCTCTATTAATATTTTAATAAGAATCAAGATGACAACATATTTTTTTTATGTCTCTATGATTGTTTACTGAAATTACCTTTGACCACTCTGGCTTTGAGCTTGGGGGTTTGAAAGGGGCTTGTCGTGCTTACAATATTTTCACAAATTGTGGTTTGGGCCACTCTGGTTCTGGTGGCCTCATATATGACTTACCTTATTCTGATCTCGAATCACTAACTACAATGAGCAGCGTGAATAATGAAAATGATGAAATGTTAATTTTGAATAATACAATGAGAGTATTTCTATTTGTATCGAAAAATCACACAGTAAAAGAAACATTGGCGAAAGAAAATGTTATGTAAGAAATTACATATATTGCGGGCATAGATAATGTAACAATTTTACCAGCGACAACGTAGGTGACAAAATTATCGAATCATCTCCGAACCAATAGTGGATACACTTCATTACGTCATTTACCAACGCGTTAAATAAAGGCTTCCAATTGGTGAAAATTTAGCTAACTTCGCTTCGCTGTTGCGCATAAAATTAATACATTGTCTAAGAACTCTGCACGTATATGTCTATATCAGAAATTTGCTTCTTGAAGATGAAATGTGGTTAATTCTGACTGCCATACTAAAACATAAACTGTAAAATTAGTTCTACCGGGCCCCTTATTACCTAACTAGCAAAAGCAAAGCGCTAGCGAAAATTGTACAAAAATCGCTGATTGAAGCGTAAAATGAATTTCAAAGGAACTTTGACATTTCAAGGCGAATATTGTACAATTTTCGCTATTGCTTTGCTTCGGCTTTGCTATTGCTTTTACGTAATCAGGGGGGTCTAAGTGTGACAGTCAGAATCGACTCAATGAATGTGTAAAAGCCAGTGAATGATTTCAAAGTTACATGATTTTAATATCACATACAGGGTAGCATAAAGGGATCTTGCTAAAAGGGATATCCTAAATAATAAAGCTTGTGACAAACTCACCTTCCTCAAAGCAATGATCAGTGTGATGCTGGTGACCAGCACTGCTATGGATCCGATCCAGGAGAAGAGAGAGAATACCACCAGGACATTTCTTACTGAAAAAAAAACACCATTGATGATGATCTCCGACCGTATTTCGATCAAGGCGACCAATCTCTACCGAGATTGGCCAGGTACGCAGGAGATATTACAGTGCACAAGCGTGTGCGCAAACACAGATGCACTCTCTATTCCGTTACTCTCATAGTCCGATGGGACGGAAAGCCGACACGACCGGAGAGAGATATGGCGCAGGACCAACGGTTTTACGTGCTTTCCGAGGCACGAGCTAAGTGACAATTTTGCAACATTAAAATCTGTACATGAAATAAATTCACTGGTACAGGCCCGTGACTGGGATCCAACTTACGCCTCCCGTTTGGAAGGTGCACGTCTTAACCACTGGGCTATCACCGCTTATAAAAACACCATTATTATGTAGAATAAGCACAGCTTTGTACATATTCCTTGTCGTAAAATAAACTTTATTTGTGAAAACTTTACTGTGTACAATAAAGCATAAGAATATCTGAAATTTTCAATTTGAAATCAGTATATTGACGGTGAAGTGACAATACCTCCTAACTAACATTTTTTTAAGAAATAGACTTTTTTAATGCAATATACTTATAATTCAATAATAAGTATAATATTCCATTAAAAAAACGACTTGTTAAAAAAAATGTTAGTTAGGTAGGAGATATTGTCACTTCATCGTCGAATATCTGTTCAAACAAAACTGCAAAAATACTGTATTTTTTTGGATATAACAATTAATTTCCAAGATTCCGATTTCTCAACTCGAATACCTACTACACTAAAATACACCACTACCATCATACAATACATGAGACTAGTAAAGGTAGTTCGAAATTTATCATACCAATGTTACGTGCAAATGAAATCATATAGTAATAAAAAGTGCAGAGGAATTATTAAAGATAGTACTGTCCTAATTTAGGACTAGAAATAAAAAAATAAGAATGAATTTAGTCTTATGATTTGCTGAAACGTTCAGCTATTAGAGAAATTTGTAAACTTGTTAATACTAGCGTACCTAGGATGAAGTCAGGCTAAAATAGTGTAAACTAACAAACCCTTGTAGTCACCCAACCTGGAGCACTGCCAACATAGACAAACTCAAAGCTGATGATATAGTAACCATAATGGACGGAGCCTGGAGCCGCCATGCCGAGGCAGTACAGGTCGAAGATACTCTGCGCAAATGTGAACAGGGATATGAACTGAAACAAATAAATTCACTGTGAAATTTTATGGAGTATCTGTACCTTTCCAGTGTTAAGTCAGGGCTTCACTAAAATGAATCAGCTGAATCTCTTTTCTTTATTTTATAAAGAAAAACATGAACGTAGAAAGAATAACGGACAGTGAGGCATTCATAGTAAGCTCGGTAATGATATTCCATGGAGTAGGGATGTGTTATGATGCGTTATCCACCATACAAACCATAGTAAGTTTGGCGCCTACTACAAAATACGCACACATGCGCAACGTGCCTCCATTTTGGTGCTTCAATCTGTGCGTTGACAGCATTATGTCAGTTGTTCTTTATACATTCATGAAGAAAAACAATTCCACATTGATAATGAACCCACAAAGGTGTGCGTACAGATATTTTTTAGTCTTTATTACCAACACATATTATAGATAAACAATATTACAATTTCAGTATATCTACTTACAGAAGAAATATACAATGTTCAGAGATTTCTCACAGCTAACATTTCTTCTACCACGCATGTCAACTAAACTAAGGCAAGCAATGACAACCAATTGGTGTAGTTGGTAGTGGACCTGCCTGCGACGCCATAGGTCCTGGGTTTGAATTCCGGTAGGCGCAAAGATTGATACAATATCTTTATCTATTGATATGATATCGATGTATGTTTCCGAGTCATGGATTTCTATATTAATCTGTGTATTTATACACCGTTGCTTAGTACCCATGACACAAGACCTGAGGGATCTTAGTTAATGTGTTGTGAAGTGTGTGAATATTTATATTTAATGAGCTAGCAACTTAACACTGATTTATAACATCTGGCCTTCTATGCTAAACTTAGGCGTGGATCTCCTTATGGTTCTGGCTACTGCAATTTGGGATTTAGTTTCTAGTGAAGCCCAGCATAAGCACAGGACTAGCTAATATTGATCTAGCTCAGGCCAGCCCAATCCAATCCGGCCCTGGGGCCACATAAGCCCTTCATCTGGCCCGCGACGACATCCATTGATATTCGTTCAGTCCAAAATTTGTTAATCATCTAACTAAATACTTGACTGCAAGAGCGGTCCGTGTATGTTGATCACTAGGTACGAGTAACTGCTCACTAAACTTGGCCCTTCACAAAATTATGTTCTGATCTAGCTAGTACTTACCAAAGATATGCATGCTGTCAATAAAGAGCCTCTTTGTAAATCCAGAAAGTAGGCATCATGCAGTATTGGCTTCTGATACCATGGTACCCTTAGAGATCTTAATGATTTTGTTGATCTGAGGTTGGTTGATGATCTGAAAATAGTGTATCCATAGTTCTATTACATTCAATTGACCTTGGAGATTTTTCATGTATATATTATCCTTTTATTTATGTAATTGCAACATTTATCTTTAGTGAATTATGACTAAAGCTCTTGTTTGCTTAACTAATTCGAATAAATAATACAAAGTGATCCCAATTGGAATTTTATTGGATTCTTAAGTTAATACTTACTTTCCTGTATAATGTGAATACACCGAGGGTGTAGACCTGTAGGTAGACGGGGTTTTGCGCCCGTACATGATTTAATTTTGCTAAATTCTACAAAAATCCTCGGCTCCTTCGTGTACCGAGCAACGGCTTTATAAATGCAAGTTAAACAACTTTCTTACAGCCGGGATAGCTCAATTCCTTTATTTTAAGTAATATCACATACAATTTACTATATTCTCTACACTTGTTGTTGGTTTCATAGTTAGAAAACGGCGAAATTAATAATTTACGAATTTTGCCACACCTCAAAACAGTGTTTGGGCCGTGTTTTTTTAACCACACAAATAGAAAATGACAGTTGGTGAGAAAACCAAAAAACGTCGGAGAAGGAGCAAAAAAACAAAGCCTCGCATATAGTCACGAGGTATATTCTGCCGCATACGTGGTACTGTTTACTACGTGACAAATACGTATGAATGAATAGGCACGATTGGAGGAAGTCTTCGGCACAGTCTTCGGTATAGAAGTGTGCGTTTCCCAGGACGTTTCCATTACATGGTCAAATTAATGTTTCAAAGGTTTGATAGAAGATTAATTGAATCTCACAGGAAGGATTACAGTGATCACGGATCACCGGATCACGAATATACAATAGATCTTGGACTTAAAAATTAGAAAAACAAGTCCAAGACGGTCCAAGTTTTTGGTCTGGCTATAAAACACTATATACTCTCTAATGTCGGCCTGTCTCTCATCTGAGGCCTGTCTGTCACCACCAAAGAATATACTTACTCTCTAACGAGAGGACACCACCATCTGGCTGGGCGCTGCAACTGCAACGGTGCATTCGTATGCCGTCGCATCCGTTTTTTCGGTCCGTTCGGTGGAAACATATTCTAGCCACTATTGGTGTACACAAAGACCTTGCCTTTGCTGGAAATGTTTGTATATGGACGTATAGTAAATCTGTGAACGTACCTACCTAAGTACCTATACAATATATTCTATACCTAGATATTAATTATGAGGTTTCTTTATTAGCAAGTTTAACTAATATCTTGCTAATCGTAGAATAAGATTATGAATATTTTAATAGTAATGTATGAAGGCAATATTATAGTATGACGGTAACTGAATTTGGCTTCAAGATAGAAATTACAATTTTGACATTATGCTAATTTATATTCTAAGAACATTATAAGAAATTCAATTGCAAATTTGCCATTATGAGAAATCGACATAATGAGTTGTCTTTTTGAGATTTTGACATTTCAAGAAGTTGACATACTGAGAAAGACACATTTCGCGTCCGGTTGTCATTTTGAGTGAGCTGAAACCAGCTGAAACGCATATTCTGACTCTTGCTTGGGTTTTCTACATGCCTCGAATTACCCTACCTACTCCAATCACGAATTTGACCAGTTGCGCCTAAATAGAAGAATTCTATGTGAAGTAACTAGTTACTTAATGACAACAAAAACGATATTTTCAGTACAACACTTTTATTTAAATTGCGTGGCTGTCGCCACAACATATTTCTTTTTGGGCATATTCACTGTTTACATAAATCGGACCGCACTGCCACAAACACTTGGGACATTCTTTACTTTTAATTTTCGGATTCTGAATGTCGACCCATCCTAACGGCGATACACGAGATTCTATTGAAACTTTATCAAATTCAATGAAACTTTTCCATTTTTTCTTGCATTTTTCACTGTTAACGCCTGGAGAATTAAGGTATTTTGTGAGCTTTTCGATTTTTTCAGCTGCAGCCATTGCGGGGTTCAGGTTTGCTGATTCGTCGTCACGATCTTGGGTTTCCGAGGTCACGGTGCGGTCGAAGGCGTCTGACTCCCAGGTGCCTTCGGCGGACGCACTGACCAGGGATGCAGCTGTGAAAAGTTTTCAAACTCTTACGCACCTAGGGGCAAACAGACATTAGGGTTAGGTGAAGAGTTAGGTAATAGGCAAAGTGGACTTGTGGATTCTTTCTTATCCATTAATAGCACAGCTGAAAGGACAGATACAGGATAATATTTCTTTAGTGGTGGATGGTTGAGGTCGCCTAGGTAGGTTGTGGCGGTGTGAAGGAAACTTCAGCTTCAGCAGTACATGGATATATTGCCACAACACATAAAGTTAGAATAGAAGGAGAGAATAGTGAAAGTACAGAAAGACAGAAGAAAGTTCACAGACACGAAAGTACATACACAACACATAGATATATAAATAGGCCACCAGTAGCGTAGCGGCACTCGCGTATGTGGGTTGTCGGCGTTGTCGCGGTACAGGGTGGCGTGGACTCTGTGTCACAGTCCTAGGACGACTGGAGGTACCGGCGAATGAGCAGCGTGGTGTGGCGCGATCACGTTCGGCGCCGTCAGCAGTTTTGCTGAACTACGGATATCGCGCGGCGTTGCTTGTGCGTTAAATATAGTGTTGCGAATGTATGACTATGATGTGTGTAATTCTTGTCTTCTTGTAGGTGTACATATATATGAAATATAGTGTATCTGTTTAGTATTAATAAATATTAATACACATATAGATATATATAAATATGTATCAGGTCACCTACAATTTCTTGAAAAGCTAGATCTGGTAAGTGCCATCTTGCGTTGCGTTAATCGTCTAATAGCATATTATCTTTTATTTATGGTTACTGAGGTATGTATCAGAGGAAGACGCAATATGAACAGGAGAGTCCCCACTGGTGTAGACCCTATGACTTACATATAACAGGTACTAAGCGCACTGAACTGGGGGAGACCTACGTCCAGCAGTGGACTGCAATAGGCAGAAGAAGAAGCGCACTGACGTAGACCTTTTGTATGACGTACCGATATATAGATAGGTAAGTAAGTACCTACTCACATCTCTTAGCCTCAGTAGGAGGAAACCAAACGCTCTGCGGGCCACCCCCACATCCACACCGGCAGACCGGCGGCTGGCCCATCATGAACACCATCGGCGAGGCACTCTTGCCAGTGCTCATGAATTGTTTCATTTGGTACGCAAACTGCGGACTGTTCCACTGCTCGAAACAGTTTCGGAAGAACTCTGAAGGGTTGTCCTTGTTTCGAGAAAGGACGTGGCGGTTGAAACAGTCTTCGCAGAATAGCTGGCCGTAGTATATCTTGGGGGTGGTGGTTGGCACTCGTTGGCAGAAGACTAGGGATTAGATATGAATATTTTAGGTTAAAATTAGACTAGGTAGATATATTAACTACCCTGATATCAATTGGCTGGTAAGCTTTTTAAATTTTCTTAAATAAAAGTTAAAAATCCGGTTTTTTAAAAATTTTGTGGATAGGAAAAATAATATACCTAAGCATTAGTGAAATTTAAAAATTTAAAATACATAATACTGGCGCCATAATCATAAGCCAGATAATTGCTACTATACTGGAAGTTAGAATCCTTATTGGACTGGAGAACAAGGCTTCAATGCACTTTAATGGAAAATAACACTTGGTGCCTATTGAGAACCGCTATACCTACTCAAGGATGGATAAATTCCCACCAAAACTTACGAGCGATACATTAGCCTGCATTAGCTGCGATAAGGGAAGCACTGAAGCTCGCTACAAGATCGTGACCTTCGTCTCGTCCACCGGCTGTTGGTAGACACTCAATCGCAGCAGAAGCACGTTAGCGCATTTCGATCGTGGTCTCGTCTGGAGACGTTCGTTTCGACGGGTCTTCTGGCGTGCAATCTTCGGGCTTCATTCCTGAAAGTAATTTAAGGGAGTAAGATGAGTTTGCGATAATCTACCTTATGTGTAAGAAGGTTGAACACTATGCACAGCACTAGAGTATTTTCAAATGTTTTTTTTTATCATTAAACGAGACTTATTTAAATACTACGTCTTTTTAGATTAGACTATTCAGGAATTTGAGCGAAATTTCGCGGCAAAATCCTTGCCTTTGCACCACCTCCCACGATTTCGATTACTTACGATTTAATTTAACTCATTTTACTATCTACTAGTGGATGCCCGCGACTCCGTCCACGTGGACTACAGAAAAAACAAAATGTCGAAATTATCCGGGATAAAAACATTTGCCCGGGATAAAAAGTAGCCTATATGTTAAGTGGGACCTGTCACAATATATTCCTGAAAACTCCATCGAAATCGGTTCAGCCGTTTCTGAGATTAGCGTGCACAAACGCACAGACAAACAGACAAACCGACAGACAAATCGACAAACAGACAAAAATTCAAAAAATTATTGTTTTGGGTACTATTGCGTTGATAAAGGTCTCCTATAATATTTTTTCTCATATATCTTCCATGTACAGACAGCCATCCGTTACATTTTTACCCGACTGCGCTACGCAAAGGAGTGGTATAGTGTGTAACAGCCTATGTATGTTTGTATGTTCCTTTGAAGCACTACACAGACCAAACGCCTCGGCCGATTCTTATGATTTATATGTCAATCGATTCCTCTTTTTAGTGTTATACGCCATGAGTGTTATGACAAAATGTCTTATGCGGCCCTTTAGATCTCCAACAAATACCTCCACATTCACAGTCCCGTCTCATCTGTGGACCCATCTGAGGCCCCCACTGCATCCACCAGCTATTTGAGTGCATTCTTGGGCCTTCGCCCCTAAACCGTGCCATCACGTGCTCTTTAAAGCAGTCAGCACAGAACACGTGCCCGTAGAACATCTTTATTGATATTGGTATTTTTCGACATACACCTAGTTGGAAAAATACAATGATAGGTATGTATCTATATAAAATTACATAAACCTTAGTACAGCCATCTAAGACTACATATTGTGGAAAATATAATTACGTAATAAAATAGGTAGGCACATTCAGATATGCAATCAGCGATAAATGTGTTAATCCAGCGAGGGAGGACTAAAAACGGATTTCCCGATTCCCACGGGAAGGGGACAAACGGGAATTATAGGCCATAACTCGGGCAGATTGGGGAATAAGGATTTCCCGAAACGTCTGTTTTTACGAAAACCCTATACATATGCTGAAATTGGGCCTCTCAGAAACGTCAAATTCCCACGTATTTATTTTTTACGAAAACGTTAAACATGATATTTGTTTATTTGATGGGAACGGATTTCCCGGGGAGACATATTAATTTTTTACGAGGCATATAGGCGGCTTTTTTATTTTTTCTGACCCCACGTCGCGGGCGTCCAGATATAAAATAGGTAAAATGCAATCAGCGATAAATTGTTAATCCTTTATTTTACTCAGAAATAAGGGAAACAGAAACACATGCAAGGCCGTTTAGACCCCACCCACGTCGAGATATTAAAAATGTGAATGCAACAACCCTTGTGAAAGCTTTGCCCTTCGATATCTACTTTGTCTTCTTCGTCAATGGGAAAGAAACATCTAGCGCAATAGCACTTTTTACATTGATCTCTGTTCTGATCCATTGTGAACGGTTTACGTCTAATTTAATTAAGCTTAAGATAAAAATATGAAAAATAGGGAGGGAATCAGCAAAAACCCATGGCAATGTTGGTGTCAGGTGGAAAAATGAAACTTTGAACAAAAGAAGAACGAAAAGAAGAATATGATTTTTTTTCATCAGCCAGAGCTTTTACAGAATAGTTCCAAAGAGTACCAATTACACGCAGTCTAGTCATAGTTTATTTAGGTCACAGCTGTCTATTTTTACATACATTACATGTTACATAAATCAAGGTATTAAGGTAGCTGCTATTGAATGGAAAAAGTGTCACAGGATGCACGGAAGGAACGGGTTCGTATCAACCCATATCATATTTTCTACTTGTAAAGTTAGTATACCTACTTTATGGTAGTATAATCGGTATAACTGCATCAACCATAGAATACCAATTTCCTGGCATCAACCACGGCATCAATAAAGAATTTGTTCTGACTGGTAAATCACAAGAGTGACAAACTCAAGTATCAGTGGCGCATCACTACAGAAAATATGTTCTTGTATCGTAACTTTTGTTTTGTATTTGACGTAAATACGTCAATGCATGGGGATATAAGCGATATAAGTTTCTTGTTAACCTTTTATTACATTCTAAGGTTAAAATGTCTATAAAATTCAGCCTTATTTCAAAAACTGTAATAAAATTCCTGTTTTGACGTTCTGGGCAAATTTAGTATTGAGCGTAATCGTTTGAATTTCAATGTAACTGTCATAACGAAAGAGACAGCATGCAATGCAGGAAAGTTTGACAATGACAGTTATCAAAAAAATAGTTTCTGTGAGTGAATTGTGAACGTATGCAGTTCGTTGTTGTGTTATCTATCATGTTTTTATCAAAAACTGATGTTTGTGAAGTTATTTTGGATTAAATCTACGCTTTTCTAGTGGTAAATTACATTCGCTATCTTATCTCGATGTTTTCTGATGATAAAGAGCTAGTATAAGAGACGTCGTCTAGGTTATGACGAATTCCTTTCGTGAGTCGATTGATGAGATGTTTTTGCATTTTTATGTTAGAAAAGCTGATATCATAGTTGGAATGAGGTTTACGCTTGATAAATAAACATATAACATGTCCGTTAAATCGTTTAACGGACGATTTGTATGGGCGTTAAATGTAAAAATCGTGAATATTTCCCAATCGGTCAATCTATTGAATTTCAATGACTATTGATGACCTCAACGTGCCTGCCGCCTGGCGATTTGGCGGGTCACAGCCTTCAAATGCCGTTGGTGGCTTTTGTTTGTTTACATATAAGGAAAACTGAATGCATCATGTTTTATAGCAGAATTTAATTTGCAACTACTTGGAAGGTTGAATAATTGGCAAGCTTTATATCTTTTATACATATGATAAAAATGTAATGGATCGCTGGCTGCACATGGAAAATATATGAGAAAAAATCTAGGAGACCTTTATCAATGCAATAGTACCCAAAATAATGATTTTTTGAATTTTTGTTGGTTTGTCTGTGCGTTTGTGCACACTAATCTCGGAAACGGCTGAACCGATTTCGATGCAGGTTTCAGAAATATATTGTGACATGTCCCACTTAACATATAGGCTACTTTTTATCCTGGGAAAATATTTTTATCCCGGTTAATTTTGACATTTTGTTTTTTCTGTAATCCACGCAGATGGAATCACGGGCGTCCACTAGTTAAAATTAAATTTAATTCAGTTTTTAGGTATTACTTAAATATGAATAGTAACCTAATAAGTAACTGTTCATTTTAATATTACTTTACTCTGCACTAATTAGCTTAACCTAGACTTTAATAAGTAACATGAATTTATCATACAACATGATCATAAAAGAATAAGTACAATGTACTTATAAATAATGTTATTGAAAAGTTTAGCATCAACTTTTAATGATTTTTTATTTAAACAAATTATAGAATCATAAATGAAATTTTATTAGGCATTACAATTCAGAAGTTCAAACATTCACTATGGGTGCGCCCACCACCGGGCCCTACACCCTCCACTGACCCTCGGATCTGATAACTCATAACTGCAAAAACAGACACTTGCACTAACTACAATTGCCATGAGAAACCAGATGTTTTCGCAGTTATGAGTTATCAGATACGAGGGTCTGGGCCCGGTGATGGGCGCACCCCTAGTGAATATAGAATCATAGTCAAATTAAAGCTATGCTTTTACACCAAATAATTAATAAAATTATTAATAAAGAAATGGAAAAAATTCCTCACCCGAATGGGAATCGAACCCACAACCTCTGCATACTGTGCTAGCTCTCTAACCACTGAGCTACTGGGTCAATTACTCGGATGACGAATTTTATCATCTCTTTTTTAAATTACACACCAAATAATTTGTAAATATATGTAGAAATATTACCACCTATGCCAGACAGTTTGAGAATAGTTAGTACCCTACAATAGACTCCAAGCTTTGTACCAGCTACCAATTTTATATTAAATTTATCAGGAAAAGAGTAGATGTAAATGTACTAACACTACTAACTGAACTTGTACATCTCAACTATACCCTCAAAACTGGTCAGAAGTGGCACCATGTGTGTTCTATCGGCCCTTGGTGCTCTGCCTACCCCATAAAGGATGGGGGCGTGATTATATGTATGTTCTCCACTAAATAATATTCTCTTTTTTTTCAGAATGGTGAACTTGAATGTCAAGAAAAGAAAAATGTCCCGTCACGATAAAGCAAAATCTGGCTTTGTAAGTACTATTTGATAAGTTCTTATTTAATTTTCAGCAGCAGTATAGACTCACCCTTTACCATGTAGGACTAAAAGCACTTACGACTTTCTTGTGCAAACTTTAACATTGCCATTTGGTAAAATCCTTTCATATTGGCTGCCTATACATCATGCATGCGGGTTCTCTAATGGATACCGCACGTCGGCAAGCGTAGCGTTGGGCGCCCTCCGGCCAGATGGACCGATGACTTAAAGAGGACGGCTGGTAGTGACTGGATGGCAAAAACGGGAGATCGAGCCATGTGGCGTACTCTGGGGGAGGCCTACGTCCAGCAGTGCAATATGCTGACGACGACATCATGCATAGAACACTTTCAAGTGTCATATTATCTCTATGATCTACTGTTTAGGCTGTGTATCAGTCAATCAGGACAAAGCATTTTATACAGGTGATTTTTGGTCGTCAACGTTCCCGAAAACTACGGAATCTCCTCATCATCACGATCATGACGTCATGGCCTAACGATTGCCACACGCACGACTCACTTCATAGTCCCACCTCCTCTTTTATACCTTCTTCATGGTATGTACCTATTAGAAGGTGTCTGATAACTTGACGGAGATTATGTTTTCAGTTGAGTAAAAATATCAGTTGAGTGTAGTTGTGCTTCATTTGTTGTTAGTCAAGTGTGTACGAGTATTAGTGAGTTTTTGATTGAATTTGGACTTTACAACACTAGCTACAATATTATACCATTGCTTGCATGCGACACAATATTTTAAGCACGTCATTGATAATGAAATTTATTTTTCCATCGAGGGTTCGCCCACCACCGGGCCCTACACCCTCCGCTGACCCTCGGATCTGCCGAATAGTGACGCCTGATACAATTAAATAATGAAATTCATAACCTATTCACAAGAAAAAGGTGTGAACATAAAGTTAGTTGTTCAAGATTATGGAAAAGAATGGACATCGCAAAACATCAAAAACAACCATACAACACTACAAAAACAGTTTAATTAAAATGCTTTGTCTTAAAACAATCCTAAATTTCAACTTTATCACAAACAAATAGTAATATCAATGTCATTTCTAAGAAAAGCAAATTGGCAAGAAAATATGGAGTTAGTCCATACCCTTTATTTACCTTAGTTACCTGTACGTCATGGTTATGACCTCATTGGATAATTTAAAAAAATTGCCATATTGAAACATTTGCCTACCCTGCTCTACAATGTACATAAAGTAACTCTTATCTAGTACATAAATTGTAATGAAATACATAAAAAATACCTACCCATTTTTCTGTCACACTAATGTAATGCTAATTGCGCACGAAATAGGACGTAATTTATGTTTAGTGCCCTCATATGTAGATACTAGTGGACGCCCGCAATTCCGTCCGCGTGGGCTGAAAACAAAATGTCGAAATTATCCGGGATAAAAACATTTTCCCGGGATGAAAAGTAGTCTATATTCTTTTTCAAGCTCTAGACCAGGGGTTCCCAAACTTATTTTGTGTACTGCCCACTTTGAGAATAAATTATTTTTAGCGCCCCCATTTTTTCACATACTTAATAAAAACTACTATAACTCCCCAAGCCTCTACACAACGCCCCAATTTTTTTTCTGGGTCTCTTACCGCCCCCCTTTAAGCCTGCAGCGCCCACTTTGGGAAAGGCTGCTCTAGACTCTAGCTAGACTATCACTGTACCAAAATTAATTTAAATATGTTCAGTAGTTTTGGCGTGAAATCGAGACAGACAGACATGGTAGCTTTCGCATTTATAATATTAAAGGACGGTCATATAAACGTATTTGAGGGTGTGCCCATGGGTTTTAACTATCCGAGGGTTAGTTCTAAGGGGTAGTTTATAGTGAGGTGACGAAATAGTGTGCTCTGTGAATATATATATTTTTTTTTATTGTACTTACGTACATTATAGTATATGTATGGGTGTGTTCCCAGAACTGCAGGATTATGATTATGATTATAAATAGATCGGGGGCAGTTTTAAAAGATCACATGGGTAAGCACTCACCTCTCGATAGTCCGTAACGCTAGCGTCAAACTGTCAAATCACATAGATTTTGCTAGCGAGTCGCTAGCGTTACGCCACGTAAAAAGGTTCGTGCTTACCCCACTGATCGTTTCTGAGTTCCTTTGCCGACGCTTACGACATGCACGGAAGGAGATGCAGCTGATGTATTCTAGTGAAGCCGCGCATCAGCACTACATACATAGGAACATGCGTATTTACGAAGGGATAGAGGCGGAGATCACGTACCTACCTCCATTTGCTACGGTCCTGACACCGCTGTTTTCGCTTGGTTCGGTAGTTTGAACCTAACATGGAAAACTTATCCTGATAATGCCACGGAAACATAATATTGTCGATTAAAATTTTTAATTGGTTTTCGGATTACCAGCTATGTATTTATGGTTGCATGCTAGGTGCTTGGATCTGGCTTCTCATTGCAACAATAGTGTCTTGTGTTCGTGATCGTGAGTCGGCAGATCCGAGGGTCAGCGGCGGGTGTAGGGCCCGGTGGTGGGCGACCCCTCAATGGAGACCGCTGTTTTGACTTAGATGGATGTGGCCTAACGCCTTTCCGGAAGAAAAGTGGGCATACATGCCGCTTCCATTTCATAAAGCTTCAATGAGTGATCACCACTATCAGATGCGGTGATAGGCCAATGATTAAGACGTCCGCCTTTCAGTCAGAGGGCTTAGGGTCTACTTCCCAGTCACGGGCCCTATCCTGGGAATTATGAGTTTCGAAAGAAACCATTTTGCACCGACCCCATAAATAATGGCATAAGGGTAGGAAGATGATGATGGGTGATCATCATTAAGAACTGTCAAATCGCAATACGCCTGCTGCACCGGTATGATAAATTTGGTGAGAGCGAGATGTATCACTTTTACACGTCAAATTCACAGAGCTATTAATAACTAGATAAATTAAGTGGATGTACTTTGCATGTAAAAAATAGACTTAAGAATAGACACTCGTTCTCGAGCCGAACTGAAGGAATTAGGGCTGATAGAAGTGGTTTGCAATCCCTTTTTACACACCAAGTAGAAACACTTGCCTTATCTAGTTATTACTTAGCTCTGTGGATTTGACGTTTAAAAGTGAGATATCTCGCTCTCTCCAAATTCATCATACCGGTGCTGATCGTTTTACTTATGTCGAGCCTACAGCCTCGATAAAAACGCTATCATCAACTGTTTAAACATCACTGAAGGTTATGTTTGCTTTTTTGTTAGATAAGATTAAATTTCAATTAGCAGGTTTTCACGAGGGAATGGTGATTACCATTTTATTCGAGAGAGGTTTCCTTGCATACAACATGAGTTGGCCAGAACTGCAGTCAGGATCACGAAGGAGATATATATATATGCCATAATAAAACATACCCTAGTCAAAACAATAGAATTATTTCATTGTTTACAATAATACACCGTTATACTGTTTACTTATTAGGTAAATCAATCGGTAATACCTATACAGGGTGTAACAGAAAGGGTATGTTAAGCGAAAAGCTATGTAAATAGGCCACTATAGAGATCCTATTTCCAAAATTTGAGACTCGAAATCACATTTTTATTTTTCAAGATTGTGTGGACATTCCTGAGTTGTTTCGGAATTCTTCATACTATCTGGAAAAATACAAAATGGGAATTTGAGTCTGAAATTTTGGAAATAGGTTCTCTATAATGGGCTATTTACATAGCTTTTCGCTTAACATACGCCTTTTTGTTACACCCTGTATAATGTAAACGACGATCAACTAATGCGTAAACAGTCAACTTTAGTTTTACCAGGCATAGTAAAGTGATTATTTTACCAAAGTTAACAAGAAAGTTTCCAGTGCTAATGCGGGGCTTCACTAGAATACATCAGCTGCATCTCCTTCGGCGCATGTCGTAAGAGTCGACTAAGTAACTCTGGGGCGTTCTCTCAGGCGATGAGCTAGCAATCTGTCACTGCTGACCCTATGCTGAACGTGGCTATTAGATCTTTGTCATCCTGCAGTTCTCTTCGGCCATTCTATTTTTGAGAACCCAGCCTTGTGTATATATACAGGTGTTTTTCGTTGCCACCCTTAGCGAAGGGTACGTACTCTCTATACATCAAATAAAGTTAGTTTATGCCAAAAAACATGCTGGGAAATGATGTAATAAAAAAAAAATAAATTACTTGATCGGGCGAAATTTATACGGTGTTATTACAAAAGAGCGCCTAAAGTTAGACTCGATTTAAATATGACATTTGACAGCAAAATGTATGGCATATTTGCCAAATTTAGGACACGTTTAGATTAAATAATGTTTAAATAATCTTTTGTAATAACACGGATAGTGTCCGATGTTTTCGCTAGTTTTTTTCATAGACAGATATTAATTATTTCTGGTAAAAAAATCTTGCTATACGCGTCAATGTGCATTTATGAAGAAAAACGCAGTCTATTTACTCAACTTTGGACCCTAATATTTTGGAAACCAGACACTTCCCAGGTATGCTTCCATGGAGAAAAATGATCGTGATGGTGAGGAGATTCCGTAGTTTTCGGGAACGTTGACGACCAAAAATCACCTGTATAGGTATACAAGAATAGAATGTTATTGGTGTTTCCTTATCATGTTTTTATCGCGATATGCTATATCTGGCTATAGATAATTCTATATCCATAAATAAATGATAAAATACCAGTCGCAAGTACGCAGTGGAACGTAACGAGTGAGGGGTTATTTAAAAAGTAAAACATAAAAAAAATTAATTCAAAAATATTTGGGAACTTTCTACCAAAAACAAAAGTGATTGTGTGAGAGTGAACTAAAAAACGGTGAAGTGTAATCTGGAATGCAGTGAACGAATGAGTGAATGAAACATGCATCCGCAGCGTCAGACCCTGCCACGACTGAAGAGGAGGGACACGTGGAAAAAGAAGGGGGTAAGTTTAAGGGGGGGAGTGTAGGTGCAGCTACGGACCGCAGGTGCTACTCGTAGTGTGAAAAATCAAAGTATTTCTTTCAACTTATATGCTTACTAGTGGACGCCCGCGACTCCGTCCGCGTGGACTACAGAAAAACAAAATGTCGAAATTATCCGGGATAAAACATTTTCCCGGGATAAAAAGTACGTATCGTAAGTGGGTATCGTACGAGGCGATTAAGGGTTTCCGGGAGGTGGGCGAATACAAACCAACCCGCCTGCCCAGCGTGGTGACTATGGGCAAATGCCCCCCACGGCAGTCTTGTGGCGTGCCCTGGGGGAGGCATACGTCCAGCAGTGGACTGCAATAGGCTGATGATGATGATGAATTATCCTATAAGTAATATTACACTATTTGATGTGAAACAAAAAACAAGTTTCTCTGTTAATGACATTATCAATGTCGCAAGATGACACATTATTATAATGATCTCATAATATTTACCTACTAGTAATCGAATGACCCGCGACTTGACCAAAATACTGGTCAAGAGCGTCACGTCTGACATACTATGTCGGGCTTCGTGGGTGGACTAAAACGAAACATAGTATGTAAACACACATATATGTAGTATTCCCAAGCCATAATTGCAGGATCATAAAAGATATCCCACAGTCACTGGGGACGAGTTTGCTAGCTAATCATTTAGCTTCATGGAAAAACATTAAAAAAAAAAATTTAGAAAAAGTGCATTCACTACTTAAGAGACGATTTTTTTTGAAGAATTTTTGAAGGATAAAGTTGATGCTGTCTCTGTCTTTATAAAGTTTTAGAGAAAGACAACAATATAAATGTATCCTTCATGAAAAATCGGCCATAAGTAAAATAGGAGTCCCAACCTCGCTGGATGCAAAGAGGTAGGGAAGCACTAAAAAAGTATTTTCAGAAATATTACATAGAATAGAAATAGAAATATTACTATTAGAAATATAAACAGAAGAACTAAAAAAATATTACATTTTCTAGTTTACGCAAACGAAGTCAAGGTCGTAGTCTAGTTATGTGTGACAACCTGCTACCAATGAATAGTTTATCTAAGTAAGAGCCCGCCGGGCCGCCGACAAAGCCCGGCGACACAACCCGGCGGCCTATAGCATAGCGCCTGCGCGTGTTAGCCGACATGTTGGCGGCTTGGGTACGCCTGCGCTCATGCCCGGCGAGATGTCATTTTTTAGAGTGCTAATTAATCTTTATTCTGAGAAGGAGGTATTGTGGAATCAAAACACCCAGATATAAAAGTCGACCAATTTTCGACTGTTTAGAAAGAAAAATTAAAAACGATGCACCATTAGACTTTTCGGTGGTTTGCATATAAATCATTTAGTTTTTTGCAAAACAAGAATACTCCTACTGCCTCATTCTGTAATAAAAATCATTTATTATTTTTATCAAAAATTTTTATTGTCGAATAGAACTTTCAAAAGTGCTCACACTTAGATTCTATTAGTGTAATGTATAGTAAGACAAAACGTGTTTTTTTGTTCCCCCCCTCGCTACTCCTTTTTTATTAGGGTTTTTACTTTGTTACAAATGTCCTTGTTTGTTATTACTACCGTGCTTTATATTTTAAAGTATAAAAATATCATTGAAAAAAAAATATTTTTTCGCTTCATATGTTCCATTATCGTATAAAATATTTTACGTATGCTCATGCAATCTAAGTTTAAATCTTGTAAATTATTTATCACTTTCTAGTAACACAATACAACAGATTAAAAATATTTTGATTTCAGGAGACATCAAACGGAATTGTACAACCCCAGAGATTCATCTAATTCATTTGCACCGAAAAGTCCCAGAAAAAATAATGGTTTCACAAGCATATTATGAAATCGTCTCCGAAACAAACACAAGAAAAAGATGAAGACACTTTTTTGGAGTATGACATGAGAAAAATATAAATCCACTAGTAAAACTATTAATAATATTATTTTTGTCTACAGACAGATATGTATGCTTACGCAAGACCCTTCCTCTATGATCAACCAAATGTTCCTTCTAACCGCTACATCTGAGTATATTCTACTATTACGAGCCCGGATACATAAGGCCAAATACAAACCCTTCATCTCTATATCCCATCAACATAAACCCTCATCCGCAACTTCCTGGAAACATAGCGCTTTGAAAGTTCTAGGACGATAAGCAGCCAAGATGCATTTTTAAATCCTTGAAAAATAATTTTCCTTTCTTTAATATTATAATTTGAAATAAATATAGCTACGGTAATCACGAAATAAATCTGCCTTTTGAAATGTTATGATTAAGTAAGAGTCACTTGCAATTTAAATATAACTATCATTATTATGTTTTTTTTTTTAATCTTTAAATTTAGAGTTATTCATTGATCATTTATTCCGAATAGAGAAAATATTCAACCAGCTCGTTCCTTGTATCTTCAGGACACAGATATTTAAGGCAACAAAACAATTTCAAGCTAGTTCCTTGCTTAACTCTTCTTATGGTTTAGTCTGCATCAAACTTACTTACTTTAAAAAAAACCCCTGATTGCCTTAAAGTTTTGTCCCAGTGTCAGTCGAATCTAATGATATCTCTCAAGCTCAAACAAATAAGTTTTATAGTTAAAATATTCGACAAGCCGCTTAGCCTCTAAAGCAACTTTTTTCCATTCGCATACATACTTCATCATCATCATTTAAAATTTATATTTATTAATATTTAGATTTATTTAAAAAAGATAAACATCAGCCTATTACAGTAATGTATGAAATAATTTGAGGAGATACCACTGCTGGACGTAGGCCTCCCCCAATTTGTATCTTTTTTAACTATTCTCGGGTACACGCCACAAGACTATTCAATAAATATTCAAAGCGGTATTGGTTAATTTCATGGGGGGTAATGCCCATTTTAAAATGTATGGGATTTTGTACACCAGGCGGGTCATCTGCCGCAGTTTGTATTTTGGACATGTTGTCAACATGGGGGTGATTCCTTCTGGCGCTGTCGGGTATTTGCCCATAGTCACCATGAATTAAATTGAACATTAACATTCTGGGCAATAAACATTCCACAAGCTGCTATCAACAGATCACTGCCATCGTCCATTTTTGAGATTATTTCTATTTACTGAATTATCACAGACACAACCACACAACCTGCGGAAAATGGATATTCTAACAAAAGGTTGGTGCCGCCGACCGCATTTTGTAATAAGTGAAGCTGGTTTTATGTCGGCGGCCCGGCGGGCTCAATGTGTATTGCCACTATAATGAACAGATTCATAGTCAACATACTTACCCGGTGCCTCACATCCTTGACACTTAGATATTAGTGTAATGTATAGTAATGTACTTTGTACTAGATCAAAACATAAGTGTTAAGGACGGAATTGTGAGGCTGACAAAGAGCACATGTTAGTATGACCGAAGAACTTCTACATGTTATTCCTCTATGCGATGTCGGGTAAAAAGGTGCAATATGACGTATGTGAAACAAAAAATTTGAATTTTACCGCGTCACACTTGATTATCTAGCTCAATATTATACAAAATAAATCAGTTTATCCTTACTACCCACCTACCTAAATCTATTTCTACTTTTTCCAATCAAAACACAGTATCATTAAAAGGTCTCGCGACATAAACCGCGTAACCGCAAAATGAATTAAATTGAACATTAACATTCTTATCGTTTTTATTTCGCAACTGGGTGAAGCTGTTTGATTGAATAACTGCGCCCTTGTCCTATTTCACGGTGTGGTTATGGTGCCCTATGTAATCTATTAATTATTAATATTATAAAGCATTTGTTTGTTTGTTTGTTTGTTTGAACGCGCTAATAAACTACTGTCTGATTTGAAAAATTCTTTCAGTGTTAGATAGCCCATTTACCAAGATGCTATACAACAACCTGGGCTTCGCACGGGTATTGCAACGCCCCCTAGACGATCGTGGGCGGCTGCTAGAAACCCTATTAAATATAAATAATGTCCTGTGCTGATGCAGGGCTTCCCTAGAATATATCAGCTGCATCTCCTTCCGTGCATGTCGTAAGAGTCGACTAAGGGAAAATGGATATTCTAACTAAAGTTTACGCGGAAGAAATCGACGCTAGTATGTAACATTAACACAGTACTGGAGCGATAACTATTGGCTACGAAATATGTTTTGGATGTTGACTTCTATCACGAATGATTACTACTCAGGAAGTGTGCTTTAAAAGGACATATTTTTAACAACTAACACTTCAAATAAAACTATATAAAATCACGCCTCTTTCCCGGAGGGATATGCAGAGATCAAGGATCTCCAGTTGCTACATCCTGACACACCTCTGTCGCTTCATCTACTTTCATGTTATTCTTCATGCACGCTCGTCGGGTACTCTGTTAAACACTAGGGGACGCCCGCGACTTTGTCCGCGTGTACTGCAGAAAAAACAAAATGTCGAAATTATCCGGGATAAAAATATTTTCCCGGGATAAAATGTGTTAATCCAGGGTGTCAGTTAACTCCATACCAAATTAAAATTGATTTAAATCGCTCGAGCCGTTTTTACGTGAAAGAGTAACAAACAAACATCCATCCATCCATCCATACTTACAAACTTTCGCGTTTAATATTGGTAGGATAGTATAGACGGTGTTATTACAAAACCGCGTCTGTTTAAAAATGAATTTTACAGCAAAATGTATCGAATATCTGTGAAATTTAGGCAATGTTAAATTTTTTTGTACTAACAGAGAATATAAGTAAATAAAGAATGAGGAAGGAAGGAAAATAAAATGATAATTTCGGAATTAATTAGTAGATCGTGAGCAATATGACCTATCAATGATATACGGAACATACTATAAATACTTTTCGTACAGTATGACATACTGTCATACACCATTGTTTTAAATGAACGTACGGAATTTAAAAAAGACACGAAGTAAAAATTGTTTGTTACTCCTACCTACTTGTAGTCCTTTTACTGTCTATTTTTCCATTTCATTTTAATCTCCAACGTACAGATAAAGTTGAGTTACAGACTTATTAGTATTAGATATGTACATATACAGGGTGTAACAAAAGGGGTATGTTAAGCGAAAAGAAAAGAACATATTGTCAAAATTTGGGACTCGAAATCAAAGGAATTCGAGTCTTAAATTTTATAATGGGCTATATTTATAGGTTTTCGCTTAACATACCCTTGTTGTTACACCCCTTTATATAGATACTAACATACATATAAAAAAAACACGATTGGAGTCTCGAAATGAGGTAGCCAGAACTACAGGATTGTATAGTATATCCCTCAGCCACGTTTAGTATAAGATCAGTAACAAGTTGCTAGCTTGTCGCCTGAGAAAACGCCCTCGAGATCCATAGTCGACTCTTATCTACGGAAGCAGCTGAAGCAGATGTATTCTAGTGAAGTCCCGCATCAGCACAGGACCTACGATGCCTTGGTAATCAGCATCTTCCGTACTGAAGTCATCCCATCGGACGGAATGCTCTAGAACCGGCTTATTGACCTCGCATTACTAGCTACTGATCAAAATATGATCTATCCGTGAGTAAGCGATTACATCATTATGGGCGCAGCATTTTGTATCTTAGATTTGATAAGAAAATGTAAGGTAGTGGTGGAGAGAAGAGTTTTGTTTTAATTGTAAAACTGAAGTCATTCTTCTTTCGTCTTCTCTCATCTATATATTTTACTAGACTACATCAGCTGCATCTCCTTCCGTGCATGAAGATATTGAATTTCGCAAATTAAATAAAAAACAAGCTATGACACCACAGCTTTGGTGTAAAAATACTCAGGAGGACAAGTTCACAGAATACAGCACTTACGTAATTAGGCCAAAAAAGAGGATGTCCTTTGCCCCGAAGAAGCAAAAAGTTTAGGAAAAAACACACTTTTGTTTGACCGATATATAGGTAGAATGTAATATTTGCCTCCCCGAAAAAGTGAACCGAGTCGCGTGTATTAGCAATGTTTAATGAAACCCCGAAATATTTTTTTCGCTTAACATCAACACGGATATTCGTTAAAATCATAATAGAAAACATTGTGAAAAGGACACAAGTCGCGGCGCGTGCGCATAGTGTTGCTTCAACAATAGAGCTCTACAGTGTCGATAACATGATGTCGATAAAAGCATTTCGGAAATGATCTCCTGTTATAGTTATAGTTATAATAGGTCCTAGTTAGTTACAAAATTATACAATAGTTCATACCTATTATTTTTTATCATGTCTCAGTAATGTCCGTTACTTGTCTCACTTTTCAAAATAAAATCTGTGAAATTTAGAGTCGGTCATACTATGTAGAATTAGCCAAATACCAAATCAGTAAAAAAAAAATTGATTATTCACGTGTATACAAGGTACCTAAATACTACTTAATACCTTTCCTGACATTTTATTTTCTACTTTAGAACTTATTTTATGACAAGTAACGTATAGTTACCGATTAGCTATGCTGCACATACAGACATACACTTGATCCTACAGAAACTATCATTTTATCGATAGTGGGCACAGCACTAGTGCTTTTTATTTACAAAGTGCAGTCAATGCGCGTACTCCGAAAACATTAGTCGCTGTTGTGTATCAATTTATCGATAGATTTGTAACGCGTACGAACGCACTAGCGATTGGCTAGCGATTGTTTAATAGTGTCTAGTTGTCTAGGATTTACTCATAGTAGAATACAGCTTAGTTTTTGACTCCATTTCGGAATATTGCGAACGGTTTTATTTTTCGAATGTGTTTTTGACACGGTTTTCTATAGTTGTTTGCTGTTTGTGTGTTTTTAGGGTTCCGTACCTCAAGGAAAAAACGGAACCCTGGATCTTGTTGTCCGTCTGTCCGTCCGTCCGTCCGTCTGTCATTTTTCTCAGGAACGCGTAGGTATGAAGCTGAAATTATTCAATTACTCAGGTCTACTGTCCCTTGAAGCTTGAAAAAATAAACTTCTAAGCCAACGCAATCAAAAGTAACGTTTATGCCGCAAATTTTCGAACTTGCAAGGGAATCAAAACCTACAGGGTTTCCCGTGAACTCAAATCTTGAAATGTGAAGCAACGTTTTAATGTAAAGGAAAAATTACGAAAACATAAATTTTTAGTTACTAATATATTTTTTTTAAATAATTTTAAACTTACTACCCATTTCCTCATAAACGGTAGAGGTATTAAATTGAAATTCATACCAAATACTCAGCTATAATACCTTTAAGTGTAGCAAAATCAAACTTCTATGATCAAAAGAAACAGCAATTTAAGCTGCATATTTTGAAACTCGCAAGTACTCGCAAGGGAATCAAAACCTAAAGGGTACTTCCAGTCGACCTAGAATCTTGAAATTTGGCATGAAGCAACGTTTTAAAATAAAGGAAAAATGAAAACCTAATTATTTTACAAAATATATATTTTTTAATAAATATATGTCGTATATTTTGGCCGGTTTTTTTTTTTAAGTGCTTGGATATACTTTACTGTGAAAAGGGCTTTATAGCGATCAACTTAAAATGTGTAATTATTTTATATTTATATACTATTAGCGACCCGCCCCGGCTTCGCACGGGTGCAATGCTGAGAGTGATTCATGAGGAAGGTTTATAATATGTATAGTACTAAACCTTCCTCTTGAATCACTCTATCTATTAAAAAAAAACCGCATCAAGCAATCCGTTGCGTAGTTTATATATGGTGTTTTCAAAATGAGTGATTTGCTTTTGACACGAAACTAGGTGGGTAAAAAGAAACAACTTTCACTATGGGACCAACTCGGAAATATTGAAAAAAAAATCTGCTGTTCCATACATTTCAGTGCAGTAATTATTCATGATTGTAGGGAACAGCAGATTTTTTATATAAATAAGACTGTATATGTTATATTAAAAGATCTAAACATACGAGGGCTGTTTGAGAAGTCGTTTTAAAAAGTAATTTTTTTTAATTTTTTTTAAACAATTTACATTTATTTCTCAACATAGTCTCCTTTGACAGAAACTTGCGGGTTTCCAATTTTTTTATCTAAAAAATGTTTTGTCGATCTTCAAAATAGGCGTTTAAGATAGTCCTCATTTGTCAAAAATTTTTGCCCTCCAAGCATCTTTTCAGATTTGGGAATAGAATAGAAATCCGGCGAATACGAGCTGCGGAACCAGTTCGAAGCCCAACTCGTGGATTTTGGCCATATTTGACGTGACTGGGGCATTGTCTTGATGAAAGAGGACTTTCTTGGGGGACAATTTTGCTTTTTCCAACAATGTAAAACGGTCCAATAACTCTGGTAATAACGGCCATGATAGTCTTTCCCTTTTCCAGTAATCTTAGATTCCTTCGATAAAATGTCGCCAGTCACGACAAAACAGTCTTGGCCTTCTTTGGGGCACGTTCACCAGTGCCATCCATTGTTTTGATTGCTGTTTTGACATGTATAATGATGGACCCAAGTACCACAGTGACAAATCGACTCGAGGATTACGCTTCATCATATCCAAACACAGTTTTGAAATTCGCTTTCTTTCGTGTTTTTGTTCGATTTCAACAAACGTGCACCCATCGTGCAGCAGCTTTGTCATACCCAAATCTTCATGCAGGATTTTATGTACTCGCTCAGTGGAGATGCCTGTGTTCTCATATTTCACGACCTTCACTCGCGGTCGTCGATACAATATTATGGACTTCTTCAACAACATCCTCAGATGACTGATTGGGCGAAACGTGGAGCATCAGATTTACCGACCACGTTCATTTATCCAGTTATAAACGTCTGCAATGTGCGTTAGTGCCATGAACAGAATCATTCAGTTTTTATTGTGGCAGCACTGCAACCCTTATAAAAAAATGTTTTTATAACGGCACGAAATTCAGTTTTTTCCATAGTTGTTGAATATTTACGAGTGATCACAGTTAAACAATGGTTATACTGACAAAAACTTGTTTTTTTTTGCTGAATTTTTGACAGTCTTCATTTGAAAGATTGTGCCTGCCAGTGTTAACGCCATTTACCAGAAAAAAGGTTTTACAAATAGTTTTTAAAAGGACTTATCAAACAGCCCTCGTACATAGGAACAGACAGAAAGCGGGAAGTATGTTATGAAGATAATAAAACCAAGGATGGTAGAATAGAAATAGAGCTATTTATTTTTATTTTGAATACAGCTCTGTATTAGGTACATGCAGCTTAGAGATAAAATAGTCACGGGAATGGCTACGTCACCTCGTTGTCGTATTTTGCATCAGCAAGGCTTTCATGACCTGCGAAACACTTTATGATAAACCGATTTATTCGCGAATGTTATCATGATATATTAAGTCCATCTGGTCGCAGCAAGTCCAAGGCTACGCTTTCCGAGACGTGGTGTAGAGGGCGGCTGGTAGTAATTGGATGGCAAAAATCTGATCTGAAGAAGATCGAGCCTCATGGCGTGCTCTGGGGGAGGCCTACGTCCAGCAGTGGATTGCAATAAGCTAAAACGGGAGATCGAGTCTTATGGCCTGCTCTGGGGGAGGCCTACGTCCAGCAGTGGACTGCAATAGGATGATGTGATCATGATGATGTGTGATATCACTCATATCCATCATTATAGAAAAATAATAAATGGCGTATATTTGATAAACAATGGATTCTGTTTGTTTGTTTACTGTAAACATACAATAGTTGGATATGACTTCACTCGGCATATATTCTTGGAATTAAAACTATTTATCGTATGTTTTATACAGGGTGTAAAGTATATTATACAGGATGTTTTTTTGTGGCCACCTTTAACGAAGGGTACGTACTCTATACATCAAATAAAGTAAGTTTATGCCAAAAAAATGCTGGGAAAAATATTTTTTTTTTCAAAAAAAATTTTTTAATTACTTGATCTGGCGAAATTTAAAGTGTCTAGTGTTTATGTTAGTTTTTTTATAGACAGATATTAATTATTTCTCGTGAAAAAATCTTGCTACGCGCGTCTATGTGCATTTATGCAGAAAAACGCAGTCTATTTACTCAACTTTGGACCCTAATATTTTGGAAACCAGAAACTTCCCAGGTAGAAATGGAGATGGAGAAAAATTATCGTGATGATGAGGAGATTCCGTAGTTTTCGGGAACGTTGACGACCAAAAATCATCCTGTATATTCGTTTAAGGGCTGATTTTTTCAAACGTCAGTTAGCCTATCAGAAGAATAAAGTTGATGCTGTCTTTCTCTTAAACTTGAACATAATAGAGATAGCATCAACTTTGAAAAATTTGCCTTGAAATAGTTCTGTGCTGATGCGGGGCTTTACTAGAATACCTACATCAGCTGCGTCTTCCGTGCGTCGTAAGAGTCGACTAAGGAACTCAGGGGCGTTCTCTTAGGCGATGAGCTAGCAGCTTGTCATTTTACATCTCTGATCTCTCTCCTTTATGCTAAACGTGCCTGTAGGATTTCTTTCAGGATCTTACAAACCGTGGGTCAACATTATTATAAAAATGGCCCACTGTTACATACTCGTAAAAAAAAGCTTTGGTTAAAATGTTAGTACATGTTTAAAGTATTTAAATACATATTTTGCAGCGACATGAAATACCTATTCTTACTCTTGAAGCAGACATTTCATAGGTTTTCATCGCCTTAATGTATTTGCATGCCTATTTTTATTTCAAAACTAATGCGAGAACGTGTTTACAAAGTTTCTAGTAGACGGCATACACAGAAAACTGTTAAATTATCTACTCGGACATGGATGTGACGTGGAAAGTGACGCCTCTGCCGGATTGAGAGTTAGATTGGAGTCAACGACCTTCTTGCCAAATATCATATCACGACTAAAAATACAAAGAGTTCGAATATTTAGTTTTTGTCATAGACATGTCTCTTATTGATTGTTTAAGAGTTATTTTTCGTTGGAGCTAAATTTTAAAAAAAAACAATAGCAGAAAATATATCTCATTTTAGTACAAACCATAGAGTTTTAATATTTTAGACTAGTTTAAGCTCTTTACTTCTTAATTCTTTAACAGAGTCCATGTACATGCCCAAACATTAAGGGCCGATTATTCCAATGTTCCTTTGGGGACGAGTGGGAAAAAAGTTTCGTTCGTCCCCAGCAATGGTGACGATTGGAATTTTTTATTTAATAGGAGATTTCACGGATTGTTACAATGCTTTAATTACGACTTACTGCGCCAGCCTGAACAATGTTTTTGATTGAAAATGAATTTGATTGAACTGGGGTCGAACGAAACTGTTTTTCCCACTTGTCGTGGGAACGAAGGGTGGGGACGACCGGGAATAAACGCCTATCTGAAACATAAAATTGATGCTGTCTTTCTCTAAAATTTGACCAAGATAGAGACAGCTTCAACTTTATTTTTCTGATAGCTGTCATTAGAAAGCCCTCAATAAATAAAACTACAGATGATACCTGGTACTACGTAATTTTTTTTTATTATTTATTTATTACCGTTATTGGCACTATCAAAATTATATACAAACTTAATTATTCATTTATTCCATGTTATGTGCTGTGTTGTAATAACTTTGAAAAATTAAATAAAAATAAATAAATAATTTAGGTACGTGGTCCCTATATGCCTTTGGAAATAGATAGTAATAAAATATATAGAAATACTAGTGGACGCCCGAGACTTCGTCCGCGTGGACTGCAGAAAAAACAAAATGTCAAAATTATCCGGGATAAAAAGTAGCCTATGTGTTAATCTAGGGTGTCAGCTAACTCCAGTGACGTGCTAACTCCGTACCAAATTTTATTAAAATCGCTCTAGCCGTTTTTACGTGAAATTATATATATATTAAATATCTTACGCTATGGATAGGTATATAAGGTCTTTTCAAAATTAGTGATTATCTTGTGAAATAGTGAAAAAAAAATCAGCTGTTCCATACATGATTTTTTTTTTCACTATTTCGGAGTAAGTCCCATAGTGAAAGTTGTTTCTTTTTACCTACCTAGTTTCGTGTCAAAAGATAATCACTGATTTTGAATAGACCTTATATACATACAGGTGTTTTTTCGTTGCCACGGCACTGGTTGCCACCCTTAACGAAGGGTACGTACTCTATAGATCAAATAAAGTAAGTATATGCCAAAAAAATGCAGGGAAACGATGTAATTTAATTACTTGATCGGGCGAAATTTATAGTGTCCAGTGTTTATGCTAGTTTTTTCATCGACAGATATTAATTATTTCTCGTGAAAAATCTTGCTACGCGCGACTATGTGCATTTATGCAAAAAAACGCAGTCTATTTACTCAACTTAGGACCCTAATATCTTGGGCACCAGTCACTTCCCAGGTATGCTTCCATGGAGAAAAATAATCGTGATGATGAGATTCAGAGATGAGAGAGAGAGATAGTTTTCGGGAACGTTGACGACGAAAAATCACCCTATATATCACTAAGAATAAATTAAGTACATGCATACATACACACGACTGTATTCCCGAAACGGCGTAGCCAGAACTGCAGGATCACAAAGGAGATCTCACAACTTAGCACACCGCAGACATGTTTATATGTAGATTATCTGTGACAAATTGCTAGCTTATCACCTGAGAGAACGTCCGAGTTAATACGAAAGCATACAGCCTACAATTCCTTCCTACAGATGACAAAATAAAGTTATTTATAAATATGATTAAGAAAATGAAAAAAAAAATCACCCGAGTGAGATTTGAACTCACGACCTCTCGCATTCCGTGCATCGCTCTAACCAACTGAGCTATCGGATTAATTAACTCGGATGACGAATTTTACCATCTCTTTTACATTACGTTTTTGGCAACGTTATTTTTTCATCCCGATAGTTTTTCGCTAGCCAAATCTCGGTAAACAAAGTTGAATCCCTCAGTACAATGTTTAATGATGAAACGATATTTAGTTATAGTTATCAGCAAGTTGAATTTAACTGATATAAATAATAGTTGCTGTCGGCTTAGGTACTGGTAAATTTAATCAAATAATAGATTGATAATGGTAAAATTAGTGGACTGTATTTCATTGATGTTACATTGCCGACAGTTCAATTAGTAGTGAAAAATAATTTAAATATAGAAAAAAGAACAAAAAACAATAAAACAAAAACAATGTGGCCTGCTATGCCATAAATTACATAAAACCTTTATGTTAGATTTTAACAGTTGCCAAATCGGAAAAATGGTTTTGAAGAGTTGTTGATGGATTGCGCGGGCATTTCGAAAAAAAAAACGTAGATTTACTTCAGTTCCGCGTGATGGCGGGTCGTGATCCTACTAATGAAATTAATACAGTTTTGCAATGCTATGGCATAATACCAAACAGGGACCTTAGACAAGTTAGCTTTATTTGTCGGTAGAATCGACAGAGGTTCGTCACCGACACGTTTGCTTCGGTAGGAAGCCCTAATTTTCGTGTAACTAATTTGAGGGCTATTATTTTTTAAATCATGTATTGTTTAATATCTTGCTTTCAAGGCATTATCGAAATATTAAACAAACTGCCCTCGTTTGGTCTTGAAAAAATAACAAAAGTCGATAATTTTCGGAATTTTCCTGTGAAAATAACAAAGGGCAGACTTCGAGGAGGTTCTCAATTTATGTTTTTCTATGTTTGTTACGTGAAAAATTAAACCGAAAACAAATCTTTTTTCGGCGTCGATTTAAATTTAATAATAATAATTAACTTTTTAAAATAATTAACTTAAAAAAAAAACCGACTTCAAATGCGTGATAAAATTTTCCTAATATCTATTACCTAATACTATAATTTTCCTGTGTAATTAATTAAACCAGCTAAATATCTTACAATTTGAAGTCGGTTTTTTTTTTTTTAAAGTTGTACTAACTAGTAACTTGTCTCAGATCATTTTCATCTGTCCCCGCTATGCTAAACGTGGCTGTGCGATCTCCCTTATGTTCCAGCTACCCAATTTCGGGAACACAGCCATGTATGTATGTATGTTGTATGGATGTTGTATGGATGGATGATTCCATTCTATTTAAAATAATGCAGTAAGGTAAAGTGTATGAGCAGATTATTTTCGGAGACACTTTAATACTTGGCGTCAGTTTTTAGTCTTACGTGTGGTTTCAATTTAGTGTCTCTAGCTATCTCGTCGAGAGTGTTTGTGTTGTGTTAATTTGTTTGTTTTTCGACCAGATTTTACATTGTTTGTCTTTTCAGTAATAAGAAGGGTAAATTAAATTACTCGTAGATTGGTAGTAGCACGGGCAACATAGGGATTTTTTTTTACTATGATTGTGATAGCCTATCTATCTATCTAACGAAATTCCATGGATTTTTAAAAAACATCTCGTCTCCGCTTTGGTGGAGTCCGGGCCTTATTCTTGTTGCGTTTTGTTAATTTTAGGCTTCGATCAAATATATTTATATTTATAATTGATCATTATATTTGATCGAAGATTTTAGGTAATAAATACTGTGTAATAATTTATTTGTGTTATTTTAACGAGACTTTATGTGTGCCAATATGGATACGATAAAAGTTGTTGGTGATTTTGTGAGGGAGCGGTCGCCGTTTTCGGTGAGTGTCGCGCCAGTTCGATTCCCGATTGGGTCAAATGTGTGCAACGGTCGCGGGATAGTCTCTAATTTAAACCCGACTTCTCCAGAAGGGTTATGTTTTTCGAGTGTATGTATATATTCTTTGGCACGATCTAGAGCCTAAACGACTTGTCGCATTTGAACTTGAGAGGCATCATTATATTGTCAGTCGTCAGTGTGACACTGGGTTAAAACTTTTACGCAGTCGGGTGTATTTCTTTGAATACATACATGCATACATACATACAGGTGTTTTTTCGTTGCCACCATTAACGAGGGGTACGTACTCTATACATCAGATAAAGTAAGTTTATGCAAAAAAAAAATGCTGGTAAACGATGTAAATTTTTTTATTTATTTTTTTAAATTAATTGATCCGCGAAATTTATTGTGTCCAGTGTTATGCTAGTTTTTTCATAGACAGATATTAATTATTTCTCGTGAAAAAATCTCGCAACACGCGTCAATGTGCATTTATACAGAAAAACGCAGTCCATTTACTCAACTTTGGACCCTAATATTTTGGAAACCAGACACTTCCCAGGTATGCCACTTACCACATGCAAGGAAGGAGATGCAGCTGATGTATTCTAGTGAAGCCCCGCATTCGTACTAGCGCCTGACGATACGACGGTAAACTAGATATTAATAAATGTGGTCGGTCATTATCTAAACCTTTCGGTTTCATAGCCAGATTGCATACGAGAGAACGCCGCTGCTTACAGTTTATTGCAGCTGATGTATTCTAGTGAAGCCCCGCATTCGTACAGCCCTGTATAATAATATTAATAAATGCGGATAAAATGGATATTGCATACGATTTCAGTTTATTTAGTTATTTAGATATCAGCCGATCTTTTGGGAGTGTGCCAACTCCGTCACGCCAATGTTTAGTAATCGATTACGAGCCACACGATTGTTTTGGCGTCGATTGTTTATTACTAAATCGATTACTCGATTACTACTAAATAAATAAACAATGAGCTATGTACTTGTAGAATATAATAGAATGTTTATTAGGGTAGTGTAGGCGAGCCTTTTTGCATTAACGTGCCAATTTTTATAAAGAAATGTTTGATGAGATCATAGACGTGTTCTCACACTTTTTTAGTGCATAATGAATTCCGTGCCCAAAATATTACGTCATTGGTTAGGTACTGAGGTAGGAAGAGATGCAGCTGATGTATTCTAATTAATACACCTGTGATAAATATATATGTATACTTAAGAACCGATGGAGCCGAAAGGTTCTAGAGTGGATACCACGTATCGGCAAGCGCAGCGTGGGAAAGCCACCCGCGAGACGGGTCCTGACGGACGATCTAGCCAAGATCGCGGCTGCATGCAGGCCGCTTCCGATCGGTCGGAGTGGAGGTTGTTAGATGAGGCCTATGTTCAGCAGTGGACTTCTCATGCCTGATAATGATGATGACTATGAATGATGTATGATATTTATATTGTTTGGAGGCTAATGTTCAGTAGTGGACTTCTCATGCCTGATAATGATATGTAATGACGTTTATATGGTTTTTTCCCATTTCCAGCTGGACACATGGTTCGGCCGGCCAAAGAAACCGGGAGCTGGCATCGAGCGAGGTTACGATACTGTCCCACGCGCGGAGCCGAAGGCTGAGGATGAGGAGCCGTCGCCAACCGCGGAGTATACCAGCAAGATCGACGCGCTGAATGATGAGCAGCTCGAGCGACGGTTTGAAGAGATGCTGGTAAGGATTCTTTCAATTTAGTTTAGTAAAATAGTGAAAATTTTTTCAGGAAAATTTTAAAAAGTTCCGACATTTTTTTGATTTTTTAATTTAGGCGAAAAAAAAATTGTTTTGTCTAATTAGGCTCGTTCTTTAGAGAATTGAGGAGTCTGGTAAATAATTCTCTTAGTTTAAATTCTTATAAGCATTTTATGAGGGGTCGTCGCCCAAGTGATGAGAAGCTCAAGCGACGGTTTGAGGAAAAACAGGGTTTTGTGACAGCCAGGCAAATATTCAAACTTCAGAGATTCTGAGGCGAAAAATAGTGAAAATTTTCTCAAAAAACAAAAATGACATCGTTTAACCCTTAAAGGTTAGCTCAAAAAAGGTCTCAACCCTAAAGGAGACTCAAAGGTAATCCAAAAAACAGCAATGTATCACAGAATAACCAATAGGCCCATTTAAATAGTCACAGGATCGCCTGATACAATTGCATTCAGTTATAATACTGTCGTATAACTCAACACTGTAGTACTTGTTCAGCATATCAGTATTTGCCTGGCTGTCACCTACACCCTGTATAGCGGCACTGAAACCTCTTTATTGATATCATGAAATGTACCCAGATATAAATGTGTCTAAGTATGATTATATCTATTTCAGAGCGACATGAACCTCAGTGAAGAGAAGAAGCAGCCGCTGCGCAAATACTCGCGGGATCAGAAAAAGAAGATGCTGGTTGCCTACAAGTTTGTCAATACACAGGTTAGTAACCAGGTTTTTACCCGACTGCGTCACAGGGAGCGTAATGTTTTTCCTTGGAACGCTCTTTCCTAAACGGCTAGTCACATTTCAGCTTGAGAGGTATAATTAAATTCGCTATAGTCACGAGAAAGTGACACTGGGTCAAAAAAATATATTGAAATTATTAATAAAGAAATGAAAAAATTCTTCACCCCAGTGGGAATCGAACCCACGACCTCTGCTTTCCGCGCCAGCGCTCTTACCACTGAGCTACCGGGTCAATTACTCGGATGACGAATTTTACCATCTCTTTCTTAAATTACATTTTGGCAACGTTATCTTGAAGTAAATGAGGATTCCCACCCGGGTGAGGAATTTTTTCCATTTCTTTATTAATAATTTTATAAATGAGGATATTATAATTATAGTAGCCTTCGCATACTGTTTTATAGCGCTTCCGCGCTGTTTTATAGCGATTACGCGCTTCGCTAGGCGCGGAGCTTCACTAGAATACATCAGCTGCATCTCCTTCCGTGCATGTCGTAAGAGTCGACTAAGGAACTCAGGGGCGTTCTCTCAGGTGATGAGCTAGCCAGTCCCTGATCTTTAACATCTGAACCCGCTTTGCCAAACGTGACTTGCTGCAGTTCTGGCTACTAGGAGGCAATATAGTTGTCCATAGCAGTGCTAATGGTCATACTAACTGTTTCGATGTACCTAGTTAGACTTTTCGGTGCCTCACAAATCCAGTCCTTGACACTTAAATTCTATCAGTGTAATGTATAGTAATGTACTACATTGCTCATGTATTGTAACATATAGGAATGCAATCTAAGTGTCAAGGACTGGAATTGTGAAGCACCGAAAAGTCTAATGGTGCATCGAAATTGTTAGTATGACATTAGCACTCTATGTCTACATCTTATTCCTCTATGGTTCTGGCTACTTTTATCTCAGAAAGGCATTGGAAACTATATCCATGCAGGCTGGTCTTAAGTAATTTGTACCTAGTTAATGTTTTCTGATTGTAATGGATGATGATAAAGGATTCAAGGTCAACAATCAGCTTCTTTATTTTAAAAATTACAACGAATCTCTTTACAAATCATTCATAGAGTCCGTTTCATAGAATAACTGTATATGCCTGATTTCGGAACTAACATTTTTTTATACAGGTGTAACAAAAAGGGCATGTTAAGCGAAAAGCTATGTAAACAGCCCACTATATAGAACCTATCCACAAAATTTGATATCCGAAATCACATGTTTATTTTTCCCGATAGTATGGAGAATTTTTAAATATCTCAGGAATTTTCATACAATCTTGAAAAATAAAAATATGATTTCGAGTTTCAAATTTTGGAAATAGGTTCTCTATAGTGGGCTATTTATACAGCTTTTCGCTTAACATACCCTTTCTGTTACACCCTGTATAAAGTGACACAAGATAATGTGGCCATGCACATAGTAACTAGCGCCATCATCGAAACTATTCGGTGAAACGCACTCTAGGTCATAGCACTTATTTACTGATGGATCCCACAGTCAAACGACGCAAGCAGTTTTGTGGGACGTTGTATCTAGTTTTTTTTTTATTTTATAAAGAATAAATGTCTTTATAATTATAATAATTTTAATTTACAGGAAGGCCGTTCAAAATTCGAAAAGCCGTCCGACTACATAGCCTATTTAAACCAGCCAGAGTTATCAGTGGGTAAACTATACGCGTGCCTAGAGAATCTACGAATAGCGCTCACAAACAACCCGCTGTCATGGATAGAGGAGTTCGGATCTAAGGGCATTGAGACACTGTTGTCGATTCTTAACCTGTGCTATACGAAGTAAGTTTGTTTATTGTTTTTTTTTTTCTTTTATCCCATAGGTGAGGGAAAGGATGTTATACATACAGCCATTATTATCTTCCTGCCCTTATATAATTATTTATGGGGTTGGTGCAATATAGTTGAAACTCATCTTGCTAAGGATTAGTACTATACATACTACACGAATCTAGATTTAGCTAAATTATTTTTTGAATTGTGATTGATGAAGGATGGTGAATGAAAACGTTTGACTAGAAAAAAACAGCCTTTAATTTATATTTACTTATTTTGCACGCCTTCAGTGGAAGTGGTTATTTTGGGTAAGTTAGGTTTTACGCCCTTTTTTACAAACTTTGAATGTCATATTTATTTATATCTAACTAGTGGACGCCCGCGACCCGGTCCGCGCGGAATAAAAAAAAATTGTCAACATTTATCTCTGGTATAAAAGTAGCCTATGTGGTTATGTCCTTTCTTAGACTTTAGACTCTAGAGTCTAAGAAAGGACATAACCACATAGTCTAGAGTCTAGATCCAGGGATTCCCGAACTTTTATTCCTCATAGACTCCTTTCAAAAGTTATCTGGTTCTGGTGGACCCCCTACAGGCCCACATCACATACAAATTAAATGTGAACCCTCATTTTTTCACGCCAACGTAGACCCCCATCGAGTCTCCTGTGGACCCCTGGGGGTCCCCCTGGACCACTTTGGGAACCACTGGTCTAGACTATCTGTGTACCAAAAAAGATTTAGAGAGAATATTAGTAGTAAGGATTTATTTATCTACTTATACATCATTTAAAGTTAGGTTCTCATCCTTACTACCCTCCCCCTGATTACGTAAAAGCAATAGCAAAGCCGAAGCCGCGCGATCGCGATAATTGATAGTGTGCGCGGGTCGAGGTGCGGGGCGCGGGAGGACGACGAGCGCTCGTTGCGCGCACACACACACTCAATTATCGCGATCGCGCGGCTGCGGCTTTGCTATTGCAAATTAGGTAACAAATCAGTTATGTAAACTAGGGCGTAACCATAACCTAATTACGTTTCCAGCGATTCCCGCTACGATCGCGTACAATACGAATGCATCCGCTGCCTGTCGGCCATCTTGAACAACACGGTCGGAATCCGGACAGTGTTCGCGTGCGGCGAGGCCATCCCGGTGCTGGCGCGGAGTCTGCAGCCAAGGAAACCGCACGCGGCCGTGTACGCCGCCAAGGTGAGGGCAAGCGGGGCAAGGGGCGGCCGGGAAGTGGATGGGTGCGGTCTACTTTTAAGCCAAAAATAATATTATCTTGCGTAGTTTAACAGCTAACCCAACATTTTGTAATGTACCTAACTGGTTTTTTTTTTAACCGGTCATCATATTTCTTCTACAGGGTGTAACAGAAAGGGTATGTGAAGCGAAAAGTTATGTAAATAGCCCACTATAGAGAACCTATTTCCAAAATTTGAGACTCGAAATCACATTTTAATTTTTCAAGATTGTATGAAAATTCCTGAGATATTAAAAAATTCTCAATAGGTTTTCTACAGTAGGCTATTTACATAGCTTTTCGCTTAACATACCCTTTTTGTTACACCCTGTATATGGATAAAGACGACACGATAGCTACATAGGTATATGGTCTGTTTTATTATCTTTATGGTTAAATTTTACTTAATCGATATTCATTATTGTGCAGTTTGTACTGTTAATGCCACCACAAACCTTTTTAGGTTTATCTGCATAGATAAAATTCTTTATTGTACTACGAATACATTATGTTTACTCTGTTAAAATAAATAAATAAAAATATCCGACACCACACGGCTATATTTTAGAATAGGTTTCCATGTTCCATAGAAATATGTCGTTAATAATAATAAATGAGACTTGGTTGTAATGGCAGACGTCCGTTAGTCTCCCTTAATAGCCCAGTTACCCAACCCCACCCAACATTCAGCCGCATAGCCCATGACCTTTGTTTCCATCGCAGGACATAGCTCTGCACTCCAATAGCACATGGCGGGGACCATCGCCGGGTGTATCTTATTGTTTCACAGACTACACAATACATTACGCTAGTCCCACAGTAAGATCCCTAAGGTCGTGTGTCGTAGGTACTAAGCAACGGTATATAAATACGTAGATAAGTATAGAAACATCCATGACTCGAAACAAACATCGATATTCATCATATCAATGTTTGCACCTACCGGGATTCGAACCCAGGACCTATGGCGTCGCAAGCAGGGTCACTACCTACTAGACCAATCGGCCATCAAATCCGCCTTGTGAATCCAATACCATATTAAAAGGGCCTCTACATCTTGGCTACGGCCCGATGCACGCCTCTCAAAGGACTGGGACTCTGTAGTCCCGAGAATTTCGAAAGAGATACAAAATAATAATAATTTATTTTCGGAAAGAATATTACAATCCATTAAACACCTTTCTTTATTTTCCAGGTGTTAGCAGCCATATGCCTGATACCGAACGGGCACGAGAAGGTTCTGGAAGCGTTGACCATCACGGGCGAGTCGAATCGCAAGCCGAGGTTCGAACCGATTGTCGAGGGACTCAGTAGCAAAGCTCCGGACAGCTTGAAGGTTAGTTAATATGTACAGGGTGTAACAAAAGGGTATGTTATGCTATGAAGATAGCCTGCTTATAGAGAACTTACAAAATTTCAGACCCGAACTTGCATGTTTAGAAATCCGGAATAAATATATTTTCCCAGGATAAAAGTTACCTATGTCCTTTCTCTGGCTCTAGACTACCTGTGTACCAAATTTCATTTGAATCGGTTCAGTGGTTTTGACGTGAAAGCGAGACAGACAGACACAGTTCTGCATTTATAATATTAGTAAAGATTACCTACGTTTTTATTTAATTTCAGGACGGATGCATGCAACTGATGAACGCCATCATAACGGAACCCGAGGAATTAGAGTTCCGAATGCATTTACGGAGCGAATTCATGAGGACGGGACTTTATGATATTATTGGTGAGAAAAATATGAATAATCGTAAATAAAAGATCTTGTTTAGTACTTTGTATAAGGAACATACATATGCTGTCATCCTAGTACTGTATTCAATGAGTGCGAAAGAGAGATACCGACATAGGCAGGCGCGTGAAGATTTTATATGAAAAATTTGCCTTATCTGGAGCGCCGCTCCCGCCCCCTGATTACGTAAAAGCAATAGTAAGGGAGTGAACACGCGCGGCTTTTCCAAGCCGAAGCAAAAATATCACGCGCCCCTGGTATAGTAAGTGATAGCGAAAATTGTACAATAAAATTGTTCAAATTAATTTTACGTAATACGAATTTGACAAGCAATCAGCGATTTTTGTACAATTTTCGCTAGCGCTTTGCTTTTGCTAGTTAGGTAATAAGGGGGCCCGTTAAGCTTACGATACTAACAGTTATGTTGTGCAGTTTAGTGAGTGATTCATCTAACAATTCACCCGCAGATGAATTGCGGTCTGGCGCGGAAGGCTCGCGACAGATTCAGATGAATGTGTTCGATACACACGCGGCGGGCGATCAGGAGGAGTTTCTGGGGAAATTTGATGACGTCAGGTCGGTATACAGGGTGTGCTAAAAGGGTATGTTATGCTAAATGTTAAGGAAATAGCCTACTATAGGAAAGCTATCCACAGAATCTGATATTTGTAATTACATGTTAATTTTGCAAGATTGTTATTTAAATGTATAAAATGGCAACCCCACAAAACTATTTTTATTGCAACACTAGCCAATTGTCATTTCTGACTGACCCTAAGTTTTGAGCAAATAAATACTTAATCATTTTTATTTTTTTATACAGGATGTAATGCATGTGTATTTTGGATTCCAGAGTGGATTTCCACGACGCGAACGAATGCTACGAGCTGGTGAAGAATCTCGTGATGGACTCGCCCGCGGAACCCTATTTACTGTCCATACTCCAGCATCTGCTGTTCATCAAAGATGATGAGCTTATCAGGTAAGGATAGATTAGTACGGATCCTACTGATTACCTAATTTGCAATAGCAAAGCCGAAGCAGCGCGATAGCGACAATTGTACAATATTCGCATTGAAATGTCAAAATTCCTTTGAAATTAATTTTACGTTGTTTTGGGATTTAGGGGGTCGCGTCTCGTCAAAGTGAAAAAGGAATCCAAGAGTGTTACCTGTTTGTTTTCTCTTCTTTCTTCTCTCGCGCGGAATCTCGTAGGGTTCTGGGGTTTTCACTTCACTAGTCCACTTTTAGGGTGCAGGCAATCTTATTGGGTAGATCTGTTTGTCACACACGAAAATTTACTTGTCGACCAACAGGCTGGCGGCGCGCAAGTTTGGGAACTCGGGTCATTGGGTAACTATCTGGTAAAAAACTCAGCGCCGACGGCGCTCCGCGTCGAGGAAAAGAGATAGGACGATTAAAAGAGGGAGGAACAATTATAGTTTTAACATATGTAATACGAAGTTGACAAGCAATCAGCGAATTTTGTACAATTTTCGCTATCGCTTCGCTTTTGCTAGATAGGGGCGGAGCTTACTCTGAGCTTAACAGACATATAGTCACGCTCATTATGGTCGATTCCGGCAGTCACACTTGAACCTAAACGTAAAATTTGTCCTACCTGTCCTTTTCTCTCTCAGCCATTTATGTTAAGAACGGAGAGAGATAGACCTGACTAAGATTGGGATAATTTTTGTCTATAACTTTGTTCATCGCATTTTTATTATTATGTATCTCTTCTGAAGATTCACGGGACTAGAGAGTCCCGATCCTTTGAGAGACGTGCATCGGGCCGTAGCCAAGATGTAGAGGCCCTTTTAAGAGAACTTTAATATGGTGTGGGATACACATGGCGGATATCGTCGCCGAACGCACAATATGATACTGGAGTGCAGATCTATGTCATGCAATGGAAAACTAAGGTCATGGGCTATAGGATTGAATGTTAGGTGGCTGCATTAGGGCTATTTTATAAAGGGAGACTATCGAACGCCTGTCATTACAACCTAGTCTCAAAATTGTGAGATAGCAGGCGGTTAAATTGACATTTTTTATTAGAATTTATTAAACTTACTGCTTGATGTTAAATTGTATGGAATAAAAATTTGCATGTCAGATATGACGAAATATGTAGAACGCTTGCTGTAAATACAAATAATAACATGTATATATACACATATTTGAGAAAATAAACATATTGATTGATTGATTGATTGATTGACTTGCCGCCCGTAATATAAGGCCATGAGGTGGGCTTCCCATAAGTGACGCATGCCGGAGAGGCAATACCGGCGCGGACGGCTAAGGGTGCAGAGAGGTGAGACTGCGGGGAGTGAACGTCAGTTACCCCCGGCGTTATGACATTTTACACTTCCACCCTGGAGCAAAGGTTCCGCTCTTGCGCTGTTCCCTCCTAGCCGGCCAATGAAGGTAAGCTAAGAGTCGAGGGCCAAAGATGGTAAAGTGTCCCTCTGAACTCGAGTCCGTGGTGACGCCAATCAACAACAGCTTCGCCACAAAGCTGCCCTGCGGGCTTATTGTTACTATTAAAATAATCCACGATAGAGTACGCTTTTAATGTCGCAAAGCGCCTTCTATGTGTTAGTTATTGTTCTATACAGGGTGTAACAAAAAGGGTATGTTAAGCGAAAAGCTATGTAAATAGCCCACTAAAGGGAACCTACCCACAAAATTTCAGACTCGAAATCACATGTTAATTTTTCCAAATAGTATGGAGAGTTCCTAAACAACTCAGGAATGTTCATACAAATGTTCTTGAAAAATAAACATGTGATTTCGAGTCTCAAATTTTGGAAATATGGTGTCTTCATAGTGGGCTATTTACATAGCTTTTCACTTAACATACCCTTTTTGTTACATCCTGTATATAAGGTCTTTTCCAAATCAGTGATTATCTTTTGACACGAAACTAGGTAGGTAAAAAGAAACAACTTTCACTATGGGATCTATTTACCTTACTTACTACTTAGTTTCGTGTCAAAAGATAATCACTAATTTTGAAAATACCTTATATATACCTAACCTTTTTCGTTTTAGTCAATTACTTATGTGTTGTTTTTTCAGGCCAGCCTACTATAAGTTAATAGAAGAGTGTGTCACACAAATAGTTTTACATAAGAATGGATACGACCCGGACTTTAGACTGACTCAGAGGTTTAATATAGATGTGCAGCCGCTTATAGATGGACTTATAGGTAAGTTATAATGCTGGTAGGTTTATAGATGGACTTATAGGTGAGTTATAATGCAGCACCCGTATGATGAATTTGGTGAGAGCGAGATGTCTCACTTTTAAACATCAAATTCACAGAGATATTGATGATGATGATGATCTCCGACCGTATTTCGGTCAAGGCGACCAATCTCTACGGAGATTGGCCAGGTACGCAGGAGATATTATAGTGCACAAGTGGATGCGCAAACACAGATGCACTCTCTATTCCGTCACTCTCGTAGTCCGATGGGACGCAAAGCCGACACGACCGGAGAGAGATCAGGCGCAGGACCAACGGTTTTACGTGCTTTCCGAGGCACGAGCTAAGTGACAATTTTGCAACATTAAAATCTGTACATTAAAATAAATTGGTACAGGCCCGTGACTGGGATCGAACTTACGCCTCCCGCTTGGAAGGTGCACGTCTTAACCACTGAGCTATCACCGCTATCTGTGGACCTGACGTTTAAAAGTGAGACATCTCGCTCTCACCAAATTCATCATACGCGTGCTGGTAGGCTTATAAAAGTCCTATAGTAGTCACAATTATGTATGTGATGAATGATCCTTGAATTAACATTATGGTCGATTCTGACTGTCACACACCTAAATGTAAAATTAGTCCTATGTGTCCTGTCAGATAGTCACACTTTTATAATTTCCATAGAAAAATCCCGAGCGGAAGAAGAGCGTAAGATAGAAGAGTTGAAGACTAAGTTAGAAGCAGCCATCGCGGCGAGGCAAGAAGCGGAGGCGCGCGTCGCTCACCTCTCCGAGAGGATAGAGGCGGGGCAAGCGGGGCCAGTCGGTCACGCTAATATCGCTGCTATTGCTAAGGTAGGTGGGGGAAGCGGGGCAAGTTGGTTGAGCGGGGCAAGATGGGAAGCGGGGCATGTTGGGGCAGCGGGGAAAGTGGAGACAGCGGGGCAAGTTGGACACGCCTACACTTCTGCGTTTGAAGGTAACTGAAACAGGCCGCCAGAAAGGTTTGGATTATGATTGATGACAAAGCTGAAGGCAGCCATCGCTCCGAGAGGATAGAGGCGGGGCAAGCGGGGCCAGTCGGTCGCGCTAATTTCGCTGCTATTGCTAAGGTGAGTTGAAAATGTTTACGTATGTATGGGGAAGCGGGGCAAGTGGGGGGATCAGGGCAGAGGAAATATCTATACAGTGTGTAACAAAAGGGGTATGTTAAGCGAAAATCTATGTGAATAGCCCACTAAAAGGGACCTACCTACCCACAAAATTTTATACTTGAAATCACATGTTTATTTTTCCAGATAGTATGGACAATTCTTTGACAAATCAGGAATGTTCAAACAATCTTGAAAAATAAACATGTGATTTCGAGTCTCAAATTTTGGAAATAGGTTCTCTAGAGTGGGCTATTTACATAGGTTTTCGCTTAAAATACCCTTTCTGTTACACCCTGTGTTGCTGACGTGGATCGCTGGTCCACACAATATTACCAAAAGTGCCGGTAAAATGAAAAAAACACTATGTTTGGTTACGAAATTTAATTTATATTTCGCGGTCACAGACGCCCCGTGCAAAGATTTTCTTACAACTACATCGATTATAAAAGCATAACATTAAAAAGTAACAAAAAGAGGCAAAGACATAGTATGTACACAATGTCTAATGTGACCAAAAAGTTTTGTTACATATATTTACATAAAACACGAGTTACATTTTAAGAAATAGGAAAATAATAAAAATAAGACTGTGAGCACGTCGCTAACACCCTGAATATAACACATACATTGTCCATTGTGACAGTCAAGCTATATTCAGACATTTAAGAGGACAGAGGCGGATTCTGGCTACTCTATTTCAGAAACACATCCCTGTGAATATGTATGTCTAGGTAACTAATTAATGAATGTATTTTTGCAGGCTATAGGAAGCCCGGGCGGGCCGCCCCCACCCCCACCGCCCCCAATGCCTGGAGGTAAATATATCTTTATTATTATTACTATGATATGTATAAATAAGTAGACAATATTTTTTCTAACGTACACATTTAGACAGTTCTTTCATAATTCGCCCCTAAATTATGTTAATTAGGTCGACCCCCGTATCGGCTATTTTTTTTTGACAGTTCTTAGTGAATAATGGAAGTGGCCAACTTTTCTACAGGCTAGGCATCAAGCCACTTGCTTTTACGCTCAAAATTGGTCAGAAGTGGCACCATGTGGTTCTATCGGCCCTTGGTGCTCTGCCTACCCCGTAAGGGATAAAGGCATGATTATATGTATGTATGTAAAAAAGATAGCCGATACGGAGGCAGATAGCCTATCTGAACGATAAACTTGATGCTGTCTTTCTCTAAAATTTAATCAATAGTAATAGCATCAAATTTAACCTATCTAAATAGGCTATCTGGCCTATCGGAAAATTGTCTTAGGGCTGATTTTCCCAAACGTTCTGACGTAGCCTATCTGAAGAATAAAGTAATGCTGTCTCTATCATGATCATATTTTAAAGAAAGCATCAATTTTATTCCTCTGATAGGCTATCTGAAGTTTGGAAAAATCGGCCCTTAGACGATAATAGTCAAATATCCTGTCTTACAAATGGACCCTGTTAAGTAGAAAAGATCTAACTCAATTTCATTAAAAGTTGTAGTATGCATGTTATGTTCATGTACTTTTTAAATGATGCATCATACACTAAAGCATGGAAACATACATTCACTGTTTATACATATAGTTCTGCCCACCAAAAAGGACTAGGCAGTGTGCAAATTGCCAGCGGTCACCAACCCGCCTGCCCAGCGTGGTGACTATGGGCAAATACCCCCCCATGGCAGTCTTGTGGCGTGCCCTGGGGGAGGTCTACGTCCAGCAGTGGACTGCAATAGGCTGATGATGATGATGAGTGTGCAAATTGCACACCAATTTTCAAATCACAGCCTGTTATAAGTCCTACATGGTATGACTTGAGCCTACAGTCGCCAATCGACCACATTTACCTATAACTGCCTGGTAAATATATCAAGGTGGGTCCCTTACCACGTCCGATTTAATAGGCTAGGTAACTGATGAATAGTACAGTAGTTTGGAACAGATAAGATTTAACGTCCCCAGAACACTGCCACGACATCCTATAAATAAAGTTTTCAGTTCTCCTTTTGTGCGAACTAATATAGGAAAGAACTCGCCAATTTTTAGGATAGCCAATCAATTTAATATTATTAGTAACGCATTGCCAGATATAGATGTTCATTTTGACTCGTATCACAAATTCCGTTCTAAAATCAAAGATTCTCTAGTTCCTGGCTCTTTATTATTTTATTGTGTATAGTTTCTGTTTATGTCATACATAATATATAGAATGTTATATTTAAGGTGCAATACGAACATGCCCATAATTGGTATGCGCATAAGACAAAATACCTTATTGCCTGTAATAATTTAATTTATATGTGTATACTGTTGGTGTGTCTTAGTAATAAAAAAAAAATAGTAGGTGTGTAATTTGCACACTTGTGCCCCACCTTTTTGGGCGTAACTATATGTATGTATGTAAACAAAACATAAACATTTTTTAACACACTCCTATTGGTCATCTATCATTTCACCACACTGTTATAACAATATGGTTGTCTCTTTCGCACGCATGTATCAGCACTATCTCTTGTCTCTGTCTAGGAGGGCCGCCGCCTCCACCGCCGCCCCCAATGCCGTGTAATGGCGGTAGGTATAAATTATACTTTAAATATGTTTATACGACGTTTTTCAACACAGTTGCACGAGTTTTTTTTTTTTTTTTACGTAAACATGTCTTTTCGCATAAAAACTGTACAATCTCTAAAAAAACTTTTTTTTTTGAGGAATTTGCTTTAAGTATTCACGTGACGATGGCGATCCACGTCTGTTTGGAATATTTTTCGATATTTTTCGAAAACGCGATGTGTGCAATAAAGATAATGATCAGGTTTTTTCTATTGAGGGATCGCCCACCACCGGGCCCTATACCCTCCGCTGACCCTCGGATCTGCCGACTCATGATCACGAACACAAGACACTACAGTCGTAACTAAAGTCGGCAGATCCGAGGGTCAGCGGAGGGTATAGGGCCCGGTGGTGGGCGATCCCTCAATAGAGATTTGAACTTCCGAATAGTGACGCCTGATACAATTCAATATCAGGTTTTTTGACAAAATACTAGTTTTAGGTGTTAATTTTGAGGCTAGGTTCAGTATTGTCCTAGACGTATTTTTATTGTTTATTTATTTATTAACATACATATAATGTAGTGACAGTTATTTCAAACAGTGTATAACACAAACCTACTTTTTCTATACGCTGATATATTTTCATTGTCGAAGACATGACATAAAATGAATAAAACTACGATATAAAAAGTAATTACGTACTAGCAGTATGGTACGTGTAAATCCTCATTTACATGTCACCATTTTCTTGCCTGTTGCATACAATTCTATTAGAGCAAAAAAAAAAAAAATGATTGGCATGGTATAAACCAGTGGCTCCCAAAGTGGTCTATGTGGACCCCCAGGGGTCCACAAGAGACTCGATGGGGGTCTACGTTGGCGTGAAAAAATGGGATTTCACAATTAATTTGTATGTGGTGTAAGTATGTAGGGGGTCCACCAGAACCAGTTAACTTTTGAAAGGGGTCTATGAAAAATGAAAGTTTGGGAACCCCTGGTATTATTAAGTGTAATTTTTGACACATTGTTCAAGTTTTTACCAATCAATAATTACATTCTTCGACACAAGACCTTAGGTCTTAATGTGTGACTAAGTCAATGTGTTGTGTAAAAGAAAATGGTGTTAGCAGTTTTCTACTTATTTTGTAGCTTCAATTCTAATATGTCGGTAGGTAGTATTTAAAATTAATTTGATTATTACGAAGATTGTACACTTTTAAATCAAGAACCCGCAGCCTATAGCCAGTATAACAACGATATTTCAATCCCAGGTGGCCCGCCCCCACCGCCGCCGATGCCGATGAAAGGCGGCGGGCCTCCCCCGCCCCCCATGCCCGGCATGTCCGGCCCGCCGCCCCCCCCCATGCCGGGCATGTCCGGCCCGCCGCCGCCGCCGCCGCCCGGCGGGTTTGTGCCTAAGATGGTGAGTTATAGAAGTTAAAGCGTACCTTATGTTGTTGTGAAGTGTGCGAGTGAATAGAAACCGTAGCGTAACGTTACTTCTAAGGCCGCTTGTAGACGTGAACCGCCAAAAACCGGATAACAAGTCTAACCGTGTGTAAGACACAAATTAATCTTTTGTAGCAACGTGCAAGTCAGAAACATTTATTTCAAAATGGACTTTGGCAAAGCCCACCCAACTTGAAGGCTTATGCCGTCTCGTTTAGTTCGATTTTAATAATAATTTCTGTTAGAAAATACATACATATAATCACGCCTTTATCCCTTACGAGGTAGGCAGAGCACCAAGGGCCGATAGAACCACATGGTGCCACTTCTGACCAATTTTGAGGGTATAGTTGAGATGTACAAGTTCGGTTAGTAGTGACAGGTGGTCAGCCCATCGCCTACAAAACACCAAGACCCTCTTGTCCCTCTACTGACTTGTACAGTATGCCCGGGAAGAGAAGCAGCTGTAGTATTATACGTTTTTTTTCACTCCCAGAGCAGCATAGAAGAATGGTCTTCTGTTAGAAAATAACATTTAAAAATTACCAGTCTACTTATTATTAATTTGTATTTTTCTTCAATGATACCCATATGTAATTGTTGTATTTTTCCTCCCAGCCCCAACCGGACGTATTGCCTTACGGACTCAAGCCTAAGAAGAAGTGGGAGGTGGAAGGTCCCCTGAAACGGGCCAATTGGAAGACTATTGTGCCGCAAAAGATGTCACAAAACGCTTTCTGGGTTAAAGTAAGTTGAATACTTTCGATTATTTTGTAGATTAGGGGTTGATTTTTCCAAACGTCAGATTTGACGAAGATTGACTATAAGAATTAAAGTTAAACTATAAGAGGATTAAAGTTGATGCTGTCTTTCTTTAAAACTTGATCATGATAGAGACAGCATCAATTATATTCCTCTATGTTTGAAAAAATCGGCCATGAGTTAATTTAAACAAGAAAGTTGTATTATTAACTTTTCCTTTAGTCACGGTTGGTGAAATAAAATATACTTAGCTGCTACTCCTCTTTTATTTATTCTCCATGGGGTGTATGTGTGTAATATACAGGATGTTTTTTTGTGGCCACCTTTAACGAAGGGTACGTATTCTATACATGAAATAAAGTAAGTTTATGCCAAAAAAAATGCTGGGAATTTTTTTTTTTTTGAAAAAAAAAATTAAATTCCGTGATCGTGCGAAATTTATAGTGTCTAGTGTTTATGTTAGTTTTTTTATAGACAGATATTAATTATTTTTCGTGAAAAAATCCTGCTACGCGCGTCTATGTGCATTTATGCAGAAAAACGCAGTCTATTTACTCAACTTTGGACCCTAATATTTTGGAAACCAGACACTTCCCAGGTATGCTTCCATGGAGAAAAATGATCGTGATGATGAGGAGATTCCGTAGTTTTCGGGAACGTTGACGACCAAAAATCACCCTGTATTGTATTGTTTTTTTTTTTCAGGTGCAGGAGGATAAATTGGCATCACCAGACATACTTTCCGGATTGGCTCAGAAGTTCTCCAGTAAACCTGTGGCCAAGTCGAAAAACGAAGACTCGGTCGATAAGTGAGTTATTTTTGTACTGTATTGTAATGTGGGCCATATGCCTAGTCTAAAAATATTCCTATTTAAAATTATTTAAAGAAAAATACCCGTAAGCGTAAAAAAATTGATTTAGTGAACCTAGAAACGAACCTATCATTAGATTTTACAAGCTTAAATGCAACAAGCCGGGCTAGAGCGTGCCGAAGAAATATTACATAGATAGATAGATCGTTTATTTGGCTTTTGGCATGTACACATAATAAATAAAATTATTAATAAAGAAAATGGAAAAAATTCTTCACCAGAGTGGGAATCGAACCCACGACCACTGTAAACCGTGCCAGCCGCTATAACCACTAAGCCATCGGGTCAATTACTCGGATGACGAATTTTACCATCTCTTTTCTAAATTACATATTGGCAACGTTATTCTTCATCCCGATTGCTATACACTAGCCAAATCTCGGCAAACAAAGCTGAATCCCTCAGCACAATGTTTAAAGATGAAACGATCAACCATATCCTAACGGATTATATTAATGGAGAAGTGTTTTTATAAATTTATCTTAGTCAAGATATTATATATTATAATAATTTATAATAAATAAATAAATATTCACACACTTCACAACACATTGACCTAGTCCCACACTAAGATCCCTAAGGTCTTGTGTCGTGGGTACTAAGCAACGGTATATAAACTATATAAATACATAGATAAGTATAGAAACATCCATGACTCGGAAACAAACATCGATATTCATCACATCAATGTTTGCACCTACCGGGATTCAACCCAGGACCTATGGCATACACAGACAACACAAATCAAGAAAAAAATAGATAAGATAATATAAGACAACAATGAGATTATAACAGTAAGAAGGTACAGACAAATACATAAAGACGATACAAAGAAGTATGGGATACGCTTAGTCAGCCCCCTACCGTGCATGCATATATGTAACTGCCAATCAGGTCCCCTTTCAGCTGAATGCTGCTTGAGGATACATACTTACATACACTCGAAAAACATAACCATCCTTCTGGCGCAGTCGTGTAAAAACCTCAAATTACTTATTACAGAGTGCAGACCATGAAAAAAGTGAAAGACTTAAAGGTCCTCGACGGTAAATCTGCTCAAAACCTGTCCATCCTACTCGGCGGTTCATTGAAGCATATGAGCTATGATCAGATACGGACTGCCTTACTGCGATGCGACAGCGATGTGCTTACCGGGGACGTTTTGGAGCTACTTGTGCAGGTAAATAGACATTTTGGGAATGGGACATTATGGGAATTGGACGTTTTGGGAATTTGACATTTTGGGAACGCTTCGTTTTAGAAATGCTGCATTTTGAGAATTTGACATTTTGAGAATGTCACATTTTGGATAAGGAATATTTTTGGGTTGTGACATTGTTCTTTATTTGTACACATAACATTTATCTCAGACAGTATATTGTAAAAATCTTTAATGGTGTAAAAAACATATATTATATAAAAATAAAGTAAAAAAATGAAACTACAAAGGCGAGTTTATCTCCTAAACCCTTAAAAACCTAAAATCTTGTTGCAAACTCGTGTTTATGTCAAAGTTTTCGTTTCTATTAGTGTAGAATTGATCTTTGTGTTTGTATCCTTTCACAAAATTTATTTTTTGTAATTTATTTTATTTTGATTCCAAGTACCTCCCACCCGCGGACAAAATGAAGAAACTCTCTGAGCTCAAATGCAGCGCTTCCGAGTTGACCGAAGCCGAAAGGTTTGCCGCCTGCGTGTCTGACGTCAAACGTCTGGCGCCGCGCGTCAGGAGCCTTGCGTTCCGGAGCCGGTTTAGAGAGACCGTCGCCGAAACCAAACCGGTGAGTGACGTCATCTTGTGACAGGGTAGTTAACCGGTGAGACTGCGTGACGTCATCTTGTTTGACATCTAGGTAGCTAGACTAAGACGGTGACACTGCGTGACGTCATATTGTGACACTTATACTGGATGTGAAAACACAACTTTGTTCTTATAATACCTCATATTCTTTGTGACATCACGATCATTTTTTTCAATGGAAGCACCCCTGGGAAACCACGGGTTTCCAACATATTGAGGTCCAAAGTTGCAATAATATTATATTTTTTTTTACATAAATCCATGTGAAATCGGTTAACAAACATTTTTTCAAAGATACCATGTCAAAATATAATGTTATAATGTTAGTTTTGTAGGTACATTTGTACTTTGCGCATCAAACGAATACATTGCTTGCAATAAAATGACAGTATTTTTCATAATTTTTTGTCGTTTCCCAGGGTTGGTTCCATAGAAGAAAATGATAACCTTACAAAGAATACGAGGTATTAAAAAAACATTGTTGTCTTTTTACACCCTGTATAAGGCTAGCCCAAGTTGGTAAGATGGCATTGCGTCACCTTGTGACAGCGATATCAGTGGTTTGAGTAGGCCGGTAAGACTGTGTGTCGTAAGCTTGTGACGGGACTAGACAGCGATATCAGTAGTGAGACCAAGTCGGTGAGCGAAGTGACTTCAACTTGTGACAGCGATCCAACTTGGTGAAGTTATGTGACGTCGGCTTGTGACAACCGACAAAACTGGTGAACGTGGGCGACTGGGCGTTCTAGGCTACTTATACAGGGTGTTTTTTCGTTGCTACCCTTAACTAAGGGTACGTACTCTATACATCAAATAAAGTAAGTTTATTAAAAAAAACATGCTGGGAAAAGGTTTTTTTTTTCTTGATCAGGCAAAATTTATAGTGTCCAGTTATTATGCTAGTTTTTTCATAGACAGATATTAATTTCTCTTGAAAAAATCTTGCTACGCGCGTCTATGTGCATTTATGCAAAAAAACGCAGTGTATTTACTCAACTTTCGACCCTAATATCTTGGGAACCAGACACTTCCCAGGTATGCTTCCATGGAGAAAAATGATCGTGATGATGAGGAAATTCCGTAGTTTTCTGTAACGTTGACGACCAAAAATCATCCTGTATTATAATTATTCATGTATACTATTGTTATTATTTATTTACAGGATATAGTATCGGGCACAGCGGCTTGTGAAGAGGTCAAATCGAGTAGAAAATTCGCCAAAATTCTCGAATTATTACTTCTCCTGGGAAACTACATGAACACCGGATCGAATAACGCTGGCGCGTACGGTTTTGAGATCAGCTTCCTCACTAAGGTATGTTACTTTAAATAACCTCTAACCTCTCTTTTTTCAGGTTGGTTAAAAATATTACTCCGCTATGTTAAATTTAGAATGACGTCATGACGTAATGTGTACTAAAATTTTGCTCAATCGATACATAAATTATTTTTATTAATTTCACTATGGGTGCGCCCACCACCGGGCCCTACACCCTCCACTGACCCTCGGATCTGATAACTCATAACTGCGAAAACAGGCACTTGCACTAACTACAATCGCCACGAGAAACCAGACCCGAGCACCAAGCATGCCTAGCTGAGGATGCCACGGTTGTTGGCGAAACATATTTAGATTATTTATCTAGTTTTTGATTTCGGAATAGTGCAATGTATTGTCTTGCATTTTAATATTCGGTTACCTCTAAACCTGTATAGGTTTGTGGAGGCAATGACATTCGCTTACTACATTTGTACACGACATGTAGTATACTATAGGTATATACATTAGTACGTTAAGAAACAACATTACAAATGACATTAGATGAAGGTACAATTTATGTGCATATTCCAATAGAAGATTTTGTTCTATTCATACAATACTGAGCTTCTGAGGAGATTAGTTAAGTAGTTACTAGTTACAAGGTGGCTGTTCCTGCGCCTGTATTCCTAAAAAAGGGTAGCAAGGATCATAAAGGAGATCATGGCGGGGCAGATGTAAATTATAAGTGACAAGTAGCTAGCTTACGAGTATCGTCTTGAGAAAACGTCCCCGAGTTCCTTAGTCGACTCTTACGACATGCACGGAAGGAGGTGCAGCTGATGTATTCTAGTGAAACCCCGCATCAGTACATGCCGTGTTTATATACAGGGTGTAATAGAGGTGTAACAGAAAGGGTATGTTAAGCGAAATGCTATTAAATAGCCCACTCTAGAGAACCTATTCACAAAATTTAGGCCGGAAATGACGATGTTTATTTTTACAAATAGTACGCTATATATACGTATATCTATACTAATATTATAAAGAGGAAAACTTTGTTTGTTTGGTTGTAATGAATAGGCTCCGAAACTACTGGACCGATTTCAAAAATTCTTTCACCGTTAGAATCCTTATTGGACCTGGATGAACATAGGCTATAAGAATTTCCCGATATTCCCACGGGAAGGCGACCAACGGGAATTTAATATTTTTTACGAAAACCGCTATACATATGAAGCTGAAATCGGGCATATATGTTCATTGGGGACAACGAGGAAGGACTAAAAACGGATTTCCCGAAATTCCCACGGGAAGGGGACTAACGGGAATTCATAATTTTTACGAGAACCGCTATACATATGAAGCTGAAATCGGGCATATATGTTCATTGGGGACAACGAGGAAGGACTAAAAACGGATTTCCCGAAATTCCCAAGGGAAGGGGACAAATGGGAATTCAAACGGATTTCCCGATATTCCCACGGGAAGGGGACAAACGGGAATTCATTTTTTTTACGACAACTGCGATACATATGAATTTGAAATTGGACCTGTATGTTCATTAGGGACTGCGAGGGAGCACTAAGAACGGATTTCCCGAAATTCCTATGGGAAGGGGAGTTACGGGAATTTAATTTTTTTACGAAAACAGCTATTTATACGAAGCTGAAATCGGATTAGGGCTACAAGGAAGCTCTAAGAACGGATTTCCCGAAATTCCCACGGGAAGGGGACCAACGGGAGTTCCAAATTTAAACGAAAACCGCTGTACCTACATATAAAGTTGTATCTATGTATTGATATGTACCGAAGCGAAGCGAGGGCGGGCCACTATTACAAATAAACTTGTGATTTCCAGTCTTACATTTTGCAAATAGGTTTAGTTGGCTATTTTTATAGCACTTCGTTTAACATACCCCTTTTGATACACCCTGTACCTATATGTATTCGTGGGGGTGGTGAAAAGGGAAGTGCTTCCGGCCCCACCGGGCCACTAGTTATTATTTGGCCCATGTATATATTACAATCATTGTGAGATACTTCGATATCGCGTTCTAGGATTTGCATTAGATTGTGGTTCTCTCCTGCATCCGATAGATGGCTCCGCTACATATTTAATATGAGACTTTCAATTATTATGGCGTTGACAAATTGTATGCTTTTACAGTTAACAGCGACAAAGGACCTAGAGAACAAACACACATTACTTCACTACCTAGTTGAAACCATAGAAACAAAGTTCCCCGATGTACTGAATTTTGCTGAAGAAATGCCCCATGTTGATCGGTAAGTAATTCATCATCATCCTCATCATCATCATCATAATCATTTACAGCCCTGAGAAGTCCACTGTTGGACATAGGCCTCCCCCAACAACCTCCACTCCGACCGGTCGGAAGCTGCCTGCATCCAACCGACGCCCGCGACCTTGGCCAATATAAGTAATTATAGTCTAATATTATATTAAGGATGTACTCCAGAATATTATTTAAGGGGTAACAATTTCCAATCTCCAGATTTTTTTATATGAAAAATTAATTTTTCAGTTTGAAATTTCGTAGACAGATTCCCTGTAGTATCTTCGTAGCATTTCGCTTAAAATACCCCTTCTGTTACAGGCCCTGTATAATCTAAATCTAAGTTAGATTATCACTACACAAATTATAAAACAAAGTCTCTTCCCGTTGTCTGTATGTCCCTATATATGCTTAGATCTTTACAATTACGCAACGCAGTTTTTTAATAGACAGTGATTCATTCAAGAAGAAGGTTTATACAGCATGTTTTTTAGTCGTCAACGTTACCCGAATACTACGGAATCTCCTCATCATCACGATCATTTTTCTCCATGGAAGCATACCTGGGAAGTGTCTGGTTCCCAAGATATTAGGGTCCAAAGTTGAGTAAATAGATTGCGTTTTTCTGCATAAATGCCCATAGACGCGCGTAGCAATATTTTTTTACTAGAAATAATTAAAATCTGTCTATGAAAAAACTAGCATATACACTGGACACTATAAATTTCGCTCGGTCAAGTAATTATAAAATTTTAAAAAATATATATCGTTTCCCAGCATTATTTTCGGCATAAACTTACTTTATTTGATGTATAGAGTACGTACCCTTCGTTAAGGGTAGCAAAGAAAAAACACTTTGTATGTTTATCTAGGGACCCGCCCCGGCTTCACACGGATGTAATGCCCTTTCACATGAACGAAATTGCGGGCGGCCGCTTGTAATTTATATATGTATGTGGTATATTTAAACATGTTTTTATCCTTTAGGGCTGCGCGCGTTTCCCTCGAAAACCTACAGAAGTCCCTCATGAAAATGGACAACGACATCCGAGCCCTCGAGACTGACCTCACTAACTCGAGGGTCCCTCAGTCGAGTGACGACCTGTTTTTTGAAAAGATGAGCGTATCCTTTACATAACGTTGTACTTACCTTCCATATCATGAAATGTTTACTCAACTCAAGCACACTCAGCCGCTGAAAAATAGTTCTTTAGTCTAAGAATGTAGGGTACACAGAGATCACCCGCAGGCTGATTTTGTAACTTGCAACCGGTCGCAATCGCTGGATAGTCACTGTCAAAATTTACATTTGGTATTATCCCACTAAATTAAAGAGTCAGTGCACCATACCATAGAGGAATAATATGTCAGAGTGCTAATGTCATACTAACAGTTTCGATGCACCATTAGACTTTTCGGTGCCTCACAATTTCAGTCCTTGACACTTAGATTCTATTAGTGTAATGTATAGTAATGTACTACATTACTAATGCATTATAACACTTTTTACCACTCTATGTCTAAATCTTATTCCTCTATGACCATACTGCTTGATTACAGAATAGGGTTTCTTGGAATAGGTCGCGTAGTCGTCTTTTGACGTTTAGCGACCGGTTGCCGACCGGTCGCAAGTTACAAAATAAGGTTGCCGAGTAACATAAGATATCACTAAGAATACGAATGTTGGCTGTGCTTATGACGAAAACTCTATTTAGACAAAAAAAATTACATAGATACACTCGGTTGTGTTCCCAGAATGGGGTACCGAGAACTGCAGGATCACGATCAGTGACAAGTTGCTACCTCATCGCCTGGGAAACCGCCCCTGAGTTCCTTAGTCGACTCTTACGACATGCACGGAAAGAGATGCAGCTGATTTATTCTAGTGAAGCCCCAAACCTGCAAGTATTTACTGAAATAAATTCGTGAGGGGGGGGGGAGTTATAAGGAAAGCGCTTCCGGCCCCACTGGGCCACTAGTTATTGTTTGACCCATGTATACTGGGTGTAAAAAGATATCTTTGTTCTTTTAATACCTCGTATTCTTTGTAACGTCACGATCATTTTCTTCTATGGAAGCACCTCTGGGTAAACACGGGTTTCCAAGATATTTATTTTTATTTATTTATTAAATTAGAAAGCCAACATAATACTTAACAGTTCCGTTAAGATACAAGTTGGACAGGAGCACACGATAATATTATGTATCACTATTACAGGCTAGCACAACTTTTACAATACAATAGCTCCAAAGTTACATTAATATTCTTTCTTTCTTTCTTTATTCTTTATTGCACATACACAAAAAGAAATATGGCATACAACATTAAAGAAGAGATGCATGTACAATGGCAAGCTTATCTCTACCAGAGATCTCTTCCAGCAAGCCAAGCAAGTAAAGAGAAATTGTTAACAACAGGGTAACATGTGCAATTAAACAAATTCTAAGAAACTACAAAACTACATTAAGAAAAAAAGGAGAAAAAACAAATGACAGCATATTCATGTAATGGACAGGTAGTGATCCTTCAGCTTTTCCCTAAATGTGCCAACAGTGTGACAATCTCTAACCGTGTGGGGTAATTCATTCCAGAGCTTAACCGCCCGAACCGAGAAAGAATACCCAAAAGCCCCAGAATTAAATCGGGGAGTTTGTAGTAGTGATGCCGTATTGGATTGGATATTATCATTTTGATTCCATAAATCCATCTTAAATCGGTTAACAAACATTTTTTTCAAAGATACCATGTCAAAATGTTATATTTTTTTTTGCCGTTTCCCAAGGTTGGTTCCATAGAAGAAAATAATCGTAACCTTACAAAGAATACGAGGTATTAAAAAGACATTGTTCTCTTTTTACATCCTGTATATTCCAATCGTTGTGAGAAACTTCGATATCGCGTTCTGGGATTTGTATTGGACTGTCTTGCTTCCGATAGGTGGCTCCGCTACATATTCTAGTGAAGCCCCGCAATCAACAAGTATTTATTTATGTGACAGTTTAGTGGACGCCCGCGACTCCGTCCGCGTGGACTACAGAAAAAAACAAAATATCGAAATTATCCGAGATAAAACCATTTTCCCGGGATAAAAGGCAGCCTATATGTTAAGTGGGACCTGTCACAATATATTCCTGAAAACTGCATCGAAATCGGTTCAGCCGTTTCTGAGATTAGCGTGCACAAACGCACAGACAAACCGACAAACAGACATACATTCCAAAAATCATTGTTTTGGGTACTATTGCGTTGATAAAGGTATTCTATAATTTTTTTTTATGTATCTTCCATGTACAGACAGCGATCCGTTACATTTTTATTATATGTATAGATAGATAAATGAATGAAATTAGCTATTAAAAGTATAGTTTCCAACTACAAAACAAACTCCAGCCTTTCGCGAAAGAGGCGAGAGAACAGTGCGATCTCCTTCATTCAATGTTCAAGAAAATGGAGGCGCTGTATAAGGAGATTGCCGAGTATTTTGTGTTCGACCCGCTCAAATATACGTTAGAAGAGTTTTTCTCGGACATTAAGACGTTTAAAGACTCATTTGGGGTAAGTAAAAATACATTTTTTTCGCATATAAATGATATAGAACTGCTAAAATATTACTTGGATACCCAAAGCAGGGTTGGCATCAGGTAGGAGGAGTCTCGTGGACTGCAGAAAAAAATAAAATGTCGAAATTATTCAGAGTAAAAAGTAGCTCATGTCCTCCAGGTCTACACTATTAAATTTGTGTATCCGATTTCATTTAAATCGGTTCAGTAGTTTGGCACTTTGTTTTATGACCGGCTATCCGTGTGTGTGTATGTTTGTCCGTCTTTCACGGCAAAACTAATGAACCGATTTGAATGAAATTTGGTACACAAATAGTCTAGAGCCCGAGAAAGGACATAGTTTATTGTGGTAGGTGACACCAACGCGCGATAATCAAATACCGCGCTGACGAAGTCGCGGGCAACAGCTAGTAATACATACGTGTCTGTAATATGATATTATAAAACCCCAGGCGGCGTACCAAGAGAACGTAGTACTGCGAGAGACCGAGGAGCGAGCGAGGCGAGCGCGCGACGCGCGGGCGACCGCCGAGCGAGAGCGGCGCGACCGACAGCATCGGTACAAGCAACTCGTGGACATGGAGCGAGCGCAGGACGGGGTTATGGACAGGTGGGTGTTTTTGGGGGGGTTGGGGAGTTTGGGCAGATTCAAGGGGGTTTTGTGGGTATTTAAGGGATGCAAGGGTTTCGGGGGATCTGAGAGAGAGTTTTAAGGGGTTCTAGGTAGTAGAGAGATATCTGAGTTGTATACTATTTATTTATTATGGCTTGATATCACATGTAATTGTGAGATACTCAGAGGTATTTAATTTTTTGTAAAAAAAGAAGGAGATGGAGAAGAGAATATTGTATCGCCTTCGAGTCAGGAGTGAATAAATTTGCGCTGAATGAAGTCTGTTTACATGCTATGTACATGCACTTACTTTGTCTAGTTTTTACACACTATACAAGGTATAACAAAAGGTTAAACGAAATGCAATGAAAATAGCCCACTATACCTACCACATATCTTTAAAAAATTAAACTCTACTCTCTCTATTTTTTACATGAAGATTTGTAAGTTAAGTATTTTAGTGTGGGGCCGCACAGTGTTCCGAAAACCCCGAAAAATTTACATCTCTAGCTGATCCCGTATATCGACGTAGTTCGTCGAGAGAAACAATTCGCTAAAACAAACCTATCAATTGTTAATAGTTTCCGAGCAAAAAATTATCAAAGAAGCCAGTATGGGGGGGGGGGTCGAAAATGAAAAAAATTGTGTTGTACTTTTATTAATAGTGTTTGACACAAAATTTATTTATCCCATAATATTTCATCGTATTGCGCGTATTTCAAGCAAAATAACAATCATCTATGTATATGCAGATGATTTAAAGAAATCAAAAAAATAGTTAATATTTTTTAAAAGAAAAGTGTACATTTCAGCACGTAATTTTTTATACTAATAATTACTCACTATTATGTCTATGTACAGAAAAAAATCAGCACCGTACCTCGTGGATAACTGGAGATATCTGTAACATCTGTAAAATCCGCTCTTTTCAATAATTTGAATGCCTAGATGGCTTTGTATTAATCAGATTATATTTTTTTGTGTTTTCTGAGTTCATTATTATTATAATTTAAGTGTAAAAATAAATAGTGTAATCTGTGTACTCAAGCTTTGGAGTGCAGTTTAGTACTATAATTTATTGAAATGATGTTGTGTTAAACGTTAACTGTACTCTGTATTGTGTACGTGTAAATAAATAAATTTGCTGATTTCATAAATCAGTACCTAGGTGCCTGTTAAAAACTTTTCTTTGTTTCTCTCGTCGAACTACGTCGATATACGGGATCAGCTAGAGATGTCCATTTTTCGGGGTTTTCGGAACACTGGGCCAATGTATTGTGTGTGAATATTCAATTTCTTTATTATTCATGCAAGTATTCTTAAAGTGCGATAATTAACTATAATCTCCTTTTTCAGTTTACTGGAAGCTCTACAAAGCGGTTCAGCTTTCAGTAGAGAGCGGCCGCGGAAGAAAGCGAATCCCAGAGTAGCTGGAGGTTAGTATTATATTAGATAATATTAGTTCTTAGTGTTAAAAATAACTTAGAAACGTCATGTTCATTGGTTCTCAAACTGGTTGGGCTGTTATACCCCAAGCTATAAATACCTAAATATATGAGATACATAACTGTGGTGGATTCTTGCCGCTGAACTTAAATAAACTTAATAATGTAGATGAAGAATTATCAGTGAACTTACTTTGTCTGTAAAGCAGTAGAAACATGTCAAATTTCTGGAATAGAATAGAATTTATTTATTTGCCATTATACATATACTTACTTGAGATTTCTATTACGTAATATGGATTTTATATGCGACCAGCTAATATTGCACAACTTTTTGCTGTCGCATTGCTTCTTCTAGATACGTAGGTATCTAAATGATGAGGTATCTAAAACGATGGGGGGCTGGACCCGTCTTAACCTTTTATATTTGGGTGGGCCTAATAAGTTTGAGAACCAATGGTCTATCAACTAGTGTAGTTAAACACAAATTGTTTCACTTATATTTCACGCTACATTTAGAGGAATTATCACAGCAAATCGAGGAATTAACTGAGAACGAACGAGAGGATCTGGTGCACGCGATTTTGAACCGTATCGAAGGTATTTTTAGAGCACAATTTAGTGTTATGCGCTGTTTTAGTTACGTCGATTAATTTGCGACTTTTGCGAGTTACTTTTCAGTCGCTTCCTGTAGGACTATGAGAGTGAGGGAATAGAGAGTGCACCTGTGTTTGCACACACACTTGTGCACTATAATTATCTCTAATATCCGTTAGTATTGGCCACAGTGACCTAAATCTAGGAGACATTATTATTATACAGGTCGCAGTGGCCGAAATCTAGGAGACATTATACAGGATGTTTTTTGGTTGCCACCGTTTACGTACTATGTACATGAAATCCCGGAAAACGATTTAATTTTTTTGGTATATAATATTATATGTTTGTTACACGTGTCATCGTGCATTTCAGCAAAAAAAAGGCAACAGGATAGATAGCTCAACTTTGGACGTTAATTAATATCTTGGAAAGCAGACACTTCTCAAATATGCTTTCATGTAGAGAAATGTTCGTGATGACGAGGAGAATGCGTAGTATTCGGAAACGTTGACGACGAAAAAAACACCCTGTATGTTACAAGATAATAGAATTCCTTATATATAACAGCAGAGTTGACACGGTTGCACCGACGTCGACGCAGTCACAAGCGAGATCCTTCGCCGGTGCTTCTTGGATACACGGACGTACAAGTCGCTTGATGTTAGCTATTGTTATTTGCATTGTGTACAGTCAGTCAAATCATAAGTTGCCCTTGCAGGGGCAATAATGGTCGATTGCGACGTCATAGAAGTTGACAAGTTTATAAAAGTGCAATTTCAATTCGCGATTTGAAATGAAATGATTAATTATTTGCTCGAAACATGATACAATAAAGGTATTGTTAGATTATCAGAACAGAGACATGTTGCGCCATAAATACGGCATGCTAATACATAATAAAAAAAATAGGAGTATTCTATTCATTCATTTGACAAAAACGATTTTTTTTTATATATTAAATAGGCTTACGCTTGACCACAACGCGCCTGATGGTAAGCACCGCTGCAGTCTAAGATGGAGCGCGCTTGCCTAAAAGAAACTGGTTCACTCTCGACTTGAAGACCGCAAGATTATAGTTCATGGGGAACAGGGATTCGGGCAGGGAGTTCCACAGCTTGGCCGTTCACACTATGAATGTAGAATGGCAATTCAACTGTTTTTTTTTTCGTTTAAATGTTTTTTAAAGCATTTCAACTCATCCAAATACATAAAATTAATTCGTTCGTAGTCGTAAACATTATAATCGTTTGAGCCTTCTTTTCAAATCGGTATAAGTATAAGAAATTTTTTATGTAATAACAAGTATGTAAGTTTGAAGTGAAAATAGATGTTTTTTTTTGTTGAATATACTGTTGACTCACTGTATACTATTTACAAATTGCGTTATAAATGTTGTTGCATTGATGTTTTAGACCCCCTGATTACGTAAAAGCAATAGCAAAGCAGAAGCCGCGCGATCGCGATAATCTCGAGTGTGTGTGTGCGCGCAACGAGCGCTCGGCGTCCTCCCGCGCTCCGCACCTCGCCCCGCGCACACGCGCTCTCTCAATTATCGCGATCGCGCGGCTTCGGCTTTGCTATTGCTTTTACGTAATCAGGGGGAGGGTCCTTACATATTATGTATATTTAGTTATAAACATATAACAGCTATATATTTTTATATGTTGCGAGTTCTGTTCGTATATTTGTACTATATTAACAACGCATTAATGATGTTGTGTTTCGATGTTTAAAATAAGTTTAATGTTTGATCAATTGCGACTTAGAATTTTCCACTTATGACTCTGCCTGCCATGTCATTAATAAGTCCTGGGTTCGAATCCTAGTATTGTAATGATGTTAGTTTCTGAGTCATGGATGTTTTTATAATCCACGTGTTGCCCTACGCTGATGCGGGACTTCACTAGAATACATCAGCTGCATCTCCATCCGTGCATGTCGTAAGAGTCGACTAAGGAACTTGGGCATTCTCTCAGGCGATAATCTTGCACTTGTCACTGATAAATTTGACACAGTCGTGTGTTTAGCATAAGGTCTAACCAAAAGTAGTAACGATCTTTTGGGATGCGGCATAATCATACACAAGAAACATAATGTGAATATTTTAAAGCAAATATTTTAGTTTTTTAGTTTCTCATACAAAACTTTTAATATTTCTCTCGAAGATCCTGTATAACCGTCACGTAAACTCACACAACGACACACGCACAACAAACTAAGGCTGCTGCCCTCGCGCCGACAAGACTACATTCACACTACAACACGCATAGATCATGAAGGTTGCACACACACATGTCCGTTTTTCTCTGCCGGCGTATTTAATGCGCCGCGCCAACTAAGAGTACAGCATGATTTTTTATTATTAAAAGATTGAAGTCTATTTTAATGTTTTCTCGAAAACTCTAGCGAGTTATTTTAGATTATTTTTTCATTAAAGGTTATATTGTTTATTTACGGATACGTCCTAGAAAGATAATCACTACTTTTTGGTAGACCTTATATATATATATATCACTAGCGACCCGCCCCGGTTTCGCACGGGTGCATTGCTGATACTATACGGTATAAACCTTAATCTTGAATCACTCTATCCAATAAAAAAACCCGCATCAAACTCCGTTGCGTAATTTAAATGATCTAAGCACACATACGAGTAGGTACAGACAGCGGGAAGCGACTTTGTTTTATACTATGTGATTATGTATTGTATCTAATTATTCACCTATGTTCGTATTTAGCTGAACGGCGCGCACAGCTGAACCGGTCGAGATCGAGATCTGGACTCACGGGCGCCATGACCACGAGGGAGATTACCAAGTGAGTATTAATGAACGAGTGAATGAATGATGCTAGAGTTTCTTGAATCATTTAGTTGGAAGATTTTCTTGTTTGATTACCAGCAGTGTGACTATAAGGGAGATTATTAATTGAGTATTCATCGAACGAGTGAATAAATGATACTAGTTTTGACTTTTTGAATCATTTAGTTGGAAGATTTTCTTGTTTGATTACGGGGTATGTGACTACGAGAGAAATTGTCAAGTCAGTTTTAAGTGAGTATTAGTGATTGAATGATGCTCTACAGTTGATTTTTTAAATCGTTTATACGGATTTTTTGTTTGATTACGGGTGCCGTGACCACGAGTGAGATTACCAAGTGAGTATTAGCGAATGAGTGAATGAATGATACTGGAGTTGAGCTCTTGAATCATTTAGTTTGAAGGTTTTCTTCTTTGATTACGGGGGAGGGAGGGGAATTACAAAATGCGTGTTAGGGAACGAGTGAATGAATGAATGATGCTGGAGTTGAGTTCTTGAATCGTTAAGAAAGTGACGTTAGCTTGTTTGATTACTGGCAGTGTGACTACAAGAGGGCAATTATTGAATATATTTACAAAAACCTGAACCACAACCAAAAACGTTCCTTGTACCTATTTAGTATTAAAGAACGTGTGAGTGAATGATTGAGTGATATTAATAATGATACGGATGCTACGGTTTTCTTGTTTGATTGCAAGCGCTATGACTACGAGGGAGTGAACTAATTGAAATTGAGCGATTGAATGGAATAATGCTACATTTGACTTCTCAAATCAATTAGAAGGTTTTCTGGTTTGATTTAACGGTAGTGACCCTGCCGGCCACACATTCATATGATAAATATCGATGTTTGTTTCTGAGTCATGGATGTTTCTATACTTACTTCTGTATTTATATACCGTTGCTTAGTACCCACGACACAAGACCTTAGGGATCTTAGTGTGGAACTAGGTCAATGTGTTGTGAAGTTTGTGAATATTTATTTATTCACAACACATTAACTTAGAGTACTTGTGTCGTGGGTAAAGCAACGGTTTTATTTATCTATTAGAAACAATTTATTTATTTATCTACCGGGATGAACCCAGGACCTTGGCGCAGCGAGCAGGTCACTACCAACTACACCAATCGTGAATTTATTGAGTACTACTGAGTAACGCGTAAAGCACATCAGCTCATCATAAGTGATATTAGAAACTTAACAATTTAGTTTATAGATACTAACTATACGAACTGTGTATATTTTGGTCTGAGAACACTAGTCGTCTCGCTCTCGCACGCCGCGTGTGAAAGAGACAACGATTGTGACGCGATGTCTCTATTGTTTAGCTATGGTAGAACGAGATGGCGATATAGAACAGATGTAAAGGAAAGAGATAGCAATATTTTATTGCTACCCGTCTTGTTCTCTCACAGTTTAAATCAATAGGAAAGAGGTAGAAAGCGTTAGTATGGAAGTCCTTGCAATTTAATTTAAAACATTGGCGGAATAGTTAAAAGCAATAAGTATATTACGGACTTTATACAGGATTAAATTTAAAACATCAATAACCTCGCAGGACTAGATAGCTAAAATCATAAACAATAACATTTGTTCTACGAGTTTTATCATAACTCAATACATTAATTTAAAATGATTTTCCAAGCTTTTATTGTACTGTCGTGACATTTGTAAGTCTATGTTCCATTCGTAAGTATACGAAAAGGTTGACGCCCGCGATCGCGCGCGCCTCAGTATTATGTACAGACTTAAGAACAGTCAGAGGTAATATGTGACATTATCAAAACTCGTAGAACAAATGTTGTTGTTTATGATGGTAGCTACCTAGTCTTGCGAGTTTATTGATGTTTTAAAACTAACTCTGTATACATGGTGTAAGTGAGAGATAAGTAAATACTGAAATTAATTACATACATACATACATATGTGTCACGCCTTTATCACTTACGGGGTAGGCAGAGCACCAACAGCCGATAGAGCCACATGAAATTAATTGTTGCTTGAAAACTATGATTCGGAACAACAAACTTTCTATAATCTACTTAGTATTTCTGAAATAGGGTAGGCAGAACTGTAAAGTTGTAAAGGAGCTCCCACAGCTACGTTTCGTGAAGCTGGCACAGATGTAGATGATCGAGAAGTTGCTAAACTAATCCTAGGAACTCTAGAATTCTCTCAGGCGAGAAGCTAGCAACTTGTCCCTGGACACATCTGTCCCCGCTTCTCTAAACGTGTCTGTGAGCTCTCCTCTTCAATCCTACAGTTCTGGCTATCCCATTTCAGGAACACAGGTGTGTGTATATCTATGTATATATTTTCCATTGCAGTATTTGCTTAGGCTGTAGCTTATACTCTATATTTTAGTTCAAAAATAATGTCTCATTTATTTAAATAATAACACCCGACTGCGTTGAAATATTGATTCATTGTCACTCTGACGACTAGGACGAATCTAATGATGCCTCTTAAGCTCAAATGCGACTAGTCGTTTAGACCAGGGGTTCCCAAACTTATTATGTCTACTGCCCACTTTAAGAATGTATTATTTTTTAACGCCCCAATTTTTTCACCTACTTAAAAACTAATATATCCCCAAGCCTCTACACAACGCCCTGGGTCTTTTTCTGGGTCTCTTACCGGGTCTCTTTAGGCCTGCAGCGCCCATAAGGGGGCGTTATCGAAATGCTTATGAACAAATATACTCTTGAAAAACATAACCCTCCCTTTGACGCAGTCGGGTAATAAATGCCTCGTCATGAAATATACAAGTATGCCTACTTAGACATCGATTTTAAAAAGTTTTCCGAAACGTTTTGATATTAAAGCTATTTTTTAATTTGAACTCTTAACAAAGTATTTGTATATAAATGTATTTGAATTTGATTTTTTAAAATTAGCTTTTAGTAAGTATAAGTTGCTATTCCGATATGCTGTGATGGAATTAGTTTTAGCGTAAGAAGTAATAATTTTTATCGTTCTTGATAAATTGATGTGCCTATACTGTAGATGTAGACAGTTTTACACGTACAGGGTGTAATTAAAGGGGTGTGTTAAGAAAAATATAGAACTTATCCACAAAATTTAAGACTTAGTTTATCGGGTAGTATGGAAAATTCTTAAAATAATTAGCATTGTTTTAAACAACCCTACCATTAAATAAAGTAAAGAAACAACTCCTTAACATACACTTTCATTCCTTTCGATTCCGTTAACATACACTTTCATTTACACCCTGTATATCGCCATTTTGATTTTACTTAAACTTTGAATTCATAGCGGTACCGTAACATAGCGACCGTGATGGAACATTGCACGTTATCAACCTAAACCAATTTCAATTTTAAAAGGTTTTTATTTTCCACATAATAAACACACAAGTCCAGTGTATGTTTATTCCTAGACAGTATTTTAAGCTTATAATTATCACGTTTACAAGCGTTAATTACGCTTTGACAAACTTAATGAGTAAAAAAACTAATTAAAAACATACATTTTGTAACGAACATTACAATCTCTGTAACCTACGTTTAATCATGTAATCCTTAGTTCGAAATTACATTTATTTAATTGAGGTTAATTATTTAAAGAAAATGGCAAGTCAAAAAATAACCGTCTTTAGGTTATTTTTTGACTTCCCACCGCCGCTATATTACGGTACCGCTATCATAGGAATCTATAGTTTCAATAATCGAACGCCCTGATTCTTGATGTAAAATTGAATCTCGGATTTTTTCTAACATATAAATGAAATTGTCGCTAATATATAACTACGGGATTTTTAACTACTCTAAAATATTTATTTAGGTATAAACAAAATACTTAAACGACGTTTAAGATATAATTTGGCCTAATAAACTACATTATAACTAATGAAATAACAAACGAAATAATTTACTTACGTTAAAAAACTGTTTAGGGCAGATTTTTAAATAGATAGATTTGACTGATGAATTAATTTGTTGTTGTCTTTCTCTAAAACTTAACCAGGATAGAGACAGCACCAACTTTATCCTTAACTATCTGACAATTGAAAAAATCGCCCCCCTTATTACCTAACCAGCAAAAGCATAGCGATAGCGAAAATTGTACAAAAATCGCTGATTGTTTGTCAAATTCGTATTACGTAAAATGAATTTCAAAGGAACTTTGACATTTCAAGGCGAATATTGTACAATTTTCGCTATCGCTTTGCTTCGGCTTTGCTATTGTTTTTACGTAATCAGGGGGCGGCTCTCAGTTTGAATAATATATTTTTTATTTGTACATACATGATAAATACATATTAAATAATGTATATAAGGTCATTAATTGTAATTTAATAGTGTAATCAATATTTTTGATTGCAGTATGGCGGTCTGAATCGATACAATGGGCGTTCCATTAGACGACACGACAACGACATTTCGCCATCTACATATACCTATACATAATTTTATTTAGAAATAGAAAGAATCCGAAAGAACGAAATCAGGTTTTTTATTAGACACAGTTTTGTGTATTATTATCATCAATAGTCCCTAAAGAGTTTTCTACTCAATTCAATAGTTCCTACTCATATGAAGTTTGCACTATAAAAAACTTAAAGAAGCTGATGTCGCAAACACAAAACTGAACTTTTTAGTAGGATACATCAATATGGAAAAACGTCAAACTTCACTCATATTTTACAAGTATTAGTGTTTTAATGTTTGCAAACAATGCTTCTTCGAAAATAAGATTTATATCATTAAAAAAAACGGGGTATAGTAAGGGGGGGTCGTGTCGTCTAATGGAAAAACGAGCCGTACTATTAATACATTCCTTTAGGCGCAAATTGTCAAATTCGCAAATTGTCAAGCAGTCGCAATCAGTCAAATTCGCCAATTTGACAATTTGCGCCTAAAGGAATACATTTTTGCTTCCAAAAAAAACCGTGGTCGTGTCGTCTAGTGGAACGCCCTATATTTTATTACAAAATCGACTTACGATATGTTGCACAAATAGTAACTTCTATTTTTACTAGTATTTTTTAACTTATGTATGTATGAAGTGCGCTTATTTCTAATATATAAAATTCTCGTGTCACGGTGTTAGAAGTTAAACTCCTCCGAAACGGCTCGACCGATTTTCGTAAATCTTAGCATGCATATCGGTTAGGGTGGAAATCGGAAACATCTATTTTTAATCCCCCTAAATGTTAAGGGTGGTCCACACCTATTTTTTTTTTTTGACAAATTTTTTTGTTTTATTTTTTTATGATACGGCATACAAAAATACATAAAACCATGAATTTTCACCCCTCTAGTATCAACCTCTTTTACATGGCAAAACAACGTTTGCCGGGTCAGCTAGTTATTATGTAAAATAGTGTTGCCATGTCAAAATAATCTCGGCTTTATTAACTGGTAACATTTTTTATTACATGTTGTGTAGTTTAAATTTATATTTTTCTCGCTTTTGAGCCGCTGTAATTTTCGGATATATGAATGACATTTTATTGTGCTGATGCGGCGCTTCACTAGAGTACATCAGCTGCATCTCCTTCCGTGCATGTCGTAAGAGTCGACTAAGGAACTCTGGGGCGTTCTCTCAGGCGATGAGCTAGCAACTTGTCACTGATATTTTACATCTGTCCCGCTATGCTGAACGTGGCTGTATGATATCTTTCGTGGTCTTGCAGTATGCATCACATAATATTTCATGCAAGATTTACGCTCTTTTGACTTCACACCATACATTAAAGCAGTTTTGTCACACGTTTTTGGTAACAATTAAATCTCTGTCCCTTATTAACTAGTTATAATTTGCATTTGTTCTCTCTCTCTCGCACTACTGCCGAGATACGATGTGTCGTGACGTTATAGGTAGGTATGGAGTCAGCTTTTTAATACCTACTTGAAGCAAATATGAGTTATGTGGTTTATCTAAATCGGCTATCTCTGTCTAACCATAGATATCAAAATACTACACAAAAAATATATTTTTTATTTGAAATAAATGTTAATGTGTTTGAAAAAAATTATACAATAGTAAAGATCTTATCTCAAATGAAAAACGAGTTCAAAATTACCGTGTTTTCACTATCGACTAAAGTAATAGTTGCGATAGCCGGTTGGTCACTCCTGTTTGAATGCCGGGTACAGATTTACGAAATGTAACATGAAAGGAGCATTTATAGGTAGAGTCCGTTTCATAGTATAATTCCTATGCCTGATTTCGAATCTAACATTATTTGCATGCAGTGTCACAGAAAATGTGGTCATAGCGCCATCATCCAGCGGAACTATACGGTGAAACGCATAAGACTGTTGAAATCTGTTCGTGCGCGCAAGCCATCCACATCATATCATGTTTATATATCATAAATAAATAAATAAATAAAAAAATCATGTGCATCAATGGGAATTCTGTTACATTGATTCATTGCGATAATGTGGACGGCAAATTTTTTCATTGCGTTATTTTATAAATATGTACCGGGCATTAGGTTTCAAGCAAGTATTACGAGTTTAGACTCCATGTTTACCTACAGCTTCTTGTGTATCTAACAAGTTTTTTGAGAAGTAGTTTTTATATATCGGATAGTAGATTACGCTATGTCAATATACATTAATTTAATTATACATACATTGTGTAAATATATTTTTGTAAAATGTTACATTTTTAATTGATTAAAATGTTTTTTAAACGAATTTATGATTTTCAAATTGCATTTATATCACCTACTTACTTGTATCTGTTTTTCCAAATGACACTTAGAAAAGAGATGGTAAAATTCATCATCCGAGTAATTGACCCGGTGGCTTAGTGGTTATAGCGGCTGGTACGGTTTGCAGTGGTCGTGGGTTCGATTCCCACTCGGGTGAAGAATTTTTTCCATTTTCTTTATTAATAATTTTATAACAAATGACACTTGTTTGTATGACCGATCGCCTGTCCTGACGCAAACCCTTCATGAGAATAACTAAGTGCCGCGGCGCACCAGGCGATGTGGTTGAAGGAAATGTTTCTGCCTATTATTCAAAATGTCTAGCGGTTTTGGAATTAACGCCCCGAAATGCGAAACGTGTCTTTAGGATCTCTTTCGAGATCCTGAAGGCCAGGCTACAGCCGTGTGCGTATATAAATAGAGACAACAGAATGTGAAGTATATTATGCAATATTAAAACAATGATCAACTAGTGGACGCCTGCGATTCCGTCCTCGTGGACTGCTTTTTTTACCCCACTTAAGGTAATTTTTTTACAAACTTTGTATGTTTTTTATTTATTTATAATCATCAACAACCTAAATATAAACTATCTTCTTCCCGTGGTTATGGCGTGAAAACGCAACAGACAAAAAGACTGGGTTACTCTCGCATTAATAATATTAGTGAGGAGTACCATTAACTTAGCCGCGTGGTGCCGGCAGAGTAGAGTTTGTACCACCCCTGCCTGTCCGTGGGTATCGTACGAGGCGATTAAGGGTTTCCGGGAGGTGGGCAGCAGCGCCTTCCGTACTGACAACATAGTCCGAAAATCACACTGCGGTCACCAGCCCGCCTGCCCAGCGTGGTGACTATGGGCAAAACCCCCCTGTGGCAGTAGCCTTGTGGCGTGTCCTGGGGGAGGCCTACGTCCAGCAGTGGACTGCAATAGGCTGATGAAGAAGAGATAATTAACTACTGCCCCCGCTATGATAAACGTGGCTAGCATCTCCCTTGCAATCCTGCAGATTTCGGGAATACAGCCTAGTCTATATGTATATAAGGTCTTTTCAAAATAAGTGATTATCTTTTGACATGAAACTAGGTAGGTAAAAAAAAACAACTTTCACTATGGGACCAACTCCGAAATATTGAAAAAAAAATCAGCTGTTCAATACAATCTCGAATAATTACTGCACTGAAATTTTGAAAAGACCTACCCCCTGATTACCTAATTTGCAATAGCAAAGCCGAAGTAAAACGATAGCGAAAATTCTACAATATTCGCCTTGAAATGTCAAAGTTCCTTTGAAATTCATTTTTCGTAATACGAATTTGACAAGCAATCAGCGATTTTAGTACAATTTTCGCTATCGCTTTGCTAATTAGGAAATAAGGAGGCTATGTATTAAGTACCTATACAAAATGCTTACTTAGTAACAGGCTTAGGTACATCCTAGATATTCTAGAACATTAAAAACATAGTATAGGTACCTACCTATCTTGAATGAAGACAGCATACATCATATCTGTAGCGACTGGGTTCCGCCGCCACCAAACCACGCAACAATTGCATTGCGGATCGCTGAAAACTTGCAGCTAGGCAACGGTTATTGATAATTTGACTGGACTTTGATTTTGCTTTTACTATGTAAATATTTCTTGTCTAGATTATATTTTGCTCATCACAAATTTACTTTCATTTAAAATCTTCGCTGGGAAGGCCTGGAGCACCCTTCCCACATTGGTGACCCCGACTAAAGGACGACTATTACGAAATGTCTTTCTTCGATGCCGAGCCTGTAAAAGAAGTGAATAGAGTTGGCGTACGAATCCCTCCGTTCTGGCCGGAAGACCCTGCAGTCTGGTTTGCTCAAATTGAATTTCAGTTCAAACTAGCTAACATTACCATCGACGATACCAAATTCTACTACGTATCATCTAACTTGGAGCCGCAATATGCCAGAGAAGTGAGAGACATTATTGCTAAGCCACCGGCTACAAACAAGTACGAGACGCTCAAAACAGAATTAATCAAACGTTTGTCTCTTTCTAACGAGAAAAAGATAAAACAGGTAATAATGTACGAGGAGCTAGGCGATCGCAAACCATCTCAGTTCCTGCGACATTTAATTATGTTAGCCGGCCCAGAAGTGCCCGAAGATTTCTTGGTGACTATATGGACCAGTCGACTGCCGGTAAATGTACAAACTGCTCTAGCGACTCAAAAAGGTTCGCCAGTAGAAAAATTATCCGAACTAGCTGACGTAGTGTACGATATGACTCCTTCTAACCATCAAGTCGCCAGTACTTCTTCATCGACAGGGGAATCTAGTGACATCTCGAGGCAGATCAGCGAGCTGACCAGGCAAGTCGCTTTACTGACACAACATGTGCATGGAAGACAGCGTTCTCGGTCGAAGTCGAGACCCGGCAGGTACCGTTCACGATCTCATAGCCGATCCACTCTCAAACAGCCACCGCCGGATCATCCACAATGTTTCTACCACTTTAATTTCGGGAGCAAGGCCATCAAATGTAAACAGCCCTGCAACTTTGTGGCTTTAAACTTCCAAGGCAGTCGCATGTAGCGGCGCACGACTGCCCATCTACTACAGGCCGTCTTTTTGTCACCGATCGAGCCACTAAGATGCTATTCCTAGTGGACACTGGTTCGGACCTGTGTGTGTTCCCCTCGGTCAGCCACGAAGACGCCCTACGTTAAGTCAAACTACGAATTAGTAGCAGCGAACGGCACAACCATAAATACTTACGGACCGATCCAACTTCAACTCGACTTGGGACTCCGACGAATTTTCCCATGGAAATTCACGATAGCAGACGTGGCGAAGCCAATCATAGGAGTCGACTTTTTAATCCACTATAACCTCGTCGTGGACTGCAGATCGAAACGCCTAATCGATGGATTAACCAACTTATCCATAGTTACACCTGCAACAAGTGAACTGGATCGTATCGCATCTATCAAAATTTTCTCTGGCGATACAGAATATCACGACATACTAAAGCAGTTTCCAGAAATCTCTAAGCCTGCAGGTATTCTCACTCCATCTAAACATAATACGGTGCACCACATCAAGACAACACCTGGTCCACCTACTTCCTGCAGACCTCGACGCCTTGACCCGGAGCGCATGCAGATCGCAAAGAAAGAGTTCGAGGCGATGCTAGCCAGTGGTATAGCAAGACCATCACAGAGTCCATGGTCTTCAGCACTGCATCTGGTCAGGAAAAAAGATAATGGATGGAGACCATGTGGAGACTATAGAGCATTAAACGCACGAACCATACCAGATTGCTACCCTATACGTCATCTGCACGACTTCACTTACCAGTTATCAGGTTGCTCCATATTTTCAACAATCGATCTGGTAAAGGCGTACAACCAAATTCTTGTAAATCCTGATGATGTACCTAAAACTGCAATAACGACACCTTTCGGACTTTTTGAATTCACTCACATGACTTTTGGCCTCAGAAACGCAGCTCAAACTTTCCAACGTTTCATCGATGAAGTTCTCCGCGATTTAGACTTCTGTTATGGATACATCGATGACATCCTCATCTTTTCTGCTTCCAAAGAGCAACACAAAGAGCACTTGCGCCTGCTTTTCCTGCGCTTGCAACAGTATGGTGTTGTTCTAAATACCGGAAAGTGTCATTTTGGTCAAGAACAAGTTACTTTCCTTGGTCATAAAGTTTCAGCAGCAGGAGTAAGTCCATTGGAATCCAAGGTGGAAGCCATTACCGAATACCCGCCTCCTAAAAACATCAAGGAACTCCGACGATTCCTTGGTATGATCAATTTTTTTCGACGCTTTATAACCAACGCTGCTGCCATACAAGCACCACTCCATGCTCTTCTTGCTGGTCCGAAACAGAAAGCATCTACACCTGTGGAGATGACGCCCGAACTGCAACGAGCTTTCGATCAATGCAAATCTTCTCTCTCACAGGCAGCACTTCTCGCTCATCCTGATTCTTCAGCCGAAACCGCCATCACTACCGACGCATCTGACGTCGCCATTGGAGCTGTACTTCAACAGAAAAGGTCTGGAAGCTGGGAACCTTTAGGTTTTTTCTCCAAGAAGCTCAAACCAGCGCAGAAAAAGTACAGCCCATACGAGCGCGAACTTCTTGCAGTATATGAAGGTATCAAATACTTCAGATACATGGTTGAGACGAGGCGATTCTGCATATATACTGATCACAAACCCTTGACATTCGCTTTCAAGGTTAATAAAGAAACTATGGCTCCTCGTCAATTCAGGTACATAGACTTTATTGGACAATTTACTACTGACATCAGATACTTACCTGGCAGAGATAATGTTGTAGCTGACGCCTTGTCACGCGTTGAAGAACTTTCTTCTATCAACTACGAAGCTTTAGCGCAAGCACAACAAGCTGACTCTGAACTCCAGGAGCTACTGAACCACGGTTCGTCTCTGCGCCTCGAAAAGCTTCCTGTCGACGGCAACTTATTTCTTTACTGCGACGTGTCTACTCAACCTCCTCGCCCGTACGTGCCTACAAGCTTTCGTCGGCAAGTGTTTGACGCACTGCATCAGCTCAGCCATCCTGGAACGACAGCTACAGTGCGACTGGTAACACACCGATTTGTATGGCCAGGGATTCGCAAAAACTGTAGAGAGTGGACAAAACATTGCATTCAATGTCAACGCTCTAAAGTCATCCGTCACACCATCTCACCTTTATCATCCTTCACTACTCCATCATCAAGGTTCGCTCATATTCACCTTGACATCGTAGGTCCATTACCTTACTCGTCTGATTTCAGGTACTGCCTCACGGTCATCGATCGATTTACCCGTTGGCCTGAGGCAATTCCACTTAAAGACATCACGGCCGAGACGTGTGCTGCTGCTTTGGTTTCTGGTTGGATCGCAAGATTCGGTTGCCCTACCAGAATAACCAGCGACCGTGGCCGCCAATTCGAGAGCCACCTCTTCTCTGCTCTCGCTTCTATGATAGGTGCGCACCACTTGCGTACTACTGCCTATCACCCTGCGGCAAACGGACTCGTCGAACGACTGCACCGTCAAATGAAAGCTTCAATCATGTGTCACAACTCATCTTCATGGTCAGAAGCACTTCCACTCATACTTCTAGGCATACGCAGCGCCTGGAAGGAAGACCTTCAAGCTTCAAGTGCAGAGTTTGTGTACGGCGAAGCCCTGCGACTACCAGGTGAATTCTTTGCACCAGTCAACGACCACTCATCTACTGACCCCTCCGAATTCATCACACGCTTGCGGAAGCACATGGCTCATCTAGCACCTAAACCTACTTCATGGCACAGATCATCATCTTCTCCATTCTACATACCTCATGACTTGTCAACTGCATCTCACATTTTTCTTCGCCAAGATCACGTACGCCGGTCCCTAGAACCTCCATATGCTGGCCCATTCAAGGTCCTGGAGAGAACTCCTAAATACTACAAGATTGAGGTAAACGGCAAGCCAACAACCATCAGCGTGGACCGACTGAAACCTGCGTACCTTTTGAAAGATGCAGACCTTCCGCATCCTACAGCTACCACTACGCATCCTCCAGCTGCACCTCTACCAGCTCCAACAACAAGTTTGGACGAACAGCCTGAAGAGCGACGCACCCGCTGTGGCAGAAGAGTTCGCTTCTGTGACTTTTATCGCCCATAGTCATGGTCTCGGTGGGGGAGTAATGTAGCGACTGGGTTCCGCCGCCACCAAACCACGCAACAATTGCATTGCGGATCGCTGAAAACTTGCAGCTAGGCAACGGTTATTGATAATTTGACTGGACTTTGATTTTGCTTTTACTATGTAAATAATTCTTGTCTAGATTATATTTTGCTCATCACAAATTTACTTTCATTTAAAATCTTCGCTGGGAAGGCCTGGAGCACCCTTCCCACATATCAAATATTAAACTTATGATCCAAAAGCCAATACTCTCAGCTATTAAACATTTTCTAGTGGGCGTGGTCTAACTCGAGCCAAACCACGCCCCTGCGCCGGCGCAGCTGTAGCCATTTGCAATTAAGCGTGTAGTTTACTGTCGGTACATACGTAAATAACTCGCTATTAACGAAGATTGTGAATTAAATGTTTTTGATTTATTGCGACGATCATTTAAAAATATTTATTTATAAATAGGCACGAATGGCGCAGCTACGGCTGGGTGATTGTCTTTCTCTTGTTTGTATTGTCCTGATGCGGGGCTTCACTAGAATACATCAGCTGCATCTCCTTCCGTGCATGTCATAAGAGTCGACTAAGGAACTCAGGGGCGTATCTACTTGAAGGCAATGAGCTAGCTACTTATCGTAAGTAAACGTAGCTCTAGTCTCTTCGTGATCCTGCGTTCTGGTTTCCTTTTAGGGAACACAGACATGTGTGTATTTTTTAATGTATATTGTATACCTACCTACTAACGGCCGCCTCGCAACCTCATCCGCTTGAACTGCACAGTTTATGTGTTTTTCTGATGCGTATAACTACCTACACCTGGCAAGTTTCATCAAACGTTAAAATGTTAGTAGTTAGTGGGTAAAACAAAATAAGGTTGGAAATAAAACACTGCATCTTAAACATATATTTTTCATTAAAAATTAAGTTTTTAAAAAAACTAATCTTGGTTTAAGTATTTGTAAAATTACATTGCCTAAACGAAACATTTTATCTATTTGAAAATATTCCCATACATTTTGCTGTCACGTTGTGTTTAATAGAATTTTTTAACCACATCTGCCATTAGTCACGCTTCCAGGTATGGTCCAACCTTTACTTTACTACCTTATCTATTAATTGAAATAACCGATTTTGAGAGACATTTTTCATATTTGCAATTAATCATACAATATTTCTGGAAATTAAAAAATCCAAGATTCTTTTTGAATCTCTATACATATTAGTATTGAAAACAAGTCCATACTAAATATTCTTTACATACAAACTTTGTGAGCCAACGACATAAGAAACTACAAAAAGCCTGTGATTGGTTCATACCGCGCTATATAGCAGCCACTTGACATCGATTTACCTATAACAGTTCTTCTCCTAAAGGCCTTGCGTAACTAACAGGCCCCTACAAAATAGAATTTCCTACTGTTAAATTCGTATAAATTGTATACCTAACTCATGGAATATCTTTGGTGGAGAGTGCTTGAACGATGCATCGCAGTCGGGCAAGACTGTTTGTAGTACACGAAGAGTCGTCTGAAAATAACATTTGTTGTATAATTCCCGTTACAAAACACATACGAGAGTGACAGCCAGGCAAATATTGATATGGTGACTTCAGAACATGCTTCTGAGGCCACTGGCAGCGTGGTGCCGGCAGAGTAGAATTCGTACCACCCCATGCCTGCCCGTGGGTATCGTACGAGGCGATTAAGGGTTTCCGGGAGGAGGGCAGCAGCGCCTCCCGTGTTGACAACATAGTTCAAAATACAAACTGCGGTCACCAACCCGCCTGCCCAGCGTGGTGACTATGGGCAATTACCCCCCATGGCAGTCTTGTGGCGAGCCCTGGGGGAGGCCTACGTCCAGCAGTGGACTGCAATAGGCTGATGATGATGATGAAAATTTTTTCTGAAATAAAATAGTGTCGTATAACTCTAGACATTGGTACTTGCTCAGCATTTTAGTAGGTATTAACATAGCTGTCATATACACCCTGTATAGTGACGCCACGTCACGCCCATCATCCCCCAAATACCAGTTAGTCTATTAAGTCCCACGTGGTAAGTGGTGAGCCTACCGCTGCCTAACAAGGCATATTAAAATGTAATAGGGTCATTCATGAACGTATAAAGAATAACGGACAGAGTGTTGTCACTACACGGAGTGAAGCGTTCATAGTAAGCTCGGTAAAGTAGCAGGGATGTGTATTGACGCGTTATCCACACACACATACAAACCATAGTAAGCCCGGCGCCTACCAGAAAATCCGCACACATAGACAACGCGCCGCCATTACGGTGCTTCAACCTGTGCAGTGACAGCATTACGTCCGTTGTTCTTTATACGTTCATGGGCTCATTACAATGGATACATTTCCTTCCATCGACACTCACTATTTAAAAATGGCTTCTCTCTGTCTGTATGTATATGTTTCCCTTCGTTGCGGCTCACGGATGGGGCTTCTATATATGTCTTACAGCTTTCAGTGTCCAACTGAAACAAAAATACTAATTGTAATAAGGTTGGAAAGAGATGGACTAAAATATTTTTTCGTTTAAGGACTCCTTAGTACTTAGACAATGTAACAACGTTAGTGTAGAAATAATGTTACGTTGTGTCATGGTAAATTGTTGATCACATTAGCCTATTATTCGACGGCCGACTGGTCTAGTAGGTAGTGACCCTGCCTGCGCCGCCGTAGGTTCTGGGTTCGAATCCCGATAGGTGCAAACATTGATATGATGAATATCAATGTTTGTTTCCGAGTCATGGATGTTTCTATACTTATATATGTATAGAAACATCCATATACCGTTACTTAGTACCCACGACACAAGACCTTAGGGATCTTAATGTGGGACTAGGTTAATGTGTTGTGTAGTGTGTGGATATTTTATTATTGTCCACTGTTGGACGTAGGCCTCCCCCAGGGCACGCCACAAGGCGTTTGTGACCTTCGTGTAATTCGTGCTGCCCACCCGGAAAATCTTATTCTTACGACACCCACGGGCAGACATAGGATGGTGCTATTGCTGTCTACTTTGCCGACACCACACTTTTAAATTGTTAGCTAACCTACTATCATATAGGGCGATTTTTGGTCATCATCGTTCCCGAAAACTACGGAATCTCCTCATCCTCACGATCATTTTTCTCCATGGAAGCATATCTGGGAAGTGTCTGGTTCCCAAGATATTCGGGTCCAAGTTTGAGTAAATAGACTGCGTTTTTCTGCATAAATGCATATAGACGCGCGTAGCAAGATTTTCTTAGGAGAAATAATTTATATCTGTCTATGAAAAAACTAGCATAAACACTATAAATTTTGCCCGATCAAGAAATAAAAATTAAAAAATTACATCTTTTCTCGTAAGCACGTAGCATGCAATATGTTACTCCGAAACTTATGCGAAAATTATTACCTAGCTTACGAAAAATCCAGCCTGCAATCTGGATTGTGGTTGCCTGTGATCATGAGTCGTCAGATTCGAGGGTCGGCAGAGGTAGCGAACACAACTTATCGAACTTCATAGTAATGGTTGATACAAAATTATCGAAACAGCAATGTAATTCCTACTTTAGGTACGACTTAGTAGCAACATAAATATACCAAAATACAAACAAACAAACAAACCTCTCGCACTGCGGGTTAATTCGGCATTAATATGCGTCCACGCATTATTTATCGTGCGCGTGCGCACAGGAATAGCGAGAACACGACAGTTTTGCTCGTGTTTGTGGACATATTCTATATCAGTGTCTGTTTATTTTGTTGGATTAGATGTTGCCCTGTGCTGGTGCGGGGCTTCACTAGAATGCATCAGCTGCATCTTCCGTGCATGTCGTAAGAGTCGACTAAGGAACTCGGGGACATTCTCTCAGCTAGCTACTTGTCACAGATCTTTTACTATGACTATGATAAACGTGCCATAGGATGTCCTTCATGACCCTACATACAGTATTACGCCATTTTGGGAACGCAACCGTGTGTTATACTATGCTATACTATACGCCAACGCTCCTGGCACGCGCTATCATATAACGTTCTATGACTGCGTGTGCCAGGAGGGTTGGCGTAGGTTGGAGTGCTAATTTGTCTCATGTCTGTTCGTTCGTACTTAGAGGAAAATTAAGGGTAGATTTCCGGAAAATGTACCAATCTATTTCTCCCTATTTCTATTGTCTTAATTCCATGTCCGTGTATGTGTAATTTTATAATTTTCAGGAATATATTGTGACAGGTCCCACTTAACATATAGGCTACTTTTTATCCCGGATAATTTCGACATTTTGGTTTTTCTGTAGTCCAAGAGATTCAAAAAATAAAGAGAAAAGCGGTGGAGGGTATGGAATTTTCGCAAGTTTTCTAATAGTAGTAAAGAAAAACTATTAATGCAAAAGTACGAAACAGTTTGAACTATAGTAGCTATCGGTATAAAAAGCTAGAAAAGACATAAGCAACAAATTAAAAAAGGATAAGATTGAAGGATAAGCTCAGAAAAAAGAGAGAAAGATTAAGCAGTAAGAAATTCCCACAGATAGAGTATCTATTTAGAAATAGATATAGTCTGGTGTCAAAAAGTTTTAGAAATAAAAAAACAAAGTGACTTGAAAAAAAAAAAGTAAGTAAAGGAAAAAAAATACATAGTAGTTGGGCGGAATGAAAAACTCAAGGGAAAATGATAACAGAAAATAAGGTCTAAACATTATATCTATAATAAAAATGAAATGTATTGTATAATTCTAGGTAGTACTGTTAAAAAAAAAGCAGATAGTCAAGTATTTACAATAAAATAATAAAAAAAGAGCTGGTATTATTTAGGAATGTGCCAGCAAAAGACCCTAACAAGAAGTTATACTACGTTAAAAAAGAAATAGCATCAAAATAAAAACAGTACAGGTTCATAGAAATATACGCATAAATAGGATGGACTGTAGGAAAATTTTATGTACAACGAGGAAAAAACAAAATGGAAAGAGCCTAAAAGGAAAATGGTAAGGGGTTTACTGAAAGTAAGATAGAAGAACTTGGAAAAGAATCTATTAAAGTGTACAGGCTAAGAATTTAAAATAAGTGGAAAGGTAAAAAAAGCAGGGTAAAAACAAAAAAAGTTTCAATAGAAAGTGATTGAGAAAAAAGAGAAAAGAAAAAAATCGTACAAAAGATAAATTATCAAACCAGATGATCTATGTAGAAAAAATTTGAAAGGCCCAAGTGGGTATAAAAAGGCATATTGCAAAAAAAGTTAGCGAGGGGAAGTAGATTCTAAACAATACTTAGGGAACCTAAATAACATCCATTGCACGCCAAGGTTTAAATGGAGGAAAAAATTGTCCCGCGACGGAGTCGCGGGCGTCCATAGTTTTATAATAAATGTGTATTCTATTTAAGTTTCTAAATAGCTCATTAAAATTCAAGCAGAAAATTCTGCTAACCCCCTGGTAATTCTGGTGATTTCAAAGCAGTCGACTAGCACTGGTACGGAATAAAAACAAATATCTTTGGCGTACTGAAGTATTATGCTTTATTGTATTTATTTATTTGTTATTAGCTGTTACAACACAGCAATTACATACGATTTACAATAATTTACATACAGGGTGTTTTTTCGTGGCCACCCTTAACGAAGGGTACGTACTCTATACATCAAATAAAGTAAGTTTATGCCAAAAAAAATGCTAGGAAAAGATGTAAATTTTTTTGAAAAAAAAAATTAAATTTCTTGATTTGGGCAAAATTTATAGTGTCAAGTTTTTATGCTAGTTTCATCATAGACAGATATTAATTATTTGTCATGAAAAAATCTTGAAACGCGCGTCTATGTGCATTTATGCAGAAAAACGCAGTCTATTTACTCAACTTTGGACCCTAAAATCTTGGGAACCAGACACTTCCCAGGTATGCTTACATGGAGAAAAATGATCGTGACGATGAGAAGTTTCCGTAGTTTTCGGGAACGTTGATGACCAAAAATCACTCTGTATAATGTATGTAGTCCCAATAACAGTAACAACACTTACAATTTCATAGTGTGTATGTACACAGTAAAGTTTTAACAAATAGAGTTTATAACAAAGAAGATGTACATAGGCATGCCTAGCTCGCTTTACACCTAGTTTCTACATTTCCACCGTTTCCGCGGCGTGTCAGCGGGAAATTTTACCAGAATTGGTGGGTAGGTGCATAATTATTTCCATCCATATCAAGTACGATCAAATGCGATGTGACATACGCCTCTACAACATGACAGATGCCCACCGAAATAGAGTCACGGTACAAAACGAGAATAAGCCGCGATGGAAATCCAAACGGAATTAGTTAAAGTTGCAAATAAGACGAGATGGGATCGCACCAATATTTATAGCATGTGTCTTGTGAATGCTGCTTATGCGGGGTTTCACTAGAATACACCAGCTGCATCTTCCGTGCATGTTGTACGAGTCGACTAAGGAACTGAGAGTCGTTTCTCAAGTGACCTAGCAACTCATTATCTCTATGTACCTACTGTGACCATAAAAAAATATATAGCGGCTTGATTGTGTTTATTTAAGGTTCGAAAGAAGAAGAATAAGCACGTCTTTGTACATCTTCCTTGTTATAAACATTATTTGTGAAAACCTAACTCTGTACAATAAAGAATAAGAAAGAGCTTTGAGATATTAAAGGGGGCCCTTGGAGGACATTTTACTATCATCTACTTCAACATCTTTTCAATATATTCTTCTAATATATACTTACCACGGCAGCGGCTCTCAAAGCAGCCTGTAGCCTCTCTATATGCTGTATCGCTGCCCTCAGGATCTCCAGCTTGGGAAGTCTTCCACTGCCGGCTCTTGCTCTGATACGAAGCTCTTCAAATGCTGCATTTACCTGGAAAAGGTTCAGTTTATTAGGTGTTTATAACCCCTTTATAACCTTATTTATACATAAAAATCTCGCTATGCGCGTCTATGTGCATTTATGCAGAAAAACGCAGTTTATTTACTCAACTTTGGACCCTAATATTTTGGAAACCAGACACTTCCCAGGTATGCTTCCATGGAGAAAAATGATCGTGATGATGAGGAGATTCCGTAGTTTTCGGGAACGTTGACTACCAAAAATCACCTGTATAGTCCCCATTATCCCCCAAAGAAGTTGGGCAGAAGTGTAAAAATACACACTCACTTTTACCAGTTAGCCCATTAGGTCCCATGTAGTAAGGGGTGAGCCTACCGCTGTTTTTCGGGCACAAATACTACAATTTACGAATCCAATGGGAAATGTTTCCGTGTCATTAGCGTGTTGTTAGCGTCAGAGCCTAGTCCGTTAAATAGCAGTGATTCGTCTTGTCGTAAGAGTGCAATAGAGTCAAAATTTTTACGCAGTCAGGTTTTTTTCTTTAGATAAATGAGGTTGTAGTAGGAGTTAGTGGGTTCGAATATAACTTAGGACAAGTAACTTGTGTAAATTTTGACTCTATTGCACTCTTACGACAAGACGAATCAATGACACCTTAAATCCGACAAGCCGTATAGGCTTCAGAACGTACCAAAGAAATATACAAACATACACACAAAAACATAACTCTATTCCTGGTGTAGTCGGGTAACAAGAAAATAATGATAAAAATCTCGTATATCTCTCCTCAGTGGTATCAAGAAACACTCAAAGTCGAGTAAATATAAAATAATTGGCCACAAAGAATTAACATTCCAACATCAAAGCTTCTCATAAAATCAAAGAAATGTTTTTACAAAATATTTTTTGTTCGGCTTTACCGAAAAAAATATAGACTTGGAGACAGGTGCTTTTTTTATAAATATCGCCAGTTTTATTTAATTACTTGTGGACGCCTGCGTCTCCGTCCACGTGGACTGCAGAAAAAACAAAATGTCGAAATTATCTGGGATAACAAGTATACTATGTGCATATTCTGGTTCAAAGCTACCTTCCACCAATGTTTCAGCCATCTATATAGATATCGTATATACTTATCTATACATATAATAAAAATGTAACGGATCGCTGTCTGTACATGGAAGATATATAAGAAAAATACTGTTCTTCGTTTCATGTTGCTTCTACCTGTCTACTTACTTCTTTTGATCTGTATTTCTACCCTATTTCTATTGTCTTTTTCTATGTTACCTCTGTACGTGTATGTGTAATTTTCAAATAAAAATCTATTCTATTCTATTCTAAAAAATATTATTTATTAACGCAATAGTACCCAAAACAATGATTTTTGGAATTTTTGTCTGTTTGTCGGTTTGTCTGTGCGTTTGTGCACGCTAATCTCAGAAACGGCTGAACCGATTTCGATGCAGTTTTCAGTAATATATTGTGACGGGTCCCACTTAACATATAAGCTACTTTTTATCCCGGGATTTTTTTTTATCCTGGATGATTTCGATATTTTGTTTTTTTTCTGTAGTCCACGCGGACGGAGTCGCGGGCGTCCACTAGTTTTACATAAATTTATTATTCTGCATCGAAAACCAAGAGTAGGTAGTTTGCCCCGATGTCAGGATCTTAAAGTTAACATAAAATATTTTAATTTATTTTAATTTATTTCGGAAAACAAACAGTGTACACACTAAAATACATAGTAGCTTGTAAAATAACATAAAACCATTAATATTTTTCCACATATATGTGTAATAAAATACATACATACATATAAAATACGCCGTCATCCCTTACGGGGTAGGCAGAGCACCAAGGGCCAATAGAACCACATGGTGCCACTTCTGGCCAATTTCGAGGGTAGGTATAGTTGAGATGTACAAGTTCGGTTAGTAGTGACAGGTGGTCAGCCCATCGCCTACAAAACACCAAGACCCTCTTGCCCCTCTACTGACTTGTAGTACAGTATATTGTGTAATAAAATAAACATTAAAAATTTTTGAAATTAATACTTAACTACGTCAACAATTATGAGTATAACGTCTATCAAATACTGAATCACCTTGATAAAAAATATAGCTATCTCCTACACTATACAGCAGCAGAAATACAGCAACACTGAATCGGATCGGTTGGAGTAAATGAGCCGAGCCTAATAAGTGTAGGCATGTAGGTTAATTTTAAACTCCCTGTTAAAGGTTTTTTCGTATGAATTTCTTTTGTGACATGGTAGGAGTAAGCGGGTTAAATCGTAACGGAAGAAAGTAACCTGTCTCTAGGTTGGGCAAAAGTGTGCAAATTATACCTGATCTACACCAATTAGCCTACTTTTTCTACAGTCACAAGACCTATGATAGCCGAATGGTTAAGACGTGTACCTTTCAGTCGAAAGGCATACCACTGAATTTATTTTATGTATGTACTAGTGGACGCCCGCGACTCGGACAAAATGTCGAAATTATCCGGGATAAAAACATTTTCCCGGGATAAAAAGTAGCCTATATGTTAAGTGGGACCTGTCACAATAAATTCGTGAAAACTGCATCAAAATCGGTTCAGCCGTTTTTGAGATTAGCGTGCACAAACGCACAGACAAACAAACAAACCGACAAACAGACAAAAATTCCAAAAATCATTGTTTTGGGTACTATTGCGTTGATAAAGGTAATCTATAATATTTTTCTTATATATCTTCCATGTACAGACAGCGATCCGTTACATTTTTATTATATGTATATAGAATAGAATAGAATAGAATAGATAGATTTTAATATTCTAAATTCGTTACTTAATATAGCCGAGTAGGATTGGCATCTGGGCTGATGCGGGGCTTCACTAGAATACATCAGCTGCATCTCCGTCCGACGTAAGAGTCGAATAAGGAACTAACATGAACGTAGTTCTAAAGAATAACGGACAGAGTGTTGTCAATACACAGGGTGAAGAATTCATAGTAAGCTCGGTAAATATATTCCATGGAGTGGGAATGTGTATTGACGCGTAATCCACCCATACATACAAACTATAGTAAGCTCGGCGCCTACTAGAAAATACGCATACATGCGTAACGCGCCGCCATTACGGTGCTTCAATAAAAACAGTAACAGTACGTTATAATAAGTCGCGTCCGAAACATATAAGTAGGTATATCCTGCACGTCCAGTGACACACAGACAATTTCACCGACAGATTTACGATAGCATCATAATATTTAGTGTGTACAACAAAATACAAGCCGTTAGATAAAAATAAATTGTCTTTGAGTGGGCACTAAATTATTTTTTATGTGTAACTAAGATGTCCCCCATAATTTGTTGTGTTTATTGGTGTGATATTTTTAGATGTGTGCGAGTTATTGGATGGAAAAAATGCTTCTTTGATTGTTTTGTAAAGTAGATAGATAGAATTTATTTGACAATTACATACAGGGTGATTTTTGGTCGTCAACGTTCCCGAAAACTACGGAATCTCCTCATCATCACGATCATTTTTCTCCATGGAAGCATACCTGGGAAGTGTCTGGTTTCCAAAATATTAGGGTCCAAAGTTGAGTAAATAGACTGCGTTTTTCTTCATAAATGCACATAGACGCGCGTAGCAGGATTTTTTCACGAAAAATAATTAATATCTGTCTATAAAAAAACTAACATAAACACTAGACACTATAAATTTTTTGGCATAAACTTACTTTATTTCATGTATAGAATACGTACCCTTCGTTAAACGTGGCCACAAAAAAACATTCTGTATACACGGACAGCAACAACATAGAACAAGACAATGGAAATAGCTCGGAAATAGGGTAGAAATAGACACAATAGAAAAGAGTAGGCAAACAGGTAAGAACACACATCTAGAAAAAAACAGTAACAGGAAGGACCGTGCACCCTAATTGGAGCCCCGCAGTCACGTCCCGTGTAAGTGCAACCGCCAAATAGGTCCCTTTTCAGCTAAATGCTGCTAGAACAAGGTAAGGTGCCTACCATGCAAGCAGCGCTGATTTTCAAAAATGACCTAATGGGAAGTAGGTAGTTTTAATAGCTACTTCTATTAGACACATAGTACGTTTTTAATTCAAAACCATATCTAAAGTTAGACAGTTGTTTAAAAATGACATAATTAAGTACTCGTATGACAGATGTCTAAACATTACCTACATTAAGCTAACTTAAACCATCTTTAAATTCTTATGTAATAACACGGATAGTCTCCAATAGGTTTTTGTCTACCGGGCTCTACATTATACCCTCCACTTAACCTCGAATTTGATGACTCATGATCGCAAACCACGATGTACCTACTTACATATTGCATGCTAGGTGCTCGGTAGGCAGATTACGTGTCTTGAAAAGGCAAAGCTGTGGCAATGCAAGAGCGAAATTTTTACAATATTCGTGATATAATGTAAAATTGAGATTGCTGTTATGTAATACAAATTTTACAAGCAATCAGCGGAATATCGTATATCTACGTTACGGCTTCAATTTTAAATGCCTTTAATTTAAAATTTCATATGTTTATTTGGTAGGTCAGAAAATATTATAATAGTCCTAACTTATTTTTCATATCCCCTCACACGCAATAAGCGACATCCATCCGGAGCGGCGGGCAACAGCTAGTATTCTAGTAGAAAACGATTTTTGTATCTTAAATATAAAAATGTATAAAAAAAATCAACAAAACAAAAAAATCACCTATTTATAACCAACTATTAAATCGAAAATAAAATCGCCTGCGCGTGCGCAAGCACTTAAGTTCCCAAAGTATCTAATTCGTCGGGACAGCCCATCTCATGGGAGTTGAGGTGACATTTTAAAAACAATTAATGGGAGACGCCACGTGAAGACTTTTAGTTAATTTACTAGTTAGTAGTTTGCTTGGGAAGGTAAAAGGGATATGTAAGTACCTAGTTATGTTGATTTTTGTATTAAATTGAAAAGAAAATAAGCTGCATGTCCTTCCGTGCATGTCGTAAGAGTAGACTAAGGAACTTGGGGGCGTTCTCTCAGGCGATAAGCTAGCAACTTGCGCCTTGTCCATCTGTCAAAAGAATGATTTTTGAAATATTTGTCTGTTTGTTTGATTGTCGGTTTGTCTGTTTGTCTGTGCGTTTGTGCACGCTAATCTCAGAAACGGCTGAACCGATTTCAATGCAGTTTTCAGGAATATATTGTGACAGGTCCCACCTAACATATAGGCTACTTTTTATCCTGGGAAAATGTTTTTATCCCGGATAATTTCGATATTTTGTTTTGTTTTCTGTAGACCACGCGGACGGAGTCGCGGGCGTCCACTAGTAATATAATAAACTTGATTTTGAGGTTCCAGTGGAGTCCACGTCCCGTATGCAGAGACCTTTAGAGCTCCGTTGTTTGATCGTCAAACAGTAGTGTTTCTGACGTTTTTTTCAACTAAGTAATAATGAACTTCTCTTCCCGAGCATACTGTACAAGTCAGTAGAGGGACAAGAGGGTCTTGGTGTTTTGTAGGCGACGGGCTGACCACCTGTCACTACTAAGCGAACTTGTACATCTCAACGATACCCTCGAAATTGGTCAGAAGTGGCACCATATGGTTCTATCGGCCCTCGGTGCTCTGCCTACCCCGTAAGGGATAAAGGCGTGATTATATGTATGTATAATGAACTAATAGCTGTAATAAGTGTTTCACACAAACACACGGCTGTGTTCCAAAAATGGGATAGCCCCCAGAAACACAGAACATAATGACGATCCTGTAGTCATGTTCAGCATAGCGGGGTCAGATATAAAAGATCAGTGACGAGATGCTAGCTTAGGATTGCCATCTCAAAACTTTGAAAACCAGGATTTGAGGAAGAAATACCAGGAAGTACTCGTGCGAGCCCAGTGACAATACGATTGGAGGGAGTTAGTGGCGTGCGAATTTCAATACATAGGTCTTTAACACATTCAGTGCCGATGACTACGTATTTGCTTCTTTTAGGACTTTAAAACTCAGGACGATGCTTAAAAACTAACCAGAACAGCCCAGGACACCCCAAAAAACAGGACATGTCCTGGTAAAACAGGACGGTTGGCAACCCTATGCTAGCTCATCTCCTGAGAGAACGCCCCTAAATTCCTTAGTGGACTCTTACGACATGCACGAAAGGAGATACAGCTGATGTAGTCTAATGATGCCCCGCGTCAGGACAGGGCTGTTTCATACACCAAGAAATAAAATATACCGACCGATACCCAAGCACTTTTGCCAGAAAGTCTCAATATTTTTTCTTCAACTATACTAATAATATACCTACTAATACTTACTCACCCGGATTTACCCATGCTAATCCCTATAATCCCAGGAACGTGACAAACTGACGGACCAACTTTATTTGTGTAGAGACACTCAGGTTTAAAGAGTTAATTTTGTACATGTCTTTGATTTAAATTGGAAACTTGTGTAGTGCATTGGATGATCTTGATATGTCGTGATATTTAAGTAATCAGCAAACAGAGAAAGCAAAATGATTAAGTAAGTACAATCGCATCGATAGGTGAAGTAATTTAAGATACTGTGTATTGAAATAAGTCGACTAGCAGCTAATTTCAATAACCGATCTAGAGATTTTTTTTGCATATTTTTCACATTAAATATTCCATTGTTTTCATTCAAAATTACAAATTTGGAATGTTAGAAAACCAAGGTTCTTTATGATGTCTAGTATTGAATTTGGCCGGTGCTCACCTGCCCCCTATTACCTAACTGGCAAAAGCAAAGCGATAGCGAAAATTGTACAAAAACCGCTGATTGCTTGTCAAATTCGTATTACTTAAAATGAATTTCAAAGGAACTTTGACATTTCAAGGCGAATATTGTACAATTTTCGCTCTCGCTTTGCTTCGGCTTTGCTATTGCTTTTACGTAATCAGGGGGCTGATTAGTGGTTGCAACCTTGTCATTGCCTCAGGCGATAAGCTAGCAACCTTTCTGTCACTGATAATTTCCTCGTGGCTGCCGGATCTCCGTTATGATCCTGCAGTTCGTCCCACATTTTGAGGGCTATCACTAAATCTTGTAATAATATCATCTAAGCCACTAACTTAAGTTTTCAGACAGCTGGTCTCGCATTTCACTTTGTAACGTTGTTTCTTCAGTAATTAAGTTACGAAGACAAAATTGAAGGGCTATTCTTTCGTTCTAATTTCTCATTGGCATTCATTCTACATCCACAATCAGAACGGCAGTCATAAGATGGGGATTCATCTCGAAAAATATTCATTCGGAGTATTTAATAAAAAGAGCACTGCATTAATAAGGGTGTTTTTTCGTTGCCACTAACGTAACGAAGGATACGCACTCTATGCATCAAATAAAGTAAGTTTTTGCCAAAAAAAATGGTGGGAAAAGATATAATTTTTTTTCTTGATCAGGCTAAATTTATAGTGTCCTGTTAATATGCTAGTTTTTTCATAGACAGATATTAATTTCTCTTGAAAAAATCTTGCTACGCGCGTCAATGTGCATTTATGCAGAAAAACGCAGTCTATTTACTCAACTTTGGACCCTAATATTTTGGAAACATACATAGATATAAATATATACCAGGCTCATTGAATGGAGGATACTTTTAAGCGTACTGGAGAAGACACGAAGTCTGGGATCAAAAATATCAAGCTTGAGACCACACTAAGTAGTCTGTGCTTGATACGGTACTGACGCGCCATATCTAAATTCTTTTAATATAGGGCGATTTATCCAATAGTCAGAAAGTTGATGCTGTCTCTGTTTTAGAGAAAGACAACATAGTTATTACACAATTATTTTTGCCATTACTATTTTTCTTTTGACAAAAAAATTACATGCAAATTATTTGTTTTGCGTAAATTGCACATAGGTAAGTGTTTTTTATACGAGATGAGGTATCTGTAGAATTTTCATTATTTTCCTTTGGGAAACCTTTCCTTAAAATATTAAAATTACAATAATGTTTATTAGCAGTACCAGTAATAGGTTAAGTTAAGTTAAGTTATTATAAGTAAGTGTCATCGTCGTCGTCAGCCTATTGCAGTCCACTGCTGGACGTAGACCTCCCCCAGTGTACGCCACATGGCTCGATCTCCCGTTTTTGCCATCCAGCCGTCCTCTTTAATAGTCATCGGTCCATCTGGCCGGAGGGCGCCCAACGCTACGTTTGCCGAGGCGCGGCGTCCATCGGTTCTACGACAGATGTGGCCGGCCCACTGCCACTTCAGTCTGCTACATTTCGAGACTATGTCTGTCACGTTGTTCTTCTGTCGGATAATCTCGTTTCGGACTTTGTCCATTCGCGAGATTCCGAGCATTGACCTATCCATAGCTCTCTGAGTGACATGCACTTGGTCTTGAGGCATTATGGCAAGGATGACTCAAAGATATGACGCAACTTCCCAAACGCTGCCCACCCAAGCTGCACTCTTCTGGTGATTTCTCCCTCGATGTTGTCTTTACCCAACTGCAATATTTGCCCAAGATATACATACTTCTGAACAACTTCTAGGGCTACACCTTCGACGGATATCGGCTTAGGGATGATAAGTAAGTATATTAAGTCTTGTTAAGTGTTGCGTTTTAGAGTTTCATAATAATTAGTGGTTTACTAATTTACTAATTTCTATAATCCTGAGGATGCCACGGTTGTTGGCGAAACATATGTAGATTATTTATCTAGTTTTTGATTTCGGAATAGTGCAATGTATTGTCTTGCATGCTAGGTGCTCGGGTCTGGTTTCTCGTGGCGATTGTAGTTAGTGCAAGTGCCTGTTTTCGCAGTTATGAGTTATCAGATCCGAGGGTCAGTGGAGGGTGTAGGGCCCGGTGGTGGGCGCACCCATAGTGAATGTTTGAACTTCCGAATTGTAACGCCTAATACAATTTCATTTAAGTATATAAAGTAAAATTTATCGCCAAATTATTTAATTTGAAATTGGATTTATTTTGTAAAGTTTTCTCTTTGAATCATTTTTCCAATACCGGATGTTACTACGCTTTTCCGTTTCCGTTACGGTCTCGCCTAGTTTGCTACTTCCGTAAGCCGTAACAAAATAAACATAAGTTTATAAAATAATAGAAGTATTTTCAAGTCTTTACCTACTTTTCTTAGCCTCCGTCTCTCCCGTAAAGTTGCCGCTTTCCGCCGATCGACGGCCGCGGTTTTTCTTTTGCAAGCTTTGCAGGCCCAAGCCAAACACCTCCTACTAGGTCCCAAGACATGTTGTACATGACTTTCCACTGGAATATTGTCCCCATTATTTAGTTCGGTACTTTTGCTCTCACTTTTAACACTTTTACAACATCTATTTATATTGCTTCGAGTTTTTTTCACATCATTATAATCGTAGTCTGTGTAACTCATTTCGAATTTGACAGTTCGATTTCCCGCGCGTTTATTTTTTTTTTCGGGCGGCGCGCGTCGCGGCAACGACAGCACTGAATTCAGCCGAGGGTGTCTCCCGACGAGATTTACAAAATATGGTAGCTATTAATATCGTGTCTAGCTACGTGCAAGATCGTTGAGAGATAACAATTTATTAGTGTTTAGATTGAAATGGATGCCGGCAATATTTTTCCGGTGAATTTGTTGCGACGAAAGCGGCAACGACATTTTTATTCTGCCTCTACGTTCGTGTTTCGGAATCGATTTTTTAACGCGCTTTTTTAAATGTAGTTTTCGTTTTGTTGGTGATTAATAGGCATTTTTTATTAGAACGACCTGGTTATTGCCGATAAAAAGCTCGTCGCCATAATTTGTCTGTGGTAGATAGCTTGTTAGATCTCTAAAATATTAGTTTACTATACACAACTAGGTAGATTATGGAAGATACACCTATGTTACATAATATTTTCAATGATTTTTACACCCTTTGCGTGATTTAAAAACCGGCTAAGTGCGAGCCGGACTCGCGCATAAATGGTTCCGTACCATTACTTATGATACAAGCGGCAAACCAATAGTTTTCGTACAAAAAGTTCATTAAATTTAGTTGTAAGGGCTCGAGACGTACCTACCTATAGTTTACTCTACCCGTATACTTATAGGTACATAATTATTCTTCTATGAAGTGTGTGGAAAAAAAAAATATAATACTACAGCTGCTTCTCTTCCCGGGCATACTGTACAAGTCAGTAGAGGGACAAGAGGGTCTTGGTGTTTTGTAGGCGATGGGCTGACCACCTGTCACTACTAACCGAACTTGTACATCTCAACTATACCCTCAAAATTGGTCAGAAGTGGCACCATGCGGTTCTATCGACACTTGGTGCTATGCCTACCCCGTGAGGGATAAAGGCGTGATTATATGTATGTATGTATATTATTATACACATGGCTGGCCAGAACTGCAGGATTAGAAAAGATATCCCACAGCCACATAAAACATAGCGGGACGGATATTAGAGTGTTACTCTACCCATTCTAAAACAAATATAAAACTCAGATTTAAGTCCTGTTGTTTGCCTTATCATGAGTTTAAAACAAACTGGGTGTAAAAAGACAACTTTGTTCTTTTAATACCTCGTATTCTTTGTAACATCACGATCATTTTTTTCTATGGAAGCACCCCTGGGAAACCACGGGTTTCCAAGATATTGAGGTCCAAAGTTACATGAATATCAGCATTTTTTAAAAAATAAATCCATCTGGAAACAGTAAACAAACATTTTTTAAAGACACCATATAAATATTTAAAAATGTTAGTTTTGTACATTTGTCAATGAAATACATTGCTGGCAATAAAAAAAAATCAAAATTTTTTTTTTCGTTTCCCCGGGTTGGTTCCATAGAAAAAAAATAATCGTTACGTTACAAAGAATACGAGGTATTAAAATACGTAAAAGTACTTAGTAGCCAGAACTACAGGATCATAAGGGAAATCCTACAGCCACGTTTATCACTTGAAAGAATGCCCGAGTTCCTCAGTCGACTCTTACGACATGCACGGAAGGAGATGCAGCTGATGTATTCTAGTGAAGCCCGATTAAAAAAAGAATACTAAAGTTTTTAAACACGTCCTCGAATGAGGATTGCCTCAAGGAAAAGGGAGACTAAGCATACGATCGCAAATCTATACTAATATATATATGTCGTGGCCATATCGTAGAATTGATCATTTCATGAAATGGTCGAGCATTTCATGAAATGGTCGCATTTCATGAAAAGTTCAACTGTCTATTGGCCACATCATGATATGGTTTGGGCAGATCGATGATTAAAAATCGTTTCTCGATATGGGCAACTAAACGCCCGATCATTTCATGAAGTGGTCAAGATTATTGATCATATCGTAAAATAGTTACACGAATCACCGGTAGAGGCGCTGCGCGCGTTTTATTTATGTGTGAAGATGGCGGATTTTTCTTTTTAGGTTATAAAACAAATTAAAGAGAGTAGGGTGACTATGCAGAAGAAGTTCACGGATAGTGTGTTATATTGTTTAATGTATATTAGACTTAATGGTGGTTTATAATAATATTGTTAAACAAAAACCTTAGATTACGATAGGTTAGGTTAGGTTAGGTTAGGTTAGACTATGACAAATGACGCACGAGCCGAGCGAGCGGAGCGAGCGTGCCCAGGCAGCGTCCGGCGATGTGCCAGATGCGAATCGCTTTTGTAAAGTCTTTTATGTTTTTAAATATTATATTGTGAAAATATCACATAAATAATAGCAAAAAAAAATCATACCATCATACCTTATGGTATACTTATATATGGTGTAAGCTCTTACCACATTCGGATTTTATGGACATCCTGTTAATACGATTTGGCCAAACGTGGATGACAAAATCGTGAAATGTAGACGATTTAACGATCTGGTCAAATTGAATTGGCCACTTCATGAAATGCGACCACTTCATGAAATGCTCGACCATTTCATGAAATGATCAATTTAACAATATGGCCACGACATATATATATATAGATATATATATATATTATAATATTATAAAGCTGAAGAGTTTGTTTGTTTGTTTGTTTGAACGCGCTAATCTCAGGAACTACTGGTCTGATTTGAAAAATTCTTTCAGTGTTAGATAGCCCATTTACCAAGGAAGGCTACAGTCTATACAACAATCTGCCCGGCTTCGCACGGGTACAACGCCCCCTCACGCGGACGAAGTCGTGGGCGGCTGCTAGTCTCAGATAACGTCTTATCACCTATCAAAGGGCGTACGTACACCCACACCCACAGTGACGTCACGAACAGTACTACACTTCGTTTCAAACAGTCCAGTGACATTGGCGCTAGCATCGCTGTAATACTTACGCTGTATCCTTTATTTTATTTAGTTCCATTAAAATCCGCGAGACTACGTTTTCAAAAGAGATTACAGTGCGTTTCACCAAATAACTTCCTTTGGATGATGGCGCTAGTTACTATGTGTGTGACGATATTGTCGGTGTTACTGCATATAAAAATGTTAGTTCCGAAATCAGGCATAGGAGTTATTCTATGAAACGGACTCTAGTACCAAAACGATCGCGCATGCGCCGTGCTTAAGATTGGAGAGGGATGCTGGACAGAGGTGAAGGTGGAGTAGTTATTGCGTCTATTTTATTGTGAGAGCTTATAGCTTGACGCAAGTCGGGTCGTTTTTAATTGTGACTGGTTGCAATCTCGTGATTTCTGCTCGATATTTTTTATACAGAAATTTGGCTTTTTTTGGCTTTGGCTTGTCAATGAAAATGGCGTAAAATATCTAGCGAAACAATATACATTATAAATAAAATAACCTTAAAAAATGTTACCAATGAATGTGGTGAATATTTTTTTAAATGAGTGGAAGGCCTCAATCCCTACCCATATTCTCTACATTTCATTGTACCAATAATAAATACATCTATCCAATAATTATGCAGGTATATGATATTAATGCGCTGAGTTTGTTATGTATTTGTATTTATATACTTAAATATGTATTCTAATGCATTTTAAAACCTTAACTTTATAATGAGTTTAGCTATACTATAGTAAATATAACGAAAAACCTAATGCATCTTACAAAAAAAAAAACGTAGAGCCGCTCCGTAGTTTCCCCTGTTCCTCAGCACAACATTCCCCTATGATTGGGGTGTGATCCTTCGGAAGGCCATTGGAGAGCTAAATTTCGCAATAAAAAATATAATTTCAAAATAAATACACGAAAAAACCGACGATAAACATATTGGACTAATATTTTCAGTGACAGTGAAAATTGTTTGTGAAATATATTGGAAAATCCATAAGATAACGGGCAGGTATGTAACGATTTTCTTCGCTATGGTTATTTTTATTTAACTCCAAAATTAGAATTACATTGCGAACTATCTTATGTCTTTTTAATTATTTTTTTAAACTTAGCTATCGTATACAAACATATTTTAAGATCGTCTTTCTAGGGTTAACCATGGGCTAGCAAATTTAATTTGCCACTTGGCTCATAAAAAACATCAAAATTAGAACAGTTTTACTCATAAAACTCCACAAATTATAAATAAACTTATGTGTAAATAAACTGATTTTTATGTTGCAAATCCGATAAAGCGTGACCTATTTTCGAGTAAGATGTCATTAGATACCTAGGTATATAGCACATCGCGACCTAGGTCATCCAGGATATATAGAGCACGTAAAAGTACATACATACAGATAGCATAATGATAATAAAAATTGGATAATGAAAATTTGTTATACTACTTACCTACATATTAACTAAATGTTCTGCAGAACTTAACGTAGAGTTAAATAGGTAAGTACATATGGGTATGTTTATTATTAATTAATTGATTAGATAGGTTTAAAAATAGGACAATATGCTATTTTTTAAAGTGCCTGCGTTTAGTTTAGTTATAATAAAACGCGTGTGATCATAGGATCTCAACTCTAACAAAAGTGCATGCAAATTTTGAAATTGAAGATAAAAAAATGCTCTGTAAAAATCTAAAAACTAGCTAGGTACTCCGGTAAAGCATATTTGAGGATATCCCTCGATTCTTCAAAGATTCCGTCATCAAATCTTTTGTTTTCAACTGACCAAGATGATCAATAAAAGTAAAAAAAAACACATTACTCGTACCTACACGTGCCTACAATATTTAAAGATTGCCCTCGATTTCTCCAGGATCCCATCATAATATTATGCTGGATATTGAACAAACCTGGAAACATACAAAAAACGACGAATTAACAACCTCCCTTTTATGTACATACATACATATAATCACGCCTTTATCCCTTACGGGGTAGGCAGAGCACCAAGGGCCGATAGAACCACATGGTGCCACTTCTGACCAATTTTGAGGGTATAGTTGAGATGTACAAGTTCGGTTAGTAGTGACAGATGGTCAGCCCATCGCCTACAAAACACCAAGAAACCCTTTTATGTGTCGGTTAAAAAATAAAAAACAGCACCCAAAAAAGTCTAGGTAATAACGAATTAGGGCTTGATGATAAATGTCAATCTGTTTGTCGTTATTCACTTTTATTTTTCTTTAGATACTTACGAGATTTTTTCGGAAAATTGTGCAATTTTTTTTTTAGCGGGATGAGAAGAGTTAGGTACCTGTCGGGGTATCTCTAAGTTAAATAGGTAGGTATGTATGTTTATTTTATGTGTAGACTAGGTAACATATTAGGTGGGTAGTGTACAAGAACATTGAGCTATTTTTGTACGATCATCAAGCCTTCTTTTTTGACGCTCACTATCTGCATTTTTCAGAAAACATCGGCATAATGGATTCACTAAACTCAACATCGGTCGTGGACATCATCATGGAGAACGCTCCTGCTGCTTAAGCAAGGTAAGTTCTTACCCGACTGCGCCAATATTTTTCGAGTGCGAGTATGTATGTAAGTTTGTATGTACTTAGTAACTATATATTTCTTTGGTACACTCGAGAGCCTAAACGGCTTGCAGTATTTAATTTTCAGCTTGAGAGGTATCATTAGATACGAGTATCATTAGATTTCTCATAGTCGTAAGAGTGACACTGGGTTTTTCAGCTTTTTCTTTTACGTAAATAAGGTTATTATCATGAACGTATAAAGAATAACAGACAGAGTGTTGTGACTACACAGAGTGAAGCATTCATAGTAAGCTCGGCAACGATATTCCATTAAGTAGGGATGTGTATTGACGCGTTATCCACCCACACATACAAACCATAGTAAGCTCGGCGCCTACTGGAAAAAAAACGCACACATGCCTAACGCGCCGCCATTTTGGTGCTTCAATCTGTGCAGTGACAGCATTACGTCCATTGTTCTTTATACGTTTCATGGTTATTAAACATACTATCGTGAACCTGCCGGGAACAGGAAAAACGGGAATTCGACAGTCTGTGTTCCTGAAAAGCCTGCAGGCTCATAAAGGAGACCCCGCAGTCACTAGCATACGAGTATCGAGGACAATGTCGAAGACCAGTGACAATTTGCTAGCTCATCGTCTGAGAGAACGTCCCTGAATTCCTTCGTCGACTCTTACGACATGCACTTACGAGATGCACTTATGAGATGCAACTGATGTATTCTAGTGAAGCCCCGCATCAGCACAGGATTAAAACTTTATAAAGACATAATACCAGAATACAATGCCAAATTAAATATGCATAACCATTTAGATAAATCTATTTTGGTAAGCAAAATTCAGCCCCAAAATGGGCGTCAAAATCAATTTACTACGTTCGCTCGCTGTGTTATTTATACCTTGGAGGTTCATTTATAGTATAAATTTTATACATACATAGGGTTGCCAGGCGTCCGGATAATGCCGGATATTGTTAGGCTTTTTATTAGGTACCTACATTATTTCGCAAAGGAAACCTAGGGTAGCCGAGAGCAGGCGCGAGTCGACTTTTTTCTCAAATTTCTGGCCAAGTTTAATATTTATGTTACAACATACCTACTGTCTAAGCTAAATATACATACATACATACAATCACGCCTTTATCCCTTACGGGGTAGGCAGAGCACCAAGGGCCGATAGAACCACATGATGCCACTTCTGACCAATGTTGAAACGTATAAGTTCGGTTAGTACTCGTAGTGGCGGGTGGTCAGCCCATCGCCTACATAACATTATGTGTACAATAATGAATAAAGAAAGAAGGAAGTTTAGCATAAGGGAGCCGTACGGCTGTATTCCCAAAATAAGGTACCTAGAATCAAGGGCGGATCCCAGGGGGTGGCCATGCATAGGTGGATGACCACTCACTAGGGCCTTAGACCAGCTTAGGCAATATAATATAGGCACCTAACAATTTTACGAGCGACAGCGAAGTTCGCAAAATTATCGAATAATGACCACCTTCTGATAATAATGATACTTCAAATCTGGATCCGCCCTTTCCAGAATCGCAGGATCACGAAGGAGATTAGAAGGCGTTAGAAGAAAGGAAGTTGCGGGATTTTCTCCTCGTTTTTTGCTTTACTACCCGGCATACGTTTGTTATTCATGACTCCTTCTGGGGATTCGTTATTCTCATTTATTCCCAGTCGTCCCCACCTTATCGTCCCCACTGGGGACGAGTGGGGAAAAAAGTTTCGTTCGTCCCCAGTTGTGACGATTACCTCAGTCTTTTAAAATTATTTTCAATCAAAAACATTATTCAGGCTTGCTCAGTAAGTCGTAAGTCGTAATTAAAGCATTTTAATTTAACATCCGTGAAATCTCTTATTAGGTAAATAAAAACTTCCAATCGTCACCATTACTGGGGACGAACGAAACTTTTTTTTCCCACTTGTCCCCAGTGGGGACGATAAGGTGGGGACGACTGGGAATAAACGGTTATTCTTTATTATACGTAACATACATTAGTGTCATCATTCAAAGGCACTATCTGGTAAAAAGAAAATATTGAGGTAAATACAGCTGTCTCTATCCCGCAGGTAGCTTAAAGCAGTGAGCAAGCAGGAACGACGAAATGCACCCAACGGGCAGGTGACGCTGCCGCTTACACCCGCAGATCATGTCATGGGACTCGCTGGAGTCCCGCGACTTCCTCGGGTAAGGGCATGGCTCGTATTCTTAGTGATAAGAGCCCTTGAGGGCACTTGAGTGAGAGATACATATAAAGACACGGTTGTGTTAAATGGGGTAAGGAAGAAATGCAGGATCATGAAGGAAGGAGACAATACGGCGATAAAAAATGTAAACAAGGTATATATACATACATCATACACAGGCACATATAATCACGCCTTTATCCCTTGCGGGGTAGGCAGAGCACCAAGGGCCGATAGAACCACATGGTGCCACTTCTGACCAATTTTGAGGGTATAGTTGAAACGTACAAGTGCGGTTAGTAGTGATAGGTGGTCAGCCCATCGCCTACAAAACACCAAGACCCTCTTGTCCCTCTACTAACTTGTACAGTATGCCCGGGAAGAGAAGCAGCTGTAGTATTATATGTATATGTTTATATACATAATATACCTACACACGGCTGTGTTCCCGCCACAACTGCAGGATCATAGAAGAGATGCAAATGTAAATTATCATCAGTGACAAGTTGCTAGCTTGGGAGAATGTACAAGTTACTTAATATACGAGTAATCGCCTCTTACGACATGCACGCAAAGTGACGCAAATTAATCATACAAAGTACCTATCTACAGAAGCTAAATTGTCTCCCTCCAAAACCCATACCTACTATTCCAAGTGCCTCATCGTTCTGTAATACGGCGTGTTCTACAAATGCTTTCGACATTTCCAATCACTCGATATCACGTTCTAGGATTTATATTGGGCTGTGGTTCTGTCTTACGTCCGATAGATGTCTCTTTTACAAAAGTTTGTGGATGGGGTTTATTGATAGATGTGGACCTCATTCCAGCGGGGTGCCGGCGCACCAGTTGTCGGCGACGAGGCTGCTGAGCTCTCCGGACCCCTCACGACACCATCTTGATGACCCTCCTGGTAAGGAAACCATGGAAACTTCTAGAAATACACATACAGCTCTGTGTTCCCAAAATAAGGTAGCTAGAATTTACAGTCACTTTTAGCATAGCTAAACATTTTATTTTATTTATTTACTAGTGGACGCCCGCGACTCTGTCCGCGTGGACTACAGAAACATTTTCCCGGGATAAAAAGTAGCCTATATGTTAAGTGGGACCTGTCGCAATATATTCTTGAAAACTGCATCGAAATCGGTTCAGCCGTTTCTGAGATTAGCGTTCACAAACATACATACCTAACCTAACCATAAATTCACTATGGGTGCGCCCACTACACCCTCCACTGACCCTCGGATCTGATAACTCATAACTGCGAAAACAGGCACTTACACTAACTACAATCGCCACGAGAAACCAGACCCGAGCACCTAGCATGCAAGACAATACATTGCACTATTCCGAAATCAAAAACTAGATAAATAATCTACATATCGTCGTTTAAGTTCTAACACCGCGTAAGTCCAAAAAATGCCGATTCTTTTGAATGTCATTCGATAGAGAATCGAAAGACGCATGTTTTTGACCAATCAGAAACGAAGATTTCAACCAATAAGAGCGTTTTATTTTAAAAACAAATACACAGCGTATCTACTTGCTGCGGAATCGTCGTGCAAACAGCGCGTAAGTCAGTTTACTTTCGTATTGGAACAGGTCGCGACTTGTACTCCGGAGAAATACATCGTAAATTAAGGTAAATATCATTCATATGCATAATTTTATGTGTTCATTTAAGGGACAAAGTCTTGTATTTTAGTTTTTAAACAAAGTTAAGTCAAAATATAATGTATATTGTTTTAAAAATAAGATGAATATGTTATTTTACTTTCGCGGTGTTTTACTTAAGTCAGAATTGACTTACGCGGTGTTTTATATAACGAATTTTAATACAAGTTTTTAAATTAGCAGATTTACACGCATCATGGACTACGACAGCAATGATGATGAAGATGTTACTGACCTATGTAAACTACTCGGAATAAAAATACCGCCGACAAAGAAAATCGAAAAAGTCACCAATAAAGAAAACTTCGACATTAACAACTTGCCTGTTGTTATAGTACCCGACCATTCTAATGTAAGCGGCGAGGTGAGACAGGACCTTTCCGAATGCCACGTGATGGAGGTAGAAGCTACAGTTCACTCGCCTATGTTACCAGCGAATGTCGAACCAGCTGTTATTTATTATGGACAAACAAGTGTGACAGAGCCTATAATAATGGAAGAAACAAACGACCTCCCGTTATCCAATGCGAGTCCTTTGCTAGTGAATGACGAGGTCGAACATGGTGATCTTAGGTCTGGTCGAAAAAGATGCTCTAAAGGATGTTCTAGCAGATTTACACGCATCATGGACTACGGCAGCAATAATGATGAAGATGTTACTGACCTATGTAAACTACTCGGAATAAAAATACCGCCGACAAAGAAAATCGAAAAAGTCACCAATAAAGAAAACTTCGACATTAACAACTTGCCTGTTGTTATAGTACCCGACCATGCTAATGTAAGCGGCGAGGTGAGACAGGACCTTTCCGAATGCCACGTGATGGAGGTAGAAGCTACAGTTCACTCGCCTATGTTACCAGCTAATGTCGAACCAGATGTTATTTATTATGGACAAACAAGTGTGACAGAGCCTATAATAATGGAAGAAACAAACGACCTCCCGTTATCCAATGCGAGTCCTTTGCTAGTGAATGACGAGGTCGAACATGGTGATCTTAGGTCTGGTCGAAAAAGATGCTCTAAAGGATGTTCTAAGAATAAAAACTGGACTAAAAATAATAGTAAAAAACTTAGGATGGAAGGAAAAGAATATTTAGGGTATCGACGAAATGGCAAGGGACCAAAGTTTAGTGCATTACATGATACTATTAGGCCAGCCCGAATGATTGGCCCTCCATGTACTTCCGAGTTTTGTAAAAAATCAAAACTTCGTGCTTGTGATACAATACAAGATAAAGAACGTAATACTTTATTCTCCAATTACTGGAATAACATGACTTGGGACCAGCGAAAACAATACGTCGTATCAAATGTTCAGGTATGCCCAAAAAAGCAGGTCAAGTCTAAAACATCATCATCTAGGCGTGGTGAGACTCGAGAGTATTTTTTAGAAACTTCAAATGGACGTGTTCAAGTCTGCAAGCATACTTTTTTGAATACGTTCGGTATCAAAGAATGGACGGTACGCTATTGGTTATCGACGTCTGAGGTCGGAATGGCAAAGAAACCCGAACTTACTCATAAGGTTTTAGAAGGACACTCAAAGAAAGATGAGATAGCTTTTCTAAAAGACTTTCTAAATAGTTTGCCAAAGATGCCTTCTCACTACTGTAGAGCTACCTCTTCCAGAGAATATTTAGAGCCTATCGTCGAAAATAAAAATCATCTTTTCAAAATTTATTGTGATAAGTGTAATTCAGTTAATAAAGAACCCGTCAGCCGATGGACATTTGACAAAATTTTTAATGAAAGTAATTTGAGCTTATTCCAACCAAAAAAAGATCTGTGTGACACATGCTGTTCGTTCAAAGCAGGTAATATTACTGAAGACATCTATCACTATCATCTTACTCGAAAAGAAGCAGCCAGGGAGGAAAAAAGAAAGATAAGGACCGAGCATTAGCAGGAGAAGTACACGTATTTACGCATGATCTCCAATCTGTAAAATTGTGTCCGATGTTGCAAGCTAGTGCTTTGTATTATAAAACAAAACTCTGTGTACACAATTTCACTATGTATAATCTACACACAGAGATGTACATTGTACTGGTTTGACGAGCATAATGCAGGGTTAGTAGCGTCTGTTTTTGCATCATGTATCATAGATTGCCTAAGAAAAACTCTTTCAGCGAAACCTCTGCCAATTGTCCTATTTTCTGATGGATGTACATCACAAAACAGAAACGTCATTTTATCTAATGCTTTATTACATTTAGCCATGGAATATAACGTAGTAATAACGCAAAAATTCCTTGAAAAAGGTCATACCCAAATGGAGTGTGACTCCAGCCACAGCGCAATTGAATGTAGGCTTAAAAATAAGGAGATATACTTACCTTCCAGTATGCCTCGATTTCTAAGGAAGCTCGACCAAAAAACCTTTTATCGTTCAATTCTTATCTTATGACTTTTTTTATGATTACTCAAACAAAATGATTTTTTCTATGAGTCAATTCGGCCTGGCCGAGTCGCAAATGATCCTACAGTCACAGATTTGAGAGCTTTGGAGTATAACCCTAATGGCATTATTAACTATAAGTTAAGCTTTCATGATGACTATAAAACATTTCCCAGAAGAGCCAAAAACAATATAATAACACCGGGCCCAAGGTCTAAGCTTTATAATACTCGTCAAAAAATAAATGAATCTAAATGGAAACATCTTCAAGAACTAAAGTCAGTAATACCTGCTGACTGTCACAGTTTTTACGATACTTTACTTCATTAAGGTTTTATAATGACTGATTTATATTGAATTTTTTGTAATACTCGTATTGACGACTGATTTAGCATTTAAGTAATATTGATATTCCTTTTTCATGTGATTTTATACCAAATAATTGTCAAGGTTAACAAATGGTGAATTAAAGTTAAATTGTTAATTAGTTAATAACTAAAAGTTCTAAGAGTAAATATTTTAAGGTTTTTTTGTTTTGTAAGAGGTATAATCTACCCGTTATTTTTATTTCATTAAAAAAAATGATTTGAAGATTTTAACAGTGTATTTATTTATAACTCCGCGTAAGTCTCCCCATATTCTATATTATAATGTGGTTACACCGCGTATGTCAGAAAAATAATATAAATAACATTATTTTATTACAACTGATACAAAAATCTTAAAATCGATCTATTTATTAATTTTTATATGAATATATATGTATTATGATCGCGATGTATAAAAAGGCACAGTTTTTTTGCTCTCCTGAAAATTTGGCATTTTTGACTTACGCGGTGTTAGAACTTAAGCGACGATATGTTTCGCCGACAACCGTGGCATCCTCAGGGTCAGTGGAGGGTGTAGGGCCCGGTGGTGGGCGCACCCATAGTGAATCTTTGAACTTCCGAATTGTAACGCCTAATACAATTTCATTTACTAACCATAAATACCTACAAACAGACAAAAATTTAAAATATAATTATTTTGGGTACTATTGCGTTGATAAAGGTCTCCTATAATATTTTTTATCATATATCTTCCATGTAGGGAGAGTTGGATATTACCGCACGGTTGATAATTCCGCGCATCAGCATATATCAAAAACCATCAACTAATTTTGCGATATACCTAGTCTATGGATATAGTGCATAAACATCGAAGCTCGACATGCCTACACCCTACCCCGCGCATCGCTGGTACTTTCCGGGCGACGACGCGACGATGGAGACCGCTTGTGTGCGCTACTTGTGTTGACACACTTGCTGCGTCCCACATCGGCAGAACATCGGCCGGTGCTGCCGCATGTTCAGCCGAAAACGCCAAGCGCCGCAGATATGCAGGGCTCCCAGGAGACTACATGTTTGTGCCGTTTGGCGTCGAGACATTGGAACCGTGGGGACCAGACGCTCATCGCCTCTACCGGGAAATTTCAAATAAATTACGCGAAAGATCCCGTGACCAGAATGCTGGTCTCTTTTTTGCGCAAAAAATTTGCATTGCCATACAACGTAGCAATGCTGACAGCATTGTGGACACCCTCCCGGTAGAAGGCAACTTTGTAGATATATTTAATTTCGTGTAGGTTAAATTAGTTTTTAGGTTTATATAATGTAGTTAGTATTTGTAATAACCTTTAGTTAGATTAATAAAACCTGCTTGTATAATTTATTTATTTATTATTGTAAGAGGTAGGTAGGTACAGTTTTTACAACTAATGCCCTGGAAAACTGTTTTGACAGTTTGACTGCATGATAAGAGACATATCTACTCGTAGCTAGCTGAAAGAATGCCCGGTGTTCCCTAGTCGACTCTTACGACATGCACGGGAGGAGATGCAGCTGATATTGTGTTCTAGTGAATCCTCGCATCAGTACACATTACACCATATGTACCTACAGCCGGCAAAAATCAAACCTAATGTTGGTTTGGTTTTGACATAAAGGAGAACTGACTTTAGCAGGTCTCCTAGATTTCGGCTTTAGGCGATCACAATAGTTTTACGTCGGTGTCCATCTTATGGTGTTCATAGAGCCCCGAAACGCCAACTTATGCTTGACTGACCGTACCGTAGTTACCGTCCCTATAAAAAATTCAATCGACAAATAAGTTGTGAATGCTTTCATGTCCAATAAATGGTTCCAATTTCAATTCCATAGCAGACGTATACCCGTTCTCGGAAGATTTCGTCAACAACGGCGACACAAGGACGGGGGCCTTGCGATGGGGCTCCCGCTTCGGGCCGGCGCACCGGCCGCCGTCGGCAGGCCTGCTGGACTGCTTCCGAGTCTGCAGGTCCAGGCTGGACCAGTATTTTGGCGAGGAGGAAGGTAATAATAATGTAAAATGTATGGAACTTCAGAGGCAATCTCCGACTTCTCACCTTTCTCTACAACAACATCTTGAGTGTAAGTGACTGACAGCCAGATAAATACAAAGCTGCTGAATAAGTACCTACCAGTGGGTTCTCGAATGGAGACTGCGCCTCGGCAAGCGTAGCGTTTGACCCCCTTCGACCAGATGGACCGATGACTTGAAGATGGTAGTAACTGGATGGCGAAAACGGGAGATTAATAGTTTTGGTGTGCTCTGGGGGAGGCTTACGTCCAGCAGTGGACTGCACAAGCCTGATGTATGTATTATGTTGAGTTAGACGTCAGTATTTTACTTGAAGGGTATGCATTTAACCGCAATATGTTGACCATTTTTCCACTTCCATCAGATCGAGCGTGGTGTCCGCCTGTACGGGCAGAACGAGCAGCGTCTAGCCGTCAAGGTGTGGCTGTCAGCACTGCGGGGCGTGAGGCACAGGAGCGACAAGTTCGCCCTTTTGGGACACTTGTACCAGGCTTACATGGACTTTGGGAAATATAGGTAAGTTGCCCAGTGGTTCTCCTATTGACATGGGAAACGTTTTGAGGTGACGCTGGTTGTTGCAGCCCTAGTTTTTTGAAGGCTCATTTTAAGGTTAAGGGTTGATCCTACCAGGGAATTCAAGTTATTCGTAGGCACTTATTGCCTATGCCAAAGCCTCACCCATTTCTGCTATAGGTACCCAGCGCCTTAAATAAACATACCACCGGTGCCTAACCACAGGGCGTAGACTCTGGGAGGCACAAGAATGACCATACCAGGCAGAACTAAGTAGCTAAATAGGGCGCAGTTATAGAATCTCGCACAGGGTGCACAGAAAAGACTATTTACGGCACTGTGGGTACCTACTTGTAGAAAGGTGCATCATGGGCACCTGCTACTCATCCTAAGCTCCTAAGGCTGGCTTTAGGTCTTTAGGATGAATAGGTAGCATTTACTCTGAGATTTACTCAAATATAGGCTCATGATGACTCTCTTTCGCAATATCATTAGTTACTAGAACGTAATCTGTAAATGTCAATTTAAAATTTAATTGGTGATCCAGGAAACTAGTCGACGATTAATAGCATCCGAGTAGGTAGGTTGTAATCTTTTATTTACGGACTGCAATATCAAAATTAAATGTCTCAAAATAAATCTATTTCTTGTTTCAGAGAATCGTTAGAATTTGCAAATCGTCAGCTAGGCATATCTGAAGAATTAGATTCAGCTCCGATGCGTGCTGAGGCTTATTTGAACCTAGCGAGGGCACATCAGACTTTAGGAGGTCTCGACAGGTAACCCTATTTCTAGAACAAATAAATGATAAAGGCTCTTGCAGATGTAGAGCTTTTGTTATTAAATATTCACACACTACACATTAACCTAGTCCCAAATTAAGATCCCTAAGGTCTTACGTCGTGGGTACTTAGCAACAGTATTTTAAATAAATGGATAAGTATAGAAACATCCATGGCTCGGAAACATACATTGATACTCTTCATATCAATAACGAATTTGAATTTCCTTGGATCGTTGTGCTGAGATTTCACCACACACAACACACCTACTTACAGTCTAGTTGGCCTTTATGCCACACAAAATCCACCCTTGATTGTAAGCCCAAGCGCGCACTGACGCAAAAGGTCTTTCTCAAACTATATGTAAGTACCATAAGATGATTATCCCAAGCGCGCACTGGCGGCCAAGCAGCAGCGGCCAGGCCGCGTCGACCAACGAGTTCACCGAAATCATTGTATATCATTTAAAATATCAGTGCGCGGACTTGGCCGATTGACATTTCAGTGAAGCGGCGGCTGCCGCTGCTTGGCCGCCATTGAGCTAAGCATAATATGGTACTTATACGTACGTCTAGTATAGTATACGTAGAGTCTAGTTTCCCCTTTAGCCCACAAAAACCCTAGATCATAAGCATCTTATGGTATTCTTTCAGAGCGCTTTCATACGCCCGTCACGCCCTCTACAATGACTGCGGCGGAGGCTCCACAGCCGGCTGCGTGCATCTCACCGTGGCGTCCGTCAGCCTCGAGCTCGGCGCGTTCTCGAAGGCCATGGACGGCTTCCAAAAGGCATTGGCTGTGGCACAGGCGCAGAATGATAATACTTTGCTATTGCAGGTCGGTTTATATCATAGACTAGGACTCAGGTTCTGTGGTTTATACAGGTCAGAATAACATAATCCTCCTTTTGGCGTAGTCGGTTAAAAATGGGATCAAACAGAGTAAAAGACAGCAATAGAATCTGTATTTGACACAAGACAGCCGATCTGAGCCACACATTGAATGACTGAACTAGATGAGCGAATGAAAGACAGAGATTTTGATATTCACTAGCTGGTGCCCGGAAGTTCTTCCTCGTAATTCTTCTTTTTATGGTGGCACATTCGAGGTCTGCCGTCAGATTACTAAATGTAGATTCATCTAGCCCTGCTATACTAAACGTGACTGTAAGATCATCTACTGACTACATAGGAGTCACAGCCATGTATAAACAAACATAGGATATGTATAAACTGCTTTGGAGTCCCTCAGGGAAGTATCCTGGGTCCTATCCTGTTTTTAATTTACATTAACGACTTGTGTAACCTAAATCTGGAACAAGGCAAGATAATTTCCTATGCTGATGACACTGCTTTAACTTCTCAGCTAACACCACCAAATGGAGCTTTTCCAAAATGCACAACAAGGGTTTAATATTGTAAATAACTATTTATAGGTTTCGGTGCCGGAGAGAGATCTCAATTGTTCGTTGTGTGAGAGCTGAATGCTTTCAGTGTTGAATATCCCGCTCCGCTGCACATGTAGGACCGCGTACTTTTCCACACCAAACTCCATCCTGATTGAGTCACTGAACTTTTTTGTGATTTTCAGTAGCTCTATCAGGTCTGGTTGATTTGGTGCGACTAGCTTGAGGTCGTCGATGTACAGCAGGTGGGATATAGCCTCATTCTCTCTCCGTAACCGATATCCTAGCCTAGAGTCCATTAGCAGGGTGCTAAGTGGATTCAGGGCTAGGCAAAACCACAGCGGGCACAGGCTGTCTCCCTGAAAGCTTCCTCGCTCAATCTTTTATTACTATTAGTAGGTATGTATAAATTCGATACTTCCTTCACCAGGTATACGTAGGTCTTTCCGAGCTATGGAGACGCCTTCGCGACACAGAACGAGCGGTCGCTTGTGCGGCACGCGCGTGCGACCTCGGCCGAGGTCCGCGAGCGACTGACCTCAACACGCGACATCACCGCACGGCGCTCCTGCAAATGGCGGCCGCGTTACGGGCAAGGGGCGAGCTGGGGGATGCACATGATTACTGCAATGTGAGTATGAAGCCTCCCCCTGATTACCTAATTTGCAGTAGCTAAGCCGAAGCAGCGCTATAGCGGAAATTGAGAATATGTGTGCGCGGGGCGAGGTGGGGCGTGCGGGAGGACGCCGCCGAGCACTCGTTACGCGCACGCATACAATCTCAATTTTACCTATATATTCATTGCATCAGCAAGTTACATACTCGTATAAGGGGGCCGATAGAAAGTTCTGGAGTGGCGACCACGCATGCGCAGTGTGGGAAGGGCACACGTAAGGTGTATGGACGAAGGTGGCCCCAACACCGGGTCCTACACCCTCCGCTGACCCTCGGATCTGCCGACTCATGGTTACGAACACATGACACTTACTGTACAGTCGTAACGAAAAGCCAGATCTAAGCACCTAGCATGCTCATGCACCTAGTAGTTATACTTACAAAGCTATACCTAAGTATAAAACGTCATTAGCTTTTTATACATACATACATACATATAATCACGCCTTTATCCTTTACGGGGTAGGCAGAGCACCAAGGGCCGATAGAACCACATGGTGCCACTTCTGACCAATTTCGAGGGTATAGTTGAGATGTACAAGTTCGGTTTATAGTAATAGGTGGTCAGCCCATCGCCTACAAAACACCAAGACCCTCTTATCCCTCTACTGACTTATTTTTATACAAGTCATAAGCTATAAGTATAATAAGTCATTAACTTTTTTTTATATATAAAGCCATAAGTTTAAAAAGTCATTAACTTTTATAGCAATGTATTTTCTGACAACTATTAAAGGTCTGAGGTCGTGAGTTCAAATCTCACTCGGGTGAGAATTTTTTTCATTTAATAATATTTATAACTATTAAAAGTAAAAAAAATTGTACAAATCACATGGATAGATGGCGTGAGCGAATCTCCTACCCGAAATTCTGTTTTGTCATTAGTCACGTACAGGGGAAGGTGAAGGGAGGGGTGAGGAGCTAGGTAGGAGATTCGTTCACGCATCTATTTTTGACAGTTATTTTAACTTGTCAGAAAATCCCTCATTAGGTTTGTGTGTCATTTTGCAGGAAGCGTTGCGACTGGCTTCAGTAGCCGGAGACCAGGGATGCTACGCACGAGCTGTAAGAATAGCAGGCGACGTGTATAGACGAAAATGTGACGTTGGGAAAGCTCTCAGGTACAGGTCTCTAAATATTTTCGATTAGGTGGCATAATAGTACATTGAAACATTACACGATGTATAGGTATAACACAATTTAGTCGCAAATATTTTTTTGTTTCTGGTTGCACAGAACATTAGGTAGCTCACCACCAACAAGGCTAAACAACAAGTAGGTATCAGTGCCGTAAAAAATACAGAAGAATCACACAATCTTAATGTTTTCAGGCACTACGAAGTAGCAATGGGAGCTGGTCAATCCTTAGGAGACCGTCTAGCTCAAATGGAAGCTATGGATGGAGCCGCGCGATGCTTAGAAGCGCTGCGGCTGCAGGGCAGGATCTGTAACTGCCGGCCACTAGAGTTTAACACCAGGTTATTGGAGGTTGCCACATCTGTTGGTGCTAAGGTATGGATAATAAGACTTATCCATTTTAATATACCTACCTACTACCATTAGTCAAGTAGTTTGTTGGTTCTCCTAACATATTATTGGGTATTTTACTTTATATATGAGTAAGTGCTGTGCTAGCCTATAAGAGACATTTGCATCGGATTTGGAATGATAAATAATGCATTACCATATTTCGGAAACATAGCCGTGTCTACAATGTCATAATCATCTTTCTACTGTTATCCCAAAAATGGAGTCGACGCTATAACTCTTCCGAAACTCATATTGCCAAGGATTTAGCTTTCTACGAAGCCTTGTGGCGTGCCCTGGAGGAGGCTTACGTCCAGCAGTAGACTGCAATAGGCTGATGTGATGTATGTATAACCCCTAGATGCTAGTCCGTCGCGTCCGCCTTCGCCTGTCAGAGATCTACACTGCGCTAGGCGACAGCGCGGCGGCGACCCGCCAGCGCCGCGCGGCCGCCGCGTGGGCCGCCCCGCTGTGCGCGCGCTGCCGCGAGCCGCTCGCCCACGCCGGAGCCGCTGGCGGCGCTGCCGTGCGCTCATATCGTGCACCATGCGTGAGTAATCATTATTTCGGACTTGCCATGTTCTTAAACTAAAACACATTTATATATTTAAAAAATAAATGTACTCTTAACATAGCTTGTGAATTGTTTGTCTGATAATAAATTATTTTTATTTTTAAAGTATTTATTTATAAATATGGGGTCAGCGCAATATGGTTTCTTTCAAAACTAATATTTCGCATTTGTTTTATGGCCGGCTGCCTGCCTGGTGCTAATACTCCTCGGTTATAACTAAGTAACAATTTTAGAATATTAAAATCCGTACATGAAATAAATCCCGTGGTACTGCCCGTAACTGGGATCGAACCTATGCCTTTCGATTTAAAATCTCAACCATTAGGCAATCACCGCTTTGCGTTATGTAGGGTATGCTTTTCCATAAACAGTTGCATGCCCGAGTCGTGGTCGCGTCGCTCGACACGCGGCGATGCGCAGTGCGCGGAGTGCGCCGAGCCCCGAACGCCGCGCGCGCCGCCCGCGCCCCCCGCGCCGCCCGCACCTAAAACGCTTCCTCGACAGGTGACTATGGCACTTTAATATAACGTCATTATGTCTAGTAACGCAAGGCGTTAGTCATAGAGGAGCGTTAGTGCTAATGGCACTGTCATTAGTAAGTTTTATGTGTAATGTATGTATGATGTAAGTGAAAGTAAGTTACTTCAAGAAGGCTACTCGTACTCCAATAAAATTATGGTGATACACCGTATTAAAATATAATTTATAAAGATAAATTATTGACATTCAATTAAAGTTAAGGGGGTACTATACACATTTGTCTCTAGGTACAATAAGTAGGTTTAAATATCTGAAATATTTGTCTTGCTATTGTGTACCTATATATAATCTTCAATTAAAAATCTATTCTATTTCTATTCTAGAAATATCTAGGTTAACATTATAGAATAACATAATATTTGCCATTTAAAAGATAATGGTTGCCTGTCCCTATGTTACTACCTATGCTTAGATATTAAAACTGAGCAATGGATTTATCGTGGGTGATAATGATAAATGAATCATAAGTTTTTAATATGTAATTTTCAGGATTTCCCATTCGGCACTCCACCCACACTTCGGGAGTCTGACCTTAATTCCGTTTTATCAGATCACAGCAGTCAGCAGGCGACATCTAGTGTCTAAATGGATAGAATCTGATATTTCTATTTGTTGTAGGTTACAAAGATGCAAGTTTTAATTTTGAAATAGCGATAATTATGGTCTATATAAATGTTGAAATTATGAAGTCTCATGGATATGTTGGAAATTATATTACTTCCATACGATGACACAGTAGGTATAATATAATGTCATAATTAGACATAGGAGTTGTCGGGGCAATGACGTCATATTTCTAGTGATTGCCTTATCGATAAATGCATACTTATCGATAATTACAATGTTCCATATTGCAACAACGTGACTCATAAATTCATAATAACAGTCACAGTAACAGCAAATGTCACATTTGCCTAGCGACTCTCTTTTTTTTTTTAGTTTTAGTAGAATTTAAAGAAGATATAAAATGTTACGTTTGTAAATCTGTCTTTTTCAATACAATTTAAAGAAGAATTAAAGTGATACGTTTGTATAGCTAACATCTTCAATTTCTAACATTAAAAAATATATAATTACCTACCTATGCGTTTTTAATTTCTCGTTGAAATGTTTTAAATAAACAATATTAGTGGATAAGTAGTTTTTAATTCGGAATTTTGGAGTTGGGTGGGTAATTAAACTTTTTGGTTTTAAATATTTATGGAATCATGAATAGTCGGCATTTCTTATTATTTTAAATACGAATATTGTGGGCTAAGACATTTTGATTTTGGACATTGTGATATATACCTACCCAATAAATAGCAGTGATATATCGATATCTAGATAAGTCGATAAAAAACAGCATTCATTCCCTAGCAAATGTCAGATCGTGCCCCGACAACTCCTATGTCTAGTCATAATAAAGTGATTATGAGTCCATCGGTGGTTCACGTATAGACATGAATGTGTTCCCGTTTTAGATACAATGCGATTGCAATCTGTTGAAAATAATGAAAATGTAAATAAAATACTTACAGTACTAAAATAAAAAATTAAAGACACTTGTGCCTATGTGTGGGACTTTTTTACTGAAACAATGTATTACATAATTACCTATGGCATATTAAAATACATTTTATAACTACCTATGCTATATCTATGTGTTACAACCTGGAATTTAGATAATTATAAAAGGAATTGTTTTATATAACTATAAGCTGCTCACGTACATTTTTAATATAGAACCTGTTAACTTGGCGTAGATACGCGTATTATAATACGTTTAGCTAGATATTACACACGCTTTCATGATTTTGAAATGATAAATCACAGATATAAATATCCTAATGGATATTTATAATGAAACAACGGAAATGATCGAATGTCCATATCTTAAAATAAATCTACATTCGAGACCAGACATATAACATTTTATGTATTTTATCTATGTACATAATGTATTATTTAGCATATTTTTATATTTTAATAAACAACCTGTTTAATATAATAATACACTAAGATTATGTACCTACCTATGTCACTCATATTTATAAATAACTACCTACTTTTTTTATAAAATTTATCATTTAACTTTTTTGTTTAGTAAAATTATAGGTACTTAACATGTTATTATTCTGGTCTAGTCGTCGTAATATTATTAGATATAACTACGTATTTGAAATATATCTTCAAATTTTAGAATGTGATTCCTTTGAAATGCGCTTTATAAAAAAGAAAGTTCTTTCTTTTGTACGAATTATTATTAAATATAATAATATAGTGCATGCATGAATTGTATTAAAATGTATCTAAACCTATTGTTATTTATGGAAAATAAAGTATTTCATAAAAGTATCCATAAATTTGGTACTTATCTCCAAAATAATTACACCTACATACCGTGTCGCGTTGGTCAATTTTCGTATTTTCCCGCGACATGGTTCCACCGTTATAAATTCGAAAAGGTTTTGGGCGTAGCCAATTCTTGCCTGTAATAGGGGAAGAAGGGGACAGTGTTTCAACCTATTCTTAAAAATGTTATTTTGATCAGTGAAATCTACTAAAGTTTTAAGAGTTAAGTTTCTAGTTATGGTTACATTCATTAATAATAATAGTCTTTGTTAAATTATTATTTTAAAACACAAATATTTATTGATACAGAATTATCAACTTTATAGCTTATTTGAGTTTGTGCATAGGTTAATAGCGCCTACGGAGCAGGGTATCCTTATTTATGTAGGGGCTAAATTAGATTTTTTAACTTATTCCATGTTAAATTTTATTTTCATGATATTTTCCGAGATTCAAAATAAGTAGAGTAGGCGAGTTTAAATCTAGTTTAAATAGACAGTAAAGTAAATTAAAACATTTTAATCACTAAATAAATATTTAAAATAATAGGTATGTCCACATAAAAAAATAACATATAAATTTTAAACGTCAATTAAATACCTACACATCTGGCTTTTATTATTTAATAGTACTGAGATAAAAATCTTGAAGTATTCTAATATAGTATACTTACTTATTAACTTATAATTTTTCTGGCTCCATAAGTACCATTTTAAAATATTTTTTTCCATAATTATCATAATTGCCGCGCAACTAGTTTTAATTTATCGCGTAAAAACAATTAAACGTGAATATTTAATAATACTCTCACAATAGAATATGTTATTATTATATTCTAATTTAATTATTTCGAAAAGACTATTATTGTGGAATTGTGAAATTAAAGTATGTATACTCGAATCAAACTATAGGTACCTTTAAAAGTTATTGGTGTTGTATTTATTTCGTTACACTCTCATTGTTCTTCTTATTAATTTGTTAACTGGTTAGTGAGGTACATAGTACCTACCTACCTATGTATTTAGAAAGTTAAGTAATCCTACCATCCCACTAATATTATAAACGCGAAAGTTTGTGAGTAGGTATGGATGGATGGATGTTTGTTACTCTCTCACGTAAAAACGGCTGCAGCGATTTTAATAAAATTTGGTATGGAGTTAGCTGACACCCAGAATTAACACATAGGTTACATTTTATCCCGGGAAAATATTTTGGAGATTTTGTTTTTTCTGCATTCCACGCGGGCGAAGTCGCGGGCGTCCACAGTGTTATAAAAAACATTCATAAAATTTTATTATTTAGGTATAATCGTTAAGTAAAATCAAATAATGGGTCCTTTAACTGTATGTACCTGCACTAAATATACCTAAAATTATATCTCAAAAAAATATATTTATTGATTTACCTACATTAAGTAAAGTTATATAATTATAGTTAAATACATTCTACTAAGAATTTATACGTAAATATAAAAAAATGCATGAACCTACCTACCTTAAACCGATCTTAATTTTGTCCGAGATAATAAAATTATTTTAATATACTTATTACCTATCTACTATTTCTTTATTAACCCTACGTGGGTACATTACTTTTATTTTAAATAGAGTCAAGATATACATTTACAAATAGGTATTATTGATATAAACCTAAAAACTAATTAACGAAATTAAATTACTTATTATTAAATAAATAAAATTAATGGTAGTCTGAGCTATTTATACCTCGTATAAATCGAAATTATAATTTTCCAGTGCCAAATCGTAACTATAACATACGTATAATTATGATTTAATCTACAATTATTTTTGTTGTTTTTCATAAATTGCAGACTGAAGTATTATTTTCAATATAAAACTTAAAACACTTTTATCTTTCTCACGTCTAAAATTTATAGAATTTATAGAATGCACTTAATATTATTATATATATACCTAGGTACAATAATTGTCATTAGGTTACCCATACTTAAACGTAAGGATGAAAACACAAAAAGTCATGTCCCACGTGTAATAATAATAATAATTGTTAATACCTAGTAGTTACGTACTGTACCGTATGTAATTACAAATATTGAGTTTTAGCTTTCATAAATCCCGCTTTCCTCCGTCCGCTTTTCATAAAAAAGGTGTTAATTTTTCCTTTACTTATATAATTCCTACTGTCGCGTATTTTCCTTTTTTGTTTTCCTATTGGTACATATTAACTTTTTTTATACGTAGGCACAAGATGTATATTTCATAAGTATAATATTAACCAACAAGTCAAAAATAGTAGATACCTATCTACTTTTAATTTTACTGCACTACTACACGTAGATACTATAGGTACTTACTTAGAAATATATTTTACAGTTATTATTTTAAATAATCCTAGATATACCCACCTAGGTTTGAAATAAAAATGTTATGCAAATAAATAATTAAATTCAAATCGTTATAATTTTATTCATCTAAAGATCTACCTATACGAGTAGGTATACCTACCTATAGTAAAGATTTACCTATTACCTATTCCGATGGTAAATGTACAGCCCGTGATAATACTATCACAAAAAATTTATTAATAAAATTCCTTAGGTAATAAAACATTATCGTAAAAAAATAATAAAATAAATAAAAAAAATTCTTCAGCGAATTTAGAGTAAAATTCTGATACATTATTATCCGATTTAATTTTTATTCTATATCTATGTTGTTAATGTTTAAATGGATATTCTATTAAGATTGTAATGTAATTAAAAATTACCACGCCAAATACCTGTGTGATTCTAAAAGATATTACATACCTATTGTTGTACCTACCTACCCTAAAGATTGACCTAGTAGTTGTGAAAGAGGTGTTGTGTACACTATAATATTATTATAAATTGACGAAAAACTCGAATATATAAATATGATTGTTCGTTATATTTTAAATATTTAATTAAAATAAATAAATATATTTATTTGAAAATAAATATGCATTTTTCTTTTTCTTGTAAGTATAACTAATGAATAATCAATGGAATTGTTGCTTTGTCGCTAAGGTGAGTTATGCGGACGGGAGACGCTACTAGCACTGTCATTAAAAGGAATTATTCTTATTTTTTATTGTGCACAAAACACTACAATAAATACAAAGACGTGCTTATCTCTGCAAGAGATTTCTTTCAGCGTACCAGATAGCAAAGTAGGTAAGACCAATGATAATGGATTTGTTAAAATATGTTTAATTTTTTTAATGACTTTTGCTAATGACACCGCTAGTAGCACCCGATTTATTTAAGTCACCAAAATAATACCTACAATGCATAAACATAACCAATAGAAATATAATATTCTATTGCATAACCAAAGGACATACTTAGGTAAAAACCTGCAGTATTTTTACCTAAGTAGGTACCTAGCTAGCTACCTAGTTGTAGGTGCTTTGTGTCATGTGTGTATTTCAAAATACAGGGTGTTTGTAACAGCCAGGTAAATATTGGTACCATGACTTCAGACCATGATTCTGAGGTGGAAAACACTGAAAATTTTCGCTGGAAAATTCCTAAATTTTCCGACTTTTTTTATATTTTCAGAAAAAATAGTTTATTTCGTTTAATTAAGGCTTTAGATAATAAATAAAATAAAATACATTTACTTCAGACAACGATGATCCATATAATGTTAGTAATACACAAATGACTTACATGACTATGTTAGTACAAACACTAAGATGCATCCTGGTCCAGTGCTGAGTATAGCGACTGTCCAGTCTGCCAGCTATCATCGCGAGGATGGTGTGGAACTGGCGCGCAGCGGCAGAGCGCCGCGGCGGCGCGCTTGCGTAGTGTGCTGCGAAGCCATCCACGTGCGCGTCCGCAAACATACCTGTCGCGCTACAGGCCCGCGGCAGTCCCAACAGCATCCTAAACGAGTTATTATATTGGACGCGTAAGGCGCTCATAGATTTCTGCGTACACGTAGCCCACAGGTTACAGGCGTACATTGATGTACAGTACGCTCTAAACAAAGTAACTTTTACTTGTGCTGTGCACAGTTTGAACCTGTGGGCTATCATGTTTGCTCTAATCGCTAGCGCCCTACGCTCCCTTTCAACATCTGCATCATCACGAAGGTCATCCGTGACCAAGTGTCCTAGGTATTTAAAAGTCGTCACCCTTTTGAGGAGCGTTCCATTTAAAGTAACTGGGGGAACATATAAAGGACACTTGTTACCCGCTTTGAAAACCATCATTTCACTTTCACCGCTTATATATAAGGCCATGACGTGCCGCATATTGCTCACACACATCTAGTAGCCTCTTAAGGCCCGTCACCGACGGGCTCAGCAGCACCATGTCGTCCGCGTAGCTCAAATTGTTGACGCAAACACCGTCGATGTGACAACCGACATGCGTGCTGCTGAGCTCGCCGATAAGGTCATCGATGTATAGGTTAAACAGCTTGGGCGAGGTCAGCCCCCCTTGCCTCACTCCACACTCCAACCCATACTCTTCAGATTTTGCATTCCCCCACTTTACAACATTTCTTTGACTTGAGTACCAACTCCTAAATATGCGTACAATTTCTTGGGGAACTTGAGCTTCCTCTAGCTTTCTCCAGAGTAGTTCATAACTAACCAAATCAAAAGCTTTTGAGAGATCCAGAAAGCACGCATAGATAGGTGTCTTCCTCCGCGTATAGTATTCGACCGTATGCTTCAGGCTAAGTATTGCGCTCTCCGTAGATAGCCCGGGACGAAACCCGAACTGAGCATCGTGTATCTTAATGTACTTAACCATCCGCGCGTCGAGCAGACCATCGAATACTTTCGCTACAATCGTTGCCAAAGAAATGGGCCTATAGTTAGACAGTGCTGATATATCGCCCGTTTTGTTTTTTATTACCGGAATAACAATTGATTTAGTCATATCAGATGGCAGATGGGCGTGACCGATACATAGGGTGAAAAACATGGCAAGCACTCTGGGTATAATGACTTAAAAATAAAATTTTAACCAAAAATTATTTTCAAAAAAAGTTGCTCCCAAAAAAGTTCAAAAACCTGATCAACCCTAATGGAGAGTCACAAGTGATCCAAAAAACAGCAATTTGTCACACAATAACCAATAATACCCATTTAATTAGTCACAAGATCGCCCAATATAATTGGCGCGGAGAGCAAAGATTACTGATAATCAAATCAAAAATATCAAATCTAACCGAACTTGTACATCTCATATACCCTCAAAATTGGTCAGAAGTGGCACCATATGGTTCTTTCGGCCTTTGGTGCTCTGCCTACTCCGTAAGGGATAAATGCGTGATTATATTTCTTCTTTATTTCTTCTTCTCTATATGTATGTATATATGTATGTAAATCAAAATCCATTTCCTGCGAGTTATAACACTGTCGTATAAATCAACAGAATTGTACTTGTTCAGTATTGCAGTATTTGCCTGGCTGTCACCCACGCCCTGTATATGCCCAGTTTGAGTGAGGTCATGATTAGGTACCTACTAGAAAAGACAATTGTCTTTGGTACTAGGTACCCATTTGTGTAGAGCAAAGATCACGGAGCCAAAAGTGTAGAATGCGTGTAACTTCATTTGATCGATGGCGCTAGTTGCTTTGTTTATGACTACATTATCTCTATAACCTATAACTGTATAACTGCATCAATTGCATACATAGAAAGTTAGTTCCGAATTCAAACACGTATTTTTTAAAACGGAATAATTAATATTGTTTGAAACAAATACTAAAAAGCAGAGAGTAGGTAAGTATATTTTTTGTTAAAAAGCGATACATGTGGACGATAAGGACATCCATCATTCTGCTTTATGTATTGACGTTTCGTGATGCCTCCATTGGACGCCTCCTTTTGGTTAGGTGGATATACCTACCTTGGCCTACCTAAAGACCTTGCATTGCCCCTTTGCCTTAGGTGGGTAAAGTGCAGTTGTGTAGGTACTGACTGTACCTACGACCTTAAACCAAAGCAGCATCGTTTGTTGCGTGATTTCTTAATTGACCCGGTGGCTTAGTGGTTATAGCGGCTGGCACGGTTTGCAGCGGTAGTGGGTTCGATTCCCACTCGGGTGAAGAATTTTTCCATTTTCTTTATTAATATTTTATAATATATAATATAAGCAATTGTGACGGTAGACAGCATCGATCCCCACCACCGCCTATATAAGCAGGCACTCAATCGGAGTGCAGGCATTTGCTGTTCAGTCCTTGGTTGGTAAGGTGGTTGGTTTCGACGCTGCTTACTGTAAGTTTGTTCCATTATTTATTTTTGTATGTACATCTGTGATTATTAGATTATTGATAATTCGTGGAAATTAACGGCTGTTTGTTTATTAGTTTGATCATATTCTTGTTGTTATTTTGTTAGAATATAAATTAAAATTAAATTAGAATAATTGTGTCTCAATATTGTTTTTTTATTTAAACACTTCTGGTTCCTAAGATCAGAAGTGGGATTGGATTTCGCTCACAATTAGCCTTCCCAGCCGTTAATTTCATACAAAATGCCACGTGAGTCCATTGATACACCGCCCCGCTCTGGAGCTGAGCTTTGTCGTCGCAGTGTATCTCCAAGACGTGGCAGACACCGTTCACGATCGCATACCCGTAGTAGATCACGCCTACGGTCAAATCATAGCAAGACGCGATCTCGTAAACATACGCGTCATACTAGAAGTCGTTCACGCTCAGTCATTCTAGACAACGTTCGCGTTCAGATAGCCGGCGTTCAAGTCACGACAAAACCCATCCAAGTGGCAGTCACTCACGAAATGCTGTTCATTATCGTTCGCGCGAAAGGTCACGTTCAGTTAACTCGCGTCACCGCCAAAGTGAATCTCGTCATAACGATATTCTGTAAACGACGCGTTAGGTTCAATAATGTCCCGATTGACCGCGATCGAAAAGAGTGCGGGTAGTGGTTCACATGAGCCATCAACCATTCGTGGCAACACACCTCCGTCCGATGTAAACAGTGCTTCCGCGACTAAAACTCTTGTTGATGCGTTAGCCACGTTGGCAAAAACTAAGCCTAGCAATTATTATGTCTCGAATTTTGATCCGTCTGTGAATAACTTTGAGGGTGTGTGCAATGAAGTGGAGCGGGCTAAACTTGTGAACCATTGGGACGATCTTGAGTGTTTTTCTCGTGTGGCTTATTGCCTCAAAGGGGATGCTAAAACGTGGTTGAACGAGTGGACTACGAATGATCGCTCGTGGTCTAGTTTTGTTAGAGAGTTTAAGTCATTATGCCCTCGAAACGTAAATTATGCGCAAATTCTTCATGAGGTTATAAATTCGTCGTCTGACAAGTTTATTTCATACGCCGAGTATGCGCGCCGTTCTTTATTACGCCTACGTGTAGTAAAAGGGTTAAGCGAAGAACTTATGGTTCAAATAGTGATCCATGGTATTAGTGATGTACAGGTACGTGCGGCGGCTACTAACGCTGATCTAACAACAGACAAACTCGTATCATTTTTAGCCACCTACGTGAAGCCTACCCGCAAGTTCGATAATCGTAACTTCGATAAACCCGTGTCATTCAATTCGAGGGTAGTTAAAAAGCATAAACTTCAACAGTTCTGACCGAAGTGAAAGTAGGTGTTTTATTTGTAATCAAAAGGGCCATTTTAAGGATAAATGTCCCAAGAAAAGAAGTATTGCCGACAAGACCGAAACCAATAGTAATCCTAGGCCCGTATGTTCTTTTTGTAAAAAGTTAGGACACAAAGAAACTGACTGCTTTGCCAAGGCTCGATCTGAGGCGCAAGGTAACAGTAACAACCAACGTAAAGTTAACCTATGTAGTGAGTCCATAGACGCGAAAGGTAACGATACAAGCACAGCTGTAATTCAGGGTATACCGGTCGACATACTTATAGATAGTGGCGCACTCAACGTGTCTTTGATGTCGTCGGCGATAGTTGGTCATTTCTCTGGTCCACGAAAACATGCTAACTGCTCTTTGAAGGGGATAGGCGATAATGAGTTTGTTGCTAATGAATATATTACCCTAACGGTAGAACTAAGTAACATCGCGCTCGAAGTAGACTTTGTCATTGTACCCGCGTCGTACATGAATACTCCCATTATCATAGGGACAGACGTTCTCAATCGCGATGGCGTCACATTCGTTCGTACGAAGCATGGGCAATATCTAACACACACACCGTCAGACACACCGAGTAAAGTACTTAATGTAAACACAGTTCGGGTTAGCGACGTTGATAGAATAAATACGCCTCTTACTGGTGCGGAGCTTGCCAAGTTGATGGCTGTCGTTAACGAATTTTCTCAGTTTCTAATAACCGGTACAGCAACTACGACTGTAAACACGGGCAAAATGCATATCAACTTGACAAGTGAAGTGCCTGTAGCGTATCATCCATACCGATTATCCTATCAAGAAAAACTTAAGCATATGCCAGGATTTGCTAGACAAAAATATTATTAGGGAGTCAAATTCCGAGTACGCAAGCCCAGTCATCTTGGTTAAAAAAAAAGATGGCTCTGATAGAATGTGCGTGGACTTCCGGGCACTTAACCGCATAACTATCAAAGATAGGTACCCGCTTCCCTTAATTGAGGATCACATAGACCGGCTTGGGAGCTCGAAATTCTTTACATCCTTGGATATGGCATCGGGTTTCATCAGATACCAATTGATGAAGATTCGATCCATAAAACGGGCTTCGTTACAACTGAAGCTCACTATGAGTATCTGAAAATGCCGTATGGCCTATGCAATTCTCCTACGGTGTATCAACGCATAATCAATAATACCTTGCGTAAATTCATAGAAACCGGCAGTCTCCTCGTATATATCGATGACGTATTAATACTAAGCATGACAATTGAAGAAGGTATCTCTCTATTGCGCGAAGTTCTGAGAACTCTGACTGGAGCCGGATTTTCTATTAATGTACAAAAGTGTTCTTTTCTCGTAACGGAAATAGAATACTTAGGGCGCGTAATATGTCATGGTCAGGTCAGGCCGAGCCCAACCAAAATCGAGTCATTGGTCAAGGCCCCTACTCCTACAAACGTCAAACAAGTGCGACAGTTTCTAGGCCTTGCAGGATACTTTCGGCGTTACATCGAAGGGTACGCGACAAAAACCGCATGTATCTCGCGACTTACAAAAAAAGATGTAAAATTTATTTGGGGACCTGAACAGGATCAAGTACGTCAATATTTGATTAAACAGTTGACAAGCGAACCTATACTTGCGATTTTTGACGTAAACCTTCCTACCGAGCTGCATACTGATGCCAGTAGCATAGGTTACGGTGCTGTGCTTATGCAGACTCATGCGAATGGTGCTAAGCGAGTGATAGCCTATTTCAGTAAAGTCACTCAAGGCGCAGAGGCGAGGTACCATTCGTATGAGTTAGAGACGCTGGCGGTCGTCAAGGCATTGCAACATTTTCGCCACTATTTGATCGGTGTAAACTTTAAAATTATAACGGATTGCAATGCATTGAAGGCCACCGAGGTAAGAAAGGACCTTCCACGAGTTGCACGCTGGTGGATTTAGTTGCAGGACTTTAACTTTGAAATTGAGTATCGTAAGGCGTGTTGATGGGCCACGCAGACTATTTAAGCAGGAATCCACCAACGTTGCAAATCAATAACATCGAGAGACCTTTAAATTGGGCACAAATGGCCCAATCAGCCGATTCTGAAAGTCTTGATCTGATACAGAAACTTAGAGATGGTGTATTAGATTCTAGTCGGTATGTATGTCAAAATGACGTACTTTATTATCGCTATTCTCCAGTCGGTGAGGAGTCACGTCTGCTTTGCTACATCCCAAAGGTCACAGGCTCAGCTTGTTACGTGTCTATCATGACGAACATGAGCATATTGGTGCGGATAAAACTTACGACCTTATTCTCAAAAATTTTTGGTTCCCCGGTCTAAAACAGTTTGTTCAAAAATACACCTCCCATTGTTTGATATGCATATCTAAGAAACGTATCCCGAGAGCTCCTTCCCAGCCTATTACCTCTTGGGAGAAATCCGATATCCCGTTTAACACGATCCATGTAGATGCGTTAGGTCCTTTACCAGAATCCAACGGTTATAAGTTTGTTCTGATCATAGTAGACTCCTTTACTAAATTTTGCTTACTCTATCCTATGTACCGACAGGACACAAATGAACTAAAACGAGTGTTTAGTAATGCAATATCTTTATTTGGGTCACCTAAATTAATAGTCTGCGACCGTGGTCGCATGTTCGAGGCGTCAGCCTTCACTAACTGGGTTTCTGATATGGGTAGTCTTATTCATTACATAACGCCCGAAATGCACCACTCCAATGGGCAGGCGAGCGTTATGTGAGGACAGTTCTTAATTTGATCCGTGTAGAAAGTAATAATAATAAGTCTACTTGGTCTGACACTTTATGTAAAATTCAATTAGTTTTAAATGTAACGAAACAAAAGACCACACAGTATTCAGCGTTGCATTTGCTAGTCGGTACAAATGCGACCACTCCTGTTATTCGTGCGCTGGTCCGAGATGTCGCCATCGAGAACTCCAGTTCTAATCGCGAAGCCGCAAGAGAACTCAGCAGGAGCAACGCTAAAGCATCGCTCGATAAAAACAGAGTTTGTCAGGATACACGGGTTAACCGCCAAAGACACCCGCCAAAGAAGTTCCAGGTTGATGACCAAGTATTCGTAATAAAATACTCTCAGTCTGTTGGAAAACTTGATTCCGGCATGAGAGGTCCGTACCGTGTCACTAAAGTCTTACCAAGTGACCGCTACGAGATGAAGCTGCTAAGCGGAGCTAGAGGCAAGACCACTCAAGCCGCAGCTCAATACATGATACCCTGGAAAGGCGAATGGTGTCCTGAGAGTTGTTCTGCCTTTTTTGATAGTAAGTTCCAACTGAACCTTTTAATGTTATTCTGTTTACAGTTCGCAGTATGTATGTGTGGCCATACGTGCGAGTGGAAGGCGAGTGTTTGCCTTGCTAGTTGGGACGATTAGCTGGTGCGGATCAGAGATAGCTCTCTTGTCTCCGGAGCACCTGGATGTTGCGGATGAGCACTCCGGACACATGGAGGGCTCGGTCCCATGAAGTCGTGTTCCCTGAACATGCATCAGGCTCTGTCCTGGGGGGCCTTAGTCCCATGAAGTCGTGTTCCCTGAACATGCATCAGGCTCTGTCCTGGGGGGCTTAGTCCCATGAAGTCGTGTTCCCTGAACATGCATCAGGCTCTGTCCTGGGGGGCCTTAGTCCCATGAAGCCGTGTTCTATGAACATGCATCAGGCTGAGTCCTGGCAGGCACAGGCCTGGTCCGCGCTTACCGTGGGGAACTTGCAAGTTCAAGTATGAGTATGATAGTGCCGTTCTGTGAGAAAGATGTATGAATACTTTGAAAGTGAAATGTTTTACCTTGTTGTGAGAGCGTACTTTGTAAGATGGCCTTGTTTGTGAGAAGTATGACAGAATAGGCAACAACGTATGTTAATCATCATTAATTAACAGCCCTTTTCTCATGCAGATGACAACTCTGACGATTACGATGCCAGTGATCATCCCGCTGCTCCTACAGACCTCGCTGGTACAGATCAAGACGGCGAGCAAAGTCCCATAGCTGTAGTTGCCAGTATATCCGTAATGGAAAACTCCAGTGCGGCCGAGGTCGGCGCACGATCAGGATAGGCCGTATAAGCAATTGTGACGGTAGACAGCATCGATCCCCACCACCGCCTATATAAGCAGGCACTCAATCGGAGTGCAGGCATTTGCTGTTCAGTCCTTGGTTGGTAAGGTGGTTGGTTTCGACGCTGCTTACTGTAAGTTTGTTCCATTTATTTATTTTTGTATGTACATCTGTGATTATTAGATTATTGATAATTCGTGGAAATTAACGGCTGTTTGTTTATTAGTTTGATCATATTCTTGTTGTTATTTTGTTAGAATATAAATTATAATTAAATTAGAATAATTGTGTCTCAATATTGTTTTTTTTATATTTAAACACTTCTGGTTCCTAAGAATAATATCTTGACTAATATAAATTTATAAAAACATTTATCCATTAATATAATCCGTTAGGATATGGTTGATCGTTTCATCTTTAAACATTGTGCTGAGGGATTCAGCTTTGTTTGCCGAGATTTGGCTAGTGTATAGCTATCGGGATGAAAAATAACGTTGCCAATATGTAATTTAGAAAAGAGATGGTAAAGTTCGTCATCCGAGTAATTGACCCGGTGGATTAGTGGTTATAGCGGCTGGCACGGTTTGCAGCGGTCGTGGGTTCGATTCCCACTCGGGTGATGAATTTTTTCAATTTTCATTATTAATAATTTTATAATATATAATATCTTGACTAAGATAAATTTATAAAAACACTTATCCATTAATATAATCCGTTAGGATATGGTTGATCGTTTCATCTTTAAACATTGTGCTGAGGGATTCAGCTTTATTTGCCGAGATTTGGCTAGTGTATAGCTATCGGGATGAAAAATAACGTTGCCAATATGTAATTTAGAAAAGAGATGGCAAAGTTCGTCATCCGAGTAATTGACCCGGTGGCTTCGTGGTTATAGCGGCTGGCACGGTTTGCAGCGGTCGTGGGTTCGATTCCCACTCGGGTGAAGAATTTTTTCCATTATCTTTATTAATAAAACTGATCAACAGTGGTCATGCCACACGAACTCTTGAAGGTAATCCTATTTTGGCTACCTACCCTCATTACGAAAGTGCACTTGTTTTGTTTCAATCACCCTCAGTGTTCTTGTGATAAGTCAAGTTCATTATTGGCTTTACCGCGATTATTGCACGTGTACGTTCGTAAAAAAAAAACAGTGATAATTACATTCGTTTTCTTTATTAATTTAAATTGCGTTGGTTTTAGTCAAATACTGTGCTTGTGCAAATATGTCAAGAAAGTGTATTAACAATCCTAACTCTTTTTGTTATGTTTGTGGTGAATTGACTTTCAAAACACAAAGACGAAATTTTTCACAGCTAATATTGCAGTGTTATCATGAGTATTTTTCCTTTTCGGTTGCTCATCAAGACAAACCTTGGGCATGCGCTGTATAACATGTGTAAAAAATTTATTAGATTGGAAAAAAGGATTACGTCATATGCCGTTTGCTATTCCTATGATATGGACTGAGCCTAGAGATCACGTTTCGGATTGCTATTTCTGTGTTACTACAATCAAAGGCATAAAAAGACCAGAGATTTGAAGAAAAATTGAATGTTTTGGAAAAATCCGCATGGCAATGCTTCAAGAACGCAGTTGCAAATTTTTTGGGGAACCATAAAAGTGACAACTACAAAGAGTTGATTGACGAGCTCATATTGGCATACAAAGCTTTAAATTGTAATATGTCACTTAAAATTCATTTTCTAGATTCACATTTGGATTTTTTCCCTGAGAATTTAGGGGATGTAGGTAAGTGATGAGCATGGGGAAAGGTTCCATCAGGACATTTCGGCCATGGAAAAGCGTTATCAAGGTAAATGGAGTCCAAGGATGTTGGCCGACTACTGCTGGACAATTAAAAGAGACCAACCGGAAGCCAAATATGCCAGAAAATCGTATTAACTTTTGCTTCATTGCTTTTTTTTCTTTCTTTTTTAAGAACTGTCTATTTTTTTCCTTATAATCGATGATAGCTAAATAAATAAAATTCATGGGTGATAAACAAATGATCTGCTTAATTTTATTCATAACACCCTATATTATTAAGAAAATAAAAAAAGTTCGTGTGGCATGAGAAAGTTTAAATTTTGTTAACCAGTGTAATTTTATGATTTCTTAATGTTTTTTTTAACTGAAGTGCAATCTTTCATACTTCATTTTATCTGAAACTACGTCCACTACGTACTACGTACACCATGTCCCAATCATGCACCAGCACCAATCCCATCTCTATCCTTTCATCGCGATGATCGAATCAAAAGCGCCATCTATGTAAAATAGAATTGAAGTATCGTGCTGATGATAACTTTATTTCACTCATTAATTTAATCTTTGCAATGCATCCATAAATTAAAAAATATAATTATAATTGATTGAATTAATTTGTTTGCTTCTTCACCAAGGTATATACCTATATTCATTTTTTAAATAATTTTCTAGGTACTTTTAATAAGTACGTTCGTCCGGCCATTGCATGGCTGTATGTTACAAAATACCATTGCCTGTGACAGCGGTATATCAAAAGTTGTTTACAAAAAAAACAATAATATTTTGTATTGATTTTCCTGAGCTGCTGCATCCCAGATTTATGCGAACAATCTACCAATAAATTGTTGTTGACCTACAAATTTTCACCTGGATAGACGTCCCAGGAGCGTCCCACAAAGATCGAAGCCTGCAGTTGCGCCGGTGCATCCGCCCATTTGTCTACCGAGGCGTATCGGGAACAGTTGTGATTTGTGAATAAAATTATAATAATTCTCTGCTTTGTGAGATACTTACACATAATTTGAGAAAAATGAGTGCCATTTCTCAAGAAGAGTCCTTCGTTAAACAAAGTTTATTTCAATTCATCTCTAAAAATGTGCCGACTGCCAATTTAAAAGCGATAGATGATATCGTCTTGGCGTATGTGATTTCTATCATCCAAGAGGCTTCCCAGGACCCGTGTTTTGTCGTTGAAGGTAAGGGCACCAGTTATAAATAAATACCTAATTAATTGTACCTTTTTCCACTTGAAATACCATTTAGGTCAGGCCTATATATCAGGTTCCAATACATTGTTTAGGATATTTTTGTTACCAGCCTTTGCCATGCTCCTTTGTTACTGTGTTATGTACACAAACCCCTTTTTAGGTACCTCACCTACTTCTATATTGCAAAAATTGAAATCCATTAACTTGTTTCATATTCCATTTGCTAAATTCTAATTTAAATCATTGTGGCCAGAATCATATTTTAAATGAAGAACATTGACATTATTTGAAAATAGAATAAGATACCTTTTTACTTTTGCAATATGTACAAAAGAGAATTTATATCAATTTGTAACTTTTATACCTATGTGTATCTTAAAAATATAGGAACAAAGAGGTCAATTGATTTACCTGTGAAGGTGGGAGGTTTAACCCTCCCTTTCCATCTTGTAAAGTTCAGATTACACCCCCACTATGTGGCACTGAGCTGCATTTAATTAAATTAATTACCTAATAGGTAAAATTATTTCTACCTATCCTATCTTAGTGTATTCATATTCAATACAGTATTTAATATTGATATAAGCTAGAAAAACATATTTATTGGCATGTTGAAGGTGTATTGTTTAGGGTGGGTGGATCAACCACCTTTGTTTGCTCTACCCACACACCCTATTTCTTACCTACCCTCATTAACAGATAAACAAAACCAGTATATGTATTTGTTTGTTTTTCATAGTGAAATAAGATAATAACTATTACAATCTTACTTTAAGATTAGGGTCGATTCCGGCAGTCACACTTAAACCTAAACCTAATCTTAGTCAGGTCTATCTCTCTCCATTCTTAACATAAATGGCTGGGAGAGAAAAGGACAGGTACAACTAATTTTACGTTTAGGTTTAAGTGTGACTACCAGAATCGACCATAATGTCTCTATAACATACATATTCGGTCACCAACCTGCCTGCCCAGCGTAGTGACTATGGGCAAAACCCCCCTGTGGCAGTAGCCTTGTGGTTTGCTCTGGGGGAGGCCTACGTCCAGCAGTGGACTTCAAGTGAAGAAGAAGAAGAAGAAGAACATACATATACACAGCTGTATTCCTAAAATGAGGTAGTCGGAATGGCAGGGGGGCTGATGTAAATGCTCTTTAAATTTCAACTTCTCAAATAAGATACATGTCTTTCAAGCTTTTCACAAGTAGTTCTGGCTGTGCATTATCTGTAACCAACTCAGTTACAGATAATGCTAGTAACAAAAGAGTTTTATACACCAGAAAAATACATACATATACCTATATATACTAGAGAACCCATCGACTTTGTGTCTGTAAACTTTAGAAATAAATGAAATGAAAATTAATTTCCATAATCTGTGAGAATTTTGGGAAAAACTTTCTTATAGGTACATATACCTATGTCTTACACAGAACACACCTTCCAAGTTCAGCAGTATGAGTATAGGCCAGTATTTCCCAAAGTGGGTGATAAATAAGGTACCCTCGTTTGTAATAAGGAGGCCTAGAAAAAGTGTGAGAAAATCGAGGGGCTACAAAGAAACAATATTTTAAAGTGGCTGCTAAACACAATTTTTTTGGGAACCTGTCAATCTTCAGGATAGTACAAACCATTTTATATGTGTAGATAGATATACTATGTGTTTGTTATATGATTGATCGGTAAAGTTAAATAGGTATGTTGGGCTTTCATCCCCCCCCTAGATGTAACTATGGGTAGGGTGTTGTGTCTGGGGGTGCCACACCCCCATCTGTACCTGTAGTCCTGTCTATCTACCCACCTACATAATAATCAATATGCTCCATTATTTTCTGGAATATATTTAAGTCCTTATTATTATCTCTATTTAGAATTGTCTATAGGTATTTTTAGGATCTGTAATTCCTTCTGTAGGTTCTTTGTTGTAAATTATTTTATGATAGAATAGTTTTATATTTTTTCAGTTTATCTTTTAGCTTTCTTATACCTACTTACCAGCACCGGTATGATGAATTTGGTGAGAGTGAGATGTCTCACTTTTAAACGTCAAATTCACAGAGCTATTAATACCTAGATAAACTAAGTGGATGTACTTTGCATGTAAAAAACAGACTTAAGAATTAGAATAGACCAGTGGTTCCCAAAGTGGTCCAGGTGGACCCCCAGGGGTCTACAGGAGACTCGACGGGGGTCTACGTTGGCGTGAAAAAATTGAGGTTCACAATTAATTTGTATGTGATGTAGGCCTCTAGGGGGTCCACCAGAACCAGTAAACTTTTGAAAGGGGTCTACGAGAAATAAAAGTTTGGGAACCTCTGGAATAGACACTAGTTCTCGAGCCTGGACTGAAGGAATTAGGGCTGATAGAAGTGGTTTGCAATCCCTTTTTACACACCAATTAGAAACACTTGCCTTGTTGTCATACCGGTATGGTATGGTATAACGGGCTTGTTTCCGCAACTCGACGACTGTGCGCCTATTTTGCGTAAGGGTGGTGTGCTCATCATATCGGTGCAGGAGGATTAGGTTTTCGCTATTACTGTTAAAACTTCCCGAGGGACAGTTGAGTAGGCGGGTTCTCGAATAGAGACCGCGCCTTGGCAAGTTGATAGGAAGGCAAGGCGTTGGACGCCCTCCGACCAGATGGACCGATGATGGTCGAAACGGGAGATAGAGCCGTGTGGGGTGCCCTGGGGGAGGCCTACGTCCAGCAGTGGACTGCAATAGGCTGATGTATGTGAATGAATAGAACAGGTTTTTATTTGAGCATTATACATATGTATATAACATACAAGCGGTGATAGCCCAGCGGTTAAGACGTGCACCTTCCAAGCGGGAGGCGTAAGTTCGATCCCAGTCACGGGCCTGTACCAATTAATTTATTTCATGTACAGATTTTAATGTTGCAAAATTGTCACTTAGCTCGTGCCTCGGAAAGCACGTAAAACCGTTGTTCCTGCGCCTGATTTCTCTCCGGTCGTGTCGGCTTTCCGTCCCATCGGACTATGAGAGTAACGGAATAGAGAGTGCATCTGTGTTAGCGCACACACTTGTGCACTATAATATCTCCTACGTACCTGACCAATCTTCGTAGAGATTGGTCGCCTTGGCCGAAATACGGTCGGAGATCATCATATAACATACAGAAGCATACAATACTATTTCAGTCGTCTTTTCCCACTAAAGTTAGTCGTTCACACGTGCTAGACAGACACTTCAAGCCAACTGCACACCAACTGCAATCAAAATCACGTTGGCGTGCAGTGGGCATTATTGCAGTCGTGCCAACTGCACTCAAAGAGCATCGGAACTTCAATTTTGCAGTCGACTTGCAACGTCAACGTGCACTTTGATTGCAACTGGTGTGCAGTTACACGGCACGTTACGTGAAGTGAGCTTGCAGTCATGCCAACTGAATTCAAGCTGCACCGGAACTACAATATGCAGTCGACTTGAAATTGAATTGAGGCGCTGAGAACATAAGTGGATCAACCCTAAAACAAAAGATAACCCACATGGCCCATTTATCTTCTAATAACTTACTATCAATGGTGCATAAATAAATACTAGTTATGTATCACACCATCTTTAGGAATAATTGGGAAGGTTGATTAATCCACTTCTCTTTTGTAGCAAATGTTATTTACCTAGGAGCATTTAATCAAATAATGCAAGTATTGAATTTTTCTGGGTTGGCCCTAGGGTTGCCACCCGTACTATATTATATAGTATCGTGCTGTATTTCAGTCCATTGTACTATATGTTATTAGAAAAAAAATAGTACGAATAATACTATATTTTCATCGGTAATTCATTTTTCGTGCTTTTTTAATTAACTGTGACTGGAGCGCAGCACGTAACGTTGCCAATTTCAGAACGAAACGCATTCACATTGTTCGTTGCTCACGCATCACGGCAAGTAAACATAAACTCTTCATAAACTATACAGGGTGTAACAAAAAGGGTATGTTAAGCGAAAAGCTACGTAAATAGCCCACTATAGAGAACCTATCCACAAAATTTGAGACTCGAAATCACATGTTTATTTTCCGATAGTATGGAGAATTTTTAAATACTCAGGAATTTTCATACGATCTTGAAAAATAAAATGTGATTTCGAGTCTCAAATTTTGTGGATAGGTTGTCTACAGTGGGCTATTTACGTAGCTTTTCGCTTAACATACCCTTTTTGTTACATCCTGTATACTTGGCAGTATTGGAGTTAGTTTCCTTAGCCTTTCCCGAAAGGGATAAATTAAATTACACATGGAAAAATTACTAAAAATAAATGTGTATTTACATATTTTTTTTCTTGAATTTCCCAATAGTACTATATTTTTTGCAATGTTTTGAAAAAAATAAACTATTTTTCCTTCAAAAAAGGTGGCTGGCCCACTTATGTTCTCAGCGCCTCAATTACAGTCCGTGTGTCTTTATCTTTATTTTTTATGGATCTTTGTTGTGCGAAATAATTTGAATTTACCCTTAGGTCTGATTGAGCTAATGGAGGGCTACGTCCCCGAGTTCGCGGACATCGATCCTGGGCTGATCTGCGCCTGGGTGCTGGAGATGGAGACAGAGCTTCCGCGCAGGGAGGGGACTGATTCCTCCAATGGTAATGTACCTAATGGTAATGTAAATAGTTATAGATTAATATTAACACACTACACAACACATTAACCTAAAGTCCCACTAAGATCCTTAAAGTCTTGTATCGTGGGTACTAAGCAACAATATAAATACACGGATAACTATAGAAACATCCATGACTCGGAAACAAACATCGATATTCGCCATGTCAATGTTTGCACATATCGGGATTCGAACACAGGCCCTATGGCATCGCAGGCAAGGTCACTACCTAACTACACCAATCGGTCGTTCTATAGTATCGTGATCAGGTTAAGAGTACCATAAGCCGACGAGCGTGCATAAGAATATCTTGAGAGTAGATGAAGTGAAAGAGGTGTGTCAGGACCGCAGCAAGTGAAAATCCGTGATCTCTGCCTACCTCTTCGGGAAAGATTTGTGTCTTGATTTTATGTACCTATGTATGTAAACAGTTCCTCCCGTGCTGACAACATCCAAAAATCAGACTGCGGTCATCAAAATTCAAATTCATTTATTCGACATGAAAGCATTAACAACTTGTTTGTCGATTGTCTATTTATATGTTACACTCTATGTTCGCACCCCAAAATGAAACCGCTACCAAACAAAAAAGGAGGTGAATTTTAAAACTACAAAAAAAAAAAATCGCAAAGCTTTTGCTTTGGCAACGGTCACCACCCCAAGGTGCGATTTGTTACGGTCTGTCAGGCATAAGTTAGCGATTCGGGGCTTAATAGCCATCAACGTGGAGCTAATAAGAGTTAAGGTCGCCTAAAGACGAAATCCAGGAGAGCTGCTACACAGTTCTTTATGGAAAAATCAACATCAACCCGCCTGCCCAGCGTGGTGACTATGGACAAGAACCTCCTATGGCAGCAGCCTTGTGGCATGTCCTGGGGGAGGCCTGCGTCCAGCAGTGGACCGCAATAGGCTGAAGACTATGTAAACAATTGTTATTTCAGTTTCAGAGGACTCAAACAGCGATAAGCTATCTTTGACCCTGGAGAACCTTAGTGAGATGCTGCCTCCTGTAGCCAAAGCTAGTCGGTAAGTGACCTCTTCGTCTCAGCCATCTTCTCCTGAATATTTAGGTAAAACGGTGCGGGCGAAACATTTTTCTCCTTTTTAGTTCAATCATAGTTTTTAGTTCAATTATAGGTTTTTAGTTATTACTAGTGGACGCCCGCGACTCTGTCCGCGTGGACTACAGAAAAAACAAAATGTCGAAATTATCGGGGATAAAAAGTAGCCTATATGTTAAGTGGGACCTGTCACAATATATTCCTGAAAACTACATAGAAATCGGTTCAGCCGTTTCTGAGATTAGCGTGCACAAACGCACAGACAAACTGACAAAAATTCAAAAAATCATACTTTTGGGTACTATTGCGTTGATAAACGTTTCCTATAATATTTTTTCTCATATATCTTCCATGTACAGACAGCGATCCGTTACATTTTCATTATATGTATAGATCATAGGTTAAATGAATTTATTTCATGTACAGATGTTAAAATTGTCACTTAGCTCGTGCCTTGGAAAGCACGTAAAACCGTTGTTCCTGCGCCTGATCTCTCTCCGGTCGTGTCGGCTTTCCGTCCCATCGGACTATGAGAGTGAGGGAATAGAGAGTGCATCTGTGTTTGCGCACACACTTGTGCACTATAATATCTCCTGCGTACCTGGCCAATCTCTAGCCTTGGCCGAAATACGGTCGAAGATCATCATCATTATAAGTTTTTAGTTATTACTAGTACTAGAGGCCGCCCACGATTTCATCCGCGTGAGGGGCATTGCATTGCACCCGAGTGGAGCCAGGGCGCGTTGCCTTATTCGATAAATGGGCTATCTAACACTGAAAGCATTTTTTAAATCGGTCCTGTAGTACCTGAGATTAGCGCAGGGACATATAGACAGCGAAAAGCGACTTTGTTTTATAAGATGTAACTCAAAGCTTACACATGTAGTTTTCCATCCTATAAATGCAAGCCCGGGCAAGCTGCATCGAGCGTGGGGTGGAAACCACCCCCTGCCCTGCATAGCCTAGGGGCGACTGAATTGATTTACCCTGTTACCTGTGCGCTCTCAATTTAGCGCAAAGGGGATGTTTAGCCTGTTTATGTAATTGCTTTGAATGTTTTATATAATCCGTTTCATCAAAAACATTGTGCTGAGGGATTCAGCTTTGTTTACGAGATTTGGCTATCGGGATGAAAAATAACGTTGCCAATAACGTGAAAAATTAAAAGTGTAAAGAGATGGTCAAATTCGTCATCCGAGTTAAATGACCCGGTAGCTCAGTTGGTTAGAGCGAAGCACGGAATGCGAGAGGTCGTGGGTTCAAGTCTCACTCGGGTGATTTTTTTTCATTTCTTAATATATCTTTGATGTATTTTTAAATCTGATTTGTGGTTTAAAATGTGTCATATTAGATATCTTTTTGGGGGTCAATTTCAAACGTCAGATAGCCTATCGGAAGAATAAAGTTGATGCTGTCTCTATTTTGATAAAGTTTTAGAAAAGGACAACATTTTTCTCCTTGGAAACATACCTGGGAAGTGTCTGGTTCCCAAGATATTAGGGTCCAAAGTTGAGTAAATAGACTGCGTTTTTCTGCATAAATGCACATAGACGCGTGTAGCAGGATTTTTTCACGGGAAATAATTTATTTCTGTCTATGAAAAAACTAGCATAAACACTGGACACTATTAATTTCGCTCGATCAAGTAAAAACATTTTTTTTTAATTTCATCGTTTCTCAGCATTTTTTTTGACATAAACTTACTTTATTTGATGTATAGAGTACGTACCCTTCGTTAAGGGTGGCAACGAAAAAAACCATCTGTATATACAGGGTGTCCAAGAAATAGTGTCAAGCGGAAGTCCAAGGACAGAATACCCCTAGGGGTACCCGAATTACCCCCATGTATGTTTCCGCGACTTTTTGTAGTTTTCGAGATATGATTTTTTTTCATATTTTTTTGTTAAACCTGGCTTATTTAACATTATTGGTCACAGAGACATCAATGTTGAGATACAAGCTTGATTTTTTTTCTGAAATAGGTGAACAGTAGCACTTGCAAAAACAAAAGCAATTGTGAGCCGATATGCTATATTAAGCCATTAAAAAAAAATGTTGAATCCTAAGTTTGTTAAAATGTTTAAATTAAAGATCTCTTTTGAAACGATTAAAAAAAAAAACTTATCCCAAAAATGTCTCTAAAATTATTTTTAAAAAACTTGCCAATTCGTCAGCTATTTGCCATGTAAATTTGATTGAGCTATCTCCACGACTCCATACTTGAAAAAATGTTTGAAACACAGTAAGTCGAAAAAACTTAATAAAAGATTGGGCCGAATAAAACTAAAAAAATGTTATTATTGATTGTTTATTATTAAATCACAAAAGTTTTCGAATGTCGCCCTTCCTGCTCGATACAAATTCTACATCGCCTTAAAAAAAATTCTTTTAGTCGTAAGAACGCTACCCTGTTGCTTTTTATTGTTTCTTCTGCTTGTCTTAGTTTGTTCGTAGTTCCGCTATTTTCTGATATCTTTGGCGTAAAAATAATTCTTTATATACCCCCAAACGAAGAAATCGATGGGGTTTAAGTCGGGAGACCGTGGCGGCCAGGCAATGGGCCCCCCACGGCCGATCCACTTGTCTCCAAACCTTTTCGGTTAAATGTTGTCTGACAATCCTCGCGAAGTGACATGGAGCGCCGTCGTTTTGAAATATCATATTTCTACGCGGTTAATAGGTCTACATTTTCTTAAAGACCGTCGAGATCTTGCGTAAAAAATTCCAAGTAGGACTCGCCATTTAATCGGTCAGGCAGTTGAAAGGGGCCAATCCGCTGTCCATTTAAGACGCCTGACCACAAGTTCACACTAAATTGTTCTTGAAAATTGGAGGCACGTGTCATGTGTGGATTTTCAAAGCTCCAAGAATGATAATTGTGAATGTTGAAAATTCCACATCGTTTAAAATGAGATTCGTCGGTCCACAAAATCGTATTAAAAAATTTGCGTCTTCAGCTTGACGCCGCAACATTTCTTGACAAAACGCCACCCTTCTCGGATAATCTTCGGGCTTAAGCTGCTGAACTTTTTGAATATGATATGGGTGAAATCCCTCTTTTTGTAGTATCCGATGTGCTTCTGATTTTGGAATTCCGGTGCGGCGTTCTATGGTTCTGACACTAACTGATGGGTCTCTTGCCACTTCTTCGACCACTGAATCGACCACATCTGGGTCATGCATTTGTGATGGACGCCCGGGTCTTCTACCTGGTAGGCGACCTTCCATGTAACTATTATGGACTCGCAAAATTGTACGATGATCAGGCCAAGTCTCAGGCTGAGGTTCACCCACTGTTTTGTACCTGCTGTCTGTACAATCTAGCCGCTTCAGAAGCATTTCCTTTTGCATAGCCATAAAAGTAATGCATAAGCGCATAATCTCTTGACGAGAAAGACATAGCTCACCAATTTATTGCGCTTAGAAATCCCAATTGATGTGCACTCCGAAGTCCGTTGAGAAAGCCAAAGTCGTCTAAGAAAGTTCGTAACACCACACAAAAGCCAATCGATATGCAACCAAAGTCCGTAAAGGAAAGCAAAGTTCGTCAAATAATCACAAAGGAGCTAGTAAAGAAGTAACGTCGGGCGCAAATGCAAGCAAATGGTCAACTGACCGGTAGCCGCCGAACACAATGGACAACGCTAACCCGCTCCCTCACCTCACGCTTCCCTTGCCTTGCCGCAACTCAGGTAGTAAATTCCGAGAATTGCACTCATAATCACCTTACAGCTCACTGCCCCGTGTATTGAGTGACGTCACGCAATAGACCTGTTAACATGGTCTTGTAGACTACAAGAATTTTTTTTAAGGCGATTTAGAATTTGTATCGAGCAGGAAGGGTGACATTTCGAAAACTTTTTGTGATTTAATAATAAACAATCAATAATAACATTTTTTAGTTTTATTCGGCCCAATCTTTTAATTAAGTTTTTTCGACTTACTGTGTTTCAAACATTTTTTCAAGTATGAAGTCGTGGAGATAGCTCAATCAAATTTACATGGCAAATAGCTGACGAAATTGGCAAGTTTTTAAAAATAATTTGGAGACATTTTTGTGGATAAGTTTTTTTTTTAAAATCTTTTCAAAGAGATCTTTAATTTTAAACATTTTAACAAACTTGGATTCAATTTTTTTAATGGCTTAATAGTAGCATATCGGCTCACAATTGCTTTTGTTTTTGCAAGTGTACTGTTCACCTATTTCAGAAAAAAAAATCAAGCTTGTATCTCAACAATGATGTCTCTGTGACCAATAATGTTAAATAAGCCAAGGTTTAACAAAAAAAATATGAAAAAAATCATATCTCGAAAACTACAAAAAGTCGCGGAACATACATGGGGGTATTCGGGTGACCCCTAGGGGTATTCTGTCCTTGGACTTCCGCTTGACACTATTTCTTGGGACACCCTGTATATATATATATATATATATATATATAATATATATACGTTTAAGATCACGACCACAGAAGTGTGACTGACTATAGTATATATATATATATAATGGGTGAGATAAAAAGAAAAAGAGAAGAAATCTATTTAAATTATTTATTACAAATATCACAACTCAATATAAACTAAGTTTCCATTTAGCATTATTATTATTATATTTTAAGGCAATAAAATCATAAATAATAGGATATCAAACTAACATAGTAAAAGTACCTGGTAATCTAGATAGTCAGAGCACTAGCGATCGTGCCGTGTCCGTAGGCAGAACAACATCTGATCTATCGACAAGGCTCGGGCTGCCTTTTATAGTCAGGCAGGCAGTGGTGGGGAAAGGGGACAACTACCTGCGCTCGCGCTGTGCACGTGCAGATTGTTTTACAATAAGACATTTCGAATGACTAAGCCGCACGACGTCAGGCGATATAAAAATCGTATATTTCATCACTGAAAATATATTATTACCTCAATCTCCCACACGGCCATACTGACAAGCAGCCGATATGGCTCGCAAACTAATTAATTAATCTTAATATAATCATCTTAACAATCAAGTTAATTCCAACAGCAATGATAAAGATAAACTTATTCATATACCAGTCAAACTACATGACAATGATCAAATCACATGACCATATAAAAAAAATATTTTATACAATTACAATAATTTTATATAATAGCCAAGTCTCATGGCAATGATCAAATCACATGACCTTTAAAATACTCAAAACATTAGCCAAGTCTCATGGCAATGATCAAATCACATGACCTTTAAAATACTCAAACATTAGCCAAGTCTCATGGCAATGGTCAATTCACATGACCTTTAAAATACTGAAACATTAGCCAAGTCTCATGGCAACGGTCAAATCACATGACCTTTAAAATACTGAAACATTAGCAAGTCTTCATGGCAATGGTCAAATCACATGACCTTTAAAATACTCAAACATTAGCCAAGTCTCATGGCAACGGTCAAATCACATGACCTTTAAAATACTGAAACATTAGCCAAATCTCGGCAAACAAAGCTGAATCCCTCAGCATAATGTTTAAAGATGAAACGATCAATCATATCATATAATTAAATTATAAATCAATATTTTACAAACTGTTAAGTATACCAATGAGTTGCTGGCCAGACATTCACTTGTATACTTAGACAGTTTGTAAAACCTAAGCAAACAATATTGTATAAAACTATCTGGTACAAGAGCAAACTCTAATTCAATATTTAAACCATGAATAAAGATCGCGCACAGTTTTTTACGCAAGGAAGAAAATAAATTACTTCCAACACCTCGCAAAATTGTAGTTTCATATGTGATTTTACCACTAACTGAATCACCCACACTATCCCGCATAAGGGAACACTCGGCTCCGCTATCTAATAAACATGAAAAGTCACGACCATCAATTTGTGCAACTGTAGATTTTATGTTTAATTTAGGTAGAGGTCAAAGTGTAATGTTGACAGATTTTTCGTTTTTGCTTTGCTATTCAAGCGAGAAAAACAATTTCTTGAACGTGGCCTAGTTTTTTACAAAATGTGCAAGATTAACTGTAGATCTTAATTCGTTCGATGAAGACGACTATTTTTGTCAACATTAATAGTAGTTTTTGAATGACAATCTCTCTGCAAATGCCCTATCTTATGACACTTGTGACATCGATTCTGCTCATTAGTATCAACGGATTCGGTTGATCGTTTAGAAGAAACAATAAGATCAGCATCTTTAGCAAGCCTCTTTCGTTTGTAGGAATTGAGACTTTGGATTAACTGTGGTAAGTTTTTAGGTGTAAGTCGTAACAAATCAGAGCGTATACGGAAGTCTGACATACCAGAAATGACGGCTTCAACTAGTCGCTGTTCGGTCATTCTCCACACCAATCACCTTTCTCGCCAATTCCCATTTACGAGTGGCATATTCTGCCATGCTGCTAGCCTGTTCACTCGTGAATTCCATGAAGAGCACCAGGTCATCGTAGTAGCGCGCTTCATCTGCAAAAGTCTCGATAAAGCCTATCCTTAAGTTCCGGCCAGGAACCTAAGTCAGTATAATTACGACGAGCCCATTCCGAGGCACGTCCACGCAAATTTTTTCTAGATAAATTCAGAATTTCTCTGTCAGACAATTCATATCGATTTTAAGTTATCAATGTTACGACACCATACTTGAATAGTATCGCTTCGATCATCAGGATCGAATGCGGGAACGTAAATATGTTCAAGGCTTCGCATGCGAGGAACCGGCTTGTTGGATGTATTGGGCATGTTGAAAACGTTAGCCGTAGTCTGTATTCATTTAGTCATCATTTCCTGCATCACCTTTTGCATAAAGTCGAGAGGAACAAGACCTGAGCTGGGACCAGGGTCACTGTTCGTCGTATCGCCAGATGCCGTACCGGCTGGTGTCCATAGTGCCGGGACCATCGGAGAGCCGAGACGGCTTCTGTCCGATGATTGGTGACCTGCATGTATCTGGTGATGATTCATCAACAGGACGTCGTCTCTAGGCTGCACTTGATCCATCTTTTACTTTGGTTCTGAAAAATTTCATTCGTAGGCGTAGTTTGAGTTTAATATCCCACTTCTGATGTGAGATAAAAGAAAAGAGAAGAAATCTATTTAAATTATTTATTACAAATATCACAACTCAATATAAACTAAGTTTCCATTTAGCATTATTATTATTATATTTAAGGCATAAAATCATAAATAATAGGATATCAAACTAACATAGTAAAGTACTGGTAATCTAGATAGTTCAGAGCACTAGCGATCGTGCCGTGTCCGTAGCAGAACAACATCTGATCTATCGACAAGGCTCGGGCTGCCTTTTATAGTCAGGCAGGCAGTGGTGGGAAAGGACAACTACCTGCGCTCGCGCTGTGCACGTGCAGATTGTTTACATAAGACATTTCGAATGACTAAGCCGCACGTGCACGACGTCAAGCGATATAAAATCGTATATTTCATCACTGAAAAATATATTATTACCTCAATCTCCCACATATATATATAATATGACGTAGATGGATCGATTGGCGTGCCGTTAGGTGTGTCCGACATCTTCCAAAATCCGAAATAAAGAATGCGGCGTGTAGTAAACAAGCTTAAATTAGGAATCACAAACACTTTCACTGTATCTACGCACAAGATTACTAGGATTCTAGCGGATAACGTAGAAACGTGGTAAGTACAAGACAGAGGCTGATTAGCACCCGTGCTTCGCTCCGACCGACGCAACAAAAAAGAACAGAATACCCTCCGGCTCAATTCAAACGACCCGGTGGTCGTTGTAAATCTACAGTGGCGCCCTCTCAGTACTCTGTCTTGTCTTTACCCAAGTGACAGCTGTCCTCAAGTCAGTGATAGCTGTCGACTTGACGTTTCTAACTTCAACGATTGAAAATAGATGGCGTTGGAGATCCGACTGTAGGATATGACATCTTGATCTCGACACGGCATTTTGACAACTCACGCGTCCTCGCGTGGGGTTTCTGGAAAGAAAGAGGATTTGCAAAGTAACTACACGTCTTTCACCCCCCGGTTTTCTGACCATTGGGACAGTAAAACTTCATTTAAACGTTACTAAACCTTATTCAAAACGAACCAATATCATCATAATCAAAATTGAAAATCATTTTACTATACCAAATTGTTACAAATTTACTTGCATACTATTAAAACAAAAGAAACGACTATAATCGTCACACACAAAGGTAAATATTCCAAAACAAGGCTACAGTATACACAATCCATATAGAGTAACGTCAGTCAAGTAAGTCTAGTTGCCTCAATCTAGCAACTCTTGGAAACTTCCATCCAGCTTCCGAAACCAGTCTAGTCACTTCCATCCAGTGACTCTTGGAAACTTCCATCCAGCTTCCGTATACCAGTATAGTCACTTCCATCCAGTGACTCTTGAATACGAGTACCTCTATCCGGTATCCGTAAACCACTCTCAATCAGTCAACTCAACATTAATTAGAACATGACGGTCCATCCCCGTCAAGTTCGCACAGATTATCATCACGGTCACATGTCAGCATGTCATTGGTAATGTCATTCGCAGGCATTCGCCTAAGTCTGTCATGTGCGTACTTATAGGTTCTATTGGAATTAGGGCTTTAAGAACATAACGATTACCTTCAAGTACCCCGATACCCTAAAAGGACCTCTATACTTCGGATCAAGCTTGGTTTGATTACGCTCTCATTTGTAGAAGAACAAGTTCCAACTAAGAAAGGTGTTATGTGAGCTTTAGTTTTATCAAATCTGTACCTATCGTATGAAGCGCTTTTCTCCATATCTCTACTGCTTGGGCTCGTACCTGGTCGATGTCAACTGAGTTTTTTCATCTCCGGCTAATAAAATGTCAAGAGGTCGTGCAACCTTACCAATAAGTAACTCCAGTGGGCTGGCTTTGGTAATCCTACTCGTGGGCACAATTGAGAGCAAGCTGTACGTTCAGGTAAAGCGTCCTGCCTGAACAGTGAACTGGTCTCAACGGCTGTCAGCTGTTCTTCAATGTGTTCATGACCTTTCTACCTGGCCATTTGCTCGTGAGCTACCTGTTGCGATTAAATGTAACTTGATATTGACAGACTCACAGTAGTCCTTAAAATCTCTGCTGGCAAAACAGCGGCCCTGGTCAGCGATCAGGTGCCCCAAATAGAGCAACACTAGCCTTAAGAGCTTTGATACTGCTAGCCGTGTCAATGTGTAGTGTATGATGGAGCATGACAAACTTGGTGAAGGCATCTATAAGCACGAAGACATACTCCTTTTTGTCATTCTTCCCGCTTAGTTTGCCAGTCGCGTCTATATGTATCGTGTGCCACGGGATTGCTATTCTTGGGATTGGATGCATTTCAGCTTGCACCTTACCGAAATGAGATTTGGAGATATTGCATGTTACACAGTTCGCGACAAATTTCCTAATATTGTCGAACCAATACAAGTCATAAACCTTTTTCTAGTGTCTTCTCCCATCCCAATGTAGCAATCCTTCGTGCACATTGTTAATAATTGACCAACGGAAGGACCTGGGTATCATAGGCAGACAACGAGTCTTATTGTTTCTTTGAATTTTACGATGAAGTACACCAGATCGAAATCGTACGTACGTCTTTGATACCTCGGCTGGAATATTACATTCTTTCAGATCGGATATCAGTTTTGAAAGTTCACCATCCCTCTGTTGTTCAGAGCATTAACCAGTTGCTAGTAATCTCAGCCAAGTTTACCTGTTTCGGCTCTACTCTCGTAACTGCGCTCCGACTACTTTCTCGCTCTCGGCTGGTAAAGGGTTCCTGGAGAAGAAATCAGCATGTGACATGCGCTTACCACTACGATGGATTATGTCGAATCAAACCCCTGCAGAAAAGCCCACCATCGGTGTACACGTGGGGTTAGGTCAAGCTTTTTACGCGTCGATTGGAGTGAACTGCAGTCGGTCACAACGTCAAATTGCGCCCATGTAGATACGCGGAAATGTTTCACAGCGTTCACGACAGCAAGAGTCTCCAACTCGTAAGAGTGGTACTTGGATTCTGCAGATGTCGTGCGCTTGCTGTAATAGGCTACCACATGAGGCTTACCTTCTTTGAGTTGAATGAGGACTGCCATAGCCAATCGCGCTCGCGTCAGTATGCAGCTCAGTCACTAGACTAGGATCGTAAATCGTCAACACCGGCTCCCTCGTTAACATAGAAATGATCTGTTGCCTGATTAACTCATGTTGCGGTTCCCATTTTATTTTACCATTACCAGACGTCAATGAATATAGAGGAGATAAAAATTGTGAAAATTTAGAACAATTGGCGGAAGTACGAAGCTAACCAATGAATTGTCGAAGCTATAGAAGTTTGTCCTATACCAGTCATAGGAAACATTGTCATAAATTCGCTTACCACTAAAATTTCAAAGCAATCGATCTTTAACTAAGGAACACTCTGAACCTGAGTCGTACGGTAAATGGGAATGACTCACCAGAGTGACGCAGAGAACCTGAAGGCGCATTCACAATGCACGCGTCTACTCGCTTTCCTTAGCTGGACCAGTTCCAGTGCCGCCGCCGGTACCGTTGTTCCCCTCCTTGATTTTCCTCTTCGGGCAGTCGGATGCATAGTGGCCTTGTTCCCGGCAGTGAAGCAGGTGATGCGATCGGTTCTCCCTGTAGGTTGGTTTGTCGAGTTATGGTCCCGTGAAAGGACTGTGTTTGGACGGTCATCTTGCTTCTTCGAATTGGCTTTGTTGCGACATTGAAGAGATTTGTGGCCTAGTTGTCCACAATTAAAGCACTTGATGGTCACAGCAGATCCATTAGGTCGGTTTCTTTTTAGGTCGGGTCCATCACGACAAATACTTGATGAATAACTTCTCTTCAGGAACGAGACAGCCTTCAGTTCCTTTTGTAAATGGTTACGCTCTTGATGTCAGTCGTTATAGCAATCCTCTGAACACGTGGCTCTTGTTTTGAAATATGAGCTAAGACAGTGGCTATTGCTATCTGTTCTGTAGTCATTCCATTTCCACCTTGCCATTAAGGATGTTATGAGGGTAGCGGCGTATGAGGCCAGGCACTCGTTATCTCTCGGTTCTTGTCGTGCATACTGATGAGAAAGGAAGCAGCAGTTTCAAGACAGTCATACCTTGCTACGAAAAGCTCCTTAAAATCGGCCCACGTCATATTAGGAAACGATATGAAGACAGCCAAGATGATGATTCATGGCGATGTCGATCTGTGATACACATGTCCGCGGTCTTTATCCAAGCTCGGCGCGATGTCTCATTTTCTCTGGGTCGAAATCAGGAAGGCGAATAGAGTCCGAAGATGCAGGTAGTTTTATTGCTTGCACCCAACGCCAGAAAATTTGATTTTGTTGCTCGAGAGAAGACGCCATTTTTCTTCGCTCGAGTCACTATTTGAAGCACGTGTTTCATGTGGGTGATCCGGGTTGCATCCCACGCATGATGAGTAGATGGGTCGAGTGGCGTGCCGTTAGGTGTGTCCGACATCTTCCAAAATCCGAATAAGAATGCGGCGTGTAGTAAACAAGATTTAATTAGGAATCACAAACACTTTCACTGTATCTACGCACAAGATTACTAGGATTTAGCGGATAACGTAGAAACGTGGTACGTACAAGACAGAGGCTGATTAGCACCCGTGCTTCGCTCGACCGACGCAACAAAAAGAACAGAATACCCTCCGGCTCAATTCAAACGACCCATGGTCGTTGTAAAATCTACAGTGGCGGCCCTCTCAGTACTCTGTCTTGTCTTTACCCAAGTGACACTTCCCAGGTATGCTTCCATGGAGAAAAATGATCGTGATTATGAGGAGATTCCGTAGTTTCGGAAACGTTGACGACAAAAATCACTCTGTATATATACCTATAGATATCCAGCTATGAAGGGACAAGTTCTTAGCGCATTTAATTGTGATTGTGACTTTGTGACTATAGTCAGAGTCACACTTCTGTGGTCGTAATCTTAAACGTGTTGACATTATACAGGGTGTAAGTGACAGCCAGGCAAATATTGATTTGCTGACATTAAACCATGATTCACTTCAGTGAAGTGAAAATCAGCGAAAATTTTCACAAATCAAATACGTTTATTTGTGGACACAGGAAAATTCCGAAATTATCATATTTAATTTTTTCAGGACCGTGTACAAATACAAATACAAATACAAATCATTTATTTGTTCAACATAGGTACAGTACAGAGTACATAAAGGTCTTAGTTTAGAGTTAGTTCTGCCATGTTGTGCCGCAAGGCATACAAATTTATAGAATTAGTTAATGAAGCTCCACCACACGATACATTTTCATCAACCAATTTTATTTTTATCAGATAAATATTCATTTATTGTATAATAAGCCTTCTTTGCAAGAAATCTATGTAATTTATTTTTGAATTCATTAAAATTATTTATTTCTACAATGTCATTAGGTATATTATTATATATTAGTGGCGCCATTCCAAGTACGCTTTTCCTAAACAATGCAGTTTTAGATGGATACGCACTAATTTTATTTCTGTGTCGTAAACTATTTAAATTTTGGAATAAGTACTGATTGGTTCTGACAAAAATCACCATTTCATAAACGTACAATCCCGTGAGAGTCAATATGCTTAATTTTTTAAAATATGGTTTACATGAGTCAAGATGGTGAATTCCACACAAGGATCGTATGTAATTCCTTTAATTAGGCCTTAGATAATGCCTTAAAATAAGATTTTAAATAATACATGTTTTTTTAATAGCGCTCAAATATAATTAGGGCGGATAATCAAATTAAAAATGCGTTTCCTGCGAAAAAAAGCGCTGTCGAATCACTCAACGTACTTGTTCAACATTTCAATATTTTCCTAGCTGTCACTCACACCCTGTACATGTAAAGAAGATACCGCACGCAAGGTTAACTGGTCGAGAAATGTTGTTAAGCTCGCCTTTGTGTGTACATTTATTGTGGACAGGTCTTATTCTGACCTCGACCGTGGAATACGTAGCCATGTTTTTTTGTCGTCGAAAGTATTAAGGGTTTCAAAGGGAAATATTAAAAAATCCATTAAAATATTAAGGTACTTACTTATAAAATATAAAAAAGAAAATAAAGTTATTATTACTGAGACATGTTTCGCCAAAAAATTTGTCCATGCAATGAGGGATTTTCGGACAAGTTAAAATAACTGTCAAAAATAGATGGCGTGAGCGCATCACCCTCCCTATTCATCTGCTGAGCCCTCCCTAACTGCTCCCCCTTCACCTCCCCCTGTACGGTGTCCAATGACAAAACAGAATTTCGTGATGGTGATGCGCTCACGCCATCTATTCATTTGATTGGTACTATTTTTTATACTTTTGTTAGTTGTCAGAAAATGCCTCATCACTACATTATTATAAAACAAAGTCGCTTCCCGCTGACTGTCCCTAATCCCTATGTAGGTATGCTTAGATCTTTCAAACTACGCTACGGATTTTGATGCGGTTTTTTTTATGGATCGAGTGATTCAAGAGAAAGGTTAATATGTATAACAAGCGGCACGTCCCGGCTTCGCACGGGTGGCTTCGCGGACGAAGTCGTGGGCGGCCGCTAGTTTATAACATTACTAAGGATATAAGGTTCTAGAGTGGATACCACGTATAGGCAAGTGCAGCATGGGAAGGCCACCCGCGAGATGGACGGATGACCTAGCCAAGGTCGCGAGTATCGAATGGAAGCAGGCCGCTTCCGACCGGTCGGAATAGAGGTTGTTGGGGGACGCCTATGTTCATTAGTGGACTTGTTAAGACTGAAAATAATGATGATGAAGGATATTTGAACATGTTATTTTGTCCCCAGTTCTCATACCACATCGGAATCGTCTGAGGGCGCCGAAAGTCGTCCCCCTCCCGTGCAAGATGACGTTTATTCCACTCAGTACGAGATACTTCAGGAGATGTTTCCGAACTCTTGCGCTATGGAAGTACGTACCTTTTAGTTATGTTTAATTCTCATATACTTCCCATTTCAATTACACGCAATTTACACTAAGTATACTATTATAAACAAAGGATCTTAATTTTAATGCAAATACATGTGCAACTTTTAGTCGGTCAAATTGACTTAGTTGATTTTCATTTCTCTTCTTTGTGCGTCTATTCCTAGGTATATGGGTGATTTTTACAACCTATTTTTACATTAAAACTCTAAAAAGTGATGATATTTCTCGATTTGGCAACAATCCGCGGGTTAGAAGAACGAAAGATGTGGGATTTTTTTCTTTTTTGCTTCACTACCCGGCATACATTTTGCCGTTGGTGACTCTTTCTGGGGACTTGTTTTTATGCTTTATTGTACACAGTAAAGTTTTCACAAGTAAAGTTTATTACAAGGAAGATGTGCAAAGGCGTGCTTATCTCTTAGAGAGATTTCTTCCAGCAAACCAGTCGTTTTACTTGTTATTCTACGGGTGTTCTATCCATCTGCAGCTGAAGCACTGCCTGTCAATCGCTTGCGGCGACATTTCCCGCGCGGCGGCAACACTCCTGCACCGACGCGAGCAAGGTCAGGCGCTGACTCCCGCGGCGCTGCAGCAGAGCAAGCTGCCGGTGTGTGACGACCGGGAACTGAAGAGCAGGATCATTGCCAGGTGAGGGTTACAGGGTGCCAGAAGTAGAAGGGATACAGGGACCAGTGGTTCCCAATTAGTTTTTTTCTACGTACCCCTCTAAAAAAGACTTCAAACTCGCGTACCCCTTATTGCAGGAACCATAAATAAATAAGAGATGAAATCAGATGTATTTAGAATTTATTACTTTCAAACAACAATACAAGATGACAGAGAACACCAGTTTTATTAATGTGACAAATGGGTACGTTTTTCTTTGCACTACACGCAACTAGGTAGATAAAAAGAAACAACTTTCATTATGGGACCAACTCTGAAATAGTGCTGTTCCATACAATCTCGAATAATTACTGCACTGAAATGTATAAAACAGCTGTTTTTTTTTACTATTTCGTAGTTGGTCCCATAGTGAAAGTTGTTTCTTTTTACCTACCTAGTTTCGTGTCAAAAGATAATCAGTACTTTTTGGTAGACCTTATATAGAGAGAATCAAGAGATAATCACTTCATTATTAATATTCAAATCTTTACTAACGTATAAATCTTTGTTGATCATCACGTATCCTAAAGTGCGTCTCTAACTACATACATACATACATACATATAATCACGCCTTTATCCCTTACTGGGTAGGCAGAGCACCAAGGGCCGATAGAACCACATGGTGCCACTTCTGACCAAGTTTGAGAGTATAGTTGAGATGTACAAGTTCGGTTAGTAGTGACAGGTGGTCATCCCATCGCCTACAAAACACCAAGACCCCCTTGTCCCTCTACTGACTTGTACCGTATGCCCGGGAAGAGACTCAAACTAATGTAAATAAATACCTAAGTTAGCTTAATTTGTAAGCAGTAAGATTTTATTCCAGATATTCCTACGTAGACAAAAACGCCGAGACTAAAGAACACAAACCGCTCGCGCCCAAACTCGAGCCTAAGAAAATGGTTCGTTATCGAGACAACAAGATCGTGTCGCTCAAGGGCGAACGATACACTGAGGTAGGTTACTAGCTGTGACTAGGTACGTACAGTTGTTCAAGGTATACAGGGTGTAACAAAAGGTAAACGCACCCTAGATCATCGTCTTCGTCTTCAGCCTATTGCACTCCACTGCTGGACGTAGGCCTCCCCCAGAGCACGCCATTAAGGCTATATTATTGTGAAGTTTCATCAAAATCCATTCAGTAAGTTTTTGCGTGAAAAAGCAACAAACATCCTTACACACTTCCTCACAAAGTAATATTATTAGGATCAAAGATTTTATAAGATAATAATAGGCAATAATCAAACCAGGTGCCGAAATCCGGCGCAGACGAGGAGCATTTAAAGAAGCCCAAAAAACAGCACTGCCCTTAACCATTACACGCATTTCAGTATGGTGAGAAAGCGGAACGCCCCGCCCTTTCCCCAAGCCCCTCTTTAGTCCCCATAGTCCTCGCCGTGCGCCCGGTCGGTCCGACTTTAGTTGTAATGTATTTGACGTTTGTTTGCGCAGTTTTGACGTTTGTTTGCGCAGTTTTGACGTTTGTTTGCGCAATTTTGACGTTCGTTTGCGCAATTTTGACATTCGTTTGCGCAGTTTTGACGTCTGTGTGTGTAATTTTGACATTTGTGTGCGCATCTTTGCCGACCACGTACGCAGAGTTGCGTAAATATGTAAAGTTGACTTGGTGTGTGAATGTGTCAGTAAATTGTGAACCTCGGCATACATTGGCGAACTTGTGCTCTGAAATGACGCCAAAACATGTGAATTTAGATAGTGTTTCCGCCATGACAGTTTTACAAACCAGTCTTGGCGCGTTTAATAGAATTGAATATATTCGGAATACGAATAAGGTAGTTTGTAGGGATGTGTCAAGTCAAACGTCAAAAGCACACATTTCTCTAACGTTATTAGAAATTGTTGAAAATTCCAATTTAAAACCGTTGGCTAGGTTAAAAATATTAAGCGCAACTTTAAGTTCACAAATATTGACTAGTTCGTACGTTTCACCGTGCGTACTTTTAACTTGCGTGCGCACAAATTTGTCATTGCGTCGCGTACTTTTGACGTACGTGTGCGCAATTTTGACATTACAACGCGTACTTTTGACGTACGTGTACGCATTTTTGACGTTGAAGTACGCGATTTTGACGTGTGTAATAACACTTTTAACTTATTACAGTAGTTTAGTTAATGAAATTCTTAGATATACCGACCGGCGCGCGAGTGTTTTTTGTCGTGTGTGTAGTATAGAAGTAGGTTTAGCGCGCGTGTTTGTTATTATTTTTCGAGCGGCGTTTTCTGTTCCGCTTTTTTTCTATACTGATTTGTTTCCGAGACTCTTTAGTCGTCTTATTTGTAAGTTTAAGTGTCTGTCACAACTTAATTTCATAGACTGTAGTAACTTTAAGTGTATACATTTAATTGTACTAAGCGTAAAGCTCTCTTTGAGGCCGCTGCTATGCAGTATTATTTACATTTTGAACTCTATGGCATCTGTGGTAAGGTTGGTTAAAGCGTGCGCCGAGTGTGTTCAACAGTCGACTAGTGTTGTGATGTGTAGAAAGATAGATGCCATAGACAATAGGCTAGGTGACAGCGACTTGTCAAAAATAAAATGGCGCCCAAAAACCCGCCAACTTGCCATCGGCCATTTTGAATTCTGTATAGTTTTAGTTATTGATAATTTTACAATTGAAAATGTGATCCCTACCGTAGCTTTATTGTTTTTACACTTGTCTGTGATTTTGATGCCATGTACGATTAATATAATTTATTGTTGCCCTGTAAGAGCATTTTGTGATTTAGATTTTTTATTTACGTTTACGTTTTTCGCCGCCAGATGGCGGTGTTCGGTTTTGTGATGAATATTTCTTTTTAGTTTTTAAAAACGTACTTGTCTAATGGATGGCGTTAGGAGTGTTTTGATAGTTGTTTTACAATTTCACGCGAGTTTTAACATACCACTCCTAATACCATCTATTAATATAAACAATTTCTATAGACTGAGTTAACCTAAAGATCTCATAAGATGAGGAAAAATATCATTTATTTATTTTCTACTATTTATTATTAAATATTTTTCTTATAGATATTGGCGAAATAAGCCGAATCTGTTTCAATCTTATAATTTCCACTGATGTTCTTGACTAAAGGATAATTTGATACCAATTTGGTTATTATAATTTTGACTGTTGTCGTTAAAATTGTTGACTTAAAATGGCAACTCCTGTAATAAAATAAAAAGTTATGAAGGTAGTTTCGAGCTCCCAATCGATAATAAACCAAACTTTCTGACGATAAGCTGAAAATGTTTAATAGACGAGCGTCGATTGTGCAAAGGTTATAGTATTATATCTGAATTAATAAATACAGTTTAGTTGAATTAATAAAGTCAGTTACAAATTGTTTTTTTTTTTTTTTAGTTTGTTGGGAAATCCACCGATAGGAAGTTTTACACGTTAGTTGAATATGTTTTGTTAAAGTATTTCGATTACCTTGTCTCACTCAAGTTTTCGAATATGGTGTAATTTTTGTATATAGGGCACATTTGAATCTCCTTAACGATACATTTGGATGTGATTATTTTTTTAAGAACTATTTTATGATTAAAGTAATATTTGGTTTTTTTTGTCTTAGTGTTTTGTAGGCGATGGGTTGACCACCTGTCACTACTAACCGAATTTGTACATCTCAACTATACCCTCAAAATTGGTCAGAAGTGGCACCATGTGGTTCTATCGGCCCTTGGTGCTCTGCCTACCCCGTGAGGGATAAAGGCGTGATTATATGTATGTATGTAATATTTGTTAATTATACGCATTTGGCGTTTGGGTATTTAGTTATTTCTATTAACGATTAAACCGATTGAAATGGATTTTGGTTTATATGAGAATCCATTTTATTTTTAAAATAAACTTTTTGTAATAAGAATCTGGAAAGAATTCTTGGTAATTATTTTAAATAATTATAGGAGTTGTCATTTATCTTTGAATAAATGTAAATACTTAGCCAAAATTGGTGCTGAACAAATTCGGATTTGCCAAAAAGAAGCGGTTAGATAAAAATTAACTAAATTCGTAATGCATGCATTATGACATGTTTACGATTGTTTTCGTTTTATTTTTAATTTTATACTACGATCGAAATTCGGGTCTTTAATTCGGCTGTAACTCGCATGAATCACACACGAAACGTGGTCGTGCTATTTCTTTATGTTGTTAAAATAATATTAATTGAATCTATTCGGTATTTTAATCAAGAACCAATACTATTTAGATTGGTCGACCGTTTCACTACTATATTTGCGTTTTTTTCTAGACATTTGTTCTATATTGTTTTTATATAATTATAATCTATTTACTTATTACTTACTTATTTATTTCTATATTTTCCACCGGCTACATCGGCGATTTCAAATGTTGTTTTAATAATATTACAATTATTGTTTCTGGGTAAATATTTTTGAATTAATTATTAAGCTTACAATTTTAGAACAAATTTACAGAACAGTTACGTTTTTAATCATATATAGTTAAATTTTATTATAAAATGCATTTGAAATCACCCTTTTATTACAAAAGCATAAACTAATCGTAGGCGATTTCCATCAAACAATACAAAACAATTATTTCTTAAAGTTGATAACTGTTTTTATTCAAACTAAACATTTTAGTAATTTTTCTAAATAAAATAAAATAGATTATACATTGCGTTCATATCTATTCTTATTTTACAGCAAGTCTACCTACGATTAGTTAATAATTATATGATTATTTTAAAGATTCAAGGTTGTCTATGATTATGTAAGGTCTTACCTATTTTTTTATTAATATTTTTTTATTTTAAAAGAATTACAATTAGGTTCAGGGTGCCATTAAACATTTACTCATCACAAAGCAAATACTAGCTAACAATGTACCTATGTACTACAATTTTTTATGTCCTTAATTTAAGATTTTTTACTACTAGTGTACTAGCAATATTCAATAAGGGTTCGGGCCCTACACTGACCCTCGGATCTGATAACTCATAACTGCGAAAACAGGCACTTGCACTAACTACTATCGCCACGAGAAACCAGACCCGAGCACCTAACATGCAAGATAATACGTCGCACTATTCCGAAATTAAAAACTAGTTTTATAATCTACATATTATTATGTTTAACCAACACCCGTGGCATCTTGAGGGTTATAGAAATTAGTAAACCACTAATTATAACTCTAAAACCTAATACATTCACTATTAATATTATAAATTCTGTTTTGTAAATAAATTAAATATTGAATAAAATGTTTTGAAATATGAAAATCTTTAAAATAATCATATTATAATAATTATGTGAAATATCAAATTTTTTCGGCTTCAAAATCACAGAAAAGTTCAAAACTTTGCGAGGTACCAAGTCGCCGCATTTACTTTCTATTCGTGTTTTAATATTTAAATTATTAATTATTATAAGTTTTCGTATTGTTTGTTATTATTATATAAGTATTAATTTAATGTAGTTAGAGCGCGCATTTGATGTCATATCCAATTCCAGTGTGAAAATACAATGTATTCGAAATAAAAATAAATTTAAAAGTAATGTTTTTTATTATTAAGTACCACTTGTAGGTATACTCTGTGTATACAGGATGTATGTTAAGCGAAATTCTATTTAAACAGCTCACTATAAAAATCTTTCGCAAAATTAGAAACTCGATATCACACGTTTGTTTTGTTCATAGTATTCCTAAACGGCGGCTAAATAGCTGAACGGTCCAGCAAGCTGAAGTGGCAATGGGCAGGGCACATAGCTCGAAGAACTGATGGCCGATGGAGTCGGAAAGTTCTAGAGTGGATACCACGTATCGGCAAACGCAGCGTGGGAAGGCCACCCGCGAGGTGGACGGATGACCTGGCTAAGGTTGCGGGCGTCGGTTGGATGCAGGCTGCTTCCGACCGGTCGGAGTGGAGGTTGTTGGGGGAGGCCTATGTCCAACAGTGGACTTCTCAGGGCTGTAAATGATGATGATTCCTAAACGGGAGCTATATTTTCTGTCACCAAAATTTATATTTGTCATCAAGTTGTATCACCAAATAATTAGATCTATCGCCACGAAATATTTTCGTTCTCAGATAAACAAATGTGTTTCCCAGGTATGAATCACCAAATTAATGTTAATATATTATGTGTAAAATAAAAGATGGATCACCAAAGAAATTGTAGTGCATTGATTGAATATAAACGTCCTTCTCACAATAATAGTTTTGTTACTTAAATAATAGGTTTGTCCTCAAAATGATAGATCTGTCACCAAATACTTGCAAATTTAGCTAATTGCTTATGGTTTGGGCTGTTTGGGCGGATCCGAATCTGGCAATATAGGTTAGAAGAATGAGGCGGCGGCGACGGTGTTAGGTTACATGTTTAAGTCCAAGACGATTTCTAGCGACAAAAATATGATTTATTGGTGATCACTATTAAATTAATTAAAAGTGAGCACATGCTCCAATACTTATTAGGACAAACCTGTTAAAATACATTCAAAAATATTAATTTGGTACTAGACCTTATATCTCCATGATTTTAGGTGATTTTTCGTGGAACTGATTTTATATTGTTTGGTGACTAGATTTTGGTGACAAATCTATTATTTTGGGGGCAAACTCTATTATTAAGGAAACAGAAAACGACTTCAATTGGTGACAGCTTAAATCATACCCTTCCTAAACAACCCTGCAGAGCTATTACGTAAGTTGCAGAAGCAAAGCTGAAACAATGCGATCGAATTGTGAGTATAAAATCTTTTATTGGCTAAGATCAAGAAAAATTTAGAAATTATCCGGGATAAAAAGTAGCCTATATGTTAAGTGGGACTTGTCACAATATATTCATGTAAACTGCAAGGAAATTGGTTCAGCCGTTTCTGAGATTAGCGTGCACAAACGCACAGACAAACCGACACAGACAAAAATTCCAAAAATCATTGTTTTGGGTACTATTGCGTAGATAAAGGTATTCAATAATATTTTTTCTTATATATCTTCCATGTACAGACAGCGATCCGTTACATTTTTATTATATGTATAGATGTAGACACTGGCGGCTCGTCCTAAGGAGCGCTGGTGCGGTGCACTCCCACCCACGAAGATTACATAGGCAATCTATATTTTTCTATATTTATAATTATCTTTCAATTCTACTATGTTTATACAATAGTGTCTACGCGTTCGTCTCAAGTAAGTTGTAATCTTATCTATCGAGTGGAACTCTAGCGATCGCGCTCCAAAAAAACGAAATTTGGTACGATTCCTAGTACTGTACTCAATGAGTGCGAAAGATACATACCGACATAAGCCGGCGCGTGAAACAGAAGATTTCGTATACAAAATTTGCCTTATCTGGAGCGCCGCTCACTTTAATTCGCGTATGCGGCCACTAGAGGTCGCTTAGTCCGAGTTAGAACGCGATATGGTTGTCTTTAATGTGTTTAATTAGCTCATCTGAATTTTTATAAGTGTACGGTTGAACTTGCACCATCCCATTCGTCAAGGGAGTGAACACCCATCTAAAAATATCAGCAGCCGCCTCTGAATGTAGAGATAATACAAAATCAAAGTAGATTGAACTGTAAATTGAAAAAATGTCCAAGCTAAGCATCGTCTACATTTGACAGATATTCCATACAAATGTAATTTTAGCAGTGTCTAACTTTAAACGCGGTTTTACAATATCACCGCTAGGGTGGAAAATACCTGGGAGATAAAAATAAAACTACAATCATACATGTATCGTCTTACACCTTTATTCATTTATTTACATTTACGCACAATTTTATAATAATAATAATAGTAACATTATCTAAATACGCACCGATTGAGCAAACTTGTTAATTATATTTTGTTTAGAAAAATAAAAATTTAACTAATACCACAAAAAATATTCAATTTAAGATCTACAGAGTAAAAGCCACCATAAAAAAGGATGTGATCTTTTGTTTATTTAAAAAAAACCACTAAAAGTATGTACCTCACTGTTTACAATGCATGATGATGTTTTTATTGTCTGCCGTAGCAGATGATGAAATTTTATAGTGCATTTGTTGAAAAACGGTAGTGAACAGTTTTTTGTGAAATAAAAAAATATCAGATTAAGAACAAGTTATAATAAATTAAAAAGAAAAGTAATTAAGTAAGAGTGAGTATTCACGATTATACAGTGATCTTTACTTTTATTAAACTGTGATTTGTCATTTATTTAAAAATACATGTTAGTGAAATAATATCAGGGATAGGCCCTGAGGCATAGTCGATGACATCTTGGGAATAAATTGTGCAAAATAATTTTGTTTAAAAAAAATAAAATATTGTGAATGCCTATAGAAAATTAGTACAAAGTCCGACATTATTTAAAATATGTATAAAATAATACCCCCCTCTATATTCCTATTACATAACAAAATATTGTAAAATCTCTAATAGGCTGAAGTATTTAAAATGTGATTTTAATGTAGACGATATATATAAATTTAGACAATATAATTTTAAAATAAAGTATTTAACATTCCTATAAAGATCTACGCAACTTGTAAAAAAAGATGAGTACCTGCCTATATCAGATATTACCTTATAGAGTTAATTGTTTTGAGTCTCAATTGTTATTGATATCATTTTTTTTACTATAATAATCCTGAAAAGAAAGACATCTGTCATGTAGCTCACTTGATGTAAGTTTGACAGGCTATCTCACTCACTCATAGCGAATTGTGCGTTGCGTGAGAGTGACAGAACATTTTCTAAACTCTTGTCAAATGTAGCTTTACGTCTAGTTGCGTAAAACTATCACCATATTTAATTGTGAAACTAATAAATTTGACAGTGTTATATTACAATGTCAAATAGCTAACACAAATAAAAATTGACAAATGAAAGATACAAGTGTAAAATCTGGAAGAAGAATTGACAACTACACAACAATTTTCAACATTAAAAAATATGGTGATGTCTTTACACAAAACTAAAATTAAACAGGGTAAACTAACAAATAAGTGGAATGTTATTTAAAATATTTTATTTAAGTATATAAATCTTAACATCTAAGACGGTCCCGAATTTATAGACTAGTAGCTATCGGTAAAAATTATAATCATTTTTCTGCACTGTCATGGAATTTTGACGCATTATATTTTTTTGACAAGACAGTCGCATGAAACATCACAGCAAGATTACATTTCGTTTATAACTAGTAATTAATGCTCTAATTTTACAAAATAGAATGCCTAAAAGTTCCATCTAACAGTCCACAATAAAAGCAAATAATTAAGATAACATCCAAAGACCGATAAATAAGATTTTTTAAATGGCAACCCGAAGCCCGATATAAGATAAGTACAAAAATAATTCCTCAGTTTTATTTACAATAAAAATATCTTAACATGTACCAGTGGAGAAAATCTTGTCATTTTTGTGATGATATGACGTATATTGGTCCCGATTGTCTAAACATTTGCCGTGTCAGAAACGTATATATGATCAATTTGTCAAAAATATTACAATTTAGAGACAATAACCTTGTTTAAATCTGAAAAGTACCAATAACTGATGCTAATTTGAACGTTGTTGAGCCTAATATACAGATAATGTCAAATCATGTCATTTTTCACACGTTATAGGCAGTTTTCGGATATATGGACTAGGTTCGGTTCAAGTTCGATGATGAATGATTATGACTACGATCATAATAAGTTTGACACCACTTTTTGACATCAAGTAGAATTGCATTCTCATAATTCCACCAAGAAGTCAAATTAATATCAGTTTTCTATATAAATTGTAATAATAAAAAAATATGTTTATTTGTTCAATATTCAATCATGTTTTTATCAACTAAAAAAAGACACTTTATCACATCTATTAAACTTAAGTATTTAGAAAATTATTACATAAAGGTGGTAAAAATGCCATAGTCTAAAACATTGAATGAATTTCTTTTTATTTGTTTATTTGTTGGAGCTAACTAAATAAATATGAAAATTCAAAAATCTTCAAATATCTGCCAATTCATAATTGACACTCAAATAAAATAAAAAAACAACAAATTATTGACACGATTGGAGAGGATAAAAAAAAAACAAAACTAAAAAATAATTTGGCATTACACTACATTTCCAACCTAACGTCAATTTATATCAAATCGTTCCGCCATTTTGAATTTGGCTTTGCGATCTTTTGACATTTCGATTTTATCTAACATAGCCGTAAATATTACATAGACATTATTAAAATCAATCAAATCAAAGGCATCGTGATTTTCAATTGACAAAAGATTAATTTTTATAATACGTCAAATTAATATGTCAAACAGCCCAATTCTCAAAAGCAAACTGTACATTGTCAAACCTGACATTTTTCTACGAAATAATACATCGACAATGATTTTTGACATGCCTCCAAGACATCGGCCGGCCTTTAGACTGTCAGATTAAAATAAAATCTTTAGCTATCTCAAATAAAATCGGCAAACTAAACGCGTCATAAGAAAGGTTTTACGTTGATATTTTACGTGTGGCAACTCTGTAAGAGTTATCTTCTGTTGAGTTCGTATCCGTTCTCTTTGCTCGGAGTTTTGGAGGGAGGAGGCTTCGCCACGGCGTGACCTTCTAAACGAAGCGTGCTCTGTCGGTGGGACGACCTGAGGGGAAGATACGAGATCTTAATGGGACATATAAAATAGGAGGAATGATACTTGTGAAGGGAGTGCTTCTATACCCTGAGTTACAGTCACCACACACCCAGCAACTCTTACCAACTCACCCTTACCAGACACCCAGCAACCGTCAACTGACACCCAGCAACCCTTACCATATATCCAGCAATCGTCACCAGACACCCAGCAACGTCAACACATACCCAGCTACCCTTACCAAACACCCACCAACATTCACCAAACACCTCCCCACCCTTACCGTATAAGACACGTGACGGCCAGCAGGAGCAGCAGCGCCCCCAGCGCGGACAGGCCCCAGGCGAGTGCGGCGCGAGCGACGGGCGGCACGCGGGTCGCTAGACGCAGGAGGGACGATACTTGCGAGGGCAGCTCGTCTATACCCTGCGGAGATGAGAACATTTATGACTTTACTTTTTATTCTATTCAATAAGTAATAGCGTAGAAGTGACGTCACATGAGAGGAGAGACCCTGGGTAGGATAAAGAGAATCTGTTAGTAGTTCTGAAGAAGTGAGTTTGTTGATCGAAACATGCGTAATACACACGGCAGCGTTCCCGAAATCATCATCATCAGCCTTTTGCAGTCCACTGCTGGACGTAAGTTTCTGTCAAACCACAGTATCGGGAAGTTCTTCCAACCTCCTCAAACCAGTGCCGCCGGGAAGTTAACTTAACGCCGTCGAACCAAAATGTCGGGAAGTTATCCTAACGTCGTAGTCTAACCACAGCGTCGGATCATTTTTTGCTTAAATACCCCTCAAATCGCAGTACCGAAAAATTGTACACAAACCACAGTGTCGGGAAATTTTCTCACCCCTCGGGATTTATTTATTTATTTATTTATGATTATTATTAGAACGTTCTCCTTAAATCACAATGTCGGGAAGTTATCCTAACCTCCTCAAATCAAAATGTCGGGAAGTTATCCCATCTCCCCCCCCACAAACAACAATGTCGACAAGTTGCCCTTACATCCCCAAAACCACAGTATTGGCAAGTTCTCATCAAACCACACTGTTGGTAAGTTTTCCTTATTCTCTTCTCAAACTACAGTCTCGACCCACTAGTGTCGGGAAGACCTTACCTCCTCAAACCACAGAATCGGGAACACAATGTCGGGGAAGTTGGCGACCTGCTTGATGTCGACGACCTGCGACACCGCCAGGTTGATCTGTATGCGGGCGCGCGCGCGCATTGCTATACCCATCTCCTGCAAATATAAACAGGTAGTCAGGTTGAGGGTTAAAACTATAATTTAGTATCTCCCTATTTGAATTGCCCGCTCTATTCTTCGTCGCCGGACGCGGGCCCCGTGTACTTTTCTCCCCGCCACGCTAGTAGTTGTTGCCCAACCATCGCGGTACCGACCTCGCGTCTCGGCAAGTGAATTTACGTGTGTGACAAACGGACCTACCCAATAAGAGCGCCCTTACCCTAAAAGTGGACTATAGTGAACTGTGAACCTCAACCCTACGATAAATTTCCCCTTCCTAAACAGTGAACAATATTAATAAATATTAATTCACAAACGTCTAGAATAATCTTATACAGTGTCTTATACACTTATACGGTGTTTGTGACAGCCAGGCAAATATTGATTGAATTCCTACCTTCAGACCATGATTCTGAGGAGAAAAATACCAAAATTTTCCGATATTTTTTTATATTTTCAGGAAAAAAATTGTTTAGTTCGTTTAATTAGGCCTCAGATAATGGCTTAAATTTAAATGCAGCTGCACGTCAGTAACTAGAAAAACGTGGCACATTTACCGGCTGCTCGTCAAAATATAGAAATACGTGGTACCTATATTTACCGGCTGCACTTAAAAAAACAGAAATACGTGGTATATTTACCGTTTGCACTTCAATAAACAAAAACACGTGGTATATTTACCGGCTGCACGTCGATAAACAGTCTGTGCAGTTCGGGTTCAGGCGGGGAGATGCCCTCCACCGCCTCACGCAGAGACGGGTCTGCGAGGTAGAAGTGCGGGAACGACAGCATTATCGGCGAGTCTGGAACGTAAGGTTACACATGTTACTGCAGTAATTGGCTCACGTGGTAGTAATAATGGTTATTGGTGAATATGCAAGATTATTCAACAGTTATTGGTCTATCTAGAAGTGATAAGGGCATTATTGGTGAATATGGAAATTATAATGACATTATTGGTAAATACAAAATTATAATATCACCATTATTGGCATTGGCAGATCTGCAAATAATCATGGCATTATTGGCTAATATAGGGGGTTAACAGCAGGATTATTGGCTTTTCTGGAAGTTCGCAGTAAGATTTTTGCCAAATCTGGAAGATAGCACGATAGATTGACGAATCTGGAATGATTATATTTGAGGGGGAAAATTGAGGGACTGAGTTATTGGATTCATACCCAACCAAGTTATCTGCAACTTCACCCTATTTCTAACGCTACCTAGTTACCAAGCCAAGAGGCGGCTTGTCCTTAGGAGCGCTGGTGCAGTACACTCCCACCCACGAAGATTACATAGGCAGTCTATATTTATAATTATCTTTCAATTCTACTATGCTTATACAATTGCCTACGCGTTCGTCTCAAGTAAGTCAGTTGTAATACTATGTATCGAGTGGAGCGCTTAGCCATCGCGCTCCAATGAAACGAAATTTGGTACGATTCCTAGTATTGTATTCAATGAGTGCGAAAGAGACATACCGACATAGGCCGGAGCGTGAAACAGAAGATTTCGTATGAAAACTTTGCCTGGTGTGTGTTTGCGGCCACTAGATGTCGCTTATTCCGAGTTAGAACGCGATATAGTTGTCTTTAATGTGAAATACATTAAGTTAGTTCATCTGAATCTATACATATAATGAAAATGTAACGGATCGCTGTCTGTACATGGAAGATATATGAGAAAAATATTACAGGAGACCTTTATACCCACTTTATATATTTTAGACTGTAATTTTTTTATGTGTGTGTGTGGCGAAAAATAAACGTTTTCTTTCTTTCTTTCTTTCTTTATCAACGCAGTAGTACCCAAAAGAATGATTTTTGTCTGTGCGTTTGTGCACGCTAATCTCAGAAACGGCTGAACCGATTTCGATGCAGTTTTCAGGAATATATTGTGACAGGTCCCACTTAACATATAGGCTTTTTATCACGGGAAAATGTTTTTATCCCGGATAATTTCGATATATTTTTTTTTCTGCGGACGGAGTCGCGGGCGTCCACTAGTTTTTAATAAAAGTAATTGCGTCCAGTAAGGGAGTGAACACGCGGCGTTTCCAAACTAATTTGCATGCGCTCATAGAAAAAAAAAAAGGTGAACCCCATCAAAAAATATAACGAGCCGCGTCTGCCCGCTGTGCTAAACGTGACTGTGCCGACTACCCCATTTTGAGAACAGAGCCGTGTATACCTAAATGTATTTACTCACCATAATGGCAGAGGTGGTATTTTGAGAACAGAGCCGTGTATACCTAAATGTATTTACTCACCATAATGGCAGAGGTGGTATTTTGAGAACAGAGCCGTGTATACCTAAATGTATTTACTCACCATAATGGCAGAGGTGGTATTTTGAGAACAGAGCCGTGTATACCTAAATGTATTTACTCACCATAATGGCAGAGGTGGTATTTTGAGAACAGAGCCGTGTATACCTAAATGTATTTACTCACCATAATGGCAGAGGTGGTATTTTGCTCATGTTCCTATGTAGGTATGTACTCACCATATTGACAGAGAGACACGTTGAACAGTCCACTAGGGGCACACGGCGGTCCGGCGGGACAGAAACATTTGTTGTGTTCGTCTGCCGCGAACACATCCTCTGGCGGCGTGAAGCGGTATCCCTCTACTCCTGCTGATGATTCCACGTCACGAAGGTATCTGGAAAGAAGTATTTGATATATGTCAGCATAACATATCGGAGTACATAAGCCAAAAGCAATTTTGTTATCTCGTAAAGCCTAACCAGGAAAATAGGAAACCTCGCCATGTTGCGGAAAAGTAATAGAACTAATTTTTTTCAATGGTAACAGATGGTAACAGTGCTGCCCTCAAATCAAGTTTTTTATTTTAAAGTCACAAGATAAAAACCCTGTGAGGTTTCTTTGCCGTTCTTCTTGTGCAGGAGTCACGGAACTGGCGGATTACTTGACAAAACATATATCTGATATAGCAGAGGTCGTGGGTTCCATTCCCACCCGGGTGAGGAATTTTTTCCGTTTCTTTATTAATAATTTTATAATATATATCTGATCTAAAAATGTAATACATTTATGGTACCATTTTTTGAGCAAATATATATACATTTCATTTGATATGTTCATAATGATAACCTCATTTACTTAAAAGAAAAAGACCCGACTTCGTAAAATGTTTTGACCCAGTGTCACACTAGAAAAACTTATAAACCCTCCTTGCGCAGTCGGATAAAAAATCTAACCTTGTGACATTTCCTAACTGGAATAATTAGATACGGGCATACTGTACCTATACAAGTCAGTAGAGGGACAAGAGGGTCTTGGTGTTTTGTAGGCGATGGGCTGACCACCTGTCACTACTAACCGAACTTGTACATCTCAACTATACCCTCAAAATTGGTTAGAAGTGGCACCATGTGGTTCTATCGGCCCTTGGTGCCTTAGGCAGACTACACCGTAAAGTAAAGGCGTGATTATATGTATGTATGTAATTAGATATTTACTAGTCTAACATAACATCGTAAGTTTAACATAAATCTGTTGTAGATGACATACATTATGTATCGCGTTGCATAAAATATGTAGGTATCGTAACGCCTCCTATTGTGTACATTGAGATCATTTTTTATAGATCATTGTCTTAGCACACCGTGTTTTTGCTATTACGAAGTATTGTTGGGCGTACCTAATGTGTAAATAATACTTATTTATTACTATGTGACAATAATACCTGTGCTGATGCGGGGCTTCACTAGAATACATCAGCTGCATCTCCTTCCGTGCATGTCGTAAGAGTTGACCAAGAAACTCTGAGGGGTTCTCTCAGGCGACGAGCTAACAACTTGTCACTGATCTTTTACATCTACCCCGCTGTGCAACCCCGTGGCTGTAGTATCTCATTCGCGATCGTGCAGTTTCGTCCACTCCATTTTGGGAATACGGCCGTATGTACTATGTGATAATCTTACAACGATGCCTAGAGCTTTGAATATGGGTTGAATTAGGTATTGCTATTCACAATCCTATAAACACACGGCCCTAAAGATGTCAACAACGAAATAACTAAACTAAAGGAAGCAGAAAACAAAAGAAAACATGATAATACAGCTGCAGATCAACCTCGATCTAAAACCAAAAGAATTTCCAAGAAACTTGATGAAAACCTAGAAGGAACAGAAAGATGTAATGAACTTACTTCAAAGGCAGCAGCCTGCAGAGATCCTTGTCGTAGACGTTTAGGGTGTCGTTCCGGGAGATGTGCGGGGGAAAGATGCTGCCGTCGGAGCCGGCGATGCTGTTACACTGGTCGGTAGTCCAATGAGGGAGTTTGTCTTTGTTGCCAAAGCGCTCAATAATGCCGTATTGGGTGATGTCGCGGCCGCCGGTAAACATTGTTACTACGTCGGGTGACGTGCCGTTTTTCTGGAAGGTTTTTTGTTTGGTTAGGATTTAGGTTGGTTAAAAACTAGATTTAGTATCAGCGTTTTTGTAGTTAGAAACTCATATGTATGGATATGGAGGTCTATTGATATCTTATAATATATTATGCAAAGTCAAGCCATATAGGGATAACATAAGCTTTATGTTTATATATTGAAATGAAATTATATCAGGCGTTACAATGAATGTGTTGGGTTTTAGAGTTTCATAATAATTAGTGGTTTACTAATTTACTCATTTCTATAATCCTGAGGATGCCACGGTTGTTGGCGAAACATATGTAGATTATTAATCTAGTTTTTTATTTCGGAAATAGTGCGATGTATTTATTATCTTGCATGCTGGGTGTTCGGGTCTGGTTTCTCGTGGCGGTGCAAGTGCTTGTTTTCGCAGTTATGAGTTATCAGATCCGAGGGTCAGTGGAGGGTGTAGCCCGGTGGTGGGCGCAGCCATAGTGAATGTTTAAATATTTAGTCTAAGAGTTATTACGATATAGGTATAGCTATCGGGATGAAGAATAACGTTGCCAATATGTAATTTACATAGAAAAGAGATGGTAAAAAAATTCGTCATCCGACTAATTGACCCGGTGGCTTAGTGGTTATAGCGGCTGGCACGGTTTGCAGTGGTCGTGGGTTCGATTCCCACTCGGGTGAAGAATTTTTTCCATTTTCTTTATTAATAATTTTATAATACGATATAGGTATTAATGCCGTTCTTTTGGGGATAAAATTTGATACTCTGCGTTAACCTATGATTACGTTGTCACTGGGATCCGGGAACTCTTATAAGGCTTCTTCTTCTATGCTACTCTGGGAGTGATAAAAAAAACGTATAATACTCCAGCTGCTTCTCTTCCCGGGCATACTGTACGAATCAGTAGAGGGACAAGAGGGTCTTGGTGTTTTGTAGGCGATGGGCTGACCACCTGTCACTACTAACAGTACTAACCGAACTTGTACATCTCAATTATACCCTTAAAATTGGTCAGAAGTGGCACCATGTGGTTCTATGGGCCCTTGGTGCTCTGTCTACCCCGTAAGGGATAAAGGCGTGATTATATGTATAAGGCTGGACTGACGAATCAACGCACAGCCTAGACCGCTGATCTATAGACCTGAGATTTGGAGGGTAGGTGTATTCTTTGTATGATGTAGGCATGCAATAAAAAACTATTCCCAAAAATTACCCCAGGAATGCAAAATACTGTAAATCTAAAGTCTGCTAGATTGAATATAGGTAAACAAAGTACTATAGTACACATACCTAAGTATATTATAATAACTCCACTAAAAGGTATATATAATTTGCCTTATTCTCATTAAATATTGAATAGTATTGTATCAGGCGTCACTATTCGGAAGTTCAAATTTCCATTGAGAGGTATTCTCATTTCCTATGTCCATATTATTTCAACAATTAATATAATAATGTAGTCAAATTATAACATAATAAACATTAAAACAGCATAATTAACCGCTTTAACAATGGAATTCAACAAAACAATAGAAGTCAGCCATGCAAACAACAATTGTAATGAATTAGATAAATTAGAGACTATTGTACCTATTTATTGTGGTAAATTACTAGAAATACATAGCCATTTACATAAACTTAATTATAACTTATACAGGATCACTAAGGAGAACATGCACCTACGTTTAGCATGGCGGAACCAGCAGGCCTATTGGCTATCTTTTTTGACAATTCATAGTGATGAAAGTGGCATCTGAAGAAAATTTTGGCAACACACACATACATGTCACATCTAGTTCAATAAGATTCAACAAGTGATCATTAGGAGGTATGAACTGTCAAAAAAGATAGCCAATACGAGGACAGCCCCACTAGCATGACCACGCACAGTGGATATCGCATCGTACGATATCGTATCGTCTCTATACAAAATTCAACATGGCGGCTATATTTATCGTATTTTGACAGGCTGAATGTCGATAAATCGGTTTATCGGATTCCCGCGATTTTGGCTAGGTCGTCCGTCCGCGTCGCGGGTGGCCTTCCCATGCTGCGTTTGCAAATACATGGTATCTAGAACCTTTCGCCTCCATCGGCTATGTAGGTATATTAGAATATATGTATATTATTTCTTCTCCATGATAAAAGCCTACAAAATACATACTTAATACAAGCTCTTTTTACTCACCCCATAGAACAGTCCAAACTCCTCATAGGGCAGTTTCTGCTCCTTCGGCACCACGTCCTTAGCTAGCTTAAGCAGCGGATCCTCATAGCCCCACAGCAGCTGACCCACCGAGACCTCCACAAAGGGTTTTATCTTCAAGATGTCCATGATCGAAGCCATGGCAAGTCGGAGGAATCTCGCTGCGTGCTTGGATTGGGACGTCGCACTCTGGGGAGAAGAGGTTATCTATTAATACAGGATGATTTTTGGTCATCAACGTCCCCGAAAACTACGGAATCTCCTCATCATCACGATCATTTTTTTCCATGGAAGCATACCTGGGAAGTGTCTGGTTTCCAAAAAATTAGGGTCCGAAGTTGAGTAAATAGACTGTGTTTTTCTGCATAAATGCACATTGACGCGTGTAGCAAGATTTTTCACGAGAAATAATTAATATCTGTCTATGAAAAAACTAGCATAAACACTGGATACTTACTACTATAAATTTCGCCCGTTCAAGAAAAATAAATAAAAAAATTCAAAAAAATTTACATCGTTTCCCAGCATATTTTTTTTGGCATAAACTTACTTTATTTAATGTATAGAGTACGTACCCTTCGTTAAGGGTGGCAACGAAAAAATATCCTGTATAACAATAACGAGAGCTAAGAAGATAGAGAAAAACTGTTCAGTGATCATTTATATTTCATCTCATTCGAATCGAGAGAGGTAGGTAAGTCGCCGAAACGTTTGCTAATAGAAAGCCGTTTTTTCTCGCGATCAACAAATCATGCGATAATTCTAACCGCTATTTGGAGCCAATAGCGTTACGATAGCGAACGTCTGTGCGAAACGAACGTCGAGGCATCGTGATATCTCTCAGCTGATGCCGTCCATCTCTTTCCAAAGGTAGATTAGGTAGATGTGCGATTTTATCTTCCAGTTGGTATTTCATATCTGTTAAAACTATGAATCTTTGCAATACGTCAGACTATTGCAGCCCATGATGGACGCAGGCCTCCCCAGGGCACGCCACAATGCTACTGCCATAGGGGGTTTTTGTCCATAGTCACCGCGCTGGGCAGGCGGGTTTGTTGACCGCAGTGTGATTTTGGGAATATGTTGTCAACACGGGAGCCACGTCTCGGAAACCCTTAATCGCCTCTATACCCACGGGCAGACATGGAGTGGTGCTATTCGACTCTGCCGATACCACACGGCACTTAAAACTAAGAATCTCAATTATGTAGCTTATAAATATTATTTATTTAAGGCGTAACCTTTACCTAGCACTTCTGAGGTCAATCTCTGAGTGAGTATACAATAAAAATAAATAATTATAAAAATAGGTGTTAAGGAAGTACAACAAGTAAAGAGGACCTTCAAATTAAGGAAAAATACTGGTCTTTGCAAAAAGCTGCTTTTAAGTAAGCATCTTATTTCAGATTTGTGGTTAAGTACCTGCCTATAGGTATATTGAAAGTATGTCGTAGATTGTTGTTGAGGCATTATAATTTGTCTAGTCTAAGGAGACTTGTTTGTAAATAGACTATACATAATTCCCGTGCTGAAGCGGGGTTTCACTAGAATACATCAGCTGAATCTCCTTCCGTGCATGTCGTAAGAGTCGACTAAGGAACTCGGGACCGTTCTGTCAGGCGATGAGCTAGTGTGTATAATGTACGTACATAATATAATGCTGCCTACTTACAACCTATCGATTCAAAATGTCGAGACGCTAATAGAAATACCCAATCATTATTAACTAAACAATGACACCACGTTTCTCGACGAACGTTTAGCATCCTGCATAACTAACTATAGTTAAATTAGCTACCTACCTAAATGCTAATATTTGTGCACGTACTAGACGACAAAAATCTGTCTTTGGTCGTCACTTTATCCTTGTTTGGCTCAATTTAGGCTCAATTTACACCGCCGCGGAATGGAACGGAATGGAAGTTTTTGTACATCGCATAATGAACTTTACGTCAAGTGTACCTATAACAAACAAACTAACTACGAGCCTAAAAAAAGTCGCGCGTCTTCCGCGGAATCCTCGCGCATTCTCGAGAACTCTCCGATGATTTGATGTAACGGAATTTGGAAATTGATGCTGATGATATAAAGTTCATTATGCTATATACGATTTCGTTGCAAAAATTCGCTTTCGTTCCATTCCGCGGCGGTGTAAATTGAGCCTTACACCGCCGCGGAATGGAACGGAAGCGACTTTTTGCTACGTAATCGTATATAGCATAATGAACTTTATATCAATGGTGTAACACACAAATCAAATAAAAAGTAGCTTCCGTTCCATTCAGCGGCGGTGTAAATTGAGCCTTTGAAATAAATGTAAATACTAATATATAGATATCTATTCATACGCTTCACATCACAAACCTAGTCTCACAATAAGATCCCTAAGGTCTCGTGTCGTGAGTACTTACTTAGTACTACTAAGCAACGGCATATAAATAAGTATAGAAACATCCATGACTCGGAAACAAACATCGATATTCATTATATTAATGTTTGCACCTCCCGGGAGTCAAACCCAGGACCTACGAGTATGGCGTCGCAGGCAGGGTCACTACCAACTACACTAATAGGCCGGTTTTTTGTTTAATACATATAACAAAAACAACTTAAGTGATTTCGAGTCTCTAATTTTGGAACCTCCTCTGTAACCCTTAAATAAAATGACCACAGCAAAAGTCATTTCATGTAACACTAGTAGACGCCCGCGACTCCGTCCGCGTGGACCGCAGTATAAACAAAATGTCGAAATTATCCGGGATAAAAAGTAGCCTAATGCCTATATCCTTTATCAGGCTCTAGACTCCCTGTGTGCCAAATTTCATTTAAATCAGTTCAGCAATTTTGGCGTGAAAGTGAGACGGACAGACAGAGTTACTTTCGGATTTACCTAATATTAATAAGTCGATTTACTCACGATTTTAGAAATCTGGTCCTATCCTCTTCAAGAATATAAATATCTTTGATGGCTGATCACAGATAATAAACTTAACTAGATACGTCATTAATATTATTACTACAGTAATAATTACACAGTTATTTTTATCTCGGATGTCAAGGCAAAAAGGAAACGGACAAGATCACCTTAGCAAATACCTACCGAGTGTGTACTTTGGACGTGTCGTCAAGTTATTAATCTAGCTTTTGTAGAGTGTTTAATCTGGCATATCTAAAGGTATATTAATCACATACATTTGTACTTGTACCAAACTTGTACATCTCAAGTATACCCTCAAAATTGGTCAGAAGTGGCACCATGTGGTTCTATCGGCCCTTGGTGCTCTCATCATCATCATCATCGTCATCAGCCTATTGCAGTCCACTGCTGGACACAGGCCTCCCCCAGGGCACGCCACAAGACTGCCATGGGGGGTATTTGCCCATAATCACCACGCTGGGCAGGCGGGTTGGTGACCGCAGTTTGCATTTTGGACTATGTTGTCAACACAGGAGGCGCTGCTGCCCACCTCCCGGAAACCCTTAATCGCCTCGTACGATACCCATGGATGTTATATAACACTGCAATGCGTGGCATGATCAATCAGTCAATTACAGTTAAAAAAAATTATAATAAGATGTAATATTTATGTCCTGTAAATATGTCAAATAAATAAATAAATTATACAAAAAAAATGTATCTACCTACATATTATCTTGCATTATCAATAGTCGTACGTCATTTAAGTATAACTCGTACAGGGCGTATAAAGAACGCACCCACAAAAATACAGTTGCCGCGTCACACTACCGACATATATCAGCCGTGTTGGTTACGAGCGAGCGCGCCAGGGCCCGGCGTGCGGCGTGCGGTGCGGTGTGGTATAGTGTAGTGCAGTCGGCAGGGACTGGTGCTCTGCCTACCCCATAAGGGATAAAGGCGTGATTATATGTATGTATGTACATACATATATACCTAGACATGGCTGTGCTGGGTTCCCGAGATGGGATAGCAAGAAAGTAGTTACTAGTAAAGTTATTAAGTATGTATACCTATATTTAACCGTTCCTTGTGGTTCTATCGGCCCTTGGTGCTCTGCCTACCCCGTAAGGGATAAAGGCGTGATTATATGTATATATGTACTTAACCGTTATGTTACTACTAGACAAAGTAACAAAATCATACTCAAAGGCGACAAACCATTTGGGCTCTACCGAATAAACATTCCGGGTGTAAAAAGACAACGTTCAACAAAAGTTCTTTTAATACCTCGTATTCTTTGTAACATCACTATCCTTTTTTTCTATGGAAGCACCCCTGGGAAACCACTGGTTTCCGAGATATTAAGATCCAAAGTTACATTAATATTATCATTTTTTTACATAAATCCATCTAAAATCGGTTAACAAACATTTTTTTAAATAAGTTACCATGTCAAAATGTTATGTTAGTTTTGTAGGTACATTTGCACTTTGCGCATCAAACAAATACATTGCTTGCAATAAAATGACAGTATTTTTACATAATTTTTTTGTCGTTTCCCAGGGTTGGCTCCATAGAAGAAAATGATCGTAACCTTACAAAGAATACGAGGTATTTAAAAACATTGTTGTCTTTTTACACCCTGTATATACCCAATGGCAGTAGCCTTGAGGCGTGCTCTGTTGGAGGGCTACGTCCAGCAGTAGACTGCTATAGGCTGAAGACGAAGACGACATACATAGCTATAGCCGGGTATAGCTCCTGCACTATCTAGCGCCTATATGTCTATGCAAATAACTGTTATGTTAATACAGTATGCCGTTAGTTACACACAAGTTACGTCCATCCGTCTACTGCGTGGGCGCAGAAAAACGGTTGAGTACGTACGATTGATTTGAGTAGGTAGGATAGGTGTTTCCTAGGATATTAATTTCCTTGTTCTTTTTGTTTATTGTACACATTTAATAAAAGACAGTTATAAATAGGTATAGAACAAAGGTTTTCTATTTGTAAATAAAATCTTTGTCTTTCCTTTTTTCCTTGCTATAGTTTCCCTTAGCTTTAATCTTAGTATGTAGCATTTTAAATAAGGTTTTCCATTTATAGGTACCTACTATATTCGTCCTGTGCTGATGCGTGGCTTCACTAGAATACTCGTACATCAGCTGCATCTCCTTCCGTGCATGTCGTAAGAGTCGACTAAGGAACTCGGGGGCGTTCTCTCAGGCGATGAGCTAGCAACTTGTCACTGATCCTTCACACCTGTCTCAGCTATGCTAAACGTGACTGTGGGATTTCCTTTACGATCCGGCTAACCTATTTTGGGAGCACAGCCATGTATAAATGTATGTATATATTAAATACACCCCCATTTGCCCATAGTCACCACGCTGGGCAGGCGGGTTGGTGACCGCAATGTGATTATCGGACTATGTTGTCAACACGGGAGGCGCTACTGCCCGCCTCCCAGACTCCCAGAAATTAATCGCCTCTTACGATACCCACCGGCAGACATGGGGTTATTCTACTCTGCCCGCCTACACCACACAGTATTCTAAACATGGTATTAATTGCATTGCTAAATACCAAAGATACGTTAAGATATGGAACGCTCATTACAGCGTGACGCACCGGTAGTACGAGTATAACTGTTCTTTATTTACGCGGTGACCGGAACTGTGGGCGTACGCTGTGACTGATTGGTTTTAATATTGATTTTTAGATATGTATCTAATTTTATAAGTCGTTAATTATCCGAATGGTGCATTTACGCCTTAATTTAATAGAAAACTGGAGAAACTTCGGTAAACTAACAAGCAACCGTAAAATAAGTGAATTTTTAAAAGATCATCTTTTTTATGTAATGATTTCTTCGATGCTGCTATGGGAGTGGAAACCAACTAATACATGGTCATGTATCGGTATATTTTATTGTCGGTTTGGCCCACGTTGCGATAGTTGGATAATTCAGTAGCCAAAACGGGTTCTCGCATTTGAGTTTAATATAAGAGATATCACTAGATTCGTCTTGATCTGAGTGACACTGAGTCACAAAAATTTTTACACAGTCGGGCATTAACGTATAAAGAACAACAGACGTAATGCTGTCACTGCACAGATTGAAGCACCGAAATGGCGGCGCGTTGGGCATATGTGCGTATTTTCCGGTAGGCGCCGAGCTTACTTAGTTTGTATGGGTGTGTGAATGACGCGTCAATACACATCCCTACTCCATGGAATATCGTTGCCGAGCTTACTATTAATGCTTCACTCTGTGTAGTCACAACACTCTGTCCGTTATTCTTCATACGTTCATGGAGTCGGGTTAATGTTGTAAATGAGGTTATTAAACGCAATATGTTTTGATACGTTACAATTAGCCTGTATTGTGTAACAGAGAGCGAACAAGAGCGTCTCGTAAATGTGGGCCGGTAGGTATCTGCCTACTTTCACTTGCACACTTGTTGAATTTTTCGCCAGTTTTGAGCCGAAATGTGGAGTTAAATTCGGTAACGTGTGATTTAAAAGAAAGTGGTATGTACGGCTTTTGCTGCTTTTGTTCTCTGACGATTATATCTATACCATATGGGTGTGTTCCCAAAGTGAGTAGGTATATAAGAGGAGGTTTGAAAGTTGCGCCGATCACAGACAAGTTACGAAATAACCGTCTGTCTTGGTACGGGCATGTAAACGGGACGGGATGAAAGGCATATTTTATAGAGAGCGTTGTGCATGAATGTGGATGGATATAAAGGAAGAGGTAGACCAAAGAAGTGGTGGATGGACTGTGTGAGAGAGGATATTCGTGTACTGGGAGTGAGCAATGAGATGACAGATAATAGGGATGAATAGAAAAAGGGTACATATTGCGCCGACCCCAAATAAATGGGAACAGGGCAGAAAGATGATGACATGGCTGTCTTCCCAAAATGGGGTGGCAAGAATGCTGATCCTGCTGATTAGGAAGAAAAGCAGATGTAAAAAAAAGATTAGCGACAACTTTCTAGCTTATCGCCTGAGAGAACGCCCCTGAGTTCCTTAGTCGACTTTTACGACATGCACGGAAGGAGGATGCAGCCGATGTATTCTAGTGAAACCCCACATCAGCACAGGGCTCTAGTCAAGCCCTGCATTAGCACAGGGTTCTAATGAATACCCGCAAGGTTTCTAGTGCAGCCCGCTTTAATACAGGGTTCAAGTAAATTCTTGCATCATGACCAGACTCTTGTAAAGCCCCGAATCTGCACAGGGCTTTTGTCAAACCCCGAATAAGCAGCACAGAACTTAAAATAAGCCTCACATCAGTACGGGATTCTAGCAAAGCATAGACAACTTACCAGCATGGGTATATTCGGCACCACCACAGCGTCGTCATCGAAGCCCTTGCTCAGCTCCGGTTTGAAGGTATACGTCCTCTTGTACTGGAAGGAGAGCGTTCCGTTCTCGTTGTCCACTATCTGCACCTTCTCCCACTCCTCACTGGAACCAAGAGATAGCGTTATTAGTGATTGATTGGTGTAGATGGTAGTGACTCTGCCTGTGACACTACAGGTCCTGGGTTCGAATCCCAGTAGGTGCAAATGGTGATGATCTCCGACCGTATTTCGGCCAAGGCAACCAATCTCTACGAAGATTGGCCAGGTACGCGGGAGATATTATGGTGCACAAGTGTGTGCGCAAACACAGATGCAAATATTGATGTGATGAATATCGTTATTTGTTTCCGAGTCATGGATAGGTACCCACGACACAAGACCTTAAGGATCTTAGTGTGGGAAAGGTGTGGGACTAAGTTAATGTATTGTGAAGTGTGTGAATAATTATTATTGAAAAAAAACCCCAGAACACATAAAGAATGAATAAATTGTTAAGTTATATAGGTATAATTAAAGATTGTTCTATTAAAAATAATCCTAGGTAAAAGCATTATTATAAGTAAGTACCATGAACGTATACAAAATAACGGAAAGAGTGTTGTGACTACACAGAGTGAAGCATTCATAGTAAGCTCGGCAACGATATTCCATGGAGTAGGGATGTGTATTGACGCATTATCCACCCACGCATACAAACCATAGTAAGCTCGGCGCCTACTGGAAAATACGCACACATGCCCAACGTGACGCCATTTCGGTGCTTCAATCTGTGCGTGCAGTGACAGCATTACGTCCGTTGTTCTTTATACGTTCATGGTAAGTACCTAAATTATAAATAAACATAATAGATATAATTTCTTAAGTAGGTAATATCCTTAGGTCATATGTAAGTATTATTACTTAATGAATACCTACTTATTAAGTAAAAAATTATAACATACTCGTAGGTATATTAATTAAAGTACTAAGTTCATTTATGGAGGAAGCAATGAAACGAGTCGTTGTATTTCCCATTCTCATACAGGTTGTAACAAAAGGGGTAAGTTACCTCCTTCTGTTACACCCTGTATAATATAAGTTAGTTATCTTGAATAACATATCCACGTGAATATAGCTATCGCTATAAATCTTATCTTACTAATATTACAAACGCGAAAGTTTGTGAGATGTTTGTTACTTTACTCTTTCACGTAAAAACTGCTGGAGCGATTTTAATAAAATTTGGTATGGAGTTAGCCGACACCCTGGATTAACACATGGGCTACTAATAATATTTTTATCCCGGATAATTTCATTTGACATTTTGTTTTTTCTGCAGCCCACGCGGACGAAGTCGCGGGCCTCCACTAGTACGAGTACACAATAATGTGCTTGCCGGTGACCTGGCTGATGCTAACAAAATCTTAGTACCTACCATAATGTACCGATGATATTAATTTCATGTACAGATTTTAATGTTCTAAATAGAGAGTGCACCTGTGTTCGCGCACATACTCGTGCACTATAATATCTCCTGCGCACCTGCCTATCTCCGTAGATACAGGTATACAGGGTGTAACAGAAAGGGTATGTTAAGCGAAAACCTATGTAAATAGCCCACTATAGAGAACAAATTTCCAAAATTTGAAACTCGAAATCGCATGTTTATTTTTCAAGATTGTATGAACATTCTTGAGTTTTATAGAAATTCTATCCATACTATCTGGAAAAATTAACATGTGATTTCGAGTCTGAAATTTTCTGGGTTCGCAAGGTTCCTTTTAGTGGGCTATTTACATAGCTCTTCGCTTAATATACCCTTTTTGTTCTGTATATAAGTATCACATTGCATATCCACACTAAATCTAGCCTTCTAGGTCTTACAAAGAGCTAGATCATGCGACATCGCGTGTCGTTAAGTATTTACTTACAGACAACATTACCTTTGTATTTATCTATTGTGCATAATATTTCTAAGGATACACCAATAGCTACTCCTATACGTACTGGAGGTACTGCATTTGTGCAAGGATAAACAATCAAGTAATATACATAAATACATACATATAATCACGCCTTTATCCCTTACGGGATAGGCAGAGCACCAAGGGCAGATAGAACCACATGGTGCCACTTCTGACCAATTTTGAGGGTATAGTTGAGATGTACAAGTTCGGTTAGTAGTAACATCCAAATCTCAACGTGTTTTGACAAAGCATTAAGGCTCGAGCACATCGGATGCGTATGCGTACACGTACCTCTGAGTTTAATGTATAGAACTGTCACCGCTTGACGTCTATGCTTACGTCTACGCATACGCATCTAGTCTGCCCGTGCCTATATAGTTCCATGCATTACAACTCAGAGGTACGTATACGTCTACGCTTACGTGCACGCACACGCATCCGGTGTGCTCGAGCCTTTAATCTAAATAAAATAAAACTAGTTTTATAGAGGAAAATGACGAGATATTCAAATAATAACATGAATAATTAATATCGAATAATAATCAATAATTGGTACTGAGAACAACGTAAAATAACGTGTGTGGACGAATTGATAATTAATTTGATTTATCCTTGGCCCCTTGGGTTAATCGAATTTTAATTAGTCGCTATTAAAGATGGCGTCTTTGAAAATAACTTATTTCTAATTTAAAGATAGCGCCTTTAAATGTAACTTGATACTATTGTGTTTAGCCTTCCCACTCATCATCAGTCCACTGCTGGACCATCTATTGCAGTTAGAGATGGGCAACTTCTGAGAAGATTGAGAAATTACCGGTAAGTTTCCGTATCTTCTCATTTTGGTGAGAAGATAAAATATTATTAAAAAATATTACTTTATTCATCAAAGATGCGTTTAAAATTGAAGTAGAATGCATTTTAGGCTACACACAAACATTGCCTACCTGGCGCACGTGCGATCAATAAAGTTTTTATCTTTAGAAGTTTACCGCATGAGATCTTTTGTACGTGGGTTTCTATTGTTCTTCGTAGAATTTTGTTACAGTCTCGTATTCAAGTTTTCTGGGAAACTATTCGACCCTCATTAGTACGAAGCAGCTGTTTTATGACACTATGTGCTCAAACATGTCTTTTACTTCAGTCTGTTATTAGTCTTCTGATAGTCTACTGCTGTGCCGTATGTCTTGAAGGATACTGTTTCGATCACGCTTGTTTATTGGACTCTGATTCTCATTTATACGACGACTTGGCTTGTTAAATTGTTACTGTGACTGTTATCTGTGATTTGGACTATCAAAACCGGACACTGGTGAATACTTCTTGATTCGTAAGTACTTTTTATTTTATTATTTTAACATTTAGCAGACATTTAGAATATAACATAGAATCCTGTTGGTACTGTTACGACCGGGGAGTTTACCCATTAGCTCACTAGATGTCGCTAGTAGCAGAATAGAATGCAATATCGTTTACTAGCATGTTCTGTTGTAGTCTCGGCGTGTTTAGTTTAAGTGTTGTTGAATGAACGCCCGAGAACGTTCCAGGCTTGCCCGGATAACATACGGGGTTTTTGTAGATGGGTCGCTCGGGTATATTCCCGAATTTTCGGGACCGAACGTCGAGCCGTATAAATACGGCGGATCTCGGCCGACGGAGTCAGTCTTAGTTCAATCTTTGAATAAGATTGGAAGCTAAATAAGCTAAGGAAAACGATACCAGCGATAGTGTATAGTGAAGAAGTTTACAGTGAACTATTGGAAGTGTCTTGTACTAGAGTTATAGTGATAAGTGCTGGAATTTTGTAACCTGCTCCACCTAATATAGAGTTCTAACACCTACGCTTACCTTTTAATCGGCAGCTCCGAATCACCCGTACCCAGTACGTAACAGTACCTTTGATTCTTCTTTATTTTGCAATCAATAAATGTTTTATTTTCATTATTTTTGTAAATAATCTGTACTCATTCTAATAGAGAATAGATTTTATTGTACAAAATATATAGGTATTTATTCTAACCATATTCTAATTGCTCGTAATTTTTTATTTTCTATGTATTGTATGATCTTGTAAATTTATTTTTTGGGCAAATTCTTAGACTAAGATGCAAGAAATGTGCGTTTTTTACTAAGCTCAGTGTACTTGTATCCGTATTTACGATTATTAAACTGGATTATTGGTTAAGTTTTATGTAAGTGAAACACACTCATAACGAAATCGCAGAAACTACGTTATATTTGAAGATGCAGTTTGGCAGGGATGTAGTTTAGAGATAGGGGAGAGATTTCATTGGAATGAAGTTTTTAAAAGGTGTATGTGTGTCTATGGTTTTCAGTACTTGAAATATCTGGCTAGGTAATTTTATATGGGGTACCGGTTGGTCTCTTCCGTTTATTTTATTCTGTTTATTTTATTTTGTTTATGCTTTTTTTTCTTATTCCAAATTTTTGTTACTTATTTAATGCCTAACTTTATGCCTAACTGTTTTTTATTTATAAAGACTAAGTGTAAGAAATCCCGGCGGATACTGAAAAACAGCATTAATGCTGAGGCTCCGACCATTTCAAAACTATACTAAATTATATTACTCTTAACATAAGCAGCAAATTTGTTACTTTTGAATAAAGTTCTTTTTATTTATTTATTTATTATTAAGGGAAATTCGAGGTGAAACCAGGGTCTGATTGTTTCGTCAACTTTTTTGCAACCATGAATGTAACTAATATTCTTATGTTTAAAAATTTGCCCAAAAATAAATTTACAAGATCATACAATACATAGAAAATAAAAAATTACGAGCAATTAGAATATGGTTAGAATAAATACCTATATATTTTGTACAATAAAATCTATTCTCTATTAGAATGAGTACAGATTATTTACAAAAATAATGAAAATAAAACATTTATTGATTGCAAAATAAAGAAGAATCAAAGGTACTGTTACGTACTGGGTACGTGTGATTCGGAGCTGCCGATTAAAAGGTAAGCGTAGGTGTTAGAACTCTATATTAGGTGGAGCAGGTTACAAAATTCCAGCACTTATCACTATAACTCTAGTACAAGACACTTCCAATAGTTCACTGTAAACTTCTTCACTATACACTATCGCTGGTATCGTTTTCCTTAGCTTATTTAGCTTCCAATCTTATTCAAAGATTGAACTAAGACTGACTCCGTCGGCCGAGATCCGCCGTATTTATACGGCTCGACGTTCGGTCCCGAACATTCGGGAATATACCCGAGCGACCCATCTACAAAAACCCCGTATGTTATCCGGGCAAGCCTGGAACGTTCTCGGGCGTTCATTCAAGCGACATCTAGTGAGCTAATGGGTAAACTCCCCGGTCGTAACAGTACCAACAGGATTCTATGTTATATTCGAAATGTCTGCAAAATGTTAAAATAATAAAATAAAAAGTACTTACGAATCAAGAAGTATTCACCAGTGTCCGGTTTTGATAGTCCAAATCACAGATAACAGTCACAGTAACAATTTAACAAGCCAAGTCGTCGTATAAATGAGAATCAGAGTCCAATAAACAAGCGTGATCGAAACAGTATCCTTCAAGACATACGGCACAGCAGTAGACTATCAGAAGACTAATAACAGACTGAAGTAAAAGACATGTTTGAGCACATAGTGTCATAAAACAGCTGCTTCGTACTAATGAGGGTCGAATAGTTTCCCAGAAAACTTGAATACGAGACTGTAACAAAATTCTACGAAGAACAATAGAAACCCACGTACAAAAGATCTCATGCGGTAAACTTCTAAAGATAAAAACTTTATTGATCGCACGTGCGCCAGGTAGGCAATGTTTGTGTGTAGCCTAAAATGCATTCTACTTCAATTTTAAACGCATCTTTGATGAATAAAGTAATATTTTTTAATAATATTTTATCTTCTCACCAAAATGAGAAGATACGGAAACTTACCGGTAATTTCTCAATCTTCTCAGAAGTTGCCCATCTCTAATTGCAGTCCACTGCTGGACGTAGGCCTCCCCTAGGGCACGCCACAAGACTGCCATGGGGGTATTTGTCCATAGTCACCACGCTGGGCAGGCGGGTTGGTGACCGCAGTTTGTATTTTAGACTATGTTGTCACCACGGGAGGCGCTGCTGCCCACCACCCGGAAACCCTTAATCGCCTCGTACGATACCCACGGGCAGACATGGGGTGGTACGAATTCTACTCTGCCGGCACGACGCAGCCTTCCTACTAATCTTACAAATATTATAAATGCAAAAGTTTGTGAGGATGGATGAATGTGTTTGTTACTCTTTCATACAGAAACTACTGAACGGATTTTGATAAAACTTGCTTATACATCGAGAGTCGACTGAGCAACTCGAGAGGGTAATCGCGTTATTGTTGAACTTATTTGCCGAAACTAACACAACCAATTTGTATCGCGCTAAATTTTGATGATGAAATTCTGTGAAGGTGTGAGGTGGAATGGTAAGTACATGTTGTCATTTAGCGCCCTTCCCTCAGGGGGGTTCACTCAGGCGATCAGCTAGCAACTTGTCACTGACATATCTGTCGGCTTTTGTTGCAGTGTTCAGTGATAAACAAACCAATTAATTATGCAATCACAACACAAAAACATGCCCGAACGAGGAACCGAACTCGCAACCTCTGGCTCGCCAACCGGTTGGCAGTCAATCCGCGAGACCTTCACCATTGTTGAAGGTGATCATCTTCAGGTAAACTATTTAACCTTCGTCATGTAACTGTGATATACTTGCTCAGCCTGTTTTAAGCGATTTTTAATTAAAGATTGATTAAATTTCGAGCGAGAATGTTACTCGTAAAAAAAACGGCTGGAGCGGTTTTAATAATAAAATTTGGTATGGAGTTAGCTGACACCCTGGATTAGCACATAGGATACTTTTTATCCCGGTAAAATATTTTTATCCCGGATAATTTCGACATTTTGTTTTTTCTGCAGTCCACACGGACGAAGTCGCAGCCGTCCACTAGTAATAATACAATATTATTAGTCAAGCGGATCAGTAAGGAGATTCCTTACAGCTTATGGCATATCATACATACATTAGTCACTTAGTCACAGTGAAGTCGTGACTATGACTAAGTGCCAGTAACAAACAGAAACATGTTCTGTCTGAGTCATGATATGATATGATGAGCTTAAGTTTTCTTGGTATTTAATTGTATAAGTAATTGCTGTATTGTATTTGTGCAAAGTTTACATCCCACCCATATGTGCACCTGCGGGCTTATTGGCTATCTTTTTGACAGTTCATAGTGATGATCTCTCATTGAAACTTAATCAAATGGATGTGGCATAATGCCTTGCTTGAAGACAATTTGGCAACACCACACACATCTGACACAGCGACTGCGGTCGCCACCCCGCCTGCCCAGCGTGGTAACAATGGACAAAACCCTCCTGTGGCAGTAGCCCTGTGGCGTGCCCTGGGGGAGGCCTACGTCCAGCAGACTACAATAGGCTGAAGAAGAAGACACATATAGGTAGGTATACATGCCACATCTATTTATATTGTAAAGTTTCATTAAGTGATCATCACTATGAACTGTCAAATAAGATATCCAATACGGGGGCTGGATTGGACAGTAAGGATATAATGTTCCATAATAACAATAGTTATTCCACGATAGCTTACTCACGAGTATAGGTACGTCATAAGGGCCCCAACCCGTCCAAAACCGGCTTCGAGACTACTTAATAACTCTATCAACTTGTATAGTAATGGCAAATAGTAGTTCCTCGGTAGATTATAAATAAATAATATAGGTAGGTACTCATCATATCTACATCATCATTTCTACCCTTATCCCAGGTACAGGCCCGTGACCGGTATTTAACCCACGCCTTTCCGACTGAAAGGCGCACGTCTTAACCGTTGTGCTATTACCGCTATAAATCTGTCTAGGTACTGATATATATATATATTATTATAGTGTATAATAGCATACTTACGAATATACATAAGGCCCCAGCTCATCCAGCACAGGCTTCGAGCCATTATTAAGGAACTCGTCAGCGTTCGTGACATTATAAACGTACACGTTTATAAACGGACGCACGGGGGGATGCGCCCACCACTCGAACGTCATCGAGCCGGGGCGCAGCACCAGCTCCTGGAATAGGGGGAATTCGTCAGTGATGTAGATGGCCGATTGGTGTAGTCGGTAGCATGGTGAAGGTATAAAAGAGGAGGTGGGACTGAGTCGTGTGGCAATCGTGAGGCCATGACGTCATGATAGGGGCGGAGCTTCAGCGCCAGTGTAACGCAGTAGTAGTCGCGTCGGGGGACCGCTCTAATTTATTAGCCTAACGTTAGAAGCACACATTAAGAAGTCCTCAATCCCATTGTTATCTACACTAATATTATAAAGAGGAAAACTTTGTTTGTTTGGTTGTAATGAATAGGCTCAAAAACTACTGGACCGATTTCAAAAATTCTTTCACCGTTAGAATCCTTATTGGACCTGGATGAACATAGGTTATAAGAATTTCCCGATATTCCCACGGGAAGGCGACCAACGGGAATTCTATATTTTTTACGAAAACCGCTATACATATGAAGCTGAAATCGGGCATATATGTTCATTGGGGACAGCGAGGGAGGACTAAAAACGGATTTCCCGAAATTCCCACGGGAAGGGGACAAACGGGAATTCATAGTTTTTACGAAAACCGCTATACATATGAAGCTGAAATTGGGCATATATGTTCATTAGGGACTGCGAGGAAACACTAGAACGGATTTCCCGAAATTCCCACGGGAAGGAGACCAACGGGAATTATTTATTTTTTACGAAAACGGTTAAACATGTGAATCTGAAGTTGAGCATATATGTTTATTTGGGACCCCGAGGAAGCACTGGGAACGGATTTCCCGAAATTCCCACGGGAAGGGGACAAACGTGAATTAATTTTTTACGACAACCGCGATAACATATAGGCTACTTTTTACACTTAACATATAGGCTACTTTTTATTTTTTCTGTAGTCCACGCGGACGGAGTCGCGGGCGTCCACTATACAATTATAATTGTAATAGCTTACTTCACTTTAATTCTGAATACCTACTTACTTTAAAACATATTTTGTTTAGATAGGTGATTTTTTAAATACGAATGTTGTTATTAGATAGGAATCATTTGATTTAGGTAAGTATTTTTGAAGGTAAAAAGCGGTCCCCCGACGCGACAAAAATTAATGAAAAATTTCATACGTACGGTCAACAGCAGGCCAAGATAACCATTTGCAGTTCAAAATTATTATAGTCCGGGAGGTAGCGTTGCATTTTACAAAATAATTTCTGGTCGATTGATTAATGTCATAACGTACTTTTCATGGATAGTCATTGAGTAACTCGAACGTCAGCAGCTCCAGTAAGGGTGGGGAGAGAATTTCAAGTATGTCAAAAAAAAAATCCAAAAATTATTTCTGTTCGTCCGAAAATTTGCACATCAGTAGTTTTAACAATAATAATAATTATAGAAATCGTCAGCTGTGAAGAAAATGGCGGGTTGTACGTCAGCAGGTTATATATACCTATATAAAAATAATTATTTTCATTTCATTTCCGGTCGAATGAAACTGATACAGGTTATTCTTTATGCTATAAAAATGATAAAAAAAAGCCTCAGCAGATCTATCGATAGGGGTAAAATCGTCAGCAAGGGGATTATATGTGCCGAGCAGGTATTCAATCCGAGTATGCATTAACCTTGCTGACGATTTTACCCCTATCGATAGATCTGCTGAGGCTTTTTTTTATCATTTTTATAGCATAAAGAATAACCTGTATCAGTTTCATTCGACCGGAAATGAAATGAAAATAATTATTTTTAATATAGGTATATATAACCTGCTGACGTACAACCCGCCATTTTCTTCACAGCTGACGGTTTCTATAATTATTATTATTGTTAAAACTACTGATGTGCAAATTTTCGGACGAACAGAAATAATTTTTGGATTTTTTTTTTGACATTCTCTCCCCACTCGCCCCACCCTGAGTGCGCCTGCTGACGCTCAATTCAATTGATGTCCTCATCTAAACTATCAATTGCACTCAAAATCGATCGGCCTAAAATCACCATCAAAAATGCAACGCTACCTCCCGGACTATTAGCGGTTATGCCTCCGACATAAAGGTGGCACAAAGTCCCGAGTAGATAGTCTGACATGCTTTAGTTGGTACTTACGTAGTGTTAAAAGTTATTTTTTGCTTTTTATAGGGTTTAGCATTTTAAACCTTTTGTCATACATAATGATTGCGTACTTTTTTTGGGTCGGGGGTTTTTTAAATTTTTTATTTAATTTTTATTTCATGCTTTTTGAAGGAGCTCCTTCATTTTTCATTCTATCATTTAATTTCTTTTATTTTTCGCCGCGTAAAAAGTTTAGATGGGGTCGCTATATGCGATCTCGACCAAAGGAAGCTGTTTAACAATTCTCATGACAAACTGGCTTTGGGAGAATTGCAGAGATTAAGAAACAATAAAGATTAAACTTTGGTCATTCTAGATTTTCAGCAAAAATATAAATCGGTTTATCCGTTTCATTCCGGCATTCCAGGGTTTCATCCGCCACATCCCATTTCCAGCATCAGGTCCTTGTCAATTAGAAACATCAAGAGAACTAGTTAAGACAAATCCAACGAGCCCAAACTCGATGGGTTTACTAAAAGGCAGTCCAGGGTTACGTCTCCTATCTTCGAGCCTAACAGCAGACCAGCTCCGTGATTCCAGAAGACATTAGTGTTTCAAATGTCAGATCCCACATATGCTTGCAAGCAAACTGAGCGTGTAACATTCCTATCACACCTAACAAACGATCTGATGACCTTGAAGACCTGAACCGATTTCCACCAAACATAGCTAAGAACACTCTCGACTGATATACCTTTCAAACAAAAAAAAACCGCATTAAAATCGGATCATCCGTTTGGGAGCTACGATGCCACAGACAGACACATACACATTTACACACACACACAAACAGACACACACACACAGACACGTCAAACTTATAACACCCCGTCGTTTTTGCGTCGGGGGTTAAAAATAGATGAGCGTCGTACATCCGCAGTGGGTTCTTTTCTTAGGCTACTCGTATGTCTGCCACATGATAGGTCCTGGGTTGAAATCCCGGTAGGTAACAAACATTATTTCATTCTTTCAGCCATGTATACATATAATGTATGTATGTATAAACAACAAGTAAGCGAGGGACTACGTCGAATTATATTGGAGAAAACACGATAGTGAAATACGGGGCTTTTTAGACAATGTACCTACTCGTTACATCGCCTGGTATCCACGTTCATTGTCGCAACACTACCACCAATAGCAGTAAATACATAATCATCTATTAAAACAAACGTTTTTCGGTAACGAACTTGTATCCATTCGATATCGAGAAATAATATTACTTTGTCTAAGGCCCCGGTAATAAAAATAACAAACATTGTTATCCTAAGTAAAAGACTTCAACGCGTTGCACGGTCCGTTGTTTTAAAACTTTAATATACTGGGTGTAAAGAGACAACTTTGTACTTATGTCAAAAAAGTTATAATATTAATGTCACTTTGGACCTCAATATCATGGAAACCCGTGGTTTCCCATGGGTGCTTCCATAGAAAAAAATTATCGTAAAGATCTTGCAAAGAATACGAGGTATTAAAAAAACATTGTTGTCTTTTTACACCCTGTATACATACATACATATGCCTATACGCACGGCTGTGTCCTCGAGCCAGAATTGCAGGAACACGAAAGATATCCCACAGCCACGCTTAGTGTATCGACGACAGATGTAAGCGATTAGTGAGAAGGTTGCTAGCTTATCGCCTGAGAGAATACCATATAGGTAGAGCCTACAAAAGATATAGTATGACTTGTAAATATATTTTGAGTGAACTATACAACTTTGTGGTCAAAATCATGGAGTAAATATCACGAAGAGGTGTTCCAAATTCTGTTCAAATAACATGATATTGAACGCTTGAGCTCTGCATCTTCATAGCACATGTTTCATATCGGTTAATTTATTTTGACTTGAAACTGGATAGGTAAAAAGAAACAATTTTAACTTTTATATTTACAGGTGATTTTTGGTCGTCAACGTTCCCGAAAACTACGAAATCTCCTCATCATTACGATCATTTATCTCCATGGGAAGTGTCTGATTTCCAAAATATTAAATAGACTGCGTTTTTCTGCATAAATGCATATTGACGCGTGTAGCAAGATTTTTCACGAGAAATAATTAATATCTATCTATGAAAAAACTAGCATAAACACTGGACACTATAAATTCACTATAAAAAATGGTAAGAGCACTGACACGCGGAATGCAGAGGTCGTGGGTTCGATTCCCACCCGGGTGAGGAATTTTTTCCATTTCTTTATTAATAATTTTATACTATAAATTTCGCCCGAAAAAGTAATTTTAAAAAAACAAAAAATATTATACCTATATATATATATATATATCTTTATTCTTTATTGTATAACTTATTTGATGTATAGAGTACGTACCCTTCGTTAAGGGTGGCAACGAAAAAACCTGTATAGGTATCACACAATGGCAGAGGGAAAGTCACGTTCACCGAAAAAAACGTTAGCCGCGCGAAATAAATCATATTGCGCCGATCCCATAAACAATTGGATAAGGAATAGATGCCCCTATACCTAGCTGTAACCTTATGACGTGCCCTGGGGGAGGCCTACGTCCAGCAGTGAACAGCTATATGCTTGTGGAGTAGTGAAAAGGGAAGCGCTTCCGGCTCCACCGGGCCACTAGTTATTGTTTGGCCCATACATAATATATTCCAATCAATGTGAGAAACTTCGATATAGCTGTAGCGGAGCCTTCTATCGGATGCAGGAGGGAACCACAATCGAATGCAAAATCCTAGAACGCGATATCGAAGTTTCTCACAATGATTGGAATGGATACATGGGCCAAACAACGACTAGTGGCCCGGTGGGGTCGGAAGCGCTTCCTTTTTCACCGTCTCCACATAGCGTTCTAGGATTTCTATGGTTCTGTTTGCGTCCTGTAGATGGCTCTGCTAAAGGCTGATTAATAATAACATATCCAGATAACATTTGCTTCACAATCATAACCGCAAGTAGCTCCTAAATCTTACGTAAATACACTATGGCACTTGGCCTACAAATGCTAAGTATTCAGATGTTAGCCTTTTCGCAAGCGCACCTTTGCCTACTCGCTTGTAATTTTACACAACGCGTTGTTAACTATGCAGAATTGTAGATAAATAATTTTGTTTATTATTAGAAATGAGTATACTTTAATAGGGAATTCTTTTAATAATATGAACTAGTTGACTCCCGAGACTTAATCCGCATGAACTATGTACCATACTCATGGAGAAGAAATAAAAGAGGAGTAGCGGCTAAGTATATTTTCATACAAAAATAGTGTGCCGCGAAGCGGGGGTGAAGTATGGGACGAGGGGAGCATTGAACACTGTAGCCCTGCCCATTTACATAGAAAACATAGAAACCACCTTGTAGTGACTAGTCAAACTACTTGCTCATTATTATATGGTTCAAGATTGTTTTACTAGTGCAATTTCTCATCACTAGATGGCAATATTACACTACGTTTTAGTAAAAAAAAGTACCTTGGTAAAAGTGCTAGTGTCTTTGTAATTTTAATACGGTAACATTTCGGAGCACAAGCGTGTGGTTACAGCTACTGCGTTACACTGGCCCTGAAGCTCCGCTCCTATCATGACGTCATGGCCTCACGATTGCCACACGAGTCAGTTCATAGTCCCACCTCCTCTTTTATACCTTATTCATGACCATACTATATCTCGGCGGGTGGCTTGTGTGACCTTATCTAATACCTAACTCCAAGTTCTAGCCTCAAGGTATGGTATTCTCATGTGTGAGCTACACAACTGTCAAGTTTCATCAAAATCCGTTCGATAGATTTAACGTGCATGAGTAACAAACATCTAAATATATTAACAAACATCTAAATATTACAAAATAAAACCTACATAGCCTGGAATTTTACTCTGAGGTAATCTCTACGGAGATTGGCCAGGTAGATAGATAGAATAGGTTGAGATGCAAACAGAGATGCACTCTCTATTCCGTCACTCTCATAGTCCGATGGGACGGAAAGCCGACACGACCGGAGAGAGATCAGGCGCAGGACCAACGGTTTACGTGCTTTCCGAAGCACGAGCTAAGTGACAATTAATCGTACCTACGGGGTGATGTAAAAGTCTTTAGGTACTACGAGACCTTAAAGACCTTAAATAGATAGCCATCGACAGTTTTTCGCGCAGCCATGGAAATTAAGCCATCTATCCTCCACAATGCAATAAACTGGAGGTCGCAATACTGACACAATCTCGGAATTACGTTTTTATTGTAAAACTTAATGGTTTTAAACTCACGAGGTAGGTCAAGGTTAAACCATAGAATCTAAAGCCGGCCATAGACGGACTGCTTAGAGCGGTCGGCGCCAACAGCTTCAAGCGGTCGCTGTTGGGAGATACCTATTATGCAGTTTCAATACAAAATTTACATTCTCAATACACGGACCGCTCAAGCTGTTCGTTTGCAGTCGCAGCTAAAAATGCAGTCAGCGTCCTGTCGAATTTTGCCGTGCTGCCGGCTGCAAATAGCTACTCGACCCGCCGTACACGAACCGCCTGGAGCGGCCCGTTCTGACTGCTCGCCGATTCCTCTTCTCCGCGCCCCGCAACCCGAGAGCAGCAGAGCAGTCCGTGTTGCGGTCGGACACGACTTCACTACAATCGCACAAGGACTGCTTGAAGCATTCGGACTGAAGTCGCCTCCAACCGCAACACGACTGCTCTCATGTGGTCGGTCTCAACTGCTATAAGCAGTCCATCTATGGTGGGCCTTAGTAACACTAGTAGACGTCAGTGACTTCTTCCGCGTTATCTCTATTAGATAGACTATGTGGCTGGAAGATCTCATTCGCGAATTTAAAATCCTGCAGTTCTGAACTTAAAAGAATTTCGACAGACGCGAGTCAAGTACCTTTTCTGTGTATAATCCATGTAGAATCTTATTACAGATCTTAAAAAACATTAATTTAATTAAAACTAGCGGCCGCTTGAGAGTGCATTACTCCCGTGCGAAGCCGGGGCGGGTTCCTAGTTATATATTATAAACCTTCCTCGTGAATCACTCTATCTATTTATAAAAAAACCGCATCAAAATCCGTTCCCTAGTTTGAAAGATCTAAGCATACATAGGGACGGACAGACAGCGGGAAGCGACTTTGTTTTATAACATATAGTGATGTACTACGAGTGTGACTATGTTAATCGGGGTGAAAGGGTAATATAGTAATTATCATATTTAATTACCTACAAACACCTATTTTTGAGTTTTATGAGTAATTTCAAGGCCAATTTGCGAAATTAGTTTTGCAAAATTTAATTACTTTATGTGTATTACTATATCGTTATTATTTAGAACTAGTGGACGCCCGCGACTCCGTCCGCGTCGACTACAAAAAAAAAACAAAATGTCTAAATTATCCGGGATAAAAACATTTTCCCGGGATAAAAAGTAGCCTATATGTTAAGTGGGACCCGTCACAATATATTCCTGAAAACTGCATCGAAATCGGTTCAGCCGTTTCTGACATTAGCATGCACAAACGCACAGACAAACCGACAAACAGACAAAAATTCCAAAAATCATTGTTTTGGGTACTATTGCGTTGTTAAAGGTCTTCTATAATATTTTTTCTATGTATAGATAAACTGTTGAATCTTTAGCAATAATATTTTAATAATGTTTCAAGAGTATTATAACAATTATATTATAGGCATTCGGTGCATTCACCTAAGTTACTAAAAATACCATATGTTGTATCTCTACATGTTATAAAACAAAGTCGATTCCCGCTGTTTGTCTGTCCCTATTTATAAGATCTTTAAAACTACTCAACAGATTTTGATGCGATTTTTTAATAGATAGAGTGATTCGAGAGGAAGGTTTATGTGTATAACTAGGGTGTAATGCCCTTTTACAGTTGTACTCTATACATTAGTATTAGACTCGGCAGCTCAGTGGTTAGAGCAACTAGCACGGTATGCAGAGGTCGTGGGTTCGATTCCCACTCGGGTGACGAATTTTTTCCATTTCTTTGTTAATAATTTTATAACATTAGTATTATAAAAGACTATACTATACGCCAACCGTCGTGGCACGCGCTGTCATATAACGTTTTAAGACTGCGCGTGCCGCAACGGTTGGCGTATACTATAGTGTAAAGACCAAATTTTTTTTCCGGTAAAATTATCTTCCTCTATGCTGCTCTGGGAGAGAAAAAAACGCATAATACTATAGCTGCTTCTCTTCCCGGGCATACTGTACAAGTCAGTAGAGGGACAAGAGGGTTTTGGTGTTTTGTAGGCGAAGGGCTGACCACCTGTCACTACTAACCGAACTTGTACATCTCAACAATGCAATAAATGAATCTAATCTAATCTAACTATATCCTCAAAATTGGTCAAAAGTGGCACCATGTGTTCTATCGGCCCTTGGTGCTCTGCCTACCTTGTAAGGGATAAATGCGTGATTATATGTATGTATGTATTATTTTCATGTATTTCCGCATTGCTTCACGTCTCGTCGTTGAGCAGTCTTGGCACAGTCTATTGCGGTCGAAGCACTGACCGTAGACATAATCAACCTTTAGACTGTTTTTGTCTATGTCGTCATGTAGAAAAAAATCGGCCAAGTGCGAGTTGAACTCGCATAATGAGGGTCCTTACCAAGAATTGTTAGTTTTTCCCGTAATCTACAAGTAAATAATTTATATATTTTTTTCAGTATTTTAGGCTCAGTAGTTTCAGTGATGAGGGAGAAGAATTCATATAAGAGTAGTAAATTTTCGTGTTCTTTCTTGAGTAAAATCTTTTCTGTTTTTACTGTAGTGTAGTGTAGTGTAAGAATAAAATCAAAACTTCGAAAAAAAAAATATTTGTGATTCCCATAAAGAGTCCTTTTATTCGGGTGTATAACATAGTATAATTTGAAAAGCTTTCATTAAAAAAAAATAGTTATTTACTTTCTACATCTGTGTTTAGATCACAGGATTACACTAACCTATTTTTCATCTGATCTGGTTCACTAGATTCATTCATTCATTCTTTGTACGGAACCCTGAAAAATCTTAGGATTAAAGTGTAAAGGTAACTAAAACCGCACTTTCGTTCATAATTGCGTTTACAGTTTTTGTGAATAACTTTTTTGATCGCAATAATTTCGTAACAAATAACATGACTACATTTTTAATATGAATAAATTATGCGACGCGACGCATCTTTTGTTCTCGACTTTTGTTATGTGCCTAAAGACACACAGACATGATGAATATCTATAAGCGTTCCGGTTTATTATCATTTGCATACGGAACCCTAATAAAAAATGGATAAAAGATTTGGGAACCATAAACATTTTAGAAAAAGATAATGCACCTAAAGCGGTGCTTACGATTCATTTATTTATGCGATTTGAATTATTTTCCGCGGAAAAAATTCCGAACTGCGTAAAAATTTTGCACCAGCGTCTCCCAAGCTCAAATGCTCAAGGCTTTAAAGCATACCATGGAAATATATATACATACGTAGGTATATACGAAAAACATAACCCTCCCTCAATCGCAGTCGAGGTATAAATAAATAAATAGTAACAAAAAACTCACATGATCTATGAACAGCCGCACCCATGTGCCGAAGAAGATTGCGCAGACGATGCCCAGTAGCAGCAGCACCACCGCCGAGCCCAGCACGAACCCTGGCAGAGAAGGTGGATCTATTAGAAAGATATATATAAGGTGTTTTCTAAATTATTATTAGTGATTTGCTTTTGACACGAAACTAGGTAGGTAAAAAGAAACAACTTACATTATGGGACCAACTCCGAAATAGTGAAAAAAATCAGCTGTTCCATACAATAATTACTGCTCTGAAATGTATGGAACAGCTGATTTTTTTTCCACTACGAGTGTTTCGGAGTTAGTCCCTTAGTAGTTAGTTAGTTGTTTCTTTTTCGTGTCTAAAGCAAATCACTAATTTTGAAAACACCTATGTGATATTTATACAATTTTACGAAAAAATAGGGTATATTTTACTAAGTATATTTTAAAATAACTTAAACCTACTATAGAAAATTAAATGTATGTATAAAGTTGCCATCTACCGGGAGGGTGCCCAGGAGGCTGGCAGCATTGCCACGTTGAATGGCAACACCTTATATTGTTGCTGTAGTGTTTCTAAAATTGGGGTAACCAGAACCGTAAAAAAGTCGAAAAGAGGCGGGTAGTAGTAGTCCACCATTTACAACGCGAGACTTAAAATAGGCTGACAGAAACGAGTAAGAAAATTGCATACTTTTGCCCATTTTTATATACTATAATGCGAGACGTAATAAAATAGTATTTAAATATAGTAGGTACTCCACTTATCTTTTATATTAACAGATACACGATAACTAACACACGTCTGTTCCCACCGAACGTTGTACCGCAAATGACTTTCTTGATTTCATTTCTGCCAAACATCAACTTCTATATCGAACTACCCTCAAAATTTTTAAGTATTATCTTGTTTTAGAAACTGCAATCTAAACCGACAAAGCCATATAAACAAGACGAGTAAATGTATTTCGCATATAAAAAAGAAGCAAATTCATTCATTCCTGACGCGAAAAATAATATTAGGTATACTGTTCTAATTTGTTTTATGGACAAAGAACCGGAAAGTTTTATAACAAGTTTTATTAAATACCGCATAATGCATCTTGTTTTGACTTAAAACAATAGTTAAGTGAGGTACTGTACGCGGAACAAACACGACACCCTGTAGGCTTTATTTAGCAAACACCCTGTATTATGATCGGCGTTTTGTTTTGCTTGCGTTTTGTTACAGGGTCACTTGTTTTGTGTTATTGTGGTGCTTTCCTGCGTTTGTGACGGTTTTTTTTTATTATTTTAACGGAGTTTATTTATAGGTATAATTATAACGATGTATTTTATTCTATTTTATTCTTTTATAACAATAAATCTATTCATACATATAAAAATTGTCCTGAATCACTAAGGGATCAACGCACAACTTAAACTAAACCGCTGGTCTGGGGCCCTAAAACTTGGTAAGTGTGTTCTTTGTATTACGCAGGCATCCGAAAAGAAAGGACTCTCCGAAATCCCTACGGGAACGGTAATTGAAAGTAGGGGCGGCCTAATTCCACTCTAATCCATGCCCTGGGGGGTGCCTACGTCCAGCAGTGGACTGCTATAGGCTGATGTGCACCGGAACAATATATCTGTTACGTGACAGCGTAACGTTAAGCGTTTAACGTTATATCACGTGTGATGCCGCAACCGTATCAAAGGGGACAAGTCGCGAATCCATTGTAGTCGATCATTCACGCATGATGTAGGTACAGTTGCCACAGTGAATCTTTATAATTATCACTAGTTTACGCCTATGTGTTATTCTGATGTATAAGCTATATACCTGGCAAGTTTCCTCAATATCCGTTTAGAAGTTTTTTCGTGAAAGAGCATCAAACATTAAGGAAAGAGTATGAACGTAACGCTTGGTACGTACTAATTTTTAAGCAAATTGCACGAATAGATAAACGTCGAATTTGACACAGAAATATTATGTGTTTTAACAAAATAATGTTTTGATTTGTCCATGATCCCAGAAATACCCTATGGCCGAGATTCGCTTACAAGGTGACACCCATCACATAGTTAAAGCATAAATACCTACACCGATATTTGTAACTAGAAAAACGAGTCGACTGTACCACCGCTCCCACCCAACAATACATTATTGGGTAACAGTTATTTTGTACAGATATAACCGTTATTTAACGTACCTATTACTGTCATTTCGTTCTAAAGTTAAACTTTGAGATTAGGCAACGTGATCATTAAGTTAAGCTAGGTTAAAGTTGGCTTGTAAATTGATGGGTATTTTGGATAATCATCTCACGCTTTGGCCAGAACTTTTATCTTTTATATCTGGCCCTGCTATGCTGCACCTGACTGCAGGGTTACCTTCTTGATTATTATTATTATATATTATTATTATAGAGATGAGCGGTGATAGCCCAGTGGTTAAGACGTGCACCTTCCAAGCGGGAGGCGTAAGTTCGATCCCAGTACGGGTCTGTACCAATGAATTTATTTCATGTACAGATTTTAATGTTGCAAAATTGTCACTTAGTTCGTGCCTCGGAAAGCACGTAAAACCGTTGGTCCTGCGCCTGATCTCTCTCCGGTCGTGTCGGCTTTCCGTCCCATCGGACTATTAGAGTAACGGAATAGAGAGTGCATCTGTGTTTGCGCACAGACTTGTGTACTATAATAACTCCTGCGTACCTGGCCAATCTCTGTAGAGATTGGTCGCCTTGGCCGAAATACGGTCGGAGTTCATCATCATATATACTCGTAGATGTAAACTACGCTAAACAAATAAATGAAGGCAAAAGTAAATGTGAACCGTAAAATCTAAGCGGATCACAAACAGAAATGACCTTGAATCTCGTCATTACGGACAGTCACGGAGACGCACAAAAGGCGTAGAGATCAGTCAAGCGAAACAATCAGAATTCGCTTTATTTATCTGTTTGACAACTTGCTTATGGAAACATCACGGTACGCAAACACAGACCGTCTGAAGACGAAGGTGTGTGGTGTCGGCAGAATAGAATAGCAGCAGCTCAAATCTGTCCATGGGTATCGTAAGATTAGGGTTTCCCGGAGGTGGGCAGCAGCGCCTCCCGTGTTGACAACATAGCCCGAAAATTACACGAAGGTCACCAACCCTACTGTGCCAAAATTGTCAGTTCTGAGTACAGAGTGTTTCGAAATGGACGTCGAGCAGACGTGTTACTTGTTTACAGAGTGTTCAAATTACATCGTGGTCACGATGTAATTTGAACACTTTGTAAACACGTCTGCCCGTGGCGGCCAGTGCGTGCAAACTTTGAAACTGCCGCACATACAATTCATCATCATCAGCCTATTGCAGTCCACTGCTGTACGTAGGCCACGCCACAAGACTGCCATAGGGGGTATTTGCCCATAGTCACCACGCTGGGCTGGCGGGTTGGTGATCGCAGCTTGTATTTTGGACTATGTTGTCAACACGGGAGGAGCTGCTCCTCACCTCCCGGAAACCCTTAATCGCCTCCTACGATACCCACGGGCAGACATGGAGTGGTACGAATTCTACCCTGCCTTACAATCATACAATTCATCGAATCCCAGTGGTCGCGGCGCCAGCGGCTCATACGAATCGCAGGTAACGTCGCAATGAGCTATGGCCACTGGCCGCTTGCGACCAAGTGCACGCACTCACGATACAATCCATATATTTCGATGAACTCGGCCTGACCGCTGCGACTTGGCCGCAAGTGCGCGCCTGGGCTTAGGGGAGTGAAGTGGCTATCGAAGAATATTATGTCATGAAAACGAATGTAAATGAAACGATGTTTTGTCTAGTATATCTACTCCTCGATTCAAGTCTTTTGACATTTAATGTTAACAACATTTAATGTTCATACAAATATTATCTAAAAAAACAAAATGGTTGACTTTTAAACAGCTGTTTTATGATCATTATAATAGAATAAAATCCATCAGAAATGACCTGAAAAATAACATCTTTCATCCTTTAATATTCAACACCACTATCCCAGTAATCCTGTATATCACAAAACAAAAACAAATACTAATCAAAACAACACCAAACGCCGCCGCGTTATTCGCAGTCCATTCGTTTCGCAAAATATACCATACAGAAATATACTTTACAACGCGCAATAGGAAGTAATTAGTTTGACAGTGTTGCCACACGCGAAAAATGAGAAATTACTCAACTTCGCCATGCCTATTATGGTAGTTATTATGGTGTTATGTCATTATTAAATGTAGAGTAAAGTGAAATTTGCAATCTATTCGGTCGGTATAAGTATTGTCGACTTTGTTAGTCGACTATAAATATAAGTACCGGTATAAATATAAAAATATATAAATTTCAAGCGTCCATAACCTCTTTATTCAAAGAAAAACACCTGTCTTCGTAAAAATTTTGACCCAGCGTCAAACTCAAATACGACAACTCATTTAGGCGTTAGAGTGTGCTAAAGGAATATAATACACTCGAAAAACATAACCCTACTTCAGGCGTAATCGGGAAAAAGGGCCAAGGTCAATCCCGATTTAAGTATATGCTAGTTTTTTTCATAGACAGATATTAATTATTTCTCGTGATAAAACTTGTTACGCGCGTATACGAGTATGTGCATTTATACAGAAAAACGCAGTCTATTTACTCAACTTTGGGCCGTAATATCTTGAGAAATAGACACTGATGCTTCCATGGAGAAAAATGATCGTAATGATGAGGAGATTTCGTAGTTTTCGGGAACGTTGACGACCAAAAATCACCCTGTATATTCAAGGTTATTAACGTGTTCCTATATAGTCCTTTTAAAGTATAGTAATGTAACTACATAGTTTAAAATCAGCACAGAATTAGTATTTAGTACGTAGGTACCTGCTCCTTGCAATAGAATATCATATTTTATGAGGTGCGAAAATCATACTATGTATGTAAAAGATACTACTATGTAGCAGCTCATACAAAGATATAGCCATATCATATAATGCCAGTAACCATTAAATAAGTCGTTTCTATTTACGTCACTAATTATTACAGCTATTAAAGTTATACTTAAGTATTTAATTGCGTTTGGGTGCAAAGTTCATCAATAAAAACTTAGGTTTTCCTTAGAAAATTTGATTACTGCATTTTTAGGAATTAACATATAGAGGCATCGTGTTACAATATAAATAAATATGTGGGGTTGGTGAAAAGGGAAGCGCTTCCGGCCCCACCGGGCCGCTAGTTGTTGTTCGGCCCATGTATATATTCCAATCGTTGTGAGATACTTCGATATCGCGTTCTAAGATTTCGCATTCGATTGTGGTTCGCTTAGACATTTAGACCACGGCTGTTTTCCCAAAAAGGGATAGCTAGAACTGCAGATACACAAAGCAAATCCCACAGTCACGTTCAGCATAGCAGGAACAGATGTGAATGATCAGTGACAAGTTGCTAGCTCATCGCCTGAGAGAACGCCCCCGAGTTCCTTAGTCGACTCTTACGACATGCACGGAAGGAGACGTAGCTGATGTATTCTAGTGAAGCCCCGCATCAGCACAAGTAAATAATAATCAATCCACATTTAATTCCCTTCAAATCGACGTGACTTCTTATGTAACTTCTTACGCGGGACTTTGCTAGAATACATCAGCTGCATCTCCTTCCGTGCATGTCGGAACTTGAGGGCCCTAATAAAATTTGTCCTATGACCTCCTTCACGTAATTTCGTTAAAATTAATTAATCACTTTTTGTACACATTTTCGTACTATAATTAAACTATTGGGTGAAATTTCGAGTCAAGGCAATTTTATGGTCACGAGGCACGATAAAAAAATATACTATCGCATTTTTATGCACATAAATAAAGGTAATCAACGACTGAGAAAAAACCAAGCGAGAATTCAATCAATTTTCAATTCAACTCAAGCTAGGGAAACTGAGATAGATATTCCCATTTTTTTTTGGGTCATTACGAGGCCCTGGGTGCTCGCCTACCCCGTAAGGGATAAAGGCGTGAAATACAGGATGATTTTTGGTCGTCAACGTTCCCGAAAACTACGGAATCTCCACATTATCACGATCATTTTTCTCCATGGAAGCATACCTGGGAAATGTCTGGTTTCCAAAATATTAGGGTCCAAAGTTGAGTAAATAGACTGCGTCTTTCTGCATAAATGCACATAGACACGCGTAGCAAGATTTTTTCACGAAAAATAATTAATATCTGTGTATGAAAAAACTAGCATAAACACTGGACACTATAAATTTCGCCCAATCAAGTAATTAAAAATAATAAAAAAAATTACATCATTTCCCAGCATTTTTTTGGCATAAACTTACTTTATTTGATGTATAGAGTACGTACCCTTCGTTAAAGGTGGCAACGAAAAAACATTATGTATGTAGGCATGTATTACGATCTGTCCCTTTTTGTCCCTTACAGGGGACGGATAGAAAATAATTTAATCCGTTCTCCAATTTATAAGGAGATATGGGAACAGATAAACAACATGTTTTTCCCGATCTATCCCCCATAAGGGGACAAAACAGGATGACAGGTCGGACGCCCGTAGCACGCCTCCGCGGCACCGTAGCTGCGTCACCGCGATAATCTGTCAGTATGTAGGAGGATCGGAACACTACTCTTACAGTCTGTTCTATCACATAGTTTTGGCTATATTTACCCTGCTTCGCTAGCAAGAGGCTTATGTTTTTTGGGTATCTATACATATAATAAAAATGTAACGGGTCGCAGTCTGTACATGGAAGATATATGAGAAAAAATATTATAGGAGACCTTTATCAACGCAATAGTACCAAAAAAATGATTTTTGAAATTTTTGTCTGTTTGTCGGTTTGTCTGTCTGTGCGTTTGTGCACGCTAATCTCAGAAACGGCTGAACCGATTTCGATGAAGATTTCACTAATATATTGTGACAGGTCCCACTTAACATATAGGCTTATATTTTTATCCCGGATAATTTCGACATTTTGTTTTTTCTGTAGTCCACGCGGACGGAGTCGCGGGCGTCCACTAGTATGTAAGTATATTTCTTTGGCACGCTCTAGACTAAACGGGTTGTAGCATTTGAGATTGACAGGTAACATTAGATTCGTCTTAGTCTTGGAGTGACACTGGGTCAAAAACTTAGGCTCTTCAGTCAACTCATCCCACTCGAACTCATCCCGCGGGATCAGTTGACCTATTGAATGTTATGAATTGGTCACTAACATTGATACTTTTTATGATTTATACAGTCGCGAACAAAATTGTTTGACAGTAGATTTACGTATTTTAATGATTTCAATTACCTTCACGTAGTATTAATTACATATTAATAAAACATAGGAAATGTAGTATACTTATCTACCTATAGAATTATCCGCTACTCAAACTACACTCGATCGCAGCGGAATTCAACCAGCGGTTTCGCTGTTACAGTTTCGCAACGAAGATGCACTAAGGCCAATAAAGACAGAGAAAGTCGAGCGTCCACTACCAAAATACGTAATTTAATTATAATGATTAGGAACATAATGTTTTAATAACACCGCACAAAGATGTATAAACAACGATCCTGTACATACAACAATGCCCAGTTATCGAATTACTTAGAATCGATACTGGCGGACAATCGATTACTATCTAGAATCGATTGGACACGTCCGGCTTAACGCTGACGTCACTATTTAAGTTCACTAACTTTTCAATGAATCTTTAGAACTAACATAACCTATCCTTTTCTTATCGGATGCCTACGTCATACAGAGAACAAACCCTCAGTTTCAGGTGTCTACGATCAATCTGCGGTTTAGACTGTGCATTGATCCGTCTGTCATTCATGACAAAGAATGTTATTATATGTAAGCGGTGTTAGCCCAGTGGTTAAGACGTGCACCTTCCAAGCGGGAGGCGTAAGTTCGATCCCAGTCACGGGCCTGCACCAATGAATTTATTTAATGTACAGATTTTAATGTTGTAAAATTGTCACTCCGCTCGTGCGTCGGAAAGCACATAAAACCGTTGGTCCTGCGCCTGATCTCTCTCCGGTCGTGTCGGCTTTCCGTCCCATCGGACTATGAGAGTGAGGGAATAGAGAGTGCATCTGTGTTTGCGCACACACTTGTGCACTATAATATCTCCTGCGTACCTATTCATAGCGTAAGATATTTAAATGTATGTAAGTATAGAAAATGTGAATTAAATAAATATTATTGTATTATTAAAAAATATTATTAATGACGAAAAACCCCTACCATTTTGTTATTTTTATCTTCGAGGGCACAGAACTCGCCTCGAACTCACTAGGAAGTGCCGAAAGGGCCTGAAATTCGAATGCTGTTTACCTTAAGTCACTCGGCGACTAATTTCCTGGTCACCTTAAGCTAGTTTTCAATATTCCAGCAAAAATGAAGTCTATTTAGGGTTCCGTAACCAAAGGCGACCCTATTACTAAGAGCTCACTATCTATCTGTGTATCTCATAAACCGTGATAGCTAGACATCTAAAATTAACATAGATGATGTGGGTAAGTACCTAGTTTTATCTATATCTGTTGGCGATATAACAACATTAAAGTACTAGAAACAAAATGAAATTGGGCATGGGAGCCCAACAACAAAAGTGATTATTTTCGCTGTTTCTTAATAGATATGGTACGAAACCCTTTCGTGCGCGAGTCAGACTCGCATTTGGCCGGTTTTTATTCATTTTTGAGTTTTCGCGGAACGTTAATGTACGAGTATTAGGTAGTTTACTTAATGTTTCCTTAAAAACATTGACGCACGACTATGTTGTTAAATTGTCAACAATTTGTATCCGACCAATGGGAGATTGTATTCCACCAACCGACTAACATAGTGGCTATGGGATTTCATATATGATCCTATGGTGCCTGGCTACCTTATTTCGCACATGTACACTTACATCTACAATAGGGTCGATTCCTGCAGTCACACTTAAACCTAAACCTAATCATTGTCAGGTCTATCTCTCTCCGTTCTTAACATAAATGGCTGAGAGAGAAAAGGACAGGTAGGACTAATTTTACGTTTAGGTTTAAGTGTGACTGCCGGAATCGACCATATTATCATCTGTTAGTTTAAATGCTTTAGTCGCTAGTTCCGTCCGGATTTTCTATGCTTTGTTATGCATTTTTCTGGTCGCCTCTATTGATCCTGGCTCACAGGAGTTGCAGAGGTGGGAATGAGTGGTGGGTCAATCCCAGATGTACACTTACATAATACAAACGCCTCTTTTCCAAAAATAAGCGTTCAAAGTTAAGTGGGCAAGTCCATTTTTCAATGTGAAATTAATTGAAAATTACAACATCATATGTCCACCTGCATCATTTACAGCAACTTTTGTTTTGGCACTATATTTATAAACGCAACAATTAATATAGCTGTAGAACAAAAGTTCTTTTACGCGCATACAAGTTACTGAAAGAGTGACGTCATATCGTGGCAGCCGTTTGTATGGAGCGTTTTTTGGCAAGTCTAAAAATGTGATTTTGAAATTGTTATGTATATGCCGGAAAGTTTTCTTTTGCAAATGTTTCTTTTATTTTATGATCTTTCGATATAAATACAAATAACAAAAATTGTAAACGACCCTGTTGCAGGATCGCGAAGGAATCAGACAGACACGTTTAACATAGCAGGGTCAGATGTTAAAGACCAGTGTCAAGTTGCTAGCTCATAGTATATATGTATGTAAGTAATGCCGAGTCTTTATTAGACTTTCTCTGGTCAAGTAGAGAGAGTAAAGCCATAAATGTGATCTAGAGAAAAATTTCTGAAAAACGTGTTTATAATAAAAACATTATTTTTCCACTGACATTATAGGATTATAGGATGAAACGTGATCAAAATACTTTTGTGTATATTTTCGCATTTTACGTCTCTTTCGCGCGATAAATACGCATTCCCCAACAAGGTTGGCGTTAGGCAAGTGACCAAGACTCGTATAATTAATATTGCGTAACTACATCTAAATGAAAATTTTAGGATTTCGTAGGGCACTCAGAACTTACATGGAGCAAATATTAATGAAATTATTTGGATCAGTTTTTAATTTAATTTTATAAAGTTGTGTACAGTACATACATATAAGCCAATTTCAGCAGTCCACTGCTGGACGTATGCCTCCCTCAGGGCACGTCACAAGGCTACTGCCATAGAGGGGACTCTTTTGCCCATAGTCACCACGCTGGGTTGGTGACCGCAGTGTTATTTTCGGACTATGTTGTCAATAAGGAACTTTAAACCCAAAAGGAGGAAATTTAAACCCAAAACCATCGAGTTTATTTGACATCCCATTAATAATAAAAACTTCAAGGCCAAACCATGAAAAGCATAGTACGATATGTCATAGCTCATATCTGTGGCACTCCGAGACAAAATAGTCGCGAGACTGACACAAGCATACGTCACCTTTTGCACCGTGACGACAACATGTGTCAGCCAAGTCACAGAATACCAAACATGGCCGTTTCATAGAATAATCCCTATGCCTGATTTCGGAACTAACATTTTTTGTATGCAGTAACACAGATAATGTAGTAATGCACATAGTAACTAGCGCCATCGTACAAACGAACTACACAGTGGAACGCACTCTAAATCTTGCTCTGATGGGAAGTACATTAATTTTATGTGTCTCCATTAACAAATTTAATTTTGTAACATAAACGAAATGGTTTTTTTGTGTGTTTTCCAAGGAATCATTAGGCGAAGGTATTTACACGAAATTTCACATAAGTAGGTATATCTCCATTATGTTGAATGTCACGACAAGAATATTTTATTTATATGTACATGTACATGTAGTATGTATGTATGTATATTATGACTACGTATACCTAAGTAATATATCACGACTTCACGACGCTATAACACACTATAGACTGCCCACTCTTGACGAAAATCAGGAGGGCAATTGCACTACTTACCATTACTAACGTATTTACTAAAACTAAAGCCCCATTTAATAGAGCAATTGAATGCAATTGTTAACTATGCCATCAACTGGTAAAAACTTATGTAGGTACCTATTCTTGTGAATCAGTAGATTCTGCTAAGTAAATATAAAACGTGATTAAAACATAATGCACAATGTAAGTTATTTCGTTCATTGTACATAATTATACGCTCTATTTCATGCTGAAACACGCTTTCAGGTTTAACCTTATTATGTTATATGTATTTATATACAAAGTATTCCATTATTAAGGATAACAAGTTATAACTTACTTGTTATTATTACAAATTATAACAATATGAGAAGACAAGGACAAACGTAATTAAAAAATTAATACCTTCCGGCCTGAATACCTTTGCCATTTAAACATTACCAAGAAAGAAAAAAACATTTTGACAGTCGGTTGACTTGTGAAATTCGCCAGTCACTAGAAAGAAATATAATCTAGCTAGACGTTAGGAAACCTAGTTTCACTGAATGCAATGAAGAAATAATACGGAATTCATTGCCCGCGAAAATATTGTTACGGTCTGTAAAATAAATATTTGTACTGAAAAGAGGCCGAGTAAAAACTAGACTAAGAACTCCATACTTCCAGTATTCCAATTTCGAAACATTCACAATAAAATTTGACAACAATACATACGTTCTCCGCAAAACCCATGTAAAATACAATAAACCACTCAACGTTGTAAAGCATATCCCAAACCAACCAAGCACAAAACTATATCTCAAAATTTGAGGATCACACTCACTTATTAATCGACTGGACCGTATGAGATCCAAAATTTTCTTTAACGCAACTTTACGCGCCATTTTTAAGAAAAAAAAAAGAAAATTCACAAAAAGAACAGCACAGGCAAACGAATTTTCACACAGCCACTCAGCCAGACATTTCGAACGTGCATCGGCGAGTGCGCGGGAAAGACTGGCCGGTTCGCGCCCAGCAAATAGGTTTCACTCGAAATGTTTTTACGTGCCTGACCGACATTTGATTTATCTCTCGATGGATTTTTCGCAACAATCGATTTATTGGACCGATTACGGGCATCGGCAGAGTGTGAAAGAAATTGCTTTGTTGGTAAAAGTGTCGCGTAAGACGAAATAATTATCTACTCAATGGATGACGGAGTTTATTGGAATGTGGCAAAATGTAAACATAATTTATTTCCGGCAATAAATCTATGACGTATGTGATTTCATACTTTTTAGTGAAATGAGTCTCATTATGAGACTATAGACTTAGGTGCACATAGAAACCTTTATATAAAACCAAACCAAACATTCGACTCTACATAGGCACAGATAAAAAGTGTAAGTAAGTACCTATCTATTTCTACATCAAATATTATAAATACAAATATTATAAATATTTTAAGTAAAAAAGAGATGTTATTACAGATTTAAAATTAAATACATCTCTCCTAAACTACGCTAGACTAAACACGATATATTTTATTTAAACATGCGATTTTAAACTCTACCAAATGTCATTTTAAGCTATTGTATGCAATATCACTAGTTTTGTAATTACATAGATAGATAGATCACAGATTAAACGCATTCACTTGCTTTTAAAATTATGTGGCCCTGCAAACCTTGGCTTACTTTAGGATAATAATAATAAAGGTCCATAAATAGGTACCTACCTAATACATACATACATACATAACCTACAATCTATGCTTAATTCAGTGGTTGTCTCGTGGAGGCAATTCGGCCAAATAATAATATTACTTATGTAAGTATTGATTAAATTTAAATAATAAAAAAATATTCATACTACTTTACGGTAGGCCCTTGCACATGAAACTATGGTGAAAAGTGGGTGTCTAATTTGCACACTATGCCCATCTCAGCACCACTTTTGGAGACAATGGGCGTGACTATATGTACGATGTATGTTTACAGCGCCACATTAACATAGTCCCACACTAAGATCCCTAAGGTCTTGTGTCGTGGATACTAGGCAACGGTAAGTAAATAGATACTCGAATAAAGAAATCCTAGGTGCATGACTCGGAAACAAACATTCATCATACCAAAGTTTGCACCTACCGGAATTCAATTCCAGTACTTTATTAGGGTATTTAATTACTTATTATTATTAGGGTAATTAATTAAATGCATTTCTCATGAGTCACTATATACCTAGGTAAAATTATTATTAAACGAAGCCGCTGTCCCTATATTATAGTTGAGAGGGTACAGTTGAGATGTACAAGTTCGGTTAGTAGTGACAGGTGGTCAGCTCATCGCAAACAAAACACCAAGACCCTCTTGTCCCTCTACTGACTTGTACAGTATGCCCGGGAAGAGAAGCAGCTGCAGTATTATACGTTTTTTTTCCACTCTCAGAGCAGCATAGAAAAAAAATACAAAAGATAAAATATTTAAGTATAAAGATAATATAGGTACAAAGGCGAGCTCATCTCTAACAGAGATTTCTTCCAGCGAACCAATTAAAATTGAGTGAATTAGCAAGGAAGAGGATATCACACGTGCACAATCAAATCATAAAAAAAAACAATGTGTAAACATTAATAATAAATATAACCTGACTAAATAATTCAAAGTTTCATCAAAATCCATACGGTAGTTTTTGCGTGAAAGAGCAACAAACATCCTAATATCTTTTCACCTCACAAACTTTCGCGTTTATAACTTTTGATTATTTTCAGTTGTTCAGGAAAACAAAACATTTTATTTGCATGAAAGATAATCTTTTAATCGCCAAATGAGTAATTTAACATTGGCACGGTAATCGCTGGTAGGTCAGGGCCCCGAGTCATGGAGAATCGTATTGTTTTTTATTTATTTGACACTTGACTTGCGGTTACGGCGTTTACCTTAGGTACTGCGTTTTGTTTTATGGGCATCACAAAATAATGTTTAACTTTTGAAAGAAATAATGCGATTTTTTTGTGTAAATTATTGGGAAACAAACGGGAAATGTGGCGGGACCAGACGAAAATAAGTTATAATTATAATTAGCATCTGCATAAACTACATTACTGCTAAGTTTCAACGAAATTTGATCAGTAGTTTTTACTTGAAAGACTAACGTGAAACGTCCAAACATTCATTATTACTAAACCTTTGACGTTTTTAATGTTTGTAGGAAGGATAGACAAATACATACAGGGTTTTTTTTTGTTGCCACCCTTAACGAAGGGTAATGACTCTATACATCAAATAAAGTAAGTTTATGCCTAAAAAAATTGTGGGAAACGAAGTAATTTTTTTATTTTTATTTCTTGATCGGGCGAAATTTATGGTGTACAGTGTTTATGCTAGTTTTTTCATAGACAGATATTAATTATTTCTTGCTACACGCGTCAATGTGCATTTATGCAGAAAAATGCTGTCTATTTACTCAACTTTGGACCCTAATATTTTGGAAACCAGACACTTCCCAGGTATACTTCCATGGAGAAAAATGATCATGATGATGAGGAGATTCCGTAGTTTTCGGGAACGTTGACGACCAAAAATCATCCTGTATACACATGGTTGTGTTATACATATACACATGGTTGTGTTTCTACTTCAGCAGATCCCACTGGCACGTTCAGTATAAAGTGGTCAAATGTTCGAAACATCAGAAAGATCACGAATCTCCATTTGCTACGATCCTGACACACCTCTTTCGCTTCATCTCATCATAATCATCATCAGCATATTGCAGTCCACTGCTGGACGTAGGCCTCCCCCAGGGTAAGCCACAAGACTACAATGGGGGGATTTGCCCATAGTCACCACGCTGGGCAGGCGGGTTGGTGACCGCAGTTTGTATTTTGGACTATGTTGTCGACACGGGAGGCGCTGCTGCCCACCTCCAGGAAACCCTTAATCGCCTCCTACGATACCCACGGGCAGACATGGGGTGGTACGAATTCTACTCTGCCGGCACCACGCGGCTAATCGCTTCATCTACTTTCATGATATTCTTCATGCACGCTCGTCGGTTTAGGGTACTCTTGACCTGACCTTTCTTTAGAATTTCACCCGGTGAAAGTACGGCGAGGCCTATCCCTTCTACCCTCTGTTTCTAATTTCTCTTTACTTGCTTGGCTTGCTGGAAGAGATCTCTTGTATAGATAAGCTTGCCATTGTACATGCATCTCTTCTTTTATCTTGTATGTTACATTTATTGTATATGTGCATTAAGAATAAGAATAAGCTCATAGGTTAAGGTGGTATCAGACACATATACCTACGTCTATGTTTAAAAAAAATTAAATACATTACATATAGGTACTTAGATATTTTTAGAAATTCAAATTCAATTGCCAACCTATTAGGTAATCCGTACTGACCTCTAAAAATATTTAAGTTTAAAATGTTATATTTGACAGGAAACAAACTAACAGACAGACATATTGTAGGTACTTAGTTACACACAGCGGAAAACGTTATTTATGCAAATATTTATATTATGTCAGATATTCTAAGAATATTTTTACCTACTAACTAGCTGTTGCCCGTGACTCCGTCCGCGTGGACTACAGAATAAAACCTGCCCGTGAGTATTGTGAGAGACGATTAAGGGTTTCCGGGTGGTGAGCAGCAGCGCCTCCCGTGTTGACAACATAGTCCGAAAATCACACTGCGGTCACCAACCCGACTGCCAGCGTGGTGACTATGAGTAAAAACCCCCCTATGGCAGTTGCCTTGTGGTGTTCCCTGGGGGAGGCACGTGAGTGACGCGAGCGCGACGGCAATACATATTGTGACAGATACAGGTGTCATTGTACTAAATCATTCGTGCACCACGTCCGCACTATAAGAATGAAGTTTACCCAATGTATGACAATTACAGTACTCGTCTATTACAGTCCACTGCTGAACGTAGGCCTCCCTCAGAGAACGTCACACGGCTCGATCTCCCGTTTTCGCCATCCAGTCACTCCCAGCCGCCCTGTTTAAGTCATCTGGCCGGAGGGCGTCCAACGCTACGCTTGCGCCGTGGCGCGGTCTCTATCCGAGGACCCGCTTACGGTACTCAGTTGTACTTGAATGCGATTGGTCGATCCTGCCATGTTTACCAAACATATACCGATGTATCGCTTGTGTGTTTTCGTCAACATATCGGCAAAATACGTAGAAATATAACGTATTAGAGCTCTAGGCTCTTAATGAGATTTCAGGAAATCAATTGTTTTCCCATGGGAACTCAGCTGCATCTCCTTCCGTGCATGTCGTAAGAGTCGACTAAGAAACTCAGAGGCGTTCTCTCAGACGGTGAGCTAACGTGTCACTGATCTTTTACTTCAGCCCCGCTAGCATAACCACGCATCGCGGATATCGTATCGTACGATATCATAACGTCTCTATACAAAATTCAACATGGCGGCTATATTTATCGTATTTTGACAGGCTAAATGTCGATAAATTGGTTTATCATATCGTGTTTCGCATGTCATGCTAGGCTTGCAGGCCCCGCTATGCTAAACGTTGGTAGAGGATATTCTTCGCGATCCTGCAGCTATAACTATTCCATTTTTGGGAACGCAGCCGTGTCTTTCATTATGTAGATGAAAAATTTCTTAACCGATTTGGATGCAGTTTTCGGAAATATATTGTTATGGGCCTCACTTAACATTAAGTGTGTAGCGGCTGGGTTCCGCCGCCACCAGACCACGCAAATATTGCAGTGCGGATCGCCAGAAATATGGTAGCTTAGCAACCGTTGTTGATAGATCACTTTACTGTTAATTTCTTCTGCTATTGAAATATTTCTTGCCTCGTATTATATTTTGCTCATCCTAAAATCTCTTTCATTTGCCTGGAGCACCCTTCCCACAAGTGTATCTTTTTTGTTTATTTGTTTGCAACGATTAGGCTCCGAAACTACTGCAATCTGGGTGTCTACTGCAAACTCCACACGGGTGGAGTTGCGGACGTTAACTAGTATCTATCTACGTAATTACGAAGACACTAAGCACATACTAATTGATTATACAAATTAGGTTTTCCGAAAACGTATAAAGTAAAAATAACCCAATGTTAAACAGGTATTTAACTTCTTAACGATAGGTAATGAAAATCTATACATACTATAGAAGAGTATACTTTCTTCTATGCTACTCTGGTAGTGAAAAAAAAACGTATAATACTACAGCTGCTTCTCTTCCCGGGCATAGTGTATGTCACGGACAGTTAAAACCTTTTTGTATTTAGTTTATCACCTCCGTGGCAGCTGTCTAGTCATTGATTCATTACACGATCGATATTTCCGACAACGAGTTTGATTTATTATAATTATCCAATGAAATCTATCCCTAAGATCCAGTGTACAAGTCAGTAGAATGACAAAAGGGTCTTGGTGTTTGGTGATGGGCTGGCCGCCTGTCACTACTAACCGAACTTGTACATCTCAACTATACCCTCAAAATTGGTCAGAAATGGCACCATGTTGTTCTATCGGCCCTTGGTGCTCTGCCTACCTCGTAAGGGATAAAGGCCAATGTGTCCCTTCTTCCCTATTACAGGCAAGAAGTGGATCCAGTTAATGAATTTAGAACAAAGAAAAACAACGGTAAAACTAAGTGATTATAAAAAACAATTTTTGAACACGAGACTAATTATAAAGTAACGCGATAACAGGTCGTGGGTGAATAATGGTTTCTCCGATAAATATTAAAATTGTTTACAAAATAAACACGTAGCTTTGGCGAGGCGTATCCACGGTAGCAGCCGAGGCAGCGATGTGAAAAACAGAATGCTCGGCAGGTGTGAGGGAGCTCGGTGGAATATTCGGCAATCCTCGGAATACTCCAAATCCAATTCCGAATGAAAACCAATTCTTAACGAAATCCAATTCCGAACGAAGTTCAAATCCGGACGAAATCCAAATCCGGACAAAATCCTAATCCGGACGTAATCGCCACCTATGATTATACAGGATGTTTTTTTGTGGCCACCTTTAACGAAGGGTACGTATTCTATACATGAAATAAAGTAAGTTTATGCAAAAAAAATGCTGGGAATTTTTTTTTTTTTTTTTTGAAAAAAAAATTAAATTCCTTGATCATGCGAAATTTATAGTGTCTAGTGTTTAAGTTTTTTTATAGACAGATATTAATTATTTTTCGTGAAACCTGCTACGCGCGTCTAGGCATTTCAGAAAAAACGCAGTTATTTACTCAACTTTGGACCCTAATATTTTGGAAACCAGACACTTCCCAGGTTTTCATGAGATAATCGTGATGATGAGGAGATTCCGTAGTTTTCGGGAACGTTGACGACCAAAAATCATCCTGTATATATGTATTATCATTATACAGGATGTTTTTTTGTGGCCACCTTACGAAGGGTACGTATTCTATACATGAAATAAAGTAAGTTTATGCCAAAAAAATGCTGGGAAATTTTTTTTTTTTTTTTTTTTTAATTAAATTCTTGATCGTGCGAAATTTATAGTGTCTAGTGTTTATGTTAATAGACAGATATTAATTATTTTTCGTGAAAAAATCCTGCTACGCGCGTCTATGTGCATTTATGCAGAACGCAGTCTATTTACTCAAATTTGGACCCTAATATTTTGGAAATACACTTCCCATATGCTTCCATGGAGAAAAATGATCGTGATGATGAGGAGATTCCGTAGTTTTCGGAAACGTTGACGACCAAAAATCATCCTGTATGTACTATAGAAGAGTTTTACAACAAAGCCTGCCCTCTTACTTGATTTCAATATTGATATCGATGGGTCGAAGAAGACATTCTTCCCGCCCAGGTAAAATAAGTGGAATATTTCAGAATTTAACTATTATGTACCTACAACGTACATTATACCCACGGCTGTGTTTTCAAAATGGTGTAGCCTAGGGTTGCCAACCGTCCTGATTTCCCAGGACATGTCCTGTTTTTTGGGGTGTCCTGGGTTGTCTTTTATAAGCACATTCGCTATCTGCAGATTTTCTAAGGGAGCTGATATCAGGTCAACGCCTATTGCGACGACGCAAATAAGTGTCAGCAGCACGCTTAGAAAATCTTAGAAAAGTAGTCGCCGGCACTGAATGTGTTAAAGACATACGTTTGGAATTCGCACGCCAGTGCGTGACGCCACTAACTCTCTTCAATCGTACCTATTGTCACTGGGCTCGCACATGTATAGTCCTGGATTTTAATCGAAATGTCCTGGTATTTCTTCTTCAAGTCCTGGTTTTCAAAGTTTTGAGATGGCAACCCTAGTGTAGCCAAAACTGCTGGATCACGAAGATCGTAAAGTCACGTTTAATATAGCGGTGTCAGATGTTTATGATCAGCAGAGGTCGGAATTAGGTAGTCATTTATGTACTTGCACTGATTTCATACAGCGAAAGAATAAAGTGGATATGCCTCAAATTCCGGTATTAATTTTAAAGAGCAGAAATTTTATGTTAATTATCTTTGTTTTATTTGTCTATCTCTGAGGGTTTTATTATTATTTATTTGTAATATTGTTGGCCACACGGGATTGTCCATTAGAAATCCTGGGAAGGTCCACATTAATATCAACATTTCGATGCAAGTACATAAATGACTCTACCTAATTCCGACCTCTGATGATCAGTGACGAGTTGCTAGCTCATCGCCTGACTTACTTATATTTCTAATATTATAAACGCGAAAGTTTGTAAGTATGGATGGATGGATGGATGTTTGTTACTCTTTCACGTAAAAACGGCTGGAGTGATTTTAATAAAATTTGGTATGGAGTTAGCTGACACCCTGGATTAACACATATCCCGGGAAAATATTTTTATCCCGAATAATTTCGACATTTTGTTTTTTCTGCAGCTCACGCGGACGAAGTCGCGGGCGTCCACTAGTGATAATATAAGTTGCTAGCTTATACTTATATCCTAAATAACCGAAAAGCTACACAACTATCCAAAAATTTCTACGAAGTTTTATCAAGCAGTCTCAATAATCATTCTAAGAAATCAATATTTAAATTTGTTTTTTTTCTAACAGGTTTTCACAGAGTTAAAGTCCAAACTGTTTCTAACATAAGCAGCAGAATTAATTTGGCAAACATTATATCATGAGACGATGACACGGACGACGCGTGTTCGCTTGTATGCTAAATCTGGACGCCATTTTGAATAGAATAGAATAGTTTTTATTTGAAAATTACACATACACGGACAGAACAAGACAAGACAAATGAAAAACTAATCCTGATGATTGCCACGGGTGTTGGCGAAACATATGTTGATTAACAATTTCAATTGGTTTTTAGATTAACAGCTATGTATTTATGGTTGCATGCTAGGTGCTTGGATCTCGCTTTTCGTTACGGTTATAGTGTCTTGTGTTTGTGACCATGAGTCGGCATATCCGAAGATAGCGGAGGGTGTAGGGCCCGGTGGTGGGCGAACCCTCGATGGAAATTTGAACTTACGAATAGTGATGCCTGATACAATTAAGACGACGAATTGGTAAAATTGGTGTTAGTTACGTCGATTTTTCTCAGCCATTACAAAACATAGGAAAGTAATATTTAATAATCGAATTCTTCGTTATATTATCTTACTTTCTGTAGTTGCAGAAACATGATTTACGGATTTTTTTACGATAAAATAATATGTTGAAGATACCTAGCTCTTTTAAATCTGATTTGTTTATTAGACACGTAACCCAGAGCTAAATTTTTGTATCAATAGACTTGTCATAAAACAATCTAAAAACGAGTAGAACACTTTTTAAAAATATTGTGTAGTTTTTCATTAAAACGCAAAAATATGTTTTGCCGCTTACGCTCTTTTAGTTTAAGCGTAGTCCCCGCTCATGTTTGTATGAAAATAAACTTCCCTCAATCGGCGTCCGGCTATGATCGTTTTGGATTTTATTATTGAGCAATGCGTCGCCTTAAACATTTTGGTATAAGTCATTATAGTAACATACAGCTGCTCTGTATACCCACAATACCTAGGTACCTAGCCAAAACTGCGCGATCGTGAAGGATTATCATACACCCCGCGATTATCGTTTACATCTACGATAAGTAACAAGTTGCTTACTCATACACTCAGAGAACTCCGCTGAGTTTTTTCTTTATTCTTTATTGTACACATATCATCTATAAAATACAGTTTTACAAATAGAAATAGTACAAAGGCCAGTTTATTCTTATTGTTGTCTCTTACGACATGCACGGAAGGAGATGCAGCTAATGTATTCTAGTAAAACCCCGCATCAGCACAGGAATCTATAGATAGCATTGCTGAATATTCACAAACATTATAAAATTAGTGGCTTCAGTTCCTTAAGTCTCAAATAAATAATAATAATCCTCCAGGCCGTATTTCAGTCATGATGGCCTAATTTTAGCGGGGATTAGCCTACTACGCAAGATATATTATAGTGCAGTACACAAGACAGTTTTAATCCGCGATAAGACGGTAATCCGACACGACCGGAGAGTCAGGCGCAGGACCAACGGCTTACCTGCTACTTACTAAGGTACCTTACATGCTTTACGAGAGAAGAGCTAGCTAGGTTCATACACACAATATACACGGCTGTGTCCCCAAATATGGGGTAGCCAGAACTGCAAGATCGCTAAGGATATCCCACAACCACGTTTAGCATAGCGCGACCGGCACCCGTATGATGCATTGGTGAGAGAATGTCTCACTTTTAAACGTCAAATTCACAGAGCTATTATAATTAGATAAACTAAAGTGCGTGTCAAAAATAGACTTAAGGAATTAGAATAGACAATCGTTCTCGAGCCAGGACTGAATGAATTAGTGGTTTGCAATCCCTTTTTACCCACAAAGTAGAAACACTTACCTTGACTAGTTATTACTTAGCTCTGTGGATTCAACGTTTGAAAATGAGACATCTCGCTCTCACAAAATTCATCATACGCGTGCAGATGTAGGTACAATAGCTTTGTGTACAATTTTAAAACATGAAACATGTACACAAACTTTTATTTAAATTCAGTGACACTGTGATACAGGCCCCAGTCCGGGATCGAAACCTCCGCCGCGCCGTCTGACTGAAAAGCATAAGTCTTAACCATTGAGTTATCTCCGTTTTTTTGCTATAAACCTTCCCTTATCTTAAATAACCTCATTTATTTGAAGAAAAACACGCGACTGTTTAAAAATTTTGACCTAGTGTTACTTTCATGTCTAAGACGAATCTATGATACCTCTCATGTCGAATGTGACAAGCCACAAGGGTGTAGATCGTGCCAAATATACATACAAATAGGTACCTACAAATATACATTCGAAAAACATAAGCCACCTTCTGGCGCAATCGGGTAAATAATAATAATAGTAAATTTATTTCAGAAAAGTAATTCCATATTCACGTTAAGTAACATCAAATTAGACACAGAAATATATACAGAAAGTCTCATCAAATTCTAATTTTAGCGAAACAATCGCAATCCATTTTACTATAGCCATAGTTACGACATAGATAACTATCTTACTAGTTACAAACTTTTAGCGATTACATAAAATGTCCGCCCAAAACCATCGTGAACTTTTCGATTGTCTTTTAGGTTCCCATCAAAATAATGAAAGTTGCACTTTCTACAAACACCTGATTTCTGTTTCTTATTTCGAGTCTGAGGATTTTATACACTTCAGCCTATTGCAACCCACTGCTGGACGTAGACCTCCCCCAGGGCACGTCACAAGGGTACTGCCATAGGGGGATTTTGCCCATTGTCACCACGCTGGGCAGGCGGGTTGGTGACCGCAGTGTGAGTTTCGGACTAGATTGTCAGCACGGGAGGCGCTACTACACACCTCCCGGATTAATGTTACAATACCCACGGGCAGACATGGGGTAGTGCTATTCTACTCTGCCGACACACTTATTGTAATTTATAGTTATGTATCTACAATTAGTTACTACATTAATGTTCAGTATGTTGTTGTGGGGATGATGAAAGGGAAGCGCTTCCGGCCCCACTGGGCCGCTAGTTGTTGTTCGGCCCATGTATACAGGATGTTTTTTTGTGGCCACCTTTAACGAAGGGTACGTACTCTATACATCAAATAAAGTAAGTTTATGCAAAAAAAAAATGCTGGGAATTTTTTTTTTTTTCAAAAAAAAATTTTAATTACTTGATCTGGCGAAATTTATAGTGTCTAGTGTTTATGTTAGTTTTTTTTATAGACAGATATTAATTATTTCTCGTGAAAAAATCTTGCTACGCGCGTCTATGTGCATTTATGCAGAAAAACGCAGTCTATTTACTCAACTTTGGACCCTAATATTTTGGAAACCAGACACTTCCCAGGTATGCTTCCATGGAAAAAAATGATCGTGATGATGAGGAGATTCCGTAGTTTTCGGGAACATTGACGACCAAAAATCATCCTGTATATTCCAATCACTGTGAGAAACTTCGATATCGCGTTCTAGGATTTTACATTCGATTGTGGTTCTCTCCGTAATCCGATAGATGGCTCCGCTACATCACTCCCCTTCCAGACCGGAGGTCGATATGTCTTCGGCAGCACCCAGCGTGTACTCTCACAAGTATGCGTTCGGGTCAGTGAGTCGACCGGAAAGTGTTGGGACGAGCGTGCAGGCGAGATGCGTTCTGGTCGATGAGTCGACTGTGAACGTGATGCGGCTGATGTGTTCTGGTCTGCGCGTGGACTGGGAACATGTGATGCCGTTGCATGCGTGCATTTCTAACAGGTCCGGAAGCTGTCATGGCGGCTTCTTATGAATCTGCTGGCTGCTGGCGTGCTGCTGCTGCTGTCGTGGAAGGAGAGGGGAGGTGATGCTGTTGTGATAATACCTTGCTGCGGAGTGCTGTGATGGTGGCGAATTTCCTGAAGGCTGAAGGTTGCGTATATCCAGTTCACAGGGGTCACCAATGTGGGGGTGGTGAAAAGGGAAGCGCTTCCGGCCCCACCGGGCCACTAGTTGTTGTGTGGCCTATGTATATATTCCAATCATTGTGAGAAACTTCGATATCGCGTTCTAGGATTTCACATTGGATTGTGGTTCTCTCCTGCATCCGATAGATGGCTCCGCTACATTGTTATTTCCCTTCGTAATCGAGAAAAAACTATTGAGACACTAAATCAGTGATTCCCAAAGTAGTCCAGTTGGACCCCCTCGATGGGGGTCTGCGTTGACGTGAAAAAATGAAGCTTCACAATTAATTTGTATGTATGTAGGGGGTTCACGAGAACCAGTTAACTTTTGAAAGGGGTCTATGAGAAAAAAAAATGTAGTAGGCATTTACCTACGTAGACAAAGTCGTCAGTATGAAACAGTGCAATGTTTCCTACAGTTTGAGGCATTGGCGGTGTCTACTCACAGCCGCGTCTATTATAGGACCTAGAACTAGTTTTGCTTCGGAACCAGTTTGCGCTAAGTTGTGTTTAAGTGAATGGCCGACTAGTCTATAAAATTAATGGAGAAAAGAAAACGTCTTGTCCTTCATCTTATAACTTTGCGCTTTATACAGAGTGATTTTGGTCGTCAACGTTCCCGAAAACTACGGAATCTCCTCATCATCACGATCATTTTTCTCCATGGAAGCATACCTGGGAAGTGTCTGGTTCCCAAGATATTAGGGTCCAAAGTTGAATAAATAGACTGCGTTTTTCTACATAAATGCACATAGACACGAGTAGCAAGATTTTTTCACGAGAAATAATTAATATCTATCTATGATAAAACTAGCCTAAATACTGGACACTATAAATTTCGCCCGATCAAGAAATTAAAAAAAGCTGAAGTGTTTATACAGCAACGCCACCATGTCGGTACGAGTACAGGAGCGGAGCACTGAGCCGATTTTATTGCAGAGGAAGTGAGATAAGGAGATGTTATTTCTCCGAAGCTCTTCACCAATGCAGTGGAAGACGCCTTTAAGCTTCTCGGATGGAAAGGACTCGGCATCAATATTAATGGCGAATACATCACTCACCTTCGGTTCGCAGACGACATCGTGGTCATGGCAAAATCGCTGAAGGATCTAAGCACAATGCTCGATGGCCTCAATCGAGTCTCCCAACAGGTGGGCCTGAACATGAACATGGACAAGACAAAGATCATGTCGAACGTCCATGTGCCGCCCACTCCTGTACTGGTTGGGAGCTCAATGCTCAAAGTTGTTGACGAGTATGTTTACCTGGGACAGACAGTCAAACTAGGTAGGTCCAACTTTGAGAAGGAGGTAAATCGGCGAATCCAACTCGGCTGGGCAGCGTCCGAAACTACGAAGCTTATTTGTGTCCAAGATACCCCAGTCCTTAAAGACGAAGGTATTCAACCAGTGCGTGCTGCCGATGATGACCTATGGTGCCGAGACGTGGTCTCTAACTATGTGCCTCATAAAGAAGCTCAGGATCGCACATAGAGCGATGGAGAGAGCTATGCTTGGGATCTCTCCGCGTGATCGAATCAGAAATGAGGAGATCCGCAAACGTACAAAGATCACCGACATAGCTCAACGGTCCAGCAAGCTGAAGTGGCAATGGGCAGAGCACATAGCTCGAAGAACTGATGGCCGATGGAGTCGGAAAGTTCTAGAGTGGATACCACGTATCGGCAAACGCAGCGTGGGAACGCCACCCGCGAGGTGGACGGACGACCTGGCCAAGGTCGCCGGCGTCGGTTGGATGCAGGCTGCTTCCGACAGGTCGGAATGGAGGTTTTGGGGGAGGCCTATGTCCAACAGTGGACTTCTCAGGGCTGTAAATGATGATGTATTTATGTAATGTAAATACTTATGTAGGTACCTACTAGCGACCGCACGAGGCTTTATGGTCGATTCCGGCAGTCACACTTAAACCTAAACGTAAAATTAGTCCTACCTGTCCTTTTCTCTCTCAGCAATTTATGTTAAGGACAGAGAGAGATAGACCTGACTAAGATTAGGTTTAGGTTTAAATAAAATATTCTATAAATAAATATTCACACACTACACAACACATTAACCTGGTCCCACAGTAAGATCCCTAAGGTCTTGTGTCGTGGGTACTAAGCAATGGTATATAAATACATAGATAAGTATAGAAACATCCATGAGTCGGAAACAAACATTGATATTCATCATATCAATGTTTGCACCTACCGGGATTCGAACCCAGGATCTATGGCGTCGCAGGCAGGGTCACTACCTACTAGACCAGTCGGCCGTCAGTTTAAAGGTGGGTTCCTACGGTCCGTGATATTGCGGACCGACGCGCACGAGCGCGCACCACGGACCGTGGGAAACAGAGCGTCCGTGGTAATGCAGACCGTCCGTTTTCTATCCGTGGTGATAAATGTAGGCGGACGCGGACCAGCCCGCACCGACACGCACCGTCGTCCGTGGTAATTCAGACACGTCCGTGGCGGTGCGCCCGATCCATGGCGAATGGATAGCTTCAGACGCGGTGCGCGCTCGTGCGTGCTCGTGCGGAGATGTCTGTAGGCGACCACATAAAAACTGACGACCATGTCGACGGCTGCATGGATGCAATAGCGATTGTGGTAGTATAGTAGTCTAATGGCATTTTTGAATACACTCGCCCATGAATACACTTCTGATTTTTTTTAACAGTAAGTTACCTATACAGGGTGTTTGTGACAGCCAGGCAAATATTGATATGGCGACTTCAGACCATGATTCTGAGGCGAAAACCACTGAAAATTTTCGCAGGAAAATTCGAAAATTTTCCGGCACATTTTTACAGGAAATAAATTGTGTAGCTCATTTATGTAGGCCTTAAATAATGACTTAAGCGAAAAGAAAGTCCCATAAAGTTCAAAATACTAATGAACCCCATTGGATAGTCACAAGTGATATAAAACGGCAATGTACTCGTATCACACAATAACCAAATAAGCTAATTTAAATAGTCACAGGATCACCCGATACAATTCGCGCGGAAAGCAAACTTTGCGGATAATCAAATTAAAAATGCATTTCCTGGGAGTAATAACACTGTCGTCATAACAATGGTACTTGTTCACTGTTTCATTCAGTATTTGCCTGGCTGTCACACACACCTTGTATGTCTACTGGGTGATTTTTGGTCGTCAACGTTCCCGAAAACTACGGAATCTCATCATCACGATGATTTTTCTCCATGGAAGGCATACCTGGGAAGTGTCTGGTTTGCAAACCAGGCAAATTATTAGGGTCCAAAGTTGAGTAAATAGACTACGTTTTTCTGCATAAATGCACATTGACGCGTGTAGCAAGATTTTTTCACGAATTAATATTTATCTATGAAAAAACTAGTATAAACGCTGGGCACTATAAATTTCGGCCGATCAAGTAGTTAAAAAAAATTTAAAAAATTTACATTGTTTCCCAGCATTTTTCCGGCATAAACTTCACTTTATTTGATGTATAGAATACGTACCCGTAAGGGTGGCAAAGAAAAACACCCTGTATACATAGGTTAGGTTCGTTTAGTTAGACTCTAAACCTGTCTTTCCCAAAGTGGGCGATAACGCCCCCTCGTAGGTGAAATTTTTAAGGTGGAATAAAAATGGGGGCGCTACTGATTTTCAATGTGGGCGTTAACCGAAATAAGTTTGCAAACCTCTACTCTAAATGAACCTAACCATACATTTTTTTTCCTAATAATAGGACTGTGTCACTGGCTTGTCCTAAGGAGCGCTGGTACAGTGCACTCCCAACCACGAAGATTACATAGGCAATCTATATTTATAATCTTTCAATTCTACTATGCTTATACAAGAGTGCCTACGCGTTCGTCTTATGTATGTAGGTTGTAATCTTATGTATCGAGTGGAGCGCTCGCGCTCCAATGAAACGAAAGTTGGTACGATTCCTAGTACTGTATTCAATGGGTGCGAAAAAGATATACCAACATAGGCGCGTGAAACAGAAGATTTCGTATGAAAAATTAGCCTAATCTGGAGCGCCGCTCACATTAATTCGTAGTGTGCGTATCGGCCACTAGATGTCGCTTAGGCCGAGTTAGAATGCGATCATCTTGTCATTCATAAGAAATTGAACCACAGAGTGAACACACGCGGCGTTTCCAAACAATCGCCAGTGCTCGGGTCTTGTGTCTCGTGGCGATTCTAATTAGTGCAAGTGCCTGTTTTCGCAGTTATGAGTTACCAGATCCGAGGGTCAGTGGAGGGTGTAGGGCCCGGTGGTTATAGTGAATAAAGATCATAATCGTGCTACAAAATAAATACCCTCAAGTATTCCATGGGTTGCCGGGCGCCGATGCCTAGGTACTAAAGTATTTCAGAGAAAATAGTCCTTATTTTAATAAGGCTGCGTGTTATAATCCCGCTGGCAAAAAAAAAACTTTTTTACTTTGAAAGTATTCTCTTTCAGTTAGCGCGATTATACACCTTAATAGATATAGCCTAAGGTTTAATTTATCACTACGATACTTGCAACGTAAATACTTTCAAAGTCTTCCACGTACTTCGGCCCGGACCGCCGACGACCACGGACGGGCACGCACCGTGGGATAGCCTCGTCCGTGGTGCGCGTTCGTCCGTAGCCGTCGGCGCGTCCGCGTCCGTCTGCAATATCGCGGACCGTAGGAACCCACCTTAAGTGTGACTGCCGGAATCGACCCTCTTATCTTACTCGTATTCTGATGTGTAATCTACATACCTACATACACGGCTGTGTGTTCCTAAAATGGGTTAGCCAAAATTGCAGATCATGAGGGAGATCACACTACCACGTTAAGCTTAGCGGAGACACATATCACACTACTTTCTACCACTCGTTCATGCATTATTAAAGAGCAAAACCGAATGATTTACGATAAACCACACTTCATATAAATCGACTAGCCATTTATTCCTTTATTGAGCTTGCTATAAAGTTTCTAATATAGGACTTTCTTGTCAAGGGACATAGACAAAGTATCATTATTTCTCGAATCGAATCGACACCAGTTTGCTCCAATAGGAAGCCTTTTTCGCTCGTTCGTCAAGTCACGTGTTGAATTTAAGCCGCTATTGGTGAAATTCAGCAATTACTTATTGTAAATGCAGCATTAATGGGCATTAAGACACAATTTTTTGAAATTTCTAGACATAGGGGAACAATGACTTTTTTTTTTGGTAAGCAAGTTATAAAGGTACATACAGTGCCATAGAAGAATAAGATGTGATAGAGTGCGAATGTCATACTTACTGTTTCGATGCACCATTGGACATTTTGGTGCCGCACAATTCCAGTCCTTGACACTTAGATTCTATTAGTGTAATGTATAGTAATGTACATACTTATAACGCTCATCGCCTGAGAGAACTTCCTTAGTTGACTCTTACGACACGCACGGAAGGAGATGCAGCTGATGTATTCTAGTGAAGCCCCGCATCAGCACATGCTGGTTTAATATCAATGTATACAGAATGATTTTTGGTCAACGTTCCAGGAAACTAGGAATCTCCTCATCATCACCATCATTTTTCTCCATGGAAGCATACCTGGGAAGTGTCTGGTTTCTAAAATATTAGGGTCCAAAGTTGAGTAAATAGACTTCGTTTTTCTGCATAAATGCACATTGACGCGTGTAGCAAGATTTTTTCACGAGAAATAATTAAAATCTGTCTATGATAAAACTAGTATAAACACTGGACACTATAAATTTCGCCCGATCATGTAATAAGAAAAAATCTAAAAAAAATTACATCGTTTTCCAGCATTTTTTTGGTATAAACTTACTTTATTTGATGTATACAGTACGTACTCGTACCCTTCGTTAAGGGTGGCAACGAAGAAACACCCTGTATAATATTTATATATTTTATTTTATTTTATTTATTTTTATTTATTTCGGAAAACAAACAGTGTACAAACTAAAAAAGTAACTATTGAAAAAACACAAAACCATTTAAATGTTTCCACATATATGCATCTACATACCTATATAAGGTCTACGTATCAGTTAGTGCAAACATCTGTAGGTAATTAATCACACCCAAGTCCTTTGTTATTTTTAACGTTGTTGTATAAAAAAAAACTTTTTCTACTAAGTACAAAGTACATTGCCTTGGTAGTGACCGCGACAATATGGCGTCCTGGGAATTTTAATGAGTTTGCTTGGGAATCCAGACACATTCTTACTCACAGATTGTTTTCTTGCGAAAGCATTGACATAGTAGACTAAAGCTGGCTTTCCACCAGAGATGTGGGTAATCTATGTTAATATTGTATGCGTTCGATATCGATGCGATTAATTTAATTTAATTAAGGGTAAAGACACACGGGCTGCAATTCAACTGATGCAGTTGGCACGACTGCAATGTAACTGCAAGCCTGCTGCACGTCATCATGCAGTTTGATTGCAGTTGGTGTGTTACACTACACGGCACGTTACGTGCAGTGGGCTTGCAGTTTCATTACGGTCGTACCAACTGCATTCAAACTGCATCGGATCTTTACCCTAAGGGCAGATTTTTTCACACGTCAGATAGCCTATCTGAAGAATGTAGTTGATGCTGTCTCCATCATGATCATGTTTGGAAGAAACGGCCCTAAACTTCGTCTTCAGCCTATTGCAGTCCACTGCTGGACATAGGCTACTGCCTTAGGGGGTTTTTTGCCCATAGTCACTACGCTGGGCAGGCGGGTTGGGTGACCGCAGTCTAATTTTTGGACTATGTTGTCAGCAATGGAGGCGCTGCTGCCCACGTCCCGGAAAAGTATGACTAAAATATAATTATGTAGTTTCATAGCATTTAATTATGTAGTTACTGTCGAATTTATCAGAGATAAAAATATTTTCCCGGGATAAATAGTAGCCTATGTGTTAACCCAGGGTGTCAGCTAACTCCATACCAGATTTTACTAAATTCGCTCCAGCTGTTTTCACGTGAAACGGTAACAAACATCCATCCATCCATACTCACAAACTTTCGCGTTTATAATATTAGTAAGATAATACTTCTTCTGACTACAAGCATATAAGTACGTAGTTATAAAAACAAATACACAAGTACATCAACTAAATTGCATGACGCAGCCCGTCCACACTAATAAATTGGTCACATTAAAAAGATATAACTAAGTTAATTGTTGTACGAAATGAATCATTTTAAATTTTATAAACATACCTACTTAGGTAACTTATTATACTGAATAAACAGGGTATTATGACAAATTGTAAGTTTATACAAGTATCACCTTAATATTTATTTTAAAAACTGTATGACTTTTCGAGTAACATATTAATAATGCTTTGTTAAACGTGGCTAAGGGATCTCATTTATGGTCCTGCAGTTTTGGCTACTCCATTTAAGGAAAACGACCGTCATCATCATCAGCCTATTGCAGTCCACTGCTGGACATAGGCCTCCCCCAGGGCACGCCACAAGACTGCCATGGGGGGTATTTGCCCATAGTCACCACGCTGGCAGACGGGTTGGTGACCGCAGTTTGTATTTTGGACTATGTTGTCAACACGGGAGGCGCTGCTGCCCACCTCCCGGAAACCCTTAATCGCCTCGTACGATACCCACGGGTAGACATGGGGTGGTACGAATTCTACTCTGCCGGCACCACGCGGCCATCTGCCGGCACCATTATGATATCATAATTAATCCACGTACATCCAAGACTGATATTATATATAAGTTCCTTGGAGAATATAGAGGAGCACTAAGAAAGGACTTTTCGAAATTCTCACGGGAACCGGATTAGCGCGAATTCTAAAGTTTATGGTGGGTTGGGAGGTTGAGAAGCGCTTCCTGTGTTGACAACATAGTCCGAAAATCACACTGCGGTCACCAACCCGCCTGCCCAGCGCGGTGACTAACGAAAACCCCTTTATGGCAGTAGCCTTGTGGCGTGCCCTGGGGGAGGCCTACGTCCAGCTGTGCACTGTAATAGGCTGAAGTATATATGTATATATATGTATGTGTGTATTTAAACAGCTGGTAATGCGTTGTGCTAGTTATAGTAAAGCATTACAAAATTTTATTTGAATAAAGCCATGCATGGCGTAATCCATTCGTTCGCCTCAGTAAAATCCCCCGTGAGAAAGATATCGACATTTTTGAGGAAATAAAATAAAAATACCCTCGAATCTGATGACTTATGGTAGCGACCAGAGCACCTAGCATGCAATACGTACCTACCTAATTATTTCAGAGTACCAGCTATGTACATGTCGCAGTAAAATAGATAAAGCCGTAATATAGTTATATCCCTAGGGATATGTATTGGCGATAGCCGCCGCCGATTTCTTCGGTGTTAGGTTACATGTTTAAGCTTAAGACGATAATCTCACTAATTGGTTTTCGGATTAGCAGCTATGTACTTATGTTTGCATGCTAGGTGCTTGGATCTGGCTTCTCGTTGCGACTGTAGTGGCTTGTGTTCGTGACCATGAGTCGGCTGATCCGAGGGTCAGCGGAGGGTGTAGGGCCCGGTGGCTAGCGAAACCTTAGTCAACTCTCACGACATGCATGGAAGGAGATGCAGCTGATGTATTCTAGTGAAGCCCCGCATCAGCACAAGGCATATCCATGAATCGAAAATAAACATCCATATTCGTCGTTATCATGTTTACATATTATGCAGGGTATAATTAAAGGGTATGTTAAGCGAAATGCTATGAGAAAATAAAAACCTATCCACAAAAATTAAGATCCGAAATCGTATGTTTATTTTACTAGATTCTTCGATCAAATTTGATCGAAGACTAGATTGCTTAAACATACCTGAGTTGTTTAGACATTCTCCAAAAATGTGTTTTCAAGGTACAGTATAGAATAATTGTTGTCGATAATGATACGTCCTAATACCGGCATACAAGTCAAACAAGTTTTTTATAACTTCACGAACTCTTTAGTTGGGATGAGACTATGGACTCGAACAAAGGAACCTAATTATTTTTTTAGCCTTGGTACCGGCAATGATTGATAAGTGAATCATACATTAGCCGGAAATCCTTCTTAGGTTCTATAATAAATATCATCTTATTATAAGTTTATCTACAGGTTAGATCGCCATGGGTGAGATATTTAATAAGTTGCCCGCGAACGTAGCCTGTTCTTCTCCATACTCCAAACTATGTAAATAAAGTACCTCAGTATATGCAAAATTTCAAGAATATTGATCAGTAGGTATATGTATAAAGCGAGATTTAACAAATAAACAATCTTACTTTAATTAAATATAGTTGGGATTTAAGAGTAAAATCGAATATGTAGGTAGGTACTTAATCAAAATCTAAATAATTTTATCTTCGTAAAGAAAAATCATTTTATCTAGTAAAGTAACGTGTCCTGACTGATTCGTCAACTCTGTAAATGACGTGTAATTGCACTAAGAAAGGATATGTCCCGAAATTCCCATGGGAACGGGAATTCTAAAGCTCAATCATACGAAGCTGTGGGCGGCCGGTAGTTACTAGTCTCTGAAACTCATCGTATGTTTTTAGATACTAAAACAAATAATTTTATCTTAGTCTGTAACCACGATTTATTTAAATTTTTCGGCAAAAAATCAAAGGTCAACCGCTGCATTCAAAAAGGACCTAAGTCACTTTACTTATACAAGGTTCCCGCGGTATATAAATGAGAAAATATGATACGAGTAGGTAAGTAAAGTAACCTACACCTACCTGACCAGGTTGTTTTTTGTTGTCAATATTTCCGAGTAGGTACTACGCATTCTCCTAATCATCACGAAATCCATGACAGCATAACTGGGAAGTTTCTGATTTCCAAGATATTTAGGTCCAAAGTTGAGTGGTCAGATTACATCATTTGCAGAAATTCATGTAATCGTGTGTTACAAACATCACGAAAAAAAAATAAAACTTCCTATCAAATAACCAACGCAAACATCATACATGCGCAAGACTAGATCAATAAAAGAAAATTACCAAATGCACAAATGTAATCCACACCTATGATCCACAAATTTAATAAACACATTTGATTTGGTAGCAAACATTTTTCACGAAAAACATAATTTTTTGGCATAAACTTACTTTATTTCATGTATAGGATGTGTGCCCCTCGTAAGGGTAGCCATGAAAACACCTTGTAGGTAATTTCTTAAGATAATACATTAGCTTTTTTTTCTTTTTTTTTTTTTTTTTTTTTCTTTTTTTTTTATTATTACTAACACCAACGTGATTGTACTTTCACTAACCCCAATATGGATCCTCGGTCTGAAATAAATATTTTTTATTTATTTTTATTTTATTAGCTTCTATTTTCGTCATGCCATGCACCGTCATGTCCATATAACTTATAATGCAATTAACTTCTCGTGTAATTATAATATACCAAGTAATTTGCCAGTACTGAATAATAATTAATATAATTTCTCATTAAATTGCTTATTATAGTCATTTATAGTGAAAATAATCTAGTCATGACTATTAGCAAAGATAGTATGACTATGACTATACTTATTAGCAAATCAATAGGTAGTTCATTTTATATTAAACCCTTTGACCGCCAGACCGAAATCTAGTTGTCGTGCCACCACGCCATTTTTTACCTACAATTTTCGTCAGAATCCCTAGTGATGTGCCGTATGCTTCAAAATGAGTTATCGAGAATTTGTATTACTAAAAGGAAATGGTGTTTTACTATTATAATTATAAATAATTAATAAGTAATTGCTTTTCAGCTCATTAGATTTATCTTAGCGTAAGAGTGATACGAGTACAAAAATTTTACATAGTCGTTTTTTCTTGCTAATTACACATTTGCTGCAAGTCGCCCTAAAATATAAAGATACATATAATCTTACGTCAAAATCGATTGAAACTATAGAAACTAGGGGACATCGATACCTCGTCCGAGCCGCTCTGGGACATCCGCATGCATTGAGTTTTGTGAAAGTAACGTAACACAAAGACATGCAGTAGGTCAAGAGTTTTACATACTAGCTGTTTCTGTAGTGAAGAATATTTGTAATCAAACGATTGTCAAGTGTTTACAGCGACATGGCCATGTTGAATCGAATTGTTATATCATACATGGTTATGGCTATATATATTTTTTTATAAAAGACGTGGCGTTTTTTTTTTGCGTAAATGTGGCCAAGGCCGAATTGTACTCACCTATTTACTTTATTAAATTCTATCTAGGAAAGGCTAGAAGGCTGCTGACCTTTTAAGAAAGTCTGGTTTGGTTGAAGTAGACGGGTAAGGTATTTTAATACGTACAATGGTATTTGCAGAAAAATCCCGTTAAAACGGAACAATTTAGTTTTTAATAAGAATGTATTTATAGAAATAATAAGTACTTACTTACTGATAATAGGGATGAATCGAAGAAAACTATCACGCGGACCCCAAGTTAAGATCTAAATCATGCCCTTACCTACCGTGAAACCGTTTTACTTCGAAAACTGTAACAGACTTTCACAAATTATCAGTACACTATGATTATTTGTCCCATTTGTTTGTCACAGCATGACGCAGCGGTGCATGATCGATATTAAATGACATATATGTCATTATATGTCACTATAGTCGTTTAATAGCATTGTCTTACAGAAAATACGTAAATATAAACATCATTGTGTAATTGGAGATATGGCCTGCAAGCCTAGCATGATCAACGAAACACGATATTATGATAAGCCGATTTATCGACATTTTGCCTGTCAAAATACGAGAAATATAGCCGCCGTGTTGAATTTTGTATAGAATACGATACCGATATCCTTTATCGTATATCCACGATGCGTGGATATGCTAGGGGGGCTGAAGTCACAACGGTTACCGATATTATACAAATATAAACAAGCTTATCTATTAAGAAACCTTTTTTAAAAACAAGCTTTTATTTTCATTACGGAGTTCCTATGGCCACCTTCCAGCTCCATCATCAGATCAGCTCTATGTCATAATAATATTGCATTGTCATCCGATTTATACATGCATGCAAAATTTCGGCTCAATCGAAAACCGGGAAGTGAGATTTGACTTGCGAGATTTGGTTACAGACAACGGGACAGGTGGAATGAAATAAAAGCTTATAAAAAATATAGAGGGGTGTAAGTAAGTTGACTAGTTATCCTGAAATCTAGTTATCCTGAAGATGCCACGGGTGTTGGTGAAACATATGTCGACAATATTAATTGATTTTCGGATTAGTAGGCTATATACATTTGCATGCTAGGTGCTTGGATCTGGCTTCTCGTTGCACGACTGTAGTGGTTTTGCGTTCGTCATCATGAGTCGGCAGATCCGAGGGTCAGCGGAAGGTGTAGGGCCCGGTGGTGGGCGTACCCTTGATGGAAATTTGAACTTCTGAATACGCCTGATACAATTTAATAGTATCTTAGGACCCTAAGTCAACCTCACCCGTGGTGCATCCTGCTATTCAACGGACGAGGCTCTGACGTTCATAATACCTATTTTGAATGACTCGGTATTTTTTGAACATTTCGCTTATTATACCCCTTCTGTTACACCCTATACATATATGTATGTATGTATGTATATCCGCTAAGTATGCTTATTGTGTAGTAAACCGTAATAAGTGTAATATAACCTGACCGAACTAGTCAGTGTGGCATATGACACCAATAGAGTACCGATATTCACTGCAAATGTAAGCCTATCGCCGCCTTTTGTGCACAAATACAACAACCGGTACCAGGTAATGATTCCAATGGGAAATGATCACCCATTGAAACTTTAAATGGAAGTGGCATGTGTGTTTTCTTTCGTTTAAGAAAACTTTTTTTTTTTTGACTTCTTATGTTTTTTTCAGACAAGGCAATAGACAGGGCACCAGTTCATTATATTTCAATGAGAGATCATTACTATGAACTTTCAAAAATATAGCCGATACGGGGGCAGAACCTCGTCCGTTATATGGCAGATCGCACCACTAACAGATGAGGTTGTCCATACTAAAAAAGTTGTCTATAAAGAAGGATGTTGTTAGCCACTAAACGAATAGTCGCATTTGAGCTTATAATTAGAATTGTCTTAGTTGTGGAGAGTGAGATTGGGTGGAAATTTTTAGGCAGTCCGGTTTTTTCTTCAAACAAATGAGGTTACTTAATAACCAGTGTCACTGGTCTCAAGTCTAAGAGGAATTATCATGCCTCTCAAGCTCAAAAGGCCCTACAACGTGCCAAAGAAATATAACTTAACCCCTTCTTCTGGCGTAGTCGAGAAGAAACCTAACCCTCTTTCTGTCGCAGTTAGTGAAATATTAGAGTGCCTAGAAATATTTAGTTAACCTAACAAGGTTGGTTTAAAAAAATCCCTCTCGAAACAGGTTCCTCTGCAATCGACAATTTGCATAAGAACGTAAGTTAAAACCAAGAGAAGAAATACCAGTTTCATACACTTTGAATTCTAACACGCACACCGCCGTGAAACATACTACAGCATCATAAAAACCGATATGTCGGCTCGCGAAGATAAACATAAAAAAAGGAGAATGCCTCAAAAAAATAAAACACACTTACACCACTTCATCAGAAACGCGCTGGTTAATTTCGCGCACAGCTTATTGCGGCCCTGCATTGTGGAAAATAAAAACTATCTGTCAATACCAACACTGATCACAAACACGTCACAACACGTATGCACAGCACAAAACCACTATTCATTTATCCATCAAAGTCCGATGATGCGTCAGCGAGACGTTCGACCGGCGCGACGTCCGCGCGTACACTGCGAAAAACTCGCTTCGGAACCTGCGCGCGCGCCGCTCCTGCAAGACAAGGAAAATCATTAAGAAAAATATTTAATTACAATTTTATTGATCTATTATGGTTTTATTAATACGTAGGTTTTTTAAAAAAAATCATAGGAGTTTTCAAAGCGTATCTGCAGCCATGGATTATGCATTATAAATGCGTTCGCGCATGATTTACGGGGCCAAGGACCTTTGGCCGTGCGATGCAATAGCACCAGTCTAGCTACGTAGTTACTGCTGTCTTAAGTACAAATATCGAGGTAAAAGGCTGCTTGAGAAATGTTTTTGTTTGCATTTGCTTAAGAAGATAAAAGAAATCTGGGTAACTTGAGCAATTTAAGGATTTAGCAGGTTTTGCGTTGGTGGCTACAAATCTATGGTACCTAGATAATCCCAACTAATGTTAGTTATAAATGCGATATGTAGTGAGATTGTTTGTTTGTTACCTGTACACACTTTATTTACTCAAACCAATCTTAATTACATATAATTAATTATACAAATAAAAATGCAGGAGGTCGGTTGGGAATGGAGAAGTACGTAGGACATAGGCTACATTCTGTTGACCGCGCGGACGAACTCACGGGGAGCAGCTAGTATACATTATTATCAAAGCGAAAGGTCACTAACTCATCACGAAATCTCGAATACTACTTGACCAAGAAGATAAAATTTTGTAGGAAGATAGATTATGACTAGACCTGTTAAAGGTTTTCCCTAAATTTCCAGGGAAACATGAAATAACAAGAATTCTAAATATCCTTTATAAGGGTATAACAAAAAGGGTATGTTAAGCGAAAAGCTATGTAAATAGCCCACTATAGAGAACCTATCTACAAAATTTGAGACTCAAATCACATTTTTATTTTTCAAGATTGTATGAAAATTTCTGAGATATTTAAAAATTCTCCATACTATCGGGAAAAATAAACATGTGATTTCGGGTCTCAAATTTTGTGGACAGGTTCTCTACAGTGGGCTATTTACATAGCTTTTCGCTTAACATACCCTTTTTGTTACACCCTGTATATTATAAATATTATTAAGAAAATGAAACAAAAATTCACCCGAGTGAGATTCTAAAGTTTACGCGGACGTAGTCGTGGGCGTCCACCAGTAAAAAATAAATAAATATTGACACTCTATTCACTTAGGTCAAGAGTACCCTAAACCGACGAGCGTGCATGAAGAATATCATGAAAGTAGATGAAGCGAAAGAGGTGTATCAGGATCGTACAACTTATTTATTGAGTCAAATGGAGATCCGTGATCTCTGCCTACTCCTCCGGGAAAGAGGCGTGATTTTTATGTATGTATGCATAAGTATTCACCTAGTCCCACACTAAGATCGCTAAAGATCTTGTGTCATGGGCACCTACTAAGCAACGGTATGTAGTTATTTTATTTAGTTAAACATTAATGAGTCTGAAACAAACATCGATATTCATCTAATTAAGTTAAGCACTACGGGGCTTCGAACCTAGGATCTGGCGCGGCAGGGTAAATAAAAAAACAATAACGTTTGATTTTTTCCAAAATTTGAATTTAACGTGATGTAATTCTATATAAGCCCGAGGGGGTTGGCGTCAGGCAGGCAGCCGACCGTAAAACGAATGCCAAATTGGGATAGGATGATGATCACTTTGATATCTATAATATTATAAAGAGGAAAACTAATGAATAGGCTCAAAAACTACTGGACCGATTTCAAAAATTCTTTCACCGTTAGAATCCTTATTGGATATGAACATAGGCTATAAGAATTTCCCGATATTCCCACGGGAAGGCGACCAACGGGAATTCTATATACGAAAACCGCTATACATATGTTCGGGCATATATGTTCATTGGGGACAGCGAGGGAGGACTAAAAACGGATTTCCCGAAATTCCCACGCAAACGGGAATTCATAGTTTTTATATACATATGAAGCTGAAATCGGGCATATATGTTCATTGGGGACAGCGAGGGAGGACTAAAAACGGATTTCCCGAAATTCCCACGGGAAGGGGACAAACGGGAATTCATAGTTTTTACGAAAACCGCTATACATATGAAGCTGAAATTGGGCATATATGTTCATTAGGGACTGCGAGGAAACACTAGAACGGATTTCCCGAAATTCCCACGGAAGGAGACTACAACGGGAATTATTTATTTTTTACGAAAACGGTTAAACATGTGAATCTGAAGTTGAGCATATATGTTTATTTGGGACCCCGAGCACTGGGAACGGATTTCCCGAAATTCCCACGGGAAGGGGACAAACGTGACGACAACCGCGATAACATATAGGCTACTTTTTACACTTAACATATAGGCTACTTTTTATTTTTTCTGTAGTCCACGCGGACGGAGTCGCGGGCGTCCACTAGTATTAAATAAAATGGTTATTTTTTGTGGATATTAGGTACTTCATTTTTAGGGTTCCACTTGGAAACACCATATTTATATTGCAGTAAGTAAATTTGGTAGTCTTGTGACGTGCCCTGGGGGAGGCCTACGTCCAGCAGTGGACTGCAATAGGCTGATGATGATAAAGTAAATTTTTAGGGTTCCGCTAATAAAAGGAATCACTTTGTTGGCCATCGAACATACTATGTTATTTACATAATTAATCATTTACGTTTACTCACACACATTCCAAAATCATTAAATAATAACCTTTAAGTCAAGGACGAAAATACTATGTATTACCCTCCGGCCAGATGGACCGATGACTTGAAGAAGGCGGCTGGTAGGTAGTGACTGGATGGGAAAAACGGGAGATCGGGCCTTATGGCGTGCTCTGGGGGAGGCCTACGTCCAGCAGAGGACTGCAATAGGCTGACGAACCTCGAGAGAGGATATCTCCGAAATTGGACTAAGATTGATGATGATGATGATCTCCGACCGTATTGCGGCCAAAGCGACCAATCTCTACGGAGATTGACCAGGTACGCAGGAGATATTATAGTGCACAAGGATGTGCGCAAACACAGATGCACTCTCTATTCCGTTACTCTCATAGTCCTAAGTTATGGACTAAGAATATCAGCTTAAGTAAAGAACTCAGATGCATCTCCTTCCGTGCATGTAGGAGTTGACTATGGAACTCGGGCATTATCTAAGGCGATAAAGCTAGTAACTTATCACTAATCACTTACACTGTCCCCGCTATGCTAATTGTGACTGGGATCTCATTTTCGACTATGTTCCCGAAATGGGGTAGCTAGAACTACAGGATCATAACGGAGATCGCACATCCACGGTTTAGCAGAGCAGGGATAGCTGTTAATGATCAGTGACAAGTTGCTAGCTCGTCGCCTGAGAGAACTTCCTTAGTCGACTCTTACGACATGCACGGAAGGAGATGCAGCTGATGTAGTTCTAGTGAAGCCCCGCATCAGCACTACAGCGTCAAATCCACAGAGCTAAGTAATAACTAGACAAAGCATGTGTTTCTACTTAGGTGTGTAAAAATGGGTTGCAATCCACTTATATCAGCCCTAATTCTGGCTCCAGAACGTGTGTCCTATTCTAATTCTTAAGACTATTTTTTACATGCAAAGTACATACACTTAGTTAATCTAGTTATTAATAGCTCTGTGGATTTGACGTTTAAAAGTGAGACATCTCGCTCTCACCAAATTCATCATACGGGTGCAGCTCTGCGTAAACTCTCGTTTCCTTGACACCATGCGCAAACGCAGCATTTGGCGTACAAATTGATTTGACTGATTTCTGAGTGAAAGCGGGGAGACTTTTTACTAAAGTCCGCTTCACCAAATAGTACCTTTGTTTGATGGCGCTAGTTACTATGTCTATGTCAGTGTCAACAAAAAATGTTAGTTCCGAAATCAGGCATTGAAACTATAGTTTACTCAGCCTTTGCCGACCTCAAGCTGTGAATATTAAATAGTAAAAATCGAGTTTATTACACCCGGTTCTGACTGGGATCCGTCAAATCGTATCCAAAGTAGAACTAGAATAACTCCTATGCCTCATTTCGGCCCCCCGATTACCTAATTTGCAATAGCAAAGCCGAAACAAAGCGATAGCGAAAAGTACAATATTCTCCTTGAAATGTCAAAGTTCCTTCGAAATTCATTTTACGTAATACGAATTTGACAAGCTATCAGAGATTTTTTTTAAATTTTCGCTATCGCTTTGCTTTTGCTAGTTAGGTAATAAGGGGGCCGAACTAACATTTTTCTTTCGTTACCTGTGTTATTATGGGCAAAAACCTACCATGGCAGTAGCCTTTTGGCGTGCTCTGGGGGAGGCCTACGTCCAGCAGTGGACTGCAATAGGCTGGCGACAACGACGACCCGTTTTACTACCGGTCTTACCGTTCCCGTGTTAGGTACTACTGATTGCCGTGGTTGGAACGTGGGAGAAATTTTTTTCCCATCTTACTAATATGTAGTAACTAGGGCCATCATTTCAAGGAATTTGATGAAACAGAAGAAGACAGCGGCAGGTACATAGAAGGAGTCATCAGCCTTTTACTGCTGAACATATGTTACCAAGATACTGCAGTACTTCGGGCATGTTTTCCGAGGCGGGAGTGCTAGCGCATATCCTCTTTTGGGGGGAGATTGCGTAATTCTGGCAATACCATATTAAAGGCTGTCAGTGAGGACATGACCAGTCCTATATTTAATTACTGGCTTTCCGCTCACAGGGACGCGAATCGTAAATGACTGTGATATTTTAGTATCTTTTTTTTTCGTATTTTTTGTATGTGATTTTATGGGTTTTTTAAATAAAAATAAAAAAAGGCTGTGTCGGGGTAACGGCCGTTGGTTTTATAAAGAAAATTTTTATAAAAGATATGAAAACAAGATGGACGCTTTTTATTTTTATAAAAAAAGCAGGTACATAGAAACATAAAATACCAAATGTTTATATATTTATTGTCACTTTCTGGTTATTTTAAATAGCACCCATTCGTCCGCGTGAGGGGGCGTTGTAATGCGAAGCCGGGCAGGTTTTGTATAGACGTAGCCTTCCTTGGTAAATGGGCTATCTAACACTGAAAGAATTTTTCAAATCCTTTGGACTATCGTTCTATATATATATTTACGTACAATAAATAAACTTGACAAACACACGAAAGAATCACCACGTATTTACGTAGTTATAGGCCATACGAGTATTTACCCCGACACGAACTCAATGTCATAACAGCGATTTTTATTTACACCACATTTTTGTTTCTAAGACAATAGTTTTTTAATTATTAAGGTACGATGATATAGACTTTTCGTCGCATTTTTAAACCTGCTTGTGTCGGCGCGATTTTAAAGCTTTGCAAAAATTTTTATTATGCTAGATAAATTTTCGTCAAATTGCCCTTTGGACTATCGTTCTATATATATATTTACGTACTATATATGTATTTACGTAGTTATAGGCCATACGAGTATTTAGATTTTTGTACAATTTTCGCTGTCGCATTGCTTCTGCTTTGCTTTTGCTAGATACATAGGTTCGTTAATACCTGCCTCCGACTTAGCGGGCAAGGCCACTACTAATTCGGTCACAATCGATGTGCATCGCGGTGCATCCTACTTTCCCTCGTACATTATGCGCTTTCGTCACAGACCTGATACGTCATCCTGCTTACAAGGATATTCCTTATTGGTAGGAAATGCACATTTATATGCAAGTAGGGATGTCCCAATTATATCGGTAATTATGTCGATACTGACAGAAATGGATATCGATACTAAGGCAAGCGGATTTGGTAGATTTATTTACTGTCATAACTGCGTACATACATAAGTAGAAAAAACGAACAACAGCCCGTCGCTACACATCAAAAGACGTCCACGCAACCGATTCAAATAATACCTATTTTCTGTTAGGAACACAAACTCTTTAAACTAGTAAGATAATTTATGAATTTTATGTATTAGTGTCCATATATATATGGAAATTTCGACATAGCAACTTATAAATCGGTCTGACGGATGCCGAAAATAGCCGCACAAGTGAAAGTCTCAAAAACATCCACCGTCGCGTTATATCGAGTATCAAGTAACAAGTTGAAAAGACAGAAAAAGATAGGTACTCCAAAAACATCTTAAATTATGCAGAGGTTAACGAACTATCTTTACACATCGAACCCGACGAGCATTAAGAACTTTATTAAATATAAATGCTTCTTATATTCATTATTTATTTAACAAATATTATGTATGGCACATTAAACAAATCTCAATCACGACAAGCACAATGACAAATGAAGGTTTTTAACCAGATAACTAATAAAAATTTAAACTAAACTTAACTTTAAATAATAAAACTAGGTACATATACATAATGGGCGGAACTATGCAGTGTGTTTTAGGTTACTAAGAGAACTCAATGTCCAACACATAACTCCAAATCTGTTACATACGTCAATGTGTCTATCTTATTAAAATGTATTTTCCTTCCACTACACGAAAACAGCACTACAATAATAGCATTTATCGATACCGATCATTGCCAAGAACTTTACCCCAGCACTAGTTCTAAGCATCAAATGGATAATTAAGGCAATTATTATAGTTTGGAAATGCGCAGCCCGATTGCATTATGTTCTACACTTTCTTAGGTTACGAAACACGCTGCCAAGGGTAAATGTTATGATGTGTGATGACGTATTATGACCTGTGGGGCAAGCACGAACCTCTCGATAGTCCGTAACGCTAGCGTCAAACTGTCACATCACATAGATTTTGCTTGCGAGTCGCTAGCGTTACGGGGCGCGTAAAAAGGTTCGTGCTACCCCGCTGAATTTAAAACTTCTCTTTTAAAGTTTGACGTAAATATACGTATAGAGGTGTATAAATACATAGACATATGGAGACGGCGGCTGTATTCCCGAACTGCACGGAAGGAGATGCAGCTGATGTGACGCTCATACCTAAAGAGGTAGGGCAAAGGTGGGCAAAGACACACCCACTTTTGTCAATTACTTATTAGAAAAATAAATAACTTGTTGACAAAATATTTAATTTAATTTATTGATTTAATTATTGTAGAAATTGGCTGGATCGGGTCATCAAAATCCATCCAGCCCAGTTATAACGTGAAAACGGAATAATATATTTATGTACAGACTTTTGCATTTATTACAATATTTATAACTGAAATTGTATTAGGCGTTACAATTCGGAAGTTCAAACATTTATGGGTAGTACACCCTCCACTGTCGGATCTGAGCGAAAACAGGCACTTGCACTGTTTACATTGCACTATTCCGCAATTAAATAATCTACATATGTTTCGCCAGTGACATCCTCAGGATCCACTAATTATTATGAACCTCTAAAACCGGTAGTATCAAGTGCCTGAGAGTTATCAGTGATAGGGTCCCCGGTGGTGGGCACACCCATAGTGAATATTTATAACATTAGGTCGTACAAATTAGATTAGCCATGAGAGATTCTGGCATTCTGGCACCCAACCGTAGTAAAAACCATAGAGCAAAATAAATCTTCTTTCTTTTCTTAATGTCCACGGAAGCCGGCGCGGGCGCATAGCATAGACTACATAACTCTCCAAGTGGATCATTGTAACTTTAGCCTCTTGGGTTCCGTAACTTATTTTCTATTTTAAATTAAACATAAGTGAATTTAATGAATGTGAACGAGGCGAGAGAGGTATTTTGGTAAATAAAATAAATAAAAAATTAAATTAAATTAAAAATTTTTGGAGCGTACTAAATGGAGATCGGTAGACTCTGCTTGCTTCTATGGGACTTATGCGTGAGGTTTGTACGATTGATATCACAAGTGACTTTTTGTTTCAGAAGAGTATTCACGTGAGTTGATGTAGTCACTAGAATACATCAGCTGCATGTCCTTACGTGAATGTCGTAAGAGTTGACATAGGAATAGGGATTTAGGTTTTTTATTTGCATTTACATCGAGTTATAATAAAAGAAACTTTGTGAAAGAAAAACTCAGGTGAAAACTTTCCGATATAACTATTTCAAAATCACACTTTTAGAGCCAAAAAACGCTATACAAACGCAATTATGACCACTCTTTCGTTTTGTACTAAAAGAACTTTTGTTCTGCATTTTTAAATATTGCAAAATATGGTCCAAAGCAAAAGTTTGAAATGATGCAGGTGGATATGTAATGTTGCAATTTTCAATTAATTTTACATTTGAAAAATGGATCACATTTGAAGGCTTATTATTACCTCATTTGCAACAAATTGAATTCGATAGGTATGATTTTGATGAGTTATTCAAAGCATAAAATGTCTTAAAATTCAACCATAGTAAACACCCTATTTAGGGGAGTTCTCTCAGGCGATGAGCTAGCAATCCGTTACTAATATTCAACCTTTGACCGTGGATCACATTCGCAACGAATTCGCAATCTTGCACATCATTTTTGTAACACAGAGGTGTGATGTGTTATTAATGTTATTATGTACATATTTATTCAGTTTAAAGGTTTGAAAACTAAATACATAGGTACCTACATGAATGTATGTATGGGGAGTTGCATTACGCGCTGTGCTCTAGTCGAATCGAGTCTTATTGTGTCACTAGAGATACCATTTTTATTTCAATTATTCACAGTAGGTACGCATGCGTGTTTGTGTATTTTGATGCTATTAATTTGAGTTTCCATTCGGATTATAAACTTCTCTATTATTGCTAACGAAAGTGACAACGGTTTGCCTCTCATCCCGCGGATCCCTAAATCAAATGTACCAATGACGCGAGCGCATTCGTATTTAGAACGCGTGCGATGAAGCGAGACGGAAGGTATTCGCTTACTCGGTCACACTCGTGGACATAATGAGGTGATGATTTTCTTTAAGGTCCACTAGTATTTAATTGTGTTACTTACTAGTATTTAATTGTGTTACTTAGTGGTATTTAATAGGTGCTACTATTCGGGAGCTCAAATTTCCATCGAGGGATCCACCACCGGGCCCTACCCTACATCCTCCGCTGACCCTGCTGTGGTGGGCGATCTCTCGGTGGAAAAAAAGTCCACTAACAAGTTTCAGCGCTGTGCATTTTACATAGTGACTAACGCCACCATCCAAAGGAACTATATGTATAGCGCACCCTATACTCGTATGTAGATATTAAAGCATAACCTGTGTGCGAACATACACAAATAATCTCACGCCGACAATAGTTAAGCAAGAACACGCTAAAACGCAAAACACACAAGATATGATTGTTAACTGTTCCCACACAAACTGACAATGAATAATTTTGGATATTTGCTTCAAATTGTTTTAGTAATTAAGAGTGTCAAGGTTTGTCCGAAAGGAATGGTTAATACAAAGCAGGGACAGGGCCTCTCCTAGGATTATTCCGATCTGTCACCCTGTTTTGTCACCATGATATGACAGATCAAAAAAATGTTTGATCTATCCTGCTGTTGACACAAACAGTGGGACAGATCGAACTTTTTATTCCGAACTGTCACCCTAGGGAGAAAAATAGGGCACTGTTACCCTATTTTCTCTCCTCTACGACATTTGTGCGGCCCGCAACAAAGCAACCAATACTACTAGGAGATGATATCAATTTCCTTATAAAATCTAGCAAACGGTATATACCTATAAACAAAAACACATCCGTGACTCGGAAATAAGCACCAATATTCATCATTGATATGATTAGCATCTACCAGGATTCGAACCCAGGACCTATGGCGTCGCAGGCAGGGTCGCTACTAACTGCGCTACTCGGTCGTATATGGTACAAATATTTCCATGACTCGTACACACACTTTACTTTGAGAAGTACAGATTGTCAATATTTACAATTAACACAGAGAGACTAAGGCCGTTTTTCCACTAAAGTTCGTAGAATAGTTCCTATGCCTGATATCGGAACTAACATTTTTTGTATGCAGTGAAACAGAAAATGTGGTCATACACATAGAAACTAGCGCCATCATCCAACAGAACTATTTGGTGAAACGCACATTGTTTCCACCAAAGATATCTAAATTGTATGTGTTCGCTAGTTACTTATAAGAGCTGTACTGTACCCTAGTTAGCACATAAACCTTTGATTTGATTTGAACATCCATATATCGTAGCTTAACACATCACTGGTGGAAGGGCAGCCTTCAGGGTCAGGGTCAAAGAACACTGACACGGCACAGAAGGTGTCAGAAACTAGAGGCACCGAAGCAGTGGCGGATTTACAAATTTGCCGCCAGTAGGCTGTTCAATTTTTGCCGCCCCTACAGACCTTTGAAATTCAATACGCTAATTTAGTTCACAATCATATCAATAATTTATTCTATAATGCAATTCGCGAAATCATTAATTATATCGTAAATTTATATATTTCCCGGACTCCCTCAATAAGAAACATACTAATAGGTTTATTTTGTCCCACCAATTTCTACCAAAATTGCAGATACATTTTTATTAGTTGATAAAATGACGCGAGCGAAGCGAGCGCGAAATTTTTATCGTTTTCAGCACATATTTCATGTTCTTATTCATTCATAGTTCATAGTATTCATTCCATAATAATATTATAGAATTCTAGACCACCGAACATCTAAGTGCTTGTTTTTTTCTTTTCAGTTTTATATTATGTACAATATTTGGTTCTTTTTTAAGCAGTCGGATTTTTTTGATTTTTTAAATTATGTTTTTTTATTCAGTAGTCGTAACGCATTTTGTTTAGGTAAGTAAAGTAGGTATTCAAAGACAAGACGACGAGAGTGTGTAGCGTGCTGCAAAGATCTCCTTCGTGATCTATCCCCTTTAGGAACACATCTGTATGTAAAATACCTTAGGATATTATTGATTAAGTTAAATATACCTCGCTTTATAAAAATATACAATGGGTGTCCTCATCATATAAATATACATTACTATAATCCGGTTGTTATAATTTCAGGTAAATTATTTTGAATAATAATAAAATTCTATACACATGAAAACAAACAGTTTATGTTTTTATTTTTAAATCCAATGTTTTTGCATTAGAAATAAATAATGATGTGATATGTTTTTGAATATATCATCGTTTACAGCCCTGAGAGTCCACTGTTGGACATAGACCTCCCCCAACAACCTCCACTCCGACCGGTCGGAAGCAGCCTGCATCCAACCGACGCCCGCAACCTTGGCCAGGTCATCCGAATATATAAGGAAGATAAAATTTAATACGAGTATATTAGAATGGAGTAAGTAAATAGAATACGAACGACTTCGTTTTGGAGTTCCCGTTATTTTCCATTCCCATGGAAATTTCGAGAAATCTCTTCTTTATGGCCATCACAAAAGGTAGCCACAGTACAAATATCACGTTCCTAGCTTCAGTAGTTTTGCCTCGACATTAATAAATCAATCAGTCGGCACATGTTACTTTATACCTATAATAGTTCTGTACTTTATAAATTTTAAAATATTTTATTTTATTTTATTCGGGAAACAAACGGTTGACAATAACTAAGATTATTACAACTTAAGCAACTATTTACCACTTAAAAGTTTCCACATTTAGAGACTAGTATAAATATATAACAGATACCTTGCCATGTTATGATACCCCAGCAAATTGTGAACAGAAAATCAAATCAATATAGTCTGTTGGCTTGGCATAGTAAAAAAGAAAAGCTTAGAGAACCACATGCTCATCGAACCACTCTTTGGATAATACGTGTTTATTTTTGTATTAAACAGGTCTAGATTAGCTTGCCGCGCTAGCTTGTTGAACTCAGAAGGCGCCCTGATAAAAAAAAAATTATGTCAAAGAAGTAATACAGCATGTTTTAATAGTTCTAGGATGAAATTAAATTATATCTCGTACTGAAGATCCTTCACTAGTATACATCAGCTGCATCTCCTTCCGTGCATGTCGTAGGAGTCCACTAAGGAACTCGGCGGCGATCTCTCAGGTGATTAGCTAACAACTTGTCACGGATAATTCATTACCACTTTGCTAAACCGATTCAGGTCTACCCCATTTTCGGAAACATATTGTTTATTATGTATGTTTGTAAGATACTCAGCACATTTAAAATTCATCTCAAGAATCTGCTCCTGTCTTCACAGGTCAATCTTGGATGAGCTGCTATGCATAGCCAGCGGCATACAATGGGGCTCTGGCGCTCCCGTATATGTTTAATTTTTAAATTATTATGATTGTTATTTCTTTAGATTTTATTTATTTTCTCAATTTAATTTCAGTAATTCAATTTTATTTTAGAAATTGGTATTTTAACAATTAAATTTAATTTCATAGCATACCTATTTTAATTTCAGCTAATATATGTATTTTGTTTATGTAAATATTATATTTATCTTTTTACTAGCTATTGCCCGCGACTTCGTCCGTGCGGTAAAAAAAAATCTATAAAAATCCGCAATAAAAAGCAGCCTATGTCTTTTCTCGGGCTCTGGACTATTTGTGTACCAAATTTCATCCTAATCGGTTCAGTAGTTTTACCGTGGAAGACGGACAAACATACACACACACACATTTATAATACTAGTATAGATGTCACTCCCTCCAGGTCTCTTTTGAAAACCAGCGCTGCTTGAATGGTAGCCATATCCTCAAGCAGCAATCAGCTGAAAGGGGACCTGATTGGCAGTTACACATATGCATGCACGGTAGGGGACTGACTAAGCGTATCCCATACTTCTTTGTATCGTCTTTATGTATTTGTCATTTGCCTGTACCTTCTTACTGTTATAATCACATTGTTGTCTTATATTATATTTTTTCTATTATTTTCTTGATTTGTGTTGTCTGTATATGTGTACATGCCAAAAGTCAAATAAACGATCTATCTATCTATATATTATGTATAGTTTTGCACCAAAGATGTAAATGTACGCAAAACGCACGAAATCCATTAACAATATAGCATCTCGACACTGTCGCGGACGTTTCACTGAATACCTCCCGTGCATGGTTTCGGAACTAACATTTTTTGTATGCACTTACACAGATAATGTAGACAATCACATAGTAACTAGCGCCATCCTTTAAAGGATTTATTAATACGAAACGGTTATGCTTGACGGACGTCTTTTACACACGTGAAAAGAAAACCATTCGCCGGGTGAAAGCAAAATAATTTGTCTCTAGACAACATACATACATATACAGGGTGTAACAGAAAGGGTATATGTTAAGCGTTAGTAAAGCGACATATGTAAATAGCAGTCCACCCTATATCATGTTTAGAATGCCTGCCACGCATTCTGCAAAATCAAGCCTTGCCCAAACGACTCCCGAGGCACTACAGTCACATTTTTATTTTTCAAGATTGTATGAAAATTCCTGAGATATTTAAAAATTCTCCATACTATCGGGAAAAATAAACATGTGATTTCGGGTCTGTAATTTTGTGGATAGGTTCTCTAAAGTGGGCTATTTACATAGCTTTTTGCTTAACATACCCTTTTTGTTACACCCTGTATACACGGCTGTGTTCCCGAAATGGGGTGGCCAGAACTGCAGGATCACTAAAGAGATCCTAGAGTCACGTTTAGTTTTAAGATCAGTGACAAGTTTCTAGCTTATCGCCTGATTATTAAATACCAACAGCTTACTAAGTTGTTTATGAACAGATATTCCATACATTGTGTTTTTTAAACAATGTCTAAAATTAGACACGGTTTTGTAATAACACCGCTAGACTCTTCAAACAAAAGACATAAACGCGTTCTACAGGATCTTAGGGCGCCAGATACGATTAGGTGTTCCGGACTGTATCGTGGTGAGAATGATTAAAACGTTTTGTACCCTACTGCGCCAGATGGTCGACTCTTACCATATGCACGGAAGGAGATGCAGCTAGTCAACTATATTCTAGTAAAACCCCGCACCAGCACGGACTCTAGAACTGTAGCTACTTGATATGTAGTAAGTGCCGTGTGTTACCGACAGAGTAGAGTTTGTACCACCCCTACCACGAGGCGATTAAGGGTTTCCGAGAGGTGGGCAGCAGCGCCTCCCGTACAGACAACATAGTCCGAAAATCACACTGCGGTCACCAACCCGCCTGCCCAGCGTGGTGACTATGGGCAAAACCCCCATGTGGCAGTAGCCTTGTGACGTGCTCTGGGGAAGGCCTAAGTCCAGCAGTGGACTGCAATAGGCTGAAGAAGACAAACAGCTGATGTAGGTATTTCTAGTGAAGCCCCGCATCAGCACACTTGAACAGTAGCCAAGCAGCTATTTCATGTTTAGTACAAAACATGAGGTCCCTCCTTAACAACCGTAGGTTCTAATGAAAGGTTAATTGACAGCATTTCTAATGTTCCGCTCACACGAGCCAACTAGGAAAGTACAGCCGCTAAACCTGTGTGAAAGACTGCACGCATGCGCAGCGATAATTAGCAAAGGAAACAGAGCGTGACATCGACTCTCGTGGAGTGTTCTTCAGGGGTACGGTTCTTGAGTCCCTCGGCATACTTGTTCTATGTTTCACAACTCTGTATCAGCTGTCAGCACAATATAGTTAGATCGTCTTCGTCTTCAGCCTATTGCAGTCCACTGCTAGACGTAGGGCTCCCCCAGGGCACGCCACAATTAAGACTACTGCCATATAGGGTTTTTTTGCCCATTGTCACTACGCTGGGCAGGCGGATTGGTGACCGACATATACATTAATTTCACTCTGTATCAGTGGTCAGCATGATATAGATAGATGATGATATAGATACGTACGAGTATGGTCAAAAAGCTCCCTATGGCAATAGGGTAGTTGTGGCGTGCACTTGAAGAGGCTTACGTCAAGCAGTGGACTGCAATTAGCTGATGTGTAAACAAAATCTGGTCCAGGATTTTTAAAATCAATCAATATGATATGTAGCTAGCTATAGGTACATTAAACACGGAATAAAGGAGAGCAAATTTCCTTAGACTCGAAAGGGAAAAAACCGGGAAATCCCAAAGTTTACGCGGACGAAGTTGTGAGCGTCCTCTAGTCCATGATATATTGCTCGAATCATACTAATTGCAAATATAACATTAGTATTCATAGACTATCACATGAATAGTATTACTCAAGGTGCTGTGACGTACGAGTAACTATGTAAGTATGGGATAGGTAATGTATATCTTACATAACGTGAGGTTCACTCATATATTAGCGGCCGTTCGCGTTAAATTTATAGCATATACTAGTGGACGCCCGCGACTCGAACCGCGTGGACTACAGAAAAAAAAACAAAATATCGAAATTATCCGGGATAAAAACATTTTCCCGGGATAAAAAGTAGCATATATGTTAAGTGGCACATTAGCGTGCACAAACGCACAGACAAACAGACAAAAATTCCAAAAATCATTGTTTTGGGTACTATTGCGTTGATAAAGGTATTCTATAATATTTTTTCTTATATATCTTCCATGTACAGACAGCGATCCGTTACATTTTTATTATATGTATAGATAGATTATGTTTTCGAGGTACCGTACAAACATCTATATCTATACATACAGGGTGTTTTTTCGTTGCCACCCTTAACGAAGGGTACGTACTCTATAGATCAGGAGTGGCCAACTTGATTGGACCCAAGATCTCTTGTTCACTAACGAGACCCTGTGCGTTTTCGGAATATGTTACCACCTACCAATAGGCTACTTTTATCCCGGGAAAATGTTTTTATCCCGGATAATATCGACATTTTATTTTATCCGCAGTCCACGCGGACGGAGTCGCGGGAGTCAACTAGTGATAAGTAAAACCCTAATAGGATCACTCGTGCGTCTGTCTGTCACACGCGTCTATCTGTCTTCTTGTCACAAACAATTTGTTCCGAATCTATTGAACCAAATCAAATGAAATTTGCTTGGAAGGTTAGTGTTCCCGAAATGGGGAAGCCAGAGCTGCAGTGTCGTGCAGGACATCCCACCGCCACGTTTAACACAGCGGGGACAGGTGTGACATCTGGTTACTTTTAGGTCACACACTTCACAACACATTGACCTAGTCCCACACTAAGATCCCTAAGGTCTTGTGTCGTGGGTACTAAGCAACGGTATATAAATACATAGATACGTATAGAAACATCTATGACTCGGAAACAAACATCGATATTCATCATATCAATGTTTGCACCTACCGGGTTCGAACCCAGGACCAATGGAGTCGCAGGCAAGGCCTACTACACCAATCAGTCTTCAAAGGTGTGAATTATCTGACAAGTTGCTTGCTTATCGCCTAAGACAACACGCGAGTTCCTAAGTGTTGACTTAAGTACGACATGCACTGAAGGAGATACAGCTGATGTATTCTAGTGAAGTCCCGCATCAGCACAGATAATATTAGGGTTTAAGGTCTAATATTAGGATACACATCTTGTTAAAACTATAATTGTCCGACAAGTTAACTTTCGTGTGTGACACACTGACCCAAACGGAGTGCCTCTAAACCTGAAAGTGGAAAGTGAAGTGAAAAACCCCAGAACCCTACGAGAGATTCCGCGCTGAAGAAGGAGGAAGAGAAAACAACAAGGTTTGACATTACCTATTTTCTTAACCCAGCCTATTTCCTAAACACATCTATAACCTTGGCTGGTTTCGTAACCTGCCAACCAGGGCATCCAGGGTCGAAGAATAGGTACGTGCTTGTCGTCTGATGCAGGTCACGTATGTGTCAGGTCAGGTATGACGGTACAGCCTTGCCTAGTAACTAGAGCATTGCCCTTTGAGTTATCCTCGATTTATGTTCCAAAGAGCTGCCCGCGACTTCGTCTGTGGGGACTACTGAATATATACAGGGTGTAGGTTGTCACTTGTTCAGCAAATACTGAAATGCTGAACAAGTGCCATTGTGTTGAGTTATACGACAGTGTTATTACTCGCAGGAAATGTGTTTTTTTATTTAATTATCAGCAAAGACAATTAAAACCTTGTCTTTGTTATCAGTAATCTTTGCTCTCCGCGCCAATTGTATCGGGTGATCCTGTGACTAATTAAATGGGCTTATTGGTTATTGTGTGACACAATGCTGTTTTTTTTATCACTTGTGACTCTTCATCAGGGTTAATCAGTTATTTGAACTTTTTTTAAGGCAACTTTTTATTTGAAAATCATTTTTTGGTTAAATAAAGTCATTATCTAAGGCCTCATTAAACGAACTAAACGTTTTATTTCCTAAAAGTATGAAAAAAATGTCGGAAAATTTTCCAGATAAATTTTTTTCAGTATTTTCCGCCTCAGAATCATGGTCTGAAGTCATAGTATCAATATTTGCCTGGCTGTCACAAACGCCCTGTATAACCAATGTCCTCCTGCAAAACTACCCCCTACTATATGTATGCAAAATGTCAAGAAAATTGGTTGGGTAGGTAAATAAGCTTGGGTAGCAAACTAACTTTCTATATCTATCACGTTAGAATTAGTTGGGACTAGTGGACGCCCGCGACTTCGTCCGCGTGGACTGCAGAAAAAACAAAATGTCGAAATTATCCGGAATAAAAAGTAGCCTATGTGTTAATCCAGCCCCCCTAACATGACCACGCATCGTGGATATAGTATCGTACGATATCGTATGGACTTTATGCGGCTAGTACAGGCTAAATGTCGATAAATCGGTTTATCATATCGTGTTTCGCAGGTCATGCTACTTGTGCAGATTGTCCGCAAACTTTTAAAGGAACTAAAATGAATTAGATAAAACAGTGTCAGGAGTTAGCTATAGGTACACTTGTCGAAAAGAGAATGCAGTTTTGAATTTTAAGGTAAACGTACCTACTGTGCGTTTCACCGTATAGTTCCATTGGATGATGGCGCTCGTTACAATGTGCATGATTACATTATCTGAGTCACTGCAAACAAAACATTTTCAGTACCTACCTATATCCGAAATCAGCACAAGTAGCATGACCTGCGTAACACGATATGATAAACTGATTTATCGGCCTGTCAAAATACGATAAATATAGCCGCCATGTTGAATTTTGTATAGAGACGTTACGATATCGCACGATACGATATCGACAATGCGTGGTCATGCTACGGGGACAGGCATAGGAGTTATTTTATGAAACGGAGTCTAGTCATTTGATGAGCGGATTTCAAAGCTAGTTGCAGTGAAGGACATAAGTGCATAAAACTTTGCGCAATCGAGTTTATGAATGCAACTTGCATTCAAGTTCAGAAGCAATGTACTCTACTTAGTCTGTAAATATACTGTATATAGGTATACTGCTTCTTTTTTGTCTGCTTTTTTTTTGTTTATTCCGAAGAGAAAACTATGTCTATACAGCCATTGTCTTTATTGATTTCTGAATTTATAATGATGATTAATGGAAACGGCGGATTAATCCTAAAAAATGAGATTTCCTTCGTCTGCATACATGCTGCACTATTATTTTTAAACAGCAACTCCAACCAGGCAAGGAATTCAAGTACCAAACAGCCAACTAGAGTTACAAGCAAAAACTTTTCCTGCAGGATGACGCAAAACGGATTAAACACAGTTATACACACTCCGCTTACGAAACCTGTACACGCAACGTGTACACGTAACTTGTAGACAGGCGACCATAGTTAATACATGCTTGTAATGGTGAAGAGTTATAGGCTGAATGATGGTGTATTGTGTCGCAAATTCACATAAATATAATCATAAAGGTTGACGTTAAGATTTGTGACTAAATGCATTTCTTGTCAGGTAGGTAATCGTAATCTGTTTATCAAAGTTTTAGTTACTTTATCTGTGATTTGAGGGCCTAAATAGGTCATACGGTAATCTACAATGGAACAAAAGGGGTATGTTAAGCAGAACCTATATAATAAGCATTTCGCTTAATACAGGTACTCTTTCAGTTACACCCTGTATACAGGTACGTCTGAGATCTTTATCGATTGCAATATCTGTGCCTAATATTTAAAATAAATGCTTTTTACTAAATGCATATGGATGTACGAGTATACCTATACGGTACTTAAATACCAAAACATCATTAATTTTCAATTATGTATTTCTCTATTTGTTTGTTTGCTAATTTCTGAAACGGCTGGACCGATTTTGACAGAACTTTCACTGACAGATAGCTGATGTAATGGAGTAACTTAGGTGACATTTATTCCCAACGTTCCCACGGGAACGGTAAATAAGGGAGTCGCGGACGTCCGCTAGTGTTACAATATAGTAGCATGACATGACCTTCAGAGGTTCATCATTGAAACGTTTACTCAAGGAGTTCCCAAACTATTTACTGTCATAGACCCCTTTCAAAAGTTAACTGGTTCTGGTGGACCCCCTTCGGGTCTACACCCCATACGAATTAATTGTGAGCCCCAATTTTTTCACGCCAACTAAAATGTCACAGATTTCTAACATCCTTCCTAAACGCGGCAGTGAGGATCTTTTTTGTGATCTTGCAGTTCTTGTCACTTCATTTTGGGAATGCAGCCGTGTATATCGTATGTATGGATATTTCGTTCTCAGAGTTGAGACCTTATTACAGATATTTTTTTATTTTAATTTATTTAATTTAATAAGGTTTTCCAGTAGTTATTACAATATTCTTACGACTAAAAATCTAAGTGATAACGAAAATAACTAAATGCATAACTAATTAGAGCCAAACACAACAGGCAACAAGACAGTAGTAAATTGAAAACTTTTCGTCGCGATTGTCCACATTAAAAATACAGAGAGTAGGGCGAGTTGACCAATTCAAAAATTCGTTAGGTCGACTGATCCCATGGTCCGAGTTCCGAGTAGGGCGAGTTGACTAAAGAGCCGGATGGATAGATGGATGGATGTTTGTTTGTTACTCTTTCACGTAAAAACGGATGGAGATTTTAATAAAATTTGGTATGGAATTAGCTGACACCCTGGATTAATACATAGGCTACTTTATCCAGGGAAAATATATTTTTATCCCGGATAATTTCGACATTTGGTTTTTTCTGCAGTCCACGCGGACGAAGTCGCGGGCGTCCACTAGTTCATTCATATAACTATATAGACACGGCTGTGTTCTTAAATAGGGTAACCATAACTGCAGGATCCTAAAGAAATTCCTACAGCCACGTTCAGCATAGCGCGGAGTTAATGACCAGTTACAAGTTGCTACCTTATCGCCTGAGAGAACGCCCTTGAGTTCCTTAGTCGACTCTTACGACGTGCACGGAAGATGCAGCTGATATATTCTAGCGAAGCCCCGCATCAGCACTGTAGTAGGTCCTTATAATCTATGGTTAGGTTAGGTTAGACTAGGTATACAGGGTATTTTAAATTTTAAAATCTTGCTACACGCGTCAATGTGCATTTATGCAGAAAAACGCAGTCTATTTACTCAACTTTGTACCCTAATATTTTGGAAACCAGACCCTTCCCAGGTATGCTTCCATGGAGAAAAATGATCGTGATAATGAGGAGATTCCGTAGTTTTCGGGAACGTTGACGACCAAAAATCACCCTGTATAAATTCTTATACCTATAAGGGACTAAAGTAATAACTAACTTACCTCACACAGCTATTGGTAAACCGCAAACCGTTCAGAATAATTAAATACCATTAACAATTTTCTATTACAAAACCGCCACAGTACATAGCACAAAAATTTCACAATACTGTCAATAATTTGACTGACGGTACGTTCGCGCCAATTTTCAATTCGAGTTCGCGACCAAAGAGACTTTTATTTACTTTTTTTTTCGCGGCGGCCGAAGGGATGCGCTATGCTCGGCTCCGCAAGTCACACTGTGCTTGCTTGACCACTTTCGAAATTGTCTTGCATAAGTACGCTGTGGCACTAGGCTGTGCGTTTTCCGGTTCTATAGCATATCTGGGGCTTTAGTAGTATTATCTCTTGATTGAATCGATAGATCGTCTGTCGGCGACGCTAGAAGCCTATTTTCGCGCGTTCGACAAGTCACGTGGTTAGTTCTGGGAGTCAAGGAGTGTTGCGACAACGAATGTCGATGCCAAACGATGTTACATTGTCTTTGCACGCTGGAAGGATAGCGATTCTACATTCATGTAATTTACGAAGAATTTACGCGATTTAGCCAAGAAATTATGTAGGCCAGAAATTATACAATCTACTTCCTGCCCTTATCTCATTATTTATGGCGTCAGCGCAATATGGTTTCTTTTAAAACATATCATCATTTACAGCCCTGAGACATAGGCTGTTGGACATAGGCCTCCCCCAACAACCTCCACTCCGACCGGTCGGAAGCAGCCTGCATCCAACCGACGCCCGCGACCTTGGCATATTTGAAACTCATATTACCAAGTATTTGGCGATTGTTTTACAGTCGGCTGCCTGACGCCAACTGTCCTCGGGTATGGCTAAGTGACAATTTTAAATTAAAGGCCAAATTATTATGATTTCTTTTAAATATATTTGCCGATCAAATTGATGAAATTCTAGAGAAAGGTCAGGTCAAGAGTACCCTAAACCGACGAACGTGCATAAAGAATATCATGAAAGTAAATATAGCGAAAGAAGTGTGTCAGGATCGTAGCAAATGGAGATCCGTGATCTCTGCCTACCCCTCCGGGAAAGAGGCGTGATTATTATGTACTATGTATGTATGTATGTACATGTATATGACAATGAAATGGTCGATTTCAATTACAATTTTAATCGACATTGTGAAGTGGTCAAGATTATTGATCATATCGTAAAATAGTTACATGATCACCGGTAGAGGCGCTGCGCGCGTTTTATTTATGTGTGAAGATGGCTTTTTCTTTTTAGTTTAAAACAAATTAAAGAGAGTAGGGTGACCGAGATTCGGATAGTGTGTTATATTGTTTAATGTATATTAGACTATCGGGGTTTATAATAATATTGAAAAAAAACCTAATTACGTTGCTATGACAAATGACGCACGAGCCGAGCGAGCGGAGCGAGCGTGCCCAGGCAGCGTCCGGCAATTTAGAATGTTTTTAAATATTATATTGAAAATATCACATAAATAATAGAAAAAAAATCATACCATCATACCTTATGGTAAAATTGGTGTACGTATATATTATTTATATAAGCTCTTACCACATCGGATTTTATGGACACCCTGTTAATACGATTTGGCAATGGATGACAAAATCGGAAATGTAGACGATTAACGTGGTCAAATTGAATTGGCCACTTCATGAAATGCGACCACTTCATGAAATGTTCGACCATTTCATGAAATGATCAATTTTACAATATGGCCACGACATATAGACAACGATCAACTACAATTTTAAACATTGTGCTGAGGGATTCAGCTTTGTTTGCCGAGATTCGGCTATCGGGATGAAAAATAACGTTGCCAATATGTAATTTAGAAAAGAGATGGTAAAATTCGTCATCCGAGCAATTGACCCGGTAGCTTAGTGGTTAGAGCGGCTGGCACGGTTTGCAGTGGTCGTGGGTTCGATTCCCACTCGGGTGAAGAATTTTTTCCATTTTCTTTATTAATAATATTACAATACAATTTTATTATTATACATAGATACATACATACATACATACATACATAAAAATCACGTCTCTTTCCCGGAGGGGTAGGCAGAGATCATGGATCTCCATTTGGCTACGATCCTGACACACCTCTTTCGCTTCATCTACTTTCATGATATTCTTCATGCACGCTCGTCGGTTTAGAGTCTAAAGGTAGGTAGAATTTCAGCAATTTGATCGGTGAAGATCCGGCGAGGTCTTCCCCTTCCAACCCTTATTATGTATACTTAGATTAAAATCCGTAGGAACATGAAATAAATTGAGTGGCACAGGCCCATGACTGGGATCTATCCTTAGATTAATGATTAGTCTTCGCTCCGCTCATTGTAAGGAAAGGACCGATCCGATGCCTGACTGAAATGTCGCAAGTCTTCTTAACCATTGGTGATTGGTGTGTGTGGTAGTGGCCCTGCCTGCGACGCCATCGGTCCTGGGTTCAAATCTCGGAAGGTGCAAACATTGTTATGATGAATATCAATGTTTGTTGCCGAGTCATGGATGTTTCTATACAGGGTGTGGGTGACAGCCAGGCAAATATTAAAATCTATACATATAATAAAAATGTCACGGATCGCTGTCTGTACATGGAAGATATATGAGAAAAGATATTATAGGAGACCTTTATCAACGCAATAGTACCTAAAATAATGATTTTTGTAATTTTTGTCTGTTTGTCGGTTTGTCTGTGAGTTTGTGCACACTAATCTCAGAAACGGCTGAACCGATTTCGATGCAGTTTTCAGGAATATATTGTGACAGGTCCCACTTAACTTATAGGCTACTTTTTATCCCGGGAAAATGTTTTTATCCCGGATAATTTCGACATTTTGTTTTTTCTGCAACCCACGCGGACGGAGTCGCGGGCGTCCACTAATCCTGAATAATTGTGTTGAGTTTATACGACAATGTTATTACTCGCGAAATGTATACAGGATGTTTTTTTGTGGCCACCTTTAACGAAGGGTACGTATTCTATACATGAAATAAAGTAAGTTTATGCCAAAAAAAATGCTGGGAATTTAAATTCCTTGATCGTGCGAAATTTATAGTGTCTAGTGTTTATGTTAGTTTTTTTATAGACAGATATTAATTATTTTTCGTGAAAAAATCCTGCTACGCGCGTCTATGTGCATTTATGCAGAAAAACGCAGTCTATTTACTCAACTTTGGACCCTAATATTTTGGAAACCAGACACTTCCCAGGTATGCTTCCATGGAGAAAAATGATCGTGATGATGAGGAGATTCCGTAGTTTTCGGGAACGTTGACGACCAAAAATCATCCTGTATATGATTTGATTTTTAATAATCTTTGCTCTCCGCGCCAATTGTATAGGGCGATCCTGTGACTAATTAAATGGGCTTATTTGTTGATGTTGGAAACATTGCTGTTTTTTGGATCACTTGTGATTGTGACTCTTCTTTAGGGTTGATAAGTTATTTGAACGTTTTTGAGGTCAACTTTTTTTTGAAAATCATCTTTTGGTTAAAATTTTATATTTAAATCATTATCTTAGACCTAATTTAACGAACTAAACTATTTTTTTTTCTGAAAATATGAAAAAAAATCGATAAATTTTAGAATTTTCCTGCGAAAATTTTCAGTGTTTTCTGCCTCAGAATCATGGTCTGAAGTTATGGTATCAATATTTGGCTGGCTGTCACAAGCAGACTGTATTTATCTATGTATACCGTTGTTTAGTACCCAGGACACAATATCTTAGGGATTTTTTTATTATTTAATTTGAATGATTTCTGAATTTATTATGGATGATATTGAATGGAATATGATATGATGATGATGAAACGTCGGAAAAATCCTCAAGAATGGGTGTAAAATTAAAAAGATCAAAAATAATTGCAGAAACAACTTACATGAGCCCATGAAGTGATCGTATTCCGACTAAAGTTTTACTAAGCTTACCTGCATATAAAAACTTGCATATAAAAACATGCACACGCACTAAATTCACATGACAAGTAAACAAAATATAACTTATCTACCAGAAAACATCACTTTACGGACACATGCAAGCCATTTACAAATAAATTTTGATTTCCACGAGAAAATAACACCACAATCTATTTGTCAAAGGCATATCGTAGAACACGCCGATTACAAAAAGCTCAAGATTGCATTTTGAATAGTATGGGTTTTGGAGGGACACAATTTGGTTTCTAGCAGTTTATTATTACATTACATTTACGGTGCTATTACAAAACCGCGCCAGAAGTTAAATACTGTTCAAAATAATATGTCATTCGGATGTCATTTTACAGCCAAATGCAGTATCTGTCAAAGGACATTGAGAAATCACTGTATGGTGTCTGGGCCCACATCGATACACCGTTGGATAGGGATATTTAGGCAACGTCTCGCTTAAACAATGTTTAAATTATTTTAACATGTAATAGGATAAAAAGTCAGAGAGAACAGAAATTAAAACAAAAAAAAACATTTATTCAAGACATATTGTTATTAATTTACATTAAACAATTTAATAAATTATTACGGAGGTACTTTTTAGAACAAAATTAACCAGCTATAAGAAAGTACCTATCCACAATTAAAACAATATTATTCAAAACATTTTATTGTTACTTATTCTCTAACATTTCTCTATCTATTCAAGTGAAGCCCCGCGCATCAGCACTAGAGGTGGTTAATATAGCATCTAGCGTCTTATATAGCACGCTATTTTTCAATAGCTAAAATCGCGTTCTATATAGGTACGCGCTGTAGTGCTATAAATATAACGAACCATGCGCGGCAACTAGCTATGGATAGATAAATAACGTAGCACTTGCTCGTCGCGCTGTAACGCTGCAGTGAGTCGGGCATGCGTGTGGGCGGAGCTAGGGCGTTATATTGCTATTTATTATTCTCGCGCTGCGGCCGCCACGGAAATTCGTTCTCACATCGTATTATTTATTGCGCGCGATATTTAGCGTGCTGCTAGATTTAACGCGACTGCCACCTCACCGGCCGCCTACACGCATCCTAAATTGCGCGTTATAACATAGCATAAAACATAGCATGCTAGAAAATTATAGTTTATAGTCCATAGCGTGTTATGTTTTTATAGCAGTCTTGAACACCTCTAATCAGCACAGGACTATTACTCTATTTCACTTTTACAAATATTATATTGCGGTATAAACTGATCTATACTAATCTCTTTTTTCGTCGACATACCATGTTTCCTAACCTTATGGTTTTTCAAAGCAGTAGAAGTTGCGTATTTTTTGTCGCAAAGGTCACATTCGTGGGGTCTAGAACCGAAATGCCGTACTTTAATATGGCGATTCAACGTTCTTCTTTCTGGATACATTTTCTGACAATACTCACACGAATACGGTCTTTTTGTGTGAGCCTCCGTGTGTTTTTCCATATTTTTTACTACCAGTTTACATATTGGACATTTAACTTTAACAACTAACTCTGGTAAGGGATTATGTCGTCTACGTATATGCCTATCTAACTGCGTTTTGTGTTGAAATTTGAACCCACATTCTGAACACGAATGAGGTTTGATACCTCTATGCTGATCCAAATGTCGGTTCAAACTGTATTTGCACGTAAAATCTTTGCCGCATTCCGAACACAAAAATGGTTTTTCCCCCAAATGAGTTCTAGTATGGGCCATATAACTCCGTTTTGCACTAAACACTTTGCTGCACACTTTACAACAATACTTCTTTTCGGGATTTTCGTGCGTTATCATGTGTACTCTCAAACTGTTTGGTGTAGCAAATTTTTTAGTGCATATCTCGCAACAAAACGCTTCCCCGGTATGCTTCATGTAGTGGATGGTTAAATGTTTTTTCGCCGTAAAAGTTTTCGGGCACACATCGCAGCGGAAATTGCGCAATTTCAAATGAACGGTTTGTATGTGTATGTTTAGATTCGTTTTGTCATTGAAGCCGTGCCCACAAATGTCGCAGACAAATTTTTTGTTCCTACCCTCATGCCAGATTAAATGTCGTCTGAACGTAGATTTGTTGGCGTACTCTTTTTGGCATATATGGCAGACGACTGAAGGTTTTCTTGTGTGTGTCGCTACATGGTTAGCTAGAGCACATTTGCCGAGGAAATTTCTCTTGCAAAAATCACACTGTAGTTGCTTCCCTACTTGGGATAATTTTCGATGTTTATTTAGATTGTCGACGTATAAGAATTTTCTGCGGCATGCTTGGCATTTATGGCATTGTTTGCTGTGTCTGCTAAATAAATGGCTAGTAATTTGAGATACGGACGTGAATGATTCACTGCAATTTTTGCACGTATACCTTTTGCCGTCCGACGTTTTAGTCTTTTCATATAATTTATTGGGTGTACCTGTAATAAAATGTGTGTTAAAATTTATAATGCATTGCCTGCTAACTAGAGACACCTACGAGTATAAACTCTTTAAGAAAAGCCTAAATGTAAAGTCAAAAAATTTCTACTCTTTGCGTGACTTCTTTGGACAATGGTTATATACTATAAAATAAACAGTCTGTGGTTATAATGTAACCAACTATGTGTATCAAGATATTGTAATTTAACCTGCGAAGTATCAATTGTGTTGGACATTGTTTTACCCCTTGCTTATAAACTAATTTTGATGCCTGACTGTGGCGAAATGTGTGAAACATTTACTTTAAGCTTTGCTATGTAAATTTCTTGTATAAATTATTATTATTATTAATAAAAACAACTACATTATGTAAATGTCGAAGGTACTGTATAATGTCAAGATATTCAACGACACGCGATAACACGCCTAAAATAGCGTGTTATAGCGTGTTGTGTTAACAGGGTGTCATAGGCCATATAAAATGTATGTGCCAGATTTGTACTAACACGCGTGTCGACACTTCGGGTTCTCCCTCTCGGGTTCGGGTCTCTTTTAGGGATTAACCCGCCCTCACTATCAATATAAGCTATTTATCTGTATTACATACATACATACATATAATCAAGCCTTTATCCCTTACGGGGTAGGCAGAGCACCAAGGGCCGATAGAACCACATAGTGCCACTTCTGACCAATTTTGAGGGTATAGTTGAGATGTACAAGTTCGGTTAGTAGTGACAGGTGGTCAGCCCATCGCCTACAAAACACCAAGACCCTCTTGTCCCTCTACTGACTTGTACAGTATGCCCGGGAAGAGAAGCAGCTGTAGTATTATACGTTTTTTTTTTTCACTCCCAGAGCAGCATAGAAGAAAATTATCTGTATTAAACGATAAATAAGGAACAAAATTAGATAAAAGAAAATGAGATGAGCTCACCCTTGTATGTACACTGTCTGTGTAACTGCCATGGAGAAGAAATAAAAGAGGAGCAGCGGCTAAGTATATTTTCATACAAAAATAGTGTGCCGCGAAGCGGGGGTGAAGTATGGGACGAGGGGAGCATTGAACACTGTAGCCCTGCCTATTTACATAGAAACCACCTTGTAGTGACTAGTCAAACTACTTGCACAAGCGTGTGGTTACAGCTAGTGCGTTACACACACTGGCCCTGAAGCTCCGCCCCTATCATGACGTCATGGCCTCACGATTGCCACACGACTCACTTCGTAGTCCCACCTCCTCTATTATCCCACCTTCTCCACGGTAACTACCATGTTTAGTCACCATATTGTCAAATGTTTGTGTGCAAGTACAATAATCCTACTAATATTCTATACGCGAAAGTTTGTAAGTATGGATGGATGGATGGATGTTTGTTACTCTTTCACGCAAATTTAATTTTACGCGATTTTAATAAAATTTGGTATGGCGTTAGGTGACACCCTGGATTAACACATAGGCTACTTTTTATCCCGGGAAAATATTTTCATCCTGGATAATTTCGACATTTTGTTTCTTCTGCAGAACCACGCGGACGTAGTCGCGGGCGTCCACTAGTATAAGAATAAATGTATGTACTTACTTTTCTTACTTTGTTTGGCTGTAGGTTTCTTGATGGACTTTTTCTCTTTGGGCTCTACCTTCACTGCGACCTCATTTGCGAACTCATTTTTGGCCTCAATCTCAACACCTCCATTATTCAGATTGTCATCGTATTCTGTAAGAAATAATAAGTAAATCCTGTGCATATGCACCTTCACTAGAATACATCAGCTGCATCTCCTTCCACGCGTGCATGTCGAGTAGTCGTACTACTAGGCACTAGGATGATCTTTCAGAAGGCACTGGAATTGGCTGCATCAGGCTCCTTATGAAAAATTTAAGTTAGATACGACGACCCGAGAATCGGAACTAATGACCCACTATTGTAGTTGCTGATCATTCACATCTGCCACAATGTCAATCTAAGTGGCTGTTCGCAGCGGTGACGCATGTAACGGCACTATGATAACGTCTACGAACCATCGCAGTTTGGTCTAATATGATTTGAAGTATCATTCGGATGTAGAACTGGCTTCTGCGACGTATGTGATATGCAGAACGCGGCTCACCGTAACGAATCTTACGAGCGTGCCTGGTGATAACTGCATTGAAGGGCACGATAGTTACGTTCACGACTGTCACTAAGTAACGTCTTACTGGTAATAATAAGTATTTGTGCTCGGATGTCCACCAGAGTCTATACATTTTTTAAGTATGTTTTTCGTTTGCATGTATTGAGCAAGTGCCGGCGATGACGTCACATATTTTCGCATGAACTATACGTTATCTGTCACTAATTGCAGGTATTCTGAAACTGTGTTGTTCATATTGGCGAAATACTGTACAAAATGTCGGTTTATGCCATGTCGTGCTGTAGTCTAATGGACAACAGCGCCGCAACGTCAAGAACATGTCATCTATCCCTATGCCGATAGCGAATGGGAAAATTACCGCAGTAGTGACTGGGCTCGTCTAATCTTGTAAAAATTGCAGTCTCTAACTATCTTCGTGGGGCACATGTTGTACCATAGACATACCTCACTGGTCGGGCACCCTAACATATACTTACCCGTTGGTGGAGACGCGCTGGTACTACACTAAATAGTGCCTAAGAGGTTTATCAGTATGTAGATGTAGTCCGAATCGCTTGGCCTCTCTTTTCGGGCATACCTAGTAAGTGAGAGTGATTTCGATGCAGGACTACTGAGCAGTATGTGCGTGGAGTATAGTATTTATCTTGAGCTTATCAATTTCATACTATGGTTGTTCCCATAACCATTCGGTCTTTAATAAAAGACGAATCAATTAGGAAGGGTAAACATATCGTCTTGTTGGAATATTTTCCATCAACATCAAATTTATGTTAATAAGACCGTGATCAGATTAAATCGAATACCGGCGGTTCACTCTAATCTAAGAGATTCGACACCAAGTGACGTTTATTGGTAGCAAGTGAACGGCCAAAGGGACGTGCAATAGTCATAAGCGAAGCCGCCGGCATTTAGAAAGTCCAAGACGGTGGTAGTAACAACTAAGAACATTTTTAATATTTTCACACGGTGTTGATGTTCAGAGAACCATGCAACATGCATGGTCGTGATGTCGTCTAAGGAAGGAGTGATTTTTTAATCAAATGCAATTGTGTATGCCCGTTCATTCCACATATATGTTAGATTACGACACTTTCGTGCGATCTGGGAATCGATGCGGTTTGTAATAAACTACTAATAAAAATGGACAAACGCGCCATTCACCAGTATCAATTGCCGAACGGACAAACGCCCATTCCAATTGCCCTCGGCTAGATACGACAGTGTTCGTCATAAACTAACTAAATAAAAATTGGTCATAATAAGCGACATGTCACTCACTGGGGGTGCGCCCACCACCGGGCCCTACACCCTCCACTGACCCTCGGATCTGATAACTCATAACTGCGAAAACAGGCACTTGCACTAACTACAATCGCCACGAGAAACCAGACCCGAGCACCTAGCATGGAAGATAATACATCGCACTATTCCGAAATCAAAAACTAGATTAATAATCTACATATCACTGGAAACGAAGTCACTATATCCGACTTTTTAGGAAGGACTTTATATGAAAACCAAAGTTTGTTGTGTAATTGTGTCACATTAAGCGGTAGGTCAATATAGGCGGAGTCACAATTTTGTGGGATTATGTAGGAGTTGTAGCCTTTAACGAAATAAAAAGAAAATATGGTACACGTTTATTTACTCTAACACAAATAACACCATATATGCCAAGAGAATCACTATGAACAATGCTGTGAAGGTGAGTGAGGGTGAAGAGCGTGGATGAAGGATTGTAGAGTGTAAAAGTGTAGGAAATCGGTGAGCTAAACATCGCACTATTCCGAAATCAAAAACTAGATTTTTTAATCTACATATCACTGGAAACGAAGTCACTATATCCGACTTTTTAGAAAGGACTCTATATGAAAACCAAAGTTTGTAAGTGTCTAAGCGGTAGGTCAATTAGGCGGAGTCACAATGTCGTGTAGCACAGTTTTAGGAGTTTATACTTAATAAATATATATAATACCTACCTAACGAAATAAAAAGAAAATATGAGTTACAGATATATTTAAACACAAATTATATATAAGAGAGATCACTATGAACAATGCGTGAAGGTGAGTGAGGGTGAGTAGAGCGTGGATGAAGGTTTGTAGAGTGTAAAAGTGTAGGAAATCGGTGAGCAGAGTGAGGGTCCTGGGTCGACGCGTTCCAGTCTATAGTGCATTGAAAGTATGCAGAAAAAACACCAGACAGCCGGGTCACTGTTGTATGCAGGTGTAGAAGTTGCAAGGAGTTGCTTTGTAGATGCCCTAATATTTTGTGCGCTGTAGAAACTTCAGGTAAGTGCTTCCACTGGCTGAGTAACGGAATGCTTGATTTTTCCCGTTTGTATCTTATATACGAATTTTTGTCTCCATGATGAAATGGAAGAAAGATTCCGTAGTTTTTCGGTGAACGTTCTAAAAAGACCAAGGAATTATCACCCTGTAAGGCGGAGTCACAATAAACGGATTTTACTGCATATTTATAATTACTTACCACCAACAAGGTCTAAGTCAAAATCTTTGTCATCAGTTTCATAATCTGTAATAATAATAAAATAAACATTAAAAACATATTGACGGGATTGAAGAGTAAGAAGGGCAAGTGCTTGCTGGACTTTCACTGACTAAGGGTCTCCCCACATTTATCGACGCGGAATTGACGACCTTGCCTGCGAAGCCATAGCCCATGGGTTCGAATCCCGGAATCCATTGACATGATGAATATCGATGTTTGTTTCCGAGTCATGGATGTTTCTATACATATCTATGTATTTATATACTGTTGCTTAGTACCCACGACACAAGACCTTAGGGATCTTAATGTGTGGACTATGTTAATTTGTTGTGTAATCTGTGTATATTTATTATTAATAATTGGCTAACGAAATAAGGGCATTACTAATACCATTCGCATGAAAACAGATGAAGCAAAAGAGGTGTATCAGGACCGTAGCAAGTGGAGATCCGTGATCTCTGCCTACCCCTCCAGGGAAAAAGGTATGATTTTATCATGAATAAGGTATAAAAGAGGAGGTGGGACTGTGAACAGAGTCGTGTGGCAATCGTGAGGCCATGACGTCATGATAGGGGCGGAGCTTCAGCGCCAGTGTAACGCAGTAGCTGTAACCACACGCTTGTGCTCCGAAATGTAACCATATTAAAATTACAAAGACACTAGCGCTTTTATCAGGGTACTTTTTCACTAAAACATAGTATAATACTGCCATCTAGTGATGAGTAATTGCACTAGTAAAACAATCTTGAACCATTTTGATAATGAGCAAGTAGTTTGACTAGTCACTACAAGGTGGTTTCTATGTAAATGGGCAGGGCTACAGTGTTTAATGCTCCCCTCGTCCCATACTTCACCCCCGCTCGGCGGCACACTATTTTTGTATGAAAATATACTTAGCCGCTACTCCTCTTTTATTTCTTCTCCATGGATTTTATCAATTATTTTCATAATATTTTTTCTACTACTATATATCTAATATTAATAATAGATAAGTGTATTTTATTCTTACCTCATCCTCCCATCTTACTCCCTCAGTACCACATTTTATGTCCTTCTGTTTTGACTCCTTACTTCAATTGAAAGTCACATTTAACTGCTCATCTGAAATGAAGAATACTTGATATTTGCTTGCTGGTAAGGGCCCAAGTCTGGCAACCATATGTTAGACTGGCAAGATGGTTACATACATTTTAATAATTATCATGAAAATAATTTAACTGCTCATCTGAAATGAAGAAAATATATTCTTGGTTACATACATTTTTAATTATCATGAAAATATAAGATTTCAGAAAATCCTTTCTTACCAAATGTCTACATCACACAAATAACAAACACTCCAAGTTTCACGCTTCCAAGAGCAGAACTTTAACCTGTACATTTATTTATCAGTCAGTCCTTCAGGACATAGTGTTTTATATGTATATATAGATGTATTATTTGGAAATAAAAGATTGCTGTAAATCATACTCACTCTGCAAATATTCCTCAAATTTTCTCTCACATCTCAAAACTGCTGCTTTAAAATTAAATGCATCTTCTAGATATTTCATACATGTCTCGCATATAGCAAAGCTGGCCACAAATTCAGGAGGTTTGATCTGAAAATTATTCCAAATTCAAATTCATTGACTGGTACCTTCTTTGTTCAAATGTAAACTTTTTACAGTTTTTATACAGTTTAGTTTATAATTATGGTCTCAAAACAACAGTTGCTATAAATTATGATTGGGAGATGTTATTTTAAATTAATTTCTCATTTGACAAATGGATTTTACACACATAACTTTGAAGAACACTACCCCATTCGGACACTACATGAAATTGTAATTTTGTTTATAGGTATGGCTTTGATAATTAATTCTGGCAAGCACAAAATAACATTTAAAGCCATGCCTATTCAGAGTGTGGACTCTACATGACTAGTTAGCAATGTGTTTACACTACAAAAGACCTGCCGTCACACATAAATGTAAGCCTAAACTTAGTCAGGTCTATCTCTCTCCGTTCTTAACATAAATGGCTGAGAGAGAAAAGAGCAGGTAGGACTAATTTTACGATTAGTTTAAGTTTGACGGTCAGAACCGACAATAATGTCTTGCAATGTTATCAAAGATCATAATGACCAGCTAATTGCGATATTTAGCTTGGGTACACACAAGTGTAAGATTGACTAATCGAATTGATTTTATTGTATAAGTATCTACACCCCAAATCCCGCTAAAAATGTAGGTTTTTGTTTGTATACTAACCGTGACACCAAAAATATCCTGCAGCATTTGTGCGTAGGTTTCCTGTCCATCGTCGTGATAATATGTTGTTTGCAAGCTCTTAAAATTACCGTCTGAGTGGCAACAGCGACACAGTGACTCTAAATTCCATATTTCAGACATATTTCAGCGATAAGCTTCTTATTAATACCTATGGGATGTACGTTTACTTCGCAGTTCGCACTTCGTCAATACATATTAGGTGGCTGAATAATATAACAGCAATAGTAACAGCGTTTATATTTGAAAGGATAGAATGGATATAATTCTTAAACTATATGTAAACGGTTATGTAATGAATTAAATATCTGATTTATATTAATTATAAACTTTCATCTGAGTCAATCTGAGATCACGGGTTCATAGAACAATATTTTTTAGCGATGGGCGTTTATTTAACGAACTAGTCGAATCTACATTCGACGATTCAACGGTTTATCTTTCATTCGTAGACTAGTCAAATTCATAGACAGCTATTTTAAATAGTCCACGTTCATTTCGACGAGACCGCGTCGACGCGCGACAGTACGGCTTTTGAACGTAGTCGTGTAACATTCGACGAGAATGCGATGAGACGTTGACGCGGTAGTCAAATGAATTGGAGCTTTATTACTACCACACTTCCGTTCATATTTAAAAATACTTTTATTGTACTATTTCAAATTTATTCTGTTGATTGAAGAAAAAGGATCCTGTTCACGTGCGTGAAAGAGAAACTAGAGTAGTGGATATAAACTGGTTTTTACATTTCTCTAAACAGGTTCCTAACATCTCTAATATTTATGGTCCGTCCGTAGAATAGAAATTGTTAGAGATTCGGCGGGAAAAGCTTTTAGGAATTTTTATGGGTGCAATTTTGAACCAATCGCGGCTCTGTAATTCAGTGCTCAGCGGTCAGTGTACGTGTGTGTGTATGTCAATCTACCATGAAAATGTGCACTGAGATAAAACTTTGTAAAAACTTAAGAAAATAAATAACATCACATTGTCCGTAAATATTGATGTTTTTACTGGTAGATAAGTTAAAACAATATACACAATAAAATTTTCATTTTTTTTACTTGTCATGTGAATCTAAAAAATGTGCCATAAGTGTGCATGGTTTTATATGCAGATTGTAAGCCGAGTAAAACTTTAGCCGGAATACGATCTCTTCATGGGCCCATGTAAGTTTCTTGTTTCTGCAATAAGAAATATTTTTGACATTTTATGACTAACTTTTAAACTTGTTCTTGAGGATTTTCCCGACGTTTCCATTCATCATCAAATGGAGTCATCCATCATGAAACTTCAGAATACATTTTACTAAACATGATATTATGGCTGTATGGGCTTAGTTCCCCTGAACCGTGCCTTTCCTTCGGGATAAACTTTAAAATTTTAAAAAAGGAGAAAAAGAAATTGTTAGAGCAAATTAGAACATGACGTTTCTCTCCTCCCCTAACCTCTCTCTTCCCCTCTGGATCGCCAACCCGATGTAATCAAAAAGTGACTCAATGGAGAGAAGATCATGGAAACCAAAACAGTGTCCAACCCTATATGTTTTAACTGTAGATCTACAGTTTTTTGGAAATTCTGCTCAGTTTTGATGAAAGTTATAGGCCTCGAGTACCTACATGACTAAAGGTGGCTATTTGTACGTGGTAGTCCGTGCATTACGTCAAAAACGAACTATCCCCACAAAGGTACTGTACTCGTACCTGTCGTTAGTAAAGTAATAGTCATCATACTAAATATAAATCCTACTATACGATAATAAATCATCCTACTATTTTATAAGTATTTCACATAAAGATGCGTGAATGTTGAGTTTTGGATCGTCACTAACCCGCCTGCCCAGCGTGGTGACTATGGGCAAAACCCCCCTGTGGCTTAGTAATATATGCCTTGTACAAATGGCGTACTCTGGGGGAGGCCTACGTCTAGCAAAAACCGTGAAATGCAATAGTGAAAAATTTCGATCCTCTAGAAGTATTGGATATCGTAGACAGCAACAACCAGTAAGCCAATTTTCTTATTGCATGTTGTATTCATAGCTGACCGCATTCTACAAATTTTTCTTACTGGGGAATCCCCGCGGATATTTTACTTAATCGAATATTTTATAATATTGATTTCCTGAAAATTATTCAGTGGGACAATATTAGCTCGTAACAGATTATAGTATTTTATTTGTCACATAATGTAGGTCCAATGATGTTGAAAAGTCCGATATCTTTAATATTAAATTTCACGATAAAACTTCTACAAGAGTTTGCAATTAGTATACTTCTCACATCAATTTTTTGTCGACTATTTCCCCAATTGGGAAAAAACCTCTCTATTTTAAGGCATTAATTCTATTCATTACCATCATAAATTATTATGCCTGTAGATTTACGTTTATTAATTTGATATACAGTTTTCTATAGTTATAATCTATTTAGAATGTGCTGGGGTTAGAGCAAATTAGAAATGTCACCCGTCTCTTCCCCTTTAGTTTGTTTGTGAATTTTGTGATATCTTTGATTAGATGAATTTTCCAAGTTTGTGTTTTATTTTAGCATTTTGTGCTAAAAAGAAACTTTTGGTCTTTGAATATATAAAATTCTCAGATTAAGGCTTACGTTTACCAATACGTCCCTAAACAGGAGTGAGAACTATTCATCCTAACAACTTTTTTCGCTCCTCAGTATCCATTGTGTTAGGCAAGAGTACGCACACCTCACGTGACAAATATATTAAATTATAAATAAAGAAAATGGTAAAGATTCTTCACCCGAGTGGGGAAAAAACCCACGACCGCTGCAAACTGTGCTCAGCGGAGTTCCCTAATTTTTGACACAGGAAATGTGTTTGGGAATTGCCAGGAACCTCAGATATCGAAATTGAAAGCAATCCGGCCCTTAACTAAAAAGTTCAAAATGGCGGCCACTTTTTTTTTTAGTTCATCCCGAAGGAAAGGCAAGAGGAACTAAGCTCATACAGCCATTGTCTTTAGTAAACGATTTCTGAATTTATGGGATAATAATGATGATGGTGATGAATGGAAACGTCGGGAAAATCCTCAAGAACAAGTGTAAAGTTAGTCAAAATGAAAAATAATTGCAGAAACAACTTACATGGGCCCATGAAGAAATCGTATTCCGGCTAAAGTTTTACTCAGCTTACCTGCGTATAAAACTATGCACACGCACTAGATTCACATCACAAGTTATTAAAATACAACTTATCCACCAGAAAACATTACTTTACGGGCACATGCAAGCTATTTACAAATATTTTTGATTTTTACAAGAAAATTACACCCGCTCCCTTCCAACTTTTCCCGCCCTGGCCACTTTTATTATTTTTGACATCGGAAATGTGTTTGGAATATTAAAAGACCGTCAGATATCGATTTTCATGGCAACCCGCCCCTTAACTAAAAAGTTCAAAATGGCGGCCACTTTTAATATTTTTGACATCAGAAATGTGTTTGGGAACTGCAAGAAACCTCAGATATCGATTTTGGGAGCAATTCGGCTCTTAACTAAAAAGTTCAAAATGGCTGCCACTTTTATTATATCTACATATTTTAAAATTCCATGAGTAAATCACAGTTATTGTAAAAAAAAAAACTTTTTTTGTGCTAAATAACAATATTTTTAATTATATTATAATTTATTTTCATGAACAGATATTTTTATGTTTTTCCCAATTAACAAGGTAATATGCCTAAGCTGGCATCCCTATGCACCGATAAAATGACAACTTCTGTGAAGATTCGGCGGGAAAAGCTGGAAGGGTGCAGGTGTAATTTTCTTGTGAAAATCAAAAATTATTTGTAAATGGCTTGCATGTGTCCGTAAAGTGATGTTTTCTGGTAGATAAGTTATATTTTGATTACTTGTGCTGTGAATCTAGTGCGTGTGCATGGTTTTATACGCAGGTAAGCCGAGTGAAACTTTAGCCGGATTACGATCTCTTCATGGGCGCATGTAAGTTGTTTCTGCATACACGTTAAGCGAACGCTCGGCCGAGCTACATGTTAGGCGGAGTGGGGGTGTTAGGTTTTATTTTCGTTACGGAATTTCTTGATTCGGTCGCCGCGATTAGTCTGTGCTATTTCGCTATTTCTTACAGCCAACAACAGCTATATGATCACGACCGTGATAACACACACATTTCTCAATACTCTCTAACCTTCAGCCTCCACCCAAGAAAACGCGCCCGGAGGTAACCCGCGGACCTGGGCGTGGCCTTAAACAAAGCTCTCTTGCCTTTGAATCTAGTATTTGAAGCTTCTTTCTACGATTTGAAGTCACGATAATAAACTGAAGTTCTCATCTCCCAAGCCCCCACACACTCAAAAAGTTATAGATCTCGTCAACATACCTACGCCCATTATCCTCCAGATTGATCAGAAGTGTGCAAATTGCGCTACGCATCCCACTTTTCACCAGTTAGCCTATCAAGTTCGACGTGGTAAGGGCCTACCGCCGCTTCTCAACAAACAACTTGCAAACAACCATGCACCAAGCAAGGTGACTCGAGGTGTAAAGTATGTAAAGATAAGCCTTGTGGTTTGAAACTTGGCTCTACCTATCTACATGAGATGTAAAAACTCCTTGACGGCTGCGAGTCTTGGCGTGAAAATATTTTTGGCGGGATCATTTCCCCTATTCAGTGCTCGCTTCTTGGGAAGGGTGACTGGGTTTTTTGTATATTTTAACCGGGTGGTGCAGGCAGAGCTAAATTTGTACCTCCCCCATGCCTGCCCATGGGTATCTTACGATGCAGAGGCGGGCGCAAAAATCAGACTGCGGTCACTAACCCGCCTGCACACCGTGGTTACTATGGGCAAAAACCTCCCATGGCAATAGCCTTGTAACGTGCTCTGGGGGTGGACTGCAATAGGCTGTATAAAAAATAACGGAGTGTTGTTAATACACAAAGTGAGGCATTCATAGTAAGCTCGGTAACGATATTCCATGGAGTAGGGATGTGTAATGAAATGACGCATTCTCCACCCACACACAAACCATAGTAAGCTCAGCGCCTACGAAAAAATACGCACACATGCGCAACGCGCCGCCATTTCGGTGCCTCAATCTGTGCATTGACTGCATTACGATTTACGTCCGTTGTTCTTTATACGTTCGTGAGATGGAATTTATATTTCGTTTTGTGGACTATATAAGTGAAATATTTACACCACATTTTTGTTTCTAAGACCAATAGTTTTTTAATTATTAAGGTACGACCACCTGTCACGACGCGATTTTAAAGACTTTCAACCACCACTTGTACACTGCATCTCAACTATACCCTCAAAATTGGTCAGAAGTGGCACCATGTGGTTCTATCGGCCCTTGGTGCCCTGCCTACCCCGTAAGGGATAAAGGCGCATTTATAATGTATGGTATTTATATTTCAGATAGGCTATCTAAAACGATTGAAAAAACCAGCCCCAAATAAAACCAATTTTAAAATACTAAAATATATATTTCTAGGATCAATTTCTCCCACATTCAATTGTAGATCTATTTTCGGGCTTTGTTTGGCAACATTTTGATTTGTTTGAGAGCAAGAAATTGACCAATCACAGGAGAGCAAAGTTGCAGAGTTGTTTATTGGTCAAGCCTTGCTTCATTCTCATATCTTTTAGATACTGAATCAATGAAAAATCAGACTTTGATTTCCTATGATAGCGGTACCGTCATAGCGGCCGTGAGTTCACATGTCGACACCGTAATGATAGCTGTCTTTTTGCGTCCGTACAATCGCCATAGACGGCGCCTCTATGCTAGGAGACCATAGTTTTAGCCTCTCTTGTTTTGTATGAACCCTTTTCGTATTACATAATTCGAAATTATTTAAATATCAAGCAATAGCAGAGCCGAAGACGCGCGATCGCGATAATTGAGAGTGTGTGTGTGTGCTTGGGCGAGGTGCGGGGCGCGGGAGGACGCCGAGCGTTCGCTGCGCGCACGCACACACTCGAGATTATCGCGATCGCGCGGCTTCGGCTTTGCTGCTTTTACGTAATCAGGGGGAAGATCAGACCAAAATTATAGGTTACCTACTTACCTTTCTATCTATCTATGGTACCTACCAAAGACAATAGGTACATAACTTCATTTAGAAAAAGACAATAGGTACATAACTTCATATACAATACCAAAATAGAGTAAATAAAAAAATACCAGTGAGGTGATTCCTTTCAAAATAAATAAAGGATTAATTTTTCCACAAGTCAAATAATCTGAAGATCCGTGGTGCCGTCAGAGTAGAGTTTGTAGCAACCCATGCCTGCCCGTGGGAATCATACGGGGCGAGGCAGCGCCTTCCGTGTAGACAACACAGTCCGAAAACACTGCACTACTAGTGACACTGCGGTCACCAATCCGCCTGCCCAGCGTGGTGACTATGGGCAAAAACCCCCCAATGACGGGAACCTAATAAAAGGCCCCCAGTTCCCGGCCGACCTATTCTACTTCAGGGAGGGGAGGACAAAGTCCCAGGATGGCTTGGGATTTCTCGTCAACAAAACCCTCCGTGATAACGTGAAGGATATCTGTAGCGTCTTGACCCGGTTAGCGTACCTGTTATTGAAACTGACCAATAGATATTGTCTCAATGTCATACAGGTATAGGCGCCAACGTCGAGAAGCTCAGATGAAGAGGTGGAGGCCCTGTACGACGATGTGTCGAAGGCCATACACCGCATTACTAAGACCCACTTCACTGTTGTCATGGGGGACTTCAACGCCAAAGTGGAACAGGAGTGCGGCGAATCGTGCTTGGGACCACATGGCTACGGGAGCAGGAACCAAAGAGGCCAAATGCTGGTCAACTTCCTCAGCATGCAGGGGCTGTTCTGTTTAAACTCCTTCTATCAGAAAAAGCCCCAAAGGAAGTGGACCTGGAGGCCCGGTGGTAGGACGAAGAACGAGATCGACTTTATCATGACAGACAAAAGGCATATATTTAGGGATGTTTCAGTGATCAACAGGTTTAACACCGGAAGCGATCACCGACTTGTAAGAGGCACCCTAAATATCGACTTCAAGCTTGAAAGGAGCCGCATGGTAAGGCAAGTTCTCCATCCCAATTTGCCCCAAGCAGGACATGATGCGTTCCGACTGGAATTGAAAAATCGATTTGTTGCCCTGGAAACCCCGGCAAGTGTTGACGAGGACTTACAAGGAATAATCGGGGTTGTAAGCGAAGTGAGAACGAGGCACTTTCGGAAAAGTCCAAGCTGTCTAGTGAGACCCTGGGACAGATGCGACTTAGACGGGAATCACCAGAGGATGCTTTGCCAGATCCCCAGTCGCTCAACAAAAAGATTAGGAGCATGGTGAGACGCGACCTCAGAAGCTACACTCGCCTCGTTAAGGAGGCGATTGAGAAAAATCGAGGATCGAAAGTCTTTACCAAGGCGCTGAGAAGGAGTCACCTGACAAAGCTTCGAACCACGAATGGCCAAACCGTCACATCGGTTCCAGATATTCTCGCCGAAATTGAGCACTTCTATGGAAATCTGTAGGCCTCGCATGCACGCGACCCCAGAGCCCCACTCTCCCGCCACTTTACGGACGATCTCCCAGACGTAGATATAGACGAAATCGGGGCGGCTCTCAACAGCTTAAGAATAGGAAGGCTCCCGGGGAGGACGGAGTGGCCTGTGAGTAACCTTAAGGCTGGGGGAAAACCAGTCCTTGAGGAGCTGAAAAGGTTATTTATATATAGTTTTGATGGCTGAATCGCTGCAGGACCTACCAAAAATGCTGTCTAGTCTCCATGCTGCCTCGAGGCGTTTGGGACTCGGGATGAACCAGGACAACACCAAGGTAATGTTCAATCGACACATCATCCCTGAGCCGATATCCGTCGAAGGTAGCCCTAGAAGTTGTCCAGAAGTTTGTATATCTTGGGCAAATATTGCAGTTGGGTAAAGACAACTTCGAGGGAGAAATCACCAGAAGAGTGCAGCTTGGGTGGGCAGCGTTTGGGAAATTGCGTCATATCTTGGAGTCATCCTTGCCACAATGCCTCAAGACCAAGGTGTTCGATCAGTGCGTTCTACCAGCCATGACATACGGAGCCGAGACGTGGAACCTGACGGTGGGGCTGGCTCACCGATTGCATCTCACTCAGAGAGCTATGGAAAGGTCAATGCTCGGAATTTCGCTGATGGACAAAGTCCGAAACGAGATTATCCGGCAGAAGAGCAAAGTGACAGACAGTCTCAAAATGTAGCAGACTGAAGTGGCAGTGGGCAGGCCGCAGAACCGATGGACGGTGGAGTAAACGGGTTCTCGAATGGAGACCGCGGCCAAATGGACCGATGACTTAAAGGGAACGGCTGGTAGTGACTGGATGGCAAAAACGGGAGATCGAGCCATGTGGCGTACACTGGGGGAGGCCTACGTCCAGCAGTGGACTGCAATAGGCTGACGACGACGACGACGACGAGGCTCACACTTCACAACACATTAACCTAGCCCCACACTAAGATCCTTAAGTTCTTGTGTCGTAGGTACTAAGCAACGGTATTTAAATAAATAGATAAGTATAGAAACATCCATGACTCGGAAACATTTGTTTTGAACCCAAGACTATGGCGCGGCAGGCAGGCTCACTACCAACTACACCAATTGGCCATCAAATCAGGCTATTAGATCATTGGAAAAATGATTCCCAACGTATCATTATTGCTCGATAGAATCATTGAAACAAAGCTTTCATTTAGTGTGTTCGTTAAATATGTTTTTCCGTGATACATTAGGGTTCAGACCAATCAAAATGCTACAAAAATCCCTAATAGTAAACTAATTTGATAAAAATAACATGTAACTTTACTCCTACAATGTAAAAACACTATTTATTTCACCAGTCTTTCGTATCTATGATTTTTATGATACTGCAACATTAAAATTATGGCCGATTCTGACTGTCACACAATATAAACTTGAACATTAGACAGATCTGTCCCTCTCCATTCTTAACATAAATGGCTGCGCTAAAAAGGGACAGGTAGGACTAATTTTAAGTTGAGTGTGGCAGTTAGAATCGACCAAACTGTTGTACATAAATTTTTTAGTAACTACCTAATTTCAAATTCATTATCTTATTCTTTTTACATGTTTGTACAATTACTAAGTAAGGTATAGTATGTATTGCGCAATTTATACCTTACAGTTGCGCTTGCTTTTACAATGTGAATCATGAAGTTAATATCTGTAAAAAAAAAAAACTATTTGCCAAAGGTGAAAAGTAACTAAAAGAAAAAAAAACAGCTGTCTGGTAAATTTCTTGAGGGTTTTTATGGGAGCTAATTAATAACTAAACAGTAGGAACATTACTCATGTAAAAATAAACTTGTAAAACTGAACAATATAAGATAAAAGAATGAATGATACAATGCTAAGGTGTTCTTTTTCAATCTCATTCATTTTTTATTGCAAAATTGAGTGTAACCTATTAGCTGTTATACATTTCTTGCACATTAATTGGTGAAAAGTATCCCAACTATGGCCGCGTGGTACCGGCAGAGTAGAACTCGCACCACCCTATGTCTGCCCGTGGGTATCGTACGAGGCGATTAAGGGTGTCCGAGAGGTGGGCAGCAGCGCCTCCCGTACTGACAACATAGTCCGAATAGAAAATCACACTGCGGTCACCAACCCGCCTGCCCAGCGTGGTGACTATGGGCAAATACCCCCCATGGCAGTCTTGTGGCGTGCCCTGGGGGAGGCCTACGTCCAGCAGTGGACTGTAATAGCCTGATGATAATATTAATTATAAATGTGTTTGTTTGTTACCTCATCACACTTTATTTTCTTAACCTTTTTCTTGACATTTTGCATACCTATAGTGGGAGTACGGAGGACACAGGCTACATTCTCTAGTCCATGCGAACGAAGTCGCGGGCAAAAGCTAGTGAACAATATTAGAAAAATTAGGCAACACATACTATGAAATTTCATTGTTAAATTAGGTATATTAATAATATTTAGTGTCCAAATTATATTAATCATATTCTATGCATAAAACTAAAAGTAAATATACATAAAAAAAAACCATGGGCTACAATTTATTTTACTAGCAAACTTTGCCTTCATTTAAAATGTATGAGATCTAGTCCTTCAATGCTAATCATATCAAAAACAGTAGGGTCGATTCCGGCAGTCACACTCAAACCTAAACCTAATCTTAGTCAGGTCTATCCATGGAGAAGAAATAAAGATGAGTAGCGGCTAAGTATATTTTCATACAAAAATAGTGTGCCGCGGAGCGGGGCTGAAGTATGGGACGAGGTGAGCATTGAACACTGCCCATTTACATAGAAACCACCTTGTAGTGACTAGTCAAACTACTTGCTCATTACCAATATGGTTCAAGATTGTTTTACTAGTGCAATTACTCATCGCTAGATGGCAATATTATACTACATTTTGGTTAAAAATTTACCCTGATAAAATCGCTACTGTCTTTGTAATTTTAATAAGGTTACATTTCGGAGCACAAGCGAGTGGTTACAGCTACTGCGTTATACTGGCGCTGAAGCTCCGCCCCTATCATGACGTCATGCCTCACGATTGCCACACGACTCACTTCATAGTCCCACCTCCTCTTTTATACCTTCTTCATGGGTCTATCTCTCTCCATTCTTAACATAAATCGCTGAGAGAGAAAAGGACAGGTAGGACTAAATTTACGTTTAGGTTTAAGTGTGACTACCGGAATCGACCATAGTAGTGGTCTTCATAATAAAAACCTATTAATATGGTGTTCGAAAAATGGCACCTTAAAGATCTATCTTTATGACATAGCAGTGAAACAGGATATTATGATAGCAAGGTTTGATAGTAATAATAATGTTCAGCCCAGTAAAGTAGTCCTTTTCCTTGTGAAAAGCTGATTGTTATGTTAGAAGGCACTAAATATAAACATGGTTATAGACATGAAAAATTTGGATTATTCCAGTCTGTCACCATGTTTTGTCCCATTAGGTAACAGATTAGAAAAGTTTCATCTGTCCCCCTACTTTGAAGGGAACAGGGGAACAGTTCAAACTATTTGAAAATCTGTCGCCCTAAATCAGGACAGGCAAACATTTAGATTTTTCATAAAGATGCCAATTTTTGTAAAGAAATTTTTAATAACCTCACCTTTTCCTTTTAAAGCAGGGTGACAGGGAAATAGTCAGATTTTTTTCGTAGATTTTGTATAACATTACAATAGTGTACCCTCATAATAACTGTTTTCACATTAACTTCACACTATTACATAAGGCTATGTTTTGGACTCTCCCATATAAAATCTAGCTTTTGATTGGACACTATTAAAAGGTTCAAATTCATTGAAAAACACAAGATTCACTCACAAATCTCATGATAATCATGTCTCTAACACACATATCTATAAAGTAATTACTTAAGTAAATTTCTTAACAATGTCATTAAAATGACATATAATTCTTCCATACTTCATTGATTCTTATTCTATAATGGTTGACTTCTGATAGTTATATCTTTGAAAAGATTCTTAACTATAGAATAAAAATCATTAGGTACTTAAGCAATAAAATTACTTGAGTAGAAGTACATAATTGGACATAGTTATGCAAATGGGAACCAACCCACATCGAATTCTAACAAAATTTACAGAATATTTTGATGTTTACAAGGTTGATAGAAAGTTCATTTTTGAATGCTTATGTAGCCTAAAATTTTATTTAATACATTAGTGGGTTGGTTCCCGTTTGCATAACTACATCCAATTATTTACTTCTTCTTTATAGATATGGGTGTAGTACTTTTGTAATACTTAATATACCAGTAACTGCTGAATTTTTTACTGCAAGTTACCAATGGTTTTCAGATAACAGTAGGACTAGCATAAGAGGAGTAAAGGGCGATAAATCTCACATCAAAACGTCATAGACCAAGTCAGTGTTATTCCAGGTTTAAAAAGTGCAATTTTAAGGGCTTTCAGAACAATTTTATTGTGACCACCAGCACCCTCCAATGTTCCCTAATCTTCAAAATTTTCAAGTACTTTTTTTTACACACAAAGAAGAATTTTGTTTGCTTTTATTCAAGTTGCGTTATTTATTTCGGGAACTATTTCTTGTCAAAAATGTTTACCACCACTGCATCTCTTGTAAAGATATTCTCTAATGCTAAAAAACAAGGTATAGAATAGACATTGCATTTACATTTTTTTTCTTGGAATTTGATTTTTAAACTTTAAATGTGAGAATTTCACACTAGCCCATTTTATGCTACGCCTGCAGTAATATTCCAATACAAATAGTGTACTGTATAACAGTTTTTCACTGATGCTACCCTTTGCATGTTTCCACCATTCAAATTTACACATATTTACACACATTATCACACATTTTGTTAGACACTATACACAATCACAATCTCAGTTAGCATATTTACACTTATTCACTTCGAATTTCAAGCGTATTTACACTTATTCACTTTGAATTTCAAGTCACCGTTTGTGGATGGTCACTTCACTCGTGCGTGTAGAAGATTAGTTGCGGATTGGAATCGTCCGGGGAACATTCCAGTTGAACAAACTGTGGTGTAGTGCGAGCCGATTCGTAATTCGCACCGCTGTTGCGCGACAGCGAATTTCTCGATCTGAAATTATTATAATATGGTTAGTTTTACAAACATATAGGTACACATGTGTGTAGGATTTACTAACCTTGAGGACCTTATAGAAATAGTAAATAAGCAGGACCCTAAATGGACTTCCTACACTTTTACAGTCTACAATCCTTCATCCACGTACTCACTCTCACTCACCTTCACGGCGGCTCTCTTCTAGGGCTGTTGTATTTCGTGTACTCATCTTTTCTTTTCATTTCGTAGGTAGGTTGCTACAACTTCTACATAACTATTGGTAGTAAATAATAAATGGGGTAGGCGGCAACGTATTTGCGGTAGCAACGCCGAAGTAATGCGATAGCGAAAATTGAGAGTGTGTGCGCGCGAACAATGAGCCTACCCTGTATGTATGTAGGGGTGGTGAAAAGGGAAGTGCTTCCGGCCCCACCGGGCCACTAGTTGTTGTGTGGCCCATGTATATATTCCAATCATTGTGAGAAACTTCGATATCGCATTCTAGGATTTTGCATTCGATTGTGGTTCTCTCCTGCATCCGATAGATGGCTCCGCTACATGTATGTGTTGTGTATTTCTATTTATGTATTGTGTGAATACTTGATAATGTTTTATTTCTAAAAGATGAACTTTAAGCATGAGGTTGGAGTGCTCTGCGCGAACTTCTTGTTGCAGCCGTCGTACGGACACACATTGACGGCCGATTGGTGTAGTTGGTAGTGACCCTGCCTGCGACGCCATAGGTCCTGGGTTCGAATCCCGGTAGGTGCAAACATTGATGTGATGAATATCGATGTTTGTTTCCGAGTCATGGATGTTTATATACCTTTATACGTATGTATTTTATATACCGTTGCCTAGTACCCACGACACAAGACCTTAGGGATCTTAGTGTGGGATTAGGTCAATGTGTTGTGAAGTGTGTGAAAAAAAAAAAAACACATACGGACGGTCCCCTGTGTATATCTATGTATCTATGTATGTATGTATACTGACTTGGCCTTGGCGTGCGTGAGGATGTGTGACTTGAGGTTGGTGCTCTGTGCGAACTTCTTGTTGCAGCCGTCGAACGGACACACATACGGACGGTCGCCGGTGTGAATTCTCACGTGCGTTCTGAAAATGTAATAAATAAGTATTCACTACACATTAACTTAAGCACACATTAAGATTGAAATGGTCGTTTTCCCACTAGACGACACGACCACGACATTTCGTCATCTAGTATAGAGGCCCGTGTCGTGGTCGTATCGTCTCATAGGTCTTATGTCGTGGGTACTAAGCAACAGTATATAAATACTTAGATAAGTATAGAAACATCCATGACTCGGAAACAAACATCATATCAATGTTTGCACCTACCGGCCCCCTTATACCTACCTAACTAGCAAAATCAAAGCGATAGCGAAAATTGTACAAAAATCGCTGATTGCTTGTCAAATTCATATTACGTAAAACAAATGTCAAAAGGAACTTTGACATTTCAAGGCGAATATTGCACAATTTTCGCCATCGCTTTGCTATTGCTTTTACGTAATCGGGGGGCCGGATTCGAACCCAGGCCCTATGGCGTCGCAGGCAGGGCCACTACCTACTGCACCAATCCGTAATACTCTTATATAACAACACATTAGAGATGGGCGAATGTGAATGATTCTTTCGAATGATACTAGCCGATTGCTAACTATTTGATTAAATGAAATTGTATTAGGCGTTACAATTCGGAAGTTCAAACACTCACTATGGGTGCGCCCACCACCGGGCCCTACACCCTCCACTGACCCTCGGATCTGATAACTCATAATTGCGACAACAGGCACTTGCACTAACTACAATCGCCATGAGAATATGTTGTTGCATACATCCTTGTTTTTCTTTACTAATTTATCAATATTTTGGTGAATTTTTGAATTTTTTCATTTAAATTTAATTAATTCACCCAATACTATTTGGTTTGTGTGCACAAATAGTATATATTTATTTGAAATATAGTGGACGCCCGCGATCCGTCCGCGTGGACTACAGAAAAAAAAATGTCGAAATTATCCGGGATAAAAACATTATTTATATATTTTTTAAAACTACACCGAAATTAAGTTCCTGAGAGGGTGCACAAACGCACAGACAGTTTCCCGTGGGAATTCGGGAAATCAATTCTTAGTGCTAGTCTCCGATTTTAGTTCACATGTACAGCGGTTTTTGGAATTCCCGTTAGTCCCCTTCCCGTGAATTTCGGGAAATTCGTTCTTAGCGCTCCCTCGCAGTCCCTATAATACAGGTCTAATAGTGTTTAAATTCCCGTTTGTCCCCTTCCCGTGGGAGTTTCGAGAAATCCGTTCCTAAAATAAACAAATATGCCCATTAAGATGTGTAACCGTTTTCATAAAAAATAATTAATTCCCGTTGGCCCCCTTCCCGTGGGATTTCGGGAAATTCGTCCTTAGTGCTTACTTGCAGTCCCTAATGAACATCTATGCCCAATTTCAGCTTAATATGTATAGCGGTTTTCGTAAAAATTATGAATTCCGTTTGTCCCCTTCCCGTGGGAATTTCGGGAAATCCGTTTTTAGTCCTCCCTTGCTCTCCCCAATGAACATGTAGATTATCAGCTTCATATGTATAGTGGTTTTCGTAAAAAATATAGAATTCCCGTTTGTCGCCTTCCCGTGGGAATATCGGGAAATTCAGCCTATGTTCATCCAGGTCCTATAAGGATTCTAACGGAAAGAATTTTTAAAATCGGTCCAGTAGTTTTTGAGCATTCATTACAACCAAACAAACAAAGTTTTCCTCTTTATAATATTAGTAATAAATAATGGTGGGTAATTATTTATATATTTTTTAATACTTAGTAGAGGGTAGTTAATTCTTGTAAGTAATGTGTTGGGTTTTTAGAGGTTCATAATACAACACATTAGTGGTTTACTAATTTACTAATTTCTATAATCCTGATGTGCCACGGTTGTTGGCGAAACATAATATGTAGATTATTTATCTAGTTTTTGATTTCGGAATGGTGCAATGTATCGTCTTGCATGCTGGGTGCTCGGGTCTGGTTTCTCATGGCGATTGTAGTTAGTGCAAGTACCTGTTGTCGCAATTATGAGTTATCAGATCCGAGGGTCAGTGGAGGGTGTAGGGCCCGGTGGTGGGCGCACCCATAGTGAACTATTTGATTGTTGAAGACGTGGGCCAAACAATAACAGCGGCCCGCCTCCTGATTACCTAACTAGCAAAACCAAAGCGATAGCGAAATTGTTCAATATATATATACATTCGCCGATTGATTGTCGAATTCGTATAACGTAAAATTAATTTCAAAGGAATTTTGACATTTCAATGCGAATGTTGTACATATTTCGCTATCGCTTTGCTTTTGCATGCATAGAATGGGCCCTTAATTAACTAATATGTAATCTATGAACTGTGGCCTAAGCAAATGAACTGACCTCAGGTTAAAGTCTAACGAGAACCGTTTCCCGCATCCCTCGAAGGTGCACTGGAAGGGTTTCTCTCCGGTGTGGACAAGCTGGTGGCGTTTCAGCTTAGAGCTCTCCACAAACGCTTTACCTGGAATATATTCATAAATATATCAATTACTAGCTGTTGCCCGCGGCTCCGCGTGGATGTCGCTTATTGCGTAGCCCTTCCAAGGGGTATCCTACTGAATACACCTACATTCTGTACCAATGAATTTATTTCATGTACAGATTTTAATGTTGCAAAATTGTCACTTAGCTCGTGCCTCGGAAAGCACGTAAAACCGTTGGTCCTGCGCCTGATCTCTCTCCGGTCGTGTCGGCTTTCCGTCCCATCGGACTATGAGAGTGACGGAATAGAGAGTGCATCTGTGTTTGCGCACACACTTGTGCACTATAATATCTCCTGCGTACCTGGCAAATCTCCGTAGAGATTGGTCGCCTTGGCGGAAATACGGTCGGAGATCATCATCACACCTACATATGAAATTTAACAAAATCAGTCAAGCCTATAAAGGAGGCAATAAAAGAGAGTTGTTGGTTCGGAGGCTGAGTCTATATTGTCTCATTACTTACATAACTTATATACTAAAATACATGTCTAAGAGTGGGAGACACTACACTACAAGCCGATTCGTAGGAGTATTGGTATAAAATGGTAAAACGGGCTTGTTTCCGTAACTCGACGACTGTGCGCCTATTTTGCATAATCGGAGGAGTATTGTAACTAACATTGTGACACGAGAATTTTATATAATACATATGTAGAGCTTTTTATTAGTGAAGCCCGATATAATTAAGTATACATACCGCACTCAGCACACACATGCACCCTCGGTCCGTGCGTGTGCAGATGTTTCCTCATCGCCGAGTTGTCGCGAAACATTTTGGTGCAGCCTTTGTGTGGACACGCTGGAAAATTACACATAAATAAGTAAGGGCCGATTTTTCCTCCGTCAGACAGTGTAACAGAAGAATAAAGCTCATTTTATCTTTCTCAAAAACTTAATCATGATAGTCATCATCAACAATCTATAGATCTATCTATACATATAATAAAAATGTAACGGGTTCTCAGTCTGTACATGGAAGATAGATATATGAGAAAAAATATTATAGGAGACCTTTATCAACACAATAGTACCCAAAATAATGATTTTTGGAATTTTTGTCTGTTTGTCTGTGCGTTTGTGCACGCTAATCTCAGAAACGGCTGAAACGATTTCGATGCCGTTTTCAAAAATATATTGTGACAGGTCCCACTTAACATATAGGATACTTTTAATCTCTGGAAAATTCTTCACCCGAGTGGTACTCGAACCCACGATCTCCTGCATTCCATGCAGAGCTCTCACAAACTGAGCTACCGGGTCAATTTGGATGACGAATTTTACCATCTCTTTTTTTTAAATTACATTTTTGGCAACGTTATTTTTTCATCCCGATAGCTATAGACTAGCCAAATCTCGGTAAACAAAGCTGAATCCCTCAGCACAATGTTTTATGCTGAAACGATCAACCATATCCTAGCGGATTATATTAATGGAGAAATATCTTTATAAATAATTCAACAATATTCTTCACTAGGGATCCGCCCCGGCTTTGCACGGGTGTAAGACCATCCTTCGTATTTCAAGGAATATTCTAAAAAAGGAATCAGTGAAATCGGTTCAGCTGTTCTTGAGATTTGCGCTTAGCAACACATTCAGGGATTAATTTTTATATTATACTTGAATAGATTTAATAGTAAGCTGAGGTGGGACCGAGTTTGTGACAGAATACTTCCTCTAATGTTAATATTTTATTTTATTCTTTGTTATGTTTCTGTCTCAAATAAAGCTTTTCTTTCATTCATTCATTCATTCATTTAAATGAAACTAATTTTAAATATTACGTAGAGGGATGTCGAGCCCTGTGGCGCTCTCTACGTCCGGCAGTGGACTGCAATAGCCGGCAGTGGACTAAAAATGAAGCTTCAAAACAGAATAGTCACCTATAGTTCTATCGGAGGACTCTGGCGAGGGTTTCTTCAGTCGTATCTTGTGTCCGGGCCGCGCGAACTCTGCCAGCTGCTTCGGGTCGGACAGGTCGAGACCTGGAATGCACATCACTATTGGGTACTAGATGCACCGTCTTTGCGCTCAAGGGTTTGCTTATCCCAGTGACGTGTTTATAGGTAGACGAGGGGTTTCATAATGAAATCTTTACAAAAAGTGGCACCAGTAAATCGATGTAAACGGAATAACTAAGATTCATTAGATTAGATTTTTAAACTTGAATCTTACATAGTTACCATAAGACTCGACTTTGCTTGTATCAATTTATGACAATAGATGCCCGGCCATACAATTGAGCAGCTATTTGTCGTGTCATTTTTTGAGCGCTGTCACTGAATCTAGTTACAATTCATCTAAGGCTTATCCCATTATTTATATACGAGTATACATGCAATATGGTTTCTTTCGAAACTCACCTTGTCAAAGTTTTGCCATTTGTTTATACGGCCTGACGCCAAGTGATGCCAACCCTTTTCGAGTATAGCTAAGTGTCAATTTTTAGGAAAATCCGTAACTACATGAAATAAATTCAGTGGAACAAGGCTTGTTTCTTTGCCGTTCATCTTGTGCAGGAGTAATAGAAGTGGGGGATTATTATTTTGTCTTTAGTATTACTAAGTTACTTATAACATTCTAATAATCAATTTGACGGCCGATTGGTGTAGTTGGTTCGAATCCCGGTAGGTGCAAACATTGATGTGATGAATATCGATGTTTGTTTCCGAGTCATGGATGTTTAATAATCTATATATTTATATACCGTTGCTTAGTACCCACGATACAAGACCTTGGGGATCTTACCGTGAATATATATTATTTTTGTATTATTGTTGAACAAATTAAAATATTTGCATGACACGTTTTTTGGCGGTCTCTGATCAATATATATAATAATAGTGTAACTAAACTAACCTGGCATACTTTCGTTCCCGGATTTCTTTCCACTCATGTACTCTGTATAATCGGGATCCGGCTCAGGGTTGGAGCCGTCATCTGAAAATAAATTATAGAATCATAATATGTACTACCGCACGACTTCATTCATAACTACTTTATACCATCATATTACTATGTTATTGTGTCAAATATATATGCTATTCTGTGATATAACTATGCTGTCATCATCCACTGCTGGACATAGGCCTCCCCCAACAACCTCTACTCCTCGCGGTCGGAAGCAGCCTACATCCAACCTCGGCACGCGACCTTGACCAGGTCATCCGTCCACCTCGCGGATGACCTTCCCACACTTCGTTTTCCGATACGTGGTATCCACTCTAGAACTTTCCGACTCCATCGGCCATCAGTTCTTCGAGCTATGTGCCCTGCCCATTGCCACTTCAGCTTGCTGGACCGTTGAGCTATGTCGGTGATCTTTGTACGTCTGCGGATCTCCTCATTTCTGATTCTATTACGCAGAGAGATCTCAAACTATGCTGTAATCTAACTAAACTAATGCTCTTATATTTCTCGTTATATGACGATTTGACGATATAACCGGTTTCTCAGTATAACTTACCGTCGTCCTCGACTAGTCTGGAACTAGTCTAGAACTCTCCCTCCATTGTCTTGATTTGAACCTGCTTCTGTTCCTATACCTATGTCATATAACTATGCTACAGCACTCACCGTCATCCTACCCGGTAGAACGCGATATCGAAGTTTCTTACAACGTTTAGAATTTAACAAGGGCCAAATAATAACTAGTGGCCCGCCTGGTGGGGCTGTAACACTGAAGATTTACAGCCAATTTAAATAATCGACCTCGAGACATTTTTTGCATATTTGAGATAAAATTTCCATTGTTTTCGTGCATTTCAAGTTTGGAAAATAAAATGTCCCGAGATTATTTATGAACTCTAGTATTGAAATTGGCCGATAGTCTAAGAATTGGAATAAATGTCTTCAAGGTCATGGTCTTCGAGGTGAGAGTGAATCCGGTTTCTTTTAGGCAAGCGCGCTCCATCTTAGACTGCAACGGTGCTTACCATCAGGCGCGTTGTGGTCAAGCGTAAGCCTATTTAAAAAAAAAAAGATCTCAAGATTTCAAGATCGGTTATTAAAATTGGCTGTATGTATTCTAGTATGGTAAGAGGGTCTTGGTGTTTTGTAGGCGATGGGCTGACCACCTGTCACTACTAACCGAACTTGTACATCTCAACTATACCCTCAAAATTGGTCAGAAGTGGCACCATGTGGTTCTATCGGCCCTTGGTGCTCTGCCTACCCCGTAAGGTATAAAGGCGTGATCATATGTATGTATTCTTACCGTCATCCTCGCCGGTGGCCCACATGGTAACAGAGAACTCCCCCTCCATGGTCTTGATCTGCACCTGCTTCTGTTCCCAGCGCCGCGCCGGCCCGCGCGCTCCGCTCTCTATGAGGCTTACTGGCACTTCGCCTGCGGACATACAGTTTATTACTACCAGGCTAGTATCTATAATATAAAAATGAATCGCTAAATGTGTTGCTAAGCGCAGATCTCGAGAACAGCTGAACCGATTTCGCTAATTGTTTTTTTAGCGTATTCCTTGAATTACAAGCATGGTTCTTACGGAAAGAAAAATTTAAAAAATTGACAAAAAAAAACACATTTCTATTATCGGCCGCCCACGTGAAAAGGCATTATGCCCGTGCAAAGCCGGGGCGGATCCCTAGTTGTACATTTATTTATTTATTGAAAATCAGTTTAACAGCTAACAGCAGAACACCAAAGCTACAGTTGCTTCTCTTCCCGGGCATACTATACAAGTCAGTAGAGGGACAAGAGGGTCTTGGTGTTTTGTAGGCGATGGGCTGACCACCTGTCACTACTAACCGAACTTGTACATCTCAACTATACCTTCAAAATTGGTCAGAAGTGGCACCATGTGGTTCTATCGGCCCTTAGTGCTCTGCCTACCCCGTAATGGATAAAGGCGTGATTATATGTATGTATGTATGTACATACTTCCAGTGCTGACGCGGGACTTCACAAAAATACATCAGCTGCATCTCCTTCCTTGCATGAAGCGTTCTCTCAGGCTATGAGCTAGCAATTTATCATAGATCATTTAAATACACCAGCGCCCGTAGCATGAATTTAGTGAGAGCGAGATATCTCACATTTAAACGAGATTGGCCAGGTACGCAGGAGATATTATAGTGCACAAGTGTGTGCGCAAACACAGATACACTCTCTATTCCCTCACTCTCATAGTCCGATGGGATGGAAAGCCGACACGACCGGAGAGAGATCAGGCGCAGGACCAACGGTTTTACGTACTTTCCGAGGCACGAGCTAAGTGACAATTTTACAACATTAAAATCTGTACATGAAATAAATTCATTGGTACAGGGATGACCCGTGACTGGGATCGAACTTACGCCTCCCGCTTGGAAGGTGCACGTCTTAACCACTGGGCTATCACCGCTTAATTAATTATATAATAACTAGACAAAAGACTTAGTTCGTACTTTTCGTGTAAAAACGGAGTTGGGAATTAGAATAGACACTCGTACTCAAGCTAAGACTGTATGAATTTGCCCTGAAAGAAGTGCTTTGCAGTCCCTTTTACATGTCTAATTATTACATAGCCCTGTGAATTTGTCGCGTAAATGTGAGCCATCTCGCTCTCACCAAGTTCATGCTACGGGCGCAGACCCCACTTCGCTAAACGTGGCAGTGAAATCTCCTTTATGATCCTACAGTTCTGGCTAGCCCATCTTGGTAATAGTCATGGTATATAACTTGGCCGCGTGGTATGCCGGCAGAGTAGAATTCGTACCACCCCATGTCTGCCCGTGGGTATCGTACGAGGCGATTAAGGGTTTCCGGGAGGTGGGCAGCAGCGCCTCCCGTGTTGACAACATAGTCCAAAATATAAACTGCGGTCACCAACCCGCCTGCCCAGCGTGGTGACTATGGGCAAATACCCCCCATGGCAGTCTTGTGGCGTGCCCTGGGGGAGGCCTACGTCCAGCAGTGGACTGCAACAGGCTGATGATATAACTAGGATGGATGGTACAGAAAATCGGATAGTAAAAAGGTATAAAATATATCGAGATTCCATTACTTACCAATGGGCATAAGATGATGTATACTTGTATTATTCCCTTGGTTGACATTGGAGCGCGGCCGGCCGCGTCCTCTCCTGAAAAGAAATATACTATGCGTTATTATTTAGAAGTAGAAAATATCAATTAGAATTAGGGAATACAATCCCGGCCACTATTTCTAATCCCGGGATTTCGGGACTGAAAAGTCAATCCCAATAGAGCACAAATAAAAATACATACATACATACTAATCACGCCTTTATCCCTTATGGGGTAGGCGGAGCACCAACGGCCGATAGAACCACATGGTGCCACTTCTGACTAATTTTAAGGGTATAGTTGAGATGTACAAGTTCGGTTAGTAGTGACAGGTGGTCAGCCCATCGCCTACAAAACACCAAGACCCTCTTGTCCCTCTGCTGACTTGTACAGTATGCCCGGGAAGAGAAGCAGCTGTAGTAAATAAAAATGACTAGATAAATCGGAATTATCCTTTAAATTCTATTTTGACGTTTATGTATAGGACATTCAGAGTGAAATTGAATGAATACTTCAAATTTTGATTGGAATATACATGGGCCAAACAATAACTAGTGGCCCGGTAGGGCCGGAAGCACTTCCCTTATCACCACCCCCACAAGTACACTCACCTACTGGTCGACGGAGGAGTGCAATAGACCGGATCATAGGGATTCTCCGGGCCCTGCCCTAGTACCTCTTCTCCGGACATGCCTGGCAGGATCACCTCCTCGCTGCCCACTGGAAATTTATAGTCTGTCAGCCGCAAAGCGGGTTAGTGGGGTGATAGTGATGTGCAGTGAGAGAGGATGATTGTGATTAAGCATAGATGAACCTATTTAGGTTAGCACCTACACGAAACATCTCCTATTGGATTTGTTAGTGGTCGCTAGACAGTTGTATTTGTGCCCGAAAAGCGGCGGTAAGCTCACCCCTTACCACGTGGGACTTAAAATAAATAACATGATACACAAAAATTCCACAGCCATGGATATGGAAGTGGATACTGCACCGGTATTATGAATTTGGTGAGAGCGAGATGTCTCACTTTTAAACGTCAAATCCACAGAGCTAAGTAATAACTAGACAAGGCAAGTGTTTCTACTTGGTGTGTAAAAAGGGATTACAAGCCACTTCTATCAGCCCTAATTCCTTCAGTCCTTGCTCGAGAACGAGCGTCTATTCTAATACTTAAGTCTATTTTTTACATGAAAAGTACATCCACTTAGTTTATCTAGTTATTAATAACACTGTAAATTTGAAGTTTAAAAGTGAGACATCTCGCTCTTCACCAACATGATATGAAAGAAAAAAATTGAAGGTCATACCGGCCCAGCTGCTGAAAAGTAAATGATCAGACTACACGTTGCTAACTTATCGCTTCCTTTACTCATTATAACCTGTATATCAATATTTAATAGAAGTCTTACGACATGCATGAAAGGAGATACAGCAAATGTCCAGTGAAGCCCCGCATCAGCATAGGACATTTCTTTTTATATATTACCTACTACATAATAGTAGGTATCATGGTATTAAATTTGATTATTTTGAAAAGGACTATAATATTCAATATAATCACAATGCCTGACGAAATATACGTGTATACGTCGGCAATAAGTTCAGTGTAAAATTATGATGATGATAAAATTATGGTGATGATGAAGTGATGATCAGTGGTCGGAGTAGGTATATTGAATTAAGGTCATTGACATCAAACGTATATGTTAATATGGATACGCCTCCGAGTTTCCGGATTATTATGGGACAGGGTAAAATGATATTAATGAAACTTCGAAATTATTACATGAAATTGTTATGTATCAATACTTTCAACGTTATGCTGCTAGTTTTTGGAAACTCCGGTACATTCCGGAAAAAATATGTCCATGTTATACAATATGTAAAATCAATATACCTACTCCGACCACTGGTGATGATACAATACCCCACCCAAAAGGGACAGGGTAAAATGATATTAATGGCAAAATTGTGATGATAAGTTATGATAATACAATACCCCACCCCAAAAGGGGAGGGGAAATTAATGATGATGATAAAATAATGGTGATCGGTGATGATGATGAACTCACCTTCCTCAAGATGCTGCATGCCAATCACTTGCTCTTCCACCTCTTCGTATTGATCATCGGTGATGTATTCTTCATATTGGCCGGTCTCTATTTCTTCATACTGAAAATAAAATAATCTTTACTTTCTTACTTATATTCAAATGCGAAACGCTTGTGCACTATAATATCTCCTGCGTACCTGGCCAATCTCCTTAGAGATTGGTCGCCTTGGCCGAAATACGGCCGGAGATCATCATCATCATAATGCGAAAGTAAAGTAACTCTGTCTAGCTTTCGGGGCAAAACTTTAACCAATTTAAATATAATTTGGTACACCATCCATCATCAAGATATTCCATACCGGTCATGGACCACTGAATTGAATTCATTTTATGTACAGACTTGAATGTTGTAAATTGTCACTTAGTTCGTGCCTCGAAAAGCACGTGGTTTTACGTGTTGGTCCTAATATCTCTCCGCTCTCCTCTCTGATTACGTAAAAGCAATAGCAAAGCCGATGCCGCGCGATCGCGATAATTGAGTGTGCGTGTGCGCGGGGCGAGGTGCGGGGCGAGGTGCGGGGGGACGCCGAGGGCTTTGCTATTGCTTTTACGTAATCAGGGGGCCGGTGGTCGGTTTTTGTCCCATCGGTTTATATGAGTAAGACAATAGAGTGCATCTGTATTTGCCCACATACCGGGATCCGAACCTAGGCTGGGTCACTCACTACGACTGCGACAATCTGTAGTCAAGTAACATTCTGCGCGAACTTAGATTGCATTATTATACGTTACAGTACATTAGTAATGTAGTACATTACAGTAATGCAATCTAAGTGTCAAGGACTGGAATTGTGAGGCACCCAAGTCTAATGGTGCATCGAAACAGTTAGTATGACATTAGCACTCTATCTTATTCCTCTATGGTTCTGACTACCCTCATTCGTGGAACACAGTCGTGTGCATAAGTAGGTACCTTAGTCCTGCAAGTGACCTACCTTGACTCCGACCTGGTCGTCTGCATCCATGTCTCCGATGGAGCCGTGGGTGCCAACCTCCACCTCACACATTATCTCGTGGTTCATCATCATGAGCCGACTGGAAATTATAAGAACTTGTTAAAAACAGGACGATGATAGCTAATGGCGGCTCGTCCTAAGGAGCGCTGGTGCAGTGCACTCCCACCCACAAAGATTACATAGGCAATCTATATTTCTCTTTCAATTCTACTATGTTTATACAATAGTGTCTACGCGTTCGTCTCAAATAAGTTGTAATCTTATCGAGTGGAGCGCTAGCGATCGTGATCCAATGAAACGAAATTTGGTAAGATTCCTAGTACTGTATTCAATGAGTGCGAAAGAGACATACCGACTTAGGCCGGCGCGCGAAACAGAAGATTTCGAATGAAAAATTAGCCTTATCTGGAGCGCCGCACTATGGGATGAAAGCGTGAATTGCCTTTCAAAAACATTATTTTTGATTCCCAGATCTGATGATTCCATTGATTTAAATGTGTTACTGAATAACTAATACACCATATAAGAGTAATAAGATGGTCTGGAATGTACTTTTTAGTACTAAAACTTGACCTAGAACTTTAAACGTGACAATTTAAATAGATCAGAGTCCGAAATAGATAGCCCAAAGTTGAGTCAAGCAAGACACACTGTTAACACCCGACGTGACGACACGCTTGTCAGTACATATTACTACATATCAATCACACATGTACATTTTAAATGGTCCATGACAGGACACACGGTTAACACCCCACGCGATAACACGCGATCCCCACTCGCCATACATTTTCGGCGTGTTTCAGTCAAAAGGCGTAGGTACGATCCCAGGCACGGGCCCGTACCACTTAATTTACATATATCATGTACGGATTTCAGTGTCACTTAGCTATACCCGAGAAGTTTTAATATACTAAAAATGTCACCTTGCTATACCCGAGGAGGGTTGGCGTCAGGTAGGTAACCCTAACCGGCCGTAAAACAAACGTCATATGAGTTTCAAAAGAAACCATATTGCGCTGAACACGTAAATAATAAGGGATAAGATTGGAGGACGCGTGCACTGAACTGAACAAGAGTTTGTAAATGCATTTAGCGCAACAAACCAGTGCGTGTTTCATGACAGTACTGCCTCCTATTGAACATGGAAACGGAAATACGCGGGCAGGAAGATGATGTGTTGACCAGAAGCTCAACTCATTTGAGGCTGGTACAGGGTGCAGGAACGGCATTGAGTGTCATGGCAAAAGATTTCATTATTGTTTAAGTTACCACTAATCAAAGAAGGACCAAGGAAGGGCCAAGGAAGATTGGCAGCCTACTATAAAACTAATGCCAAATCCTTAGAGAAGGGCAAGAAGATAAATGTACCTATTCATATTCTTTATTGTACAAAGAAAATTTAATTTAATTTAAAAATTTAAAAAAACCCCCGGCCCAAAAAAAAGTACGCAATTATTATGACAAAAGGTTTAAAATGCTAAACCCTATAAAAAGCAAAAAATAACTTTTAACACTACGTAAGTACCAACTAAAGCATGGCAGACTATCTACTCGGGACTTTGTGCCACCTTTATGTCGGAGGCATAACCGCTAATTTTGAACTGCAAATGGTTATCTTGGCCTGCTGTTGACCGTACGTATGAAATTTTTGATTAAATTTTGTCGCGTCGGGGGACCGCTTTTTACCTTCAAAAATACTTTACGGTTCAGGTCTCCTATCTTCGAGCCCTAACAGCAGACCAGCTCAGTGGTTCCAGAAGACATTAGTGTTTCAAATGTCAGATCCCACATATGCTTGCAAGCAAACTGAGCGTATAACATTCCTATCACACCTAACAAACGACCTGATTACCTTGAAGACCTGAACCGATTTCCACCAAACATAGCTAAGAACACTCTCGACTGATATACCTTTCAAACAAAAAAAACCGCATTAAAATCGGATCATTCGTTTGGGAGCTACGATGCCACAGACAGACACATACACATTTACACACACACACACACAGCACGTCAAACTTATAACACCCCATCGTTTTTGCGTCGGGGGTTAAAAACTTATAATAATGAAAAGGAAGTCTACTGCAGGGCATAAGCCTCCCCAATGATCTCCATTGTGACCGATTGAAAGTGGACTACGTTAACAAACACTTATAAATCAGTCAGTGTTATGTACTTTAAAATCATTACCCTTCTTTAGCAGTCAGTTGGGTAAAAATAGGAACAAATTACACATAATTTAGTTCATAATTACATACATTAGTGAGTTCCATTGTTACTTAATTAGAAATAATTAGGTATAAGGAAGTATGTCTAAACAGTTTGTACGGAAAAAATAGAAACAAAGAGTCCTGAATGCACAGAATATTATGTAACAGCACAGAGATGTGTATAAGAGAGTTTGAGCAAAATGGGTAAACCTTTTTTGTATGCAGTGACATAGAAAATGTGGTCATACACATAGTAACTAGCACCATCCTTCATCGGAACTATTCTATGAAACTGACAATTTGATGGCTTACATCAGGACTCAAACACATTTGGCTCGGGAGCCCATTTCCCATTTGTTTCTGATATCTATGTGTAGCTAGCATCCACTTCTGTGAATCCATGCTCTTTGGTATCAGTAGGCTGATTATGTATCTGGCAAAAGCAAAGCTGTAGCAATGCCATAGCAAAAATTGTACAATATACATGTTAAAATGTCAAAATTATATGAGGAATTTTACAAGCAATCAGAGAATATTGTTCAATATTTGCTATCCATTTTTAACTACATCCTAATCGATACAGGTAGTTAAGTACATACTAGGGTCGATTCTGACCATCACACTAAACATATTCTTAATAAATCTTAATAAAGTCTAGCCCTCAGTTCTTAACATAAATAACAGAGAGCGAAAGGGACAGGTAGGACTAATTTTACATTTAGGTTTAAGTGTGACGGTCAGGATCGACCACGGAGAAGAAATAAAAGAGGAGCAGCAGCTAAGTATATTTTCATACAAAAATTGTGTGCCGCTGAGGGTGGGTGAAGTATGGGACGAGGGGAGCATCCTAACACTGTAGACCTGCCCATTTACATAGAAACCACCTTGTAGTGACTAGCCAAACTACTTGCATTGTGGGAGTGGTGAAAATGGAAGTGCTTCCGGCCCCATTGGGCCACTAATAGTTGTTTGGCCCATGTATATATTCCAATCATTGTGAGAAACTTCGATATCGCATTCTAGGATTTGGCATCCGATAGATGACTCCGCTACATGCATAAATAAGCCTGCGGTTACAGCTACTGTGTTACACACATTGGCTCAGAGGCTCCGCCTCTATCATGACGTCATGGCCTCACCATTGCCACACAATTCAGTTCATAGTCCCACCTCCTCTTTTATACCTTCTCCATGGGAACAACCATACTGTCACATTTATAAAATAGGTATGCATAATCACTTCATAGCGTTTATGAGTAGTTCAGAGAATGGAAAGTGATTTAAATAGGTATTCTTGTATTCTTTATTGTACACACAAACATAAGACAATATAGTGACTTAACATAGTTACACAGAAAGTGTACAAAGGCGAGCTTATCTCTTATATAGGTAGTTCTTTTCTACAAAAGTAACATCTGCTCTGAAACTTTGGGACCTAAAGACTTTTGAGCATTTTAAGATAATTTCAGTAATGTGGCAAATGCTGTATTATAAGATATTATTATTCAAAAGGGTGGGACCTCCCTTCAGGGCTTTAAATACTTTGGTAAAAAAGAGGGTCATCCAACTAAAGCTTGAACATGGCATTATGTTAATGACTTGACTTTGCCTATCCAAAAATTAAAAAACCTTATAACTTATGTCAAAAATGACAGACAGCTAATTTGTTATTGTTTTACGCTTTTTGGGCGTACTATGTTATGTATGCCGTGTATTTTTTATTTAATTACACCACAGCAAGAAATGCAGATATAGTATGTACAAATTAACATGTGAGCTATTAGTGGGTAAATTTTACGTATAGTTAGGTATAAATCTATACATTTATACGCTAATCGGTACCTAGTCATACCAATGAAAAACATCTAATTACAATAAGTGATTCCTTTGTTCTTGTAGGATAATGTCGATAGGCAGAAAGTAACAATAAGGCTTATTTAAATACATAAAACACCAACAAACTCAGCTGTGCTCGACTGCTTAAGAACCGACCGGCCGGGTGCGGTACGTTACGGCAGATAGTTAGATAAATATAAAATAACCAAGCTCTCAGGCATCATACTACAAACCAATATAATATGACCTTCATTTACGCTACCATTAGGTTAACTCTAATATCGTAAAATCATAGAAAATACGAAACACTTGTTAGGAAATGTCAAAAAGTAAAATGTTTTTGGTGAAAATAGTTTACCTTTATTTATCTTGTAACAAAAGCTCCTCGGCCCCCTGGAGACAAATATGGGCTGCTGCGTAGGCACCAAATTTTTTAACGTAATATTCACGGAAAACTATATACCGGCCTTCAGTGAAAAAAAGTTCAATATTTCGGCCGAAAAGTATTTGAAAATTACGCGAAAATGTTTATAAAATATGTCGGCTAAACATGGCGTCCAAAGATGTCCGACCGAATTCAATATGGCGAAGCAAAATGGACGCCCTTCTGTTCGACTCTCGAAAACTATTCAAAAGGGCGCATATACACTAAACTAAAAGCTAAAGAAAAAAAAAACAAATGTTGCCAGCAACAAAAATTGTTTAAGAATCGTCGCACCCACGATCAATTTATATTTGTTTAAATCGGACGTTCCTAACCCAGTGGTTAAATACTAAAGATAATTTTGTATGAAATAGATATATTGTTTTCCCACCTGCACCCGTAGCATGAAGTTGGTGAGAGCGAGATACCTGTCTCATATTTAAACGTCAAGAACCATGTAATTGTTGTAACGCTTGTGTCCGATTCTGTTTTAATATACCACCTAGGAGTCATGTTTCGCCTTACCTGAATGACGCCAAAGTTTTGAACATGTCCTCAAGGAGATCTTTTCACTACGCATCCCTGTTATTTGGCATAATTAATAACTGTTCACCATCATATGTATACAGTAAACTTTCCTGGTCTTCATCTATTCGTCTTGCTCGCCTCTCTATTCCTCTACACAGTACAACAGCTTTTAAGGGTAGTTTTAAATATACTGCATCAAAAATATGGAATAATATACCTCCCCCAATACGTTACCTTCCAAATATAAATATTTTTAAGAAGCATTTTAAGGAATTAATTTTTGACTTGCAACTCTCTGGTTTAACGTTCTCTGGTTAGTAATATCTACTTACTACCCACTCAATTCTATTATATTTGTTTTATTATTTTGAAAAAACTTTTGCCTATTGTGAACTTGATATATGTTTTATTCTTAAATACTTATATGATCTTTTATTTATTTATTTTTTTATCTGTATGTATAGTGTTGTATTGTATTTTATCTATATTTATATACTTACATTATAATAAATGTAAAGATATGTTTTGATTTTATAGTTTACCCAATTAACCAGCAGGTTAATTGTATAAATAGCTTGTGCATTTGTGTAGTTACCATATTGAAAATTTGATTTATATTTTATAGTGTATTCTGGAACACTAATATACGGGTCCAGCTGAAAACCAGTATGCTGAGCTGGGTCCATTTCAGCATAATTATGTTTTTCTGTTTGGCTGTATTGTGAAACATTTTTGAATGCTGAATAAATAATTTCTTTCTTTCTTTCTTCCTCAATAACCAGACAAAGTAACTGCAAGTGCTTTACGTGTAAAACAGAGTTGTGAATTAGAATACCTACACATAATAAATAAACAAGAGTTTGTTTGTTTGTTTGTTTGTTGTTTGTTTGAACATACTCGTTTTCGAGTCAAGACTGAAGGCCCCGGCTTCGCACGGGTGCATTTGCACTGAAAATAAATAAACACATACTCGAAGTTTTTGGTCGGTCATACCTTTTTACAAGTACTGTGTCTAGTTATCTACATATTACATACTTATGTCAAGTTATGTCTGTGGATTTATCACATCTTAATGTAAGATATCACATTCTCACCAAGCTTACGCTACGGGCGCAGGTCTTATATATATTTACACCCTCTGCTGACTCTCAATGTCAAATCTAACAACTTGCATAAGTTACGATCTATGAGTAACTTTCAAAAGAAAACCGCCCTTTTATTACCTAACTAGCAAAAGCAAAGCGATAGCGATAATTGTACAAAAATCGCTGATTGCTTGTCAAATTCGTATTACGTAAAACGAATTTCAAAGGAACTTTGACATTTTAAGACGAATATTTTACAATTTTCGCTATTGCTTAGCTTCGGCTTTTCTATTGCAAATTAGGTAATCAGGGGGCCCGGTAATAATGCAACATCGCAATTGTATGTCGAATTGCTATCACTCTGCTACTGCAAGTTACGTAATTAACCTACCGTCCGAGTACCTAGTACACAGTCGGAGCAAAACTGCGATACGAAGGCTGCCAGAACCTAGTTAATAAGTTATTCTACCTAGAACCTTCCTTCATTATTACCTACATATTACAATACTAGGTGCATCGTTAGTTGCCTGTGGTCAGTAGCGACGTTAGGGTAGGGCGCGATAGGGCGATCGCCCAGGGCGCTGGAAAAAAGGGGCGCCTGAGGCGCCCCTTTTCATCCCGTTGCTTCTAATCCGAAGTCTACTTGGGTAAAGCAGTTAGTTATCAAATGAGTGCTAGGGTTGCCAGGCGTCGGGATAAAGCCGGACAAAGTCAGGCTTTTTGAATGCATGTCCGGCCAAAAGGCCAGCTCACGCAAAATAATTTCACGAGCGACAGCGAAATTAGCAAATTTATCGAATATCTCCACCAACAGCGTTTAGAAATCATGTTTCCATAACTTTGCGGACTTCGTTGTTGCTTATCACAATGTCTAAGCACCTAGACGAACAGATTTTTAGTTGCTGTAGAAAGTTTTATAAGAGTTTTAATAATAATAATAAAATACTTTATTGTACACACAAAAAATTTTGGTACATCGGCGAACTTAATGCAATATAGCATTTTCTCAAGAAGAATAATACTTATTAATACAAAATTTTTCACTTGTGCTACTATTGATAAGGGAGTTTTAATCGGTAAAAGTGGTCCAAGTTTCGTGCTCACTCCGCTAGCGATTATAACCTAATGCTGAAGTAGTGATCACAAGTTCTCGACAGAGCTTAAATTTTCGAGAAGTACTTATTTAAATGGCAACTTACGTGAGTTACGTACGTGCTAAATAAGTGTAAAAATTTTCTCGCTTCGCTTATTCTAAAATTACTCAGGCTTTCCACTATGAGGCTCGTATTAGTCGCAAATTCATGAAAATGTCTAAATAACTCAAATGCATTAAGTGATCGCTTACAATTTCATAAGCTCAGAACCTGGTACGCTCCTGCCTGAATATTCCATTAAATCTATTTTTTGTGAAGTCTAATAGAGTCCTAAATAATCTAGGGTATTTTACCTAAATGTCCGGCGAAACTGCTGCTCTGGGGAAATAAAAAATTTAAGCAGTTAAGCCGTGGGGAACCTCTATACGAAATTAATTCATAGAGAATAGGTATACCGAAGCGAAGCAAAGGCTGGGTCACTAGTTGTAAATAAAGCCCCATCTTAATATTTCACATATTATTACCACACGTACTATGTAAACTCTGACAAAAATCTAGTAGCTAACAAATTTCCATTGATTTTTTTTATGTGTAAGGGTTCCCGTTTTTTGCAGACCGCGATCCATTCACGTCTACAAATGCTCTTAATTAGACGTAAATGGTTGTATGTTGTGTGATGAACTCGTAAGTCTGAAATCTAAGTGATCAGAATATAGTCAAGTACTATTTATTTTATTTTTCACAAGAATTGTATCCAAATGTATGGATAGCATTGCAATCTATGATTGCAACTATTAAAAATTGCGATAACCGTTAATTTTTAGTTACATCGCACATCGTACTTGGGGGGGGGGGGGCGCCGCCGTGGAAATCTCGCCCAGGGCGCTGGTAGTATTAAAACCGGCACTGCCTGTGGTCGCGATTATGAGTTGTCAGATTCGAGATGCAGGCGAACACTTGTTGAAAATCTGATAGATAATCCTTAGAATTTTTTTTCTTTACAATACGAGTAATCTCCCTAGGTGTATAGCTGACAATATAATAAGTAACTGAATGACCTCACATGAAATTATTACTGGTCGTGGACACTATTTATTTCCCAATAGAAACTAGAAACAAAAATATCGAAGCGATACGAGCGAGGGCGGGCTACAATGTAAATGTTGCTATGTATTAAAATTATTCGTGTAAGGCGGCTTTAAATATTTATGTGAGTCGACTGTAACGCCATCTAGTTATAATTTATGACAGGAAATAAACAGTTTGACACAAATTTGACATTTCAGCGCCATCTCACGAGAGAATACCGCGTGGTTTCTTGTCTTCCTTTTCCTGTGATTATTCAACATTTGCCTGATTGAATTTCTCAAAATAAAAAGGGATTTTGCCTTGTGTAAAAGAAATTTAGGATGGCTGTGAGGTTGTTGTCGAAGCTGCGGCTTTTGCCCGAAGTTCGCGGCTGTGCGTACTCCAGTTCAGCTACTCTATCTGACTTCGACGTTCAACACAAAACTCCCGTGATCAGGAAACAGGCGCTGATTCCCAAGGCCCAGTATGGAGGTCGTCATGCTGTTACCATGCTTCCTGGAGGCGGTATTGGTCCAGAACTCATGGGCTACGTCAGGGAGATTTTCAAGTAAGTGTGACCTAGAAGTTGACTCTTAACTTCTATATAGCCTGAACTCTGTAAGTAATAAAGTCCTTATTTCATAGTTAGAAACTTAACTAATTTTTCATTATAACCAGACTATGAACCAACAGTTCAGTTTCATCTAACAATAAAATACCTATCCAACTATAAAAAAATATAGGTATTTTGTTTTCCTATTTTCTTTAACTATTTTTATAACTTATTTTCCCTTATTATAAAGTTAACTTATTTAGGTATATCGCTATCCCCTAATGTAGTCGCACTATTAAACTTTTTAATAATTGCCCTTACATTTTATGGTCAAAATGTAGGTAGATACTTAAGGACAATTAAAAGTTAACTTATTTAGGTAATCGTCCATTCCCTTACATTATACTGCCCCAACAACATCTATCTATCTATATCTATGAATAATATTACAGGTACATCGGTGCTCCAGTGGACTTTGAGATAGTAGACATTGACCCAACGGTGGACAATGATGATGATGTCCAATACGCTATTACTACCATCAAGAGGAACGGAGTTTGTATTAAGGTATGAGCTATTTGAGTTCAGTATTAATTAACAATAGGTCTTGTGATTTGTCCTGAGTGTATTTTACCGTTTAAAACAACTTACTTATTGTACTAACTTAGTAATAGGGGGAGTAATGTGGTGTATTTATGTTTATAAAAACTAAATATAAATAAGAACCTCACAACTCTGAAAGAACGTAGAGAATGTGGAGATCTTATTGAAACATACAAAATTCTAACACAGAGATATGACTTACAAGATTTTCATGGAATGTTTGAGCGTAATAAAAATACAAACCTACGAGGTCATAATTTAAAACTTAGCACAGGCATCTCACACAGCAATCCCCACAAAAACTTTATTACCAACAGGGTGGTGAACCCTTGGAACAAACTACCAGAAGAAGTGGTTTCGGCACCAAGTGTCAATAATTTCTGACAAAATCAGTTGCCTCAACTGCCTGCCTGTTTACATATATAATAATAAGCCCACAGGGCAGCTTGTGGCGAGCTGTTGGGAGGTAGCGTTCCCACGGACCTGAAGTCCTCCCGGGGGAAGACCCTGTTCCTCATCTCCGGCGCCGGAGTGAGGTCTGACGAGGAACAGTTCCCCCACCTCTGCCTTGCCTTCGCTGGCCGGGCAGAGTGGAGTCGTGAGAGCTATGACAGTTCGAGGGTGGATGTGCCCGTCCGTAGGTGGCGAGTTGGCTTCGGTTTAAAGTCCAGGGGCACCCCTCCACCTAGGGTGGAGCCACCCGCTCACCAAATGTTGCCCCTTTTGTCGCTCCGTGCGAGCGGCCGTTTCCGGGGGCCCATGAAATGAGTCGGCGAGTCACCGCCTGCCACCAAACAATTATGAGACTTGGTTGTAATGGCAGGCGTCCGTTAGTCTCCTTCAATAGCCCGATTATCCAACCCCACCAAAAATTCAGCCCCATAACCCATGACCTTGTTTTCCATCACATGATATAGCTCTGCACTCCAATAGTCTTGCACACCATATTAAAGTTCTCTCTAAAAGGGCCTCTACATCTTGGCTACGGCCCGATGCACGTCTCTCAAAGGACTAGTGGACGCCCGTGACTCCGTCCGCGTGGACTACAGAAAAAATAAAATGTCGAAATTATCTGGGATAAAAAGTAGCCTATATGTTAAGTGGGACCTGTCACAATATATTCCTGAAAACTGCATCGAAATCTGTTCAGCCGTTTCTGAGATTAGCGTGCACAAACGCACGGACAAACAGACAAAAATTCCAAAAGTCATCGTTTTGGGTACTATTGCTTTGATAAAGGTCTCCTATAATATTTTTTCTCATATATCTTCCATGTACAGACAGCGATCCGTTACATTTTTATTATATGTATAGATAGCACTGTTTGTTTGGTTAAATTAGTGATGTGTTGCTCTTATCATGCTACCAGCACTGAGTAAATAATAAAATACTAGTAACCATGCTACAAACAAACTGCATTTATAATGACTTTTTACAGCAAAATATATGGAATATCTTAAATTTAAATATTTGCATATAACTGATACCTTGTTTAAAACGTCATTAGTAAAGCCTTACATATATAACTGCTAAGTTATATCAAAGATGGATATATATATGGAGTAGCATTTGAATGTAAGAGTAACAAACCATATTTTTTTATATCAGTGGCATTAAATTTACATATTTACATGGTGCTGAGGGATTCAGCTTTGTTTGCCGAGATTTGGCTAGTGTATAGCAATGGGGATGAAGAATAATGTTGCCAATATGTAATTTAGAAAAGAGATGGTAAAATTCGTCATCCGAGTAATTGACCCGGTAGCTTAGTGGTTATAGCGGCTGGCACAGTTTGCAGTGGTCATGGGTTCGATTCCCACTCGGGTGAAGAATTTTTTCCATTTTCTTTATTAATAATTTTATAATATTTACTTTATCATTGTATCTCCAGGGTAACATAGAAACGAAGAGTGAGGCAGCTTACGTAACATCAAGGAACGTGGCTCTGCGTAATGAATTGGACATGTATGCTTATGTGCTCAAATGCAAGTCTTATCCCGGAGTCGAGACTAGGCATAAGAATATTGATGTTGTTATTATCAGGTAAGTTTTAAATTTATCATAAATGCTGTTTTTCCAAAATGAAGTAGTCTTCGCGACCCCGTGCGCGGTTTCACTGCAATTTTAAAATTCACGGACCCCTTTGGATCATCATCTTCCTGCCTGATTGAAGAACTGTTCCCATTTATTTGGGGTCGGCGCAATATGTACTTTTCTGCAGAACCCCTCCATTCCTGCCCTGTTCCCATTTATTTGGGGTCCCTATTATCCCATTCATCCCTATTATCCGTCATCTCATTGCTCACTCCCAGTAGAATCAATGTACTTACCGGGATTTGTACTCAGGACCTATGGCGCGGCGGGCAGGGTCACTGCATCATATTTATTGTAAAGACAGAGCCAGTACAATGTCCTATTTTTTTTAATATGCAGCAGCAATGCCGAAGCAACGCGATAGCAATATTGTGACAGTGTGAGTGTGCTCACATACAGTTAGTTAAACTAACTGACTAACATTAACTGAATGTTCACTATGGGTGCGCCCACCACCGGGCCCTACACCCTCCACTGACCCTCGGATCTGATAACTCATAACTGCGTGGCGGACAACAGGCAATAGAAACATTTTTGCTTGCCTCAACAATTGTATAAGGTAGATTTTTAATGTCATACATAATATTATTACATTGGATAGAGAGAAAAGTCATTTCTATTGACAAAATTTGTAGTTTTCATGATTGTTAGCAGACTTCTATCTGTAAGACAGCAATCAGAAGCAACGCGTCATAGAATATTTTTGATTGCTCACATAGAGTTAAACTAACTGACTAAAAAAAAAAATAAAAAATCGAATTCCCCAAATTGGGTGCGCCCCCAAAATCTGCCGCCCTAGGCTCGAGCCTACTCAGCCTGCTGGTAAATCCGTCACTGCATAACTGCGACAACAGGCACTTGCACTAACTACAATCGCCACGAGAAACCAGACCCGAGCACCTAGCATGCAAGACAATACATACCCATAGTGAATGTTTGAACTTCCGAATTGTAACGCCTAATACAATTTCATTTATTAACTAAATGACCTACTTCTGTTACAGACAGAACACAGAAGGAGAGTACGCTATGTTAGAACACGAATCGGTGCATGGTGTCATTGAATCCATGAAGGTGGTGACTGCCAGCAATTCTGAGCGCGTAGCACGATACGCCTTCGAGTTCGCCAAGAAAAACGGACGGAAGAAGGTTTGTCTATTTGTAAACATATAAATTTCTAGTCCACGACTTCGTGCGCGTGAAAGGGCATTGTACCCGTGCGATGCCGCGGCGGGTTGTTATATAGCCTTCCTCGATAAATGGGCTATCTAACACTGAAATAATTTTTCAAATCGGACCATTATTTCCTGAGATTAGCGCGTACAAACAAACAAACTCTTCAGCTTTATAATATAAGTGTAGATAATAGACTGGATACCACGTATCGGCAAACGCAGCGTGGGAAGGTTAACCATTAAGCGAGATGGACAGACGACCTAGACAAGATCGCGGGCATCGGTTGGATGCAGGCTGCTTCCGACCGGTCGGAATGGAGGTTGTTGGGGGAGGCCTATGTTCAGCAGTGGTCTTCGGGCGTCGGTTGGATGCAGGCTGCTTCTGACCGGTCGAAGTGGAGTTTGTTGGTTAATGGACTTTTCATAGCTGAAAAATCAAATCAAAATAAATTTATTCAAAACATTCACAACCATTCGGCAAACAATAAGTTTGTTAAGTCTTCACCGGTATGATGAATTTGGTGAGAGCGAGATGTCTCACTTTTAAACGTCAAATTCACAGAGCTATTAATAATTAGACAAGGCAAGTGTTTCTACTTGGTGTGTAAAAAGGGATTGCAAACCACTTCTATCCATATACCGGTGCTTGTCACTATTTAATATTAGAACAATAATTTTTAAAAAAATTAAAAAACATGATGATGATGATGATGATCAATGACATAATGTATAGGTACATACAAAAAGACACGGCTGTGTTTCCGAAATGGGTTAGCCAGAAAGAGAAAGAAAAGTGCCTAAAAGTGATTCTGCAGCCACATTTACCATAACAGGGACAGATGTTAATGACAAGTTGCTAGCTCATCGCCTGAGAGAACGTCCCCGAGTTCCTTAGTCGACTCTTACCACATGCACGGAAGGAGGTGCAGCTGATGTATTCTAGTGAAGCTCCGCATCAGCACGGGATATGAAGTGTGTATGTGTTATACAGTCCTCCGGTCAGATGGACCGATGACTTAAAGAGAGCGGCTGGTGGTGACTGGATGGTGAAAACGGGAGATCGAGCCGTATGACGTGCTCTGTGTGCTCTGCAAAAGGTTGACGATGAATGTTGATATGAAATGTTGTTTACAGGTGACAACAGTCCACAAGGCTAACATAATGAAGTTGTCAGACGGCCTCTTTCTGGAGACGTCCCGTCGAATGGCCAAGGAGTATCCCGATATTGAGCATAATGACATGATTATTGACAACTGCTGCATGCAACTGGTTGCCAAGTAGGTTCTTATTTGCCTCCCGGGGTGACAGATCGGAAAAAAAAACGGTAAAATTGTTTGATCCGTCCCAGCACTAGTATGAAAAGTGGTGGGCTTTTTTCGTTCTGTCACCCTGGGGGACAAAATAGGGTTACGGATCGAAATATTCCTGTTGATTCTATCGTACTAGCATTAAGATCGCCCTAGTACAGAATGTTTTTCATCTACCATCAGAAGTGGTATAACACAGATTTGATCCCACTTCTGATCTTGATTTTCATTTCTATTATAATTTCCCAGGCCGCACCAGTTTGACGTGATGCTGATGACTAACCTATACGGCTCCATTGTGTCTAACGTTGTGTGTGGTCTACTGGGCGGCGCCGGTCTACTGTCCGGACGTAACCATGGCGACCACTTCTCGGTCTTCGAGCCCGGCACTAGGAACACTGGTATGTCACGACGTCATCGACTAAGAATTTTTTGTCTAAAACTAAAATAAATAAAAAATTATCCCATATCTATACATATAATAAAAACTAGTGGACGCCCGCGACTCCGTCCGCGTGGGCTGCAGAAAAAACAAAATGTCAAAATTATCCGGGATAAAACATTTTCCCGGGATAAAGTAGCCTATATGTCATAGCGGTGATAGCTCAGTGGTTAACATGTGCACCTTCCAAGGGAGGCGTAAGTTCGATCCCAGTCACGGGCCTGTACCAATGAATTTATGTATTCCTCTGAACCAACTAATGATATTAAAGCTATCTGTGGGGACTTATTATTAGCATAGTTCTAAGTCATAGCTATTGTTTATATGTTCTATAAATTTCGCTGTTAGTCCTCCTAAAATAACAATAAATAAAAAAACTTATTTCATATACAGATATTAATATTGTAAAATTATCACTTAGCTCGTGCTTCGGAAAGTACGTAAAACCGTTGGTCCTGCGCCTGATCTCTCTGCGGTCGTGTCGGCTTTCCATCCCATCGGACTATGAGAGTAACGGAATAGAGAGTGCATCTGTGTTTGCGCACACACTTGTGCACTATAATATCTCCTCCGTACCTGGCCAATCTCCGTACAGATTGGTCTCCTTAGCCGAAATACGGTCGGAGATCATCATCATCATCATGTTATGTGGGAGCTGTCACAATATATTCTTGAAAATTGTATGGAAATCGGTTCAGCCGTTTCTGAGATTAGCGTACACAAACGCAAAGACAAACCGACAAACAGACAAAAAATCATACTTTTGGGTACTATTGCTTTGATAAAGGTCTCCTATAATATTTTTTCTCATATATCTTCCATGTACAGACAGCGATCCGTTACATTTTTATTATATGTATAGATAACTATTATATTCTACAGGGTGTAACAAAAAGGGTATGTTAAACGAAAAGCTATGTAAATAGCCCACTATAGAGAACCTATCCACAAAATTTGAGATCCGAAATCACATGTTTATTTTTCCCGATAGTATGGAGAATTTTTAAATATCTCAGGAATTTTCATACAATCTTGAAAAATAAAAATGTGATTTTGAGTTTCAAATTTTGTGGATAGGTTCTCTACAGTGGGCTATTTACATAGTTTTTCGCTTAACATACCCTTTTTGTTACACCCTGTATATTTAAATGTGAATTAAATTCTAATTAATAAGTGTAATAACATTTCTAAACAACTTCTCTAATAACACCGTAACATTTCAGGCACAGCCATTGCCGGGAAGAACATAGCTAACCCGATAGCCATGATCAATGCTTCAGTAGACATGTTGGAGCATCTTGGTCATCATTTACACGCTGACCTCATCAGGAAGGCTGTTGAGAAGACCATCAATGTTGACAGGTATGCTTGGTCTACTGAGTAGACCGAAAAGTATTCAGGTTTTTTTGGTTGTCAACATTCCCGAATACTACGAAATCTCCTCATCATAACGATTATTTTTCTCCATGGAAGCATACCTGGGAAGTGTCTGGTTCCCAAGATATTAGGGTCCAAAGTTGAGTAAATAGACTGCGTTTTTCTGCATAAATGCACAATGACGCGTGTAGCAAGATTTTTTCACGAGAAATAATTAATATCTGTCTATGAAAAATTACCAGCATTGTTTTTGGCATAAACTTACTTTATTTGACGTATAGAGTATGTACCCTTTGTTAAGGGTGGCAACGAAAAAACATCCTGTATAATTTACTGAGTACACATATATGACATAACACACGGCTGTGTTTCTGAAACGGGGTAGCCAGAACTGCAGGGTCGTAAAGGAGATCCACAGCCACTTTTAGTGTAGTGGGTACAGATGTAAATGACCAGTGACAAGTTGCTAGCTTATCGCCTGAGAGAATACGCCCCTGAGTTTCTTAGTCGACTCTTACGACATGCACGGAAGGAGATGCAGCTGATGTATTCTAGTGAAGCCCCGCATCAGCACGGGTATTGTACAGGTAGGTATTAAGTACAGCTTTATATGGTCTACCAAGTAGACCGACTATCTGTAGGTAGAGAATAGCTGAAAACAAACCGGTTCAGTAGACTTTCTGTGTTAATAGATAACATTGGTCTACTAGGTTTTGTAGCGGCGTTTCCATTTCGGTCCTTCGAGCCGGATTTGAACCAGCTACCTGTGAACTAGAGTTGCCACGAATAGTGATTTGGCCGAATACCGAATATTCTGCAACGCTGTCGGCCGAAGCGCCGCGACTATTCGGCCGCAAGTACATGCTTGTCGAGCGCGAAAAGAATAATACGACAAGTCGCGACCTGTCTCTCCGTGCACGGGCGGGCGTGCGGCCATTAGAATATTTGTTTATCACAATTGAATTTTGAATATCACGGCACGCTTTGCCAGATCAATATGAATAATAAATGAAATATAACATTACGATTTTGTATAAAAATTCGTTCGTTAGTTCTTTTTCAATAGTTTGTTCATCAAAAATAACACCAGTTAATAAAAAATCGCCCATATGGGAATATTATGAGATTTGTAGTGAAAATAATAGACTGGCCAACTTCTAGAAGCTCTGAAACTAAGTTGTTATGATGAATCTAGTAGTACCCACCGATGATGATTCTTCTCCACTACGTAAGAAAAGAAACTTGAAATAAAAATGATAAGACATTTTAAATACACGACAGTTTCTGGAACTGCTTTGAGGAAGTCGCTACAGATAATAATAATATGCGAAATAGTAATAATGAGGAGAACGTGGAGAAGAATACTGTGGCAAAGAAGATGGATTTTTATTTGAAAATAATTTGCTTAGATCGGAAAGCTGGTCCTTACAAGTGGTGGTCAGCAAACGAAAACAATACCCAAACCTCTCGAAATTTGCTAAAGTTTATCTTTCTTCTCCCGGGAGTCGCGTGTATAGTGAGAGGTTGTTTTCTGAAGCTGGTATCATTTACGACGAAAAGCGTAATTGTTTGCTACCATCAAATGCTGAAAAGCTTGCTTTTATCCATCACAACTTCCCACTGATTAATTTTACTTATTAAAGTATTGTAATTTGGTAATAAATACAAATCTTTAGAAATATGATGTGTCTTTTTGTCCATGATTTGGTATTCGGTTCGAATACTATGTATTATTCGGCCGAATACCGAATACCAAAAAAAAGGTGGCCGAATACCGAATAGTAGCCGAATATTCGTGGCCATCACTACTATGAACCATACCCTAACAAATATAGAAATTGACATAAAAATGATAATCGACACTTTATAGATAGACAGATAAAAAATTCTTTATCGCACTAAAAAAAATTGTATACAGGCGAACTTAATGCTGCATAGCATTCTCTACCAGTTAACCCTAGTTATAGAAAGTGACATAAAAATGGCAATCAACACTATAGTATAAGTATAAACGGTATAGGTATAAGTTGTATTCAAATGAATTATTTGTTTTCTAGAACATAATTTGTTTTTTTTTTACAGAATCCTGACCCCAGACGTAGGCGGCACTGCAACATCCACGGAGGTTGTGAAATCCATTATTTCTAACATCAACTAAACTCAAATAACTATGAAAAGTTTTCAAAAATGGAATGAATCTATGAGATTATTCCAATTATTGCTGACCATTTAATTAAAAATAGAATGATAATAAGGCTTTCCAGCAAATATTTGGTACGCTATATTGCAGATGTGTTTCATATCCACAAATCATATTCATTGACGTTATGTGCTATACTATTCGCCAACGCTTCTGGCACGCGCTGTCATATAACGTTCTATGACGTCGTGTGCCAGGGGGTTTGGCGTATAGTATAATAAATATGATTGGATTACACACACACATCTCAGGTGTAAAGGCAGCCTAAAACTGGAGTGAACAAATATTTTAAACTTTTAAACCCTAGGTGATTTTAGTAAGAAAGGTCCACCATATTATAATACTAGCTCATGCCCTATTGACTTACAAGCAAAGACTAAAAATAAAATGTGATGCCGTCTTTCTTTAAAACTTGATCAGGATAGAGACAGCATCAACTTTTTATCACTCAAATATATGGAAAAAATCAGTCCTAAAAGGTAGGCCCTTATCTTTTATATATAAAATATAAGTAACATATTCACACACAGACACTTCACAACACATTGACCTAATCCCACACTAAGATCCCTAAGGTCTTGTGTCGTGGGTACTAGGCAACGGTATATAAATACATAGATAAGTATATAAACATCCATGACTCGGAAACAAACATCGATATTCATCACATCAATGTTTGCACCTACCGGGATTCGAACCCAGGACCTATGGCGTCGCAGGCAGGGCCACTACCAACTACACCAATCGGCCGTCAATATATAATAATAAAATAATATGTTACCCACCATTAAATATTTATGTTTAACATGTACACGTGCCTGCTAATTTTTGTTAATTTACACTGTGCAGTTGAATACATTGACAAACCAAGTGCAGATCTAAATAAAGATAACATTGTAGTACATTCATCGTGATGTATACTTTGTTGGACCTACCTTAACGCAAGTAGTACATTTGGGTATACATCATATTGCTTATGACTGTATAGTGTACACACTTATATTGGGCATGTATATAATAGTGTTGCCCACACGTTCACTTTTGATACCAATACCAATTTAGATAAAAATTTAGGTATGTACTAAATACCGTGGGGCAAGCACAAACCTCTCGATAGTCCGTAACGCTATCGTCACAGTGTCATGTTCATGCATATTTGGTGCATAATAGGGTCGATTCCGGCAGTCACACTTAAACCTAATCTTAGGTCTATCTCTCCGTTCTTAACATAAATTGCTGAGAGAGAAAAGGACAGGTATGACTAATTTTACGTTTAGGTTTAAGTGTGACTGCCGGAATCGCCCATGATATCAATAATAGTGTAGAATACTCCAAATATTAGGTAGCAACAGTTATAGTCAGTATTTTGTATATAGACCTTTAGTATTGGTCAGTTTGTATTTATTTTGATCTTTGTCATGTTACATAACGGAAAATTTGGTGTAATTCGATATGTATTTCTAACTTAAGTTGTACCAATGAATCAGGTTAGTTAATTGTGTATTATTTATTTATATTTAAGCCAAATTAGTTGAAATAAAAAATATTAAAATCTTATTATTGTTTTCTTTAGTGTTTCAATTTGATGTCCAATTTGATGTTTTGTTATTATTTTACGCTAGACCAGCACATCTATTATGTAGCTGCGTAGATAAGAAACGTGCTGCTAGTGGGTCGAGAAATACTCATTCTGGCATTTATCGAAAAAAAGGAAAAATCTGTCAGCAAATCAGTATGGCGCAACCACCTTATGCCCGGCGGCGGCGTGCAAGCAACGCGTTATCGTAACATTATCTAAAGTACATAATAGGGTCGATTCCGGCAGTCAAACTTAAACCTAATCTTAGTCAGTCTATCTCTCTCCGTTCTTAACATAAATAGCTGAGAGAAAAGGACAGGTAGGACTAATTTTACGTTTAGGTTTAAGCGTGACTGCCGGAAACGACTATAATATAATAGTTTGTGATCTAAGGCATTTAAACCGTCGTCGTTAGGTGCGGTTGCACCACTTAACTCGCGAATTTAAAAGTAAAGCTATGAATTCCTAAGATAACGGTGCCTGTAATGTAATAAGACATTTTCATCCTAGACATCGAAATCGTAAATATGTGGTAAAGATGGTTGCCTTCTTGCTATCGTACGGCCGCTTTATAATGGTTATGAAATGAAATTTTTTATTTGCTCAAAACATGGTACATAGGTACATCCGCCTATTGCAGTCCACTGCGTGACGTAGTGCTCCCCCAGAGCACGCCACAGGCCACAAGGCTCGATCTCCCGTTTCGCCATCTACTACCAGCCGCAAGTCTTCAAGTCATCGGTTCATGTGGCCAGAGGATGCCCTACGCTACGCTTGCCATGGTACAATAAAGTTATTATCAAGAAACATAGGGAAAGATAGAAACTTCGAACAGTGGACACGAACCTCTCGGCAGTCTGCTTTTTGTTTTATAGCCGAAAGCGTTAGGAAGGGTACTGATGTTCTTCTGCTAACACCAGGCGTTTACATTAAATATCAAAAAATGGGACCATTGCATAGAACGCACATTGCTATTTTATCTAGACAAACGTTGTTAGAACCATACGGAACCATGTTTACCTACTGCAATAGTTAACAGACTGTGTTGCTAGAATTACCTTATTATGTATCCCAAAATTACCGTACACGGTGGTTGTATGAAAAGTAGCTTTATAAGTACCTACTTATATTTGATTTTTCCAACTTAGTTTCTATTAGAATTACTATTTCACAAACTTACCATGTACACTGTTCTCCATGTACGCTGTTTCCGAAACAACTAATTTGCACAAAGGCTAAAAAAACCGGCAAAGTGCGGGTCGGACTCACGCACCGAGGGTTCCGTACAAACCTGTTTTATTATGCGAAGTAACTAAAAATTTTCAGTTTTCGCAATTTTTTTCCTTATCTGTGCTATATGTCGTTGCTTCGTACCAAATTTCAAGATTCTGAGTTGACGGGAAGTACCCTGTAGGTTTATAATCATTATAATTCCATACCATGTTATTAAATTAGCAGGTGTCTAAGGCAAAATAGAAAGATACAAAAACAAGACGCGCGCACTCATTGTTGTTCTATTTTGCATGTGACAGCAGTTAGTTTAGTCCATATGAATATGAATTCAACAGTAGGTATCCATGGGTCATATTAGGCGCCAAATTTAAATTACCGTACGTTTTGTCGAATTTTGCTACTGTTCTTAAAATTACCGTACGGTTTTGGTACTACGATAGATTACCGTATAAGACTCGAAAATACCGTACAAATACGGTAATTACCGTATTATGTTATAAATTGGACATTTAAATCTGGTACCAGTTATTCTTCTCTATGCTGGTACCTATTATTAGGTATGGTATAAAATACCACATACATACACAACCACAACACTAAAACACTTGACATTCAGCTGTGTTTGTATTCAGATATAGTTTATTACAGTACAAAAGAAAAGAGTGAACATAATGTCAATTTATATTTATTGGAAAGAGATACAACATATATTTATTAAAATTCTAAGTTAGCTACGGGAACGCAGCGCTTGTACGATAGCGAGTGGTGACAACTTAGGGGTTTTACCCCTAAATTTAGGGGGAAAAAGATAACTAGGGGGACTTTTAAGGGCAGATTTTTTTTAGGGGTATCGTGTATTGTCCGTTTCATAGAGTAGTTCCGATGCTGATTGGCGCTAATTACCATGTGTATGACCACATTTTCTGTATCACTTCATACTATGAAACGGACGCAATCCTAACCCCTTTAAAAATTTTGTGGTTTTTAGGGGCAAAATTCAAAAATCTTGGGGGTAACATTGGATGTGGGTTGGCAACACTGGACAGCGAAAGGCTGAGCCTTTAAGGCTCAAACAAGCGGGGAATCCCACAAAAATGTCATATCATTAATAAAAATTGGTTATAAATCGGTTATCTCCCGAAACTCTTCTCACTTTGTATTGTGTTTGTGATTTCCATGCTGGTGACCAAGTGCTGAAAAATGCTGAACCGTGCGAATTAACGTGTTGAAGTAACGAAGTAACTTATGTGTTGTAGGTTCAAACTATATGCTAGATTTTGATGCAGTGCCAACAAACAAGTGTGTGTCTGTTTGTCCTTCATTCTTTATAATTAATTGAAGAATAGCCTATATAAGTAGTTACATAAAATAAGGTCTGTAAACTTGATAAGTACTTAATTAAACTGAAAACAAATACAAATACTACACTAATTTACAGGTGCAATATTTTTTCATATTTTAATATTTATTAAAAGTCTACTTAATAACCCAAAATGTCTTTACCCATTCACAAGCAAGTGTTAAAACTAAAAAAGCTACCACTAATCAAACAGAAGCAGTTAAAAAACTTTACAAAAGTGCAAAACGTTGAGAGGGAAGACCTTATTTATGAATCACCTGAAGGGGATTCCCTGCCCAGAATAGTTCTAACCAACAGAGTCAATACACTCACTAATACAAGCCGTACCACTGCCAAATATACTACAGAAACGTGTGTGGTTGTAAAGACTTCGGATAACCTCGTCAAACTGATCGGTCAAGAGAATTATGACACAGTCTTCTCGGCTCTATGCTCGGTGATTAACCAGCAGCTGAAAATATATGGTATCCTATCGCTGCTGACTGAAAATAGAGCTGAAGTAGAAACAGATAACAGGTTTGTTACAACTGGTACGCAAACCAATGAGAAGACCATTTTCATGTGGCCAGTGCCGAAGAAAAGGAAGAGAGTACGCAGACAGCATCTAGTACCGTTCGTTGTTAAAGATCCCAGTAAGAAGATAATTCAGAGACACATTATTAATCCAACGGATAAAAGCTCAAGCACCAGTTCTTCTACAAGTTCGTCAAAATCGGGTAAAGAGGCTGATGAGTTACCAGACATAACAAAGTTCGTTGAGATGATCAACAAAGATATACCAGACACATCTGATACGGAAAGTATAGGTTTATCATCATTAGCAGCATATACCAACCCAAATTTGTTGGAGGATATCAACGTATTGCAACAAGGCATTGATCGTTACACCGTTAGTATGGAAAATCCGGCTGGTTGTGTTATAAATGCGCTGGATGGTACGCATATACAGCTAGCGGTTCAGCCTGAGGATGATTTTCATATAGCAATACCGGAAAACATGAGATGTTTAACAAAAGAGAATAAAAAGAAGCTCCTCCTGTTGCAGCTTACAATTGATTTTAAACACTGCCTGGATTTTGACCAGGATCATTACTTGTAAGTTAATTTTTTTTCTATACAGGATGTTGGTTGCTGGTTGAGCTGACAAATAAAAATTAGATTTTTTTCATATTATTATTATTATTATATGTAAACAGGCAGGCAGTTGAGGCAACTGATTTTGCCTGTATCTGAATGTTCTCTTCTTAGGTTTTTCTATGTTCTTTAATGTGTTTGTCAAGTTTGTTTTTGAAATTATTGACACTTGGTGCCAAAACCACTTCTTCTGGTAGTTTGTTCCAAGGGTTCACTACCCTGTTGGTAATAAAGTTTTTGCGGGGATTGCTATGTGATATTGCCATGTATGTCTTTACCATAACTTTTATATAAAATAGTTTCACTGTGTAAACTAAAATAAATGGGTCATTAAAATAAAAGTGCTTAACTTCTTATAAAAACAGTTTCTGTCATAAAAATCTGTGATGTGCATGCACTTAACACCCTGTATAGTTTACCTACTTGTACCTATGCATAATTATGTATTTTAAACTTTACAAACATACATACATATAATCACGCTTTTATCCCTTACGGGGTAGGCAGAGCACCAAGGGCCGATAGAACCACATGGTGCCACTTCTGACCAATTTTGAGGGTATAGTTGAGATGTACAAGTCCGGTTAGTAGTGACAGGTGGTCAGCCCATCTCCTACAAAACACCAAGACCCTCTTGTCCCTCTACTGACTTGTACCAGTATGCCCGGGAAGAGAAGCAGCTGTAGTACATGTTTTTTTTTCACTCCCAGAGCAGCATAGAAGATATTTAAACTTTACTATGTTTTATAATGTACTTACACACAGCCTGTATATCTATGCACACAGCTGTTTTCCTGAAATTGTTCCAAACTGCTGGATCATTAAGGAGATGCCAGAGCCACGTTTAGCATAGCAGAGATAGATGTAAATGACCAGAGACAAGTTGCTAGCTTATCGCCTGAGAGAACGCCCTTGAATTCCTTAGTCGACTCTTACGATATGCACGGAAGGAGATGCAGCTGATGTATACTAGTGAAGCCCCGCATTTTCCGATGAATAAAAATTACAGTACTTACTTCGTCCGCGTAAAGGGGTATTATCAGCATTGTACCCGTGCAAAGCCGGGGCGGGTCGCTAGTTCAACATATGAACCTTCCTCTTGAATTACGCTATCTATTTAAAAAAAACCGCATCAAAATCCGTTGCGTAGTTTAAAAGATCTAAGCATAGGGACAGACAGACATCGGGAAGCAACTTTTTTACAATGTTATAATACTCGTAATGTGTGGTTAATAAACGTAAAATTAGTCCTACCCATGGAGAAGAAATAAAAGAGGAGCAGCGGTAACATTTTTTTGCATACAAAAATAGTGTGCCGCGGAGCGGGGGTGAGGTGATGGGACGAGGGGAGCATTGAACACTGTAGCCCTGCCCATTTACATAGAAACCACCTTGCAGTGACTAGTCAAACTACTTGCTCATTATCAATATGGTACAAGATTGTTTTACTAGTGCAATTACTCGTCACTAGATGGCAATATTATATTACGTTTTAGTAAAAAAGTACCCTGATAAAAGTACTAGTGTCTTTGTAATTTTATTTTAATACGGTTATATTTCGGAGCACAAGTGTGTGGTTACAGCTACTGCGTTACACTGGCGCTGAAGCTCCGCCCCTATCATGACGTCATGGCCTCACGATTGCCACACACTTCATAGTCCCACCTCCTCTTTTATACCTTCTTCATGCTCCTACCTTTCCTTTTCTCTCACAACCATTTACGTTAAGAACGGAGAGAGATAGACCTGACTAAGATTAGGTTTAGGTTTAAGTGTGACTGCCGGAATCGACCCTAATAGCTATGTAATTGTCTTGCAGGCCACTGCATACAGCTGTTTACAATAACGACATAGATTTAGTAAGACGACAGTGCAACGTGCTGAAGAATAGAAACGCATCGCTTGACATACTAGCCGATGGCCAATTGGTGAGTACTTTACATTTCACCAAATACATATTTACATTAGCCTAATGCAGTCCACTGCTGGACGTAGGCCTCCCCCGGGGCACGCCACAAGGCTACTGCCACAGGGGCTTTTTGCCCATAGTCACCACGTTGGGCAGGCGGGTTGGTGACCGCAGTGTGATTTTCGGACTATGTTGTCAACACGGGATGCGCTACTGCCTACCTCTTGGAAACCCTTAATCGCTTCTTACGACACCCGGCAGACATGGGGTCGTGCTACACGGAACACACGGCTTCTGTTCTATGCCTACTTTAAACTTTAATTAAATACTTATGTAGGCACCGTAACATCAGAAAGGCTATTACCTACATAACTTGCATTAGAAAAGCCGAAGCAATGCGGTCGCGAAAATTGTGAGTGGGATGCTCGCAATTTTCACGATCGCATTTATGAAGAAGGTATAAAAGAGGAGGTGGAACTATGAATTGAGTCGTGTGGCAATCTTGAGGCCATGACGTCCTGATAGGGGCGCAGCTTCAGCGCCAGTTTAACGCAGTAGCTGTAACCACACGCTTGTGCTCCGAAATGTAACCGTATTAAAATTACAAAGACACTAGCTCTTTTATCAGGGTACTTTTTTTACTAAAAGCTAGTATAATATTGCCATCTAGCGATGAGTAATTGCACTAGTAAAACAATCTTGAACCATATTGATAATGAGCAAGTAGTTTGACTAGTCACTGCAAGGTGGTTTCTATGTAAATGGGCAGGGCTACAGTGTTCAATGCTCCCCTTGTCCCATACTTCACCCCCGCTCCGCGGCACACTATTTTTTAATGAAAATATACTAAGCCGCTACTCCTCTTTTATTTATTCTCCATGATTACATTGCTTCGGCTTTGGTACTGCAAGTCCCTGCGGGTTACTTTATTAGTCTTACGGGGTAATTTGGGCTATGCAAGTAACTATTGCTGAGAAGCGATACTACCTACATCGATAGCTTAAGCTGCAAAGGGAAGTTAAATTTTCATGTATTCTTTATTGTACGCACAAACATTGGACAGTAAATACATATAGTGACAACATAGTTATACCATAGAGGAATAAGATTTTATTCCTATATGGTTATACAGAGAATGTAAAAAGGCGAGCTTATCTCTTCAAGTGATTTCTTTCAGAAAACCCAAAACACAAACTGTAACACAATAATAATTATAGAAGGCAAGTCATGTGAACCGAAATATATATATTTTTTCTGGGTCTAGGCTAACCCAGGGGGTTTAAATAGCCCGATGTACTTTAGGTATTACTTCTACAAAAGGTTGGCAAGCCTAATAAATAACAAATGTTATTAATATATTGATAAGCATAACATAATATGTTATGCATGTTATATGTTAAACATACAAGTAATTTAGACGCGATACAAGCAAATAACAACAAATAAATACCCATTTCATATCTATTAAATAGATTCAAAGCCGTTTACCGCGTTGCCTTCGTAATCGCTGTCACGGGGATTCCCCATACGCGTATTGAAACGTCATAGGCATTTGACCGCCGCGTGGTGCCGGCAGAGTAGAATTTGTACCACCCCATGTCTGCCCGTGGGTATCGTACGAGGCGATTAAGGGTTTCCGGGAGGTGGACAGCAGCGCCGTGCTGACAACATAGTCCAAAAATCATACTGCGGTCACCAACCCGCCTGCCCAGCGTGGTGACTATGGGCAAAACCCCCTATGGCAGTAGCTTTGTGGCGTGCTCGGGGGAGGCCTATGTCCAGCAGTGGACTGCAACAGGCTGACGAGGAATACCCTTGTTATTCGTTAGGTACACAGGCGTGTTATCTGTGAATAACTATATTTTTTCTGGTAATATCTAAATGACACATATATATATTATGTAGATCAGATCAAATGTCCCGGGAACTACATTTATCTACGTATAGCACGTAGATAAAAGTACATTCCCGGGATGAAGTACCACATACATTATGATGATCTTCGACCGTATTTCGGCCAAGGCGACCAATCTCCGTCGGAGATTGGCCAGGTACGCAGGAGATATTATAGTGCACAAGTGTGTGCGCAAACACAGATGCACTCTTTATTCCGTTACTCCCGGAGAGAGATCAGGCGCAGGACCAACGGTTTTACGTACTTTCCGAGGCACGAGCTAAGTGACAATTTTGCAACATTAAAATCTTTAAATGAAATAAATTCATTGGTACAGGCCCGTGACTGGGATCGAACTTACGCCTCCCGCTTGGAAGGTGCACGTCTTAACCACTGGGCTATATATAACAAAAACTGTTTTAAGTAAATTGAAAGATACCGCCTGCTAGATAGATACACGAAAATGCCTGTGTAGTTTAACTTTAACGTTGTTATTTAAAAACAGTTGGAACACTGTTGAACGCTCGTTTAAAAAATATTTATTACAAAAACGTATTTAGCCGCCAGCTAGAGTTAGACGCTGTTTACATTGTGTAAAGATAAACAGACGAAAAGGCTTATTTAGTAAGCCGCGCTTTTTTATTACCTACATAGGAAATATGCTAACGACGTCATTTCAGGGCAGTATTAGGAAAGCAAAGCCTTTAGTTCTTTAATTAAATCCATTTTATTAATTTAATTAGTCCATCTATACATATAATAAAATGTAACGGATCGCTGTCTGTACATGGAAGATATATAAGAAAAAATATCATAGAATACCAAATATGCTAACGACGTCATTTCAGGGCAGTATTAGGAAAGCAAAGCCTTTAGTTCTTTAATCAAATCAATTTTATTAATTTAATTAGTCCATCTATACATATAATAAAAATGTAACGGATCGCTGTCTGTACATGGAAGATATATAAGAAAAAATATCATAGAATACCTTTATCAACGCAATAGTACCCAAAACAATGATTTTTGGAATTTTTGTCTGTTTGTCGGTTTGTCTGTGCGTTTGTGCACGCTAATCTCAGAAACGGCTGAACCGATTTCGATGCAGTTTTCAGGAATATATTGTGATAGGTCCCACTTAACATATAGGCTACTTTTTATTCCGGATAATTTCGACATTTTGTTTTTTCTGTAGTCCACGCGGGCGTCCGCTAGTTCGTAAAATAAGTTTCCTTCGCAGAGCGCCCTACAAATCGCGATACTACAACACCGACCGGAATGCACGGCGTTATTACTTCGCCAAGGCGCCGATTTGTTCGTCACCGACGCTGACAGCCGGACTTGCTTCCATCTTGCCTCGGAAGCGGACCCGGTACATTTGCAGGCGATGGTGGAGCACTGCAGGGAGAATGCCAGGTCAGTGGATAGTGGAGATTCTGACCGTCATATTTAAACTTATTGTTTATTGTACACATAAAAATCAAGCCTTTCTCGGAGGGGTAGGCAGAGATCACGGATCTCCACTTTACTACGATCCTGACACACCTCTTTCGCTTCATCTACTTTCATGATATTCTTCCTGTGCTGATGCGGGGCTTCACTAGAATACTGGGGGATAATAATGGGGGAGGCCAACGTCCAGCAGTGGACTGCAATAGGCTGATGATGATGACGGCGTACATGTATTGTATGTATTATTTTTATTTCCAGGTACATATTAGAAGACAATGAAGACCTATGGCGAAAGGAATTCATATCTAAATCGCCTACTGAACTGTCAGAAATACTTTTTCGACACCTCTCCGAAATGTATGACAGTCAAGGTAAGATAATAATGCACTATAGCAACTATGCCGTGAGGTGGGCAACAGTAGGATCCACGTATCCCACTTCTGATATCATAAACCGGACACAGAATATGTACTACTAAGCCGCATGGCGTAGGCAGAGAATAACACCACCTAATGTCTGCCCGTGGTATTGTAAGACTGAGGGTTTTCGGGAGGCAGCAGCGCCTCCCGTGTTGACAACATAGTCCGAAAATCACACAGCGGTCACCAACCCGCCTGCCCAGCGTGGTGACTATGGGCAAAAACCCTCTGTGGCAGTAGCCTTGTGGCGTGCCCTGGGGGAGGGGTACGTCCAGCAGTGGACTGCAATAGGCTGAAGACGATAGCAACTATAGTCGGCTCACTAATCTATCTGTATGTGGGTGCATATAAAATACTTTGCACTGACCTGAAATTTGGAGGATATGTATGACGTAGGCCTTCTATAAGGAATGTTTTTTTTTTCGAAATTTTATCCCTAAGGGGTTTGTATGGGACAAAGCGATTCTTTAGTCAAATCTACTTAAAATTTTGCATCAACATACGATACCCTGAGGAGTTTAGGGTAACACTAACGAAGCATTTCCCGAAACTCCATGGGAAAAGGGTAAAAATTCAAAATTTAATGCAATAGATGTAGCTAACGCCATCTATTTCTGACAGGTATTTTAATTTGTCAGAAAATACCTCATTACGGCTACGCACTACGGCTAAACCGCCGCGGTTTTTAACCGCCTGACATTTTTAGTATGGCTAAGCCAAACCGTCAGTGCGGCAGCTTTCATTACTTTCCTTTTCACAAAATCAGGCGGTTAGAAACCGCGGCGGTTTTGCCGTAGTGCGGCCTTAGACTGAAGTTTTTTTTTCAGGTTATACACCGCTAATGTTAGCCAGTAAGATGGGTCTATACGATAATGTCAGGTTATTGTTGGAAACATCGCCTACATCCGTCGACCTTGAGATGCCAAACTGTGGCAACACTGCACTGTATATAGCTGTGCATTCGGCGTGCTTAGACGCCATTGGTGAGTGAACGATAACATAAGCTGAAACAGATAGGATTATTATTAATTGAAATACATACATACATTATAGTCACGCCCAATGATTATCCCCCAAAGAGGTTGGGCAGAAGTGTGCAAACTACATACCCACTTTTCACCAGTGAGCCTACCGCCGCTTTTCACAAATACAACAATCTAGCTACCGGTAACGATTCCAATGGGAAATGTTTACGAGTAATCTATACATATTATAAAAATGTAACGGGTCGCTGTCTGTACATGGAAGATATTAGTGAAAAAATATTATAGGAGACTTTTATTAACGCAATAGTACTCAAATGAATGATTTTTGTCTGTTTGTCGGTTTGTCTGTACGTTTGTGCACGCTAATCTCAGAAACGGCTGAACCGATTTCGATGCAGTTTTCAGGAATATAATGTGACAGCTCCCACTTAACATATAGGCTACTTTTTATCCCGGATAATTTCGATATTTTGTTTTTTCTGCAGTCCACGCGGGCGTCCACTAGTCTATACTATATAATATTATAAAGCTGAAGAGTTTGTTTGTTTGAACGCGCTAATCTCAGGAACTACTGGTCCGATTTGTAAAATGATTCAGTGTTAGATAGCCCATTTATCGAGGAAGGCTATAGGCTATATAGCACCCCGCCCCGGTTCCGCACGGGTGCAATGCCCCCTCACGCGGACAAAGCCGTGGATGACCGCTAGTACTATATAGTTTTCCATAATTAACATTTTGTTTACCGTTTTCCAGATCGCGACGACAAATCAAAATTGGCGATTAAATTCTCCAAAACAATAGAAACATTACTTGAATATAACAGTGATCCATCAACGTGCAATCATTCAGGATCCAACGTTAATACCTTACTAGCAGAGTTCAATATACCAGATCTAAACATGCTATTAACAAACAAATCAATGAAATTCTTCGGCAATCCATACATAAACGAAAATAGCCGAATGCAATCGCTAATATTCGTAAAAGAAGACGGTGTAGTCAAAATTGAAGATATAAGCGAGACAAAATATAAAAAAGGCGCGCAAAAGAACGAGACAACTACAATTGCTAATACCAATATAGCTAAGAGGAATGATAAAGAAATGGCTAATGATCCTCTTTTAGTGCCTACGGAAATAAAGAAAGAAGTTTCAGATGATATAAATAACGATAAACCGGTTGTAGTTCAAAATGTTTCTATAAAAAGTATACAGCCATTCACTTCTAAAAGTTATGTTATAGTGAATCCATCTACAATTATCAATAAAAATCCTCAAGATATTCAAATTAATTCAACTAAAGCTATAACTGTGACTACAAAACCTAAAATAACTGCTAAAGGTAAAACTATCAATGATTCCAGTAAAACTGAGGGTAGTTTTAAAATTGTCGATACGAACGCCATTTTGAAAAGCAATAGCAGTCCATCTAGTGTTGCTATAGGTAAAATAAGTAAAAAAAATGTTGAAACTCCAAAATTTGTTAATATTTTACCAAAAACGTCAGTTTTGAAACGAATCACTGGCGACACTGGGGAAATATGTGCGAAAAAACCTAAAAAGTGATGAATTATACAGGGTATAACAAAAGGGATATGTTAAGTGAAAAATAGAGAACCTTTTCCCAAAATTTGAGACTCTAAATCACATGTTTTTTAAACTATGAAGAGCTCCGAAACAACTCAGGAATGTTCATACAATCTTAAAATATAAACATATGTTTCCAGTCTTAAATTTGGAAATAAGTTCTTTAATAGCGAGCTTTCATGGCTTTTCGCTTACATGCTTTTTGTTACACCCTGTATAATTAAGGAGACATTATACTCGATTCCGGGCCCGGCCGTCACACCTAAATCTAAACGTAAAATTAGTCCTACCTGTCCTTTTCTCTCAGCCATTTATGTTAAGAACGGAGAGAGAGATAGACCTGAGTGCTTAGTGTGAGTTTTGCTAAATCAATCGAGTAACTTAACTTCCGCGTAAATCGAGCATACATCGTGAGTATCGAGTATCGACTGCATGCGAGTGTGAGATACCATTGTGCATTCGATTCGATGGAAGTTATTTCATAGTGAGTAGTGAGCACGCCGCTCGATAGTCAGCCACTCCGATGGATAACCGACTAAATTAAAAAGTTTAAATAGACATTCGTATCCCGTCAAAGAAGTTACTATCACATTTAGTAAGATAACATTGTGTGTTATTTATAATATAATCTGTGGCTTTTGTTTACATGCCTATGTTCTACGAGTGTTTTAATCATTTTAATGATTTTTCATTTGTAATCTTTAATTGTATTCCTGATATTAATTTTAATTTATTTAATATGAGGACCAGCAACAACAGAAACACAGATTGAATAACCTTGATAATGATTCTAGTTGGTGCACCACATTACATACCTACCGACGTGTATGATTTTAGGTGCAAGGATGTAGGTAGGTACTTATGTTATCCTCTAAAGTAACCCGCTGAGTAGACCTTACATTAGTGAGCCGGAGTAGATCACTACACATTAAGAATTTTAAAGCTGTCTTGGTGAATTGGTAAATCAAGAATTTGCATGAGTACCTACGGGACATAAAATATTGCTCATCTCGTGCTCGCTCTAGCACTTCTACACATCATTCAAGCAAAAAATACCGTGACGACATCACTTCTATGCAAAATAAACTCCTCAACGAACAAATACTTCCTCTTTCACTTAAGAATTTGTAGTGAGGAAATACTTCGTGCGAGTGAAAACGTTAACCGTTCGAACTGTCAAAACGCTGCCGTTGTAAACACTCGCACTCGCTAAATCCGAACAAAAACGTACACTTTTCGATCATCGCGGCATTTACTAGTGAGTAGTGACTGACGAGGTAATCGATTGGAAACTTACACTCGCAATTTTAGTTCACATAGTTAACCACTAGATGGCGCTCACTCAATTCCATATAAAAATGCGTTTACTTTACGGCGATCGAGCAGCCAAAAAAACTCGCACTAAGCATACTGACTAAGATTAGGTTTAGGTTTAAGTGTGACTGCCGGCATCGACCCTATTCACTATTTTATTTGATTATAGACATCATGGATTGAGGATGAAGCTACTTTGCTAAACATGCCTAAATAAATATTACTAGAAGGAATTATAGTGTGTCTTGACCATGTCTAATAATAATAATATTTTATATACTTACTAATAAACTAAGAAACTCGGGCGTTCTCTCAGGCGATAAGCTAGCAACTTACCATCATCATCATTCATCATCATTTACATAAGCCTCCCCCAACAACCTCCACTCCGACCCATACCTACAGACTATGATTCTGAGATGAAAACCAGTGAAAATTTTCGCAGGAAAATTCCGAAATTTTCCGACTTTTGAAAAATTGTGTGGTTCGTTTAAGTAAGCCCTAAATAATGACTTAAAAAAAAAATTTTAACCTATGGGTGATTTAAAAAAAAAGTCAGTATTTGCCTGACTGTCACACATACCCTGTATACAAATATTTAGCTGAAAAGTTTGTTTGGTTGAACTTATCTCAAGAACTACTTATTCCAATTATTATTAACTAGGGGGGTTCAGACAATGTAACTTTCCACCAAGCGATAGCGAATTTCGCTAAGGTATCGATTTTTTTTTCATAAATCGCGGTTAGATTTTATCGTCACGTCTGTTGAGATAAAGCTTTCTATTGGAGGAACTGTTTTGATAACTTTACGAATTTCCCTTGTCCCTCTTACTGACTTATTATTAGATTATGTATTGGTTATAGAAATTTGTCAAAATTGTAAGTTAAATAATTTTACATTGTAAATGAAATTGTATTAGGCGTTACAATTCGGAAGTTCAAACATTCACTATTCAATTCATTCAACGGTTGTTGGCGAAACATATGTAGATTATTTATCTAGTTTTTGATTTCGGAATGGTGCAATGTATTGTCTTGCATGCTAGGTGCTCGGGTCTGGTTTCTAATGGCGATTGTAGTTAGTGCAAGTGCCTGTTTTCGCAGTTATGAGTTATCAGATCCGAGGGTCAGTGGAGGGTGTAGGGCCCGGTGGTGGGCGCACCCATAGTGAATTTTACATTGTATATAATATGTATGAAGTACCTATAGGTATATTTGTATTGAAATAATTTTACACTGCATTATAATTATGAAGTATCTATTAATACAATAATTAATATTTTTAATATGGCTAATTTTATTTTAATATCTTTATATTGTGTTTCCCGTGCTGATGCGGGGCTTCACTAGAACACATCAGCTGCATCTCCTTCCGTGCATGTCGTAAGAGTCGACTAAGGAACTCGGTGCAGTCTCTCAGGCGATAAGCTAGCAACTTGTCACTGATCTGACGTCTGTCCGCGCTATGCTAAACGAGGCAGTGGGACCTCCCTTACCATGCTGGCCACCCCATTTCGGGAACACAGCTGTGTCACCACATACCTATATATGTATATATATATATATAAGTATATTTGTGTATGTGGCACCATGCGGTTCTATCGGCCCTTGGTGCTCTGCCTACCCCGTAAGGGATAAAGGCGTGATTATATGCATGTATGTAAAGCATAGCCAAAGTAACTTTAACTGTAATAAAATTTACTTAAAAAAGGATGTTCACGGGCAAAGAATTAACATCTTATATTATAATACATGTTTATTAGAAAAAAAGAGATCAAAATTTACAGAAAAATACTGTTTTTTTTTCTAGTTACTTAAAACTAAACGCCTTATGATACGACCAATTTTCGTAAAAATGACTGCACTTTCAGTCGAAGGCATATACAGGATGTAGCAGATGGGGCATGTTAAGCTAAAATCTATGAAAAAAGCCCACTATAATGTTAATTTTTCCAGATAATATATAGAATTCCTAAACATCTGATGTTCATAAAAACTTGAAAAATAACCATGTGATTTCGAGTCTCTAACTTTATGGATAGGCTCTATTTAGTGGCCTATTTTAATAGAATTTCGCTTTTAACATACCCCCTTGGTTACAACCTGTATGTATATGAATCATATACAATTAAATATTGCTTCCATGATATTGAGATATTCAACTATACAGGGCGTATGTGACAGCCAGGCAAATACTGAACAAGTACCATTGTGTTGAGTTATACGACAGTGTTATTACTCGCAGGAAATGTATTTTTTATTTGATTATCAGTAATCTTTGCTCTCCGCGCCAATTGTATCGGGTGATCCTGTGACTAATTAATATGGCTTATTAGTTATTGTGTGACACATTTCTGTTTTTTGGATCACTTGTGACTCTCCATTAGGGTTAATTAGTTATTTTGACTGTTTTGAGGGCAACTTTTTTCAAAATAATCTTTTGGTTAAAATTTTATTTTTCAGTCATTATCTAAGGCTTAAATAAACGAACTAAACAATTTTTCCTGAAAATATGAAAAAAATGTTGGAATTTTTTTTGTATTTTCCTGTGAAAATTTTCATTGTTTTCCGCCTCAGAACAAAGGTCTGAAGTCATGGTATCAATATTTGCCTGGCTGTCACGAACACCCTGTATTTCAATGTACATTTACATAGAAAATCTTCAATGGCGTTCATAGAATCTGTGTCACTGCATACAAAAAATTTGTTTGTTTTGAAAACATGCATAGGACTTCTTCTATGAAACGGCCACTAATCGTAGAACCTTGTAATAGAAACATGGTCTTACACAGTTTGGGTTGGTACAGACTATAATTTTACATAATTATGGCATTTCAAACCTTATACACTACATGATTAAGGTACAGTTTAGCTCTTCAATTTTACTGGTGTTATATTTATTCTAAGGCACTACGGTCTAAATTCTAAGTTAATTATTGCTATTGGGTTTATAATACAATTTGAGTTACTTTTGAGAAAACATATTTTTTTGCTATTATAATACCTTTTTTATACTGAGTGTGAGTTAAGCGAAAAGCTATAAATAAAGCCCATTATTAAGAACCTATATCCAAAATCTAAGTTGTTAGGGATTCTCCAAACTGAAAAAAAAAAATGTGATTTCGAGCGACAAATTTTTATGTTCCATCCTGTTTATAAACACGGCTCTGTTACCGAAATGGTGTATACAGAACTGCAGGATCATTAGGGAGATCCCACGGGCACGTATAGCATAGTTTCTCACAAAAAATATGTTTTCTGACATAACATTTACAAGTAAAATAAAAATTCGCCGTCTCTTTCGACGTTGACAATACGCAACAAAGAGACAAAAAACGGTGGGAAGCAGTCTTTTCCTATATACAATAATCTCAAAAACAGACAATGCAAACCAAAGTCTATAGGATAGAAAGTGACGGCGCTATACGTGGAAACGAGATGGGTATAGCCATGGAGGAGGCAAAGGTACATATTTCCTTAAATAAAACAGTATAGTAATAAAAAATGAAATGTAATTTTTAAATCGATTTAGTACATTAATATTATGGTTTCGGCAGTCACACTATTACCCTCCCCTACCCTTTTCAGTAAAATAAGACATAGTTGACCCCCTCCCCCCCTGAATTGTCTTACGTAATTAATTAATGACGCCATACAAGTTTTAATAAAAAAATTTATGGGTTTGATTTTCGTGAATCGATTCATCGGTAACGATTCAAATCGATTTTAAAAAAATAGACATTTTTCGCTACGAAACGCTATACCTGCCCGCTGATTACATAAAAGCAATAGCAAAGCCGAAGCAAAGCGATAGCGAAAATTGTACAATATTCGACTTGAAATGTCAAAGTTCCTTTGAAATTTATTTTACGTGATACGAATTTGACAAGCAATTGGCGATTTTTGTACAACTTTCGCTATCGCTTTGCTTTTGCTAGTTAGGTAATAAGGGGGCTGTTTCGTACAGCCTGTTATAATAAAATTTTACTTACAATAAAACTATGGTTGAACTAAAGAGTTTTCCTCCGTGGATATCCATCTATCTTACTCTCTCTTACACAATATATTTGTCTCAGTTCATCTATTAAAACTAACTTATTAACTAAACTTAAATCAGGACTCGCCTTTTACACTGGTGGGATTTATTACATAGTTAAATATATAAGGTCTATCCAAAATTTGTGATTATCTTTTGACACGAAACTAGGTAGGTAAAAATAAACAACTTTCACTATGGGACCAACTCCGAAATAGTGAAAAAAAAATCAACCATACAATCTCAAATAATTACTGCACTGAAATGTATGGAACAGCTGATTTTTTTTTCAATATTTCGGAGTCTGTCCCATAGTGAAAGTTGTTTCTTTTTATCTACCTAGTTTCGTGTCAAAAGATAATCATCACTAATTTTCAATAGACCTTATACAATTTATATTAATTTAATTAAAGGCAGATCTTTTCAATGGTCAGATCCATCTGAATGATAAAAATGCTGTCTCTATCTCAATCAAGTTTCAGAGAGAGACAGCATCAACTTTATTCTTCATATAGGCTAATATATGTATGACCATAGGAAAAATCGGCCCTATTGAAGCTTCACCTAAGAAACTTAGGTTAATTCTTCAAGCACTCAAGAGTCATTTAATAGGTATTTAAGCCACTGTTGCGGGAATGAATAAGGTATAAAAGAGGAGGGGGACCATATAGGCTAATATATGACCATAGGAAAAATCGGCCCTATTGAAGCTTCACCTAAGAAACTTAGGTTAATTCTTCAAGCACTCAAGAGTCATTTAATAGGTATTTAAGCCACTGTTGCGGGAATGAATAAGGTATAAAAGAGGAGGGGGGACCATATAGGCTAATATATGACCATAGGAAAAATCGGCCCTATTGAAGCTTCATCTAAGAAACTTAGGTTAATTCTTCAAGCACTCAAGAGTCATTTAATAGGTATTTAAGCCACTGTTGCGGGAATGAAGAAGGTATAAAAGAGGTGGGACCATGAACTGAGTCGTGTGGCAATCGTTAGGCCATAACGTCATGATAGGGGCGGAGCTTCAGCGCCAGTGTAACGCAGTAGCTGTAACCACACGCTTGTGCTCAGAAATGTAACCGTATTAAAATTACAAAGACACTAGCGCTTTTATCAGGGTACTTTTTTTTACTAAAACGTAGTATAATATTGCCAACTAGCGATGAGTAATTGCACTAGTAAAACAATCTTGAACCATATTGATAATGAGCAAATAGTTTGACTAGTCACTACAAGGTGGTTTCTATGTAAATGGGCAGGGCTACAGTGCTCAATGCTCCCCACGTCACATACTTCACCCCCGCTCCGCGGCACATTAATTTTGTATGAAAATACAGGATGTTTTTTTGTGGCCACCTTTAACGAAGGGTACGTATTCTATACGTGAAATAAAGTAAGTTTATGCCAAAAAAAATGCTGGGAATTTTTTTTTTTTTTTTTTTAAAAATTTCAAATTCCTTGATCGTGCGAAATTTATAGTGTCCAGTGTTTATGTTAGTTTTTTTATAGACAGATATTAATTATTTTTCGTGAAAAAATCCTGCTACGCGCGTCTATATGCATTTATGCAGAAAAACGCAGTCTATTTACTCAACTTTGGACCCTAATATTTTGGAAACCAGACACTTCCCAGGTATGCTTCCATGGAGAAAAATGATCGTGATGATGAGGAGATTCCGTAGTTTTCGGGAACGTTGACAACCAAAAATCATCCTGTATACTTAGCCGCTACTCCTCTTTTATTTCTTCTCCATGGTTACAGGTCAATTTATACTAGATCATCGAAACTTTTATACAAAAGTTCATAAACAAAGCTAAATTGGAGAAAGGTCAGATCAAGAGTACCCTAAACCGGCGAGCGTACATGAAGAATATCATGATAGTAGATGAATCGAAAGAGGTGTGTCAGGATCGTAGCAAATGGAGATCCGTGATATCTGCCTACCACGCAAGGAAATAAGCCTGGTTTTTATGTATGTATATTTTACGGGTGGCCTTCCCACGCTGCGTTTTCCGATACGTGGTATCCACTCTAGAACTTTCCGACTCCATCGGCCATCAGTTCTTCGAGCTATGTGCCCTGCCCATTGCCACTTCAGCCTGATGGACCGTTGAGCTATGTCGGTGACCTTTGTACGTCTGCAGATCTCCTCATTTCTGATTCGATCACGCAGAGAAACTCCATTGATTCTACCTTTCATGCGTCATGTTGAAAAGATTTTTAGATACAATTATTTTTTTCCATAATATTATTTTATTTACATTTAAAATTTAAAAAATTACTAAAATAGGCATTATATTTACTCATATTCAGATTGCCTAATAAAAAGATATTGTTTAAAAAGAAAATAGCTGGTTTTAATAAAAATAATAGCCAAAATCAGTCTTCTTAATACTATGTTTTAACTAACATTAAAAATATTAAGGTGCTTCATAAATCATTGATCAGTCTTAAAAACAAATATTACTATAGGAATTCGCCGCCAGAGGCGTTGGTTTTTTAAATTTAGTTTATCTCGAAGCAAAGGAAACTATGTCTATACAGCCTTTATCATACAGGGTGTAACAAAAGGGGTATGTTAAGCGAACAGCTTTTAGCCCACTGTAAATTGACTTAATTTAAGTCACATTTTAATGTTTCCAGATTAAAATGTACAGAACAATTCAGGAATATTCAATCTTGAAAAATAAACATGTGATTTCTAGTCTCAAGTTTACGTAGATTGGTGTAGAAGGGTGTAACAAAAGTGTATGTTAAGCGAAAAGCTATAAAAATAGCCCAATAAAAGGAACCTACCCGCAAAATTTTAGACTCGAGATCACAAGTTTATTTTTCCAGATAGTATGAAGAATTCCTAAACAACTCATGAATGTTCATACAATCTTGAAAAATAAACATGTGATTTCGAGTCTCAAATATTGGAAATAGGTTCTCTACATAGCTTTTCGCTTAACATACCCTTTGTTACATCCTGTATAGTGGACTATTTTCATAGCATTTCACTTAACACACCCCTTCTGTTACAGCCTGTATATAGTCATTAGAATTATTTCTGAATTTATGGTTGATAATAATAAAAAACTGATATTTAATTAACTGAGCGTTTTGACGAATGTGTTTCGCTTGAAACAAACTACACAGTGGAATCGGCAGACTATATTGTAGTCTTATATGACGTCAACATGTGACAACAGCATATCAAATATAGTATTTCCATACACCCTGATTTAGCTAGTTTTATCAGCACTGCACATACCTCATACGCTTTCATCTATCACTAAATTATTTGAATCCATTGATTCATTCAAGTCTTTCTTATCACAGACCGGTTCAGCATCGTTGGAAATTTCATCGTTATTATCTGTGTTCGTTAACATCGTTGAGAGATTCCGCAGATAATTCTCCATATTAGCCGAGAGAGCCGTTATCATTTGGTTCTCTATGCTCATAACGTTGCTTGTTTCCTCTTCAGCTGATCCGTTAGGTACACCTGCTTTTAACAAGTTAAACAGTATTGGGTTCGCTTTAAGAGTTGCTAGTCTGCCATCGTTGTTGACATTTTCCTTTTCGTTACCGTTGTTCGGTTCATGTTTGACTTTGTGTATTCGTTTGTGTAGCTGGAAGACATCAGGGTCTTTGAAGCATTTGGAGCATTCTTGGCATTGGAAGGTGTTGTCTTTGGGGTCGTTGGGATCATCTCTTTGCTGGGATGCTACGAAATCAAATATGTTTATATGTAGATTATAGGTTAGGTTAGCAACAGATAAAATTTTTAAAAGAAAAAAAAAACACGACTTCGTAAAACTTTTGAGTCAGTGTCACTCTCAAAACATAGACGAATCTAATGATACCTACTCCCAATCTCAAATGCGACAAGCCGCCCCCTTATTACCTAACTAGCAAAAGCAAAGCGATAGCGAAAATTGTACAAAAATCGCTGATTGCTTGTCAAATTCATATTACGTAAAATGAATTTGAAAGGAACTTTGACATTTCAAGGCGAATATTGTACAATTTTCGCTATCGCTTTGCTTCGGCTTTGCTGTTGCTTTTGCTATCGACTCCAAAACTACTGTTATTAACTCATCACGACGTAAAACTCCTATCAAACCCTGGATTACTGCGGGATTACTAAGGTGCATTAGAAACCGAGACTTGTTACATAAAAAATCCAGAAAATACCCTAATAACTTGATCATAAAAACAACCTATTCGCGATACTGTAACTTCTGTAACAAACTTCTTAAAAATATTAAACAACAATTTGAACGGACAGTTGGTGTGAGAGAAACTTGGAAGGCTATAAATAATATTAGCAACTTTAAACCGCAAAAAATTGTTTCGTTGGAACTATTATATCTCTAAAGGACTCACCTAAAGTTTCAATTAATGAAGTGAACACTTTCTTCTGTAATGTGGGTAAATCACTAGCTGACAAAATTATAGATAACTCATCACAGGTGCCCGACACTTTCTCTACTCAGACTAAAACTAAAACAGTACCTAACTCTTTTTTTCTACTTGAAACCGATGCGACTGAAGTGCTTAGTCTTATACAGTCTCTTAAGGATAACTGCACGGCTGGGTGGGATGGAATATCTGGAAAAATTGTAAGGCAGAATAGAATAGGTTTGTGTTGGGGGGCCTGATTGTTCACATCTGCAACTTAGCGTTGCGTACGGGTTGTTTCCCCAAGGCCTACAAAAAATCATTGGTCATTCCAATATTTAAATCTGGTAGTAAAAACCAAGTCAACAACTATCGACCAATCTCCATTTTACCCACAATATCCAAAATCCTTGAGAAGGTCATCAACAAAAAGCTAGTCAACTTCCTTGAAACCAAAAATCTCCAATCAGCAAACCAATTTGGTTTTCGGAAAGCTAAATGTCCTGCCGATGCGATGGCGACTCTCATAGAGTACATAACAAAGAGCCTCGATGCAGGTGACAGATGTCTTGGAGTATTTTTGGATCTTGCTAAGGCTTTTGACACGGTGTCAATACCTTTGCTACTGGCAAAAATGGACAGAATAGGTATACGTGGGCTACAGATTAAACTATTTGAGGACTTGAGTGATAGAACACAGAGTGTCAAAGTTGGTGATTATGTGAGTGGGCCTCTTCCGTTGTCTTTCGGTGTTCCCCAGGGCAGTATATTGGGCCCAACTCTATTTCTGATCTATATCAATGAGCTCTGTAACATAGATCTATGCTGCGGCAAAATTATTGCCTTTGCGGACGATAGAGCTCCCGTCTTTCGTGCGAGGGATTAGACTAGAACGTATCAGCTAGCTCAGGTAGGTTTTAATAAAGTAAGTAGATGGCCTAGTAATAATTTACTAAGCCTGAACATAGAGAAAACGTAATTCCTTACTTTTTCTCTTGTATGTACCACTCAACCATATAGCCTGTAGAGGTATTCGGTGTTATTCGTGCCCTAGCCTGAGCAAGTTGCTGAGATTAAGTATCTTGGCGTTGTAATTGACAACCAAGTTACTTTCCAATCACACTTACAGTCACAGGATTCTCAAGTTGATGGCTGTTTTTAGAACCATGAGAAACGTTGCAGACCCAAAAATTACACGAATGATTTACTTCGCCCTATGTCAGTCTCTTCTGCAATACTGTATAAATGTGTGGAGGGGTGCCTGTATCACGCATATGCTTCCACTTGAGACGGCAGAGAGAGCTGTTCTCAAAGTCAGCTTAACACTGCCATATCTTTTCCCGACTTCATCACTATATGGCAGGGCGCTGGTACTGACGGTGAGGCAACTCTTTATTCTCAATGTCGTTCTTAGGAAGCACAGAGAGGCTGGATCATTAGATAATGACCGAAATGACATTCGAAGACGAGATAGACTTTTTAAAACCCCTTACGTTAGATGTGTCGCCAGTCATGGAAGTAAATATTTTCTGGGAGGTTACCTCTATAATAAACTAAATAAAGAAAACTTAACTTGCAACCCCTAAAATATTACCTATGCAAAAAGACAGTTTCAAAATTTCTTCAGAACCTTACTTATGAACAAACGGAAGCTCTATTGAGAGTAGTATGATAATATTATAATAATGACTCATACACTCAAACACACACACACACACACAAACACACACGCATGGTGTTAGGATATGTTATGGTGTGTATGTATTTCTGTTAGGATAAGATTAAATAATGTTATTTCTTTCTCTGTGCTGTTTTTAGATAAAACAGTCTTGTAGAGCATATTTGGTGCACTTAATGAGTACATATTGTTTTATATACTCTAACTATGTACCCATAAATGTCGAGGACGGCACTGATGTCTACAAGAACAGGTTAAATCCTAGGTAGACAGCAGCGTTTCTACCGCGCATATATTTTTTATTGTCACTGTTATTTACTGTACCTCAATTTATATTAATCTCAGTGCGCTTTTGTACAATTATGTTTTGCGAAATAAATAATTATTATTATTATTTATTTTACGTAATCAGGGGGCCGTTTAGGCTCTGGAGCGTGCCAAAGATATATACATACACTTGAAAAACATAATCCTCCTTCTGCGCACTCGGATAATAAGGTACCTAATGTGACTTTCTATGTCCCGCTCTAAATTACACAAGAAATAAAATCACCGCCAGTAGGAGGGTTATGTTTTTTGAGTGCCAGGCAAATATTTACTACCATAACTGAGACGATGATTCTGAGGTGAAAAACACTGAAAATTTTCGCAAATATTTTATTTAAATAAGACAATTGCCCCGAACCAACTCCAGGTACAGACAAAACAGTTTTATTATTCGTGCAAGCAAAAGATTTTATGAATTACCGCCAGAAGTCGATCTTTTTTGTTCCAGCAATGCAGCAATCACCACATTCATTAGTGATTGCTTTTTCAAAAGCTAGCAATCCTAAACGGTTTGTCGCATTTGAGAGCTTAAGAAGTGATCATTAGATTCGTGTTAGTCACGAAAGAGACAGTGCGTTAAAAATTTTACGCTATCGGGTTTTTTTTTAAATAAATGAGGTTATTAATACAATAAATTAAATATAAATACCTATCTGCTGATGTTTCTGTAACACTCGTTGGAGTTCTGTGATGTCTAGCGGTAGTATTTGTGTGGAGGTTGGCTGTGAGTCACTTGACGATTGTGAGGTGCCTGAAATAGAGATAAATTTCATTTTATTTATTTAATTAACTTATAAGCTTATGTGTTGTTCTGATGTATAAGGTAATATACCTGGCAAGTTTCATCAAAATCCGGACAGTAGTTTTTGCGTGAATGAGTATCAAACACATATATACATCCTTATAAATTTTCGCATTTACATATAAGTAGGACTGTATACAAATATAAAATATACAGGGGCCGTCTTCGTCCGCGTGGACTGCAGAAAAAACAAAATGTAAAAATTACCTGGAATAAAAAGTAGCCTAAAGATGTCCTTTCTCAGGCTGTAGCTGGACTATCTCTATGCCAAATATCATTTAAATCAGTTCAGTAGTTTTTGCGTAAACACAGACAGAGTCACTTTCGCATTTAAGATATTAGTAAGGACTATGAGAGTGAGGGAATAGAGAGTGCATCTGTGTTTGTGCGCATACTTGTGCACTATAATATATCCTGCGCACCTGGCCAATCTCCGTACAGATTGGTCGCCATGGCCGAAATACGGTCGGATATCATCATCATCATTAGTAAGGACTGTGGTTCTCTCTTGCGTCCGATAGGTGGCGTTACATAATACATCTATACTAATAATATTATAAAGCTAAGAGTTTGTTTGTTTGTTTGTTTGAACGCGCTAATCTCAGGAACTACTGGTCTGATTTGAAAAATTCTTTCAGTGTTAGATAGCCCATTTACCAAGGAAGGCTAGTCTATACAACAACCTCACACGGACGAAGTCGTGGGCGGCTGCTAGTATATTATAAGCTATTTTGTAATTAGTTACATTTATAAGCTTTTGTTACATTCAGTATTTAAGGTCTACCAAAAAATAGTGATTATCCTTTGACACGAAACTAGGTAGGTAAAAAGAAACAACTTTCACTATGGGACCAACTCTGAAATATTGAAAAAAAAAAATCAGCTGTTCCATACATTTTAGTGCAGTAATTATTCGAGATGGTATGAAACAGCTGTTTTTTCTACACTAATATTATAAAGAGGAAAACTTTGTTTGTTTGGTTGTAATGAATAGGCTCAAAAACTACTGGACCGATTTCAAAAATTCTTTCACCGTTAGAATCCTTATTGGACCTGGATGAACATAGGCTATAAGAATTTCCCGATATTCCCACGGGAAGGCGACCAACGGGAATTCTATATTTTTTACGAAAACCGCTATACATATGAAGCTGAAATCGGGCATATATGTTCATTGGGGACAGCGAGGGAGGACTAAAAACGGATTTCCCGAAATTCCCACGGGAAGGGGACAAACGGGAATTCATAGTTTTTACGAAAACCGCTATACATATGAAGCTGAAATCGGGCATATATGTTCATTGGGGACAGCGAGGGAGGACTAAAAACGGATTTCCCGAAATTCCCACGGGAAGGGGACAAACGGGAATTCATAGTTTTTACGAAAACCGCTATACATATGAAGCTGAAATTGGGCATATATGTTCATTAGGGACTGCGAGGAAACACTAGAACGGATTTCCCGAAATTCCCACGGGAAGGAGACCAACGGGAATTATTTATTTTTTACGAAAACGGTTAAACATGTGAATCTGAAGTTGAGCATATATGTTTATTTGGGACCCCGAGGAAGCACTGGGAACGGATTTCCCGAAATTCCCACGGGAAGGGGACAAACGTGAATTAATTTTTTACGACAACCGCGATAACATATAGGCTACTTTTTACACTTAACATATAGGCTACTTTTTATTTTTTCTGTAGTCCACGCGGACGGAGTCGCGGGCGTCCACTATTTTTAATAACCCTTGCGAGGTTATTGGTGTTTTAAAATTAATCCTGTATATATGTCGTGGCCATATCGTAGAATTGATCATTTCATGAAATGGTCGAGCATTTCATGAAATGGTCGCATTTCATGAAAAGTTCAACTGTCTATTGGCCACATCATGATATGGTTTGGGCAGATCGATGATTAAAAATCGTTTCTCGATATGGGCAACTAAACGCCCGATCATTTCATGAAGTGGTCAAGATTATTGATCATATCGTAAAATAGTTACATGAATCACCGGTAGAGGCGCTGCGCGCGTTTTATTTATGTGTGAAGATGGCGGATTTTTCTTTTTAGGTTATAAAACAAATTAAAGAGAGTAGGGTGACTATGCAGAAGAAGTTCACGGATAGTGTGTTATATTGTATAATGTATATTAGACTTAATGGTGGTTTATAATAATATTGTTAAACAAAAACCTTAGATTACGATAGGTTAGGTTAGGTTAGACTATGACAAATGACGCACGAGCCGAGCGAGCGGAGCGAGCGTGCCCAGGTAGCGTCCGGCGATGTGCCAGATGCGAATCGCTTTTGTAAAGTCATTTATGTTTTTAAATATTATATTGTGAAAATATCACATAAATAATAGCAAAAAAAATCATACCATCATACCTTATGGTATACTTATATATGGTGTACGGTATATATTATTTATATAAGCTCTTACCACATTCGGATTTTATGGACACCCTGTTAATACGATTTGGCCAAACGTGGATGACAAAATCGTGAAATGTAGACGATTTAACGATCTGGTCAAATTGAATTGGCCACTTCATGAAATGCGACCACTTCATGAAATGCTCGACCATTTCATGAAATGATCAATTTAACAATATGGCCACGACATATACATACCATTAAAACCGGAGCCCAGGGTTGCAGGGTCACTGACACCGGCCGCTTGCATCGCCAGCATTGTCTGCATGTAGATCGCTTGCGCCACTTGTTGGTGAATCTAAAATACATCATAACATAGTATTAAACAAAGTTGTTTCCCATCTGTCTGTCCAGTATAATATATTAAATAAGTCTGACATATGATTTCAAATACAATGTTTATTGTTAATTGAATAAATGAATTATGAATTATGTATGCTAAAATCTTTTTTAACTACGCAACGGATTTCAATGCGCTTTAGAGCCTAAACGACCCTCTATGGGGTAAGCACGAACTTTTTTACGCGGCGTAAAGCTAGCGAAAACCCATAATAAAATAGTAAAAAATAATTTATTCATTTAATAAGTCGGCTGAAAAATATTCTTCATTCAGTTGTTTTTAACTCAGTCATATCAATAACTTAATAAAAAAATTAAGATAGGCTAGCTATATGATTTTCTTCAAGTCCCTTTAAATATAAAACTTGAATAACACACAACTTAAAGCAGTCAAAGTACAGACAAACCTGGGTGTAAAGATCTTCGAGAATCTTAAGTGGGAAGATCACATAACAGTCATTACCAAAAAAGCAAGAAGCTTCATCTACCTTGTGCGATAGGCCTTCGGTATCATAACCCCAGACCTTATGCTGAAGATCTACAAGACATACATTCGCCCAAGTTTAGAATACGCTTTTCAAGTCTGGAGTCCATATTTTGTAAGGACATTGATTTGCTTGAAAAGTTTCACGAAGATCTTATTGAAACATACAAAATTCTGACACAGAGATATGACTTACAAGATTTTCAGGAAATGTTGGAGTGTAATAAAAATACAAACCTATGAGGTTATAATTTAAAACTTAGCACAGGCATTTCACACAGCAATCCCCGCAAAAACTTTATTACCAACAGGGTGGTGAACCCTTGGAACAAACTACCAGAAGTGGTTTCCGCACCAAGTGTCAATAATTTCAAAAACAAACTAGACAAACACATTAAAGAACATAGAAAAACCTAAGAAGAGAACATTCAGATACAGGCAAAATCAGTTGCCTCAACTGCCTGACTGTTTACATATTATAATAAAAAAATAAACTAAAAATAACACTATCTGCCATGGCAATAAAGGGCAAGTTTATTACTACAATCATTGCAATACAGCTGAAAGAAACTGCAACATTGGCTTATAAATATAATGATCTGCTTTAACTTTAACAGTAATATTTGTAAGCCTTTCATATAATAATATACCCCAGTTATTTCTCTGATGCTTCACCAGGTTTAGCCTCTGCAGTGTTATTGAAAGGAAGAAAGACTAATGCTGGGTCCAAAGTCCAGTGAGACACTGGTAATCGCCCTAGGGCCTGGGTTCGAATCCTGGTAGGTGCAAACATTGATATGATGAATACAGGACCATGGATGTATACATTTATGCTTAGTACCCACAACACAACACCTTAGGGATTTTAGTTTGGGACAAGGTTAATGTGTTAAGTGTGTGAATATCTATTTATTTAATCTCCCTTACCCTAGGATCTATTATGTTTGCTGTTGTTGGAGTTTGCCATTGCGTGGAGCTCCTACTTCGCTGTGGAGTGATGGGTGAGTCTGATGGCAGGTTCTGGGTGGGCACTGCGTCTTTTCTTAGAGTTCTCCATTGACCTGATGAATGAATTGAAAAGATGATGATGGCAAAGTTTTCTGTTGATAGTGAGAACTGCATAGACCTACTGAGTGTTTTGTTGGTTTGTTTGTTTTAAAAAAATGTGTCTTTACTTCTTAGGGAGTGTAGGCAGGTCTACTAATAATATAAACGCGAAAGTTTATGAGAATATGAAGATGTTTGGCTTGCTGGAAGAGATCTCTGGTAGAGATAAGTTTGCCATTGTACATGCATCTCTTCTTTAATGTTGTATGCCATATTTCTTTTTGTGTATGTGCAATAAAGAATAAAGAATGTTTGTTACTCCAGCTAGCATAAAGTATGTAACAGATTTTGAATAGCTTAACAAGTATTAAGTTGTAGATTCTAATAGCACATAGGTTAAACATATACTACAATTTAAATATTGTTTAAGCTAAACATTCACAAAATAGATATTCAAGATATAAGTGTCTAACTTTAGATGCATTTTTGTGATAACACAGTTATAATTTCAACAGTTAAATAACATTTTGATAGATAGAAGTATTCTATTAACAAATTCTATAAAGTAAATTAGGATGAATAATTAAAATAAACATTACATTGTTGAGTTGTAAATATGGGTAAAATACACATGAGGGTGGATCACATTCAATATTATATTTATGGGGTATATAAAATTAGTTTAACATGAAATGTTAGTGGTAGGTTAGATTGAGCACTGTGAGACGTTGAGAATATTGGGAAGAGAGGTAGGTATAAGATTTATGAGAGGTAGAATTGTTTAAAAAAATTACCATGTTCACCTTTATTTTTACCCACGCTCGTGATGGTATAGTCTTCAGGTTTGAAGTGCAGACTGCAAACTTTCGAGTATTTTGTGTACGGCTTTCCTCGCTTTAGGACGTTATTCCACAGGTCGGCTAGTTCCTCATCCCTAGGAAACTGATGGAAGGATACGTTCTTGTCTTTACCGGCCATAGATGTACAACGCGGCACCGTGCAGTAGTAAGGCATATTGGCTATTCAAAACACGCAAATGAACACAAATTCACATAGCTGGCGACTGTTTCTGTTATTATCTCAATTGAACGCGAATAATGGCTATAAAAACAAACAAAACATCACGCATAAACACCAACGCCGACATGTTCAAAATAAAAAGAAATAAAAAGCTTTGCTTGGGAACAAGCATTTTGGCCCAATTTGACATTATATTGTTGCCACTAAAATATGTTTTATTTTTTTTATTTAGGGATGTGAATCGTACATAAAACATCGATATTGTGAAAAGATTATCCTAAAAGTTTTGGAATAGAACAAATAATCGCACTAAAAAAACTACGGTTTGCTGGATATAAGCCCCACAAATATGTTATTCTGTTTTTAGTATTTATTTCTGTTAGTTCTACTTCTATTCATTCATGACTTGAAATGACGAATTCATTATCTGTAATTTAACGACTGTCTTATGTCGTGGTAAACGAGGTCCTTTATATGGTGTCTGCACTTAGAACACTTATGATAATTAAAGTAAATTATTATTTTTGGTATTATGAGTGCTGCTGGGTTTCAGAAGTTCGTTATAGTTCACTAAAGTATTAGGTGACAGATGATGCAACTCTACTGACATGAGGAAAACACGAGGAAAAATAAAATAGTCTATGGTACCAAAGCAGCCATTTTTTTTTCTGAAAATCGGGAAGTGGGGGTCTGGGGGAAGAAGGAAAAAAAGGTGATGTCAAATATTTTCAAGGCTGCAGTGATGAATCCAATTTTTTTACAAACGTGATAACGATTGAAATAAATAATTAGTATCAGTTTAAAGCGGTTATCCTGTCCTGTGTTTAGATGTGCTGCATACAGTTCAAAAGCGGCAGTATTTACCGCACTAATCACTAAACTGAACAACAAAGTGTTTTGATAAGATGGGTTATTACTGTACTGTTCCACAATGCACGTCCCTCGCCGGCAAGACGAAAAATGTGAAATTTCATCGTTTTCCCCGAGATGAATCAATGGCTGACAAATGGAATATAATTCTCAAACGCGGCAAGCCGTACACAAAATACTCTAAAGTTTGCAGTCTTCATTTCACTCAGGCAGATTACAACGTCACTACAATGGGTAAGAATAAAGGTATTTGGGTTTTTCCAATTCTGGTTAGCCTAGAAATATGTAATATCGTAAATTCGACCACGAATATGAGTCATGGGACATTCAATTTATTATTATCTCAAATATGTTACTGGAGACACATGCAAAACCTTCTTTGTTATTGTAGGCATAACACTACTGTTTACAATCAGGTAGGTATATTCTAAGAGTAGTAAACAAATATCTAAAACTAGCTACTGTTTGGAACATAGATTGTTAGATTCAATAAACCCTGATTGAACAACATTTTCATTAGAATCCTATCCAATAAGAATCTTATTTGTGATTTTATAACGCTAATTATCCTTGTTGAATCTATTTTAGTACATTACAACCAATACTAATGTAATTAATGTACTAAGATAGTTATTAAAGTATGCAATTTATTACAATTTGTGTAAGCACAATAATAACCTAACATTATTTTGTTGATTCACTATGAAAGTCAAGTACATCCAAAGGTGCTATGTAAATAAATTGAATAATCAAAGATTGCTTAAAAATATCTGCCAGTAAAACAATGCTGTTATTGAAATTAAAAATTTTAAGAATGTTTCTCAAAGAATATAATAATGACCATATCTCTCTATATTATTTGAAAGACCTTTCTTGGCATGTTGTGCCCAAAAAACTGCAGTAGACACCCCTAAATAGGAATATAGGAGTGTATTTACATACTGCTGTCCAACTTTTTGGGAATAATGGGTATGAATGTAATATTATACATACATCATACATATAAAATTGCCTGTATTCCCAGCAAGCATTGTGAAACACGATATGATAAACCGATTTATCGACATTTAGTATGCCAAACTATGATAAATATAGCTGCCATGTACAATATGATATCCACGATGCGTGGTCATGCTAGGGGGGCTGAATAGGGCAGCGAGAACTGTAGGATCGTAAAGGGGATCCCACAGTCTTGTTTAACATAGCAGGGTCAGATTTAAATAGTCAGTGACAATTTGCTGGCTTATTGCCAACTTGACAGAATGCCTGAATACCTTAATCAACTCTTACAACATGTACGAAAGGAGATGCAGCTGATGGATCTTAGTGAAGCACAGCATCTGGATAGCTAATCTACATACATATTCACACAGCTGGGTTTCCAAAAAGGGTTAACCAGGTGTTAATACATAATATTATGTATGAAAAACTTTTTGAATTTGCTTACTTACCTTGGAAATCAGACTTTGATCAGTTTCTTGTTTTGACTACTAAAGGATAATACATGCGAAAATTAATGATTTTCTGGCCAAATTGAGATGATTAGCAAAATTTTTTTATTTTTGTTAATAGTTGGTTGACTTTTTTTGACCTTGCACAAATGTTAGAAAGATTTATGTGTAGGTTTATAGATAATGTGTGTGAATGCAAGTTACATTATTTAACAAGATGACGTTATGTATAATAATCTGTTTTATGGCCAGCCTATGTTGCCAATATGTTGACAACATAGTCCGAAATACAAACTGCGGTCACCAACCCGCCTGCCCAGCGTGGTGACTATGGGCAAATACCCCTCATGGTAGTCTTATGGCGTGCCCTGGAGGAGGCCTACGCCCAGCTGTGGACTGCAATAGGCTGACGATGATGATGTTGCTAACCCTCTGTCAGAATAGATTTATATATAAAAGTCTTTGTTCTACCAGCTAACCTTACTGAAGAAAACAATTTATTATAGTAAACAATAATAACATTCTGAAATAATGAAATAATCATCAGTGATAGAGAAATTAAACTCATGTTGATAAATGGAAAGCACCAATGATGATTTTGGTGAATTGAAAATAATTGTGAATGGTTTTCCCTAATTAATATTATCCTCATTGATAATTGTGTTGGTCACTTTTTTATTATAAAAATTATTAATAAAGAAAATGGAAAAAATTCCTCACCCGAGTGGGAATCGAACTTTTTTATTATAAAGTTTTTTTAGTACACTTTCCAATTTACAAAGAACTGTGACATTATGGTGAATTCTTTAATGCAGGCTTGTTTCTATTATGGACGCGAGATGGCACTATAAGCAGTGTAGAGCGTCATCTTGCTCACACAATGAAAACAATCCTGCTGCAAAAATTTATGATTATCCAGCAGGATGTGGGTGGGATTTTGTTTAGAGATAATATTATTTACAACAGATTATAATTGTATGTTTTTTGCGTGTCATACTACGGGCTGCTCGTGACTTCGCCCACGTAAGCTATCAAACCCCTTTCCGGAATTCAGCTAAATTATGAGCATGAAAAATTCTTCAAAGGAACTTTGTCATTTCAAGGCGAATATTGTACAATATGGCTATCTATCGCTTTGCTATTGCTTTTACGTAATCTGGGGGCCGTTTAAGCTCTAGAGCAGGGGTCAGCAATTAGTTTCGCTCGGGGTCCATTTTAAGACTTCGCAATGAAATGATAAAAATATTTGACATAAATATTTTTAGGTATAATGGCATCGAATTTAGAATGGCATACATTTAAGGTAGAATTTTTATTGGCCATAATTTAACTAGCACATGAAGATATTTTGTTTATTGGGTTACTTTCTTCTTTAAAAATGAATTAAATATTTATGCACGAGCGAGCGAGCGAAGCGAGCGTGCCGCGGCAGCGCCGGCGACACATGTATGGGCAATACCAAATAATTATCATTAAATCAACTTTTATTTATTACAATTATTAGAAAAAAAACAATTAAATTAATCAGAAATAACAAATATTAGTCCTATTGTTAGTACCCACATGTATGTTATTTATAATATTTTGAAGACAGGAGAGTGTTGCAATAATCATAAAAGATGATTCGCAAAGGTATTTCACATATTATGGATAAGAAATATATGCAATGAGGTTTTGAACTTTCTGCGAAATTATACATTGTGATTATTATGGATACATATTACAGATTGTTGAAATATGGGTTTCATACTATGAGTTAATGCCAAACGATATTCTGCGAAAAGAGGTTTATGCTGTTGTTAAATATAAAATTATTACTTAAAAAGTTTCTATAATAGTCGTCGCTCGGGGTCCAAAAAAGATAATCGCGGTCCGCACATTTTTGTTTATTAAATATTTATTGAGACGCTCTTAGTATGTATGTTACAGGAGAGCGCGCAAAGGTATTTCACATATCAATGAGAAAAAACACATGCAACTATCTGTTGAAGTTTCTGTCAAAAAAGTTTTTTATTAAGAGACTCTCTATCTAGCGGTGTGTTCCGTACAAAATGGTTATTAGCTAACTAGCAAAAGCAAAGCGACAGCGAATATTGTACAAAAATCGCTGATTGCTTGTCAAATTCGTATTATGTAAAATAAATTTCAAAGGAACTTTGACATTTCAAGGCGAATATTGTACAATTTTAGCTATCGCTTTGCTTCGGCTTTGCTATTGCATTTACGTAATCAGGGGGCCGGATGCGGACCGCGATCCGCCATTTGGTGAACCGTGCTCTAGAGCGTTCGTACCCATAAAAACTACCAAAATTTGCAGGAGCTAAATTTTTTTTATTATTATCATTATTATGAAAATAAATTATGTGAATCTGAAAAACATAACCCTCCTCCTGGCGCAGTCGGGCAAAAATGCATCTACATATTTGTAAACGTGCGTTATCAGAAACGTGACACTACCCTTACGCGGTAATGTCTTATCTGATTTCTTATCTAACTTCTGATATCTAAACGTTTTGCATCTACTATTTTTTTTAAATTTTGAGGTAGCAAAACTCTTCCGCATAGAGATTATCATACCAATGCAAAAGCGCATTACTCACTTCAAAAACATACAGTTTACAACATTAACCTAGACCCACAGTAAGATCCCTAAGGTCTTGTGTTGTGGGTATCAAGCAACAGTATATAAATACATAGAAACCATCCATGGCTGGAAAACTAACATCGATATTCATCATATCAATGTTTGGATCTACTGGGATTCGAACCCAGGACCAAAGACTTCGTAGCAGGTCACTATTGTCCTTTTCATAGAATAGTTCCAGTGCCTGATTTCGGAACTAATATTTTTTGTATGCTGTGAAACAGAAGATGTGCTCATAGTATAGTAACTACTGTATAGTAACTAGCGCCATCATCCATCGGAACTATACGATGAAATGCACTCTACATCAATCGCTGTTTATATGAAATGACGGTTGTTGTTTATTTAAACCCCGGTTTTTATTATAATCTATTCCGTTCCGATCCCAGCAAGTGGTCCCGCAAACGATCCGTTTTATTAAATTTTATATCTATCCGATCCCGTCGCGGGATCAGATGAATATTTAATTTATTTTGTATTCCGTTCTGATCCCGTGTGTCTTCTCAATGATTTTTTAGTACTGTTAGCAAGTAAAACAGTAGCCACATACTCGTGCAATATTGTTTTACGAATGATTGTTAATAATAATATAATTTTATTAAGAGATCGAGACTATTTTACTAATTCTTATTTAATTTTTCTTAACTTTGTCGTTCTTCAATAAAACAACTTGTAAAATTTTACACACTTACATACATATACACGCCTCTTTCCCGGAGGGGTAGGCAGAGATGTAGAATTTTCATTATTTTATTTCCTATTTTATTTTCTGACCTTACACATTAAAAAAGAACTCCACGGGATCAGACCGGAATCTAAAAAATGTTTTGCTATCAGACCGGAATTTGTTGTGGATTTAAAGTAAAAAGGGATTAGTTTAAGGGATCGGATCGGAATAGATCTTTATTATAGCCATGTATATGTCGTGGCCATATCGTAGAATTGATCATTTCATGAAATGGTCGAGCATTTCATGAAATGGTCGCATTTCATGAAAAGTTCAACTGTCTATTGGCCACATCATGATATGGTTTGGGCAGATCGATGATTAAAAATCGTTTCTCGATATGGGCAACTAAACGCCCGATCATTTCATGAAGTGGTCAAAATTATTGATCATATCGTAAAATAGTTACATGAATTACCGGTAGAGGCGCTGCGCGCGTTTTATTTATGTGTGAAGATGGCGGATTTTTCTTTTTAGGTTATAAAACAAATTAAAGAGAGTAGGGTGACTATGCAGAAGAAGTTCACGGATAGTGTGTTATATTGTATAATGTATATTAGACTTAATGGTGGTTTATAATAATATTGTTAAACAAAAACCTTAGATTACGATAGGTTAGGTTAGGTTAGGTTAGACTATGACAAATGACGCACGAGCCGAGCGAGCGAAGCGAGCGTGCCCAGGCAGCGTCCGGCGATGTGCCAGATGCGAATCGCTTTTGTAAAGTCTTTTATGTTTTTAAATATTATATTGTGAAAATATCACATAAATAATAGCAAAAAAAATCATACCATCATACCTTATGGTATACTTATATATGGTGTACGGTATATATTATTTATATAAGCTCTTACCACATTCGGATTTTATGGACACCCTGTTAATACGATTTGGCCAAACGTGGATGACAAAATCGTGAAATGTAGACGATTTAACGATCTGGTCAAATTGAATTGGCCACTTCATGAAATGCGACCACTTCATGAAATGCTCGACCATTTCATGAAATGATCAATTTAACAATATGGCCACGACATATATATGTATTTGACGGCCGATTGGTGTAGTTGGTAGTGGCCCTGCCTGCGACGCCATAGGTCCTGGGTTCGAATGCCGGTAGGTGCAAACATTGATGTGATGAATATCGATGTTTGTTTCCGAGTCATGGATGTTTATATACTTATCTATGTATTTATATACCGTTGCCTAGTACCCACGACACAAGACCTTAGGGATCTTTGTGTGGGATTAGGTCAATGTGTTGTGAAGTGTGTGAATGGGTGTGTGTGTGTATATGTCGTGGCCATATCGTAGAATTGATCATTTCATGAAATGGTCGAGCATTTCATGAAATGGTCGCATTTCATGAAAAGTTCAACTGTCTATTGGCCACATCATGATATGGTTTGGGCAGATCGATGATTAAAAATCGTTTCTCGATATGGCAACTAAACGCCCGATCATTTCATGAAGTGGTCAAGATTATTGATCATATCGTAAAATAGTTACATGAATCACCGGTAGAGGCGCTGCGCGCGTTTTATTTATGTGTGAAGATGGCGGATTTTTCTTTTTAGGTTATAAAACAAATTAAAGAGAGTAGGGTGACTATGCAGAAGAAGTTCACGGATAGTGTGTTATATTGTATAATGTATATTAGACTTAATGGTGGTTTATAATAATATTGTTAAACAAAAACCTTAGATTACGATAGGTTAGGTTAGGTTAGACTATGACAAATGACGCACGAGCCGAGCGCGCGGAGCGAGCGTGCCCAGGCAGCGTCCGGCGATGTGCCAGATGCGAATCGCTTTTGTAAAGTCTTTTATGTTTTTAAATATTATATTGTGAAAATATCACATAAATAATAGCAAAAAAAATCATACCATCATACCTTATGGTATACTTATATATGGTGTACGGTATATATTATTTATATAAGCTCTTACCACATTCGGATTTTATGGACACCCTGTTAATACGATTTGGCCAAACGTGGATGACAAAATCGTGAAATGTAGACGATTTAACGATCTGGTCAAATTGAATTGGCCACTTCATGAAATGCGACCACTTCATGAAATGCTCGACCATTTCATGAAATGATCAATTTAACAATATGGCCACGACATATACATGCGTAAATACGCATACATTTTAAATGTGTTGTAAAGTATGAAAAACTTAATAGGCTAACTGGAGAAAAGTGGGTATGTTAATTGCACACTTCTGCCTAACCTCTTTGGGGGACAATGGGCGTGACTATATACTACATGTATGTATGTAAAGTATGAACGCGGTTCACGAATGATTTCGTTCAATGACCCCACACTATTTCTCTCCGTTATAGGCGTACAGATGTTTTGCCTAGTCGCCTTATATAAAAGTTGCGTAAGGGAAATTCGACATTCGTGATTTGTTGGCAAATTCACCTGTATGTAACCTTGGCTGAATGATAATGATTTTTTTGCCGTTTATCAGAGGTCACCCACATTTCGTATGTTTGTAATTAGTTTTGGTGATGTATAATAGTGTTTTTTTTTAATAAATAAATATTATAATGTCTTGTGCTGTTGCGGGGCTTCACTAGAATACATCATCAACTGCAGCTGATGCCCATACGAACTCCCAACCCCCGTTTTACCTTTTACCTACTTAGGGGTTATCATCATCATCATCATCAGCATATTGCAGTCCACTGCTGGACGTAGGCCTCCCCCAGGGCACGCCACAAGTCTGCCATGGGGGGTATTTGCCCATAGTCACCACGCTGGGCAGGCGGGTTGGTGACCGCAGTTTGGATTTTGGATTGTCAACACGGGAGGCGTTACTGCCCACCTCTCGGAAACCCTTAATCGCCTCGTACGATACCCACGGGCAGACATGGCGTGGTATGAATTCTACTCTGCCGGCACCACGCGGCCAAGTTAAGTTTCGTATAATCCGTTCTTACCGGATGTTTAAACCTCATGAGGAACCTACCTGGCAAACTTCAAGTTTGTAGGTGTTATAGTTTCCGAAGTTTTACAAGATTCATCACTGCGTGGTATTTCTCTTTTATATGTATAATATTTGTGGACGTCCGCGACTCCGTCCGCATGGACTGCAGAAAAAACAAAATGTCCAAATTATCCGGGATAAAATGTAGCCTATGTCCTTTCTCAGGCTCTAGCTAGACTAACTGGTTACAAAATTTCATTTAAATAGGTTCAGTCGTTTTGGCGTGAAAGCGAGACAAAACGACCGACCGACAGACAGTCACTTACTTTTTTAATGTAAAAGACACGCAATTTTAAGAATTTATTTTATGTACGGATTTTATAAAAATTGTCACTTTGCTATCCCGAGGAGGGTTGGCGTCAGACAGGCCGTAAAACAAATGCTAAATCTTGGGCAACAATGTTGAGTTTCGAAAGAAACCATGTTGCACCGAAACCATAAAGAAAGGGTACTATATAAACGCACATCAAATGAAATAAATGTTTTCTTTAGTCACAAATAATCGGAATTCATATCGAAATTACTGATTGCACAGCAAAATACTCAAATAAGAATATTGCTAAAATTGCAAAGTGCAATTTATATTTGTGGCATACCGCTATTTATCTTAAAGTAAAGCTTTTTTATTAATGTTATGTTTTTATTTATTAATAAAACAGTTATGTTGAGCTGATGTTTATTTTCGAATGATGTGCTGTACTGTATTTCGAATGATCTAAATAAAATCATTTATTTGATGTACTAAAAAGGTATATAAAAGATGAGATCAAATTGATGGCAGATTATTTATTTGATGTGCAATTAAAAATATCCCATAAACAAAATGGGATAAGGGCAGGGAGATGATGATGAGGTTAGTAAGGATACGTTAGTAAGCATTAAGCATTCTATTTCAGGTCAATGGAAGACCCTAAACAAAGAGGCGGTTCCCTCACAGAACCTGCCGAGATTGAACCCTGATGGAACAGTCATGGTCATCAGGAAGAGCAGAACCATCAAGTACAAGGATTCCAAGAAGGACGACGTTGTCATGTAAGTATATACCATATTTCGAAGGCATATTGTAGACTAGCGACCGCCAAAGACTTCGTGTGAAAGACAGACAAATAAACGTGCGAAGCCGGGCGGGTCCCTAAATATACGTATAAACCTTCCTCTTGGATCACTCTATCTATGTATTTTAAAAAACCGCGTCAAATTCCGTTGCGTAGTTTTAAGAATCTAAGCATATATAGGTACAGACAGAGGGAAGCAACTTTGTTTTATAATATGTAGGTATGATAGTCCAGTGGTTAAGACGTGCGCCTTACATACAAGCGGGGGGTGTAAGTTCGATCCCAGTTACCTGCCTGTACCAATTTATTTCGGGTATTTTTTTTTTTTACAATTAGCTAGGCAAACATTTGATCGCCATCGTGCCTGATGTTAAGCAATTTCATTTTAATGTAAAATCGTCACTTAGCTCGTGCCTCAGAAAGCATATAACCGTTGGTCCTGCGCCTGATCTCTCTCCGGTCGTGTCGGCTTTCAGTCCCATTGGACTATGAGAGTGACGGAATAGAGAGTGCATCTGTGTTTGCTGGGCAGGCGGGTTGGTGACCGTAGTGTGATTTTCGGACTATGTTGTCAACACGGGAGGCGCTGCTGCCCACCTCCCTTAATATCACGATACTCACGGGCAGACTACGGCATATCACACATCTTTCCTAAGGTACCTTTTAATGCTGTATATGTTTCTTGTTGCAGGGACAAGTCTAGCGACAAGTGGCCACATACAATGGCGGCGGGTGGTGTGGTCGATATATCACACACGGAGACTCATGATCCTAGCGTAAATATTATATTCTTTATACATATATATTAAGAAGGGTATGTTGAGGTGGTTTGGGCATGTGGAGAGGATGAATGAACGTAGACTGACAAATAAAGTGTACAATGGAAGAGTGGATGGAAGGGTTGGAAGGGGAAGACCTCGCCGGGCTTTCACCGACCAAATTGGTGAAATTCTAGAGGAAGGTCAAGTCAAAGGTGCCCTAAATCGACGAGCGTGTTTGACGACGAATGAGCGCGACGAATTTACTTCTAAGCTGCTCTGGGAGTGAAAAAAAAAGCTGCTTCTCTTCTCGGGCATACTGTACAAGTCAGCAGAGGGACAAGATCACAAGAGGGTTTTGGTGTTTTGTAGGCGATGGGCTGACCACCTGTCACTACTAACCGAACTTGTTGATCTCAACTATACCCTCAAAATTGGTCAGAAGTGGCACCATGTGGTTCTATCGGCTCTTGGTGCTCTGCCTACCCAGTAAGGGATAAGGGCGTGATTATGTGTGTGTATAAATCAAGTAGCCTATTTTAATATAAGTTTTTATTCCAGCTTTCCTACCGTCTGCAAACCTTAACAGCAATGGCAAACAACGTATCCCCAACCCAACCTATAGAGGTTAACCCTAACCAACCGCGAATCCACAACCCGGTTCCGTTAAAACTGGGTAACCCGACCCTAAAACCCCTAAAACAGGACGCGATAATGCAAACGGACCCTGTCAAGTCGGAAGACGATGATACCCAACCGAACGGGTATGATACGGAACCGTTTACGCCTGATACAGCGGAATATCCCGTGCCGTATGAAAAAGACGCCGATTTTGACAACCGAAGTCAAAATTACGAAATGCCGAAGGATTATACCAAAAGCAATGAAGACTACATGCCTCAGACTAACGAAGAAGACGAAAGGGAAGCGGAGAAATACGCGCTTGGCAGAAAATCGCATAACGGGTATGAGAAACCGGTTTTGGACACCGGTTACCCGAAGCCGGTTGACGCGGGCTATAAAGTGCCGGACGTGTACGCGTTTTCCGACAAGCCGGATTATCCGCGCGATTATCCAGTTTACGGATATCCGGACAGTGCGGATGTGCTAAGGAACCAGCAGCATAATTTGCAGATTTTACAGGAACAGCACAGGAATGCGGAAAATCAGAATTTTTTCAACGAGAACCATATAAAGCAGGAAAATGACGTTGGAAATGATGAAGATAAATTTATGTATGATCGAGCCAAGGAACAGTTAGGTAAGTTACCTACTCGTACTTACCACATCTTTCTGTATTCATTAACTAGTGGACGCCCGCGACTCCGTCCGCGTGGACTACAGAAAAAACAAAATGTCGAAATTATCCGGGATAAAAAGTAGCCTATATGTTAAGTGGGACCTGTCACAATACGATACAATATTCCTGAAAACTGCATCGAACATCGGCTTCAGCCGTCTCCAAAATGAGACTAGCGTGCACAAACAGACAAACACATATTTAAAAATTCTCATAAAATCGTGTGATTTCGGGTACTATTGCGTTGATAAAGGTCTCCTATATTTTTTCTCATATATCTTCCATGTACAGACAGCGATCTGTTACATTTTTATTATACATATGTATAGAAAGATTTTAAATGGGAAAGTAAGTTTCTTTGTTTGTTACCTCTTCACACTTTAATTCCTTAAGCCATCTTCATGAAATTTTGCATACATTTAGTTGGTAATCTTCTATGCTGCTCTGGGAGTGAAAAAATAACGTATAATACTACAGCTGCTTCTCTTCCCGGGCATACTGTACAAGTCAGTAGAGGGACAAGAGGGTCTTGGTGTTTTGTAGGCGATGGGCTGACCACCTGTCACTACTAACCGAACTTGTACATCTCAACTATACCTCAAAATTGGTCAGAAGTGGCACCATGTGGTTCTATCGGCCCTTGGTGCTCTGCCTACCCCGTAAGGGATAAAGGCGTGATTATATGTATGTATGTAGTTGGGAGTTTGGGAGTATGGAGATTGACAAAGGCGAAGTTATAGGCAACAGCTGGTAATTTATATAAAGTCTGTCCAAAATCAGTGATTATCTTTTGACTCAAAACTACGTAGGTAAAAAGAAACAACATTCACTATGGGACCAACTACGAAATATTGAAAAAAAAAAGTACAATAATTATTCGAGATTGTATGGAACAGCTGATTTTTTTTCATATTTCGGAGTTGGTCCCATAGTGAAAGTTGTTTCTTTTTACCTACCTAGTTTCGTGTTAAAAGATAATCACAAATTTTCGATTGACCTTATACAGGATGTAACAGAAAGGGTATGTTAAGCGAAAAGCTATGCAAATAGCCCACTATAGAGATCCTATTTCCAAAATTTGAGACTCGAAATCACATTTTTATTTTTCAAGATTGTATGGACATTCCTGAGTTGATTCGGAATTCTTCATACTATCTGGAAAAATAAACATGTGATTTCGAGCCTCAAATTTTGTGGGACCTTATAGTGGGCTATTTACATAGCCTTTCGCTTAACATACCCTTTCTGTTACACTCCTGTATAGGTACATAAACTGTGTTCCCAAATGGGTGGTCACAATTGGTGGTCACAAATGGGTGGTCACAATTGGTGGTCACAAATGGGTGGTCACAATTGCAAGATCACGTTTTTTATCATTGAGGGGACTGAAGTCTCCGGCGTCCACTAGTTATGTTATATGTTGCAGCAGTGTGTACAGTAAAGATTTACACGCTCTAAAAATAATGTGTAAAAGAGATAGATAAACAAAGAAGTACATGTTCATTTATTTCAGAAGCAAACCAAATCTACGGTGAGCCGAGGAGAATGCACCAACACCGTCTGATGTCCTCATACGATCATATACAGCAAGTTAAACAGGAACCTGAGACCAATGGTGTGTACCTTAACCGAGTATAAAGGTGTGCTGTTTAAGAATGACATTTGACAGCAATGAGGGATTTTCTGACAATAACCTAGCTCCCCTTTCACCTATCCATATAAAATTTCGGGTTGGAAATTCGCTCACGCCATCTATCCTATCATATGAATCATTCACTTTTTAGTGTTTTAATTTTGATATATCAAAATATATGAGTACGAGTAAAAACAACCTACATATGCCTAAGAATAGGATGAATGTGGCTCATAAAGGAGATAAATAAAAATCAACTAGGTCAATAGGCTATTTGACTGATTTTCTAAATCTATTTTATATCTATTATATATTATATAATAATTTTATATCTTTACCTGCGCTATCGCATTGGACTAATGTCTGTAATGATGGTGAGAAGGGAGAACTAACCGAACTTATACATCTCAACTATACCCTCAAATTTGGTCAGAAGTGGCACCATGTGGTCCTATGGTGCCCTTGGTGCTCTGCCTATCCCGTAAGGGATAAAGGCGTGATTATATGTATGTATGTATTTTATATTATTCTCTGGAGGTTTATAAACCCAGTAAAAGTTGTATTTTTGAATTCTGGTACATACTTACTGAATAATATCAAATAAAAAGTTTAATATTTAAATAGCGCGCTTTGAAAATATGTCGTCGGTGACATCACTTGCCTGTATCTGTCACTTTGACACATGTCATCCACATTCATTTTAGTGTAAACAAAAAACAATGTTTACAAGCTCTCTACGTGACATTGGCGGAATTATTGTGCCCGAAAAATGAATTGAATTGTTTACAAGCAGGTGACGACATAATAAGCCCGACCAATCATGAGCGTTTTGTGTCACGTGACAAAAGTTAAAATATATGCATTTTGAAGTCCGTTTAGTTTTAGTAAATAACCTTTTTAAACTGATAATGCACACTGATTACAGTAATTGACGATTTCTTTTTCACATTGTCAAATCCCTTCGGCCGTTTTGGTAACCGAAGTTTGGAAACCGGTTTCCAAAAAGGTTTTTTTATCCTTGTACGTAACTGATTACCTAAAAGCCTTTTTTTATCCTTGTACGTAACTGATTACCTAAAAGCCTTTTTTTATCCTTGTACGTAACTGATTACCTAAAAGCCTTTTTTTATGTACGTAACCGATTTCCTAAGAGTATTTCAGCCACCTAGGAAACTGATAACCGGATTTCAGTAGAAATGTTTATCGGCATTGATTTTATTGATTGTATTTAATTAATGCTTTTGTATAATGAATTGTAAAATTGGGTGCCCGAAGAAAAGGAATATCTTGGTAGAGACTAATTTTATTTGGACGTGTCTTTCGAATGGATGGCTGTAGGAGCGAACATGAATGAATTTATAATAGCCCGTTCTTACATAAATATAAATCTAGCTAACCTAGCGCCAGCCTACAGTGGTGGCGTTTGATTGTACTATAGCTAACTAGCGACATCTATGACAATCGATATGAACTACTACCTACTATGCTCTAACTCAGTCATTGTTTGTAAAAATATATTAAGTAAGCTATCTAGTATGACTAAATGATGCTAGATGGCGCTGTGTTGAACATGAATTAAAACAGTAATTGTGCCATTTATATGTAGTTTATTTAAGATATGAATTTGGATTAAATGCCTATTGGACTGACTTAAATTCGCTTCAAACTTGTGCGTGGCCACGGGTTCGGGAGAAGTTATTATTGTATGGGTGTTATTTATTATAATGTTTTATGTCCAGGGCACGATAACGTGATGCAGCCTCAAGGAAGCCCGTATTATTCGGCGAACGGACATAATGGTATCCCCGGTAAATATTTATATAATTAGATTCGGCGGGAAAAGCTGTAAGGGAGCGGGTGTAAATTTCTTGTGAAAATCAAAATTTATTTGTAAATGGCTTGCATGTGTCCGTAAAGGGATGTTTTCTAGTAGGTAAGTTATATTTTGTTTACTTGTGATGTGAATCTAGTGCGTGTGCATGGTTTTATATGCAGGTAAGTTGTAAAACTTTAGTCGGAATACGATCGCTTCATGGGCTCATGTAAGTTGTTTGTGCAATTCTTTTTGATCTTTACTAATTTTACACCCATTCTTGAGGATTTTCCCGACGTTTCCATTCATCATCATCAATATCATCCATCATAAATTCAGAAATCATTTATTAAAGACAATGGCTGTATGGGCTTAGTTCCCCTTGCCTTTCCTTCGGGATAAAAAAATTAATGATAATTATATAATTAAGATAATAAGTATTAGCGTATTATAACATAATACATATTATTTAGAATGTCTTGGGAACATTTCCTATTAGTTTCGTTACCGATCGCTAGACAGTTGTATTTGTGCCAGAAAAGCGGCGATAGGCTCACCCCTTACCACGCGGGACTTGATAGGCTAACTGGTGAAACGCGGGTGTGTAATTTGCACACTTCTGCCCAAACTCTTCGGGGAATAATGGGCGTGACTATTATTACTACCTATATATACTCTGTATGTACGAATTTAGAATATGTATTGCTAAATGAAGATATTTTACCAGGGGGATATTACGAGCCTCGGCCGGGTGCTGAAATGCTCATAGCGAAACAAAACGCACTAGCTGCGCACACGCAGTTATGTAAGTACATATATACTTTTTATATTATCCTGTGCTGATGCGCGGCTTCACTAGAACACATCAGCTGCATCTCCTTCCGTGCATGTCGTAAGAGTCGACTAAGGAACTCAGAGATGTTCCTAGTCGATTGTTTTTCTCCAGCTAGCAGTATTATACGAATATGTATAGATTTTGATGAAACTTGACAAGGCCCATTTACATCATACCATTTTCTTGTATATTCAACTGCAATCATCGAATTCCATTAATGATACGCCATTATTAGCTAGTAAAAACTTGAACAATGTGTCAAAAATGACAGTTTTGACATGCCAGTGATTTGTTGTTTCGATAAAATTGTATGCAACAGACAAGAAAAATGGTATAATAAAATATACATCAGTTTTATACCTACAATAATGTGACTATATGTTGATACGAGGTCTCATAATGATGAACTCAAATATTATGTAAATTTCCATAGTGCTTGACTCTTGTGTCAAATTATGACAAACGACTCGTGTTTTTTATTACTGAATCTAGTTATAATTTTATCTAATATCTTATATGTAGAGTATATTATTATTTTTTGTACTTGCAGGGCAGAATACAATGAAGAGACCGTTTTTTTATAGCGACAACCCTCATTACGGCACGCCGACTGTGCATAGATTTGAGGTAAGTTTATTGCTTAGTAATAAAAGTGATGAAATTAGGACAAAATCTGTTTCAAAATCGCTCGATAGATGGCCTTAATCAAACATGGATGTCAAATCATTGTTTTAGTTTTTAACTAATGTTTGCCAACCACTTGGTCATTCAACCTTCGCTGTCCCTCGAATTTGACAACTTTGACATCTCATGAGTCGATGAGTATGACAATTTAAATTTCGTGATGTTTTTGGTGCTTAGTACTCACGACACAAGGCCTTAGGGATCTTAGTGTGGGACTAGGTTAATGGGTTGTCACTGAATATTTATTTAAATATTAACTTTTTTCATGGACATCCATATATGGGAAGCGCCATCTTTTGACTTCTACAAATCGAGCTTTAACAAAAATCTACTCATCATTTCTCTTAGTTAATAATTCAATTTTGACAATGATTACACTATTTAGGAGACTTGGAAGATTTCACCAAATAAACTATTACACTTCGGAGTTTTAAGGAGATTTTGCCTAAGAATACTTCGATTTTATATCGATAATTATATTTTAAATGTGATAAGGCCACCCGCGAGGTGGACGGACGACCTGACCAAGGTCGCGGGCATCGGTTGCTTGCAGGCTGCTTCCGACATGTCGGAGTGGAGGTTGTTGGGGGAGGCCTATGTCCAATAGTGGACTTCTCAGGGCTGTAAATGATGATGATGATGATGATGATGAATGTCACAATCATGTTCCTAATCCTTTTATGCCTATACAGGGTGTAACAAAAAGGGTATGTTAAGCGAAAAGCTACGTAAATAGCCCACTATAGAGAACCTATCCACAAAATTTGAGACTCGAAATCACATGTTTATTTTTCCCGATAGTATGGGGAATTTTTAAATATCTCAGAAATTTTCATACAATCTTGAAAAATAAACTTGTGATTTCGAGTCTCAAATTTGGTGTATAGGTTCTCTACAGTGGGCTATTCACGTAGCTTTTCGCTTAACATACCCTTTTTGTTACACCCTGTATAAAGTTAATGTGTTATTAAATTTCTGACCGTTTTCAGGATTTAACAAGAATTCTCCAGTGATACGGTACATTCCAAAGTTGAATAACAGATATATTATTATTACAATAAATAATATAAAAAATAATGTTTCTCTACGCGACGATAATCTCTCGATTTTGGTTTTTACTTTTTCTATCATTAATATTTATTTTTATTTGTTTATTTAGTTATTATAATTACGAATTTGCAGTCCTTTAAAGATGAAATAAAAACTTTATTTTGTTTTATAGTTATTTTTTAACACTTTCACTGGATGATAGTGTACTAGTCAAATGTCAAAAGATTTTAATGTTTTCGTTACATATTGCAGTATATCAAGTACTTACTCTTGTTTATTTATTGTTGTTTCGGTTTTAATATTAGGTATGACGATTAAATTTACATATTCTTAAAAAAAAACCATCAAAATACATCGTCACCGGCAATGTTGTTGAATTTAAATAAAAATAAATACTAATCTAAAACTAAAATAAATAATTATTACCGGATGTATGAATTGTGATTATGTGGCCAAAGATAATGAAATAAAATAATAAATCTAAATTTTCCGTGTTATTACAAAAAATAGACATTGTCTAATTTTGACAGGTATTTCGTACATTTTTCTGTCAAATGTCATTTTGAAACAGTGTCTAATTTTAAACGCCGTTTTGTAATAACACCGTTACTGTTATTATATGGCCTATAAAGGACTGCACGTTTTGTATTCTATAAAATTGATATTAAACGATTTTTTTAAAATGTTAGGTATATCTATTCAGATTAATAATTTAAGAATATTTATTGACTATTTCAAAAAATTATGTCAAAGCGATAGAATACCTATTATATTCTATTACGTACCTGTTATATAATTACTTATAATAATCTGTAAGATCTACATACATGGTATTGGTGTTAATCTTTTGCATTTAATGAAAATATATTTACTTTTGATATTAATCTGAAGAGGTAATACATATTATTACATTTTTTTAAATATTTCTAAAGAGAAAAGCAATCATGGGAATTTTTTCAATTATACTGCTACAATATTTAGTTGTTAATTTATATTTTTATATAGTTTATTTTATCGCTTTTTCATTTAGTTTTTAAATTATTATCTCATGCAAGATTAGAGTTTTATTTTATAATTTTCCCGGGAAATATATCAGAAATAGTGTCACGACTTTGTCATATTTAACAAAATTCGACATATTTCTTAATACAAATATCAAAAAACAAAATGGCGGATATCTTTTGACAGCGTTATGTCAAATGCTAGCTGGGACCAGTAGAGAATAAATGTTCATAAATGAAATGTGGTAGTAGCAGTAGGTATATTTGTATTCTGATATCTGTATGAGTAATGTTTGGGTTTGGGGATGTCGAGTAATGTATGGATCTTGTTTCTTGGAAAAAAACGTTACGGACATCAAATGTATTTATAATAATTACTTACTAGTTGTCGACTATCTACGCGTAGCGGTAATAAAAAGTGTTCATCTTCAAACAACGTATATCTATATGTACTACTGTAAAATTCAAGCTCAAAAGTAGTTATTTCAGAAGACAATAACTAAAATAAAAAATATTTTCGTATACTTCATACATTCATTTATACAAATTGTTTCTTTTATTTATATTTAACCCACGCTTAAGTCAGTGTGATATTGCTTAAAGTTATTGGTGATATGTCGATGACGAAAGTCAATTTTAACTTGATGACGTCATCTAACAAATGCGCGAAATAAAAGCTTCCTATTGGAGGAAATATTGCGATGATGAACTTTAATCGATCGACGATCGAATAACTCTATTGAAGGCATACGAATAAGAGATGATAGTAGTTTCATTGACATAAGAGTAATTTTTAATAATTGAGTGTGAAGCTTGAGTCAAATTAATGATTTAATGTTAGTCCCTTGATGTTTCGATCTTGCACGAGATATTAATTATATGTTTTTATTAAATTTTGTTGCCATTCTCCTATATAGATAGATTGTCGCATTAATTTAGTTTTAAGTTTATAAATGTATAACGTAAATCTGATATTCTTGTGTTACTATTTTAGGAAGGTTTATTTTTATTCGCATTGGTCTGTTCTCAAATAGAATTGATTATATTTTTATTTTTAAGCATACATACTTGCGTTATATTATAATACATTAAAAAATATAGTTACCATAATATGTTACTTTTTTAATATAAAATGCCATTTATGTATTGAGACATGGTTTGTATTGCTCAATTTAGTGATACAATAAAAAAGTCGATAAAAAACGTCAGTAGGGAGATAAAATAAATATATCACACTTGAATAAAAAACCGTGTCTCTAATATTTTTTTCCAAAGTAATGTCGATAGTCATAAAAATATTAAATTAATATATAGTTTAAAAATTATAGAGGAGTGATATTATCGAATTTACGTGGCGATTCTATATTTTGATGGAAAATTGATAATATTTAATATTTGTATTCAAAAAAGTTGTCTTTTCGTCACAAGTTTCAATAAACTCTTGCCAAAGTGTAGATTTTTGTATTTAATTCAAATATATATTATGTCGATAATTATCACCTTATTTTAATATTAAATACTATAAATGCCATGAATAGTGGTCTAAAATACGAAAAAAAAATCAACACAAGACACTATTTATTTATATTATATTTAATAATAAATTTAAATTAAAATCATTATAATTATTATTTTCTGTTTATTTTTGGTGCTGTACGTTTAATTATATTTCCGAATTTTGTGCATTTTTAATTATCATGGTTTTTTATATTATTATTTTAGATTTTATCATATGAGTACAATGGTAAATAGTTGGTACGCGCGCAAACGGTAGCAAGATATCGCTAGAGGTTTTTTAAAATGATTTCTAAGTTTATTTTAGTTTTTTTTTTAAATATAAAAATTATATTTACCTTATTAATTAAGATGAAAATAAATAGATCGAGGGGACGGTAGTGTTTTTATAGAGCGAGAGCGTACACGCTATATTTTGTTATGTTTTTTTTCTCTCTCATTTTTAACTTTTTAAACTGTGTTTATACGAAGCGATTTATATTGAACTAATCAACTAATCACAACATACATATACACACGGCTGTGTTCCCGTTACGTGGTAGCCAGAACTGCAGGATCATAGAGAATATCCCACAGCCACGTTTAGTATAGCGAGGCCAGAACACATTATGACAAAATTAACCATTTAAAGTCTAATAACATCAACTCTACGCTATAAGTAATTGAGAGCATTTAGTAGCGAACGGAGCGAGCGTTGTAATTTTTTTTGAGCATTTGTTTCGTCGTTTTTCTGTTTTTTTTTTTTTGTACAAAATGATATTCGTATCAGAAAGGTGGATTATAAATATTTTGTAATAGAAAATTTAGTCTGTCAACAAGACTAACCTCTAAGCTCGTAAAGAAACGACAATGGTTAGAAATAGTCGCATAATCGCTTCACGATTAATATCGACAGTGCGATATAAATCGTCACGTATAAACACGCAGATATTACGTGTTCCTTGTAAATTACGAAATATTAATAATAAAAAGGCATTATGTAAGTAATGATTGTAATATTAAGAGGAAAAATTATTAAAAATACTATTATTATTTTGTATTTGTACGCTCGATAAATAGACCAAAGCTGTGAGTTGAATTTTTGTAAAGAAAAATTGTTTAGGATAGGTTATAATTTGTATTGGGATGCATTCATTGTATTTTTCTTACTATATAAAATTTCTATAATGTCAAAATTGTCAAAAATTAATTTGTCAAAAATGACTATTTTTATAACAAGCGAGAAATAAACGGGGGCCCCTTTTTACCTATCTAGCAAAAGCAAAGCGATTTTCTTACTATATAAAAAACTTGTACAATGTCAAAATTGTCAAAAATGACTATTTTATAACAAGCGAGAAATAAACGGGGGTCCCTTATTACCTATCTAGCAAAAGCAAAGCGATAGCGAATATTGTACAAAATTCGCTGATTGCTTGTCAAATTCGTATTACGTAAATGAATTTCAAAGGAATTTTGACGTTTCAAAGTTTGTACAATTTTCGCTATCGCGCTGCTTCGGCTTTGCTATTGCAAATTAGGTGATTAGGGGGCGAGAAGAACGCACGACTTGAAATATAATACAAAATAAAAAATAAAAAAAATCTTAGACCAAGTCCATAGTTGTATTTGTGCGATTGATTTCCAAACTATGTTAGTAATGTGAGCAACGAAATGTGGGCCAGTGATTGGTGCATAATGCGCTGCGTAGGCTACGGTTGAAGTGCAATATTGATTGCCGCATTTGGTCTTAGTTATCTGTGTTTAAAATTGTTTTATAAGACAAATAAATATTAAGGTCGATTCTGACCTAAGTCACGCTTAAACGTAAACTTAAAATTAGTCAAGTCTGTCCCTCTCCATTCTTAACATCAATGGCCGAGACGGAAGGGGACAGGTAGGACTAAAAGTTTCAAGTGTAACAAATCATGTAAGTTAAATACAATGTATGTGTCTATGCTTAAGGTCTTAAAGCATGATTGTCAATAAAGAATGGTGTTTTTTTTTTATTTAAAAATAGTTTACTTTAACATGGAATCCATTTCATCAGTTATTTTATTATACGACATTAAAGAAAAGTATATCTTTAACTGTATGGTGCAGTTGTATATTCGTGTTTTTGTTTATTAGGGCCGACTTTTTCAATGAACAGTTGGTCTATATCAGTGGTTCCCAAAGTGGTCCATGTGGAACCCCAGGGGTCCACAGGAGACTCGATGGGGGTCTACGTTGGCGTGAAAAAATGGGGGTTCACAACTAATTAGTAAGTAGTGTAGGTCTGTAGAGGGTCCACAGAACCAGTTAACTTTTGAAAGGGGTCTATGAGAAAAAAGTTTGGGAACCCCTGGCTATCTGAATGATAAAGTTAAGTTTTTGAAGAAAGACAGCATCCTTTATACAGGGTGTTTTTTGGTTGCCACACCCTTAACGAAGGGTACGTACTCTATACGTCAAATAAAGTAAGTTTATGCCAAAAAAATTACTTAAATTATTGTCGGCAATTCACGAAATTACGTTATCTATTTATTGATTAATCATGATTTAGACTAGCCCTACTTACACCTACTTCTAAACTACCTTTCTATCAGAGATGTGCTATACTACGTTGTGTGTACACGGATGTGTGTGATATCAACCAATCATTGGTCAATCATGTCAATTAATTTGATTGGTAGATTAGATCAAACGCATCTATTTAAGGTGTTTTCAAAATTAGTAATTTGCTTTTGACACTAAACTATGTAGGTAAAAAGAAACACTTTCACTATGGGACCAACCCCGAAATTGTGAAAAAAAATCAGCTGTTCCATACAATCTTGAATGATTACTGCACTGAAATGTATGGAACCTAGTTTCGTGTCAAAAGCAAATCACTCATTTTGAAAACACCTTATAGAAACGCATATATGTTTCGCGGCTTTGCATTAGTGTGAATGTACAAGCAAGGGACGCTCACCTACATCATCTATGTACTAACACACACATCAGCCTACTGCAGTCCACTGCTGGACGTGGGCCTCCCCCAGGGCACACCACAAGGCTAATGCCATAGGGGGGTTTTGCCCAGTCACCACGCTGGGCAGGCGGGTTGGTGACCGCAGTGTGATTTTCGGACTATGTTCTCAACACGAGAGGTGCTGCTGCACTCATACCAACGCAAAGCTGAGCTTACGACGTGAGATATACGTTGCTTTAGTTAGATGAACCAATGAAATTAACTGACATAATGAACCAATGATACTCTTTGGTGGATATCACAGGCATTTTTTGTAGCAACGTAGCTTACCATATCTCTAATGGAAAAGCGTCTATCACACGATGTCCTTTTGTTTACGTCAAAAGGAGCAAAATAACATGTATGCTGATTCGCGGATTAAGTTTAATCTGGTATAAGCTTGGTGTAAATAGGGCGTGTATTAATAAGGAAAGATCGGGTGGATTTGCGCTCCTGCGCGGGCGACTTATATTTTGTTCTATATTTTTTACAGCAGTGGCCATTTTGAATAAAAAATCATGTCGAATGGTATTCGTTTTATTTTCTTTTCATGGTATTTGTAGCTTAATGTAATCATTGAAATAAATATAGTCCTGTTGCGGGGTTTTAGGTATGTACTAGAATATATCAGTTGCATCTCCTACCGTGCATGACCTAAGAGTCGAATAAGGAAGGAAAGCGTTCTCTAAGGCTATGAGTTAACAAATTGTCAATGATCTTTTACATCTGCAACCATAACATGAGGTGGGTGGGGAGATATATCTCACTTTTAAGCGACAAATCCTTTGAGCTAGGCAAGGTAGGTAAGTGAAGTACTTCATCCTTTAAAAGAGCGCAAAATAATTCAGTCCTGACTCGAGTAGGTAATTACCTATTAATGTAGGTACATACATACTTACATCGATAGCTCAGGCTATCTGGACAAATCTAAATAGCTCACATTTAACTAGGTCAATAGGGCACTTTATGTGACGGCTAAACACCCTTATTTCAGAATTTGTGACGCTACAGAATCTTAATTCGATCAAAAAGGTGTCCAGACGGCTTGAAAAACGACTTTTCGCTGGTCTCTCAATCTCGGTAACGGAAGTGATTTAGACGACTTTATGCATATCCACGGGCGTCACATTTTGTGACAACTATATCTAGCTCTGTTCTGTTTAGTCTCTATTCGGTAGGGCGGCGGTAACAGGCAGGGATGTCGATCGGCCGAGGTCGGGGCAAAATCTCCCCGACACCGACCGATCAACGGATCTACCCGGCCATGTCTACCTGCCGTCCTACCGACAATCGTGTCGTATTGTTTTTGTAAGTGCATGGGTATTACCCCCATGCACACATTAGTGTAAAATTTTGTACTTCGCGGCCTCGGCGACTAAGTCTAGGCCGCGCGGCTCAGCCGCAAAATTGTGACCGGCGCGCTGTCGCGCGCCGAACATTGCCCGGGCACAGGGGTTGCCTCTCAGGCCCGTAGCCAGGAGCGCGCTTCGCGCGCTCTCGAAGACCCCCGATCGATTTTGTGACAGACATCGAGCCAACCATTTATTATAAAGATATGTCGTTTAGATGTGAAGATCATCTCTCTTATCCACCTAATGTAAGCTAGCCCCGATAATATTCTAAACGTGGCCGTAGGAAATCCTTCATGATATCGTGATCTTTCGTTCTGACTGGCTATCCCTATTTTGTGTATATGGCTGCCCCATTTTGTGTGTATATGGCTACCCCATTTTGTGTTTAAGGCTGCCCCATTTTGTGTCTATATAGCTGCCCCATTTTGTGTTTAAGGCTGCCCCATTTTGTGTCTATATAGCTGCCCCATTTTGTGTTTAAGGCTGCCCCATTTTGTGTCTATATAGCTGCCCCATTTTGTGTGTATATAGCTGCCCCATTTTGTGTGTATATAGCTGCCCCATTTTGTGTGTATATGGCTACCACATTTTGTGTGTTTATGGCTACCCCATTTTGTGTTTAAGGCTGCCCCATTTTGTGTGTATATGGCTGCCCCATATTGTGTGTATATGGCTGCCCCATTTTGTGTGTATATGGCTACCCCATTTTGTGTGTATATGGTTGCCCCATTTTGTGTGTATATGGTTGCCCCATTTTGTGTGTATATGGCTACCACATTTTGTGTGTATATGGCTGCCCCATTTTGTGTGTATATGGTTGCCCCATTTTGTGTGTATATAGCTGCCCCATTTTGTGTGTATATAGCTGCCCCATTTTGTGTGTATATGGCTGCAGGCAGACCTCGACATGCTAAAAGTGGCTGCATGCCTTCGAGATCCTGCATTTTTGACTATATTATAATGTAAGTACAAAAGCAATCGCTGAAGTTTTTATACGTATCTATTATTGGGCTTTTTGGACCCCAGGGGTCACAAATGTTTGTCCCAGCCCGGAAACAACGGTAACACAACGTCATCGAATTAACAATGTTAATTAACACCTTTGACCGTAAGTTTGATTGATTATAGCAATATGGTTTATTCCCATTTTGTTATGAGTGTTTTATAATCAAACCTATGCCGACGCGGGGCTTCACGAGAATACATCAGCTTGCATGTCCTGCATGTCGCAAGAGTCGACTAAGGAACACCGAGGTGTTCTCAGGCAATAAGTTTGCGACTTGCTACTGATATTTTAGATCTGACACTGCTACTCGTATATATGTCGTGGCCATATTGTTAAATTGATCATTTCATGAAATGGTCGAGCATTTCATGAAGTGGTCGCATTTCATGAAGTGGCCAATTCAATTTGACCAGATCGTTAAATCGTCTACATTTCACGATTTTGTCATCCACGTTTGGCCAAATCGTATTAACAGGGTGTCCATAAAATCCGAATGTGGTAAGATCTTACACCATATATAAGTATACCATAAGGTATGATGGTATGATTTTTTTTGCTATTATTTATGTGATATTTTCACAATATAATATTTAAAAACATAAAAGACTTTACAAAAGCGATTCGCATCTGGCACATCGCCGGACGCTGCCTGGGCACGCTCGCTCCGCTCGCTCGGCTCGTGCGTCATTTGTCATAGTCTAACCTAACCTTTTTTTTTTTTTTTTTTTTTTTTACGTGGGGGAAACCCTTTACGGATACCCGCGGCACGCCCTTAGAAGGGCGCTGGGGCAGCCAGCGGGTTATGTGGGACTCACATCCGGCCGAAAGATGGAAAATGGCTGGAGAATACCCACTGGTGTCCTCTTCGCCGCATTGCACGGGGCCGTGGGACTACCTAAGCATTCTACCTCAGACCCCGTGCTGCGGCCTGTCCGCCCCACCTGGGCGGACCCTCCTCGGGGCGCTCTGCGAGCGCCCCAGGGCGCCTCTGGCACCCTATCATCTCGCGGCACGTGGGACGACAAGCACGCGCCGTTCGACTTGAGGACCCGTGCAATGGGTGACAGCCTGCCCCGCAACTGCCACCCGAGCCCTCACCGTGAGCACTCCGGTGCGCAGCTCGGAAAACCCACCACCGTCTCCCTTATCCCAAGGGAGACCACTCGTTGGCCCGCGCCGCAGAGCATGTTGCAACGACACACAGAGCATGATACGGCGCGAGACCCCACCTCCCGGGGATATACACCCCCGGTAGTCCCATGCCGCAGAGCATGTTGCCAGAACATACAGAGCATGATACGGCATGGGACCCCCTCGTCCTCCCCCTCCTGGGGAGCTCGACCTCCTTACTAGTACCAGCACCCCACGTTCCAGCCTCCCACCTCATGTGGACCTACTGTCTCCGCATCGACTGGACCTGCGCGTTCAGTCGGAACAGAGAGGCCTTCATGGTCCCATCGTCGCATACCGCAGATTACTGGAGAGGTTGCAGAGCATGCAGGTTGCAGAGCGGTGAACCCGACTTGGATGCAGAGCTGGTGGCAACACGAAGTGCGATGCAGCTCTGCATTCCAAGCCGCCCAAGGTTGCAGAGCGGGATAATCCATGATGCAGAGCCTCGATCCAGTAGATGCCGAGCCACGACAGGAACCACGAACTCCCCTCTTTGGGGAGTCTCCGCGAAGCGAGCCATTGCTGGCCCGCATTAGGGCCGTCCAAAGCCCCTCTGTACGCAGAGGGACCGGACAGCCCCCTCCTCTGGGTGAAATTGGTCCGCGGGGGCCCTAAGGCCCCAACCCACCGGCCGAAGCCGGTGGCCCCCTATCCGCCACCTACGCGCCACATTCCGGTATCACCCAACCCGGCTCCCCCGCACTGATGTGCACGGGGGGTGGAGTCTAACCTAACCTAACCTAACCTATCGTAATCTAAGGTTTTTGTTTAACAATATTATTATAAACCACCATTAAGTCTAATATACATTATACAATATAACACACTATCCGTGAACTTCTTCTGCATAGTCACCCTACTCTCTTTAATTTGTTTTATAACCTAAAAAGAAAAATCCGCCATCTTCACACATAAATAAAACGCGCGCAGCGCCTCTACCGGTGATTCATGTAACTATTTTACGATATGATCAATAATCTTGACCACTTCATGAAATGATCGGGCGTTTAGTTGCCCATATCGAGAAACGATTTTTAATCATCGATCTGCCCAAACCATATCATGATGTGGCCAATAGACAGTTGAACTTTTCATGAAATGCGACCATTTCATGAAATGCTCGACCATTTCATGAAATGATCAATTCTACGATATGGCCACGACATATATAACTGCAGGATCTTCGTGCTGTACTTACGTGCTTCATGTAATGTACTGATGCAATTTTGGACTTAGTCTCTCGGGCGTTCTCTAGGATAAATGTAAGTATGTCTATGTAGGTATTCTTGAACAGAGTAAGTAGTACAATAAAGATGTGGGGGTGGTGAAAAGGGAAGCGCTTCCGGCCCAACCGGGCCACTAGTTATTGTTTGGCCCATGTATATTCTTATTCCAATTATTGTGAGGAACTTTGATATCGCGTCCTAGGATTTGTATGGTTCTGTCTTCGTTCTAGATAGATAGATAGATAAAATTCTTTATGGCACTACAGCAAAAAACACATGTACAAGGGCGAGCTTAATAAATGACTTAATAAATAAATGAGCCTAGATGACTTCGTTATAAAGATATATCATGCACGAAGCGAGAACCAGCCGTGGAAGTTATAATGAAAAAACGCTTGCATAGTAAAACGTGGGTGACAATAACAGTTGAACTTGTAACGGCTTGTAGTGCAGTCGTGTGTAGTCGTAGCCACGTAATTTGGTAAGTTTTTAAAAACCTTATTTTTAAAGTGACTCCGTCCGCGTGGACTAAAGAATACCTCTTAACTGGCTTCCATACAAAGGAAAGCCAAAAAAGCTACGTCTAGAACCGTTGAGAGTATCTCTAAAAATTAGTAGAAATGTATTTGCTAATCCCGGTTTTAATCTTCATTGGCCAACATAAGAATTAGGTTCTATTTAGCTCGCTCTAGTCTAGACTATCTTTGTATCAAATTTCATTTAAATCGGTTCAGTAGTTTAGGCGTGATCTCATCTCTTTAGAAATGACGTAGGTGAGCACATTTATGTGGACAGTATGGAACTTTGATATAAATTTACCTGCGAGCTTGTCTCTAGGAGATTTCTTCCAGCAACCCTAGGGATAATTAAATTTTGTAAGTATTACAAAATAAAATGCAAGATAATAAATAGGTAATGAGGAAATGTAGGTATTTTAGTAGATGGGTATTAAAATTGGATAGTTAAATGGAATAGGAATTCCGAGTACGTAAACCTCGGGACAGTTAAAACCAGCGAACAGATTTCGATGGAACTTAGCAGAGTTCGATAGCTTATACCTGCAGGGTGTAACACAAGGGTATGTTGACCGAAAAGCTATGAAGGAAGATAGCCCTTATAGAGAATCCATCCACCAAATTAGAGACTTGAAATCATATACATAATTTATTTTTCAAGACTGTGAACATATCTGCCCACCTAGCATGACCACGCATCGTGGATATCGTATCGTACGATATCGTATCGTCACTATACAAAATTCAACATGGCGGCTATTTCTATACGAGAGATCAAAAAGAATCTCGGATTCTTTTATTGCTAATTTGAAATTTTGTATGAAAACAATTGAAGATTAAATCTGAGATATGCAAAAAATCTCTCAAGATCAGTTATAGAAATTGGCGGTATATTTATCGTATTTTGACAGGCTAAAATCGATAAGTCGGTTTATCATATCGTGTTTCGCAGGTCATGCTACTTGTGCTCAGCTGTTTAGGAATTTCTCCACGCTATAAGGAAAACTAAACATGTGATTGTTGTTGTCCAGGTTTTTATAGTGGACTTTATTTATGGCCTATTGCAGGCCACCGCTGGACGTAGGCCTCCCCCAGGTCACGTCACAAGATTACTGCCATAGGGGGGCTTTGCCCAAAGTCACTATGCTGGGCAGGCGGGTTGGTGACCGCAGTGTGATTTTCGGACTATGTTGTCAACACGGGAGGCGCTAATGCCCACCTCCCGAAAACCCTTAAATCTTACGATAGGCCACGGGCAGACATGCGGTGGTGCTACGAATATTCTGCCGACACGGCTCCGCTGGTAGGTATCTAAGCAATACTCGTAATGTTAACGGAGACGAAGTTACGGGCCTCAGCTAGTAGCAGCCATGTTGTTAAAACCACGTTAAAACGGTCCTTTTAGTAGATTCTGGAATCGAACTCGCGACCCCTGAATAAGTAAGGAAATACAATGGGAATACATTAATAATGTACAAGTACATCCAGTTCTTAAATAGTCAATCAGCAAAGGTAGCAAACATGTTTTACCTAGAAATTAACACCTACCTGCGATACCAGTAAATAGCGAATGAAAACATACAAATGCGAGCTTATGTTTATAAGGGAGAAACTACCAGAAAGGTAACATCGTTTACCATATCGTTACCGCTCAATATTTTATTGGAATTACATAGATACATACAGGGTGTAAAAAGACAACGATGTTTTTTTAATACCTCGTATTCTTTGTAAGATTACGATCATTTTCTTCTATGGAACCAAACCTGGGAAACGACAAAAAAATTATGCAAAAATATTGTCATTTTATTGCAAGCAATGTATTCGTTTGATGCTCAAAGTACAATTGTACCTACAAAACTAACATTATAACATTTTGACATGGTATCTTTGAAAAAAATGTTTGTTAACCGATTTCAGATGGATTTATTAAAAAAATGATAATATTAATGTAACTTTGGACATTAATATCTTGGAAACTCGTGGTTTCCCAGGGGTATTTCTATAGAAAAAAATGATCGTGATGTTACAAAGAATACGAGGTATTAAAAGAACAAAGTTGGAGTGTTTGTGCAGAGTGTATGAGATTATGCGAGATGACCGACAGTGTGCGGATTAGCTCAATTATGTATTAATTCGTGTTTTTATTATTATTATTTTTTATCAGTTTTTTTTATATTTACCTATGTCTATCTACTATTTTTCTGTTTGTTCGTTTTGTCTACTTTTTATTTTATTTTACCTATAAACTTGACGGTACCTTGCTTTTACTGTAATGCCGTTAAGTCCGTGTAAATAAATAAATAAATAAAATAAATAAATAAATTGTCTTTTGAAACCCAGTATACATACGACTGCTTCCGAAATGGGATAGCCAGAATGGTAAGATCATAAACGACCCACGAGTGTTCTTATTAGAGTTCCGTTTTTCCTTTAGAACCCTGAAAAAGGATTTCTGACGTAGGTAGGTCCCATTTCTTTTTTTTTTCAATAGTCAATGTGCAAACATTTATTTATTTATTTACCTTCCAATCCTGTACCGATCTGTCCGTGATCGGCACCATGGAAATTAGAATCATAAGGTCGATACAAAGACCTCACGCGTTGATTACAAATGGCTTATTTATTCGATACGTATGAACAATGACTTGTAGTTTTGCCTTATACGTAGGTAAACTATTCCATACATCATTTCAATATGAGTGAATTGTAGAAGTATAATGAGTGCAAAATACAAACTGCGGTCACCAACCCGCCTGCCCAGCGTGATGTGATGACTATGGGCAAATACCCCCATGGCAGTCTTGTGGCGCGCCCTGGGGGAGGCCTACGTCCAGCAGTGGACTGCAATAGGCTGATGATGATGATGATGATGAATGAGTGTAATATAGGAAAATATGAAAAAAATGTTGGAAAATTTTGGAATTTTCCTGCGAAAATTTTCAGTGTGTTCCGCCTTAGAATCATGGTCTGAAGTTACGGTATCAATATTTGCCTGGCTGTCACAAACGCCCTGTATACTAAACTACTTTTCTCCTTTTACAATGAAATGTAGTGAAATAATTGGATTTACCTTATGTATACGTATTATTTATTCTGTATTGACGCTTGCATTGAGATTGCCTTACTTATAATTATATTTACATGTAACATAGTTATTATGTGGTTATTTACTTTGTAGGTAGGTACGTGATGTATTACTAAACAAGACATAGATTAAAAGTGATGAATCTTAAATTTTTGAACTACCTAATTATGTAAAGTAGGTATGTGTGCGATAACCTACTTGGGCCAATTTTAAGCAACAGATAGCTTACCTGAAGGATATATTTACATACATACATATAATCACGCCTTTATCCCTTACGGGGTAGGCGAGGTCAGACCAAGGGCCGATAGAATCACATGGTGTCACTTCTGACCAATTTTGAGGGTATAGTTGAGATGTACAAGTTCGGTTAGTAGTGACAGGTGGTCAGCCCATCGCCTACAAAACACCAAGACCCTCTTGTCCCTCTACTGACTTGTACAGTATGCCCGGGAAGAGAAGCAGCTGTCGTATTATATTATATATTATATACTAGTGGACGCACGCGACTCCGTCCGCGTGGACTACAGAAAAAACAAAATGTCGAAATTATCCGGGATAAAAAGTAGCCTATATGTTAAGTATTATCACAATATATTCCTGAAAACTGCATCGAAATCGGTTCAGCCGTTTCTGAGATTAGCGTGCACAAACGCACAGACAAACAGACAAACCGACAAATAGACAAACCGACTAACAGACAAAAATTCCAAAAATCATCGTTTTGGGTTCTATTGCGTTGATAAAGGTCTCTTATAATATTTTTTCTCATATATCTTCCATGTAAGCCGCATGGTGCCGGCAGAATAGAATTCGTACCACCCCATATCTGCCCGTGGGTATCGTACGAGGCGATTAATGGTTTCCGGTAGGTGGGCAGCAGCGCCTCCCGTGTTGACAACATAGTCCAAAATACAAACTGCGGTCACCAACCCGCCTGCCCAGCGTGGTGACTATGGGCAAACACCCCCCATGGCAGCTTGTGGCGTGCCCTGGGGAAGGCCTACGTCCAGCAGTGGACTGCAATAGGCTGATGATGATGATGATCTTCCATGTACAGACAGCGATCCGTTACACTTTTATTATATGTATAGATTTGATGCTGACTTTCTCTAAAAATTTATCTAGATAGGGACAGCATCAACTTTATGTTTTAGACTATCTGACCATTGCAAAATTTGGTAGTGTAGGTAACAGGTATAATGGTAGGTGATTCTGATTAGTTAAATACTTATTATTACAATATACAATAGGTACACGGGTGTGTTCCCAAAATGGGGTAGCTGCTGCAAGATCACGAAAGAGATTATACAGCCACGTTTCGCCTATCGAGACTGATGTATCTGAACAGTAACAAGCTAGATCATCGCCTGAGAGAACGCTCCCGAGTTCCTTAGTCGACTCTTACGACACGCACGGAAGGAGGTGCAGCTGATGTTTCCTAGTGAAGCCGCGCATCAGCACAGGACAGCTCCTTTCTCAACCTCCACTTTTGTATAATAATTACGCTTTTCTTCTTCAGAAAATGAACCACTCACTCACTCCTTCCCCGCTTGTCCAAACGACAGTGACCAAAGACAAAATGGAAAAGTGGCTGGATGCACAGAAGAGGGGAGAGAAGTCAGACATCGACGTCTATGGCAAACCCTCCGAGAAGCAGCTAAGGGAACTCGAGAATATCAGGAGTTTGAGCAGAGAGTTACAGGATAACTTAGAGGTAGGTAGCTACTTCTTCGCAAAAAAAAAATGTATATTTGCATGCCTTTAGCGCGGGACATAGAAAGTCACATTAGTACTTTTTTATATTTTTATACTGTACTTATTTTATATCTGTTCCTAATATGATCCACAAATAAACACATTTGCTTTGATTATTTTTATGGTCAAAACGTGGAACCGGAGCTTCAAACTTCTCTTATTCCATTATTTTCAAGGGAATAGTTACAAGTGTTACAACTAAAAATACACTCAGTACTCAAAACAAAACCTATCATTTCAGGAAATAGAAACATCAGTGCGCATAGCGGACATAGAGAACCAAGCCATGAACCCTACGGCGGCCATCTTGGATTTCTCAGAGGATCACGAGTTCGTCTCCGCAAACTCTCTGGACAATTACTACGCGGAAGAAGATATGGCAGATGCTAAAGAAGAAGAAAGAAAGAGACTGACTAAGGGTAAAGCGGCTAGGACGGATATACAGCAGTTTTTTGCCAATCAGTGTGTGTTTTTGACGGGAGGTACTGGGTTTTTAGGGAAAGGTGAGTGGTTTTTTGCTTGGGGTTTTTATTTATTTTACGCCCGGTTTTTCCTATGGCCAGATAGGCTATAGATGCTGTGTTTCTCTAAAACTTGGTCAAGATAGAGACAGCATCAACATTATATTCTCTAGGCTATTTGACGATTGGAAAAATCAGCCCTTATACAAATAGCGATACGAGTATATAAGGTCTTTTCAAAATTAGTGATTATCTTTTGACACCAAACTAGGTATGTAGGTAAAAAGAAACAACTTTCACTATTATTTATTTATTTTATTTTATAATTTTCGGAAGACCAACAGCGATACAAAAGAGTAAAGTATAAGAGCTAGAACCAGCGGGCCAATAACTATGGGACCAACTCCGAAATAGTGAAAAAAAATCAGCTGTTCCATACATTTCAGTGCAGTAATAATTCGAGATTGTATGGAACAGTAGATTTTTTTTAGTTTCGTGTCAAAGGATAGTCACTAATTTTGAAAAGACCTTATATATGTCGCAGGCAATTTGTATGATTCGTCTTTATACAAACGGCGTCGTCCGTTTATAAACGCTCGCCAGGCATTTTGAATAGTATGAGAGAAAAAATTCCTTTTAGCACTAACATAACCTAACCTAATTAATTAAGCAGACCAATTGCTAGAAGCCAAATTGTCTCGCTCCAAAACCCATACTATTCAAAATGCCTAGTCGTTTTGTAATAGGGCGTGTTTTACAATATGCCTTCGACATATACATTACATGCATGAACACATAACTGTGTTTCTGAAACGGGGAAGCCATAACTGCAGGATCATGAAGGAGATACACAGCCACGTTTATGATAGCGGGGACAGTTGATCTGTGCCAAGTTGCTAGCTCATCGCCTGAGAGATCGCTCCTGAGTTTCTTAGTTGACTCTTACGACATGCACGGAAGGAGCTGCAGCTGATGTATTCTAGTGAAGCCCCACATCAGCATAGGTATTCCGTAATTTAGTGGGGATTGGCCCACCACGTCGAAAGACCTTCGATTTCTCAGCCTAACTACTCATAAATCACTTAAACTGCATATTGCAGTTGACTTCAATGCAAAATATGAATGGACGGTTTTCATACAAACAAACATAATTTCAAACTGGTTCAACCGCACTTTACTGCACGTGCAATAAAATGTATTGATTAAGGACAAGCAATGCAATAAATGACGGTGTAGATTCCAATAGATGTCACAGCAGATACTTACCATATAAATAATCACGCCTTTATCCTTTACGGGGTAGTCAGAGCACTAAGGGCCGATAGGACCACATGGTGCCACTTCTGACCAATTTTGAGGGTATAGTTGAGATGTACAAGTTCGGTTAGTAGTGACAGGTGGTCAGCCCATCGCCTACAAAACACCAAGACCCTCTTGTCCCTCTACTGACTTGTACAGTATGCCCGGGAAGAGAAGCAGCTGTAGTATTATACGTTTTTTTTCACTCCCAGAGCAGCATAGAAAATACTTACCAAATCTTTTATAAATCGGATCCCACACCACTCAATCTACTTTGGGGGGCCGTGTCGTGGACCACGACTCGTGGTCGTGTCGTCTGGTGGAAAAACGAGCCAAATTATACTACATAATTAATACGATTTTGCTTCCAAAAAAATCCTGGTCGTTTCTTTGTCGTGGTCATGTCGTGGCCATGATCCATCTAACGTGACATTTGATAGCGTAATGTATGGAAACTGTCAAAGTTGCAGACGTTTACGCACGCGGAGTACTTAACGTTTGTATAGGTACTTTGTATAACACTGCGAGTATCTTGCCTGCTCCGTTTTCTACTTATTACTATATCTGTGTAAATGAATCACAGTTTTAACTATTTATTTAGATTCTTTAGGTACTTACTGATAGGTAGGTATAGTGCTGATGACGTTGTGTTATAACAAGGGCAAGGACAAACTAGAATTTCATTACAATGTAAGAAATATCTTCCGCGTAATTTTATGAAAGATACCTAAATAAGGAACATTTTTTATGCAAATAACCTCATTTATTCCAAGAAAAAACCCGACTGCGTAAAAATTTTGATCCCTATCAGACTAACATGAGTCTAATAATATTAATACGACACAAGCCGGCTTAGTAGTCGATTCGCACGAGGAATGTACCAATCGACCCCTTTCCGGGAGGTGGGCAGCAGCGCCTCCCATACTGACAACATAGTCCGAAAATCACACTGCGGTCACCAACCCGCCTGCCCAGCGTGGTGACTATGGGCAAATATGGCCATGGCAGTCTTGTGGCGTGCCCTGGGGGAGGCCTACGTCCAGCAGTGGACTGTAATAGGCTGAAGACGTGACGAGACGAAACTAGGTAGGTAAAAAGAAACAACTTTCATTATGAGATCAACTCCGAAATATTGAAAAACAAAATCAGCTGTTTCATACAAACTTGAATAATTCCTCCACTGAAATGTATGGAACAGCTGATTTATTTTTGAAAGGGGTCGTTTGGTACGTTCGTGCGAACAAATTTCGCGCGAATCGACTTCTAAGCCGGTAAGCTGTTTAGGGTCTAGCTAGATCGTGCTAAAGAAATATACTTACATACCTACTTACATACACTCAAAAAACATAACCTTCCTTCTGGCGCAGTTGGGTGAAAAAAAAATAATTTCTTTATGTACACACCCTACGGTACCTACTACAGAAACATTTCTCAGTCGCTAGATAATTGTACTTATTTGTGCCCGATAGCTGCGGTAGGCTCACGCCATAGTGTATGTTCTTTTGTAAGGGTGTTGGTTTTTGGTTTTGTGTGTTTTTTGCTTTGCTTGTTTTTTGTGACTTCGAAAAACAACGGTACGGTAAGTTGTGTTTTTTTATTTATTTTGGTATTGGTTAGGTTATTGAGTTTTGATTTCTCTGCATGAGAAGGCCTTGAAGATGTTAAATATTTTAATTTTTATAAAATTATTAATAAAGAAAATGGAAAAAACTCTTCACTCGAGTGGGAATCGAACCCACGACCACTGCAAACCGTGCCAGCCGCTCTAACCACTAAGCTACCGGGTCAATTACTCGGATGACGAATTTTACCATCTCTTTTGTAAATCACATATTGGCAACGTTATTTTTCATCCCGATAGCTATACACTAATAAACAAAGCTGAATCCCTCAGCACAATGTTTAAAGATGAAGATTTAATTTTTGTCTAAAGCAAGGCGCAAGGGTGTAAATATTAATTAGTGCGTAAAATATTTATCTATGTATAGTGAGTTACTTTTATAGCAAAAGCTTAACATGCGTTTTGCTACATCCTGTATAATGGATAGATGGCACAGGGTGTCGTCAGTTAACAATAGATCTTGGGTCTAACCAAATTGTTATTTAAAAAGATGGCGCTAGTTACTATGTGCATGACTACATTATCTATGTCACTGCATACAAAAAATGTTAGTTACGAAATCAAGCACAAGTAGCATGACCCGTGAAACACGATATGATAAACCGATTTATCGTCATTTAGCCTTTCATAATACGATAAATATAGCCGCCATGTTGAATTTTGTATAGAGACGATACGATATGTACAATATCGTATACACTGTGCGTGGTCATGCTAGGGGGGCATACATAGGAGTTTTTTCTCTGAAACGGACTGTACCTAAGCTGTATAGTACTAAAATATTTTTCCTATCTTATGCTTTATTGTACACAGTAAAGTTTTCACAAATAAACTTTATAACAAGCACCGGTATGATGAATTTGGTGAGAGCGAGACGTGTCACTTTTAAACGTCAAATTCACAGAGATAAACTAAGTGGATGTACTTTGCATGTAAAAAATAGACTTAAGAATTAGAATAGACACTCGTTCTCGAGCCTGGACTGAGTGAATTAGGGCTGATAGAAGTGGTTTGCTATCCCTTTTTACACACCAAGTAGAAACACTTGCATTGTCTAGTTATTACTTAGCTCTGTGGATTTGACGTTTAAAAGTGAGACATCTCGCTCTCACCAAATTCATCATACCGATGCAGGACGATGTACAAACGCGCGCATCAATAGCATTCATTATTATTTTATTTATTTTACATTACATATTTTATTTTTTCAGATGGACGAATAAGTTTGAAGGCCAGCCGTGTTGTCGAGAAAGTGGTCCTGTAGAGAAATTAGAATACCTAGTTTTAATTGTAATTTATTTTCGGTGATGTTTTGTTAAATAAATAGCTAACAAATATAGTAGGCTACGCTACATAAGTACAATGTCGTTTTATTTACATTGATTTTTATTATCTATTATTTTATTTATATATTTATATAAACGTATTTATCACGTTCTTGCAAAACCATTTTCATGGTTTATCTGCAAGTTTAATTATTATTAGCTATAATAAATAATTATTTTATTAGATCAATACAATGCTTTTTTAACTTAATTTTATATTGGTGTTTTCTTTTTATATCCTGTAGTTCCGCTAGCAGCGTGTTTATAAGGTGTGGTAGGCGCTTGTTGAGGGTTCGGTCTCCATAATAGTTGTGTACTCTAGGTACCTCAAACCTGCCATGCGTCATGTCTGCAGCGGAGTCAGACGCTCCCGACAACCATAGTTATTTGCCAACAATAAAGTCTTGTGTTTGTAATGTACCGGTTATGTCTATTGAAAGCAATAGTTGATTTATTATAATTATTGATACCATTTTCTTGAACATTAAAGAGTAATTATGCAATTGTCCCAAATATAAACTGCGGTCACCAACCCGCCTGCCCAGCATGGTGAATTGGTAACTATGGGCAAAAACCCCCCTATGGCAGTAGCCTTGTGGCGTGCTCTGGGGGAGGCAGTGGCATAAATGGCAGTTTAGACCATGCGAGTCATTTGTTGCTTCAATAAAATTTTATGCCAAGTCAACCTGTACAACAAGCAAGGAAATGGTGTCATGTAAATGGATTTTAGAAGTAGAATAATAATTTCACATAATTTACTAGGTGGTTCCGTGGTGTAGTGGTTATCACATCTGCTTTACACGCAGAAGGCCGCCAGTTCGATCCTGGCCGGAATCATATCTTTTGTATATTTTTCATGATTTTTTTCCTAATTTTTATAGTGGTAGTTTATCTAAAAAAAAATCTTTTATTAATTTCTTATAGGTAATGTACATAATGAAAGTGTTACATTATAAAAACTATGAATGATTTTGAAAAATGTTTCTGGAGAAGTAAAATACCAATCCGACATACTTCTAGCGCCATCTGTTATCGAGTAGAATAATTAACTAAATTATTTCAAACTGGCTGGCCGGTGCCATGCGATATTTATAAACAAGATTACTACAATAAACTACGGTATCTATCTGCCTTTTGTATGGGTCTACTCGTCCCGATATGAATACCTGTTTTGAAAGATTTAAGTACAGGTAAAAAAAATCATATCGGAACGAATCGCCCAATAATAATAAAAATATGGGATGATTCGTCCCGCGGGACGAATAGACCCATTCAGAAGGCATTGTTAGGCCTTTCGGTCCGCGGACCGAAACGCCCTAAAATCCGCACAGTCACCTATGTAGGGGACGAGAAAATCTCCTTCCTCCTACATATTGAATACATACATACATCAGCCTATTGCAGTCCACTACTGGACGTAGTAGTAGTGGATCCCCCAGAGCACGCCACAAGTCTCGATCTCCCGGTTTCGCCATCCAGTCACTACCAGCCGCTCTCTTCATCCGTCCATCTGGCCGGAGGGCTTCCAACGCTACGCTTGCCGAGGCGCGGTCTCCATTCGAGAACCCGCTTACTCCACCGTCCATCGGTTCTACGACAGATGTGATCATTAGAATATCATTTCAGTATTAATAGAGAAGCTGCTACGCTCATGTGGAGATGTAGACACGGTCTACGTCCTCATCAGAAGCAAGAAGAACAAGGATGCTGAAGCGAGACTGAACGAGATGTTTGACGATTTTGTAAGTTCATCCTCATTATATGAACGTAGTAGGTACATTAAATTAATTTCATGTAAGTAGGTACCCACCCATAAATGTAAATAGGTGTACCTAGGTATATGTGTAGGTATAGGTAAATAAAAAATATCTTAGAATATCTCAGCAATGTCGTAAGCTTCTTATGATTGAGAATGGTGGCTTAGAACAGGAAAGGTAAGTTTGTATGGTTCCTTAGTAGACTCTTACGATGTGCAGCCCCCCGGGAATATATCCCTAATTTAACTTTTACAAATTAGTTCTAAACCTCTTTTTGTACCAACAGCTGTTCCATAGGGTCCATTCGGAGAATCCTAAAGGATATCTCAAAGTTCAGCCCATAATTGGTGACATGGAACTACCAGGGTTGGGTATAAGTGACGAGGACAGAAGAACACTTATCAGCAGGGTAGGTACACTTCGTTTAAACCTTAGAGATACATAGACACATACATAATACCGGCGTGTTTCCAAAAATGTCGCAATCAACTGCGCAGGATACGTGTGTGCGCAAACAGTGCCGTAAATAACCTTTTCTGCGCCGCGAGCTTCTATAACTGCGCCCTATTTAGTCCTGGGTCAGGCCATTCTTGCGCCTCCCAATCTATGCCCTATGCCTGGGCGCCGGTGGCACCGCCCTATTTACGGCACTGTGAGCAAACACAAGTGCACTCTTTTTGTCTATACCTTCACTCTCGTAATCCGACTGGAGAGAGATAAGGCGCAGGACCAACGGTTTACGTGCTTTACGTTTTTAACTGTCAGCAAAATGTTGTAAGTATTGAATATCTGTCATATTTAGAAAATTTTTACCTTACAAAGTTTAGATTCTTATGTATTTGCCATGATTTTTAGCTTAAACAATGTTAAAATTCTCATGTATTTGCCATGATTTTCAGGTGACGATAATAATAAATGCCGCGGCCACAGTCAGGTTTGACGAGAAACTGTCAGCAGCTACCAAGATTAATGTAAAAGGAACCCTGGAGGTACTTCAGCTCGCTAAGGAGTGCAAACGTTTGCAGGCGATCACGCATATATCCACCGCTTTCTCGAATACGCACATGAAATATGTTGAGGAAAAGTAAGTTTTGTTTATTAAAATATTGCTTTCTACATAGATAATATGGTTGTTTCCCGATGAGGTAGCTGAAACTGCAGGATCATAAACGAGATCCCACAGGCACATTTAGTATAGCTGTGATGAGGTCCTTAGTCGACTCTTACGACATGCACGGAAGGAGATGCAGCTGATGTATTCTGGTGAAGCCCCGAATCGGCACAAGAACAAGACAGGTTTCTAACCTTGGTTTTCCAACTGGTGTTTGTTTATGACCGATCCCTAACCTTCCACTGACCTTCGAATCTTCCGATTTTAGATTCTACGAACCACCGATGTCGGTAGAAGCGCTGGACGCACTGTCAGAGATCAATGACAACGTACTGGAGAGTATTCAACCAAAGTAAGTCAAAGCTTGTTCTGTCCTGATTACACTAAGCTTTTCCAGTTCCCGTGGGAACCATTTGAAATTCTTTAGTCTGCCGGTTAAATAACTTATTATGTATTTTTATAATATTCATTTTCCAGGATTCTGGGGAACCGCCCGAACACCTACTGTTTCACAAAAGCCGTAGCGGAAGAGGCTGTTCGGAAGTACGGGGAGGGCTTGCCTGTTTGTATACTAAGACCTTCTATAGGTAAGACATATTTTAGATTACTTTTAGGTACACTACGGACTATGTGCAAAAACCCTCCTATGGCAGTAGACTTGTGGCGAGCCCTGGGGGAGGCCTAGGTCCAGCTGCAGTGGACAGCAACAGCCTAAAGAGGGACACAATGCAGTCCACTGCTGGACGTAGGTCTACTCCAGGGCACGCTACAAAGATACTGCCATAGGTATTTGAAGATATTTGCCGTGTTGTATTCCCCGAGTAGAAAAGGACCACCTCATGTTAGTCCGAGGGTGCCTATTCTAAGCGGCGATTAAGGGTTTCCGCTAGGTGTCAGTGTCTCCCTTGTTGACAACATAATCCGAAAATCACACTGTGGTCACCAACTAGCCTATCCAGCGTGGTGACTATAGGCACGGATATGATAACACTACAGTAAAAATCCCCTATGGCAGTAACCTTGGGGCATGCCTACCTACTACTACTACTACCTACCTACCCTGGAGGAGGCCTGAGTCCAGCAGTTTTCAGAGAACATTTTCAAAGAAATGTCAAATTCTTGAGTCTCAAAAGAAATTATTTTATTGAGCCGTCCACATAAAACAATGGGATAAGGGCAGGAAGATGATGATAAAGTGCAGTACTGAATAAATAAATGTTCCAGTGGTGTCATCATACGAAGAGCCGGTGAGGGGCTGGACTGACAGTGTGTACGGACCCACGGGTCTGATCATCGGTATTGGAACCGGGGTAAGAGTCATTGTTTAAAAAAGGGGTGGGCCAAGGGGAATGTTCTAGAAATAGGTAAGTAGGTCTAAAAGGTAACTGGGGTTTTGTTCCTTCTTCTTCCGCGCAGAATCTCTCGTAGGGTTTTAGGATTTTTCACTTCAAACCAATTTAGGTATTCTGCACTGGTACTTTACTTTTAAACGAAGGGCACTCCTTTGGGTAGGTCAGTTTGTCACACACAAAAATTCAATTGTCGAGCGAGAGGTCAGTACCGCGACCGTTGGGCAACTGGCAGATGCAGGGCGGGGGGAAACACGCGTGGCCAGCGTCCACGGCTAGGAAAAGAGAGGGCAATTAGAAGAGGGAGATACAAAATTATAGTTTTAACAGTCATTTAGTTTGCTGGCATGCTCTACGCTCTAAGCTATACCCGAGGAGCTACCTCTGGCAGCTGGTCGTAAAACAAACGCCAAATCCTTGGCAATATGAGTTTCGAAAGACGGATAGGAGCAGAAAGATGACACACGGCTGAGTTCCTAAAATAGGGTATCCAGACAGAACTACAGGAGCATAAACCTACAGTCACGTTTAGTAGTAAATACAGTTATAAGTTTATTCCAGGTGCTGAGGACAATGTATATGGACATGGAGAGGACAGGCGACATAGTCCCCGTGGATATGGTGGTCAACGCTATACTGGCCGCTACTTACACCACCGCCAAGAATTATAAGGAGAAGTAAGTGTAAGGGTGTTCTGTGCTGACGTGGGGCTTCTTGAGAATACATCAGCTGCATTTCCTTCCGTGTATGTCGTAAGAGTCGACTAAGGAACTCGGGGCGTTCTCTCAGATGATGAGCTAGCCTGTCGCTGGTTGTTTACATCTGCCCCCAGCATTCTAAACTGGCTGTTTTATTCAGGGGACAGATGTAAATGGCCTGCGACAAGTTGCTAGCTAATTATCGCATGAGAGTGCCCAAGTTCTTTAGTCGACTCTTACGACATGCACGGAAGGAGATGCAGCTGATGTATTCTAGTAAAGCCCAGGCAAGGTGTGAGGTTGTGAAAGTATAAATTAGACATATAATTTAAACAGCCATCAGACTATTGCAGTCCACTGCTGGACGTAGGCCTCCCCCAGAGCACGCCACAAGGCTACTGCCATAGAGGGTTTTGAAGATAGTCACCACGCTGGGCAGGCGGGTTGGTGCCCGCAGTGTGGTTTTTGGACTATGTTGTCAGTACGGGAGGCGCTGCTGCCCACCTCCCGGAAACCCTTAATCTTACGATACCCACGGACAGGCATGAGGTGGTTCTACTCTGCCGCCACCACGAGGCTAATATATATTTTCAGCCAAACGTCCAACATTCCGATCTATAACTTCGTATCTGGTGCTCAGAACCCGTTGACATGGGGCAGGTTTATTGATCTGAACTACAAGTATGGTATCGACAAACCCACCACCAAAGCTGTTTGGTAAGTGATATATACTATTTGAGAAGCTTTATTTATTTTAGGGCAGAAATTTTTGGATATTCTAATCTTATCTAATCTAATAAGATTATAATAGAGTGCTATGTCGTACCAAATGTCTCGATGAGCGTAATTACCCTGAGACTTGCTAGTACATCAACGTTCCTTACTATTGTCGCTAGATGACATTACTGTCCATATGTACTCAGCTCCATCTTTATAACCATAGAGGAAGTCTTCTTCTATGCCAATAGCTACGTTTAGCTTAGGAGACAGATGTTAATGATCAGTGTGATAAAGTAAGTAAGCCCCTGTAACACACAGTACACAATATTTTTATTGGAAGAGATATCTATAGACAGGCTATAAGCATAAATTGTGATTTTAGAAGTGCAGTAAGTAGTAGATACTTTTGACGTAATTGCACGTTTATAGTCTCAACCTTAGACTGGGAGTTAAAATTAAATAATACAGTATTTTAACATTATTCGGTTATAAATAACTTTTTTATGATTTGATATAGTTATTTTTCTTTTTTACACATATAAATCTTGTGATTAATGTTAACCTTCCAGGTATTACGGATTGAATGCAACGACAAACTACTATCTGTTTCTGTTCTACAATTTCTTCTTACACTTCTTGCCAGCTCTTTTTGTGGATCTCTATTGCTTGGTGACCGGCAAACGACGTGTGTAAGTAATACTTAAGTTAATTCTTCTTTGTTAGTCATGAGAAGTCTACTGCTGAACATAGGCCTTCCCCAACAGCCTCCACTGCGACCTGTTGGTAGCGGCCTGCATCCACCATATACCTGCGGTCCTGACTAGGTCGTCCGTCCTTAAGCCTCGTCCCATGGCTACGTCATTCTTATAGACGTTTTCGGTAGCAATTTTGTCTCAAATCAAGTGGAGTACTAAACATAGTGTGCTTGGCAAATCAAATGATTATGATTTTATTTAAATTTTAACAATTGTCTTAAATACTACCTAACTAACTACTAAAATTTTAATTACAGAATGTTGAAACTCTACGGCAAAGTGATGAAATTGGCGAATATCCTATTCTATTTCTCGATGCAGGATTGGCGATTCAGCGATACGGGTAGGTCATATTCGTCTGATACATTTTTTGTATGCAGTGACACAGATGAAGTCACACGCATAATAACTCCTTCCGTGCATGTCGTAAGAGTCGACTAAGGAACTCGGGCATTCTCTCAGGCGATGAGCTAGCAACTTGTCACTGATCATTTACATCTGTCACCGCTATACTAAACGTGGCTGTGGGATCTCGTTAACTGCAGTACTGGCTACCCCATTTCGGGAACACAATCTTGTGTGTTATGTGTGAAGGTACCTATGGAGGTAATTCTGGCGAGCATAAAACAACATTTAAAATTAAATATACTCATAATGACCACCTGTCACTACTAACCGAACTTGTACATCTCAACTACACCCTCAAAATTGGTCAGAAGTGGCACCATGTGGTTCTATCGGCCCTTGGTGCTCTGCCTACCCCGTAATGGATAAATGTATGTATGTATTTACTCATAATATCGTACATTTTTATATACAAACTTTTAACTGTCTTCGTTTCTACCTAAGGTTTCTATGTTTATACCCTGTATATCTGTGTTGGTCCTGCGCCTGATCTCTCTCCGGTCGTGTCGGCTTTCCGTCCCATCGGACTATGAGAGTAATGGAATGGAGAGTGCATCTGTGTTTGCGCACACACTTGTGCACTAATATATCTCCTGCGTACCTGGCCAATCTCCGTAGAGATTGGTCGCCTTGGCCGAAATACGGTCGGAGATCATCATCATCATCTTTGTATCTGTGTATGTGTAATCCTCAAATAAATACCTATTCTATGTCTATTCTAGGTGTGAGATCAATGTGGGCTTCTCTTTCCGACGATGACAAAATAGTGTTTCCGTTCAGCATGGGGGAAATGTCCTGGGAGTATATGGCGGAGACATTTTTATTAGGTTAGTAATTATTTTTCTTATAATATGATTCTACTCTGCCGACGACGCCACTTGCGCTGGCGTCGGCAGAGTAGAATAACACCGCATGTCTGCCCGTGGGTATCTATCGTGAGATTAAGGGTTTTGACAACATAGTACCTACGAGAATCAACAATCAATTAGGTACCAAACAACCGGCAACTCCCGGAAATTAAAAATGTAATAACACTGTCGTATAACTCAACACATTGGTACTTGTTCAGTGTTTGAGTATTTGCCTGGCTGTCACCCACACCCTGTATTATAAAAAGATTTTTGTTAATCTTATGTTTATTTTCAGGATTACGCGTGTACCTTGTAAAGGACGATCTGTCGACATTGCCTGCGGCTAGAAAGAAATGGAACAGGTAACGAATGCGGAAAAGTTAATGCTTCCTAATGGACTAAATATGTCGACGAGGAACTTAAATCGAATCGCTCTAGAAATATGTTGACACAAATGACACAAATGTCAAATATTCACACTACACAACACATTAACCTAGTCCCACAGTAAGATCCCTATAGCTAAGGTCTTGTGTCGTGGGTACTAAGCAACGGTATATAAATACATAGATAAGTATAGAAACATCCATGACTCTGAAACAAACATTGATATTCATCATATCAATGTTTGCACCTACCGGGATTCGAACTCAAGACCTATGGCGTTGCAGGCAGGGTCACTACTAGACCAGTCGGCCGTCAAAGTTACTTTATCTACGGATCCTGTACTTTTAGATATATCTCGTTTTATTTATTTTCAGATTATTCTACCTACATCAGCTGCTGAAACTCGTCACCCTGTCGCTAGTTTTATATTTATCGTATGTGTTAGTTAGGACAGTCAGTAGCAAATCTTTGTCTTAATTAGATTAATAAATCACATCTGCTATACCTACAGGGTGTAGCAATGTAATTTCAGGTCTTGAATTTCTTCAGGTTCTTTAAGTAGCCTGTTTTCATAGAATTTCGTTTAACCGATGCCGTACAGCCTGGCAAAAAAGAGTATGGAAAAAACATTTTTTTCATAGTTACTCAGCAAAATGGAACAGATAACGAAGGGAGTAAACGTATGAAATAGTTACAATATTGTGGCTAGCTTATGATACAAGCGTAACAAATTGCCCTATTCGACAGAGAAGTGGTGTTTCCATTAAGCAAAATATTTAGTACCATCTGTCACCACGTCAAACTCTTTTTTGCCAAGCTGTACCTAAATAGCCTTTACTGCGCCGTGTGCGAGTTTCTATAACTGTGGCCTATTTGGTCCTGCCTGGTCTGACCATTCAACGCTCTCTGCCTGGGCACTGGGTGGCACCGGGGCTATTTATCGAACTGCGTTTAACTTTCTTTTGTTACACCTTGTATACTGGGTGTAAAAAGACAACTTTGTTCTTTTAATACCTCGTATTCTTTGTAACATCACGATCATTTTTTTCTATGGAAGCACCCCTGGGAAACCACGGGTTTCCAAGATATTCAGGTCCAAAGTTACATTAATATTATCATTTTTTACATAAATCCATCTGAAATCGGTTAACAAACTTTTTCTTTAAAAGATACCGTGTGAAAATGTTATGATGTCAGTTTTGTAGGTACATTTGTACTTTGAGCATCAAACGAATACATTGCTTGCAATAAAATGACAGTATTTTTTCAAAAAAATTTTGTCGTTTCCCATGGTTGGTTCCATAGAAGAAAATTATCGTAACCTTACAAAGAATACGAGGTATTAAAAAAACATCGTTGTCTTTTTTCATCCTGTATATGGACTAGGCTCTGGCGCCATAGAGGAATAAGATATAATAGAGTCCTAAAGCCATACGAGGTGTTCTTATGGGCTTTATGCATCTTGAGAATTAGCCGGTACCCCACAGTTTCTGGCCGAACTGTTTCTATAGTAACACCTGCCCAGGCTTACGCTTGACCACTACCTATTGGATTCATTACCAATAGCCGATAGATTCATTAGAGATAAGCGAACACATCACCATATGTATGTGCACTAAGCATACAAACTGAGCTATGGGACGATCCTAAGCCCTGCCCATTTATAAGCGTTGTAGTGACTAGTACTTGCACATTATAGCGTGTGGTTACATTATAGCTACTGCGTTACACACATTGGCTCTGAAGCTCCGACGTCCCCCCCCTATCATGACGTCATAGCCTCACGATTTCCACACGACTCAGTTCATAGTCCCACCTCCTCTTTTATACCTTCTCCATGGCCAACTTCTATTTATTTTTTATTTATTTTTTTATTTATTTATTTGGTATTAGGAAGACCAACAGCTACATTAAGGCAGTAATAACAACAATATAATGACATACAGCTAAATTAAGGTCTCCGCAAGTAGATTTCTAAGTGGTCCATTCCACTCTATTGGCGACTCTTTAGTGTCAATAATCACCCGCGACTATAATCGCCTCCATTACAAAGAATACGAGGTTTTAAAAAAACAACGTTGTCTTTTTACAGTCTGTATATACTATGTTAGGTAGGTTTTTATTTGTGTACCTATGTTTAAGCCTAAAAAGTATTATGTAGGTAAGGTGGGTAAGCTATTATTGTAGTTACTTATTTCACAACCTTATCGGTAATTATTAATTAGTATGTTTTTTATACAATAAATAAAGAACAATAAAATCGTAAGTTGTAATACAATTTTGTAAATATGGTTTGTTATTTATTTGGTGTTCATCTCTCACACAGTCCACCCAACACTTTTTAGGTCTACCTCTTCCTCTATATTCACATTCAGGCACACCCAACGCTGTCTGAAGAATGTGCCAAATCTGGATAACATCATATAAAAGTAAGAAATAAGTATAAAATCATTACAAAACTTCCGCAGAGACACACATTCACAGAAAGCGAAAATCATTACCCTGCTTTGTCGTAGTCGAGCAGAAAAAGGTGGTGCAATGTTGGCAACATTATCACCAAATCAAAAAATAAAAGCAAAAAAAACGCAGCCTCCGAAACGCACTTTCCAATTTGACATTGACAGCTGTCAAACAACTTACTGGTTTCGTCGTGAAACACGTATATTGGCGAAAATTATCACGGTTTTAAATTATTATTTCAGTTAAACCCATATAAAATCATGAACATAAACATACGATAAGAAGTGCTTAACTGATTTAACAACTGTGCTGCATTAGTTCTCTTAATTTAGCGTGTGAAAAATATATTTCAAATTTTGCAACCATGGATGGGACTTGGGTCCTTATTTTGTTGGTTCTGGTGATGCTGGTGGGATCCTATGTCGCTGGAAGTATACCCCTGAACGTCAGCATGTCCGAGGTAAGTGATAAAATCCATCCGGGTCAAATTAAATCTAGTTTTCATTGCATAAATACGTGTTCTACTTTCACGAGAATTCACAGCTGTTTCGGCTTGTTTTGCAATTTTTCTGTCGATTATTATTATTTAGAGCAAATAAAATTGCGTTATACAATATTTAAACCTAATAAATGTTCATTATTCAAACTGTAAGTTGCAAAAGTTTGGTACTTTATAATATAAAGATTATCTGTTGTCCACTGTTGTTATCAATATTACTATCATTACAGAAATAAATAGCCTTTACCTCCAGCAACATATATTAAAAAACTAACTTTAAATACTCCATACTTTGGAGGTTCCCCTTCCCAATCAGAGAGTTAAAAAACATGAACAATCTTAAAATCCTAAATGTTGTGGGACTTTTGTTTATTCAAAGTAGACATTAGGAAGTGTATTTATAATTTATTTCTCTTCATTCTGCCAGTGTTCTTTCTTTCTTTCTAATCTTTACTTGTAAAAACTATGTTTTCATCATCATCATCATCAGCCTATTGCAGTCCACTGCTGGACGTAGGCCTCCCCCAGGCACGCCACAAGACAGCCATAGGGGGTATTTGCCCATAGTCACCACGCTGGGCAGGCGGGTTGGTGACCGCAGTTTGTATTTTGGACTATGTTGTCAATACGGAAGGCGCTGCTGCCCACCTCCCGTAAACCCTTAATCGCCTCGTACAATACCCACGGGCAGACATGGGGTGGTACGAATTCTACTCTGCCGGCAACACGCGGCTAACTATGTTTTATTTAGTATAATATCCTTTATATTCTTAGTGAAAATCTTTTCAAGAATAAACTGCACATATAACTTTAGTGGTGTCATTACAAAACATTGTATAAAATTAGACACTGTTTTAAAATCACATTTTAACAGTAAAATTTATTTAATATCTGTCAAATATAGGCAATGTTAAATTATTTTGTAATGGCATGGTAGATTTCTCATTCCTATAGGAATACTTTAACAGCCAATTTTAATATGAGAGATCAAAAAGAATGTCAGATTTTTTTTTGTATGGAATTGAATATTAAATCTGAGATATGCAAAAAATCTCTCAAGATCAGTTATAGAAATTGGCTGGCTGTAAATGGTTCACCCTCACCAGGAAACTCACATGTCTTTCAGCTTCAGTAAGCTGCATGTTCTCTGTAATTTACTCAGTTATAGATTTTATTGTGTTTTCCTCCAGGATAAACTACAAAAGGTGACAGTTTTCGGTGCTGGTCTGCTCGTAGGCACCGCACTAGCAGTGATCATCCCTGAAGGAGTGAGAGCCCTGTTCAGTGAGCATCCTCATCCTACGGTGATCAGTAAAGACTTCACTGCCGAACCGCCCACTCATGGAGATGATTTGCACTCTGTTATTGGGATTTCTCTAGTTTTAGGTAAGTTTAAATTATTTATTTATAAATATTAAAAGAGAACAGTTATTTATTTACATATATAAGGTCTTTTCAAAATTAGTGATTATATTTTGACACGAAACTAGGTAGGTAAAAAGAAACAACTTTCACTATGGGACCAACTCCGAAATAGTGTTAATAAAAACTTGCTGTTCCATACATTTCAATGCAGTAATTATTCGAGATTGTATGGAACAGCAGGTTTTTTTCACTTTTATGTTTTTTATTAATATTCATAAAGTGATTCAGAACACAGCAATAGTATCACCCAATAACCAAAAACCCTATTTAATTAATTACAGGATTGTCCAATATTGACACGGAAAGCAAACATTGTGTAATAATATATCTACAATGCATTTCTTGCGAGAATTATGCATTTCCTAGGTTTTCACTTTAAGGTGTTGATATATAAATATTATAATTATTGTTGCTAATGTGGGGCTTTACTATATATAATACATCAGCTGTATCTCCTTTCGTGTATGTCGTTAAACGCGACTAAGCAATTTAGGAGCGTTTTCTCCGGCGATAAGCTAGGAACTTGTCACTGCTTGTTAAAACCTAACCCTACTGTGCTGGACGTGGCTATAGGATCTCCTCCGCGATCCTGCGTGGACCATTCTTGGGAACAGCTGTAGTAGTAACTCAGAAATGGTACTTTTACATTACTATTCTTGGTAACTATGTATCTAGTGTTGCCGTTCGATAGACTATCAATAGTTGGGCAAAAACAATAGTATCGATAGTATCGTAGCCCCGTGAATACTTAGTATTCTTAGTATTCTTTATTGTACACATAAATTTTTATCATACTATTGACACACAGCAATACTATCGATATTACAGATGATTTTCGAGGTCAACTATCGATAGTCAAACTATCGATAGTTCGGCAACACTATATGTATCTGTCGTGGCCATATTGTTAAATTGATCATTTCATGAAATGGTCGAGCATTTCATGAAGTGGTCGCATTTCATGAAGTGGCCAATTCAATTTGACCAGATCGTTAAATCGTCTACATTTCACGATTTTGTCATCCACGTTTGGCCAAATCGTATTAACAGGGTGTCCATAAAATCCGAATGTGGTAAGAGCTTACACCATATATAAGTATACCATAAGGTATGATGGTATGATTTTTTTTGCTATTATTTATGTGATATTTTCACAATATAATATTTAAAAACATAAAAGACTTTACAAAAGCGATTCGCATCTGGCACATCGCCGGACGCTGCCTGGGCACGCTCGCTCCGCTCGCTCGGCTCGTGCGTCATTTGTCATAGTCTAACCTAACCTAACCTATCGTAATCTAAGGTTTTTGTTTAACAATATTATTATAAACCACCATTAAGTCTAATATACATTATACAATATAACACACTATCCGTGAACTTCTTCTGCATAGTCACCCTACTCTCTTTAATTTGTTTTATAACCTAAAAAGAAAAATCCGCCATCTTCACACATAAATAAAACGCGCGCAGCGCCTCTACCGGTGATTCATGTAACTATTTTACGATATGATCAATAATCTTGACCACTTCATGAAATGATCGGGCGTTTAGTTGCCCATATCGTGAAACGATTTTTAATCATCGATCTGCCCAAACCATATCATGATGTGGCCAATAGACAGTTGAACTTTTCATGAAATGCGACCATTTCATGAAATGCTCGACCATTTCATGAAATGATCAATTCTACGATATGGCCACGACATATCCATTCATTTCCGTTGAGATATTATAATAGCTATATTTCAATGATTGAGTGTTATTGAAGTTTGGCTCAAAGATTCATAATATGGGCAGTTAGTCTTTCGTCTCATAAGATAAGGTTTATTTCTATTGGCCAATAAAGTTATCGTTAATTTCATAACAGCCGATAACTGATCGGCTATGCAATGCTTATTTGATGAGCTTATTAGCCGAAAAGATAACGGCTGTTGCAATTCGCCGCCAGAGGCGCTTGTATAGCGAGAGTGTTTTTTTAATTAGTTTATCTGATAGGTACCTTAACAAAGTTTGACAGCTATGTTTGTAAACAAACCTCACTATAGTGAGCCCAAACTGTGGCCCCCATTGAGGTCTTAGTGTGGGACTAGTTTTAATAATATTAACATAGACACGGCCGTGATTCTATAATAGGGCAGACCGGATCACGGGGGAGACCCTACCTACAGCTAAGTACATAGCGGGGTCAGCTGTAAAGACCTGGGACAAGTTGAGACAACGCCTCTGAATTCCTTAGTTGGCATTTACGACATGCACGGAAGGATATACATCTGACGTATTCGATCAAATTGGTGAAATTCTAAAGAAAGGTCAAGAGTACCCTAAACCGACGAGCGTGCGTGAAGAATGTCATGAAAGTAGATGAAGCGAAAGAGGTTGTGTCAGGATCGTAGCAAATGGAGATCCGTGATCTCTGCCTACCCCTCCGGGAAAGAGGCGTGATTATTATGTATGTATGTATGTATTCTAGCAGAGCCCAGGCCAGGATGTGCAATCATCAGCCAATTATTATAAGGATGTTTTGCCCTCAGGTTTCGTCTTCATGTTGCTAGTGGATCAGATGTCGTCCAGGTTCAATGACTCCAGCAATCCCGTGGAGAAAAACGTCACAGCTACCGTCGGGTTAGTGGTGCATGCTGCTGGTAAGTACATATCGGTAACTAGCGGCCCACGACCAAAGAATATACAGGGTGTAACAGAAAGGGTATGTTAAGCGAAAAGCTATGTAAATAGCCCACGTTTGAGACCCGAAATCACATGTTTATTTTTCCCGATAGTATGGAGAATTTTTAAATATCTCAGGAATTTTCATACAATCTTAAAAAATAAAAATGTGATTACGTGTCTCAAATTTTGGAAATAGGTTCTCTATAGTGGGCTATTTATATAGCTTTTCGCTTAACATACCCTTTCTGTTCAAATTCAAATTCAAATCCTATATAATAGTTTCTAGGCATCAGGTACCATAGTCATCATCATTATCAGCCATGAGAAGTCCACTGCTGGACGTAGGCCTCCCCCAACAACCTCAATTCCGACCGGTCGGAAGCGGCCTGCATCCAACCGACGCTATCCACCTATACATACATATGTGAATTTATTTCATGTACAGATTTTAATGTTGTAAAATTGTCACTTAGCTCGTGCCTCGGAAAGTACGTAAAACCGTTGGTCCTGCGCCTTTCTTTTAAATAGACAGAGTGATTCAAGAGGAATGTTTACACTATGTATAACTAGGGACTCGCCCCGGCTTCACACGGGTGTTATTTCACGCGGCGAAGTCGTGAACGGCCGCTAGTAAGTCATATTTAGCAAGAGTCTACGATCGTGCCTATACAACGATTATGTACGCTGATAGCGCTTGGGAGCGTATCGATAATATTGACTAACGGTAGGAGATAGCGATTGTTGAAACATTTTTAGATTAAACACGTTGTGGTGCATTTATTTTAGGGGGGGGGGGGGCTGTGCAGCAAATGCGAACAGAAAATGGTCTACTTTTACCTTATGATACCTACTTCAAGTGTAATTCTCAAAATGTGGCCAATATAAATAAACCTTGAATTCATTATTATTTTATTTGTTTTTTTTTTGTTATTTATCCCCAAGGACTATTCAGTCCTGGGCTGATGCGGCGTTTCACTAGAATATATCAGCTGCATTTCTTTCCGTGCATATCGTACGAGTTGACATAGTAGTAGGGGAGCCCACGATGCTAATTTGGGATTTACTCGAGCATTATAGAGGCCTATTGGGTTGTGTAGCTTAGATAGTAAAAAGAAAAAAATGTCATATAATATATAGCATTTCATCGGTGGGGAGAGCGGCTATAAATTTTCAAAAATGTAAAAAAAAACTATTGCATGGACATACTCGAGCGCGTCAGATATAGATAGCATCTATGTCTTACGTATCTTTAAAAATGTATGTATGTTAATCTGATTGTTTCCATGATGGGGGTGGTCGTACGGAAGGGTTGAAAATAAAATAAAATAAAAAATTATCGAGCGCGTCAGATTTTCTCAGGGTATGTTAAGTGAACCTAAAAAAAAGGTCTTATATAATAATCTGACAGTTTAGATGTGACGCAAACTTGTGACCATTATTAGAATGTGTAAAAAAAAATCGCCATTTTGAAATACTCGAGCGCATCAGATTAAGATATATATGGTACATCCTTATGACCTAGACGTACTGTTTCATAATCTGACGATTATGTGGAGGAATTCACCTAATCTGACTAAAAATTTTTGTAAATCATTGAACTTAATTAATTGAAAAGCACACGAAGTAACATGCAAATAAAAAAGTGTATGGGTTTTTAAGTCGAAAACTTTTATTTATAAGAAAATAATTATAAAAAATTACATTTTTTTAGCGTATTATTTTTTAATTATCATCTTCATCGGTAGTCATAATCCTCCCCTGGCTCGATTTCATCCTCAGATTGCGTATCTGTAACAAGAAATCATTAAAATATTCAACAATATTTTTTTTTCTATGAATAACGCGTTTTTAAATATTGGAATAAAAAATATACCTATTTCTGGAGTATCCCCAAGAATATCAGGCGTTATGATTACATCTTCATACGCTTTCGGTAACTGATCACCTGCAAACCAGACCATTTAAAATTTTCCGTCGACAACTTTCCATCCATAGTCCGTTGGTAAAAGATCAATAATTTTTGCATGAATTTTTGTTACTTCGGCTTATTGAAATCATCAGATTATATATTTTTCGTAATCCTTGAATTATTCTCTTCAAAATTAAAAAAAATTTGGCCGCGCTCGACAATGTCGAGACGACGTTTCTTTTTTACAACTTTGTAGCCCTCCCCCTTCCTTAGGTTACTCATAAATTGTCAGATTTGTATAATATACACGTTTTAACATGTAACCAACTCACCCTACCTTAATCTGACGCGCTCGAGGATTGCATATGATCAATTTTTTTTTAACTAATCTGATCCTTTATCCTTGACGGACGGCCATTTATATGAGGCTCATATTTGGTGGAAGTACATAACCAGGTACAAGGTATTCGCTGTATATTAATCTGCCGCGCTTTAGTTAATCTCGAAATCCCCTCTTGGGCTCCCCTACTATAGGTACCTACTAAATGAAATTGTATTAGGCGTTACAATTCGGAAGTTCAAACATTCACTATTGCTAGGTGCTCGGCCCCCTGATTACGTAAAAGCAATAGCAAACCCGCCCCCCTGATTATGTAAAATTAGTGATCAGCAAAATTCGCGCGGTGGTCGCGCCGAAGATGCGCGATCTGTCAAAACAATTCGTATTACCTAAGCCTATCGTTTGCTAGCACACTAGCGCCAAAGCAATAGAATAAACTATTATTACAAATATCAAGGGCTGAGCGTTTGTAACGTTTGGAAGGAGTTTGGCATAAAGAGTTTGCAAAGCGAGTACACCTCAACGACGGGCATGACGACACCCTGCTGACCGAATATAATCTGTGCACTTTCGCGGCATCTCTTCGAATGCGCTGGACGTGTACAAAAATCCTAGCTCTTAATTAGTTTTAAAATAATTTGTTTTCATATTAATAATTCAATAAGAGAAGTATTTTAGTTTCAGTTAATTCGTGTTCTTATTTTTTTAATAATCATATCCAGGTCTAGATTCTAATATCAGCGCGTGGGATAAGTCACGTAGCCTACCGCTAACGGGTTCATTACAAATCTTGTAAGGCTTACGTATTAGTAATGTAGTATTGTGTGTGGTAAACTGTAAGTACATTTTGATTTTATAATGCCTAGATCAAAGAAAACAGACGACAGTTCGCATAAAAACCGCAATAAATCACGCAGAAATCGTAAGCGTTCCCATGATAGTTCACGTACGCGCCACCGTAGTAGTAGTAGTTCTAATAGCCGCCACGATAGCTCTCGTAGACGCCGTGATAGTTCTCATAGTCAGGCACTTGATACAATTCTCGGTAGATTGCATGCGATCGAGGGTAAACTATCTTCAACTTCGACACCAGTTTCGAAAACGTCACGTCCAGCGCGCGAATGCCTTACCCCGGGGCCTCCTGTCGAAACAGGAAGCACCCCTGCGTTAGCCGAACATTTGAGTAACAAAACGGACAAAATTGTAAATGCGTTGTCGTTGTTGTTGGAACCAAAGCCTAAGCACTATTACATTTCAAATTTTGATCCGAGTGTTACCGACTTTGACGTATTGGTGTGCAGAAGTAGATCGAGGTCGCGAATTAAATCGCTGGGACGATAATGAATGCTTATCGCGTATTGGTGGCTGCTTGAAAGGTGATGCGCGTACTTGGCTAAATGATTGGGTCTCTCATGATCGTACCTGGACAAATTTAAGTTAGAATTTCGATCACTATGCCCACGTAACATTGACGTCGCTAATATTTTGTTTGATGTAATGAGTACAAATTCTAAAAATTATTCCACATACGCCGAATATGCACGGAAGTCTTTGCTACGATTAAATATTGTTAAGGGTTTATCGGGTGATTTGAAAACAGCTATTGTCATTAGAGGTATTACAGATCCTCAAGTAAAAGCTGCTGCTTCTAATGCGAATTTGCAGCCTAGTCAGTTAGTTGAATTCTTATCAGTTTACTCTATGCCAAAGTCCGACTTTCGAACTACTCGCAATTTTACTCGTCCGGTAAATGTAGGTCGTTTTGAATCCCGTAAACGTGAGGGCTCTAAGCCAGACATTAAATGCTTTAACTGTGACGGAGTTGGTCATTTAAAAGTGAATTGTCCTAAACGCCAGAAAATTAATGTCAATAAACCAACTACGATATCAGAAGGGTCAAACAAGACACTTATATCGTGTACATACTGTAGCAAAACTGGTCACACCATTGATAAGTGTTTTGTAAAACAACGAGTCGAAACAAAGGGTAGTACTAATAACGTACATTTTTGTCAGACGTCGTCCGAAATACAAATGTCATGACTGCTGTGATTGGAACACTGCCTATAGATGTATTAATTGATAGTGGGTCTGATATATCTCTAATTTCTGATTCAGTGCTAAAACATATAACATGCAATAAAATACCCACATATCGGTTAATGCGCGGAATAGGTAGTCAAGAGATTGAGTCTACGTCTTATATAACAACAGTCATTGAATTTCCTGAAATTTCTGTGGAAGTGGACTTATTCGTATATATCTGCTGAAATATTAGTGCACCTATTTTATTAGGGACTGATGTTCTGAATCGGGATGGAGTAACTTATGTACGAACTGGTAATGTACAACGGCTTATCAGGATGAATGACGTAGCTCAGGTGCATCAATTACACGTCTTAGACTTTAATCATTTAAATACGTCTCTTGTACTTGAGGACAAGAACCGGTTGTTAGCACTAGTTAGTGAATTTTCTGATTCCTTTGTTACTGGGACTGCGACCTCCACTGTAAATACAGGTTGTATGGAAATAAAGCTTAGCAGTAATGTACCTGTGCATTACCGTCCATATAAGTTATCTGCGGATGAGAAATCGCGAGTCAGAAATATAGTGAACGATCTTTTAGCTAAGGGAATAATCCGCGAATCTGAGTCTGACTACGCAAGTCCTATCATACTTGTCAAGAAGAAAGACGGGTCTGATAGGATGTGCGTAGACTATCGAGCATTAAACGCAATTACAATCAAGGATAGATTTCCCTTACCCCTGATAGACGACCACATTGATAAACTGGGTAGCAGTAAATTCTTTACTAGTTTAGATATGGCTACGGGGTTTCATCAGGTGCCCATGAAAGATGACGCATCCATTAGCAAGACGGCGTTTGTTACACCGGAGGGTCACTTCGAATATTTGAAGATGCCCTACGGTTTAACTAACGCTCCTGTAGTTTATCAACGAATTATATCAAAGACCCTCAAGGGCCTTATCGATACGGGAAAGGTTCTTAATTACATTGACGACGTACTTATTTTATCGGATTCGATAGACGAAGGGCTAGACTTGTTACGTCAAGTTCTCGATTGTCTTACTAAGGCCGGTTTTTCAATCAATCTGAAAAAGTGCACTTTTCTAGAGACTGAAGTTGAATATTTAGGCAGACTTATAAGTCAAGGTCAGGTGAGGCCGAGTCCTAGAAAGGTGGACGCCTTAGTAAATTCACCGAAACCTACCAGCGTTAGGCAAGTGAGGCAATTTTTGGGTCTTGCGGGTTACTTTAGGCGGTATATTCCTAATTACGCTGCTAAAACCGCCTGCATAGCAAAACTTACCAAAAAAGGAGAACCATTCCTCTGGGGCGATGATCAAAATAAAGCGCATGACTACATTATTCATTGTCTGACTGAAGAGCCTGTGCTTGCAATATTCAACCCACAATTGTCTACTGAACTTCATACCGACGCTAGTGCAATTGGGTACGGCGCTGTATTGTTGCAAGAACATGAAGGCAAGCGGAAGCGAGTCGTCGGTTATTTCAGTAGATCGACTCAAGGTGCAGAGTCTCGATACCACAGCTATGAGCTGGAGACTTTGGCCATAGTGAAGGCACTGCAGTATTTCCGCCATTATCTTATAGGCATCGACTTTAAGATAGTGACGGATTGCAATTCACTGAAATTAACCGAACGAAAGAAAGATCTGGTTCCTCGAGTAGCTAGGTGGTGGGTCTACATGCAAGACTTTCGCTTCACTATTGAGTACAGAAAAGGTGCCTTGATGCAACATGCTGACTTTCTAAGTCGCAATCCTGTAAACGTTTCACACATTCGTAGACCTAACAACTGGGCACAGATCGCCCAGACAGCTGATTCCGAAACACAAGAGCTGATGGAAAAATTAAGGGACGGGCAGTTAGATTCATCTCGATATGTCATCAAAAACCATCTTTTGTACTACAGGTACAGTTCCACGGGTGAGGAATCACGTCTTCTGTGTTTTATACCCAAGGGTCACAGACTTAGCCTTTTGCGTGTTTTCCACGACGATCATGAGCATATCGGGATGGATAAAACTATTGTCCTAATTCTTCGTCACTTTTGGTTCCCTGGTCTTAGACAATTCGTCAAAAAATACATTTCCCATTGTATCGTTTGTCTTTCGCATAAAAGAATTCCCAGAGGTCCACACCAACCCATAAAATCTTGGACTAAGCCCGATAGCCCCTTTTCTATAGTCCATATGGATGTTCTAGGTCCACTACCAGAATCAAATGGGTTTAAGTATGTATTGGTAATAGTAGACGCCTTTTCGAAATTTTGTCTTTTATATTCATTGCACAGACAAGATACTGATGAATTGAAGCGTGTTTTTACAAACGCTATTTCCTTGTTGGTACTCCAACTTTGGTGGTGGCTGACAGGGGTAGGATGTTTGAAAGTTCTGGCTTTCAAAAGTGGATTTTGGGTTGGGTTGTGCCACACATTTGATTACGCCAGAGATGCATCAAGAAAACGGTCAAGCAGAACGGTATTGCCGTACCGTCCTAAATATGCTACGTGTCGAAGCTAACAAGAGCAGCAGTTGGTCTGATACTTTGTGGAAAATTCAATTGACCCTCAACATAACTAGACAGGCCACAACTCAAACGTCACCCCTGCAACTTTTGATCGGTGTCGAAGCCACTACTCCTATCTTGAGAGCCTTGGTAAGGGATGTAGCTCTTGAAAACTCGCATGCCAATCGTGAAGCAATGATTACTTTGAGGCGCCAGCGAGCCTGTGAACTTCTCGAAGAGAATCAGCGTCAGCAAGATCAACGTATTAATGAAACGCGTAGACAGCCACGTACTTATAATATTGGCGATTTTGTATTCGTTAGTAAATGTTCACAGAGTTCTGGCAAACTGGACTCTGGTATGAGGGGTCCATACAAGGTCATTCAGCAGCTCCCACATCATCGTTATGACCTAGAACTTCTGGCGGGGTCCTATGGAAAACGGACCTAGGCAGCCGCGGAGCATATAGTGCTTTGGCGTGGTGAATGGACCCCAGACGTGTGTGCAGCGTTTTTCGCTGATGGTAAGTTGCGGACGGCTACGTGCGCGTGCCTTTTGGCCGCTACCTATGACGTATGTTGGTGTCCGGAAAGCTGCGTGCGCGTGCCTTTTGGCCGCTACCTATGACGTATGTTGGTGTCCGGAAAGCTGCGTGCGCGTGCCTTTTGGCCGCTACCTATGGCGTATGCTGGTGTCCGGAAAGCTGCGTGCGCGTGCCTTTTGGCCGCTACCTATGGCGTATGCTGGTGTCCGGAAAGCTGCGTGCGCGTGCCTTTTGGCCGCTACCTATGGCGTATGCTGGTGTCCGGAAAGCTGCGTGCGCGTGCCTTTTGGCCGCTACCTATGGCGTATGCTGGTGTCCGGTAAGCTACGTGCGCGTGCCTTTTGGCCGCTACCTATGGCGTATGCTGGTGTCCGGTAAGCTACGTGCGCGTGCCTTTTGGCCGCTACCTATGGCGTATGCTTGTAAGTTATGAGAAGCCACGTGCGCGTGTCTTATGGCCGCTATCTATGGCGTGTGTTGGAAGGAATAAATTATAGACTTCTATCATTTGTTCTTATTTATATTTTTATGAATGCTTGACCTATAACAGTGATCATGTACAAATCATAATTATTTGAGTGCACACTTATAACTATGATTTGAGATATGTTAATTGTTATAGACCTTTAGTTTTTAAAATTTTGGCATTGTTAAAAATTATATCACGTTTCAGATGATGAGAATATTGCTGACAATGGAGAGCCATCTGCCAAAGGCCAAGCGAGAGATGATGTTGATCAGCCATCCAAGGAGCATCCCACCCATCACCAAGCGGTCGAGAACGCCCCGCCGTCAGGAGAGGCCGTATTACAAATATCAAGGGCTGAGCGTTTGTAACGTTTGGAAGGAGTTTGGCATAAAGAGTTTGCAAAGCGAGTACACCTCAACGACGGGCATGACGACACCCTGCTGACCGAATATAATCTGTGCACTTTCGCGGCATCTCTTCGAATGCGCTGGACGTGTACAAAAATCCTAGCTCTTAATTAGTTTTAAAATAATTTGTTTTCATATTAATAATTCAATAAGAGAAGTATTTTAGTTTCAGTTAATTCGTGTTCTTATTTTTTTAATAATCATATCCAGGTCTAGATTCTAATACTATAATATTACAATACAATATAATAATACAATGTAAAATGGCGACTGAGGAAACAGCTGATTTCACTTTATGCAAAATTCGCACAATTTTCGCTAACGCTTTGCTTTTGCAAATTAGGTAATCAGGGGGCCGAAGCCGCGCGATCGCGATAATTGAGAGTGTGCGCGTGCGCGCAACGAGCGCTCGGCGTCCTCCCGCGCCCCGCACCTCGCCCAAGCACGCACACACTCTCAATTATCGCGATCGCGCGGCTTTGGCTTTGCTATTGCTTTTACGTAATCAGGGGGCGGATTGCGGCTGGTTTCTTGTGGCGATTGTAGGTGGTGCAAGTGCTTGTTTTCGCAGATATGAGTTATCAGATCCGAGGGTCAGTGGAGGGTGTAGGGCCCGGTGGTGGGCGCACCCATAGTGTATAGGTACTTACTCTCAGCTAGGGCCTACTTTTACTGTTCCGTGATGCTGCAGTTCTGGCCGCCCCATTATACACATACGAGTTATTTTATTTATTTATTTATTCAGATAATCAACAACTTCTCTAAGTTATATTACAATGCGGCGTGTTAATTAACATACCTTCGACATATAATACATTAGCGGCCGCCCACGGCTTCGCCCGCGTGAGAGTGCATTACTCCCGTGCGAAGCCGGAGCGGGTCCCTAGTTATACATTATAAACCTTTCTCTTGAATCGCTCTATCTATTTATAAAAAAACCACATCAAAATCCGTTCCCTAGTTTGAAAGATCTAAGCATACCGACCGACAGGGGCAAGCGACTTTGTTTTATAATATGTAGTGATATATGTTTGTTTCGTTATATTTAGCGGACGGCATAGCCCTCGGCGCGGCCGCCACCACGTCTCATGCAGACGTGGAACTGATCGTATTCCTGGCCATCATGTTACACAAGGCGCCGGCCGCTTTCGGCCTGGTCACCTTTCTAATGCACGCCGGATTGGATAGGTTGGTGACCTTTTTATGTTTGTTTACAGTGACAGACTATAGTTTAACACATTTAGTGCCGGCGACTACGTATTTGCGTCCTGGCACTAAGCGTTGACCTAATGTCGGCACATTTAGAAAATCGGGCGGCGAATGTGAAAAATATTATACAAGATCCATTTTTGTCAGTACACACCTATACCTGGCAAGTTTCAGCAAAATCCGTTTAGTAGTTTTTGCGTGAAAAGTGTAAACAAATAAATGGATCTAATTCTAAAATAGTTAGCTGTACCCGAGGAGGGTTGGCCTCAGACAGGCAGCCGGTCGTAAAACAAACGCCAAGTCCCGACCCCGTGTATAACGGAATAAGGGCAGGAAGGAGCATATATCTAACAGGGATTTCTTCCAGCAAACCAGTCGCGATACTTAAAATTGCAATGAAATTGTGTTTTTTTTATCTATGTGTGTGTCCATGAAACGTGTAAAGAATATTAATATAAAATATATTTTTAACCCCCGACGCAAAAACGACGGGGTGTTTTAAGTTTGACGTGTCTCTCTACCTGCGTGTGTGTGTGCGTGTGTATGTGTCTGTCTGTAGCATCGTAGCTCCCAAACGGATGATACGATTTTAATGCGGTTTTTTTTGTTTTATATTTTACAGGAACAGAATAAGGAAGCATCTGCTAATATTCTCTTGTGCCGCGCCCCTGCTTGCCTTGCTTACTTATTTCGGCATTGGCAACGAAAGTAAACAGACATTGAGCGACTTTAACGCCACCGGTGAGTGATTGAGTAATTACTTATTCCTCTTATAGAGATTATCTATTTACAATGGCCGCGTGGTGCCGGCAGAGTAGAATTCGTACCACCCCATGTCTGCCCGTGGGTATCGTACGAGGCGATTAAGGGTTTTCGGGAGGTGGGCAGCAGCGCCTCCCGTGTTGACAACATAGTCCAAAATACAAACTGCGGTCACCAACCCGCCTGCCCAGCGTGGTGGCTATGGGCGAATACCCCCCATGGCAGTCTTGTGGCGTGCCCTGGGGGAGGCCTACGTCCAGCAGTGGACTGCAATAGGCTGAACATCCTGTGCTGATGCGAGGCTTTACTAGAATATATAATAACAAAGTACAACATACAGAAAAGACATAAGTACATACATTTTGTATTTTTATCGCGTTTCTAGCTGAGTATCTTCTATGCTGCTCTGGGAGTGAAAAAAAAAACGTATAATACTACAGCTGCTTCTCTTCCCGGGCATACTGTACAAGTCAGTAGAGGGACAAGAGGGTCTTGGTGTTTTGTAGGCGATGGGCTGACCACCTGTCACTACTAACCGAACTTGTACATCTCAACTATACCCTCAAAATTGGTCAGAAGTGGCACCATGTGGTTCTATCGGCCCTTGGTGCTCTGCCTACCCCGTAAGGGATAAGTGATTATATGTATGTACGGGTATTCTAGCTGCGTTGTTATTACAATGACACATACATAAACACAAGGCTGTGCCCGAAACGAGGTACCGTAACTGCAGGATCTCAAAGGGGATCACACAGCCATATTAAGAGGGACAGATGTTAATGACCAAGTGACAAGTTGCAAGCTAACGCCTGAGCGAACGCCCCTGAGTTCCTTAGTCGACTCTTAACGACATGCACGGGAGGAGATGCAGCTTGCTTTTCACTGTCTTCGTTTTCTTGTCTCATTGTTGCTATTGTGTTTGTGTAATCTATAGTGATATTATAAAGATGAAGAGTTTGTTTGTTTGTACGCGCTAATCTCAGGAACTACTGGTCCGATTTAAAAAATTATTTCAGTGTTAGATAGCCCATTTATCGAGGATAGCTATAGGCTAGGTATACAGGGTGTAACAGAAAGGGTATGTTAAGCGAAAAGTTGTATAAATAGCCCACTACAGAGAACCTATTTCCAAATTTTGAAACTCGAAATCACATTTTTATTTTTCAAGATTGTATGAAAATTCCTGAGATTTAATTTAATTTATTCTTTATTGTACACAAAACATAACAATCAATAGAAAGAAATTTACAAAAGGAATGCATACAAAGGCGTGCTTATCTCTGCAAGAGATTTCTTCCAGCATACCAGAAAGCAAAGTGAGACCCAAAAGTTATAGAGGTAATGATGTGTACAGAAATAAACTAAGTAACTATAATAAACAAAAATAAAATATTCATACATAAATAGATACACACAAACAATCAAATAATGAAGGTAATGTTAGACATAAAATAAAATAATACATACATATATACATACATACTGTATTATCATATTATTATTATTATTAGTAGTATTATATTTTCACTCCCAGAGCAACATAGAAGAAGAAATAAAATAAAATAATAACATATAGACATAATAGGAAAAAAAATACATAATACAATAGGACAACAATTTAGCAGATAATTGAGACCGATCAGTCAGCCAGTGCATAAAAGTGATCCATTAACTTATTTTTGAATGTCTCAACCGTCCTGCAGTCTCTTATAGAGTGAGGCAAATCGTTCCATAGTTTGACTGCATGCACCGAAAAGGAATAGCCGTAGGCACCAGAATTATGTCGGGGAGTTGATAATAGCGAAGCAGTCGCAGCTCTAAGAGGCCTATCCCTAGAGAAAAGATATTCAAATCTCTGCCTCAAATATTGAGGTGCGAATCGAAAATTTAATATCTTAAATAAGAGTGTGAGTATATGAGTATTCCGGCGAAAACGAATCGGGAGCCATTTTAACTCTTTGCGAAAATTAGATATTTAAAAATTCTCCATACTATCGGGAAAAATAAACATGTGATTTCGGATCTCAAATTTTGTGGATAGGTTCTCTACAGTGGGCTATTTACATAGCTTTTCGCTTAACATACCCTTTTTGTTACACCCTGTATATGACCCACCCCGGCACGAGTGTAATGCCCTTTCACGCGGACGAAGTCGTGGGCGGTCGCTAGTATTTAAATAAAAATTTATTCTATTCTGTGCCTAACTCTAACGGTTATGCTTTACAGGTATAGCTATGCTATTCTCGGCAGGAACTTTCCTATACGTAGCTACAGTGCACGTACTTCCGGAACTGACGCACACACACTCACACACGCACACGCTACTTCCGGCCCAAGATGGCGGCGGTAAGCGCGGTTTTGGCGGGCTGCAGTTATTCGAAATGATCATTTTGGCTGTCGGCGCGTTATTGCCGGTGTTATTAACCATGGGGCATAAGCATTGAGGTTTAATTTCGATTTTGCGGCTAAATCAATGTTTTTTCTTAGTTTAAATTTCTATGGTCGGTCGTGAACGGAAACCAACCAATGTATAAAAAAAATTACAGATTATTTTAATGTTTACAGGGTTGATAGACAGTTCTCAACCCTGTCAAGTTTCTTTGTCGTTCTTCTTGCGCAGGAGTAATAGAACTGACTGATTATTTTTCTGGCTTTAGTGCTACTTACTTAAGCACTTATAATATTGTAAAAATAAATATTCGGATTGTTGATTAAATATTTATATTAGTTGAATAAATAATGCCGCATGTTTTGGAGAAACATGTCTCTGATCTAGTAATGTATTATAATCTTTTCATTTTTGAAAGTTTTCGTGTCGTAATTCGAATTTTACGCTTTAGTGGGTTGGTTTTCGTTCGCATAATGATATTAAAATAGCCTGGCTGTGCTATGTACCCTGTATATTATGGTAGCGTTCAATTTGAAAATGTAATTCACCAGACGATATATATAAGTTAAAATTATTCTATTTTTGAACGAGTGGAAAAGGAACGAAATGAACGAACAACTTTAGCTGTCATGTAGTGTAAATCAAAATGTTTATTTGCTAACTACAGTATTAATTTATAAGTAATATTTCACGCGGTATTCAATATATATATAATACATACTAAGAGGCGTTCTTCTTTCACTTTCATTCCTTTTTCACCCTGTCATAGACATTTTGTCTATAGAACTCATCATTCATTTTATCATCTATGGAAATAAAGATGAATTTGAATTTTGAATTTAAAAATTTGAATTATGTAATTCAGATAGCCTATCTGCACCCGTATGATGAATTTGGTCAGAGCGAGATGTCAATCCACAGAGCTAAGTAATAACTAGACAAGGCAAGGGTTTTTCTACTTGGTGTGTAAAAAGGGATTGCAAACCACTTCTATCAGCCCTAATTCCTTCAGTCCTGGCTCGAGAACTAGTGTCTATTCTAATTCTTAAGTCTATTTTTTACATGCAAAGTACATCCACTTAGTTTATCTAGTTATTAATAGCTCTGTGAATTTGACGTTTAAAAGTGAGACATCTCGCTCTCACCAAATTCATCATACGGGTGCTGACCATTGGAATAAATTGAACCTTAGTAGCGTAATAAATGAGATTGGGCACGGTCTAAATTGAGCTGTGAATAAATAATTTTCTTCTATAATTTAATATAGTATAATACTTTAGTGGGTTGGTTCCCGTTTGCATAACTATGTCCTCAATCAAGTTATAGTTATATATAAGAGATGGTAAAATTCGTCATCCGAGTAATTGACCCGGTGGCTTAGTGGTTAGAGCACTGACACGCGGAATGCAGGGGTCGTGGGTTCGATTCCCACCCGGGTGAGGATTTTTTCCATTTCTTTATTAATAATTTTATAACAAGTTATATTTTTTAAGCACTTTCACTTTTTCCTTTAAATGATTGTCCTTATTTACTTTTGCGTTTTAAAGGTTTAGCTAATAATAATCCGTTTTTTTTTGTCCAAGTATACTCCAACTTTACTCAAGTATAACTTCACACCTAGGAGTAACGTTACAACCTTTCTACTCCCAAGTTTATTAATATCGGTATAGGTAGGTACCTATATGTTTTTTTAGTTCCTTTATTAATGAATTAATTAGTAAGGAAGTTCTTTAGAAGGTTAATTCTAAGTAAAGAATACATATTTTGTCTCAATTAGTTTGTTAAATATTATTCTACAGGGTATAAGTGACTACTACAAATAAAATTGTCAAAAAATGTTAAAGTTTGTTAGTATAAAGTAGCTGTAACATACGGGCCGACAGACAGACGTGACGGGGTTTAGTTTTTTTGATATTGCTGTACTGGAATTTTAAAAGTATATCTGTCTAATTTATAATTTAAAATAATGGTCAGTAGGTATTACAGTATTAGCTTGATTGACACTTACACCCTGTACAGTATTTACAACATAAGTTCATAATTTACGTTTATATTAAATAAAACTGTTATTATTAAGACCTACTAATCATGTTGATCAAAAATATGTAGACAATTGAGACTGACAATAATAAAAAAAAGAAATAAGTTCAAAAAATCCTCGATAGATGGCGATCATCATATTATAGAAGATGGGCAGAAGTGTGCAATGCAAATTACACACCCTTTTCTGCTGCCCACTTCCCGGAAATCCTTAATCGTCTTTTACGATACCCACGGGCAGACATAGGATGGTGTTATTCTACATTGCCGTCACCACATGGCGCTACAGGTGATTTTTGGTCGTCAACGTTCCCGAAAACTATGGAATCTCCTCATCATCACGATCATTTTTCTCCATGGCAGCATACCTGGGAAGTGTCTGGTTCCCAAGATATTAGGGTCTAAAGTTGAGTAAATTGACTGTGTTTTTCTGCATGAATGCACATAGACGCGCGTAGCAAGATTTTTTCACGAGAAATAATTACTATCTGTCTATGATAAAACTAGCATGAACACTGTACACTATAATTTAGCCCGATCAAGAAATTAAAAAAAAATTACATTGTTACCCAGAATTTTTTTTGGCATAAACTTACTTTATTTCATGTATAGAGTACCTACCCTTCGTTAAGGGTGGCAACGAAAAAACATCCTGTATAATAAAAAAAAATGTAAATTTAAAAATTATAAATATTTAGAAATCTATGTTTTTTAAGCGCCATCTAACGAGAAAATCACATATTATTTCTTAGTTACTGTCAGAGAGCCTCCCATAGTCCTATAGATATAAGTTATTATTTTGCTTAGGGCCTAGGTAACCTGAACAAGAAAAACTTTTATTGTCTTCCATACATTTATTCAAAAAAATATAGGTACACAGAAATAACTGACACAAGCTTACGTCATTTTGGCTTAGACCATGTAAATGTTCGTTGTCGTGACGTAGGTTATCTATTTAGACTTCATATACCTACATACATTCAGGGTGTAAAATGACAATATTTTTTAATACCTCGTATTCTTTGTAAGGTTACGATCATTTTCTTCTATGGAACCAACCCTGGGAAACGACAAAAAAATTATGAAAAAATACTGTCATTTCATTGCAAGCAATGTATTCGTTTGATGCGCAAAGTACAAATGTACCTACAAAACTAACATTATAATATTTTCACATGGTATCTTTGAAAAAAATGTTTTGTTAACCGATTTCAGATGGATTTACGTAAAAAAAATGATAATATCAACGTAATTTTGGACTTCAATATCTTGGAAACCCGTGGTTTCCCAGGGGTACTTCCATAGAAAAAAATTATCGACATGTTACAGAGAATATGAGGTATAAAAAGAACAAAGTTGTCTTTTTACACCCAGTATACAGTGTACAAGTGACAGCCAAGCAAATAATTATATTCAGACTATGATTCTAAAGCAAAAACCGTACTCGTTCAGAATTTTAGTATGTGCCTGGTTGTCATTCACACCCTGTATTTTAATAATATTGTCGATTCCGGCAGTCACACTTAAACCTAAACGTAAATTAGTCCTACCTGTCCTTTTCTCTCTCAGCTTTGTTAAGAAGAACGGAGAGAGATAGACCTGACTAAGATTAGGTTTAGGTTTAAGTGTGACTGCCGGAATCGACCCTCGTATCAAATGTATGAAGTGTATTATTTTAACATTTCACTTAACATAATTATACAGGGTGTAACAAAAGGGGTATGTTAAGCGAAAAGCTGTGTAAATACCCCACTATAGAGAACCTATTTCCAAAATTTCAGACTCAAATTTACATTTTTATTTTTCCAGATAGTATGAAGAATTCCAAAAAAACTCAGGAATGTCCATACAATTTTGAAAAATAAAAATGTGATTTCGAGTCTCAAATTTTGGAAATTGGATCTCTATAGTGGGCTATTTATTTACATAGCTTTTCGCTTAACATACCCTTTCTGTTACACCCTATATACATTGCTGTATAGTGTATACAATCCGAATTATTTGAAAAACACTTTCTTTTTATTATAACTTAGTTTTAATATTTTATATTATAAATACATCATATATCAAATGTTAATGTATAAAGTGTATTAAATAACTGTTTTATTTAATTAGTTGGCTACTTAAAACTATTTATTTTACTTACAAAATATTTATGCGATAATATGAAAAACCATCATACATATATAATATAATCACGCCTTTATCCCTTACGGGGTAGGCAGAGCACCAAGGGCCGATAGAACCACATGGTGCCACTTCTGACCAATTTTGAGGGTATAGTTGAGATGTACAAGTTCGGTTAGTAGTGACAGGTGGTCAGCCCATCGCCTACTTTTGTAGTTCACCGAGACCCTCTTGTCCCTCTACTGACTTGTACAGTATGCCCGGGAAGAGAAGCAGCTGTAGTATTATTTTTCACTCCCAGAGCAGCATAGAAAAATATAAAAAGCCATCAATTTTATGCTTTCTCAAGTTTTAGAGAAAAACAATTTATTCATCAGTAAGAACTATCTCAAGAAGAGAAAGAGTTATGTTTGGAACGTACTAAATGGAGATCTGTAGTCTCTGCCTACACCTATGGGACATAGGCGTGAGGTTATGTTACAACTATCTCATTTTCTTGCCCCTCATCCCATTATATTTTTGGGGTCGGCGCAATATGGTTCCTCTCGAAACTCATGGTGCCAAGGCGAAAATTTTTCCAAAAAATGATTTTCAAAAAAAAAGTTGACCTCAAAAATGTTCAAATAACTGATCAACTCTAATGGAGACACATGTAATCCAATAAATAGCAATATGTCACACAATAACCAATAAGCCCATTTAACTAGTCACAGGATCGCCCGGTACAATTGGCGCGGGGAGCAAAGATTACTGATAATCAAATCAAAAATACATTTCCTGCGAGTAATAACACTGTCGTATAACTCAACACAATGGTACTTGTTCGGCATTTCAGTATTTGCCTGGCTGTCACCCACACCCTGTATGTCTTTTGGTTATGTGTTTTGAAAATGTATGCATATTTATTTAAAATTACACAGGGTGTAAGTGGCAGCAGATATATTTATCTAACCAGTTACGAAAGTTTATTTTTGCCTGAGAAAGCCTATTATTTTCGCGTACGGCGTAAAGTCGGGCACTTGGGGACTTCTGTTCGACGATAAAGCGTAGATCTGAGCGTAGTTCAACTGAAAAAAAAAAACATTAATATGGTTACTACATAGGCAGGGCACATAGCTCGAAGGACCGATGACCGACGGAGCCGAAAGGTTAGAGTAGATCATGAAGCAGCGATCCAGTGGGGAGCGGATACGGGGCGACCGCACCGTGAGTGCTGCTTCATGGAGTAGATATTATACTACGTATCGGTTTATTCCTCTATGGCAGTGGTTCCCAAAGTGGTCCAGGTGGACCCCCAGGGGTCTATAGGAGACTCGATGGGGGTTCACAATTAATTTGTATGTGATGTGGGCCTGTAGGGGGTCCACCAGAACCAGTTAACTTTTGAAAGGGGTCTATGAGGAATAAAAGTTTGGGAACCCCTGCTCTATGGTATCGGCAAACGCAGCATGGGAAGGCCACCCGTTTACAAACTCGTGTTCAGTTCAGGGCACGCGTCCTCCAGTCGCGCACTGACGCCTCGTTCACTATACTATATACACTTCTCTTATCATATAGATCCTTTACTTACCGTCTGTTCGTCTGCTATCGATCGATTTTTCCACAATCGAAGGCCAAAATATGATGCAGCTGCTGCTGATAAAATTACCGCAACTGTGATGCCAGCTATAACTCCAGAGGATAATGGATTGTTAGTTAAAGAAGCAGAAGGAGATGGGGCGATAGAAGAGGCAGAAGTGGGAGTGGTAGACGGTGACGGGATGACAGTAGTAGTAGATGGAGTAAACGAAGATGAAGATTGAGTGGCAGTAGTAGGAGATGGAGAGGAATAGAGAGTAGCAGTGGTAGATGGAGAGGTAGACGATGAGAGTGTGTTAGTAGGAGTGAGAGAATTGCTGGTAGTGATAGTTGTTAATGTGGATCTTGTTGGTATGGCTGAAATAAGAAAGCGTGATTAAAAAACTTGTCCTCATGCGAGGCTTCGTTAGAATACATCAGCTGCATCTCCTTCTGTGTGTGTCGTAAGAGTTGACTAAGGAACTCGGGGGCTTTGCTAGCAATGTCGCTTATCATTTGTCGCCTCTGGCTTGTGCTTGCAATAATGCCAGATCTAAAAGTCATTTCGGGAACACGTAAGGAACTTATTATTTTTTTGAATGATTTTAAGTAAGTGCCTATTAGTACTTGATGTTTTCGTATTTATAAAATCCCTGTAAATATTGTATAACAAGTTTTACATTGAATTATGTTGTTATTGTGTAATTTTTATACTAAAACTAGCTGACCCGGCAAACGTTGTTTTGCCATGTAAAAGGGGTTGATCCTAGAGGGGTGAAAATTCATGGTTGTATGTATTTTGTATGCTGTATCATAAAAAAATAAAAAAATTGTAAAAAAAAAATTGGGGTGGACCACCCTTAACATTTAGGGGGATGAAAAATAGAGGTTGTCCTATTCTCCACCCTAACCGATATGCATGCTAAGATTTACGAAAATCGTTCGAGCCGTTTCGGAGGAGTTTAACTTCTAACACCGTGACACGAGAATTTTATATATTAGATAAAAATTGTATAACAAGTTTTACATTAAATTATGTTGTTATTGTGTAATTTTTATACTAAAATCACAGATTTTTCAACATACTTGCTCGTCCATAAAATAAAAATTTCGTTTTGAAATTGGTTACGACTACCACATGTATATTTAATGTGTTCCTGTAATTTTTTTATATGTGTGGCGAAAAATAAAAATATTTTCGTTATACTTTATTTTCTAAATTTTGCAAGTGTATATGTATATTATATATACCTACATACTCCCATACCTTTGCAAAGTTGCATGTCGTCCTTCAATTCAATCTCCACTATTGCCGGTGGCTTGTCTGTTTGTATTAACCTATGTGGCTCACCTAAAAATATAAATTACGATATTAGAAAGGATTTCACGAATTGGTTTCAACATCATCTATTGCAGTCCACTGCTGGACGTAGGGCCTCCCCCAGTGTACGCCACAAAGCTCGATCTCCCGTTTTTACCATCCAGTCACTACCAACCGCCCTCTTCAAGTTACCGGTCCATTTGGCCGGAGTGCATTCAACGCTACGCTTGCCGAGGCGTGGTCTCTATTCCAGTATGAGTTACGGATGAAACCATATTCCAGTATGAGTTACGGATGAAACCATATTCCAGTATGAGTTACGGATGAAACCATATTGAGCCGATCCCATAAACAATGGGATAAGGGCGGGAAAATTATTATGGTCCTTACTTACGGCGGATATATCCTGACTGCTTCGTACTCATGAAAGTAAAACTGCATTTTTTATTATTTATCTCGTATATTAAATGGAATACTTCGTCCTTTGTTATTTTGTGAATAAATGGGTATGTGTTAAACTTATATAAGTTTTCTTTGGCGATGATATGATCTGAAAATTGATTTGATTCTTCTATGGTCAATTGTCTAGACTAGGTTCACATGGCTTTGTCCTGCACGTTTTTACCGGACTGCGCCCGAAGGAGGGTTATGTTTTTCGATGTGGCGTGTGCATATATCCTTGGCAAGTTCTAGAATCTAAACCGCTTGTCGTATTTTAATTTGAGACGTATCATTTGAAGTTAGTCGCAAGAGTGACACTGGGTCATAATGCAGTCGGGTTTTTTTTCTTGAAGTACCTCAATGAGGTTATTTTGTATCCGTTTCTCAATGCGCAATCAGTCGTAAAACTAAAGCAAAAAAAAACGTGCCGAACAATACCTTGTTACCTACTTACATCTTGGTTAGGGCCCGATGCATGCCTCTCAAAGGACCGGGACTCTGTAGTCCCGCGAATTTCGTAATTAGGTATAATTTTAAAGTACTTATTAACAATAACATTAAAGCTATTCTTACCATTTATCCTTACATTGGTTGTTACAGTTTTCCCTTTTTTGAATGCAATTTTAAAATTCAAAACGGCTCCTTTATTGTTATAGACAACTGAAAATAAGTTACTTACTGTTACCGATAGCATAGAAAAATAGTATTATATTAATTACTAGTGGACGCCCGCGACTCCGTCCGCGTGGACTACAGAAAAAATAAAATGTCGAAATTATCCGGGATAAAAACATTTTCCCGGGATAAAGTAGCCTATATGTTAAGTTAATTATGTTAGTTACTTTATGTAACAATGTCACAATATATTTCTGTATAAACTGCATCTAAATCGGTTCAGCCGTTTCTGAGATTAGCGTGCACAAACGCACAGACAAACCGACACAAACAGACAAAAATTCCAGAAATCATTCTTTTGGGTAGGTACTATTGCGTTGATAAAGGTCTCCTATAATATTTTTTCTCATATAGGTATCTTCCATGTACAGACAGCGATCCGTTACATTTTTATTATATGTATTTATAGATATATTATAGTATCTAATATTTATCTACATTAATAAGAATATATCTTATTTTTTAATATTTTCGGTGCTGATGCGGGGCTTCACTAGAATACATCAGCTGCATCTCCTTCCGTGCATGTCGTAAGAGTCGACAGGAACTCGGGCATTCTCAGGCTATCGCCTGCTAGCTGGTCAGTGATCATGGGTCTCTGTCCCCGAGGTTTCCTTTATGATATCTATGTAGATAGATAGAAAAGAAGATATATGAAGAAAACAAAATAAACTCACTAATTTCCTTTTCCCATTTTATAATATCTTCGGAGTATATCTTTGCACTGAATAACAAAATTATCACCCACCATAGCAATGACTTTAAACTATTTGTGATCCTTTTACACTTCATGTTTTAAATACACACTAATTCAATTAAGCATAAGTATTACTTAAAACCTTTGTTAACTCAAATACCATTTACACTCAACTGTTGGAAATAACTCTTTATGTTGAAGAAAACAAAATACTACCATCTTTCAATGGAGGGATATTTTCACTATGGGTGCGCCCACCACTGGGCCCTACACCCTCCACTGACCCTCGGATCTGATAACTCATAACTGCGACAACAGGCACTTGCACTAACTATAATCGCCACAAGAAACCAGACCCGAGCACCTAGCATGCAATATAATACATTGCACTATTCCGAAATCAAAAACTAGATAAATAATCTACATATGTTTCGCCAACAACCGTGGCATTCTCAGGATTATAGAAATTAGTAAATTTTATATATTTTGCTAATGTTCACTAAACTCTACGAAAACTAAACATATAAAACATATGACAGGTCACGCCCATTATCCTCCATAGAGGTTGGGCAGAAGTGTGCAAATTAGTCGCACGTGAAAAGGGGTGAGCCTACCGCCGCTTTTCGAGCACAAACACATTAAAATTATAATTTGATTTGTTTTCAATGCACATGTCACGTTATATCCTGTATTTATTTAATGTAGTCTCACTAATTTATGGCATAAATTTATTTTACTGTGTAGGTTTATCCTTGTGTATAATAAGGTAAATGTTCTATTTATAAATACAATAAATAGGTACCTAGCTAGGTAACTAACATAATAAATAGGAGTACCTACATAGTACGTATTTATACATATACGGGACCGGCCAGAACTGTAAAATCAAGGAGATCCTAGAGCCACGATTAGCCAGGTGAGTCCTGATGTAAAAGATCAGTGACAAGTAGCTAGCTTATCGCCTGAGAGAACGCCCCTGAGTTCCTTAGTCGACTTTTACGACATGTACGGAAGGAGATGCAGCTGCTGTATTCTAGTGAAGAGAAGGCCCGCATCAGCAAAGGCTTGTACGTGGGCATAGATTAGGCATTTTATTTTATGGCCAGCTGCTTGCTTGTCGCCAACCCATAATAAAAAGTAATATTGAACAGTAAATAAAACTGAATATTTTTTTATTATAACGCCATCTGTTATCGAGTATTTGCTTATAGAGGGGGGGAGGGTTCGCCACCGATTACGGTGACGTCAAATCTATGCTTCATATACTGGGATAGCTAAAAGATGGTTCTGCCAACTATGTAGTTTATCTACTCGATAACAGATGACGCTATAAATATTTTACTAACCATATAGTTGCCGCAATGTTACCGATAGTGGCGCTAGTATTTATTTGATTACGAACACTTTTCTTGGAGTAAAGACTGAGTAAAGTTCAATTTCCATTTTAGTCCCCGCCAGCCTATTTATTTAGAACGAGCGCTATAACCGGCTGTAACATAAGGTTTCTTTAATTTATCGATCTGACTTTACAGCATAATAGGTGCAATAAAAGTAGATTTTTAAAGACTTGATTTGTAACTTTTTACTAGCATTATACAATATTTAAATTATGAATTTACATGAAAACCACAAAAAATATTAAGAAACCAGCGCCGACGGCCAAATTCTACCAACTTATTAGTTCAGTTGACGAAAACTGGAACTAAATTTATTCAAATTCAAAGTAAAGCAAAAACCATTACTAAATCGGCCCACTAGCGACACCATATACTGAACAGGGTAATATGGCGTAATTTGAAGGCAGTGTTATTTTAATTCAGTAATTTACAAAGGGTAGAAGTGAATAGGTTAATTTCTATTTCTGTATCTTTTTTAATGTTATCAAAAGGATTTTCTTTTGCTTGTGCCGTTTGTTAAAATATATTAGTCAAGTTGTGATCTTAGGTTTAAATTGCACTGAATAACCTACATGTTGGCAAAAAGAAGCAAGAAACCTAAGCTGAAAGTAAGTACCTAGATACAAATTAGCTTAGTTAGCTATAACCCTATTTAATGCGGGGCTTCACTAGAATACATCAGCTGCATCTCCTTCCGTACATGTCGTAAGAGTCGACTAAGGAACTCAGGGTCTTTCAAGCGATAAAACTTGTCACTGATGATTAACATTGTCCCCTCTATGCTTAACGCGGGATCTTACGCTTATGATGAAGAAGATACAGGCTGCTTAGTCGACTCTTACGACATGCACGGAAGGAGATGCAGCTGATGTATTCAGCGCCGCATGAGTATATTAATTAACATGATTTAAATATGGATTCCTTGCAGGGTTATGGATGTAGTTAAGCCCGCTGGTCATCCACCGGTTTCGTTCATAGACACGGCCGAAGCCAGACCTCGGAGAAAGTCTATCTTCGGCAGAAGCGGCGTGGTGACCATCAATACGAGCGGTGATGCTGACCTGTCGGCCATCGAGTATGATCGGTGAGGCTCCTTTCTTCTTTCTTCTTCTTAATAAATCTTTTTAACTATGGGCCATGTCTAATGTCGTATTATGTGTATACTCGTATGTAGGTACCTACTAATTATACAGGATGTAACAAAAGGGGTATGTTAAGCGAAAAGCTATGTAAATAGCCCACTATAGAGAATCTATTTCCAAAATTTGAGACCCGAAATCACATGTTTATTTTTCCCGATAGTATGGAGAATTTTTATATATCTCAGGAATTTTCATACAATCTTGAAATTTAAAAATGTGATTTCAAGTCTCAAATTTTGGAAATAGGTTCTCTATAGTGGGCTATTTACATAGCTTTTCGCTTAACATACCCTTTCTGTTACACCCTGTATAATATCTTGACTAAGATAAATTTATAAGACACTTCTCCATAATTAATCCGCTAGGATATGGTTGATCGTTTCATTATTAAAACATTGTGCTGAGGGATTCAGCTTTGTTTACCGTGATTTGGCTAGTGTATAGCTATCGGGATGAAAAAATAATGTTGCCAAAAACGTAATGTAAAAGAGATAGTAAAATTCGTCAACCGAGTTAATTAACCCGATAGCTCAGTTGGTTAGAGCGAACGCACGGTTTGCGAGAGGTCGTTAGTTCAAATCTTACTCGGGTTAAATTTTTTTTTCATTTCTTTATTAATAATTTTTATCCAAAGGTATAAGTCAAACCCAACCTATGAAAATGGCATACTATAAAGACCGGCAGGTACCTATGTACCTACTCTAACTAATGGCATAGTTAGGTACAATTTATGAGTCGGTGCTAATATCAATTTTTTAGCTGAGTGTTAGGTGAATTTGTTTGTAAATATTTTCCAAAGCTAACGTGACCAATTTATTTGTACATTTGGTAAGTTAAAATTTTTTATTTGTTTGTACAACTGTTTTTGACCGACAGGCATGGGATGAGATTTTAAGCGAGTTACACAATGAGATTTTATAGGTGTAAAATTTGACATGATATTGCTGTCAAATGTCACTTTTAATCAGTGTCTATCTTTAGACCAGCTTTTGTAAAAACACCGTGTAAGTCAACTAAGAATATAAGCATAAGCTAACTTGAAGAGGGCGGCTGGTAGTGACTGGATGACAAAAACGGGAGATCGAGCTATGTGGTGTACACTGGGGGAGGCCTACAACCAGCAGTAGACTGTAATAGGCTGATGATTTTTTTATTTTTTTTTTATTTTTTTAACATTTATTTATTTATTTATTTATAACCATATTACAAAGCATTACAGCTTGCGCCAATGCGCCTTGAAATGTAGATATCATGATAACTTTAACAATTATAGGTATAATGTGCATTAAAAGTGCATAACATAACATTGTTTGGTACCGACATTCGTTAATCCCTACCGGAAGAGCTGGATTGCTCCTAAAACCGATATCTGAGGTTCCTTGCAGTTCCCAAACACATTTCTGATGTCAAAACTATTAAAAGCCACTTTTAATATTTTTGACATCGGGAATGTGTTTGAGAACTGCAAGGAACCTCAGATATCGAAATTGAAGGCAATCCGGCCCTTAACTAAAAAGTTCAAAATGGTGGCCACTTTTAATATTTTTGACATCGGAAACGTGTTTGGGAACTGCAAGGAACCTCAGATATCGTTTTTTGGAAGCAATCCGGCTTTTAACTAAAAAGTTCAAAATGGCGGCCGCTTTTAATATTTTTGACATCGGGAATGTGTTTGGGAACTGCAAGAAACCTCAGATATCGATTTTGGAAGCAATTCGGCTCTTAACTAAAAAGTTAAAAATGGCGGCCACTTTTATTATACCTACATATTTTAAAATTCCATTAGTAAATCACAGTTATTGTAAAAAAAAAACTTCTCTTTGTGTTAATTAATAACAATATTATGTATTATAACTTATTTTCATAAACAGATATTTTTATGTTTTTCCCAATTAACAAGGTAATATGCCATAAGCTGGCATCCCTATGCACCGATAAAATGACAAGCAATAATTTTCCATTTTGACTAACTTTACACTTGTTCTTGAGGATTTTCCCGACGTTTCATCATCATCATTATCATCCATCATAAATTCAGAACTCATTTTACTAGACAATGATTAGGCTGTATGGGCTTAGGTGCCCTTGCCTTTCCTTCGGGATAAACTAAATAAAATAAAAAAAAAATAAAATGACAACTTCTGTGACGTCACGCTTGTATTTGTTGTATTTGTACTTGTATTGTACTTTTCAAATCAAAAAAGTTGGACCGTTTTTCTTGCAGCGTTTGTATGGACACACTCGGTCTATAAATTACTTAGTCTAAGCTGATAATCAAATCAAAAATACATTTCCTGCGAGTAATAACACTGTCGTATAACTCAACACAATGGTACTTGTTGAGCATTTCAGTATTTGCCTGGCTGTCACCCACATCCTGTATAGTCGTATAGGTGACATCGTTGTTCACATTCTAACCTTGGCATTAGGTAAGATAAGCCGAAAATCCATAAGCTCAAGTTCAGTGACACGTATAACATCGTTTGTGGAGGGCTCGTATTTTTATCGCCATTTTAAACACTGACCTGAAATTGACACTGGACTGGCTATACACCGATATTCGACACTAAATCTGTGACGAAATTCGATCGCACAATGTCAAACGTAACCATCATGAATTAATCAAATAATTTATTTGACACTAGCGGCCGCCCACGGCTTCGCCCGCGTGAGAGTGCATTACTCCTGTGCGAAGACGGGGCGGGTCCCTAGTTATACAGGATGTAAAAAGACAACGTTGTTTTTTAATACCTTGTATTCTTTGTAAGGTAACGATCATTTTTTTCTATGGAACCAACACTGGGAAATGACAAAAAAATATGAAAAAAATGACAATTTATTGCAAGCAATGTATTTGTTTCATGCGCAAAGTACAAAAGTACCTACAAAACTAACATTTTAACATTATGATGACATGGTATCTATTATAAACCTTCCACGTGAATCACTCTATCTATTTAAAAAAAAAACCACATCAAAATTCGTTGCCTACTTTAAAAGATCTAAGCATACATAGGGACGGACAGACAGCGGCAAGCGACTTTGTTTATAATAATATAGTGATGAAAGCATGTACAACTTATTTGTCGATTGTAATTTTTCGGGGCTTTATGGCCACCAACGTGGAACGAAGTAATAACAGTTATGATCGCCTAAAGGACGAAACCTAGGAGAACTGTTAAAGTCAGTTCTCCTTTATGTCGAAACCAAGTACTCCATTCAGTAAAATTGGCTGTATTGCAAAAATGGGGAAGCCAGTACAGGATCACAAAGGAGATCATATAGCTACGTTTAGAATGTTTTATTGATATTATTGTTTATTTTGTAATTAGGTACTTATAATGCTAAAGTAAATATATAGGAAGAAATCATTTACGTTAAAAAAAGCCTGCCCACGTAAAAATGTTGATCTCACGACCTTGGCGAAGAAATATACATAGATACATAACCCTATTGACGCAGTTGGGTAATAAAAAAACAGTAAAGTTCGCGTTTGTTCATATGTCATCAACTAGTTTAATTTAATAAAATTGATACATTAGTTATTAATTGAGTAATTTTCCTCGCTGGTTTACCGTGAATAAATGGAGGATAATAACATTTAATTTTATAATACGGTTTGTGCAGGGATTTTGTATAACCTAACTTTTTCATGTTTAATCTATTTGTGCCTACGACTGTAAAAATGTAGACCGGTATCATTTTATTATCCTTGATTTTAAATGTTTAAAATCGACTAGTATTTTTGGTATGGTAAATGAGAATAAAAATGACTGAACTCTCTTTATTTATGTATGCATATAAAGGTACATGCAGTACAATATTAGACAATAGGTCACACGACTCTTCTTTATTTTTTTAAATTCTAAACTACTTTAAATACTACGAAGATTATTTCGCCATATATCCTTTTTTCTTATACTGATGTAGGTACCTATCCATGATGCAACTCGTTGTTGTTAGACGAAAATGTCGGATAACCTCTTTCAGGGTCGTCCGTCTATTTTATTACTTTCGTCGACGCTGAAACGTAACAAAGTAGGTACAGCTACACCATGTTTTTTAACCTGATAATGATTACAAAATTCCTAGCATTTTACCTCGGCGCCACTTTCTATGCGATAGGGTTTCCTTTAGTTTGCATACTCCTAGTTTACGGACAAAACAGCGTGTAAAGTAACTACGGTTAGTAGTATTAAATGTCCTAACATGGAATATTACAGTTAGTGTTTCGCGCGCTTTCATCGCGCAGGCGCGTCGCGTTCCAAAACTTTTTATTTTTAAACGTAAAGTTCGGCATAGTTCGCGAACTATTTGTGTTTGTTTGTGCTATCCCATTTGGATTTTTGCTGTGAATTTTTGAGGTTTTTAATAAGTATTGATGTTGGATGGAATAGAGAAAAAATAATGTTTTGTATCAAATAAACATTTCCATCTAAGTTCCGGTGGATAAGAATCTAGTTAGGCATAGATTGTGGCCGCAGCTTATGGCAAACAAATTTATACCAAAAATAATTTCGTATATCGATTCCTCTTACATAGTTTCCTACTATTTAATTGACATTTATTTATTAAGTATTTACAATTTATACCTACAAAAAAATCTGTTTTTATTGCATGTGAATAATAAAAATAATACGTTCTAGTCTATGAATATTTATAAAATCCCTGTAAAAATTGTATAACAAGTTTTACATTGAATTATGTTGTTATTGTGTCATTTTTTATACTAAAATCACTGATTTCTCAACATACTTGCTCGTCCATAAAATAAAAATTTCGTTTTGAAATTGGTTACGACTACCACATGCATATTTAATGTGTTCCTGTAATTTTTTTATATGTGTGGCGAAAAATAAAAATATTTTCGTTATACTTTATTTTCTAAATTTTGCAAGTATATATGTATATTATATATACCTACATACTCCCATACCTTTGCAAAGTTGCATGTCGTCCTTCAATTCAATCTCCACTATTGCCGGTGGCTTGTCTGTTTGTATTAACCTATGTGGCTCACCTAAAAATATAAATTACGATATTAGAAAGGATTTCACGAATTGGTTTCAACATCATCTATTGCAGTACACTGCTGGACGTAGGGCCTCCCCCAGAGCACGCCACAAAGCTCGATCTGCCGTTTTTTACCATCCAGTCACTACCAGCCGCCCTCTTTAAGTTACCCGTCCATTTGGCCGTAGTGCATTCAACGCTACGCTTGCCGAGGCGTGGTCTCTATTCCAGTATGAGTTACGGATGAAACCATATTCCAGTATGAGTTACGGATGAAACCATATTCCAGTATGAGTTACGGATGAAACCATATTCCAGTATTAGTTACGGATGAAACCATATTGAGTCGATCCCATAAAAAATGGGATAAGGGCGGGAAAATTATTATGGTCCTTACTTACGGCGGATATATCCTGACTGCTTCGTACTCATGAAAGTAAAACTGCATTTTTTATTATTTATCTCGTATATTAAATGGAATGCTTCGTCCTTTGTTATTTTGTGAATAAATGGGTATGTGTTAAACTTATATAAGTTTTCTTTGGCGATGATATGATCTGAAAATTAATTTGATTCTTCTATGGTCAATTGTCTAGACTAGGTTCACATGGCTTTGTCCTGCACGTTTATACCGGACTGCGCCTGAAGGAGGGTTATGTTTTTCAATGTGGCGTATGCATATTTCCTTGGCAAGCTCTAGAATCTAAACCGCTTGTCGCATTTTAATTTGAGACGTACCATTAGAAGTTAGTCGCAAGAGTGACACTGGGTCATAATGCAGTCGGGTTTTTTTTCTTGAAGTACCTCAATGAGGTTATTTTGTATCCGTTTCTCAATGCGCAATCAGTCGTAAAACGAAAGCAAAAAAAAAACGTGCAGAACAATACCTTGTGTACCTACTTACATCTTGGTTAGGGCCCGATGTATGCCTTTCAAAGGACCGGGACTCTGTAGTCCCGTGAATTTCGTAATTAGGTATAATTTTAAAGTACTTATTAACAATAACATTAAAGCTATTCTAACCATTTATCCTTACATTGGTTGTTACAGTTTTTCCTTTTTTGAATGCAATTTTAAAATTCAAAACGGCTCCTTTATTGTTATAGACAACTGCAAATAAGTTAGTTTCTGTTACCGATAGCATAGAAAAATAGTATTATATTAATTACTAGTGGACGCCCGCGACTCCGTCCGCGTGGACTACAGAAAAAATAATATGTCGATCTTATCCGGGATAAAAACATTTTCCCGGGATAAAGTAGTCTATATGTTAAGTTAATTATGTTAGTTACTTTATGTCACAATGTCACAATATATTTCTGTATAAACTGCATCGAAATCGGTTCAGCCGTTTCTGAGATTAGCGTGCACAAACGCACAGACAAACCGACACAAACAGACAAAAATTCCAGAAATCATTCTTTTGTGTAGGTACTATTGCGTTGATAAAGGTATCCTATAATATTTTTTCTCATATATCTTCCATGTACAGACAGCGATCCGTTACCTTTTTATTATATGTATTTATAGATATATTATAGTATCTAATATTTATCAACATTAATAAGAATATATCTTATTTTTTAATATTTTCGGTGCTGATGCGGGGCTTCACTAGAATACATCAGCTGCATCTCCTTCCGTGCATGTCGTAAGAGTCGACAGAAACTCGGGCATTCTCAGGATATCGCCTGCTAGCTGGTCAGTGACCATGGGTCTCTGTCCCCGAGGGTTCCTTTATGATATCTATGTAGATAGATAGAAAAGAAGATATATGAAGAAAACAAAATAAACTCACTAATTTCCTTTTCCCATTTTATAATATCTTCGGAGTATATCTTTGCACTGAATAACAAAATTATCACCCACCATAGCAATGACTTTAAATTACTTGTGATCCTTTTACACTTCATGTTTTAAATACACACTAATTCAATTAAGCATAAGTATTACTTAAAACCTTTGTTAACTCAAATACAATTCACACTCAACTGTTGGAAATAACTCTTTATGTTGAAGAAAACAAAATAAACATCTTTCAATGGAGGGATATTTTCACTATGGGTGCGCCCACCACCGGGCCCTACACCCTCCACTGACCCTCGGATCTGATAACTCATAACTGCGACAACAGGCACTTGCACTAACTACAATCGCCACGAGAAACCAGACCCGAGCACCTAGCATGCAATATAATACATTGCACTATTCCGAAATCAAAAACTAGATAAATAATCTACATATGTTTCGCCAACAACCGTGGCATTCTCAGGATTATAGAAATTAGTAAATTTTATATATTTTGCTAATGTTCACTAAACTCTACGAAAACTAAACATATAAAACATACGACAGGTCACGCCCATTATCCTCCATAGAGGTTGGGCAGAAGCGTGCAAATTAGTCGCACGTGAAAGGGGTGAGCCTACCGCCGCTTTTTGGGCACAAACACATTAAAATTATAATTTGATTTGTTTTCAATGCACATGTCACGTTATATCCTGTATTTATTTAACGTAGTCTCACTAATTTATGGCATACATTTATTTTACTGTGTGTAGGTTTATCCTTATGTAAATAAGGTAAATGTTCTATTTATAAATACAATAAATAGGTACCTAGCTAGGTAACTTATCCATAACTAACATAATAAATAGAGTACCTACACAGTACGTACCTACTTATACATAAACGGCCCCCTGATTACGTAAAAGCAATAGCAAAGCCGAAGCAGAGATAGCGAAAATTGTACAATATTCGCCTTGAAATGTCAAAGTTCGTTTGAAATTCATTTTACGTAATACGAATTTGACAAGCAATCAGCGATTTTTGTACAATTTTTGCTATCGCTTTGCTTTTGTTAGATAGGTAATAAGGGTGCGGGACCGGACAGAAATGTAAAAAATGAAGGAGATCCTAGAGCCACGATTAGCCAGGTGAGTCCTGATGTAAAAGATTAGTGACAAGTTGCTAGCTTATCGCCTGAGAGAACGCCCCTGAGTTCCTTAGTCGACTGAAGGAGATGCAGCTGCTGTATTCTACTGAAGAGAAGGCCCGCATCAGCAAAGGCTTGTACGTGGGCATAGATTAGGCATTTTATTTTATGGCCGGCTGCTTGCTTGACGCCAACCCATAATAAAAAGTAATATTGAACGATAAATAAAACTTAATAATTTTTTTATTATAACGCCATCTGTTATCGAATAGTTGCTTTTGGGAGAGGGAGGGTGCCTAAGTTCGCCACCGACTATGGTGACGTCAAATACTGGAATAGCCAGTAGATGGTTCTGCCAACTATGTAGTTTATCTACTCGATAACAGATGACGCAATAAATATTTTACTAACCATATAGTTGCCGCAATGTCACCGATAGTGGCGCTATTTCATTACGAACACTTTTCTTAGAGTAAAGTTCGATTTCCATTTTAGTCCCCGCCAGCTTACTTATTTAGAACGAGTGCTGTAACCAGCTGTAACATAAGGTTTCTTTAATTTATCGATCTGACTTTACAGCATAATAGGTGCAATAAAAGTAGATTTTTAAAGACTTGATTTGCAACTTTTTACTAGCATTATACAATATTTAAATTATGAATTTACATGAAAACCACAAAAAATATTAAGAAACCAGCGCCGACGGCCAAATTCTACCAACTTATTAGTTCAGTTGACGAAAACTGGAACTAAATTTATTCAAATTCAAAGTAAAGCAAAAACCATTACTAAATCGGCCCACTAGCGACACCATATACTGAACAGGGTAATATGGCGTAATTTGAAGGCAGTGTTATTTTAATTCAGTAATTTACAAAGGGTAGAAGTGAATAGGTTAATTTCTATTTCTGTATCTTTTTTAATGTTATCAAAAGGATTTTCTTTTGCTTCTGCCGTTTGTTAAAATATATTAGTGAAGTTGTGATCTTAGGTTTAAATTGCACTGAATAACCTACATGTTGGCAAAAAGAAGCAAGAAACCTAAGCTGAAAGTAAGTACCTAGATACCAATTAGCTTAGTTAGCTATAACCCTATTTAATGCGGGGCTTCACTAGAATACATCAGCTGCATCTCCTTCCGTACATGTCGTAAGAGTCGACTAAGGAACTCAGGGTCTTTCAAGCGATAAGCTACTTGTCACTGATGATTAACATTGTCCCCTCTATGCTTAACGCGGGATCTTACGCTTATGATGAAGAAGATACAGGCTGAGAGAACGCCCTGAGTTCCTTAGTCGACTCTTACGACATGCACGGAAGGAGATGCAGCTGATGTATTCAGCGCCGCATGAGCATATTAATTAACACGATTTAAGTATGGATTCCTTGCAGGGCTATGGATGTAGTTAAGCCCGCTGGTCATCCACCGGTTTCGTTCATAGACACGGCCGAAGCCAGGCCTCGGAGAAAGTCTATCTTCGGCAGAAGCGGCGTGGTGACCATCAATACGAGCGGTGATGCTGACCTGTCGGCCATCGAGTACGATCGGTAAGGCTCCTTTCTTCTTTCTTTCTTCTTCTTTTTAATAAATCTTTTTAACTATGGGCCATGTCTAATGTCGTATTATGTGTGTACTCGTATGTAGGTACCTACTAATTATACAGGATGTAACAAAAGGGGTATGTTAAGCGAAAAGCTATGTAAATAGCTCACTATAGAGAATCTATTTCCAAAATTTGAGACCCGAAATCACATGTTTATTTTTCCCGATAGTATGGAGAATTTTTATATATCTCAGGAATTTTCATACAATCTTGAAATTTAAAAATGTGATTTCAAGTCTCAAATTTTGGAAATAGGTTCTCTATAGTGGGCTATTTACATAGCTTTTCGCTTAACATACCCTTTCTGTTACACCCTGTATAATATCTTGACTAAGATAAATTTATAAGACACTTCTCCATAATTAATCCGCTAGGATATGGTTGATCGTTTCATCATTAAAACATTGTGCTGAGGGATTCAGCTTTGTTTACCGAGATTTGGCTTATGTATAGCTATCGGGATGAAAAAATAATGTTGCCAAAAACGAAATGTAAAAGAGATAGTAAAATTCGTCAACCGAGTTAATTAACCCGATAGCTCAGTTGGTTAGAGCGAACGCACGGTTTGCGAGAGGTCGTTAGTTCAAATCTTACTCGGGTTAAATTTTTTGTTCATTTCTTTATTAATAATTTTTATCCTAAGGTATAAGTCAAACCCAACCTATGAAAATGGCATACTATAAAGACCGGCAGGTACCTATGTACCTACTCTAACTAATGGCATAGTTAGGTACAATTTATGAGTCGGTGCTAATATCAATTTTTTAGCTGAGTGTTAGGTGAATTTGTTTGTAAATATTTTCCAAAGCTAACGTGACCAATTTATTTGTACATTTGGTAAGTTAAAATTTTTATTTGTTTGTACAACTGTTTTTAACCGACGGGCATGGGATGAGATTTTAAGCGTGTTACACAATGAGATTTTATAGGTGTAAAATTTGCCATTATATTGCTGTCAAATGTCACTTTTAATCAGTGTCTATCTTTAGACCAGCTTTTGTAAAAACACCGTGTAAGTCAACTAAGAATATAAGCATAAGCTAACTTGAAGAGGGCGGCTGGTAGTGACTGGATGACAAAAACGGGAGATCGAGCTATGTGGTGTACACTGGGGGAGGCCTACAACCAGCAGTAGACTGTAATAGGCTGATGATTTTTTTATTTTTTTTTTATTTTTTTAACATTTATTTATTTATTTATTTATTTATTTATAACCATATTACAAAGCATTACAGCTTGCGCCAATGCGCCTTGAAATGTAGATATCATGATAACTTTAACAATTATAGGTATAATGTGCATTAAAAGTGCATAACATAACATTGTTTGGTACCGACATTCGTTAATCCCTACCGGAAGAGCTGGATTGCTCCTAAAACCGATATCTGAGGTTCCTTGCAGTTCCCAAACACATTTCTGATGTCAAAACTATTAAAAGCCACTTTTAATATTTTTGACATCGGGAATGTGTTTGAGAACTGCAAGGAACCTCAGATATCGAAATTGAAGGCAATCCGGCCCTTAACTAAAAAGTTCAAAATGGTGGCCACTTTTAATATTTTTGACATCGGAAACGTGTTTGGGAACTGCAAGGAACCTCAGATATCGTTTTTTGGAAGCAATCCGGCTTTTAACTAAAAAGTTCAAAATGGCGGCCGCTTTTAATATTTTTGACATCGGGAATGTGTTTGGGAACTGCAAGAAACCTCAGATATCGATTTTGGAAGCAATTCGGCTCTTAACTAAAAAGTTAAAAATGGCGGCCACTTTTATTATACCTACATATTTTAAAATTCCATTAGTAAATCACAGTTATTGTAAAAAAAACTTCTCTTTGTGTTAATTAATAACAATATTATGTATTATAACTTATTTTCATAAACAGATATTTTTATGTTTTTCCCAATTAACAAGGTAATATGCCATAAGCTGGCATCCCTATGCACCGATAAAATGACAAGCAATAATTTTCCATTTTGACTAACTTTACACTTGTTCTTGAGGATTTTCCCGACGTTTCATCATCATCATTATCATCCATCATAAATTCAGAACTCATTTTACTAGACAATGATTAGGCTGTATGGGCTTAGGTGCCCTTGCCTTTCCTTCGGGATAAACTAAATAAAATAAAAAAAAAATAAAATGACAACTTCTGTGACGTCACGCTTGTATTTGTTGTATTTGTACTTGTATTGTACTTTTCAAATCAAAAAAGTTGGACCGTTTTTCTTGCAGCGTTTGTATGGACACACTCGGTCTATAAATTACTTAGTCTAAGCTGATAATCAAATCAAAAATACATTTCCTGCGAGTAATAACACTGTCGTATAACTCAACACAATGGTACTTGTTGAGCATTTCAGTATTTGCCTGGCTGTCACCCACATCCTGTATAGTCGTATAGGTGACATCGTTGTTCACATTCTAACCTTGGCATTAGGTAAGATAAGCCGAAAATCCATAAGCTCAAGTTCAGTGACACGTATAACATCGTTTGTGGAGGGCTCGTATTTTTATCGCCATTTTAAACACTGACCTGAAATTGACACTGGACTGGCTATACACCGATATTCGACACTAAATCTGTGACGAAATTCGATCGCACAATGTCAAACGTAACCATCATGAATTAATCAAATAATTTATTTGACACTAGCGGCCGCCCACGGCTTCGCCCGCGTGAGAGTGCATTACTCCTGTGCGAAGACGGGGCGGGTCCCTAGTTATACAGGATGTAAAAAGACAACGTTGTTTTTTAATACCTTGTATTCTTTGTAAGGTAACGATCATTTTTTTCTATGGAACCAACACTGGGAAATGACAAAAAAATATGAAAAAAATGACAATTTATTGCAAGCAATGTATTTGTTTCATGCGCAAAGTACAAAAGTACCTACAAAACTAACATTTTAACATTATGATGACATGGTATCTATTATAAACCTTCCACGTGAATCACTCTATCTATTTAAAAAAAAAACCACATCAAAATTCGTTGCCTACTTTAAAAGATCTAAGCATACATAGGGACGGACAGACAGCGGCAAGCGACTTTGTTTATAATAATATAGTGATGAAAGCATGTACAACTTATTTGTCGATTGTAATTTTTCGGGGCTTTATGGCCACCAACGTGGAACGAAGTAATAACAGTTATGATCGCCTAAAGGACGAAACCTAGGAGAACTGTTAAAGTCAGTTCTCCTTTATGTCGAAACCAAGTACTCCATTCAGTAAAATTGGCTGTATTGCAAAAATGGGGAAGCCAGTACAGGATCACAAAGGAGATCATATAGCTACGTTTAGAATGTTTTATTGATATTATTGTTTATTTTGTAATTAGGTACTTATAATGCTAAAGTAAATATATAGGAAGAAATCATTTACGTTAAAAAAAGCCTGCCCACGTAAAAATGTTGATCTCACGACCTTGGCGAAGAAATATACATAGATACATAACCCTATTGACGCAGTTGGGTAATAAAAAAACAGTAAAGTTCGCGTTTGTTCATATGTCATCAACTAGTTTAATTTAATAAAATTGATACATTAGTTATTAATTGAGTAATTTTCCTCGCTGGTTTACCGTGAATAAATGGAGGATAATAACATTTAATTTTATAATACGGTTTGTGCAGGGATTTTGTATAACCTAACTTTTTCATGTTTAATCTATTTGTGCCTACGACTGTAAAAATGTAGACCGGTATCATTTTATTATCCTTGATTTTAAATGTTTAAAATCGACTAGTATTTTTGGTATGGTAAATGAGAATAAAAATGACTGAACTCTCTTTATTTATGTATGCATATAAAGGTACATGCAGTACAATATTAGACAATAGGTCACACGACTCTTCTTTATTTTTTTAAATTCTAAACTACTTTAAATACTACGAAGATTATTTCGCCATATATCCTTTTTTCTTATACTGATGTAGGTACCTATCCATGATGCAACTCGTTGTTGTTAGACGAAAATGTCGGATAACCTCTTTCAGGGTCGTCCGTCTATTTTATTACTTTCGTCGACGCTGAAACGTAACAAAGTAGGTACAGCTACACCATGTTTTTTAACCTGATAATGATTACAAAATTCCTAGCATTTTACCTCGGCGCCACTTTCTATGCGATAGGGTTTCCTTTAGTTTGCATACTCCTAGTTTACGGACAAAACAGCGTGTAAAGTAACTACGGTTAGTAGTATTAAATGTCCTAACATGGAATATTACAGTTAGTGTTTCGCGCGCTTTCATCGCGCAGGCGCGTCGCGTTCCAAAACTTTTTATTTTTAAACGTAAAGTTCGGCATAGTTCGCGAACTATTTGTGTTTGTTTGTGCTATCCCATTTGGATTTTTGCTGTGAATTTTTGAGGTTTTTAATAAGTATTGATGTTGGATGGAATAGAGAAAAAATAATGTTTTGTATCAAATAAACATTTCCATCTAAGTTCCGGTGGATAAGAATCTAGTTAGGCATAGATTGTGGCCGCAGCTTATGGCAAACAAATTTATACCAAAAATAATTTCGTATATCGATTCCTCTTACATAGTTTCCTACTATTTAATTGACATTTATTTATTAAGTATTTACAATTTATACCTACAAAAAATATCTGTTTTTATTGCATGTGAATAATAAAAATAATACGTTCTAGTCTATGAATATTTATAAAATCCCTGTAAAAATTGTATAACAAGTTTTACATTGAATTATGTTGTTATTGTGTCATTTTTTATACTAAAATCACTGATTTCTCAACATACTTGCTCGTCCATAAAATAAAAATTTCGTTTTGAAATTGGTTACGACTACCACATGCATATTTAATGTGTTCCTGTAATTTTTTTATATGTGTGGCGAAAAATAAAAATATTTTCGTTATACTTTATTTTCTAAATTTTGCAAGTATATATGTATATTATATATACCTACATACTCCCATACCTTTGCAAAGTTGCATGTCGTCCTTCAATTCAATCTCCACTATTGCCGGTGGCTTGTCTGTTTGTATTAACCTATGTGGCTCACCTAAAAATATAAATTACGATATTAGAAAGGATTTCACGAATTGGTTTCAACATCATCTATTGCAGTACACTGCTGGACGTAGGGCCTCCCCCAGAGCACGCCACAAAGCTCGATCTGCCGTTTTTACCATCCAGTCACTACCAGCCGCCCTCTTTAAGTTACCCGTCCATTTGGCCGTAGTGCATTCAACGCTACGCTTGCCGAGGCGTGGTCTCTATTCCAGTATGAGTTACGGATGAAACCATATTCCAGTATGAGTTACGGATGAAACCATATTCCAGTATGAGTTACGGATGAAACCATATTCCAGTATGAGTTACGGATGAAACCATATTGAGCCGATCCCATAAACAATGGGATAAGGGCGGGAAAATTATTATGGTCCTTACTTACGGCGGATATATCCTGACTGCTTCGTACTCATGAAAGTAAAACTGCATTTTTTATTATTTATCTCGTATATTAAATGGAATACTTCGTCCTTTGTTATTTTGTGAATAAATGGGTATGTGTTAAACTTATATAAGTTTTTTTTGGCGATGATATGATCTGAAAATTGATTTGATTCTTCTATGGTCAATTGTCTAGACTAGGTTCACATGGCTTTGTCCTGCACGTTTTTACCGGACTGCGCCTGAAGGAGGGTTATGTTTTTCAATGTGGCGTATGCATATATCCTTGGCAAGTTCTAGAATCTAAACCGCTTGTCGTATTTTAATTTGAGACGTATCATTTGAAGTTGGTCGCAAGAGTGACACTGGGTCATAATGCAGTCGGGTTTTTTTCTTGAAGTACCTCAATGAGGTTATTTTGTATCCGTTTCTCAATGCGCAATCAGTCGTAAAACGAAAGCAAAAAAAAACGTGCAGAACAATACCTTGTGTACCTACTTACATCTTGGTTAGGGCCCGATGTATGCCTTTCAAAGAACCGGGACTCTGTAGTCCCGTGAATTTCGTAATTAGGTATAATTTTAAAGTACTTATTAACAATAACATTAAAGCTATTCTAACCATTTATCCTTACATTGGTTGTTACAGTTTTTCCTTTTTTGAATGCAATTTTAAAATTCAAAACGGCTCCTTTATTGTTATAGACAACTGCAAATAAGTTAGTTTCTGTTACCGATAGCATAGAAAAATAGTATTATATTAATTACTAGTGGACGCCCGCGACTCCGTCCGCGTGGACTACAGAAAAAATAATATGTCGAAATTATCCGGGATAAAAACATTTTCCCGGGATAAAGTAGCCTATATGTTAAGTTAATTATGTTAGTTACTTTATGTCACAATGTCACAATATATTTCTGTAAACTGCATCGAAATCGGTTCAGCCGTTTCTGAGATTAGCGTGCACAAACGCACAGACAAACCGACACAAACAGACAAAAATTCCAGAAATCATTCTTTTGTGTAGGTACTATTGCGTTGATAAAGGTATCCTATAATATTTTTTCTCATATATCTTCCATGTACAGACAGCGATCCGTTACCTTTTTATTATATGTATTTATAGATATATTATAGTATCTAATATTTATCAACATTAATAAGAATATATCTTATTTTTTAATATTTTCGGTGCTGATGCGGGGCTTCACTAGAATACATCAGCTGCATCTCCTTCCGTGCATGTCGTAAGAGTCGACAGAAACTCGGGCATTCTCAGGATATCGCCTGCTAGCTGGTCAGTGACCATGGGTCTCTGTCCCCGAGGGTTCCTTTATGATATCTATGTAGATAGATAGAAAAGAAGATATATGAAGAAAACAAAATAAACTCACTAATTTCCTTTTCCCATTTTATAATATCTTCGGAGTATATCTTTGCACTGAATAACAAAATTATCACCCACCATAGCAATGACTTTAAATTACTTGTGATCCTTTTACACTTCATGTTTTAAATACACACTAATTCAATTAAGCATAAGTATTACTTAAAACCTTTGTTAACTCAAATACAATTCACACTCAACTGTTGGAAATAACTCTTTATGTTGAAGAAAACAAAATAAACATCTTTCAATGGAGGGATATTTTCACTATGGGTGCGCCCACCACCGGGCCCTACACCCTCCACTGACCCTCGGATCTGATAACTCATAACTGCGACAACAGGCACTTGCACTAACTACAATCGCCACGAGAAACCAGACCCGAGCACCTAGCATGCAATATAATACATTGCACTATTCCGAAATCAAAAACTAGATAAATAATCTACATATGTTTCGCCAACAACCGTGGCATTCTCAGGATTATAGAAATTAGTAAATTTTATATATTTTGCTAATGTTCACTAAACTCTACGAAAACTAAACATATAAAACATACGACAGGTCACGCCCATTATCCTCCATAGAGGTTGGGCAGAAGTGTGCAAATTAGTCGCACGTGAAAAGGGGTGAGCCTACCGCCGCTTTTCGGGCACAAACACATTAAAATTATAATTTGATTTGTTTTCAATGCACATGTCACGTTATATCCTGTATTTATTTAACGTAGTCTCACTAATTTATGGCATACATTTATTTTACTGTGTAGGTTTATCCTTATGTAAATAAGGTAAATGTTCTATTTATAAATACAATAAATAGGTACCTAGCTAGGTAACTTATCCATAACTAACATAATAAATAGAGTACCTACACAGTACGTACCTACTTATACATAAACGGCCCCCTGATTACGTAAAAGCAATAGCAAAGCCGAAGCAGAGATAGCGAAAATTGTACAATATTCGCCTTGAAATGTCAAAGTTCGTTTGAAATTCATTTTACGTAATACGAATTTGACAAGCAATCAGCGATTTTTGTACAATTTTTGCTATCGCTTTGCTTTTGTTAGATAGGTAATAAGGGTGCGGGACCGGACAGAAATGTAAAAAATGAAGGAGATCCTAGAGCCACGATTAGCCAGGTGAGTCCTGATGTAAAAGATTAGTGACAAGTTGCTAGCTTATCGCCTGAGAGAACGCCCCTGAGTTCCTTAGTCGACTGAAGGAGATGCAGCTGCTGTATTCTACTGAAGAGAAGGCCCGCATCAGCAAAGGCTTGTACGTGGGCATAGATTAGGCATTTTATTTTATGGCCGGCTGCTTGCTTGACGCCAACCCATAATAAAAAGTAATATTGAACGATAAATAAAACTTAATAATTTTTTATTATAACGCCATCTGTTATCGAGTAGTTGCTTTTGGGAGAGGGAGGGTGCCTAAGTTCGCCACCGACTATGGTGACGTCAAATACTGGAATAGCCAGTAGATGGTTCTGCCAACTATGTAGTTTATCTACTCGATAACAGATGACGCAATAAATATTTTACTAACCATATAGTTGGCGCAATGTCACCGATAGTGGCGCTATTTCATTACGAACATTTTTCTTAGAGTAAAGTTCGATTTCCATTTTAGTCCCCGCCAGCTTACTTATTTAGAACGAGTGCTGTAACCAGCTGTAACATAAGGTTTCTTTAATTTATCGATCTGACTTTACAGCATAATAGGTGCAATAAAAGTAGATTTTTAAAGACTTGATTTGCAACTTTTTACTAGCATTATACAATATTTAAATTATGAATTTACATGAAAACCACAAAAAATATTAAGAAACCAGCGCCGACGGCCAAATTCTACCAACTTATTAGTTCAGTTGACGAAAACTGGAACTAAATTTATTCAAATTCAAAGTAAAGCAAAAACCATTACTAAATCGGCCCACTAGCGACACCATATACTGAACAGGGTAATATGGCGTAATTTGAAGGCAGTGTTATTTTAATTCAGTAATTTACAAAGGGTAGAAGTGAATAGGTTAATTTCTATTTCTGTATCTTTTTTAATGTTATCAAAAGGATTTTCTTTTGCTTCTGCCGTTTGTTAAAATATATTAGTGAAGTTGTGATCTTAGGTTTAAATTGCACTGAATAACCTACATGTTGGCAAAAAGAAGCAAGAAACCTAAGCTGAAAGTAAGTACCTAGATACCAATTAGCTTAGTTAGCTATAACCCTATTTAATGCGGGGCTTCACTAGAATACATCAGCTGCATCTCCTTCCGTACATGTCGTAAGAGTCGACTAAGGAACTCAGGGTCTTTCAAGCGATAAGCTACTTGTCACTGATGATTAACATTGTCCCCTCTATGCTTAACGCGGGATCTTACGCTTATGATGAAGAAGATACAGGCTGAGAGAACGCCCTGAGTTCCTTAGTCGACTCTTACGACATGCACGGAAGGAGATGCAGCTGATGTATTCAGCGCCGCATGAGCATATTAATTAACACGATTTAAGTATGGATTCCTTGCAGGGCTATGGATGTAGTTAAGCCCGCTGGTCATCCACCGGTTTCGTTCATAGACACGGCCGAAGCCAGGCCTCGGAGAAAGTCTATCTTCGGCAGAAGCGGCGTGGTGACCATCAATACGAGCGGTGATGCTGACCTGTCGGCCATCGAGTACGATCGGTAAGGCTCCTTTCTTCTTTCTTTCTTCTTCTTTTTAATAAATCTTTTTAACTATGGGCCATGTCTAATGTCGTATTATGTGTGTACTCGTATGTAGGTACCTACTAATTATACAGGATGTAACAAAAGGGGTATGTTAAGCGAAAAGCTATGTAAATAGCTCACTATAGAGAATCTATTTCCAAAATTTGAGACCCGAAATCACATGTTTATTTTTCCCGATAGTATGGAGAATTTTTATATATCTCAGGAATTTTCATACAATCTTGAAATTTAAAAATGTGATTTCAAGTCTCAAATTTTGGAAATAGGTTCTCTATAGTGGGCTATTTACATAGCTTTTCGCTTAACATACCCTTTCTGTTACACCCTGTATAATATCTTGACTAAGATAAATTTATAAGACACTTCTCCATAATTAATCCGCTAGGATATGGTTGATCGTTTCATCATTAAAACATTGTGCTGAGGGATTCAGCTTTGTTTACCGAGATTTGGCTTATGTATAGCTATCGGGATGAAAAAATAATGTTGCCAAAAACGAAATGTAAAAGAGATAGTAAAATTCGTCAACCGAGTTAATTAACCCGATAGCTCAGTTGGTTAGAGCGAACGCACGGTTTGCGAGAGGTCGTTAGTTCAAATCTTACTCGGGTTAAATTTTTTGTTCATTTCTTTATTAATAATTTTTATCCTAAGGTATAAGTCAAACCCAACCTATGAAAATGGCATACTATAAAGACCGGCAGGTACCTATGTACCTACTCTAACTAATGGCATAGTTAGGTACAATTTATGAGTCGGTGCTAATATCAATTTTTTAGCTGAGTGTTAGGTGAATTTGTTTGTAAATATTTTCCAAAGCTAACGTGACCAATTTATTTGTACATTTGGTAATTTAAAATTTTTATTTGTTTGTACAACTGTTTTTAACCGACAGGCATGGGATGAGATTTTAAGCGAGTTACACAATGAGATTTTATAGGTGTAAAATTTTATATTGCTGTCAAATGTCACTTTTAATCAGTGTCCATCTTTAGACCAGCTTTTGTAAAAACACCGTGTAAGTAAACTAAGAATATAAGCATAAGCTAATTTGAAGAGGGCGGCTGGTAGTGACTGGATGGCAAAAACGGGAGATCGAGCCATGTGGTGTACACTGGGGGAGGCCTACAACCAGCAGTGGACTGCTTTTTTATTTTTTAACATAACATTGTTTGGTACCGACATTCGTTAACCCCTACCGGAAGAGCCGGATTGTTCCTTGCAGTTCCCAAACACATTTCCGATGTCAAAAATATTAAAAGTGGCCGCCATTTTGAACTTTTTAGTTAAGGGCCGGATTGCCTTCAATTTCGATATCTGAGGTTCCTTGCAGTTCTCAAACACATTTCTGATGTCAAAACTATTAAAAGCCACTTTTAATATACGACAACTTCTGTGACGCTTCTATTCTACTTTTAAAATCAAAAAAGTTGGATCGTTTTTCTTGCAGCGTTTGTATGGGCAAACTCGGTCTATAAATTACTTAGTCTAAGCTGATAATCAAATCAAAAATACATTTCCTGCGAGTAATAAAATAAGTAATAACACTGTCGTATAATTCAACACAATGGTACTTGTTGAGCATTTCAGTATTTGCCTGGCTGTCAACTAGGCATGGGCTAATCATATCCGGGAAAGGATTGAACATGTAGTATATCACTCGGGCTAAGGATATATATCCTTTTAACATATCCAACTCCGCGTGCATATCTGGGAACGAAGAGATTTAAGTGACGCGAGATATGACTGGGATTGGTTTGGTTAGGTTGTTGTAGGTGTCCTTTTAACAGATCCAACTCTGCGTACATATCCGGGAATGAAGAGATTAAGCGAACCGAGATATGATTGGGATGATCTATCCAAATAATAATTAAAATAATTGATAGGCGTATTTAAAAATCACAGTAGGTACACTAAAACTATTGTCCTAAAAATAATTCCATATCCAAACAGCTTTTATTTACATTAAAAACAAAATACTTAAGATCAAATATAAAAAGGAATGAATAGAAATTTTTAAAATTATAATTACGAAAACAAATATTTATACTAAACGGCATGCCTGTCGCTCGTGAGTATTCGTATATACTCGTGTAATGTCGTTACATTCGCACTCATGCGTCTACTGCGATGGTACCGCGCGTTCCGGCGCGTTCGCATTCCGTCTCGCTCACTTATTCTTATCTTCGGCATTATTCGGTAGGTCGGAGTGGGTCGGATATAGGATATGGTAACTTTCTTTAAAGTGAAGGAGTTGATTCATATCCACCTCTGAATATATATCCGAGGATATAGTTGTGTCCGGAGTTACCCATGTCTACTGTCAACCACATCCTGTATAGTCGTATAGGTGACATCGTTGTTCACATTCTAACCTTGACATTAAGTAAGATAAGCCGAAAATCCATAAGCTCAAGTTCAGTGACACGTATAACATCGTTTGTGGAGGGCTCGTATTTTTATCGCCATTTTAAACACTGACCTGAAATTGATACTGGACTGGGTATACACCGATATTCGGCACTAAATCTGTGACGAAATTCGATCGCTCAATGTCAAACGTAACCATCATGAATTAATCAAATAATTTATTTGACACTAGCGGCCGCCCACGGCTTCGCCCGCGTGAGAGTGCATTACTCCTGTGCGAAGACGGGGCGGGTCCCTAGTTATACAGGATGTAAAAAGACAACGTTGTTTTTTAAAACCTCGTATTCTTTGTAAGGTAACGATCATTTTTTTCTATGGAACCAACACTGGGAAATGACAAAAAAAAAAGAAAAAAAAATGACAATTTATTGCAAGCAATGTATTTGTTTCATGCGCAAAGTACAAAAGTACCTACAAAACTAGCATTTTAACATTATGACATGGTATCTTTGAAAAAAAATGTTTAATAACCGATTCCTTTGGACTTGTAACTCTGGATCTCAATATCTTGGAAACCCGTGGTTTTCCAGGGGTGCTTCCATAGAAAAAATGATCATGGTGTTACAAAGAATACGAGGTATTAAAAGAACAAAGTTGTCTTTTTACAACCAGTATATTATAAACCTTCCTCGTGAATCACTCTATTAGTTGCCTACTTTGAAAGATCTAAGCGTACATAGGGACGGACAGACAGCGGCAAGCGACTTTGTTTATAATAATATAGTGATGAAAGCATGTACAACTTATTTGTCGATTGTAATTTTTCGGGGCTTTATGGCCACCAACGTGGAACGAAGTAATAACAGTTATGATCGCCTAAAGGACGAAACCTAGGAGAACTGTTAAAGTCAGTTCTCCTTTATGTCGAAACCAAGTACTCCATTCAGTAAAATTGGCTGTATTGCAAAAATGGGGAAGCCAGTACAGGATCACAAAGGAGATCATATAGCTACGTTTAGAATGTTTTATTGATATTATTGTTTATTTTGTAATTAGGTACTTATAATGTTAAAGTAAATATATGGGAAGAAATCATTTACGTTAAAAAAAGCCTGCCAACGTAAAAATTTTGATCTCTAGATCGTGCCAAAGAAATATACATAGATACATAACCCTTTTGACGCAGTTGGGTAATAAAAAAACAGTAAAGTTCGCGTTTGTTCATATGCCATCAACTAGTTTAATTTAATAAAATTGATACATTAGTTATTAATTGAGTAATTTTCCTCGCTGGTTTACCGTGAATAAATGGAGGATAATAACATTTCATTTTATAATACGGTTTGTGCAGGGATTTTGTATAACCTAACTTTTTCATGTTTAATCTATTTATGCCTACGACTGTAAAAATGTAGACCGGTATCATTTTATTATCCTTGATTTTAAATGTTTAAAATCGACTAGTATTTTTGGTATGGTAAATGAGAATAAAAATGACTGAACTCTCTTTATTTATGTATGCATATAAAGGTACATGCAGTACAATGTTAAACAATTAAACAAATACGCTCAATACAATTTCAGATACTTACATGTATCTTACCATTAATAGGTCACACGACTCTTCTTTATTTTTTCAAATTCTAAACTACTTCAAATACTGCGATGATTATTTCGCCATATATCGTTTTTTCTAATACTGATGTACCTATCCATGATGCAACTCGTTGTTGTTAGACGAAAATGTCGGATAACCTCTTTCAGGGTCGTCCGTCTATTTTATTACTTTCGTCCACGCTGAAACGTAACAAAGTAGGTACAGCTACACCATGTTTTTTAACCTGATAATGATTACAAAATTCCTAGCATTTTACCTCGGCGCCACTTTCTATGCGATAGGGTTTCCTTTAGTTTGCATACTCCTAGTTTACGGACAAAACAGCGTGTAAAGTAACTACTGTTAGTAGTATTAAATGTCCTAACATGGAATATTACAGTTAGTGTTTCGCGCGCTTTCATCGCGCAGGCGCGTCGCGTTCCAAAACTTTTTATTTTTAAACGTAAAGTTCGGCATAGTTCGCGAACTATTTGTGTTTGTTTGTGCTATCCCATTTGGATTTTTGCTGTGAATTTTTGAGGTTTTTATTAAGTATTGATGTTGGATGGAATAGAGAAAAAATAATGTTTTGTATGAAATAAACATTTCCATCTAAGTTCCGGTGGATAAGAATCTAGTTAGGCATAGATTGTGGCCGCAGCTTATGGCAAACAAATTTATACCAAAAATAATCTCTTATATCGATTCCTCATACATAGTTCCCTACTATTTAATTGACATTTATTTATTAAGTTTTTACAATTTATACCTACAAAAAATATCTGTTTTTATTGCATGTGAATAATAAAAATAATACGTTCTAGTCTATGTATAGGTATATTTAATAAAAAGTTAAATATAAACTTCATATTTTAATAAAATAAAATAAAAAATCGGGGTTCATAATTTGTTTTTATAAATAAGTATTGGCTCTTATAAAAATACAGCTTTTGCCTCTTAACCTTACCATCCAGTCGTAGGTTCTTTAGATAAACCTATACGTAATAGGTTTTGGTACATATTAGAAAAGATAAAATAAAATATATTAACTAATGGTCGTATGATGACGTATTTGGGGATAGGACGATTTTAAGCCGAAGCCGAAAACCATCCATCGTTTATTCGGATATCAACTATACATAAGTACCTATCTCGTTTTATTAAGAAGAACAAAGAATCCGAAAGAACGAAATTAGGTTTTTTATTAGGCACATTTTTGTGTTTTACTACGTATCATCAATAGTTCCTGAAGAGTTTGTTTTTATTTATTTAGTTTTAGAGTTTGTATTTTATTTCTGTTTTTTATTAGACACGTCAATTGAAGGCATTTAACTGTCAGTGTCCCTTAGCAGTTTTCCTGACCTGAACCGAATAAAAATTTGACATTTTTAGTGTAAACTGTCGTTAAAATAACGTTGCCAAAATGTAATCTAAAAACGGATATTTCGGTCGGGCACATCACTAAAATCAAACAATTAGTTTTATTATTATTATTATTGCATATTATATCATGATCTTTACGAGTAATATACAGTTAATCGTATCTATTTACATGTTTTATTATGAAAACAATAAAAACAGACACAATAGCGTAAAAAGGAAACAATTCATTGCGTGTTCACTGCAAAGGACGTATTTATTGTTATTATTTAATCTAGATTAGATGGATAGATGGGCTCTGACGCTAAAAGCTTATAATATGGTCGATTCCGGCAGTCACACATAAACCTAAACGTAAAATTAGTCCTATCAATCCTTTTCTCTCAGCCATTTATGTTGAGAACGGACAGAGATAGACCTGACTAAGATTAGGTTTAGGTTTAAGTGTGACTGCCGGAATCGACCCTAATACCTATTTGAATGACTCGGTAATATGTACCATTGGTTACCGGTAGCTAGATTTGTTGTATTTGTGCCCGAAAAGCGGCGGTAGGCTCACCCCTTACCACGTTGGACTTAATAGGCTAACTGGTGAAAAGTGGATGTGGAATTTGCACACTTCTGCCCAACCTCTTTAGGGGATAATGGGCGTGACTATAGATAGTTGATACCTATGTATTTAAACTAGAAATCTAATGAGTACTTGCATACCGGTTTTGGTAAGCGGTTTGAAAAAAATATTTTTCAGGGGTAGGTACTTATCCATACATTTTATATATAAGGTCTCACAAAGAAGTTAAATAATTAGAGTAGGTCGTACTCTTTTTTTATACCCCTTCCACGCAATAGGCGACATCCACGCAAGCAGAGCCGCGGGTAACACCTAGTTTCCTTTATAATCCTGTAAAAGTGGGTTCCTATAATCTAAGGTTTATCCCGAAGGAAAGGCAAGGAGAACTAAGCCCATACAGCCATTGTCTTTAGTAAATGATTTATGATGGATGATAATGATGTTGATGAATGGAAACGTCGGGAAAATCCTTAAGAACAAAATTTAAAATAATTGCAGAAACAATTTACATGGGCCCATGAAGAGATCGTATTCCGGCTATTGTATTTTTGATTTTCACAAGAAAATTACACCTGCACCCTTCCAGCTTTTCCCGCCGAATCAGTGGGTTCCTGTCTTTTTTTTTTTCAATTAGCTAGGCAAACATTTGACCGCCATCGAGCCAGATGTTAAGCAAGATGCGGCCTAGAGTGGTACATGTTTGCCTAGAAAGTGCCTATTCACTCTAGCTTTGAAGAGACCAATGTTGTAGTGCTCGAGATGTCCTGTAATATTCTTGCCATTGTATATATTTTTTAATTTTATACAGTACGTTTGTGTGTAATAAATTATTACACTGTTAGATTTTAATAGCTGTCGTATCTTGTTTTATTTCGCGTTTCCGTGTAAATCTCTTGAAGACATTTAGTTATTTTATTGTAAGTAACAATTATAACTTAAACCTATTATGTTAACAATATATATAACCTAACCTTTAACCTATTACGTTAACATAACATAGGTACATTTAGGTACCTACATTATCTATACAGGTGATTTTTGGTTTCCGAAAACTACGGAATCTCATCATCACGATTATTTTTCTCCATGGAAGCATACCTGGGAAGTGTCTGGTTCCCAAGATATTAGGGCCCAAAGTTGAGTAAATAGACTGCGTTTTTCTGCATAAATGCACATTGACGCGCGTAGCAAGATTTTTTCATGAGAAATAATTAAAATCTGTCTATGAAAAAACTAGCGTCAACACTGGACACTATAAATTTCGCCCGATCAAGTAAAAAAATTCCCAGCATTTTTTTTGCATAAACTTACTTTATTTGATGTATAGAGTACGCACCCTTCGTTAAGGTTGGCAATGAAAAAACATCCTGTATACATTATCTACACAGAGTGTAACAGAAAGAGTATGTTAAGCGAAAAGCTACGTAAATAGCCCACTATAGAGATCCTCTTTCCAAAATTTGAGACTCGAAATCACATTTTTATTTTTCAAGATTCTATTCCTGAGTTGTTTCGGAATTCTTCATACTACTCGTATCTGGCAAAATAAAAATGTGAATTTGAGTCTGAAATTTTGGAAATAGGTTCTCTATAGTGGGCTATTTACATAGCTTTTCGCTTAACATACAATTTCTGTTACACCCTGTATACACAGCTGTGTTCCGGAAATGGGGCCAGAACTGTAAGATGGTAAAGAAGAGCCCACAGCCATGCTTAGCAGGGACGAATGTAAATGTTCTGCTACTCGTAGCTGATGGCCTGAGAGAACAACCCTGAGTTCCTTAGTCGAGTCGCTTACGACATGCGCGGAAAGAGATGCAGCTGATGTAGGTACCTATTCTAGTGAAGGCCCGCATCAGGTAATCAGGTACCATGTTGAAATATAGATAATGAAATGTAAGCGGGATACTTAACTAAAAGAACTTTCCAGAAGTGCATTTATTACTTACTCGATATTTTGACCCATTGTACTGTTCATATTACCTTCTTCTTCTTCAGCCTATCGCAGTCCACTGCTGGACGTAGGCCTCCCCCAGGGCATGCCACAGGAGGGTTTTGCCTATTCATTCAGCTAATTCATATTACCTACGAGTAAGTTGTATTTTTCACTTGAATATGTGTGCAGAAGTCAATTTTTTTTTCTGGCTTACACTATGTAGGAAATTATTTAAGGGGAGGCTCTTCAGTGCCGTATAACTAAACTGTACCTAAGTACATATTTTGTTTTTTTTTTTATTGGGTTTAGTTTTTTTTTAAGTTATTTGGGTATTATACAAACATGTTATAATTAAAATAGTTGTTATACTAAAAGTAGTAGGTACGTATAGTCCAAAAAATACTTCATTTTTTTATCTTAGCTTGCTTTTATTTTATTTATTGCGATTTATAGGTACAGTTATAGTTAAGTAAAAATATTTCTTTTATATTAAATGAGAGTTGTGATATTTTTAAAGAAAGCGCCTGTAATACTAATCTACCTTCCTTATTTATTTATTTAATCATTACATATTTCACAAATAATAGAATACGATGTCTCATAAACTTTATGCAAGTTTTTCTGTAACTACACCGTTTTCAAATATTCTTTAAAATATGTAGTATTAAAAGGCAGGTCTCTAGAAATGATATAATCAAAATGGCGGACAGACATGTAACTGGTTTGCGCTGGTTAATACCAGTTCAGTCAAGGTCATTCAACCTTTAACTTTTTTATTACCGTTTGGCAAACGGCTGAGAAGCATTTTCTAGATTCCGGGTTTGCGGCTTAGTGCGTTTTGTGAGCTAGGTTTTATTTTAATTCAAATTTTGGCAGTTAGGTCCTTTTTGTTATTATCTACCGGTAAATATTCTAGATATGTATATAGGTACCTATAATAATATCCAGTTATTACATAAGCAGTAGGTTAACTTCGTATTGTAACTTAGTAATTTTATTATTGAAAACACAATAAGGTGCCTTAGGTCGTAAACGTAGTGGCCGCCCACGTCTTAGTAGGTAACTAAGGGATTTTAAAAAATATAAGTCTATAATTTAATTGCGACAAGTTTGAATAAAAAAAATCACAGATGGTACCCAAACTTGGCCTTTCTACCTAAATTATATATTTTTTTCAAAATTGACGCATTTTTTGGCTCAATGGACTTGCGGATATTAGTGACCTATTCCATTGTACTTTGAATGAATTTATAAAAATAACGATGTACATCATATTATGTTACACTTAAGTATAAAGTTGCTACTCTGTCGTGGTAGGTTAAACCTGTAAAGATAGAAGTAAGGTATGAAATTAATAAATAAATGACTAGATACTAACTTAGAGACCGTAACAAATCGCACCTTGGAGTGGCGACTGTTGCTAAACAAAAATTTTCGCGAAACATTTTTTTTTGTTTAAATTCACCTCCTTTTTATGTTTGGTTGCGGTTTCATTTTAGCGTGCGAACATAGAAAGTAACATAAAAAAATGACAATCGACAAATTAAACAAACAAAAAAAAAGTGTGTATGTTTTCATGTCGAATAAATAACTGGATTTTAAATTTTGTTACTTCCGCGTTGTTAGCTCCTTGTTGTATTTTCTCCATGGTTACTACCATCTGTTTGTGTTTAAAAAATTAATTTCATCATTGCCGAGCTCATTGTCTGTTTGTTTATTTACGTCAGTGTGAGCGCTACATCCTGCAATGTATCTACATACAGGATGTTTTTTCGTTGCCATCCTTAACGAAGGGTACGTACTCTATAGATCAAATAAAATAAGTTTATGTAAAAAAAATGCTGGGAAACGATGTAATTTTTTTTTTATAAAAAATTATTACATGATCGGCCGAAATTTATAGTGTCCAGTGTTTATGCTCGTTTTTTCATAGACAGATATTAATTATTTTTTGTGAAAAAATGTTGCTACGCGCGTCTATGTGCATTTATGCAGAAAAACGCAGTCTATTTACTCAAATTTGGACCCTAATATCTTGGAAACCAGACACTTCCCAGCTATGCTTCCATGGATAAAAATTATCGTGATGATGAGGAGATTCTGTAGTTTTCGGGAATGTTATATATATAATGTCGCGGGCATATTGAATCACACGTGGTGCCTTTTTACTCGACCACGCCAGAAGGATGGTTTGTCGAGTGTAGGTATGTTTGTATTACATACTGTATGATCACACCCATTATATTCCCCAAAGAGGTTGGGCAGAAGTGTGCAAATTGCATACCTATCCCACTTTTCACTAGTTAGCATTATGTTACACATGGTAAGAGGTAAGCCTAGCGCCGATTTTCGGGCACAAATACAACAATCAAGCGACCGGTAACTAATCTAGTGATCCAGTGAGTAATCTTTTTCTAAACTACCTATACAGGGAGTAACAAAAAGGGTATCTTAAGCGAAAAGCTATGTAAATAGCCCACTAAAAGGAACCTACCCACAAAATTTCAGACTCGAAATCACATGTTCGTTTTTCCAAATAATTTGGAGAATTCCTAAACAACTCAGGAATGTTCATACGATCTTGAAAAATAAACATGTGATTTCGAGTCTCAAATATTGGAAATAGGGTCTTCATAGTGGGCTATTTACATAGCTTTTCGCTAAACATACCCTTTTTGTTACACCCTGTATACACTTGTATTATCAAATCTCATATTACTAGTGGAGATGATCCCAACTACAATAATAGAATCATACAGTCTGTAAACGTTAAGTTAGTATCGACATAAGGGAGAACTGCCTTTAGCAGTTCTCCTAGATTCCGTCTTAAGGCGATCATAACCGTTATTAGTTCCGCATTGGGGGTCATAAAGCCCCGAAACGCCAACATAAGGTAGGGACAAACTGAGCCCACGTACGCAAAGTATGCTACGCATTATGACGTCTAGACTACTTTACTTTACTAATTTATATGCTTGGAAGCACACTTATCATACGCAACGTTGCGTACGACAAGTGTGTTATATTTTCATATAAAATTCGTAGTTTAGATGTCATAATGCGTAATATACGTAACGGACGTAGGCTCAGTTTGTCCCTACCTTAATGCTTGTACTCGTAACCGTAACAATAAAAAGTAACAAAGATATAAATAAATAATCGACAAATCAGTTGTGTACCCTATGCTTTCATCTCGAATTAATGATTTGACTTGATTTGATTTAAACAAAAACCTCAAAAATCCACACCTCACACAACAGCACGTTAACACAACATGGCCGCCGCAAATAAAACGTCAAACTCCAAGAATGCTTTGGGTAGTGTATACTCTATGGTTTCATGCAGTGACCTGACTCCGGGAAGCCTTGAGGTGTGGGTAGATCTACCTGATGAGATCAAGTTCGACCCTTCGTTGGCGCCTTTCAAACAATTGTATGAACAGCACCATGGTAAGTTCATTTATTTATTCTTTATTCATTACAAAAACTTAAAATTATCCCACAAAACTGCTTGCGCCGTTTGACTGTGGTATCCATGGGTACAAAAATAGTAGATATATGATCTAGAGTGCATTTTACCGTATAGCTCCTATGGATGATGGCACTTGTTATTGTGATTATGTACTTCAAATTACCCGAAGAACAATCAACGTTAAGCCCAATAAAATTAATTTTATAAATGCGACAGTAAGTTTGTTTGTTATCTCTTCACGCTTTATTTACTCAACCATTTTTGATGAAATTGTAGATACGTTCAAGACATACATAGGCTATGCAGGGTGTGTGTGACAGCCAGGCAAATATCTACTGAAATACTGAATAAGTACCTATCAGTGTTCTGAGCTATACGACAGTATTATTACTCGCGGGAAATGCATTTTTTATTTGATTAGCCGCAATTTATGCCATTATCTAAGGCCTATTTAAACGAACTACATAATTTTTTTTTCCGAAAAATGAAAAAAAAAAAACGGTAAATTCTGAATTTTTCCTGCGAAAATTTCCAGTGGTTTTCGCCTCAAAATCATGGTCTGAAGTCACTTTATCAATATTTGCCTGGCTGTAACAAACACCCTGTATAGGTATATTCCGTTGTCTATGTGGAAGAAATGGGGTAGCCAGAACTGTAAGTTTTAGGAGATTCCTCAAACCACGTTTAGCAAAGCGGGGACAGATGTTTATAATTAGTGACAAGTTGCTAGCTCATCGCCTGAGAGAACGCCCCTGAGTTCCTTAGTCGACTCTTACGACATGCACGGAAGGAGATGCAGCTGATGTATTCTGGTGAAGCCCCGCATCAGGTGATGAATATACTTCAGCTCTTTCACAGGGAAGCTTGAAACAACTGAGGAGGAACAGAAAGATGGCTTCTCGAAAACTGTCACGGAACTGTGCGCTCTCGGGGAGAATACGGACGATCTACGGAACGGCCAAGCAGGGCAAAGGTAAATCCTGAACCTATACATATATCGTATATCGTCAGCCTATTGCAGTTCACTGCTGGACGTAGGCCTCCCCCAGAGCACGCCACAAGGCTCGATCTCCCGTTTTCGCCTTCTTATCACTCCGCACACCAGCCACTCTCTTTAAGTCATCGGTTCATCTGGCCGGAGGGCGCCCAACGCTACGCTTGCCGAGGCGCGGTCTCCATGGGGTAGGCCTACGTCCAACAGTGGACTGCAATAGGCTTGTGTTGTATGTCTACAGGATAGAACAACAGAGTTATGTTAACACGATGAGTGCGAAACGAGGCTTGAAACACCTCGTCCGTGTCCTTATAGCGGTAAGAAAAAACTTAAACTTCTTTGTCGTGCGAGAGGCGTAACTTCCGTCTGGTTCAGTCTAGAAAAGAGATAACTATATATCTGAGATGTGCTATTGATACCGAGTTTTTTCGTATACCTACCTTAACACCGGATTTTTTAGGCCTCGTACCGCACTGAATAAATAAAAGTTTAATACAGTGCGTTACGAGGTTGCGAACACCTCGTACCCCGCACACCTCGTACCGCACCCTACGCTAGCTTCACGCGGTTAGTGTTGTGCAAAAGGTTGAACGCTGCGCCCGCGACGATATAATATCGATATCGATATGTCGAAACGTTGCCGAAGAAAGATAATTAATAATTATTATTGATGATGAAGAGGAATTGGGTGGGACGAATTACCGATATTTGAAAAACAGGTAAGTTTCCAATCAATATTTACAAATTACAATTATTTCACTTATACTGAGTACAGTCTAATCTAATCTATATCGTGTATAAATACAATATATAATATAATAAATTATACACTGTAATGTATTGTCAACCCGCTTCGAAAATACATAATCAGTTTTTTTTTAGAACCCACTCCAAACAATCCACATCATCTCGAAAAAGGATCAAAGAAGAGGAAATGTGTAGGATGCTACGAAAAACTTCACACCTTCTTATCAAGTCGTTTGCTGACAAAAAAGCAAAAAAAATTGTCACATAATTTATCGGTTGGAAAAAATATTATTGTTTGATCTGTTTTAATAAAAAGCATCCATAAGTACAATTAAATAAAATCGATATTTTTTCCCATCACTAAACAATATGAAAAACTGCCCTTTTTCAGTGCGGTATGGGGTACAACATTTTGCCTATAGAATCTAAACTAAATAATTTGCACACTGGCGGCGGCAGGCGACAAAAACCGTACATATTATCGCCTTATTTGGCGCCAAAAAAGGATTTTTGTCTCCTGTGGGCGGTGGGGGTGGGGTTCAGAACGAGGTTTCAAACGTCTCGTAACGCAGTAATGGAAAGTACCTACAGATAAATCAGTGCCGCTGCGAACGTGTTAAGCAAAACGAAAAAAAAAACATATATTTCAGGAATTACTTTATTTATGGCTGACTACTTTAAATATGTAAATACTAGCGGCCGCCCACGGCATCGCCCGCATGAGAGTGCATTACTCCTGTGCCAAGCCGGGGCGGGTCCCTAGTTATCTATACTAATATTATAAATACGTAAAGTTTGTGTGTTTGTATATTTGTTAAATTGTAAGGGGTAATCTTGGGATCTACTGAACCGATTTTAAAAATTCTGTCACCAATAGAAAGCCACATTATTGCTGAGTGTCTTAGGTTATAAGAATTTCCCGATTTTCCCACGGGAAGGCGACCAACGGGAATTTAATATTTTTTACGAAAACCGCTATACATATTAAGCTGAAATCGGATTAGGGCTACAAGGAAGCTCTAAGAACGGATTTCCCGAAATTCCCATGGGAAGGGGACCAACGGGAGTTCCAAATTTTTACGAAAACCGCTGTACCTACATATGAAGTTGTAGCTATGTACTGATATGTACCCAAGCGAAGCGAGGGCGGGCCACTAGTACATTATAAACCTTGTGATATCTATTATCTATTAAAAAAACCGCATCAAAATCCGTTCCCTAGTTTGAAAAATCTAAGGGATACATAGGGACAGACAGCAGAAAGCGACTTTGTTTCATAATATGTAGTGATAGGCAGGCAGATGCTTCCGAAAATAGACTTAGCAGTTAGTTACTTACGAGTACATAGTTGTTACAAATATTTTCCATAATGTGATTCAAATTAGTACTGCGTGGGAGTGGAACTCTTTGTAAGTTCTGTTGTTTCCTGATTGGTACGATCAGGGGGTCCATGCTGCTTCTTGATTGGATGGTATAATCTTCATTCCTTCTAGGGCTGCGTAAAGCAGATGCTACATATATTTTGAAATGGGGTCTAATTAGATTTTTATGGGTGAGATGGGCATAATGTATCTCTATTCTACTATATTTTGGTTCATGGCCCTTATTGTGTCGGGCATAATAATTCCGCCAATATCACTTAAAGTGGAAAAAACATGGACGTAATCAAACGCATCACTGTTTCGTGTAAAACATTTTCAATTGACATTTTCAGGTTAATGGACTCTTCCCAGCCAACCGATGGAACTAAAAAGAAGTCTGCAAGAAAAAAACAGGTATTAAACGTCCGATTGTGTTCCCAAAATAGGGTAGGTGGCCAGAGCTGCGGGATCACGAAGGAGATGCTTCAGCCACCTTTAGCGTTGCGGCCTCTGAAAAGATCAGTGACAAGTCGCTTGAGAGAACGTACGGAAGGAGATGAGCTGATGTATACCAGTGAAGCTGTGTATCAGCACAGGCCATTTAGATTTTCATCATCATCATCAGCCTATTGCAGTCCACTGCTGGATGTAGGCCTCCCCCAGGGCACGCAACAAGACTTCTATGGGGGTATTTGCCCATAGTCACCACGCTGGGCAGGCGGGTTGGTGTCCGCAGTTTGTTTTTTGGACTATGTTGTCAACACGGGAGGCGCTGCTGCCCACCTCCCGGAAACCCTTAATCGCCTCGTACGATACCTACGGGCAGACATGGAATGGTACGAATTCTACTCTGCCGGCACCACGCGGCCTATTTAGATTTTAAATGACCTAAATAACGAAACGATGATGGCAACACCGTTCAAGCCTGGTTATATTTCTAGCTGACCAGAGCGTTGAGGGTTATCAAGCTGTCAGCGCTTGTCAGCGGATGGATGCTGCTGACTGTGTCTCTCATACTGAATAGAGAGAGGAGCGATGTGGTACTACATACTGCGGTCATGGGGGGCATAGTTAAAGGTAACTATAATAATAAATGATCACTTTAACCTAGTCCTACATTGAGATCCCTAAAGTCTTCTATCGCAGGTAGGTACTAAGCTACGGTACGGTAAACAAAGATCCGACCGTGATTATATCAATGTTAGCACCTACCGGGATTTGACCTATGGCGGGGCAGGCAGGGACCCTACATGGTCCCTACTAACTACAACGGCCATGTAACATCGTACATACAGGATGATTTTTGGTCGTCAACGTTCCCGAAAACTACGGAATCTCCTCATCATCATGATCATTTTTCTCCATGGAAGCATATCTGGGAAGTGTCTGGTTTCCAAAATATTAGGGTCCAAAGTTGAGTAAATAGACTGCGTTTTTCTGCATAAATGCACATAGACGCGCGTAGCAGGATTTTTTCACAAAAATTAATTAATATCTGTCTATAAAAAAGCTAACATACACACTAGACACTATAAATTTCGCACGATCAAGGAATTTAAAATAAAAAAAAATAAAAAATCCCAGCATTTTTTTTGGCATAAACTTACTTTATTTCATGTATAGAATACGTACCCTTCGTTAAAGGTGGCCACAAAAAAACATACTGTATATACCTATACACTTGGCTGCTTTCAAGAAATGGGTAGCAAGAAATTTAGGATCTTAAAGCTGAGCCCACAACTACGTTTAACATGGAGACAGGTTATACGGTATTTATTTACACAATACATAGAAACATCCATGAATCATCATTATGATATGTCAAAAAAGAAGTATCCTTGAAGATCAGCGGGGCAAGCACGAACCTCTCGACAATCGACAAACGCTATCGTTACACTGTCATATCTCATAGATAGCGTCACGGCGCGTAAAAAGGTTCATGCTTATCTGAGCACCTGGTTTACTCCATGGTAGATTATAACCTTAACCTACTTCAAACCGAGGTTCCAAAGATGATTTTTTCTTTTCTTCCAGAATACGACATCCAGCCCTCTGACCAACGTGTGGCGGTCCAGGTGACCCTGACTGGTCCGTTTGTGGTCGACACCAACAGCAGCAGCGTGCTGCAGATCTGGCTGCACAGAGGATCCTTGGAGGAGGTTGGTCAGGTTTGTATAATGCACATATAATTCGGTACTGTCTGGTAAAGTGACAAACTGACGCCCAGCATAAAAAAATCGAAGTGTAGGAAGCTGAAAGACATGACAGTAGTGGAAGGGAGAACTAACCGAAAATTGGGAACGGAAAAACGGGAATTCTTAAGTTTACTGATGATCATGCTAGCTACATTTTTAAAACGAAGCTAACAGGATAATATATACAACAAACTTTACAAAACTCTGAATTATGTGTCTGTGTGTATCCAGCATGTTAGATTTAGATGATTCCTAAGCTATGACGATCATATCACATCCTACTGAGTCATCGTACATAAAAATTAAATACATAGATTGGTATACAATAGTGGGTTATTTTCATAGCAGTTTGCTTATTTATTTATCTAAAGAACCTACAACATAGTACATGTAACAGATCCAGCCTAATACTTAACTAAAGCCAATTAACACATCACATCCCTTTTGTAATTCTCCATTCTTTTTGTAACATTCAGTATCATATATATCAAAAACTCTTGCAGAACTCCACGATATGGAAGGTCCATCTCCAACCAGAAACCGAGCTGGACTTTTCGCCGAGTGCCACGGAGAATACCATACTGGTACTGGCTGAAACACTATGTCATGGCAACAACGATACCAGTTGTTACCGAAGACCTGTCAACGAATCAGGAAACGGTAAGCATTGGTAAAACGTACCGTTGATCGCGATTTTCAGTTGTTAGATTTAAGGGTTAAGGGAGGATGTAGAGCCTGGTGGTAGGTGAGTCATCACTTAAGCCATTAAGTCCACTGCTCAACATAGGCCTCTCCCAAAAATCTCCACCGAGACCTGTTGTTCGCGACCTGCATCCAGCAGATACTTGGGGCCTTAGCTAGATCGTCCGTCCATCTTACGGGTGGCTTTCCTACGCTGCGCTTTGCCGATATTTGGTAGCCAAGTGGGTGAGCGAATTAATTAATATATTGTGTATGTATATTGTTTGTTCTTGGGTCTTCAATGTTATGTTTTGTATTTTATCGTAGAATATTCGAGTGTAATAGTAGTAGGTATTTCGTTATGATCATATTTGTCGACATGCATATGACACGGCTGTGTTCCGAAAATGGGGTGGCCAGAACTGCAGGATCACGAAGAAGATAGAACCACGCTCAGCATGGCGCTGCCAGATCAGTAAAGATTCAGTGAGAGCCTAGGCTGCTGCTAGATTATCATCTGAGAGAACGTCCCTGAGTTCTATCGACTCTTACAACGTGCACGGAAGAAGATGTCTTCTTCTTCTTCAGCCTATTGCAGTCCACTGCTGGACGTAGGCCTCCCCCAGAGCACGCTACAATGCTACTGCCACAGGGGGGTTTTGACCATAGTCACCACGCTGGGCAGGCGGGTTGGTGACCGCAGTGATTTTCGGACTGTGTTGTCAATACGGGAGGCGCTGCTGCCCACCTCCCGGAAACCTTTAATCGCGTCGTACGATACCCACGGGCAGGCAGGGGTACAAACTCTACTCTGCTGGTACCACGACGGAAGATGTATTCTAGTGAAACCCTTTAAGACAGGACTTTACAAATATTTGTCTGATACGTTGAATTTCTTTTTCAGAATCGAGGGTTACATTACAGATGTACACAAACATAAATTCCACTGTACCGTTGACCGTAAGTTATCAGTTGAACCCGCTGGAGCCGGCAGATGGTGTTGTGTATGCCACTCTGCTGCTTGTAGCTCTCTACGTGCTTATTATATTCGAGGTAAGCATGAGAAAGCCTTAAAATTTAATTGGGATCCAATGTTATGGTCGATTTTGACCTTCACACTTAAACTTAAATTTAGTCAGGTCTTTCCTTCTCCATCCATCATAATAAATGGCTGCGGCGGAAAGGGACGAGTAGGGCAATTTTTTTTAGGTTTAAGTGTCACGGTCAGAATCGACCATATTATCAATACAGGGTGATTTTTGGTCGTCAACGTTCCTGAAAACTACGGAATCTCCTCATCATCACGATCATTTTTCTCCATGGAAGCATAACTGGGAAGTGACTGGTTTCCAAAATATGAGGGTCCAAAGTTGAGTAAATAGACTGTGTTTTTCTGCATTAATGCACATAGACGCGCGTAGCAAGATTTTTTCCACGAGAAATAAGCATTTTTTTTGGCATAAACTTACTTTATTTGATGTATAGAGTACGTAACCTACCCTTCGTTAAGGGTGGCAACGAAAAAACATTCTATATAACCACGTTGGGCATAGCGGAGACCACAGATTTAGGATTTTTTTCGGCGGGGACAGATATAAATGAGTGACAAGATGTTAGCTGAAATAATGTTTTTATTCTTATACTTATAAGAGTACGAGTAAAATACGTACTTAAGTGTTAAATACGTATACAGGGTGGAAGTGACAGCCAGGCAAATATTGATATGGCGACTTCAGACCATGATTGTGAGGTGAAAGCCAAAAAAAATTTTTGCAGGAAAACTCCAAAATTTCTCGACATTTTTCTAATTTTGTCAGGAAAAAAATAGTGTAGTTCGTTTAAGTAGGCCTTAGATAATGACTTTAAAACAAAATTTTAACCTATGAAAGATTTTCAAAAAAATAATTGGTTGTAAAAAAGTCAAATTAACTGATGAATCGCAAGTAATCTAAAAAACAGAAATATATCACACAATAACCAATAAGCTCATTTAACTAGTCACAGGACAGCCCGAAACAATTGGCGCGGAAAACAAACATTGCGGATAATCAAATAAAATATGCATTTCCTGCGAGTATTAACACTGTCGTATAATTCAAAACACTGGTACCTGTTCAGTATTTCAGTATGTACATACAACATGGCATCCTGTTATAAGTCACAAGGCATAAATATTGTGTAAATACTATGAATTCAGTTTACAATTCACATCTCATAAAACTGCAAACATGTCTTTAAAACTGTTTACATACCTTCCAAACTGTTTACATGCCACTAAACATTGTTAACAGGTAATTAATCGTACTATAGCGGCACTACTATCGTCGTCGCTAGGTGTCGCTATGCTGGCTCTGGGTGGAGCCAGACCCTCGCTACCAGAGCTGGTCTCCTGGCTGGACGTGGAAACCCTGCTTCTGCTGTTCAGCATGATGATTTTAGTGGCTATTTTGGCGGAGACTGGGTTGTTTGATTACTTGGCTGTGTTGGCTTTTGAAGTGAGTGTGGACTTGAATTAGCACTCGTATTTTTTATGTTTTTCCCCTTGATGTTTTTCAAGAGTTAGTTTGCTTGGCGTGGGTATCAACGGTAAATGATATTTAAGATGTCATGTGTCAAAGCATTTGATGTCTTGTATTTTATGTCTACAGGGTGCAACAAAAGGGGTAAACTATCGCCTTATCTTATATTTTACTAGTGGACGCCTGCGACTTCGTCCGCGTGGATTGCGGAATAAACAAAAAGTCGAAAATATCCGGGATAAAAATATTTTCCCGGGATAAAAAGTAGTCTATGTGTTAATGCAGAGTGTCAGCTAATTTTATTAAAATCGCTCCAGCCGTTTTTACGTAAAGGGTAACAAACATCCATCCATACTCACAAACTTTCGCGTTTATAATATTAGTAATATTTTATAATATTAGACTACATAGGGTTTCGGTCATCAAAGCTAAAAGCCGAACAGAACAGCCAGTTTGACCGGACTTTTAAGTAAAAAGTCGACTCGCGTCTGCCTTCGGCTACACTAGAGAGACACGCCTCCTTTGTGACCTATAAAAGCCTAAATGTTAAAACTATAATTTTGTATCTCCCTGTTTGAATTGCCCGCTCTTTTCTTTGTCGCCGGACGCGGACCCCATATCCTTTCTCCCCGCCACGCTAGTAGTTGTTGTCCAACCACCGCGGCACCGACCTCGCGTCTCGGCAAGTGAATTTTCGTGTGTGACAAACTGACCTACCCAATAAGAGTGCCATTACCCTAAAAGTGGACTATAGTGAACTGTGAACGTAAACCCTACGATAAATTCCGCGCGGAAGAAGAAAAAAGAGAAAACACCCAGGCAACTCTCTTCGACATTACTTCTATTTTCCCTTTGACGCAACGCGACCCCCTAAATCCCTAAACACTAACAAAAGTGGCCAAGCCTTTTACTTTGGCCGGACACGCAATCAAAAAGGCTAACTATGCGGCTTTATTTGGACGCCTGGAAATACTACCGACATATCGAGCTTCAAAAGAAACCAGCACTGATCCGATTAATTTGTTTGGCCAGGATGATGATGAATTTGGTTACTGCTCTGTTATTCTGTTTTCCCTGTGGGTTTCCAGATGACAGGAGGCAGAACATGGCCCCTGATCAACTGTCTCTGTCTCTTCACCGCTGTGTTCTCAACATTCCTGGATAATGTTACTACGGTGCTCCTGATGACGCCTGTTACCATACGGTAAGGTTAATTACAACTATGGAATGGGGACTTAGATAATTTTACCATTTTTTTTTACGAGCGAAAGCGAAGTTCGCAAGTTATCGAAGTCGAAACCTTTCCTTATTATTATAATTTTACTCCGTACAAGATTTTTTATTAATAGAGGGAAAATATACGCATTGATGTGACATTTATTAATAATTTATTTCCCAATTTATAGTACTTAATATTATATTTTTAATACTTTATTTTGATATGTGGTAATGATTTTATTTTTGTAATTATGTTTTATATATTATAGCGGTCGCCCACGACTTCGTCCGCGAAAGGGGGCATTGCACCCGTGCGAAGCCGGGGCGGATTGCTATATACCCTATAGACTTCCTCGATAAACGGGCTATCTTACACTGAAAGAATTTTTCAAATCAGACCAGTAGTTCCTGAGATTAGCGCGTTCAAACAAACAAACAAACAAACTCTTCAGCTTTATAATATTAGTATAGATTTGTGTATTTGCACGCCCCATTATTGGCAAACTATAGCTATCTAAGTAGGTACATTTTGTAACAACTCTTTTTTTTCTTGTATCTATAGTTATGCAATAAATATATTGAATTGTATTGATACAGCTGATGTATTCTAGTGAAACGCCGCATCAGCATATGGTGTGAGACGCGACGGGGCATTAACTAGTTTATGTATAAATATAGTACTAAGATGATGATAGCGTAACTAGACTGACTTGGCACATCGTTCCAGGCTATGCGAGGTGATGCAGCTGAACCCTGTGCCGGTTCTCATGAGCATGGTGATCTTCAGTAACGTGGGGGGCGCGGCCACGCCCGTGGGGGACCCCCCTAATGTCATCATAGCGAGCCATCCGGCGGTTATTGCAGCGGTAAGAGACACACGGGAAGGAGATCCTGGAGACATGTTTAGCGTAGTGAGGCATTTGTAACAGATCAGTGATAGGTTGGCTAGTTCATCGCCTGAGAGAACGTCCTCGAGTTGCTTAGTTTACTCTTACGATATGTATGGAAGAAGGTTACTAATCGGTTACTTTTGCAGGCCAGCAGGCCACTGCTGGACATAGAGATCAGTGATAAGTGCTAGGTCATCGCCTTAGAGAACGTGCTTGAGTTTCTATAGTCGACTGGAGAATGGATGGAGATCACACATCGGCCTATTGGAGTCCACTGCTGGATGTAGGCAGTCCCAGGGCATGTCACAAGTCTACTGCTTTCTCAAGCTCTAGACTATCTGTGTACCAATTTTCATTTAAATCGGTTCAGTAGTTTTGGCGTTAAAGCGAAACAGACAGACATAGTTACTTTCGCATTTAAATTTTAGTAAAGGATCTCGTTGTTCTTGCAAAGACGGCGATATGATGATAAATAACTTTCAGAACATAAACTTCACGACGTTCACCCTGCACATGGCGGCCGGCATTGTCCTGGTCTCTCTGCAGACGTATTTACAGCTGCGGTATATGTACCGTGACGTCACCAAGCTGCGGCATAGCGTGCCTATGGATATACAAGGTGAGATTATATAATATATTTGTGTTGTCGCTGATGGGGTCTAAAATGATCTCTTTCGAACTTGTCGGGGAAAATATTTATAGGCGACGTTGGTAGCTCAATAATTCTATTTAGCCATGGTCACGGGCCTGTACAATTTAAGTTAATATTTTCTATACTTATCCAAGAAGGGTCGGTTCCAGACATTTGTGGCAATATGAGTTTCCATGGTTACATTTCGGAGCACAAGCGTGTGGTTACAGCTACTGCGTTACACTGGCGCTGAAGCTCCGCCTCTAACATGACGTCATGGCCTCACGATTGCCATACGACTCACTTCATAGTCCCACCTCCTCTTTTATACCTTCTTCATGTGAGTTTCGAAAGCAACCATATTGTGTCTATACGACATAAATAATGAGATAAGGGTAGGAAGATAGTCGCCTCATGACGAACGAGTCCTGTGCTGATGCGGGGCTTCACTAGAATACATCATCTGCATCTCCTTCCGTGCATGTCGTATTAAGGAACGCGGGTAATTTCTCAGGCGGTAAGCTAGCGGTAAGCAGCGTGGTGCCTGCAGAATAGAATTCGTACCACCCCATGTCTGCCCGTGGGTATCGTACGAGGCAATTAAGGGTTTCCGGGAGGTGGGCAGCAGCGCCTCCCGTGTTGACAACATAGTCCAAAATACAAACTGCGGTCACCAACCCGCCTGCCCAGCGTGGTGACTATGTGCAAATACCCCTCATGGCAGTCTTGTGGCGTGCCTTGGGGGAGGCCTACGTCCAGCAGTGGACTGCAATAGGCTGATGATGATGATGAAGCTAGCAAACTTGTCATTGATCATTTATATCATTTACATCCTGTCTTCGCAATGCTAAACGTGTTTTGAGAACACAGCCATGTATGTATGTAAAAAAACATAGTCATATAATATTAAAGCATCTATAAGTACTCGTATTCATTGCAATAGGCTGATATTGATAATGATGATTGTTTAGGAAGGGGGCTGGGCTAAGAAAATTTAATGTTTTGGGATTTAGGGGGTCGCGTCGCGTCAATGTGAAAATAGAAGTGAAACCTGAGTGTTTTCTCTTCTTTCTTCTTCCGCGCGGAATCTCTCGTAGGGTTCTAGGGTTTTCCACTTCACTATAGTCCACTTTCAGGTTTAGAGGCACTCCGTTTGGGTAGAGTCAGTTTGTCACACACCACCTTTCACTTGTCGAGCAAGGGTTTGGGAACGCGTTCGTTGGGCAACACGCTAGGTTGGGAACTAACTTGGAGGGGCAAAGCACACGGGGAGGGGGGCGTCCGCGGCGAGGAAAAGAGATAGGACGATTATAGTTTTAACAATGATGATTCGTTTCAGAGCTTCGTCAAGAGATAGCTGTATGGAGACGCGCGGCTGCATCTCTCTCTTCATACTCCCGTGATGAGGACCTTGTGAGACGAGCGCTTGAGAAAAAGGTATACTAATACACACAGCCTATTGCAGTCCACTGCTGGACGTAGGCCTCTCCCAGGGCACGCTACAAGGCTACTGCCATAGGGGGGTTTGTCTACAGTTATCGCACTGGGCAGGCGGGTTGATGACCGCAGTGTGATTTTCGGACTATGTTGTCAACACGGGAGGCGCAGCTTATTCTACTCTGCCCACATCACATGGCATCTGTGTAAATGTAATACGTTTTAAAACATTAATAATATCTAAAAACTTTTTGTTACAGATGCAGAAACTTCTTACTACTCTTAAGAAACGAGAAGCTGGTGGAAGGACCAAATCGGATCCCAATTTTTGTTCTACCCTCGCTCAAATGAAACAAAAGGTACCTAAGTGTATGCTCTTTCATTTCATATCATACTCTAAGTATACATAGATATAAATAAATAAAATTGGAGTGTCTGTATGTAAAATAAAGATACAGGGTGATGTTTGGTCGTCAACGTTCCCGAAAACTACTGAATCTCCTCATCATCACGATCATTTTTCTCCATGGAAGCATACCTGGGAAGTGTCTGGTTTCCAAAATATTAGGGTCCAAAGTTGAGTAAATAGACTGCGTTTTTCTGCATAAATGCACATAGACGCACGTAGCAAGATTTTTTCACGAGAAATAATTATCCCAACTAATATTATAAATGCGAAAGTAACTCTGTCTGTCTGTCTGTCTGTCTGTTACGCTTTTCCGCTTAAACCTCGCAACCGATTTTGATGAAATTTGGTACAGACAATCTTTAGACCCTGAGACAGAACATAGGCTACTTTTTATTTCGAAAAAAAGGGATGAAGGGGTTGAAATAGAGGTTGAAAGTTTGTATGGGATTTCTTAATTTTAAAAGATAAAACCATGAAACTTTATATTTAAGCACTTGATAAGAAATCATTAAACATTTGTTCTAGCATTTTTGAAATTTCGACCAGCTAAGGGGTGAAATAAGGGTTGAAAGTTAGTATGCAAGTTCGTCAAATATCACGTCATGACAGGTCCCACTTAACATATAGGCTACTTTTTATCCCGGGAAAATGTTTTTATCCCGGATAATTTCGACATTTTGTTTTTTCTGTAGTCCACGCGGACGGAGTCGCGAGCGTCCACTAGTTATCTATAAATAAACTAGCATAAACACTAGACACTACAAATTTCGCCAGATCAAGTAATTAAATAAAAAAAAAAAAATTCCCAGCATTTTTTTGGCATAAACTTACTTTATTTTATGTATACAGGATGATTTTTGGTCGTCAACGTTCCCGAAAACTACGGAATCTCCTCATCATCACGATCATTTTTCTCCATGGAAGCATACCTGGGAAGTGTGTGGTTTCCAAAATATTAGGGTCCAAAGTTGAGTAAATAGACTGCGTTTTTCTGCATAAATGCACATAGACGCACGTAGCAAGATTTTTTCACGAGAAATAATTAATATCTGTCTATAAATAAACTAGCATAAACACTAGACACTATAAATTTCGCCAGATCAAGTAATTAAAATTAAAAAAGAAAAAAAAAAATTCCCAGCATTTTTTTTGGCATAAACTTACTTTATTTTATGTATAAGTAACCGCTTTTTTACTAAATGCATATACGATTTTTGTCCGACTGTTTGAATCTTTAAAACGGCTGGACCGATTTTGGCCGGACTCTTACTTTTTATTATTCTTATTGACCCGGTGGCTTAGTGGTTATAGCGGCTGGCACAGTTTGCAGCGGTCGTGGGTTCGATTCCCACTCAGGTGAAGAAAATTTTTCAATTTTATTTATTAATAATTTTATAATATATAATATCTTGACTAAGATAAATTTATACACACTTCTCCATTAATATAATCCGTTAGGATATGGTTGGTCGTTTCATCTTTAAACATTGTGCTGAGGGATTCAGCTTTGTTTGCCGAGATTTGGCTAGTGTATAGCTATCGGGATGAAGAATAACGTTGCCAATATGTAATTTAGAAAAGAGATGGTAAAATTCGTCATCCGAGTAATTGACCCGGTGGCTTAGTGGTTATAGCGGCTGGCACGGTTTGCAGCGGTCGTGGGTTGGATTCCCACTCAGGTGAAGAAAATTTTTCAATTTTATTTATTAATAATTTTATAATATATAATATCTTGACTAAGATAAATTTATAAAAACACTTCTCCATTAATATAATCCGATAGGATATGGTTGGTCGTTTCATCTTTAAACATTGTGCTGAGGAATTCAGCTTTGTTTGCCGAGATTTGGCTAGTGTAGGTATAGCTATCGGGATGAAGAATAACGTTGCCAATATGTAATTTAGAAAAGAGATGGTAAAATTCGTCATCCGAGTAATTGACCCGGTGGCTTAGTGGTTATAGCGGCTGGCACGGTTTGCAGCGGTCGTGGGTTCGATTCCCACTCGGGTGGAGATTTTTTTCCATTTTCTTTATTAATAAATATATATAATTATAAAAGGGACCTATTTGGCGGTTGCCGGGCTCCAAATAGGGTGTACGTACAGTTGCACAGTCCTTCTTGTTACTGTTCTTTTCTACATGTGTGTTCTTACCTGTTTGCCTACTCTTTTCTATTGTGTCTATTTCTACCCTATTTCCATTGTCTTGATCTATGTTTTCGCTGTTCGTGTATGTGTAATTTTCAAACAAATTATATCTATCCATCTAGGTGTTAAAACTATAGTTTTGTATCTCCCTATTTGAATTGCCCGCTCTTTTATTCGTCTCCGGAAGCGGGCCTCGTGTCTTTTCGCCCCGCCACGCTAGTAGTTGTTGCCCAACTACCGCGGTACCTACTCGCGTCTCGGCAAGTGAATTTTCGTATGTGACAAACTGACCTACCCAATCAGAGTGCCCTTACCCTAAAAGTGGACTATAGTGAACTGTGAACCCAAACCCTACGATAAATTCCGCGCGGAAGAAGAAAGAAGAGTAAACACACAGGTTCCCTTTCACGCGACGCCATCCCCTAAATCCCTAAACTCTAGGATTTAACCGACTTCCTCATTTCCAGTATCGCATCAGAGACAAACAGCTGCTGATCAAGTCGGTAGTCAGCGTGTCGTTTGTGGTCATCGTGTTCTTTTTGCATGCCATACCCGAGTTACGTGAGTATTTTGCATGTTTTTCTATCAGTTTAGGTACTTTCATCATTCATCCTCTTTACATACCCAAAATACCGGTCTAGTCCACTATGATCACTCACATTGGCGACTCTTTAGTGTCCAATCATCACCCGCGAATATAATCACCTGTGGGTGATCAGAGGCGACCCCTATAATTATTATTTAACAGCCAATTTCTATAACTGGAATTGTGAGGCACCGAAAAGTCTAATGGTGCATCGAAACTGTTTAGTATGACATTATGGTCGATTCCGGCAGTCACACTTAAATCTAAACGTAAAATTAGTCCTACCTGTCCTTATCTCTCTCAGCCATTTATATTAAGAACGGAAAGAGATAGACCTTACTATATACAGGGTGTAACAAAAGGGGTATGTTAAGCGAGAAGCTATATAAATAGCCCACTAAAAGGAACCTATCTACAAAATTTCAGACTCGAAATCACATGTTTAATTTTGCAGCTAGTATGGAGAATTTCTAATCAACTTAAGAATGTTTATACAATTTTGAAAAATAAACATGTGATTTCCAGTCTCAAATTTTGGAAATAGTAGAACCTATATAATGGTCTATTTACATAGCTTTTCGCTTAACATACCCTTTCTGTTACACCCTGTATATTAGCACACAACATCTTATTCCTCTATGGTGGAATAAACCAAAATACCTTACGTTTACGTAACTACCTTTTGTATGTCATATTTCCAGAGCGTCTCTCACTGGGCTGGACAGCATTGCTGGGCGCATTGCTACTTCTCCTATTAGCTGAAAGAGAAGACTTGGAACCCATCCTCGCTAGAGTAGAATGGTCTACTCTACTGTTCTTTGCTGCCCTCTTCGTTTTAATGGAGGTAACAAACAGGCATCGCAAATGTTTACAGGGTGTAACAAAAAGGGTATGTTAAGCGAAAAGCTACGTAAATAGCCCACTGTAGAGAACCTATCCACAAAATTTGAGACTCGAAATCACATGTTTATTTTTCAAGATTGTATGAAAATTCCTGAGATATTTAAAAATTCTCCATACTATCGGGAAAAATAAGCATGTGGTTCTCTACAGTGGGCTAATTACGTAGCTTTTCGCTTAACATACCCTTTTTGTTACACTCTGTATAATGCGGGGCTTCCCTAGGTTACATCAGCTGTTATTGTCCTCTATGGTTAGTGCTGTTAAAAATATACAGGGTGTAAAAAGACAACGTTGTTATTTTAATACCTTGTATTCTTTGTAACGTAACGATGATTTTTTTCTATGGAACCTGAGAAATGAAAAAAAAAAATCAAAAAAATATCTTATTTTATTGCAAGCAATGTATTCGTTTGACAAATGTACCTACAAAACTAACATTTTTAAATATTAATATGGTGTCTTTAAAATAAATGTTTATTAACTGTTTCCAGGTGGATTTACTTTAAAAAATGCTGATATTCATATAACTTTGGACCTCAATATCTTGGAAACCCGTGGTTTCCCAGGGGTGCTTCCATAGAAAAACATGATCGTGATGTTACAAAGAATACGAGGTATTAAAAGAACAAAGTTGTCTTTTTACATCCAGTATGTGTTTCGAAATTCTTTCATATTTAAGTTTTGTTCTTTAGAAATGGTAGGAGTATTTTTTCTTTTTACTCAAAATGCCTAGTGGTTTTGTAATATGCCATGTGCCTGCGATATATCCTTGCCATATTTCCATACCGAATTTCATGGAACAGCATCATTATCCTTCAGAGAGGCTATCTGACCATTAAAAAATTGGCCCTTAATATGTGATTTTGTCATCAGGCTCTATCGAAGTTGGGTCTGATCTCGTGGATCGGAAACATCACGGAGAGCCTCATCCTGAGGGTGGGCGAGGAGTCGCGGCTGGCGGTCGCTATCATGCTGGTACTGTGGGTATGTATGTCTGTTGGTGAAATTACTAGGTATTTAGGTATCCGGTGCCTGGTACCAGAATAGTAGAATTCGTTCCACCCCATGCCTGCCCGTGGGTATCAGTGCTGACAACATAGTCGAAAAATCACACTGCAGTCACCAACTCGCCTCAACTGTAAACGGTAATCTTCATTTTTAAAACTGTCTCCTCAACCAATTTTAGTTAAACAATTTACCTACCTACCTATTTCTTCTTAGGTATCTGGCCTAGCATCAGCCTTCGTGGACAACATTCCCCTGACCACCATGATGGTGAGGGTCACGGCGGCGCTGGCGGACCCTAATGGTCTGAACCTGCCGCTTGCACCACTAGCATGGGCGTTGAGCTTCGGTGCATGTTTAGGAGGTAAGTAGAAGCGATGTTAGGGAGCTCCGTAACCGTAACTGAAACTATCGGATATCCCATACAAAAAAAAATCCGAAACCGAATCCGAAATAAAATTTTCGGATAATATCGGATAGGGGCGGAGCCTAGTTGATCCGAAATAATTTCATATCCGTATCCATCCATATCCGGTATAATAATCATATATCCGTATCCGAAATTTCATATCCGTAACATCCCTGGTTAGTAGGTGGGGATTGGTAAAGGGAAGCGCTGCCGGCCCCACCGGGCCACAAGTTATAGTTTGGCCCATGTATGTACATACATTTCAATATTTGTGATAAATTTCGATATCGCATTCTAGAATTACTTAATATTCTTTTCTGTCTGCATCCGCTATACAAAGTATAAAGAAGGTGCGTGTGGTACCGGTAGAGTAAAATAGCACCACTCCATGTCTGTCCGTGCGTGTCGTAAGATCAAGGATGGGCAGCAGCGCCTCCGGTGTTGACAACATAGTCCGTAAATCACACTGCGGTCACCAACCCGCCTGCCCAGCGTGGTGACTATGGGCAAAACTGACTGTGGCGGTAGCCTTGTGGCGTGCCTTGGAAGAGGCTTATGTCCAGCAGTGGACTGCAATAGGGTGTTTTATAAAATTCTTGTTTAAGACTACCTTTGTTGGTTAAGGCTTTTACTGGAGATTCTCTCCGAAATTCATGTCATTCATACTACAGTAAAAACGTAGCATAGCAAGAAAGGCTACCTGCTTTGATTTATTTTTATGTAAAAAAATAGTTATATAGTATATCAACATGTAAGAATCTTTTTTACATGTGTTTATTTAGTTTTAATGTTTATCTAAAGAAATTGTTATATAGATCAAAATGTAAGAATCTTTTATGCATGTATTTATTAATTTATTTTTCATAAATCATGAGGTTTCGCAAACCTAAAGCACAGGCCCCGCCTAGTTTAGGAAAAGTTATATACTATCTATTTAAATATTAAGATTTTTAATGTATGCATACCAAATGTTTGATATTGAATAAATTTTATTATTTATTATCTAAAGTCTTGTTTCAGGCTACCTATTAGTACCTTTGTTGGTTATGGCTTTTACAAAACTACAGTAGCAACTTAGTATAGCACATCTCTCGTGGAAATGGTGCCTGCTCATATCTAAACAATGGTTCTTCCAGGTAATGGTACGCTAATAGGCGCAAGCGCAAACGTGGTCTGCGCAGGAGTGGCCGAACAGCACGGTTACAGGTTTACTTTCCTCCAGTATTTAAAGGTTGGCTTTCCGATCATGATTGGCAATCTCGTCGTGTCGTCAGTGTATTTGTTGGTCTGCCACTGTCTTTTCACTTGGCATTGACGGTGCGAGTGGTTGGATTCATTTGTGATTGGTCAAAATTGGAAGCCGTTTGGCGACATTTGTTATTTTGGCGATTTTTTTATATTGTCTTGGCATAAAAATTGTACCTATAAGTACTTAGTTTGAATAGGTGGTTATGGGGCTCGTTTACAAAAACATGATACGACATCGCATCGTGTTGACCCGACATCGTTTCACGTGACGTCGTATCATGGGAACAGTGGCAAATGCAGTATGGCGTCTCGTAGAGTGAATCGTAGTCAAGTCTTTTTAGTTTTGGATCAAACACAAATGAATGTAGGATTTAAGTTACCTTCAGCAACATCACAAAACTAGATTTTAAGTTTAGACAATTTAGTGCGTTTTTAGTTTAACAGTTACAATTATTGTAAAAAATATTATTATTATTTAAAAAAATTGTAATACGTAATGAAGTGTCCTAGACAGACGTGAGACAGATTAACTACATTCAAAACTAGGCAGTGTCTTATGAGCCTTATCTCACTCGGTCGATTTCTAAAGAGAAAGCACATAACATAAATTATTTATTATACACGGTGCAAGAAACAGTAAAAAATACTGAAGGCCTTCAGACCATTCATGAAACGAGAAATCCACGAGAAAACTATCAAAATTGTGTATCGTAGGTAGGTAGGTATAGGATGGGACGATTATGGTACATATTTCTAAATAGGCTCAAAAATACAAGAATCCAAAAATAACTGTCTGGCTGTCACTTACACCCTGTATACGTAGGCAGGTCAATCAATCTCTTTGCATAAAAAGTAAGATTTACATTATTTTTGCCTCAATATTCGAGTAGTGACACAAGTATTATCTATGTAAGTTATGTGCTGTAAAATTGTGTGGATCTAAAAATATCTGTGATTTGTGATAAAATTGTATTTTTTATAAAGGTAAATAAAATTATGATTATAATAATAAAGATGTATTTATTCTCATAAGTGTAACACTTTTATTTAATTGATCATTTATTTAATAAGTACAATACAAGAATACACATGGGTATTTAAAAGAAAAACTAAATTGACGCCCTGCCATCTATGATCCAATAGAAAAACTAATAGGAGAACTGCCATTTAGTTTCCTCTTTTAAAACTACTTTTTATTGCCATCTATTACAAATTTGTGTAACTAATTAGTTTATCTATTAGACAATAGATGGTGTGTGAAAATAAGTTTATGGTATTTCATAATAGATGGCGGTATGTAGTAGTGTTAAAAGTAAACAGACGGCAGTACTCATTAGTCATTTAGTGGACGATAGATGGCGCTACATAATTAATTAGTTGGCGAAAACCGGGCGTCCTTTTCAAGTTAAAAGAAAAATTGTATAAAAATATACTTATTCCTCTATGTTTCGTCCAATGTAATAATCCACACCATCCCTTAATGAATTTTTGTGGTTGATGGTCAATTCCAATACTTGAGTTCAAAATTAAACGAAGGTTTGTTAGGCGTCTCATGTGTATTTCTGCAAAAAATGCAGTCTGATAACTCAACTTTCGACCTTATCATAGAAGCCACACACTTCCCAGGTATGCTTCTATGTTCGTAATGACAAGCAAGGATAATGCGTAGTTGTCATGAAGAAGGTATAGTTGGCCGTAGTTCTGCAGAAAGCGACCAAAGCCATTTTTGGCCAAAATGAGTTAGCTATGCCATCACAAACTAGATTTTTTGGTCTATATTCTGGTAAAATCGACTGTTTTTTAGCACAATTATTTGATAAATTGCTGAAAACGATCAACAAGAAAAACAAGTATTAAATAAGTTAAAAGCAGCCACCTTGGTCGAGTTGGTCTGATTGAAGAACTATTCTTCAACTAATATATATGTATCTTTAAATCTGCAGAATACAGCCATTTCACTCGGTCGGTTTTGGTAATAACCTATAGTACTAATGTTCACAATATTTTATTCTGCATAAAACGACTACGTAGATGGTCGCTTTCTTCGTTTTAGGTTTTCCGTTCGTCCCGTAATTTGGTCGTATTTTGCTTTTAATATTTAGTAATCCACATAGAACTTTGTTGTTCGGCTCGTACTTAAAATAAATAAATAAATAAATAAATAAATACTTGTATTTATACTAGAACTTTATGGTCACGACAATTTAAGATTGTCAAATTCCAATAAGTATGGAAATAGTAATGTCTTGTTTTTTCTTTTTTAGCTTATTTTGTAAAATTATTAATAAAGAAATGGAAAAAATTCCTCACCCGGGTGGGAATCGACCTCTGCATTCCGCGTGTCAGTGCTCTAACCACTGAGCCACCGGGTCAATTACTCGGATGACGAATTTTACCATCTCTTTTTCTAAATTACATATTGGCAACGTTATTTTTCATCCCGATAGCTATACACTAGCCAAATCTCGGCAAACAAAGCTGAATCCCTCAGCACAATGTTTAAAGATGAAACGATCAACCATATCCTAACGGATTATATTAATGGAGAAGTGTTTTTATAAATTTATCTTAGTCAAGATATTATATATTATAAAATTATTAATAAAGAAATGGAAAAAATTCTTAATATTTTGGTAAGTTTTTTAAGCGTCAATATCTCGAAACCCGTTTTTTATTGTTGGTCTCTTTCTGCAGAACTACGGCCAGTTATCTAGTAAGTATTCACAAAACACAGCTAGTAGGTATTCACAAAAACATCCTGTATAAATAGAAAAATAATCTTTGTAATAAAATTGTAGCAACTAGCTAGCGCCGCCACTTACAATTTTTTTTTGTAAAATTCATGATATAAAAAACATCGGATTACTTTTTCAAAAAATCTTTTTGGCATAAGAGTATTTTTTCCACGTTCTGAGAGCACGGAAGTGTGCCGACAAGTCGAGCCAAGTTGTCTTTGTAGAGTGCGTGCGTTTCATCAACTACTTAGTTACTATGTGCATAAAACATTATTTGTGCTATGTCTCGCCAACAAACAAAAAAAAATGTTAGTTCCGAATAAACACAACATTGTATCGGTTGACTTGACTACTAATAGTTAGGTTAGATAATAATCTTTTTATTTTATCTATGACATGACAGAGCGGCAGATAGACAATAATTAACTAAATGAACCATACTGAACGGACAGACGTTTTCCTATCTTAACTTTACGTCAATTAACTGATAGTTAGGTATGTGAAAAATTGTTTTCATTAATTTTGTTAAATGCATTAATAATAATCCACTAAACATATAATATTTTTCTTTTAATTTAAAACAATATACCTACCTATAATTAATTAATGTATATATTAGTTCTAAGTATTTAAATATAGAATATTATAATAAGCTTCTTCTTCTCACAATACGCGCATACAAGTGAGGTCATAATAGGCGTTAGTTTTTTACGCCAGGGAAGTTACATAATAAAAAATAATGAGAGAAAATTATTCCAACCGTTTACGCGTGATGCGATGACAAAGGAAATTAGGTATTCATTTTTATACCTACTACTTAAGAAGTTATCTAATTTAGTTAGCACTTTGTCGCTAAATAAATGTAGGAATTACTAAGCAAAGTCTTTACCTAGGCACCTATTTACCTAGTAAGAAACAAAATTATACACATTAATATTACTTATGTTACACGGTGCAATTAGATATAAATAATACTCTACATAAAGTATGAGTAGCCAACGTAAATACAACATAATACACATTATAAAAACTACACACATGGGCGCCACTTACTACGTGCAACTATAGCAAGCTGTCAAACTTTGTATGCAAACACTATAAGTGCTAAATATAGCCGTGTATTTTATAGTCTGTTTCTATGTATGTTATATTTTGACTTTTGTACGCATGCGCGCAGTATTGAAACGGGCGCGAATCTCCGCGAACATATATTTCTATTATCGCGAAGTTTAATAACAATATTATTGCATTTAAACATTATTAATAGGTAATTTTATGTGTGTAACTTAGCTACTTAAATGATTGTTTCTAATATCAAAGAGCAAACTGCTATAATAATAGATAAACTAAGTATAATCTAATCTTTGATTAAATAGAATAACTAAAAATACTTTCGAGGTTAATAACCTGAAAACGCGCGCCAAAAAATAGAAACTGTGTTATTTTTTAAAAATAGAAGCCGTGAAGGAAGTATTTTTTTATAAGGAGAGACAAATGCATTGAGACTCGCGTAGTGTGAAGTGTCCTTCTTTTATCAAAGTGTGGATAATTGCCAAGATTTGCATAGATTAAATAACTGTTATTAGTATTTTTTATTTCCTACACATGCGTTTCCTATACCTACAGGTTTAAGTGATAACCTCGACCTTGAATGCTGGATTCTGACTTTATTTTTAATGCAAGTTTTTTTCTAGACTTTTCGCGACTCTATGCTAACTAATAATATCTATTATATTGTAGAGTCAAGTTACTCTGTTTTGTTTTATGTGCCTTTTGGAAAACGGGTAAATTTTGATTAAATGTTCTGTATCTAAAGTATATTGGCTATATTTTATGCCTGGAATACTTATAACTGTCTAGTTTATTATTGTACGTTTATTTTAATGTGTTTTAAAATATTTATTTTATAGCAATACAAGTAACTAAGCTAAAAATACTTTTTATCAAATAATTATGAAAACAAGCTTTAATTAAAAAAAAAACCTTTTTAAGGTTTTTTTATCAAAGTTATCCACACTTTGATAAAAGAAGGACACTTCACACTACGCGAGTCTCAATGCATTTGTCGCGTCGTTTAATTACGGAGTTTCTATGGCCACCTTCCAGCTCCATCATTAGATCAGCAATATAATAATATTGCATTGTCACCCGATTTTAAATACACGCATGCATGCAAAAAGATTTGTTTACAGAGAACGGGACAGATGAAACTAAATAAAAACTTATAATATTAATCTAAGTATATCTATACTTATTTAATAGCGAAGTTTATCTAGCATTTCCTGGCAATCATCTAGATTTTATTTTAATCACAAAAGGAATGAAAGCTCCTATAGATTTTTGGCAACCTACTTAATATAATACTTACATAGAAAAACAAAATCTTATACTACGTTCTTAAATTAGTGAAATTCTTTTTAATGCGAATACGAGTATATCTTATAAAGTAAAAAAAAATCTCCGTAATAATTGAGAAAAAGTTTTTCTATTAAATCAAAGATACTTGCAACGAAAAACTTAAAAAAGACCGATCGATCCTAACAAACTATAGTACCTAGGATAGGAAGTAAACAAATTTAAAAGCCCTAAATTATCTACCTATGTAGGATTTAAAAGACGTCCAAGCAAAACACTATTCACTAGAACTACAAAAAAATCGGACACCAGCCAAAAAGACATGAAAACCCCAAGACCATGAACCAGCTCATCGAAAACGTGAAGAAATGGAGTGGCTCCAGGAGAGTGGTGTCGCCAGAGCTGTCAAGGAGCCAGTACTCGCTGGTGTCCTGTGGGGACCTGACGCAGGGCGCGGTGCAGCTCTGGATGGGCCTCCCGGAGGAGGTCAAGAATGACCCCACTCTGGCCCCGTTCAAACAGCTTTATGAGGAGGAAAATGGTAGGTTTATTGTTTAGATTTTAAAGGCTATTCTATAACATTATAGACTAAGACGGAGATGGCTGGACTTCGATAAGTTTACCTATGCCAGGGTGGACGGAGTTAGCAAAGAATCGGGAGTTGTAGGTAGACTCAAAAGGGGGAGGCCTTTGCCCAGCAGTGGGACACTATGACGGCTACATAAAAAATAATATATTAGTAGATACATAAAGTAACATGTCCTGACTGATTCATCAACGCCGAGGTAAGACTACTGAAGCTAGAAACGTAATGTTTGGACCGATTTAGGGATTTGTCCAAATTCCCACGGGAATGGGTATTCTAAAGATTATGCGAAATCATGTTCTACTTAGTACCTATGGGCAAAATCCCCCGTATGGCAGTAGCCTTGTGGTGTGCCTGTCCCGAAGGCCTACGTTCAGCAGCGGACTGCAATATGCTGATGTATACTACATGTGATCGATATTAATACACGTGACCATAAACATAAATCTTCACTAATCACTACTGACTTCGTAAACAGAGACCATACATAAAATTAAACGGTTCATTACGCATTTGTTACGACCGTAGGTAATGAATATTTCCAAGGTTATCCCTAAGATTAAATATCCTGTAGCGGAGCCACCTATCGGACGCATATAGAACCATAGTTCAATACAAATCCTGACCAACTAACTGCCAATTTAAATACTAGAGATTATATTTAAACAATCTCGGATTTTTTTTATTCCAGAAATTTTATATGAAAATAATGGAACATTTAACCTGAAATATGCAAAAAAACTCTCGACATAGGTTATTGAAATTGGCTGTAAGAGCTCAAAGCACAGCTTAAATCGCTGATCGTAGAGACGTGAAACTAGAAGGGTGGTTTCTTTGAAGAATGAAGGGGAGTTTCTTATCTATTTGGCTCCGTGATCTTTGGAATTGATTATTTATTTGCTCAAAACATCTTACTAATAAATATTAAAAATGCGAAAGTTTGTAACTATGGATGGATGGATGTTTGTTACTCTTTCACGTAAAAACGATTTTAATAAAATTTGGTGTGGAGTTAGCTGACACCCAGGATTAATATATGTATAGGCTACTTTTTATCCCGGGAAAATATTTTTATCCCGGACAATTTCGACATTTTGTTTTTTCTGCAGTCCACGTGGACGAAGTCGCAGGCGTCCAATAGTGGTACTATTATTACATTTTTTGCTAAAAAATGTGGCCTGCAAATATTTTAATGTTAGTGTGATCACAGATTGTAGCGGGCTGGGCATCCGATAAGAAGGGATCTAGAAAAGATTGGTACGGCCGTGCCCGCTTTGCTCGACACTTGGCCGGTGCACTACCGTGCCACCAGATTTCTGGAAATTCTCGCGGGAACAGGACATACGATGTTATTACAGAACCGCGTCTGAAGTAAGACAGTGTTTAAAAAAAGACAGATAATTTGACAGCAAAATGCCTACCTATCTGTAAATTTTATACAATGTTTACATTCTTTTGCAATACCGAAAATGTTTACACGAACGAAGTCGCGGGCGGCCGCTAGTTTATTGCATTAATATAATACTACAAATCTATAGTATTTTTGTGTACAATAGAGAATAATAAGGTATATCAGCATAAAATGAAAAGAGTTTCGCAACTCGGCACATTTATTAATCCGTAAGCTGTTAAAACATAGTAAAATATGACCCGCCCCCTTATTACCTAACTAGCAAAAGCAAAGCGATAGCGAAAATTGTACAAAAATCGCTGATTGCTTCTCAAATTCGTATTACGTAAAAAGAATTTCAAAGTAACTTTGACATCTCAAGGCGAAAATTGTACAATTTTCGCCATCGCTTTGCTTCGGCTTTGCTATTGCTTTTACGTAACCAGGGGGCCGACCGATCATATCACATGATAACCCGTTTAAAACACGTTTACATCACACCACAAGGTATCTCAACCAACAGTTTTTTATTTACCAACTTATTAAGAACTTTACAATGTCCATATTTGAATTTGTGAATAGGACCATAAGCGTACATAGCTGTCATAACCAGTAATTATCATGTATATTTTAAATAGTTAGACAATTAAACCAGAAAAATGGCTGCCACCAGTATTTGTCACTAGCTGTTGCCCGCGATTTCGTCTGCGTGGTCTACGGAATGTAACCTATGCTCATCTCCGTACTCCTAACTCGTCGCGGTCGGCTGCTGTAGGAAATTTAAATAACTGAAGTGAAGTGAACTAATAAGTACGTATACAGGTATAAGGTCTATTTTGACACGAAACTAGGTAGGTAAAAAGAAACAACTTTCACTATGGGACCAACTCCGAAATATTGAAAAATTGTTCCATATATTTCAGTGCAGTAATTATTCGAGAGGGAACAGCTGATTTTTTAAATTCAATATTTCGGAGTTGGTCCCATAGTGAAAGTTGTTTCTTTTTACCTTATTTAGTGTCAAAAGATAATCACTAATTTTGGATAGACCTTAATGTTTAATAAATGCAAAAATACCTAAGTTTGATTATTGTTTTGTTACTTCTTCACGCTTTATTTAGGCATTTTAGTGCCTAAGCAAAATTACTAAATTACTACTCCTGCAAATTCGCGGATTTAGCCTACAATAAGAAACGTAATCGTGAAATAACAATGCACATAATAATACCATAAAAAATGTTAAGATCTGACGTCATAATTTTGAATTTCCTTCATTTGATGACTTTGATAACGATCGTTTAGACACACGACTGCGCATCGCGCCAAGTTCTGAAGAAACTGGTGGGGTGAATGTGAGTTTATTTATTATAATATTAAGCACTCGAAAACTTAAATGGTTCTTATAGTAAAATAATAAATGTATAACAATTTGAGTGTGAGACAGATTAATTTACTAAAACGAAACCGACAAATTATATGTATACAAAACTACAGAATTATACTCATATAAAGTTCTACGACTGCGTGTGCCAGGAGGGTTGGTGTATAATATAGTCACTTTCAATACACGGCCTTAAAACCTAATGTTGGTTGTGACATAAAGGAGTTATTATTTCATTTTAGCCGTCTTAAAGCTCCGAAATTCTCTGCTAACAGACAAATAACATGTCCAAGATTTTTTGACCTGCGTATAGATAAAGGTTCTCCTTTAGATTACGTTTAATAGGGCAGAGTTAAATCAAGTAACCACTGAACCTGGCTGTCATTTTTACACACAATGTTTTTTACGAGATTATCTTTATAACGTAGATATGCGATGGTTTTATAATTTACCTAGTACCCACAAAAAACTATTATTACGGAGTTTTTGTATGACATATTACCACAGCCATACCTACTTACTACCTAAGTTAGTAACTAAGGTGACTGGTATATTGGGTACCTAATCAGACTTTATGTAAATAGCGATATACTTGTACATCATGCATAGAGCATACACACGGTTGTTTTCCCGACTTGGGGTAGCCAGAACTGCAGGATTGTTAAGGAGATCCCTCAGCCTCGTTAAGCGTAGCGGGGATAGATGTAAATGTTCAGTGATTAGGTGCTAGCATATATAGCTTATGTACATACGGTCTCGAATGGAGACCGCGCCTCGGCAAGCGTAGCGTTGGGCGCCCTCCGGCCAGATGGACCGATGACTATTAAAGAGGACGGCTGGTAGTGACTGGATGGAAAAAACGGGAGATCGAGCCATGTGACGTACACTGGGGGAGGCCTACGTCCAGCAGTGGACTGCAATAGGCTGACGACGACGACGATGACATACGAGTAGCATTTTTATGTGTAGTTTTATTTGAGTTACTATACAGTATGATTTTTGGTCGTCAACGTTCTCGAAAACTACGGAATTTTTTATCATCACGATTTTTCTCCATGGAAGCATACCTGGGAAGTGTCTGGTTTCCAAAATATTGGGGTCCAAAGTTGAGTAAATAGACTGCGTTTTTCTGCATAAATGTACATTGACGCGTGTAGCAAGATTTTTTCACGAGAAATAATTAATATCTCTCTATGAAAAAACTAGCATAAACACTGGACACTATAAATTTCGCCCGATCAAGTAGGTAATAAAAAAAATAAAAAAATTACATTGTTTCCCAGCATTTTTTTTGCATAAACTTACTTTATTTGATGTATAGAGTACGTACCTACCCTTCGTTAAGGGTGGCAACGAAAAAACACTCTGTATTAAGGAAATTCCTTAGTAAGATTACAAATACGATCTTTTTACATACAAGGGCGGTTAGCGAATAGTGGACAAAACACGTGAGTAGGGAAATGCACTCATGTTTCATTCTTTGTTTCCCAATCGTATCAAATTATGCAATGTCATAGCATTTTACACACGTGACTTATTTTTATAGTAAGTGCTGATTAGTATTTTTGAAAAAGTATGTAGGTATTTGAAGTACTTATTTCAAAATTCTAACAAATACCTATTTCATAAATGCACACCCATAGTGAATGTTTGAACTTCTGAATTGTAACACCTAATACAATTTCATTTATACGACCACGACATTTCACCATCTACCTACCTATGGTATGGGGGGCCGTGTTGTGGTCGTGTAGTCTAATGTAAAAACGGGCATACTATTTAATACATTTTTGCTTCCAAAAAAGCCGCGGTCGTGTCGTTGTCGTGGTCGTGTTGGGGCCGTATCGTCTAGTGGAAAAACGCCCAATGAATGCCATCCCAGTTACTCTGAGATAAGATATGACATAAGTAGCTTAATTTCCACAATATGCAAAGGACATACCTTCGTCATAGCAGCTGATGTTACTGAGACAGGAAGGCGCCTTACCCTGCTTGCTTGCTGTAAAAAAAGAAAAGGTTTATAAAAATTCCGGTTGAATACAAACTGGGATGAAATTAGTTAGAAAATAAAGTTGAGTAACCAAAATATCATTTTCAGAACATGAGATGTGCAAAGTACCTTAATCATTTTACATTTTATAGTTTCAGGCAACTTATCATTGAATCTAATTTTATTTAATCTAAGTGTACCTACGATTTCGATGAAACTTCTATATTATGTATACAGGAAGTTTTTTCGTTGCCACCCTTAACGAAGGGTACGTAGGTACTCTATACATCACAAAGTAAGTTAATGCAAAAAAAAATGCTGGGAAACGATGTAATAAAAAATAAAAAAAATTACTTGATTGGGCGAAATTTATAGTGTCCAGTATTTATGCTAGTTTTTTCATAGACAAATAATTAATATCTAATTATTTCTCGTGAAAAAATCTTGCTACACGCGTCAATGTGCATTTATGTAGAAAAACGTAGTCTATTTACTCAACTTTGGACCCTAATATCTTGGGAACCAGACACTTCCCAGGTATGCTTCCATGGAGAAAAATGATCGTGATGATGAGGAGATTCCGTAGTTTCCGGGAACGTTGACGACCAAAAATCACCCTGTATAAACAAATAAAACATACATACCTACCTACATATTATAATTTACGAGCATGAGTAGGTACCTATAAAGATTTACGCTTGACACAAGATTTTGAAATAACATGACAGGTTTATCTATTTATCTCATCTAAAGATATAGAATGAAATAAGAAACCCGTGAAATGGACGGACGACCTAGCCAAGGTCGCGGGTATCGGTTGGATGCAGGCTGCTTCCGACCGGTCGGAATGGAGGTTGTTGCGGGAGGCCTATATTCAGCAGTGGACTTTCCAAGGCTGAGAATGATGATGATAGAATAAAATAAATATATCTTTTTGTACTACACATTATTAAAAAAAATATTACAATCTATATTTGTTGTTGGCCGCGTGGTGCCGGCAGAGTAGAATTCGTACCACCCCATGTCTGCCCGTGGGTAATGTACGAGGCGATTAAGGGTTTCCGGGAGATTGGCAGGAGCGCCTCCCGTGTTGACAACATAGTCCAAAATACAAACTGCAGTCACCAACGCGCCTGCCCAGCGTGGTGACTATGGGCAAATACCCCCCATGGCAGTCTTGTGGCGTGCCTTGGGGGAGGCCTACGTCCAGCAGTGGACTGCAATAGGCTGATGATGATGACAATCTGTACAGGGTGTAGGTGACAGCCAGGCAAATACTGAAATGCTGAACAAGTACCATTCTGTTGAATTATATGAATGCGAGTAATAACGTGTTACTCGCAGGAAATGTATTTTTGATATGATTTTCAGCAGAGGCGGCTGCTGACATTTTTAGATGGGTGTTCACTCCCTTAACGAATGGATGGGATGGTGCAAGTTCAATCGTACAATTATAAAAATTTTGATGACCTAATGAAATACATTAAAGACAACTATATCGCGTTCTAACTCGGACTAAGCGACCTCTAGTGGCGGCATACGCGAATTAAAGTGAGCGGCGCTCCAGATAAGGCTAATTTTTCATACGAAATCTTCTGTTTCACGCGCCGGCCTATGTCGGTATGTCTCTTTCGCACTCATTTAATACAGAGTGCTTAGTGTGAGTTTTGCTAAATCAATCGAGTAACTTAACTTCAGCGTAAATCGAGCATACATCGTGAGTATCGAGTATCGACTGCATGCGAGTGTGAGATACCATTGTGCATTCGATTCGATGGAAGTTATTTCATAGTGAGTAGTGAGCACGCCGCTCGATAGTCAGCCGCTCCGATGGATAACCGACTAAATTAAAAAGTTTAAATAGACATTCGTGTCCCGTCAAAGAAGTTACTATCACATTTAGTATGATAACATTGTGTGTTATTTATAATATAATCTGTGGCTTTTGTTTACATACCTATGTTCTACGAGTGTTTTAATCGTTTTAATGATTTTTCATTTGTAATCTTTAATTGTATTCCTGATATTAATTTTAATTTATTTAATATGAAGACCAGCAACAACAACAGAAACACACATTGAATAACCTTGATAATAATTCTAGTTGGTGCACCACGTTACATACCTACCGACGTGTATGATTTTAGGTGCAAGGATGTAGGTAGGTACTTATGTTATCCCCTAAAGTAACCCGCTGAGTAGACCTTACATTAGTGAGCCGGAGTAGATCACTACACATTAAGAATTTAAAAGCTGTCTTGGTGAATTGGTAAATCGAGAATTTGCATGAGTACCTACGGGACATAAAATATCGCTCATCTCGTGCTCGCTCTATCACTTCTACACATCATTCAAGCAAAAAATACCGTGACGACATCACTTCTATGCAAAATAAACTCCTCAACGAACAAATACTTCCTCTTTCACTTAAGAATTTGTAGTGAGTAAATACTTCGTGCGAGTGAAAACGTTAACCGTTCGAACTGTCAAAACGCTGCCGTTGTAAACACTCGCACTCGCTAAATCCGAACAAAAACGTACACTTTTCGATCATCGCGGCATTCACTAGTGAGTAGCGAGTGACGAGGTCATCGATTGGAAACTTACACTCGCAATTTTAGTTAACATAGTTAACCACTAGATGGCGCTCACTCAATTCCATATAAAAATGCGTTTACTTTACGGCGATCGAGCAGCCAAAAAAACTCGCACTAAGCATACAGTACTAGGAATCGTATCAAATTTCGTTTCATTGGAGCGCGATCACTAGAGCTCTACTCGATACATAAGATTACAACTTACTTGACACGAACGCGTAGACACTATTGTATAAACATAGTACAATTGAAAGATTATTATAAATATAGAGAAATATAGATTGCCTCTGTAATCTTCGTGGGTGGGAGTGCACCGCACCAGCGCTCCTTAAGACGAGCCGCCAGTGATTTTCAGTAATCTTTGCTCTCCGCGCTAATTGTATCGGGCGATTCTGTGACTAATTAAATGGGCGTATTAGTTATTGTGTGACCCATTTCTGTTTTTTGGATCAATTGTGACTCTCCATTAGGGTTGATCAGTTTTTTGAAATTTTTTAAGGGTTACTTACTTATTTTTTAAATCTTTTGGTTAAAATTTTATTTTTGTCATTATTTAAGGCCTGATTAAAAGAATTAAACAAATTTTTTTCTGAAAATATGAAAAATATATCGGAAAATTTCGGAATTTTTCGCGAAAATATTCAGTGTTGTCCACCTCAGAATAATGGTCTGACGTCATGGTATCAATATTTGCCTGGCAGAAGAAATGTATAGGTTTATTTACTTACCTTTCTTTTACAGGTAAACCAGAGATAAAATCGCAAAAGGACAAGTCGCGCAAGTCGAGTCGACTGCCCTTCGTAAAGTCTGCGCCACTACTGAACAATAACCTGATTGTAAAAGATGAGGGTGGTTTTGTAGAAAGTAAATCGACGGAAAATGTCGAAGCACCGTCCATTCGGAAAAATGATTTGTAAGTATTTATTTATTAGTGATCCCCCTTTCCACACGATACGATTTGATTGGATTTACAAACGCATTGTATCGTGTGGATTCAATTATCTCATTGAAAGTTATTATTTATACATATTTGAGGGTCCAGTGAAAATTTATGTCATAATATGTTAGTTGGGCCCGATATGCGGTGCTGCAATGGGGTTCTAATAAGCGAAACCACACCTTGGGGTGGTGACCGTTGCCAAAGCAAAAGCTTTGCGATTTATTTATTTTTGGCTTGTTTAAATTCACCTCCTTTTTTGTTTGGTAGCGGTTCCATTTTTGGGGTGCGAACATATGTAGAAAGTAACATATAATTAGACAATCGACAAACAAGTTGTTAATGCTTTCATGTCGAATAAATGATTTTGAATTTGAATTTGAAACTGCCTAAGATTCGAACACATACATATTTTCCTTGTTGCAGAACCAATAATTTAGATGGGCGTAACAACAGTCTGAAGAAATCGTTAGTAAGTGTTGTATTGTATATTATAGGTACTAATGGGTACATCCTGTTATAATGTGAAAGTTGGTGAGTGGACGTTGTTAGAGTCATCATCATTATTTACAGGCCTGAGAAGTCCACTGTTGGACATAGGCCTCCCCCAACAACCCCCACTCCGACTGGTCGGAAGCAGCCTGCATCTAACTGACGTTCGCGACCTTGGCCAGGTCGTCCGTCCACCTCGCGGGTGGCCGTTGTTAGAGTATTTCACGCGGAAAATGCTGAACGGATTTTGATGGAACTTCATATTATATAAACTGTGATATACATCAGAATAACACATGCTTTCCTTTCTAATATCATAAATGCGAAAGTAACTCTGTCTGTCTGTCTGTCGCGCTTTCACGCCAAAAGTATTGAACCGATTTCAATGAAATTTAATAGGTACACAGGTATTATTATTCCTGGAAAATATTTTTATCCCGGATAAATAATATAAGATCACGCGGACAAAATCAGAGTTAGCTGAAGTACATACTTATTAGATGATAGAATTTCGTATTTTAAAAAGCAATTTTATTTTTCCAGTTCGCAAAATGGGGACAAAACGTGAAAATGATGTCACTTTTAGCAGCCTGGTTATTCTTTACCGTGGTTTTCGTGTTATACAACGAGAGGGATTATACCGTACGGAACACTTCAGTGAGGGTTGGTGAAACCAAAAGTAAGATTCTTTAATTCTATGACTGATTTTTTTTACATTTCGTACAAAAAATCTTAAAACGGCGCCCTTATAGGACCACTCATGCGTCTGTCTGTTTGTCACATCCAATTTTCTCCGAATCTACTGAAACAGGTCAGTGGACCAGGTTAGTTTAATCCTGTGACCTAAATCATCATCATTTCATCATTTACAGCCCTGAGAAGTCCACTGTTGGACATAGGCCTCACCCAACAATCTCCACTCCTCGCGGTCGGAAGCAGCCTGCATCCAACCGACGCCCGCGACCTTGGCCAGGTCGTCCGTCCACCTCGCGGGTGGCCTTCCCACGCTGCGTTTTCCGATACGTGGTATCCACTCTAGAACTTTCCGACTACATCGGCCATCAGTTCTTCGAGCTATGACCTAAATACACATGTGTAAAGTAAATGAATGTTTTTCAGGCTTCACATTACCCGTACCAGCCTCCACACAACACCTGAAGATAGCACTCCATCTATCAGGTCCGTTCCTAACAGAACAGTATGAGAGGAAGCTCAATTCCTCAGCCCTAACTAGCTCTGATACAGTAGAGTTGTGGCTGGAGAGGACCAGGAATGGGAGTAGCCAGGAATATAGTGATGAAGCACAGGTAATTTAAAGAGTTGGATATACATACATACATATGTATAGGTACATGCAGGGCCGGCCCGCCCATATGGCGAACGGAGCAGTCGCTCCAGGCGCCAAATCCTAGAGGGCGTCTAAACGGTAAAGATATAGGTATATATTATTAGGAGCAAACAGGAGAGGCGCCATCCATCTCGCTCCCAGAGGCGGCTCCTAGTATTTTAAGATGGGAGTTCACATTTTTTAATCTTGAGCAAAATCCTCACTCTTATTAAAATTCAGATGACCTAATGAAACACATTAAAGGCAACCATATCGCGTTCTAACTCGAACTAAGCGACATTTAGTGGCCGCATACGTACACTACGAATTAATGTGAGCGGCGCTCCAGATAAGGCTAACTTTTCATACGAAACCTTCTGTTTCACGCGCCGGCCTATGTCGGTATGTCTCTTTCGCACTCATTGAATACTGTACAAGGAATCGTATCAAATTACGTTTCATTGGACCGCGATCGCTAGCGCTCCACTCGATACATAGATTACAACTTACTTGAGACGAACGCGCAGACATATTGTATAAACATAGTAGAATTGAAAGATAGTTATAAATATAGAGAAATATAGATTGCCTATGTAATCTTCGTGGGTGGGAGTGCACTGCACGAGCGCTCCGTAGGACAAGCCGCCAGTGCTCGCTCCATTCTAAAATTTACTTCGGGCCGGCGCTGGGTACATGTCTATTATCCTCCAAAGACGTTGGGCAGAAGTGTGCAAATTACACACCCACGTTTCTCCAGTTAGCCTATTAAGTCCAACGTGGTAAGTGGTGAGCCTACCGCCGCTTTTCGGGCACAAATACAACAATCTAGCGACTGGTAACGAATCCAATAGGAAATGTTTCCGTGCTGTTTTAAATAGGTATTAAAAGTTTTAGAGTTATACAGGATTAATTTTAAAACATCAATAACCTCGCAAGACTACGTAGCTACCATCATAAACAACAACATTTGTTCTACGAGTTTTGATAATTTGTCATATTAGACTTTCATACAAAAATAAATATCAATTTAATATTACCTCTGAATGTTCTTAATTCTGTAGAAAATCATTTTTAATTAATGTATTGAGTTATGATAAAACTCGTAGAACAAATGTTATTGTTTATGATTTTATCTATCTAGTCCTGCGAGGTTATTGATGTTTTAAAATTAATCCTGTATATCGCACGCTTAGTATTACAGTGACCGAATCCAAAAAATCACTTTTTTTTTTGGGCAAATCGCAAAAAATGTTTTGCAATCACGACTTGTGCTGTTTAATTTGCTATAAATGTCACATCACGTGAATTTTAAAGTTTATGTTTAATTTTTATAATAGCATAGGCATCAAAGTTTTAGGTGAAGTTTAAATTTTTGCTATATATTATTTATTTTGAATGCTAAAGGCTTTTAAATTTAGAGCTTTTAAATAATAAAGCTTAATAAAGCTTTTAAATAATATATAAAATCATTTATATAGGCAAAATTCATTTTTTATCAGGGCGCCTTCTGAGTTCAACAAGCTAGCGCGGCAAGCTAATCTAGACCTGTTTAATACAAAAATAAACACGTTTAAGACGATATTATCCAAAGAGTGGTTCGATGAGCATGTGGTTCTCAAGCTTTTCTTTTTACTATGCCAAGCTAACAGACTATATTGATTTGATTTTCTGTTCACAATTTGCTGGGGTATCATAACATGGCAAGGTATGTGTTATATATTTATACTAGTCTCTAAATGTAGAAACTTTTAAGTGGTTAATAGTTGCTTATGTTGTAATAATCTTAGTTGTTGTCAACCGTTTGTTTCCCGAATAAAATAAAATAAAAAATAAAATAATATACTTATAATACCATGACCAAATGAAAACGACCAAAACTGTAGTCGTTTTCTGCTAAATATGATATCACAAATTTTATTTTTATTTAAACGGTTATGAACGGGGCGTCCGATAAAAAAATTACATTTAGTAAACAAACCCGTTAGCTTAAAAAACTTACCAAAATACTAAGCTAAAAAAGAAAAAACAAGACATTACTATTTACCTACTTATTGGAATTTGACAATCTTAAATTGTCGTGACCATAAAGTTCTAGTATAAATACAAGTATAAGTACGAGCCGAACAACAAAGTTCTATGTGGATTACTAAAAGCAAAATACGACCAAATTACGGGACGAACGGAAAACCTAAATCGAAGAAAGTTACCAACTACGTAGTCGTTTTATGCAGAATAAAATATTGTGAACATAAGTACTATAGGTTATTACCAAAACCGACCGAGTGAAATGGCTGTATTCTGCATATTTTAGTTGAAGAATAGTTCTTCAATCAGACCAACTCGACCAAGGTGGCTGCTTTTAACTTATTTGGGTGAATTTCAACAACCTCGATTTTTGACTAATTACGCTGGCGAAATTTTATATCCACTTTCTATAACTTTTTTGTATTCGAAGTAATAGCTAAAAATATATAATATTCAGTCATATGGTACATATTTTTAAAAACGTATTATTTCTTGAGATATCTGCATTTAAAAATTTCAATCGCCACCGATATTATTATCAAACCACCGAAATTGTAAATCTCTCCACTGAAATTTATTACAACCAGCGGAATTATAAATACAGGAGAACATCATACGAATTACCTATTTATTTATTTTATAAGAACTTGAAAACTTTAGATTTTCCTTTATTAGTTGGTAATAATGTTTATCATCATGATTATAGTTTAGAAACTATGATAACAAATTTAAGGAACACGTTAACAGTTAGGGAAATATTTTATTACATACTTTAAAATGCTTCCTAGTGAGTTTTTTCTTAGCATAAAACGTAGTGGCCATGGTATCTCCTTTAAGATCTCGCAGTTCTGACTACACCATTTCAGGAACCTAGCCGTATTTATTTATATGTACTTAAAAATCTTCGAAAACCAGAAATAAGGATCATTGCTTTTCACATGTGAAAGTGCACTTCGTTAGCTACCTTTATATATAAGGAACACCCCATCCGGAAATTTACGGTGTCGGAGATATGAAATTTTATGATTTTTTTTTAAAATCTCCTTTTAGATGAGTAGAATGGCATATAAGAAATGAATCACATTTTATACTTTGACCTCCCAAAAATCTATCAATATGGAATGGTCAAGCAAAATTTGTTAAATGTTTTTGCCAATTAAGCCCCTACTCTTTCAAAATAATATACTGCGTCATGCGTACCCTTTATCAAACTAAATTCCTTATTTAATAAGCTACTCAAAAAGGTGTAACTTATTATGAGAAAGCTTACCAGCAGCTGACCAATAAAGGTTTCGAAAAATACATTCTGTGGCGCTACAGCCTATAGCAGTGTTATATTGAGGCAAGTAGAATGTAGAACTCTTCTGTTATCATCAGGCGTACTTGTTCAAGCTACTCGGGTTTATCGCAAAGTTACTCGGATTTATTCGTAACTGTTCATTTATAGTAGCAATTTTGGGTGGTTTCCTTGAGGTTGAACTGAAGGCCAAGTCATAATCAATATCACAAAACGTGGGATTGAAGTAGATAATAATTATGTGCATGAGTACACCTACTAGGCCAGTAGAACATTCAATATATGGACATGTTTTCTGAGAACAGTCAGGACTCAGAAAAATATTACATTCTTATTGGTCAGCTATTAATATTGAGAGATGAATCTTAAGTGCCTGGAAGAACTTAGTTCATTTAGGAACGGTTCCCTTCCTATGATCTTATAACGTCTACTTGTCGATATGTGTACTTATGCTGTCTATCGATTGACCTACAGTGCTCAGACTGCATCAGGAACACCATTAGGTATGCTAATCGCCTACCAAAAAGGAACTGGACAGTAAAAGTGCCGGCCATGTTAGTCGTTTAGACACCGAAAGATAGACGAACAGTGCAACTGACTGGATGCTACAGAGCGGCTGCCTGGGGTAGGAGTAAGACGAGATGGAGGTGGCGATATGACCTCGATTCGAGTTGAACTGCATCATGAAAAGGCCTTTGGTTAGCAGTAAGATTCCTATGCTATAATATATACCTATATATTATAATGTCAGTTCATCACCTTTGTATTTTTTTAATTTTACTACAAACTTAGGTTACTTGTTAAAAAAGGTTGTCGCGCCATAGGATAGCACTTTTAAAATTCTTATTAGTCAGCTGTTGGTAAGCTTTTTCATAATTATACCTTTTGAATTTAGTTTAATGAAGTGTGCGAATTACGTGAAATCATTATTTTGAATAAATAGGAAAGAATCAGGAAAAAAAAATTATAAACCTTTTGGTAATTGTACTTTGACAATGCCAAGTTGATGTCTGTTGTTTTGTCTCCAATGATTATTTATTTATCTAGTTGAGTTACTGAAATATACACGTATTTTAGTTTTTTATGCATTTCCATTTAAAAATAAGGTGATTTTAAAAACATTACAAAATGGGGCATAACCCTGAAGCCGTAATTTTTTTAATGGGTCTTCCTACCCATGAAGGTAGAAAATGGGCTGTACTTTTACATCTCAATAGAAATAATACCTGTTTTCCAGTTATCCTGTATACAAAAAGACAAAATATCAATTACGGTGACATTATTAAATTACGGTGGCCCTCTTTTTTGCCACCGGAGCCACTGGAGTTGCGACACCGTACTTAGAATTAAGTAACAAATTTCAAATTATAACGGAAACTATTATTTTAATTGTAATAATTCATTTGCAATTACGTCAATTACTTTAATCATCTGTAAAATTTCTTTTTAAACAGCCTTTTAGTTTTTTAAATACACATGACACCGTTATATGATAAATTTGTATTCCTGCGCCACCGCAGGTTATACTTACGTTTTTGGCGGGAAAACTGTTCAGTGTATCAAACATCCTTGTACTTGGTATACGATGGCTTGACAGAGCAGTGCGGGGAAAGATAGCTTAGCATCTATCTCATTCATTATGATGAAATAGTGTAATGTTCAAAATGCGCCAGCGTTATTGACTTTTTTCGCGGGACATTTTTAAAAAGCTGTTACAGGTACTACCGGGTTAAGTTAAATTACTGCTCATGGTGTAAATAATAGTGTCATTTAATGTATTTTTAAAATATGTATGTATTCTGTTAAATTAATTCACCCGAAAATTGAAATAGCCAAATTTGTTTTTGCAAATGAAGTGGGGACATAGCACCGCAATTAGATTTAGAGCCTTTGATAATTTTTTTAATGCGTAAACAAATAGATTTTGGTCTTAAGTTTTAAACGTTAGTCTAGATCACTGTCTGAACTTAATGAAAAAAAATTAATAAATGTGCATTTTGCACTTTCCACTACGATTTTCATCCACGCCGCGCTAAAAACGTACCTGGGAAATTCACCCATTTAATACTTGTTTTTCTTGTTGATCGTTTTCAGCAATTTATCAAATAATTGTGCTAAAAAACAGTCCATTTTACCAGAATATAGAGCAAAAAATCTAGTTTGTGATGGCATAGCTAACTCATTTTGGCCAAAAATGGCTTTGGTCGCTTTCTGCAGAATTACGGCCAACTTAAAGTTTATGCTTAAGTGTGACGTTTAGAATCGACCATAGTTTCTTATCGATCATAGTTAAATTGTTCTATTTTGGACATATCATTATAAAAAAACAACATTTTTAAACTAAAATCGATCGAAAAAGTTTCATGAACTTTTACTTATTTTAGAGATAGTTTTTAAGGTAAGATTCAATAAAAAAGAACTTGTTATAAAATTATCAGTCTTATTTCTTATGCAATATTAGTAGTAGGTAATGTTAGTAGAAATATATCTTATTAGACGTTACTACTAAGATTTCATGACATTAATAATACTGATTGATAAGATAAATCATAAAAACTATCTCAATTACATTAATTAGTTTTATTGCTCATGAAATAAAATAGACCGAGATATAAAGCACCGAATTAGTTCAGGATGGATGAAATGGCGACAGGTCACGGGAGTTACGTGCGATGCCCGGATGCCGTTAAAGATAAAGGGTAAGGTGTACAAGACCGTAATTCGACCTGTCGTCTTGTATGGATCTGAATGCTGAGCCGTAAAGAAGAACGATGAAAATCAATTGCGTGTAAGTGAGATGAGAATGTTGAGATGGATGTGTGGAGTTACAAGAATAGATAAAATAAGAAATGAGTATATAAGACGAAGTTTGAAAGTTGCGCCGATCACAGACAAGTTACAAAGTAACCGTCTATCTTGGTAGGGGCATCTAAAGCAACGGGATGAAAGGCATATTTTACAGAGAGCGTTGTGCATGAGTGTGGATGGGTATAAAGGAAGAGATAGACCAAAGAAGTGTTGGATGGACTGTGTGAGGGAGGATATGCGTGTACCGGGAGTGAGAAATGAGATATTTGCCTCCAAGCAAAAAGATTATAAGCCAGTAAAAATACTAGGGAACTGCAGATAAAGTACCTTAAATTTAATTATTATTTACCTGGTCGTGTTTTTTTATGAGGAGGAATGCCGTTATTCTTCATTCATAATCAATCTAATCAATGATTTTTCAAGATCGTGAAGGATCTATTCCAAAAGAAAATGAAAATAAGTCCAAAAGTAAGAGTTTCTTCTCTGCTATTTTAGTTTTAATAAGACATATTACTGAATACGAACACATTATTAGTTTGTACCGCAAAAATATGCATTATTTTTAATAAATGCTATGAACTTTGTGAAAATAATATTGACACCATATTTACTATTAAACTGACTTAAATATGAATGTGATCACGAACTGTAACTGGTTTTAAATTTTAAATAGACTTAAAAGTAAATAGGCCGGTTAACTGTAACAAAATTTTAGAATTAAAAAGCATCATCGGTCATTATTATGCTAAAAATATGCATTAAATCTCCTTTTCATTTCACTACAAAAAAAGCTTTAAACACTAATTGGTCCCTATTTAATTAAACACAAAAACAGTTATTGTTGTAACGGTTGAACGAACACTGAATAAGTCTGTATAATATCAATCAACATCATAAAAGTCGCGAATGTTAAAGAGACAACAAATTTGTAAAAGCTGTAAAATACAACATATTAATGAATTTCTGAGAGCCATTTCATAGATAGCGATATTATAGTCATGCCAGTGAATGTAACTTATTTTACGCAAATTTTGAGTTAGGTCACTATAATATTAAGCGTGCTAGCTAGATATGGTAGATATAACCGAACAATGGTATTTTGAGTATTGATGGGTTCTAGTAACATCTTAAGTGGTTAGATCTTAGTGGATGAGACGTGCATAAGGGTCTATATGTTCAAAGCTTTATGTGGATGAGACATGAACATTATTTAAGCATGTTAAAAATGTCTGAAACGCTGTCAAACTAAAGCTCCTAAGCCTCAATTATGTTGACCAAAAAGAAGTCGTTTTAGGCTAAAAACGTTGTCATTTAGCGCGATTACCCTCTAGGGGACTTAGACCACCCGCTATGACAATGTACCAATTTTACGAGCAACACCAAAATTTTCAAATTTTAAATAGATACACAAGTCTAATCAATCTGATTCAGTCCTCAGACTCATGGCGCATAATCATAGACAATACTGAAGTGGACTTCAACACAGGGGAGTCCAGATCCTCAGTTCTGTCACTAGCACCAGTCTCCAACATCAGCAGCCACGTGTACTCCATCATGATCAACACCACCTCTAATGAGACCGTCCCGTTCAGACTGAGCTACCAGGTGGATCCCCTGGACCTGAACACTGGGGTTATTTATGCTGCTGTTCTGCTGTGTATACTGTATCTGATTATTATTTTTGAGGTAAGTAAGAGATGTGGCATGTTTGGTAGGAAAGAGAATATAAAAAGAAAGAGACTTTGTATTTAAAGATCCTTATACTGGTCAGCGAAGTAGCTAAGTATATCCCTGGTAAGAATACTGCTGGAGGTAGGCACGCCACAATGCTTCTGCCATAGCGGTATTGCCTATAGTCACCATGTTGGGTAGGCCGGATGGTGACGGAATATTTCCGCTACAAAACAGGGTTTTGAAGAATCGGTACCAATAGTGCAGAGCTATCCCTAGCTGCTCCCTCCTTCACCTCCCCCTGTACGTGTACAATGAAAAAAGAGAATTTCGGGGTGGTGATGCGCTCACGCCATCTATCCAGGTGATTTTTACTATTTTTATTACTTTTAAAAGTTGTCAGAAAATCCCTCATTCAGTCGTATGTTAAGTACCTATTCATCCTAGCCTTACAAAAATCACGTATACCACAGATAATAAACAGAACAATGGCGGCGATAATCCTGGCGACAGTATCGCTGGCGGTGCTGGCGCTGACGGGGCAGAGGCCCTCGCTGCCGGAGCTCGTGTCCTGGCTGGACTCGGAGACGCTGCTGCTGCTGTTCAGCATGATGCTGCTGGTCGCCATCATGGCGGAGACCGGCATGTTTGACTTCCTTGCTGTATTCACTTTTAGGGTACGTTTGTAGGTTTAAAAAGTTTATGTTACTTTCAGAATTGCTTTGACAATGTTCCGACGTTCGTTTTCGCAACCTACTATTAGCGTCGGCTTTTAATGTTGTAAAATTGTCACTTAGCTCGTGCCTCGGAAAGCACGTAAAACCGTTGGTCCTGCGCCTGATCTCTCTCCGGTCGTGTCGGCTTTCCGTCCCATCGGACTATGAGAGTAACGGAATAGAGAGTGCATCTGTGTTTGCGCACACACTTGTGCACTATAATATCTCCCGCGTACCTGGCCAATCTCCGTAGAGATTGGTCGCCTTGGCCGAAATACGGTCGGAGATCATCATTAGCGTCAGAGTCAGGACGTTTGAAATTCATCATTTATGACATTATGACATGATGTAACCAGGGATTTGGTATCTCATACATTTCTATGGATGTAACTTAAAAATGAAGGCTTCCTATTGGAACAAACCTCTATTGATTGAATGTTTGTACTTTGTGTAAGGCCCTAGAATAGAACATAAGCAATAAAATATCCTACTTTTAATCAAATAAGTACAATCGACTTGAACAAGAATTGCCTATTAGATAATGAAGTTAAGGAATAGTTATCGTTCATTAACTTACATAAGGTTAAAATGTCAAGTAATTAACAATCAGCCATACATAATCCATTTGTATGGATACAGATAGCGGTCAGTATCAACATCCGTTTAATTTGTTGTCGATTATGTAACATTTGAACTCTAATCCGCACCTAACTACACACATCACTTCGCATTCGATATCACTCGACCTTGCATAATGTAATTTCAATGAAATTTGGCACATACATAGTTTAGGGTCTGAGGGCGGACAGAGGCTACTTTTTACCAATTTCAAATTCAAAATACTTTATTTGCACAAAATAAGGTGTTGTTGGTGTTAGTTTACTTTAGAGTCTCTTATTTTGCTGACAATGGCATGCAAAAATTTACGTTTTCTTAAAAATAATTTATAAAAGAATTTGCATTATACTTAGCTAATTAAAAATAGTAATATAATAATCAACATTACATATGCTAAATTATTATTATTATTTTTTTAATTTATCCCGAAGGAAAGGCAAGGGGAACTAAGCCCATACAGCCTAATCATTGTTTAGTAAAATGTATTCTGAATTTATGATGAATGACAATGATGATGAATGGAAACGTCGGGAAAATCCTCAAGAACAAGTGTAAAGTTAGTCAAAATGAAAAATTATTGCAGAAACAACTTACATGCGCCCATGAAGAGATCGTAATCCGGCTAAAGTTTTACTCGGCTTACCTGCGTATAAAATCATGCACACGCACTAGATTCACATCACAAGTAATCAAAATATAACTTATCCACCAGAAAACATCACTTTACGGACACATGCAAGCCATTTACAAATAAATTTTGAATTCCAGCTTTTCCCGCCGAATCCCCTAAATTAATTAAATTAAAATGTCACAGATTATTACCCCGGAAAATTTTGACATTTCTTTTTTTTTTCAGTCCGCGCGGACAAGTCGCGGGCATCCACTAGTTTGATATAAAAATGTCCTCACGCTAACCTAAATAACTAAATGTATATTCACAGGTTACAAAAGGCAAGCTATGGCCGCTGATATCTTTACTGTGTATCATCACGGCGTCAGTGTCCACATTCCTGGATAACGTCACTACCGTTTTGCTTATGACACCTGTCATTATTCGGTAAGGATTTCATACATAATTATGTATAACATGTAAGTATTCCAAAATCAGTATTAGGTTAGTATATCTGATACATATACAGGTGTTTTTTTGGTCGTCAACGTTCCCGAATACTATGGAATCTCCCCATCATCACGATCATTTTTCTTCATGAAAGTATACCTGGGAAGTGTCTGGTTCCCAAGATATTAGGGTCCAAAGTTGAGTTAATAGGTACACTTCGTTTTTTTTTGCATAAATGTACATAGACGCGTGTAACAATTTGACAATTTTTTCACGAAAAATAAAAAAGTAACACAAACACTGGATACCATAAATTTCACCCGATCAAGTAATTTCTTTTTTAATTTACATTGTTTCCCAATATTTCATGTATAGAGTACGTACCCTTCGTTAAGGGTGGCAACGAAAAAACAACCTGTATACACACGGCTGTGTTTCCTAAATGGGTTAGCAATAGAAATATGACCTATATTTCTATAGGGGTTGCCAAAACTACAGGATTACGAAGAGCGAAGTGGTTTCCACCCCCTGAGTTCCTTAGTCGACTCTTACAACATGCACGGAAGGAGATGCAGCTGATGTATTCTTGTGAAGCCCCGCATCAAATTAGAATAATGCATATTACGTTATTATGTCTTTTGTCGTCTAGGTTTTGACTATCTTCTATTCTTCCTCCGTAGAAAAACAGAGTTTTGGATGACCGGCTTAGGAAAGAAAAATCTACTTCTTTACACTCCTTGTATTTTTCACAGACTATGTGAGGAAATGGACCTCAATCCAGTACCGATTCTAATATCGACGGTGCTGTTCAGCAACATTGGTGGAACAGCGACACCTGTTGGTGACCCACCGACAGTTATCATCTCAGCCAACAAGCAAGTTAAAGCTGCCGTAAGTGTAGCTAGGGATCTGGTACCTAGCGATCTCTTCTATTTTGATTAGAAATAAGAAAGATGGCTACAGCGAGCATGGGTTGTAGTCTCTTCATACATTAACTACGTGCATTTCTCTCGATTGCTCGAGGATCTCATCATCAGAGCTTGATGTGCTTAATATAGGACCAAACCGGAAGCATATCACGTACATTGTTCAACTAAAAAATAATAATTTGCAATCAGGTCATATGACGGAATCCTGAGGTAACATAGGAGAGGAGAAAGAGACACATAAATAGAAAATGCCCACGAATTCACCCCTCTTTTTTAGAAGTCGGTTAATTAATATATATCGGTGTATCGGCGAGTTTGGTGTCTTACTACTTACTTGTTTATAAAATATATTTCAGGGTATAAACTTCACCAACTTCACACTGCACATGGGGCTGGGCATTTTCCTCGTCTGCATACAGACATACTTTCAGCTGCGCTACATATACAGGGATACGAGCAAACTGCGGCTCAATGTACCTAGGGATATACAGGGTGAGCGAAATAAACATAAAGCATTTTAAGGGAGCGTTCAAGTATTACAAAACGCAATTTTTTAAGATTTTTGATCCCCCCGTTATGCACCGTAATGTTTTCCTGTACGGGGGGTACAGGGTACCCTCCCCCTCTCTAAACGTTACGTAACACTCAAGTGACCATTTTTACCCTATGTATAGTTTTTATCCTTGGTATAGTTTTAATTGCCTTTGCGCTAATAATCTATACATATAATAAAAATGTAACGGATCGCTGTCTTTTCGACGTTTTGTTTTTTCTGTAGTCCACGCGGACGGAGTCGCGGGCGTCCACTTAGTACTAAATAAAACAAGAGATGTTTAATCCGCAACTCCTGCGTATTTTAATTCCCTAATTTTTTATTTAAAAAGAGAAACAATGTTGCGTAACGTATTGTCAGAAAGACCCCCTCCCGCCCCTGTAACGCATCGTAACGTTTTACGAGACCCCCCTCCCCCCAAAGTGCGTTACGTACGACTTGAACGCCCCCTAAACGTATGGTGCTTCACTTGAATACATCAGTACATATCCCTATCCGTGCATGTTGTAAGAGTCGACTAGTCGGAACTTAGGGGGCATTCTCTCAAGCGATGAACGAGCAACTTCTCTCTTGCCTTTTAGATCTGGCCGTGCCTAAACGAGGCTATTGGATTTTCTTCGCTATCCTGCAGTCCTGGCCACCCCATTTTGGGAATACAGCCATGTAAAAATACATATACATACTATACATGCACGTAAAAATATTATACTCTCTTACAGATCTCCGTCGTCAGATCACAATCTGGCGCAGAGCAGCAGAATCTCTTCCCCACCTGAGCAGAGACGAGCAGATAGTAAGAGAGCGTCTCGATAGGAAGGTGCAGAAGTTGACCTTACAGCTCCAGGAGTTGGAGAAAGAGTCCAGCAAGAGAGCATGTCCAAAGGACGTCTTTCAACGAACCTTATCGGAAATGACTGATAAGGTAATATTTTCTAGGATATAAAGTTTACCATGAATTTTTGGTATGCGAACCTATTCTGTTTAAAATGATTCTAGCTGTCTACTGCTGGACGTAGGCCTCCCCCAGAGCACGCCACAAGGCTACTGCCACAGGAGGGTTTTGCCCATAGTCACCACACTGATTGCAGTTTGATATTCGGACTTTGTTGTCAACACGGGAGGCGCTTCCAGAAAACTTTAATTGGCTCTTACGAAAAAGATGATAAAAGATAATAAATCAAATCTTTACCCCCCCCCCCCCTAGATTCTCAATATCCAGCCAAACAGGTTATAGCTATAAGTAGCTAAAGATGTTTTTTTTTTCATTTTAGTACAAGATTCGAGATAAGAAGCTTCTAATAAAAGCTACATTTGCACTCTGCTTCGTGGTTACCGTATTCTTCATGCACTCCATGCCGGAATTAAGTAAGCTGTAGTATTTCCATTAAAAAACAATCATACATTATTTGAGATATGAGTGGAGTAAAATAAAAAGTTGAAAAATGCTCTTACATTGATCAATGATCATAGACAAATTTGGTGGTCAACACTCATAGACAACAAAAATAACTTGCAAAAGCAGTACGATAGCAAAAAATTATATAGGGTGTAACAAAAAGGGTATGTTAAGCGAAAAGCTATGTAAATAGCCCACTGTAGAGAACCTATCCACAAAATTTGAGACTCGAAATCACATGTTTTTCTCAAGATTGTATGAAAATTCCTGAGATATTTAAAAATTCTCCATACTATCCGGAAAAATAAACATGTGATTTCGAGTCTCAAATTTTGTGGATAAGTTCTTTACTTTGGGCTATTTATGTAGCTTCTCGCTTAACATACCCTTTTTGTTACACCCTGTATAGGTATTATTTGTGGGTATTATACATAATTCAACTGCCGTCTTCCAGATAGAATATCCCTAGGATGGACAGCATTACTTGGCGCTATTCTGCTGCTTATCCTCGCTGATCGTGAAGATATAGAGCCGATCTTGCATAAGGTGGAATGGTCTACCTTGCTGTTCTTTGCTGCACTTTTCGTTCTTACTGAGGTAGGAAGGTGGAATTTAACCAGAATGTAGCCAGAATTAAAGGATCATGAACGATATCTCATAGCCACGTTTAGCATAGCGGGGACAGATGTTAATAATCTGTGACAAGTTGCTAGCTCATCACCTGAGAGAACGTCCCCGAGTTCCTTAGTCGACTCTTACGACATGCACGGAAGGAGATGCAGCTGATGTATTCTAGTGGAGTTTCGAATCAGCACGGGCACTATAATATTAAGAATTTATTTAATTGTATCAGGCGTCACTAATCGGAAGTTCAATTTTCCATTCGGATTAGCAGCTATGTATTTATGGTTGCATGCTAGGTGCTTGGATCTGGCTTCTCGTTGCGACTGTAGTGTCTTGTGTTCGTGATCATGAGTAGGCAGATCCGAGGGTCAGCGGAGGGTATAGGGCCCGGTGGTGGGCCACCCCTCAATGGAAATATTAAGAAGTTAACAATTTCTATGACTGAAAAAACATAAGATCTGGAACTACCAAAGACAGTTTTATTATTCTTACAGGCTATCTCCAAGCTAGGCCTGATAAAGTTCATCGGAGGTCTAACAGAAAGCTTGATTCTGTCTGTGGATGAAAGCGCAAGATTAGCTGTTGCACTACTACTTATGATTTGGGTAAGTTTCGATAGATGGCGTTATAGGAAATAACGAGGGATGAAGATAGATGGCGTTAAATAACATGAGACGCTTAATTGGCAGTTACAGCATCGTATAGCCAGAAAATAGTAGAACAGGCAATAGTTACATCTTAGACAATATTCCCAAAATGAATGGATTCAGTAACATTTCTTGGATTTGTACCCGAAAAGCGGCCGTAGGCTCAAATGAATAGTGGATGTGTAATTTCCACACTTTTGCCCAACCCCTTTGGGGAATAATGGGCGTGACTTATACTTTAAAAAATGTGTTGTCTCCGTTGACCTCCGTGCATTTTACATTTCACAACACATTAACTTAGTCCCACCCACATTAAGGTCCCTAAGGTCTTAAACTATACAGAGTGATTTTTGGTCACCAACGTTCCCGAAAACTACGGAATCTCCTCATCATCACGATCATTTTTCTCCATGGAAGCATATCTGAGAAGTGTCTGGTTTCCATAATATTAGGGTCCAAAGTTGAGTAAATAGACTGCGTTTTTCTGCATAAATGTACATAGACGCGTGTAGCAAGAGAATTTTTCACGAGAAATAATTAATATCTGTCTATGAAAAAAACTAGCATAAACACTGGACACTATAAATTTCGCCCGATCAAGAAATTAGAAAAAAAAAGAAATCCAAAAAATTTACATTATTTCCCAGCATTTTTTTTGACATAAACTTACTTTATATGATGTATAGAGTACGTACCCTTCGTTAAGGGTGGCAACGAAAAAACACCCTGTATAATAAATAATATTTCATAGCATTTCGCCTAACATACCTCTTTTGTTACATCCAGTATATGTAATTTATTATTGCAGGTATCGGGTTTAACATCAGCATTCGTCGACAACATACCATTGACGACAATGATGGTAAGAGTGATGACGGACATCGGCACCAACCCTCATCTCAATCTGCCGATGGCGCCGCTGGTGTGGGCTCTGGCTTTTGGAGCTTGTTTAGGAGGTACGTAATATATTTTAACTTGTGGATAACGGTGGAAGCTTATTGGACCTGTCAGATCCGCAGCGTGAGGTCAAACGCAGTTTTTTTCATTTATTGAAGGGCTTTGAACACAGTGTGCACTTGTTAGCCCTATTGGACCACTTACATGAAACTAACATCAGCTGTCAATCCCAGTTAAAAGCATACTGACCGGCGATTGCTGTACTTGGTTGTGACCCTGCCTACGACGCTATAGGTCTTGGGTTTGAATCCCGATGGGTGCAAATATTGATATGATGATTAACAATATTTGTTTCCAAGTAATGAATGTTTCTATACTTATCTATCATATTTATTTATATACCGTTGCTAAGTAACATTATGATAAATTAAGTAGCTAGAACTGAAAAATCACGAAAACTGATACCTTTAGCAAAGCGGAGACGTATGTAAATGAGCAGTGACAAATCGCTAACTCATCGCCTGAGAGAATGCCCAAGTTCCTTAGTCGACTCTTACGACATGCACGGAAGGAGATGCAGCTGATGTATTCTAGTGAAACCCCGCATCAGCACAAGAATTGTTCTAACAAGATAAAGCTATACTTATAATTTTATAAAGCTGAGTAATTTGTTTGTTTGTTTGAACGCACTAATCTCGGAAACTACTGGTCCGATTTGAAATGTGTGTAAGTGTGATAGCCGCAGGCTGATAACGCATCTTGCAAAAGCAAAGCAGAAGCAATGCGATTAGCGAAAATATACGCGTTGAAATGTCAAAATTCCTTTGAAATTCGTTTTACGTAATACGAACTTGACAAGCAATCAGCGAATTTTGTATTCGCTATCGCATTTCTTTTGCTAGTTAGGTAATAAGGGGGCCGAGTTATGGAGGAAGGCTATAGGCTATATATATATTATATGTCCCTACAGAAATACTTGTTCTAAACATATAAATGGTCCCCAGGTAACGGTACGCTAATAGCTGCAAGCGCAAACGTGGTATGCGCGGGAGTGGCCGGACAGCACGGCTACAAGATCACCTTTGTTGAGTTCTTCAAAGTTGGCTTTCCTGTGATGATTGGCCATCTCGTTGTTGCCACGGTTTATTTACTGGTCTCTCACTGTGTCTTCACGTGGCATTGAGTTTGAAGCGAAGTAATTTTGACAAACGCCTCAGTGTGATGAAGGAGTATTAGGTATCATAGCAAATGCGAAGAAGTATCAATTAATTTTAATTTAATCTAGTAAATAATTTATAACCAATAGTTAGATAAAGGGCGCCAAGTGAAACCCCTCCGGTTTAATGGCACCCTGAACCTAATTGTAATTCTTTTAAAAATCTGAAATAAATTAAAAAAAAAACAATGTGACAGTGAGAATAGTCACTTTATTGGCGTTGAAATGTCAAATTCCTCTAAGATTGCTCTTACATAGTACGAGTTTGACAACTAATCAGCAAATATTGTAAAATTTTTGCTATCGCATTGCTTTTTCTAGTTAGGCAATATGGAGGAACTGCGAGTAAACAGGGGAACAGGTTGGAATAAGCCGAAATATTTTGCGTATGAACTAATGCGTATTATTCTCGAAAATCAGTCAATGTTAAGTCACAGAATAACTGTCCTATATTTACTAAAATGGCAGTTAAATGATAAAGCGTTAGCGCAATTTAATAAATATAAATGTTAGATTAAAGTGAGATATGAGTACTTACTGATATTTTGCGAAAAATATGTACCTACCTACCTACCTATGTATAAGGAGTAGTATTTTTAAGCTTAAGGAAATTAACTCGAACGTCATTTACGTTTTTGATGTAGGGTGGTCGAATGCGAAGTGAAGAGTGAAGTGAGGTGCGAGTTTGCATGTTACAGAATCGACCTGTTTGTTGTTTTTTTTTTTAGATTAGATACATATACAGGGTGTTAAGCGAAAAGGTATGTAAATAGCCCATTATTGAGAACCTATACCCAAAATTTGAGACTCGAAATCACATGTTTATTTTTCTAGATAGTATGGAGAATTCCTAAACAACTCAGGAATGTTCATACAATCTTGAAAAATAAACATGAGATTTCGAGTCTCAAATTTTGTGGATAGGTTCTCTACAGTGGGCTATTTACATAGCTTTTCGCTTAACATACCCTTTTTGTTACATCCTGTATACACATGGCTGTATTTCTAAAATGGAGTAGCGAGAACTACAAGTTAATGAAAGAGATCCCGCAGCCACACTTTGCATATGGGTTACGATTTTAATGTTAAGTTTTAAAAATTAAGATTCCCTGTGAAAATATGTTAAATAAATTAATTTAGTTTATAATATAAGCATAGCTAATACAGAGAAATATGAGCAATTATGTAGGTACTTATGTACCAAACCTTTGTACAAATTACAAAATTTTATTATAGATTGGACCCTATTTCGTTATATTTTACATACATACAATATAATCACGCCTTTATCCCTTACGGGGTAGGCAGAGCACCAAGGGCCGATAGAACCACATGGTGCCACTTCCGACCAATTTTATAGGGTATAGTTGAGATGTACAATTTCGGTTAGTAGTGACAGGTGGTCAGCCCATCGCCTAGAAAACACCAAGACCCTCTTGTCCCTCTACTGACTTGTACAGTATGCCCGGGAAGAGAACCAGTTATAGTATTATACGTTTTTTTTTACTTACAGAAAATGTAACAAAATTATTATTTATTACTAAGGTATTTAAGTGCCTAAATTTCAGAATGACCTAAGTAGGTATAATAATTTGAGGAAACTTATATTTTTGTAAATTTTTGTGCTTTTCTACATGAATATATAAAATATTTTTTCTTTTTAAAGGGTTTTTTTATTATTTATTTACAACTATACAGGATGATTTTTGGTCGTCAACGATCCCGAAAACTACGGAATCTCCTCATCATCACGATCATTTTTCTCCATGGAAGCATACCTGGGAAGTGTCTGGTTTCCAAAATATTAGGGTTCAAAGTTGAGTAAATAGACTGCGTTTTTCTGCATAAATGCACATAGACGCGCGTAGCAGGAATTTTTCACGAAAAATAATTAATATCTGTCTATAAAAAAACTAACATAAACACTAGACACTATAAATTTCGCACGATCAAGGAATTTAAATAAAAAATAATAAAAAAAAATCCCAGCATTTTTTTTGGCATAAACTTACATTATTTTATGTATAGAATACGTATCCTTCGTTAAAGGTGGCCACAAAAAAACATCCTGTATGTCACAAAGCCTTCCTGCGACTTTGTCCGCTATAAGTTTAAAATTCCCGTTTTTTCCTGTTCCCGTGGGAATTTTGGAAAATTATTTTCCTAACGCTTCCCTACATTCTCAAAAGTGGTACATCCAGAGGTTTCACGGAAGAATTTTATTTGATTTGGCGGGCAAGCTAGGTATTTGTTATTAACCGTTAATTTAGTTAAAGCTAAGGTGACAATGAAATAAAATCACATATTTACACCACATATAATTATATTATTTGATCACATTTCACGACAAGGCAGCTAAATAACTAGCATAAGTATACTTGAATATATCTCCTAAAGTAATAAACATAGCCTACCTTTAGATTGAGGATAGTTACATGGGTAAGTAGGTACAACACATTCAGTGCCGGCGACTACGTATTTGCCGTGTAATCCTTAGTAAATCTGCCGGCAGCGAATGTGTTTTGCTTAAAAAAAAAAAACAAAACTTCGCTTTGTATGAAAATGTTAGGTTTGGTTAATGTGTCTCAATTGTTTTGCAGTGGACTCTGCTAGGATAATCGACTCGACGTAAAGAGAATCGACGTAAAGGGAATAAATCATTACAAACACCCTGACATTTTATTTCATTATTTACTATAGAATGTATACTTACAAGTGCTATCCACTGTGTATTTATGTACCCAACTATAATAAAATACAGAAAAGCTATGTTTCTTACCAAGAAATAACAATGAGCTACTATAATACAATTTTAAAATAAAATATTTTGAGCAAATTTATTGCACTATCACCCGCTGCCCAATTAAACGAAATTCCCGTTTTTCCCCGTTCCCGTGGGAATTTCGGGAAATTCCTTAGTGCTAGGGAGCACTTTCCTATACATACACTTCAAAGGCAGTTAAAGTAAAAGAACTGTTTCAACATACTGCCTAAGCTAAATTTAATGTGTAGGTACAGTAAAGAATAAAGAACTGTAAAATTTAATAAATAAATAAAGCTTGTATAATCTTGCCTAAAAAAATTTTTAAGTTAATCCTTTTGACACTTGTATTAATATCACTTGCTATACAAAACAAACTAGACTTATCTGAGTAGAGGGTAGTTAATTCTGTGTAAGTAATGTGTTGGGTTTTAGAGGTTCATAATAATTAGTGGTTTACTAATTTACTAATTTCTATAATCCTGAGGATGCCACGGTTGTTGGCGAAACATATGTATATTATTTATCTAGTTTTTGATTTCGGAATGGTGCAATGTATTGTCTTGCATGCTAGGTGCTCGGATCTGGTTTCTCGTGGCGATTGTAGTTAGTGCAAGTGCCTGTTTTCGCAGTTATGAGTTATCAGATCCGAGGGTCAGTGGAGAGTGTAGGGCCCGGTGGTGGGCGCACCCATAGTGAATGTTTGAACTTCCGAATTGTAACGCCTAATACAATTTCATTTATAGACTTATCTTGACATTCAATCCTGTCTTACTCATTTTTACTCATTCTTATTCTTTATTGTACACACAGAAAACATAAATGATAATAATATTAGAAAGATAAAGTACAAAGGCGAGCTTATCTCTGATACTACATACTAATTTCCTATTTTACATAAATAATTACTGCTCGTTTGCCATGATAATTATGACAATCTGTCCGGCGCGGGCGATACTGCACGCTGATTGGCCAACCTCCCGCGCCAAACCTTCTTTTTTTTTAAACGCCTGGCACAATGAGTTTTCCCGAGATGGAGCTGTTTATAAATATTTCATGTTCTATTGAAAAATGCATATAACACTTGCAATAATTACATACGTGTCTAAAACCGCTGTGTCCCCAGAATGGAGTAGCCAAAACTGCAGAATTACAAAGAAAATCCAATAAGTCAGATATAAGTCAGTAATCTCGCCTGAGCAAACGCTCCTGAGTTTCTTAGTCGATTCTTACAACATGCACGGAAGGAGATGCAGCTGATGTGTTCTAGTGAAGCCCCGCATCAACACAGGTCATAATGATTGCCATGTAAAAAATTGGGCAGCAGGCTTACTTCGTCTAACATTGTATGTACAAAACAAACTCCGTATTTTGTGATTACTAAAACATAATACTTATCTTAACGTTTACATTTAGTGCATCTATGAATAAATTGGTGTTCGCTTAGAGGCACTTTTCGCTTTAATACTCGGTTACTTACTTTACTACAGTGCAAGATACTGGCTACGTAACTTGCAGAAGCAGAGCGATAGCAATTCGACAGTAAGTAAATAATATTATTTTAAGCGAAAAGTAACCACATAATATCTTTTATTCTACTTACTTATAATAATGTATAATAAAATACTTATTAAATAGAGTGGGTGGGGCGAGTGCGGAGCGTAGGAGGACGCTTTCCACTCGCCCCGCTCACTCACACACTCACAATTTTTGCTATCGCATTTCCACCGCTTTGCTTTTGCAGGTTGGGTAAACAGAGCGCTGATCCACAGGGCATAGATAATGTATCAAGAGCTACAGCAGAGTTCGCAAAGTTATCTATGCATTTATCTAGTTCGTGAATAATCCGCCGGACTTCTATCGCCGGATCATCGAATATCCAATATTTCGATAACTTAGCAGATCGATCGATGTTGCTCGTGAAATTGGTAAATTGTCTATGTTACCCTACCCTACATATTTGTACTAATACCATCTATACATAACATATACGTTACATCTGTAACGGATCGATGTTTGTGCACGCTAATCTCAGAAACGGCTGAACCGATTTCAAGCAGTTTTCAGGAATATATTGCGACAGGTCCCACTTAACATATAGGCTACTTTTTATCCCGGGAAAATGTTTTTATCCCGGATAATTTCGACATTTTGTTTCTTCCGCAGTCCACGCGGACGGAGTCGCGGGCGTTCACTAGTAAGTAAATAATATTATTTTAAGCACAAGCAACACCTGCTTATAACTATTTCGTAACCACATAATATCTTTTATTCTACTTACTTTATAATAATGTATAATAAAATACTTATTAAATAGGCAACAAAAACTTTACTTTGTAACTGAAATAGAAAACGAAGTACCTACAGTTCAGTATTATTACATATTGAGGCAACATTATTAGGATAAGCTTTACAACTAGGAATGGCGGTTTTCTCCGAAAAATAATGTTTTTTATTCGATTCGAATCGTTATCTGAAAAATCGATTCGCGATACCAAATCCATATACCGATACAACAGCAAATCAAATTTTTTATTTTCATTTTCATAGGTATAGTATTGATTCATTGTATCGATTTAGCACGCTATATCGATTTGAAAAATCTATTCTTCGATGAATTGCCCTCAGATCACCATACCCATTTAACAACTTTTGTGAAAATTCTCCTCCCTCTTCAACCATTTAGGTAAGTAAGATATTATTCTTAGGTGCTAAAGATAACTCCTGAATTCCTTTTATATAATGAGTATAAGGTAGGTATACTATGGAACCAAAAGGCCTTGCGCGCGGCATAACCTCAGATTTACGTTCGTGTGAGTTCATTTTTATGTACAGATTTGTTGACTTCAGTGTTTTAAAGTATTGATTAAACTTCTATATCGTGTTCTAGGATTGGTACGGGACTTTGGTTCCTTCTGTGTCCGATAGATGGCTTTGCTACAGTTCATACCACAGAACAGGTAATATAGGCTGTTCTGTGGTTCATACTTTCTTCACATTTTGTCAAAAATCGCAACAAAATATTATACCTAAAGCAGTTCAAAAAGTTTTATTATACTAACTTATTTGGCCAATAAGTACACACATAATTATAATAGGCAAGATAATTAACAAAATCCGACCGTAGCTAAATATCACAAAAATATTTGGAAGCATAAGTTTAATGAAAAATTCACATAGGAGCCGATAATTTAAAGCTCGCAAAAATTATTCTTGTGATAACGTTTTGAACATAGTAAAATGTCAGGACTATATTTCTTTAAACAATCTAACGTAAGATAAAGTAAATCTATAAAAACTGTAATTTATTATACAATGTGGTAAACTTTAACCGTTACACTTAAATATAAACTTAAAATTAGTCTCTATCTGTTCCTCTACATTATTAATGTAAATGGCAAAACACGGGATACGTAGAACTAATTTCAAAGTTTATATTTAAGAAGTGTGACTATCAGAATGTACCACAATATTTAGTTACAGGTCATCGAAATTGCTAAATTTGTCAATTATCAATCAACAATGAATAAACCTATTTCTCTATGCTGTTTGCACTTCCCATTCTAGTTGTCCTAATCTGTTTCAACTTTGTCGATTGTAGATCCGTAATTTCTACATCACAGTCGCTAAGTGGATGAGACACAATACTACAGGTATCATCTTTCTTATCATCAGCTGGTGTAAGTGGCGTTACAAACCCACTGTCATTCAATTTATTCTCTTTGGTAGACGAATTGAGATTCAAAGACATACTTTTCCTACTCTGAAATATACTTAGATCATCTATATACGATTTTGATGATAACTTTTCATCTAATTTCTTTAAATTCTCATCGAAATCGTGTTTCAATTGTTGCTCGAAGAATCTTTCTTGACGGATTTGTTCGTGGGTATTGGCGAAGAAGCCAGCGTTACGTCGACTCAATTCTTTGAGGGACTCAGTTATTATCCTATCATTGCGCATGCTATCCGATTTCTTGTATTCGTTCTCCGATTTCTCTTCAAGTACTTTTAACGGGTATTGCTTCAGATTCGAACTTAGCAAACCAGAATGTACCGATAGAGATTTCTTCATTGTCATCCGTTTATCCGGCTTCTCCTTATCAGGCGAAGCATTCCTATCCTTATTCACTGCATTCATCATGTCATCTCTAGATATTTTTGCGAACAAATTTGGTGCCGAAATGCCGGTTTTCAAATGTTTCTTACCATCATCATCGTCTTCATTTGAGGTGAATTTCGACGAGAATGAAGTAATTTTCGAGCTGAATGACAGCTTCTTGCTGTAGTTGTTGACTATACGCTTGATTTCTGGCGGCATGTCTTGGCGGTGATAAGCCGATATGTATCGGCTGAGTAAAGTAAGCTGTTGCTCCATACCTTTGTTTGATGATTCCATTCGCGCTTGGGACTTTTGGAAGTTAGTTATCGCGTCCATTGCCGACTGAAAATAAAAGATTTTTTAAGTATTCTTTAAGGGCGATGTTTCGATCAATATAATGATTCAAAGACTTTGACGGTAACAGCTTAAAATACTCGAATAATTGAGAATTACTCGTAAACATTTTTCATGTATTCTCCTAAGTAAGACTGTTATATTTGTATTACTCGTAAACATTTTTCATGTATTCTCCTAAGTAAGACTGTTATATTTATATTACTCGTAAACATTTTTCATGTATTCTCCTAAGTAAGATTGTTATATTTGTATTACTCGTAAACATTTTTCATGTATTCTCCTAAGTAAGACTGTTATATTTGTATTACTCGTAAACATTTTTCATGTATTCTCCTAAGTAAGACTGTTATATTTGTATTAAAAACTCGAATCATTCACACTACAAATGATGTAATATTGGTAGCAAAACCTCTTTGGAGATGGGTGTAATTCAAGTAAACAATATAGTCCTACCTGTCCCTTTCTCTCTCAGCCAGTTATGTTAAGAACAGAGAGAGATAGACCTGACTAAGATTAGGTTTAGATTTAAGTGTGACTGCCAGAATCGACCCTAATGTTTCGTGTTATAACATAATATGACCTAAAACATTTTTTTTTTCCATACTCACATCTAGTTCCTCAGTCATTTTATTAGCGTCGGCAACCAGTCGCCTGTTCTCTTCAGTAAGAGTGGCCAGTCGCGGCATCTCTTCTCTCAACACTGCATACTCTACTGCGTACTCTGTCAATTGCTGCTTTATATCTAGGGTATGGATCTGAAACAAAAAGTTATCTTAATCCTGTGCTAATGGGAGGCTTCACTAGAATACATCAGTTGCATCTGCCTGAGTGCATGTCATAAGACTAATGAACTCAGGGGAGTTCTTTCAGACGACGAGTTAGCAAATTGTCACTGATCTTTTAGGTCTGGCCTCACTATGGTAAACGTGATCCTGCAGGTGTGGCTAGAGGTAGCCAAAATGAGGATTTTGAAAATATTGCGAAAAGCTACGCAGAACCTAAAGAACCAATGCCCAAAATTTTATACTTTTAATCACAAGCTTAACATACCTCTTTTGATACTGTATATGTAAGTGCCCAAGTTATCGAATCGATTTATCTCACTCAGTAGCAGAGTACGCGATATCCTTATTTCTCAAGAATCTTTCTTGCACAGCACATATTCCTTTCGTTGAATCTCGTCGGCAAGTTTGTGCTTGAGATACTCTGCAGCTTCCTCACAGCTCTCACATAACATGAGACCGTCTCGATGAGCGGAGAGTAAAGCTAGGGACACTGAGAAGACCACGTCGAAGGAGTCCAGGAAGATCAGGTCTAGAAGGGAAGATGAAGGGTTCTTATTTGATTCATATCCACCTCTATTATATAGGAGCCCGAGTGCTGTGTTCCGATTTTTCCAATCGGCAGCTCCGACGTCCTATATCATATAACATATATACGTCAGCAAATGATAAGCGGAGACCGTCTCGCGGGTGTCTGTCTCAGGTCTAGAAGGGAAGGTGAAGGGTTCTATTCTTTATTAAGGAAGTCAGATCTATGTGAAGATATGTGAAGAATGTGAAAAAAATATTATAGGAGACCTTTATCCACGCAATAGTACCCAAAAGAATGATTTTTGGGATTTTTGTCTGTTTATCGGTTTGTCTGTTTGTCGGTTTGTCGGTTTGTCTGTTTGTCGGTTTGTCTGTTTGTCTGTGCGTTTGTGCACGCTAATATCAGAAACGGCTGAACCGATTTTGATGCAGTTTTCAGGAATATATTGTGACAGGTCCCACTTAACATATAGGCTTTTTATCCCGGGAAAATGTTTTTATCCCGGATAATTTCGACATTTTGTTTTTTCTGTAGTCCATGTGGACGGAGTCGCGGGCGTCCACTAGTAGAATAATAAAGTTGATGTTGTCTTTCTCTAAAACTTGATCATGATAGAGACAGCATCAATATTATTCTTCAGATAGGCTATCTGACGTTTGGAAAATTCAGCCCTTAGATACTTCAATAGAAGTGAATACATAAGCGTGCACATATCTCCAAGAGATTTCTTCAAACAAAGATAACAAAGTGAGTGAAATGGGGTTCTTTGTTTTTTGTATTGTTATCTTATTCTCAAGATAGGAAAGTGAATCAAATAGGCCCCCTGATTACCTAATTTGCAATAGCAAAGCCGAAGCATAGCGATAGCGAAAACTGTACAATATTCGCCTTGAAATGTCAAAGTTGCTTTGAAATTCGTTTTACGTAATACGAATTTGACAAGCAATCAGCGATTTTTGTACAATTTTCGCTATCGCTTTGCTTCTGCTAGTTAGGTAATAAGGGGGAGGGTTCTTTATTTTTTGTATTGTTATCTTATTCTTAAATAGCGGTTAGACCTATCAATCACATACGCTATATTATGAAGGCTTTTTATTGGAGTTTATTACAAACTTCCATGCCATATAGTTTCAAATATATAATTATATGATGGGTATTCTTTGGCGAAACATGTCTTCGATATAATAAATAATGTTATAATAAATTTATTGTATCACGTTTTGAGCAAATTTTATTTCATGACATTACATGGTGACTTACCAAACACCCTGACAACGAATCCCAGAGGAAATTGGCTGGTGAAAAGTGTCAGCATCCACGGTGCGGCGTATAGTGCAGGAGATATGTCTAATGACTGGAGCTTGGCGAATAACTCAGGTTCATGATCACGTAGCAGGCGCGATAGTTGGTATAACTGGAAGGTAAATACATACATAAAATCACGTCTCTTTCCCTGCGGGGTAGGCAGAGATCACGGATCAGTGTTGCCAGATCGTACCTTGCGAAATTATCTCAAATTTATTACAAAATTATAGAGTTTTTATCGCACGACAGAATATATGGTCAAGGTATGCAATCCTACCCTCCCCCCCCCGCTCACGAGTTAAAGTTGGAATTTACGCAGTCGGATAAAAGAGACAGAAAATAAATATGAAACGGATTTTGTGGTTTTTAGGGGTAAATTTCAAAATTCTTGGGTAAAATTGGGTGTTTACAAAATTATCGTAGATTTGACAAAAATATCGTAGAAATTGAACGAATTATCGTGCGATACCTAATTTAATTTTTAATGGCTTGGCACTTAAAATTACCGTGGATCTACGATAATTATCGTGCGTCTAGTAACGTTGTCACGGATCTCCATTTGCTACGATCCTGACACACATCTTTCGCTTCATCTACTTTTATGATTCCTCATGCACGCTCGCCGGTTTAGGGTACTCTTGACCTGACCTTCCTTTAGAATTTCATAAATTTCATTTCCTAATGTTAAAAATGCGAAATTAAATCGGTCTGTCTTGCTTTCACGCCAAAACTGCTGAACCGATTTAAATGAAATTTGGTATACAGGTGGTCTGAGAAAAGACATAGGCCACTTTTTTTTTTTTGAAGGTTTTTCATCATCTTTTTTGCCTTGTTCCTATGATTTCTTTTAGAAACTCATATTGCTTGACGTTTGTTTTACGGCTGGTTCCTTACCAACCTACTCAACCAAGGGAAAAAATACTGCTGTCTCGGGTATAGCTAAGTGTTAACGTTAGATTATCTTCGTCTTCCTCAACCAAGGGGTAAGTTACCGCTGTGAATACTACTATACCTGAACTTGTAACGCGCTCATGTCTGGTAAGTACTGCTTCCTTAAGCCACGTCGGAACATTAGGTGTCGGAGTAACACGAACGCTTCTGCTTCCTCCATCTGAACAGGTTGGTGGTTTAGTATTAGTACAGATATTAATTCTATGATAATGGCCCAGATATCTACCCTATAACCTACCCTAACGGTCATGATAATACAGGGTATTTGTGACAGCCAGGCAAATATTGATATGGTGGCTTCAGACTATGATTCTGAGATGAAAACCAGTGAAAATTTTCGCAGGAAAATTCTGAAATTTTCCGACATTTTTTTATTTCTTCATTGGTTTTTTTTAAGTAAGCCTTAAATAATGACATAAAAAAACAAAATTTTAACCTTTCTTTGGATGATTAAAAAAAAAAGTTGCTCTCCGAAAAGTTCAATTAACTGATCAACCCCAAAGGAGAGTCACAAGTGATCCAAAAAACAGCAATGTATCACAAAATAACCAATAAGCCCATTTAACTAGTCACAGGATCGCCCGATACTCGTATAATTGGCGCGGAAAGCAAACATTACGTATAAACAAATAAAAAATTAATTTCCTGCGAGTAATAACACTGTCGTATGACTCAAAACAATGGTACTTGTTCAGTATTTGCCTGGATGTCATACACACCTGTATACATTTATATACACACGGCTCTGTTACCGAAATGGGGTGGCCAAAACTGCAGGATCATAAAGGATTTCACAGCTTCGTTTAGCATAGCAGGGAAAGATGTAAATGTTCAGTGACAAGTTGCTAGCTCATCGCCTGAGAGAACGCCCCTGAGTACCTTAGTCGACTCTTACGACATGCACGGAAGGAGATGCAGCTGATGTATTCTAGTGAAGCTCCGCATCAGCATAGGATGGAAGTAAACTGGTTTCTATTGAGGGATCGCCCGCCACCGGGCCCTATACCCTCCGCTGACCCTCGGATCTGCCTACTCATGATCACGAACACAAGACACTACAGTCGCAACGAGAAGCCAGATCCAAGCACCTAGCATGCAACCATAAATACATAGCTGCTAATCCGAAAACCAATTAAAATTTTAATCGACATATGTTTCGCCAACACCCGTAGCATCATCAGGATTAGTTTTCCATGTTAGTTCTATCTACCGAACCAACTAACTCATAAACTGGTTTGTTAGAACGAAATAATGGCCTGGCCAGATAGATATCTTCCTGTTGCTATTATTATATTTAATTTTATTGACATAACTAACTAAAATATTACATAGATAACTATGTAATATTTTAAATACTTACATGCAGCAACAGTACCCCGGCCACAAAACTGAGTCCCTGACAGTACCCCACCTCAGGATCCAGTAGGGAGTATGCCTTCAGTATGTTGTAGAGCGCGAGCTGACCTGGTCCCAATGCTGACGCGAAGTACGAGTGCTTTGGGAATGTACGACCTGGTGAACAAGGGTTGTGTTAAAACTTGACCGTGTTACTACAAAAGAATTTAGACACTGTTTAAGCTTTTAATATGTTCTGAAGTGTGTCTAAATAAATAAGTTAAACATTGCGTAAAATTGACAGACTAAACCTTGCCAGAATGTGTTTTTGAGTGGGTGGTTGAGTAGAGTGGAGATTTAAACCAGTGCCATCAGTTTCCGCTTTAAAGGAACAATATACCTCGCAACATCTCCTTGTTGTCTTAAAAACGGTTATTTAAATACAGTGTCTTCATCAACGTATACAGATTCATATCTTTTCAATGCAAAGAAACATTTCTCATTTATTTAATATACTTACTTATTTCTTTACATGTTGAGGATCACTAAGCTAACGCAGTATTAACTATATACCTAATAGACACTAGAGAATCAAAATAGCGCCATCTATCGCCAACCCACACAAACTCACCCTTAAAACAGCGCCATCTGTCGCCAACGCACACACTCACCCAGGTCAATAAGTATCGCGTGCTGGTGCTTGGTCAGTCCGGCGAGCAGCGTGGCGTACGGCGTGTGGTAGCGCGGGCAGGCGGGCGCGGCCGGCGCACGCAGGCTCGCCTGCTCCGCCAGGAAGTACCACACCGCGCCGCGGGACATTCGCGGCACGCCTGTGAATAGTGTGAGATGTATAGAGGTATACCCACTGTAAAAGTTATTTCTTTTTACCAACCTAGGTGTCAACTTGTTACTATTTTTGAAAGCACCTTATATAGATAGATAGACCAGTGGTTTCCAAAGTGGTCCAGGTGAACCCCCAGGGGTGCACAGGAGTTTCGATGGGGGTCTACGTTGACGTGAAAAAATGGGGGTTCACAATGAATTCGTCGTATGTGGTGTAGGCCTGTAGGGGGTCCACCAGAACCAGTCCATCAATCGGGAGGCGTAGGTCCGATCCTGGTTACTAATTGAATTCATGTACAGATTTTTATGTAGTAAAATTTGGCACTAGCTTAGGAAAGCACGTAAAGCTGTTAGTCCTGCGCCATATCTCTCTCCGGTGGTGTCGTAGCCGAGCCATCTATCGAATGCAAAATCCTAGAACGCGATATCGAAGTTCCTCACAATGATTGGAATATACAGGATGTTTTTTTGTGGCCACCTTTAACGAAGGGTACGTACTCTATATATGAAATAAAGTAAGTTTATGCCAAAAAAAATGCTGGGAAAAAAAAAATTTTTTTTTGAAAAAAAAATTTAAATTCCTTGATCGTGCGAAATTTATAGTGTCTAGTGTTTATGTTAGTTTTTTTATCGACAAATATTAATTATTTTTCGTGAAAAAATCCTGTTACGCGCATCTATGTGCATTTATGCAGAAAAACGCAGTCTATTTACTCAACTTTGGACCCTAATATTTTGGAAACCAGACACTTCCCAGGTATGCTTCCATGGAGAAAAATGATCGTGATGATGAGGAGATTCCGTAGTTTTCGGGAACGTTGACGACCAAAAATCATCCTGTATATGGGCCAAACAACGATTAGTGGCCCAGTGGGGCCGAAAATACGTCCCTTTTCACCACCCCTACACTGGTGACAAAGTCATATAAGTACCTAAATAAACAATTAGGTACCTACCCTGCATAACAGCCTGAGTCAGCATATACCGATCCACCTTAGCTATCGGCTGGGAATGATCCCGCGACAGTAGCGAGTCCCACATCAATGTGACACCGGTGTCGCAGGTACCCAGCTCTCGGTACTCCAGCTTGATTCTTCGCACTGCTGATGATTCTTCGCTTTCTGGAAGATGATTGATGTTATATGGTCACTTTCATGTCGTAAGAGTCGACTAACGAAAGAAAGGAAGTCGACAGAGGCGTTCCCTTAGGTAATAAGCTAGCAATTTGTCACTGTTCTTTATATCTGACTCCGTTATGCTGAACGTGACCGTGGAATCTCTTCATGATCCTGCAGTCAAAACTGCGTCATTTTAGGAATAGGTACAGCAATGTGTATGTTGGCTTAATGAAGCTAGAAGTTCTTATGATAAATATAAATATAGTGTTGTTGGCAGTACTCCCAAGTCTAACTCTAAATAGACTACAAAATTTGCGCTCACGAAATTTTGACTTGAGATTTTTGCTTGTGTTGTTGCTATCATATAAATAAGTCAAGTTCTTCTATATTTGTATATTATGTCATCACTCTCCCTTTGGAGAAATAAAGAGAATCAAGATCACTTCTCTCTCACCTCTCAACTTAGCATTTTCCTTCTCCATCCTCACCAACAAAATGGTCTGGTCTATAGCCATCTTCCACAGCTGCCTCAGCTGTTCCTTACTCCGTTTGCCAGGAGGCGCTGATGGTATACTGAGCAGGGTTTTTGAGGTCATCTCACCTGGGGAAGAAAATATTGGTCGTTATTAAGTCAATATTATTTTAATAGCCTGTGCTGATAGGGCTTCACTAGAATACATCTGTTGGAATATCAAAATCTCTCTGTCTTTTATTCCATCATCTAGTTCACTCATTCAATCAGTCACTCAATGTGCGGCCCAGATCGGCTTGTGTTAGTTCAAATACAGATTCCGTTACAAACACACGTCTGTCTTTTACTCAGCTTGATCCCATTTTCCAATAGCATCTCATTCCGTGCATGTCATAAGAGTCGACTAAGGAACTCAGGGGCATTCTCTCAAGCGATGTGCTAGCAACTTGTCACCTATCTTTAACATCAGACCCTTCTATGCTATACGTGGTTTTTTCCATTTTGGGAACACCCGTGTATCTATGCATGTATCTTTCCCTTTCTTACCTTCTTCGTCACCAGGTCGAATAGCCTTCTCGTATATAGCCTGTCGCCATGTTGTGTCAGATTCTTTACCGGCTTCTTTGGGGGGTGGTCTACTGTCACTCACTTTTAGATATCTAGAAGGAAGAAGATAATAATCTTAACATAGTATAAAATAAAATTGCTTGCCGCTGTCTCTCTGTTCCAATGTATGATAATAATCCTAACCTGACCTTTCAAATTTAGGAAATTCAGTAAGAGTTGACGCAATATGAACTCTTCTTCCTTTCATCCCTATTACCCACCAGCTCGTTAGTCCTCCTGAAGTAGGTAAGTGAATACTTACATTTCCATCATGGGGGAATGAACTGGAGTACCAGGCTCTTCCTCTTCTTCTTCTTCTAAGGTAGCAGTTAGAGATGACTTGGATGATGCTAGCATATCTGAAACTAATTTGATATCATTAGCGGTCTGGACTTCAAAATCAAAGACGGTAGGTACATGGGTACATGGATTATCCTAAACTAACGCGAAAGTATTTTTTTTGATACCTACATACATACATATAATCACGCCTCTATCCCTTACGGGGTAGGCAGAGCACTAAGGGCCGATAGAACCACATGGTGCCACTTCTGACCAATTTTGTGGGTATAGTTGAGTTGAGATGTACAAGTTCAGTTAGTAGTGACAGGTGGTCAGCCCATCGCCTACAAAACACCAAGACCCTCTTGTCCCTCTACTGACTTGTACAGTATGCCCGGGAAGAGAAACAGCTGTAGTATTATACGTTTTATACCTATTCAATTCACTCTTTTATATTTAACCATTCTTTTGAAACTTATCCGGTATTCGGTTTTCCGTAAGTAAGGTAATCAACTTACGGTAGGTTAATTTATGAAGCAGAGCGATAGCGAAAAATTAATTGATTGAATTGTCCTCCCTCGCCCCGCACACTCATTCTCAATTTTCTATATCGCATTGCTATTGCTCTGCTGCTGCAAATTAGGTGATAAGCCCTGCGGGTTTCAAACCCAGGACCTACGGCGTCGTAGGCAGGGTGGTTAATTACCAACTACACTAATCGGGCTTCCTATCGTATAGTCCACAGAGTACAAAAGCTTATATGTATAACTAGGGATGCAGCGCGGCGCGGGCGCGGTATACATACCGCTGTGGTCCGGCAGGGCGGCGGGGGACAGGCTCTTGCAGCGCGGCGCGGGCGCGGGCGCGGGCGGGGGGGTGAGCAGTTCGGGCGCGGGGGAGGGGAGGCGCGCGGGGAGCGACGGGTGCGGGGACGCCTCCTGAGGACAACGGAGTAAGAATTATTGATGTAGCTGCATAAAAAGTACACTTAAACAGTCAAGGTAAGAACCATCATCATCAGCCTATTGCAGTCCACTGCCGTCAGCCACAAGGCTCGATCTCCCGTTTTTGCCATCCAGTCACTACCAGCCGCCCAGGCATCGGTCCATCTGATCTCTGGTGGCGGTCTCCATTCGAGAACCCGCTTACTCCCCCTTGATCGGTTCTACGACAGATGTGACCAACCCACTGTCACTTCAGTCTGCTACATTTCGAGACCACGTCTGTCACTTCGGTCTTCTGCCAGATAATCTTGTTTCGGACTTTGTCTATTAGCGAGATCCCGAGCATTGACCTTTATATAGCTCTCTGGGTGACATGCAATCGGTGGGCCAGACCCACTGTCATGTTCCACATCTAAGGTAAGGTATACTAACATACATTAGACAAGGCTGTGTTTCCGAAATTAGGTTCCCAAAGTCACGTTAAGCATAGCGGGGACAGATGTCAATATTCAGTGACTAGTATCTAACTTGCATATACAGGGTGTTTGTGACAGCCAGGAAAATATTGATACCATGACTTCAGACCATGATTCTGAGGCGGAAAACACTGAAAATTTTCGCAGGAAAATTCCAACATTTTCCGTATTTTTTTCATATCTTCAGGAAAAAAATTGTTTAATTCGTTTAATTAGGCCTTAGATAATATTAAAAAGGTTCAAATAACTGATCAACCCTAATGAAGAGTCACATGTGATCGAAAAAAACAGTAATGTGTCACACAATAACCAATAAGTCCATTTAACTAGTCACAGGATCGCCCGATACAATTGGCGCGGAGAGCAAAGATTACCGATAATCAAATCAAAAAATACATTTCCTGCGAGTAATAACACTGTAATATAACTCAACATAATTGTACTTGTTCAGCATGTCAGTATTTGCCTGGCTGTCACCCACACCCTGTATACTATACTGTACAAGCCAGTACAAGAGGGTCTTGGTTTTTTGTAGGCGATGGGTTGACCACCTGTCACTACTAACCGAACTTGTATATCTCAACTATACCCTCAAAATTGGTCAGAAGTGGCACCATGTGGTTCTATCGGCCCTTGGTGCTCTGCCTACCCCGTAAGGGATAAAGGCGTAATTATACAGGGTGATTTTTGGTCATCAACGTTCCCGAAAACTACGGAATCTCCTCATCATCACGATCATTTTTCTCCATGGAAGCATACCTGGGAAGTGTCTGGTTTCCAAAATATTAGGGTCCAAAGTTGAGTAAATAGACTGCGTTTTTCTGCATAAATGCACATAGACGCGCGTAGCAGGATTTTTTCACGAAAAATAATTAATATCTGTCTATAAAAAAACTAACATAAACACTAGACACTATAAATTTCGCACGATCAAGGAATTTAAAAAATAAAAAAAATAAAAAAAAATCCCAGAATTTTTTTTGGCATAAACTTACTTTATTCCATGTATAGAATACGTACCCTTCGTTAAAGGTGGCCACAAAAAAACATCCTGTATATATCAATGATAGTTCCTAACTTATCGCTTGAGAGTATGCCGGAATTCCTTAGTAGTCTTACGACATGCACGGAATGAGGAGATGCAGCTGATTACATTCTAGTGAAGCCCCGCATCAGCACAGGATGTAAAAAAGGGTATTAAAAGGATAAAATACCTTCTTCACTATAGCAGGTGGGATGAAGATTTCATCTTTACTGGCTTTCCTCTTCAATAAATGATCAAACCCATTCGAGAGGGAGCGTCTCGCCTTCATAAAGATAGTGTTGCCACCTAGGTATTGGTTCAGAAACTCAGACCTGAAAATAGAAATAACCATAAATTAATAATTTCTATAGGTTTATATTGGGATACATCAGCGCCTCCCGTATTGACAACATACATAGTCCATAAATCACACTGCGGTCACCAACCCGCCTGCCTTGTGGCGTGTCCTGGGGGAGGTCTACGTCCAGCAGTGGACTGCCGATGACATCAGCTTACATCTCCCGTATATGTCTTAAAAGTAGACTAGGAGCTCTTCTAGGTTCTCGCAATGTTAAAATATCGGGAGCAGATTTAAAGATGGCTATGGGATCTCTAATAAGAATAGTGAAAATTCTGATGTGGACATATTATTACAAAACATTTAGACGACTGTTAAACGCGCGTTTATAAAAAATCTCTTTTACTAAAATGTTTTTAGCGGCCAGCTAGAGTTACTTCTCATGCTCAAATGCGACAAGATAAACATATACAGAATTATTTTTGGTCGTCAACGTTCCCGAAAAATACGGAATCTCCTCATCATCACGATCATTTTTCTCCATGGAAGCATACCTGGGAAGTGTCTGGTTCCCAAGATATTAGGGTCCAAAGTTGAGTAAATAGACTCCGTTTTTCTGCATAAATGCACATTGACGCGTGTGGCAAGAGTTTTTCACGAGAAATAATTAATATCTGTCTGTGAAAAAACTAGCATACACACTGGACACTATAAATTTCGCCCGATCAAGAAATTAAAAAAAATATATATTGTTTCCCAGCATTTTTTTGGCATAAACTTACTTTATTTGATGTACGAGTATAGAGTAGGTACGCTTCGTTAAGGGTGGCAACGAAAAAACACCCTGTATAAGGTCTACCAAAAAGTAGTGATTATCTTTTGACACGAAACTAGGTAGGTAAAAAGAAACAACTTTCATTATGGGACTAACTCCGAAATAGTGAAAAAAAAATCTGCTGCTCCATACAAATTTGAATAAAATGTTTTTCACTATTTCGGAGTTGGTCCCATAATGAAAGTTGTTTCTTTTTATCTACCTAGTTTCGTGTCAAAAGATAATCCAGTACTTTTTGGTATACACGATAAACATAACCCACCTTTGGCGCAGTTGGGTAAATAGTCATGATAGTTACCTATTCTCAGCTGTGTCGTGAACATGACGCTGCTGCTTCGCCTCACAGTGAGCTCGTAATAGCATCATTAGGAAAGAATTGTGTTCACTTGTCTGTAACAAAACATGAAGATTATAAAATATACAAAGATTTAAGTATCCCCTTACATGACAGTGTAAAAACAGCCTTCTACCTCATCCATCCCTTTTCTGTCTGCATTATATACAGCTTCTTACCTCATACATGTGATTGGTTCCTCCCTGGTACTTCGTGATGATGAGGTCCTGTTCATCTTCAGGCAGCTGCTCCAACCTTCGCAGGATTGAGGCGTGGGTCTTCTTCTCATTCATACCTGGTAGTAGTAGCCAATATTAAAACACGTGTAAGATAGAATTCCTTTCTTATGACAATAGTATGTGCTTGAAGGCTTTTTATTTACCTATACGCAGTACCGACTCCATGATTGAAAATGTAGAGCAACGCATTATTTCTGAACGTATTTATCAAAACCAAAAACGTTCCCTTGAAAATATTGTCTTAGCGCATTTGCCCACCTGATTTCTCTCGACCAAACTAATCGCCACAACTTTTTGAAATTCGATTAAATGTTTTTGTCATGAAAGGATCAATCTCTACTTTGGCAGGTTTATTAGACTTATGACTTTTCTTCTCGAATTCTGTCGCTCATTAATGAAAAGTATGTAATATGTAAAAGGGAGAAACTAAAAAGATCAAGAAAAGGTAATGTTCACGCCGTGAACCGTTCATCGAGAAATAGTTCTTATGAAAGAACATCACTACAAGCGGCGCACATCCCTACAGAAGACGTCAGCGAACTTCGGTCTTCACTCATACATAAACTCTTGAAGAGAAACCATCTAATTCATGTCTTGATCTTAATATACATATTTTATCCACGGATGTATTTTATTCATATACATTTTGGCGACCGTGAAGAAGGATCTGCAAATAAACCGATAAAAGGAGGAAGAAATTAGCCATTGGACAAGGTGACTGGAGACTTCAGGCAACACAGAAATCGGCCGCGATCGGAGTCTCCGCTGCTTAAAACCCTAAGGAAATGTGCCTTTTATTCACTTTTCTTAAATTTCCCTTTTTCTTCCTTCTATTTCTGTGTTTAGCGCTACGTAATTTCCAATTTCAGGCTTGCATAAAATCATATAAAATTTTCAAAACGTCATTTTGTTGTAAACGTCATTAATTTTACATTCATAATATATTTAATTATTTTATCTTATTTTAGTCTTAAATAACGTTATTGCGCCCTTCATTACACATTTTTTCTTATTTTCTACCCATTACTTTCTTATTCCTAGTCTATAATTTCTATCTGCGAAAAAGATTACTCGCAGCATCTTTGGTACAAATTCTTATCACGTTTCTTCCTTACAGCAAAACCTACTATTAAGCTTAGAAGTCCAAGTCCATCCTTCTAGCTACGAGTCCAGCCTTCTAGCTACGAGACCAGCCTTCTAGCTACCTGCCTGCAGCCATCCCGCACGCACGGCTTGCTTTCGCTTGTTTTAAGCTGTTTGGTTTGATGCACATTATTACTTTCTCCCTCTCCTTGTTTGTTGTTTGCTTACCCGCAGTTCATATAAGCCCATAATTACACTTAAATTAAAATGTCATCGGAGGACAGTGATTCCCAACTAGAAAGGGTCAACCCCCCAAACAAAAATGAAATCTCTTATTAAGCAAAGAGGTACTATTAAGGGTCGTTTAACTAAATTCGGTGACTATGTACAAAACGTGAGGCAGATTGATTTAAGCGAAATAGGTAAATTGCTAATAAAGGAGTTAGCCTTTAGAGTATCAAAAATGAAAACATTATTTTCAGAGTTGATGTAATTCAAAATGAAATTGAAATGCTCAGCTCAGATACCGATAAGCAAATTGATGAAAGGGAAGCTGTCGAATCACAGTTTTATTCTTGTGTCACTCTTGCGGAGGACATTATTGATTCTTTTACCTTACGGGAAGACAATAATCCACAACATAAAGATAATAATAGTAAATCAGGGTGTCCTTGTAGTTCAGACCAGGGACATAGTCATATTAAGTTACCTACTATTAACATACCTAAGTTTGAAGGTAACTTTCTTAACTGGCTAGAGTTTAGAGATACCTTTGACTCTCTAATTCATTCCAATTCGTCAATTTCAGACATTCATAAATTTCATTACTTAAGGTCTTCACTTGAAGGTAGCGCAAAACAGGTAATTAAATCCATTGAAATATCCTCTTCAAATTATAGGGACGCATGGAATCTCTTATGTGAAACGTTTCAACAATGACAAAATTCTCATAAACAATCATTTAAAGGCATTGTTCAATATAGACATATTACATAAAGAATCATTTAAGGCTCTACGCTTTCTCATTGATCACGTATCTAAAAATCTTAGGGCTCTTAATACGTTAGGCCTGCCGACTGATCAATGGGATGTATTAATCATATTCATAATGGCAAATAAATTAGACTCCTCAACAAGTAGAAAGTGGGAGGAACATAAAAATAATTTGTCCAATCTACCAACCTTTACTGAATTTATACAGTTCTTACGTAATCGCGCCGACATGCTCGAGACTGTACAATCTAGTAAATTCGAAAGGTTTGAACAGCCTAACAAGAGTTTTCGTGATCATAAAGTCACAAAAAGTTTTGCAACCACATCTGCGGACAAACATTATAAGCCTTCATGTCCTGTTTGTAACCAGGGACATAAGATTTTTTCTTGTCCCAAGTTCAAGGAAATGTCAACTGAAGAAAGGTCAAATAAAGTCATAAGTTTAAACCTTTGTAATAATTGTCTTCGCAGAGGTCATAGCATTTCGCAGTGCACATTAATAGGTTCTTGCAGAATCTGTAACCAAAGGCATAATACACTACTTCATAAGAATGAGCAGGATGACGTGAACGCTGTACATTCGTTACCCGTGTCACTCTCAGCATTCACAAACCGTCAAGTTCTACTTTGCACGGCTATGGTAAAGTTGACTAGCAAACATAATAATAATACATTCAACGCACGAATTTTGCTTGATTCGGGGAGCCAATCCTCATTTATTACCGAGAACATGAAAAACAAAATGAACATTAAATCAAGCAAAACTGAGCCTATTTCTATATCAGGCATTAATAATGTAAACTTTGACGTTTCGAAGTACATTACCGTAAATATTCACTCTTTATGTAGTAACTTCAGCATTGCGATTAGTTGTCTTGTTGTACCAAAAATTACAAGTAACTTACCCAACGTAGAGGTCAATGCTTCAGAACTGAACTTACCAGCAGACATTCAACTCGCCGATCCAAGTTTCTTTCACTCGTCGGAGATTGATTTACTTATTGGTGCTGATGTTTTCTTCAATATTATAAACTCTAAACAAATATCATTGGGTCCAAACCAACCTATTCTTCAAAGCTCAAAGGTAGGGTGGTTAGTTGCAGGTTCAATTTATAATAAAAAACTTAAACATAAACCTAATCTTAACTGTAATTTTTCGAAGGAAATTCATAACTCATTAAAGAAGTTCTGGGAACTTGAAGAACTTCCCTCACCAGTATCCGACTATAAAGTTTCACCTGACTATGATGTTTGTGAAAAATTCTTTTCAGAGACTACGAAACGCATGAGTGATGGTAGATTTATTGTAAAGATGCCGTTTCGTGAGTCACCTGAAAGTTCACTTGGTGAATCATACAATTTAGCCAAAAAAACGTTTCCTAAACATTGAAAAGAAGTTAGGAAGAAATCCTGAACTGAAACGTCAATATTCAGCGTTATAAAGGAATATGGAGATTTAGGTCACTTAAGCATAGTAAAAAAGACCAAACTTTGGGTACTTCCTACCTCATCATGCAGTATTGCGTGAGAGTAGTGAGACCACAAAACTGCGTGTAGTTTTTGATGCTAGTGCAAAAACAAGCTCTGGAAAGTCACTTAATGACATCCAATGTATAGGACCTGTTGTACAGGATCAATTGTTTGATATTCTCATTAGATTTAGACAGCATAAATTTGTTTTATCTGGAGACATACAAAAAATGTACAGGCAAATTGTTATTGACCAATCTCAGCGGCATTTACAATTAATACTCTGGAGAGATAATGTCACAGAGCCTCTTAAGGTACTACAGTTAAATACTGTTACCTATGGGACAGCTTCTGCCCCCTTTATAAGTACTAGGTGTCTTTTGCAACTGGCCCAAGAGTGCTCAGATAAAAGGATTGCAGAAGTCATTGAGCATGACTTTTATATGGACGATTTGTTAAGCGGAAGCGATACTGAGCAAGAATTGGTTCATATTTATAAGTCAGTAAAGGAAATTTTGGCTTCCGCATGTTTACCCATACATAAGTTTCGTACAAATTGTTTACAATTTTCATGTAACGACACTCGAGAACCAGTAGATTTATTCAAGGAATCAGCAGTTTTAGGTCTTTTGTGGTCCCCTAAGAATGATACATTAAGTTTCTCTGTAAAACTTGAAGATATCTCACAAAACGTGACAAAGAGAACTATACTCTCTAATACATGTAAGGTTTTCGACCCATTGGGTATTCTAAGTGCATGTACAATCAAATTGAAAATCTTATTACAAAAACTTTGGCTCTTAAAACTAGGATGGGATGATGATGTACCTACTGACATTAAAACAATATGGTTGAAAATCGCAGAACAAATTCAATGCTTAGCTTCACTTTCAGTACCAAGGTATGCTTTATCTCCAAATTCAGTTACCATTGATTTACATTGTTTTGTGGATGCATCACAAGAAGCTTACGGTACATGTATTTATTTACGTACGGCCGATTCATCTAATAACATAACCATAAGTCTCTTATGTGCAAAGGCGCGAGTTGCACCTTTAAAACCTACGACGATTCCAAGATTGGAATTATGTGGCGGACTTTTAGGAGCAAGGCTTACTCATAAAGTTAGTAATGCATTACGCTGCAACATAACAAGAACAATTTTTTGGACTGATTCAACAGTATTACTTGGTTGGATAAAGTCGCAGCCAAAAATCTTAAAGCCCTTTGTATGCAATAGAATCAGCGAAATACATGAATTAACTCATAAGGATTCATGGCGACACGTTCCTACTTCCATGAACCCAGCCGATCTGGCATCCAGGGGCGTTGAACCTGACCAACTAAAATCATCTTCCTTGTGGTTCCAGGGACCACCTTTCCTGATACAAGGTGAATATTCTTGGCCACAACTTATAAACAAGGTAAGTAGAAATTAATTTACCTGAATTAAAGGTTTTTACACTACTAGATTTAGATTCATCGGAAGGTGATAACTTTGTACAGTTTCATAATTTTAGCAGTAGTACCAAACTCAAGAGAGTTTTTGGCTACATCTTTAGATTTATTCATAATTGTAAATATCCTAATAATAGGTTTACTAGTAATTTAAGCCTTGAAGAGCTACATGAATCTCTAACTTATCTTATTAAAACATGTCAAATTCAAACATTTCATAAGGAGTTAAATCTTCTTTCCCAAGGAAAACCACTTAATTCGAAATGTCCTATTTTACAATTGTCACCATTCATCGATAGCAGTGGTATACTTAGAGTAGGTGGCCGTCTTCAAAATGCAGAGTGTAACTTCCTTAAAAAGCATCCAGCATTATTGGATGGAAAGCATTATTTCACTCGACTCTTGATGCGAGACGAGCACTTACGACTATTTCATGCTGGACCACAGCTACTCCTTAGCTCGATTCGTGAAGAATTTTGGCCTATCGGAGGCCGCACCTTAGCACGTAATGTAGTCAGAAAAGTGTGTTCTTTGCACACGACTTAAGGGTCGAGCTATGCAACCGATGATGGGTAACTTGCCCTCAGTAAGAGTTACACAAGGTTATCCCTTTGAAGTATGTGGCACAGATTTTGCTGGCCCTTTCCTTATTTCTAATAAAAAAGGGACGAGGCAGTCGTACCTCAAAATGTTACCTCTGTCTGCTGTTTGTTTTATGAGCAGGGCATTACATCTTGAATTATGTAGTGATCTCACGACAAATGCATTCATTCTATGTTTGCGTAGATTCATATCACGAAGGGGTAAACCGCGTATAATATTTTGTGACAATGGCAAAAACTTTGTGGGAGCAAACAACGAATTAGGTAGGGTATTGAGGTCTAATGTCCAAACAATTCACAGTTTTAGCAATGATGAGGGAATACGCTTTAAATTTTCACCACCGTATTCTCCGACCTTTGGTGGTATCTGGGAGGCTGGTGTCAAGTCTTCTAAATTTCATCTTAAACGTATTGTTGGTAATGCAAGTCTGACGTTCGAGGAGTTGGATACGCTATTCACACAAATAGAAGCTATTCTTAATTCGCGTCCTCTCACACCTCTATCGTCAGACCCCAATGACTCTCACGTCGCTGCCTTCGAAGCCAGTCGAAAGTCTACCAATACATCCTAATAGATACCAGAGAATAGAACAGATAAGACAGCACTTTTGGCAACGATGGCAAAAGGAATTCTTAGCTGAGCTTCAACTGAGAACCAAGTGGCGACAGTCTCAAAAGAATCTTAAATTTGGAGATCTAGTCGTTTTTAAGGATGAGAATCAACCACCACTTAAATGGAAGCTTGGGAGAGCCCACCAACTTCACTACGGAGCAGATGGAATCTGCAGAGTCGCCGACTTCATGACATCTGGCGGAATTGCTCGACGAGCTCTTAACAAGGTGTGCCTTCTTCCCTTGAATAATTGAAACCCTAAGGCTTTCAAGGTGGCCAGGATGTTCACGCCGTGAACCGTTCATCGAGAAATAGTTCTTATGAAAGAACATCACTACAAGCGGCGCACATCCCTACAGAAGACGTCAGCGAACTTCGGTCTTCACTCATACATAAACTCTTGAAGAGAAACCATCTAATTCATGTCTTGATCTTAATATACATATTTTATCCACGGATGTATTTTATTCATATACAGGTAATACAGAGAAACATATATACGAGTAATGTACCTTCAATATCATGGCACAGTCGATGGTACCACAGCATGGGACAGTGCTCACAGGTCATGTTGGGGGACTTCTCACGGGATTTCTTCAGTAATTCTGCGTGGGCTACAAACGCTTGTCTTATAGCTGGAAGAAGAATATCGTATAAGACCTTTAGAAGAGAGGAAACATTATCTTAATGTGTCAGATAGGTTAAAACAGAAGGAGAAAGTAAAAGTACAAGAAGTGTGGGACGGTGAAAAGGAAAGCACTTTCCGCACTACTGGTTCACTAGTTCTTGTTTGGCTATTTACTCAATTTGATGTGAGAAACTTTGATATCGCGTTCTAGGATTTGAACTTTTGTTCTGTCTGTGTCCTATAGATGGCTCTACTACAAATATGACAACCAGCAAGTGTACAGCTGTTTATAATAAATACTAGAGCTAAGCATGCATTCTTATAATATAATTCTGTTAGGTAACTGATGGGCTCTTGCTCAGATTTGATGTGATAGAAAGAGAAACACGGCATATTTATGGGGCGTGGCTTAAATATGAGGCTAATTTAACTTTTCGACGTCAAAGTAAAATATGCTGATCTTATATAGAGCTCATTCTTACCATTAACAACTTCTTCGGCTACCGAATCGCTTTCACATTTGAACACATAGCAAGCATAGCTGTCGTTGTTCTCGCGGCAAACGAACCCAAAGTGCTCTCTATTGGAGCGTCCGACGACGCAACTAGCGACATCACGGAACGCACGGTGTAACAGTATTTGTTTTCTGTCTGGGCTTATCAATCTGAGCTCTGAACGCGCTACCTGAAAGTATGAGAGTAGATTGGTAAATATTGGTACACATAAAAAAGATATACACATAGAAAAGAAAGAGAAAAGAAAATACTCGCCAGAATCTGACCTCTGATTAAATATGAAATCGCAGAGATATATTTGGTAAAAAGTAGAATTAACATTGTCCCAAAAGAGGTTCGACGTAACTACGCAAGTAAACAAACTATGAACTTGCAACTAAGAATACGTGCGTAAGGCTTTAATTGGAAGGCAGTAAACGTTTATTTACCTGAAATAGCATAGTTCTATTCTGTTCCCCTATCAAGTGTGCAATCGGTGTCTTTAAGTTTAAAGTTCCTATCGATGCTGATCTGTCCCTTAGAAACGGTCTATTTTCTGGCATAGATGACCTTCTCTCATCCAAACCCTTCAAACCCCTCGGTTTTTGTGGTATTTCATTAAAATTCATCTTATTAGGCGCTGGACTATCTTGTCTTACTTTATCCACTTTTTGTGCGTCTTTAGTTTCTTTTGTTATATCTATTAAATCATTTACTTTTAAATTAGATTGTACTTTTTCTTTAACATCTTTGACTATATCAGGATTTGATTTAGTTTTATTATCTTTATCATCTATTTTCTCTTCATCTTCTTTAACAGTTCCTAGATTATTTTTCTGTACATTCAAAACAACAACAGATGGTTCTAAAGGCACAGGCTTCTTAGACTGACCATTCTTTTCAACTCTCTCTTTAGTGAACATGTCGAATTCTTGGTCGATTTCGTTGGATTTGTCTACAGGCAGGTTTTCGGTGCTTTTCCATGGCGTAGCTTTGTCAGGCTCTAGGGGTGTTGTGCTAGCGACTATGTTGTTTTTGCTGTCATTGTTTTCTGGTGATTTCTCGTCGTTTAGTGTTTCGGTAGAGTCGTTACTGTAGATTGATGTCTGAAAAAAAAATTATATTGTGTAGGTAAATAATTATATTCTAATGAAGCTCCGTCTCAGCACAGGACAAAAATTAAATATTACATGCCAGCACCTAAGAAGACATAGCAGCAAAATCACCGTTTACCCGACTGCGCCAGAATGCATAGGTAACAGGCATTTTTCAGACGGTATTATATCTGGAGAATCAGTTTTGATGCTGTGTCAAAGTGAAAGAATTAACTTTATTACTCATTATATTTGATGAGATATTGGACAGATTGATTTACTAAACATTATCGTATCTCCCGTTCTCCTGGGAATATCGGGAAATCCATATCGGGTAGCCTACGTCATACAAGAACACACCCTCCAAGTTTCAGGTATCTAAGATCACTGATTTAGGCTGTGCGATTAGATAGGACAAATACTTTTTATTATGTAAGATTTGTTGACTGTTTATGATGAAGAAAATGATGTTGCTTGATTGATGATAGCTACTAACGATATTAATAGTGATAATGTAATCATAACTTACTCCAGCAGAGGACAGAAGGCTGTATCTTCTCAAAGTCTTAGCTTTTTCGGCCTCATGCTGTGAGAATTTGAATAAAGCGTCATCTATCAGGGACTCGGGTACTTTCCTCTGTGATATCCTCACCTTTCCTATGTAGAGGACCTGAAAAGGAAGGTTAATAAAGTATTTGATATTAATTATTTTATCTATTTTCGTACCTACCAGATAAATACATAGGGTACTTTGTGCTGATGCGGGGGTAAATATAACTTATCTACCAGAAAACACCACTTTACGGACACATGCAAGCCATTTACAAATAATTTTTGATTTTCACAGAAAAAATTACACCTGCACCCTTCCAGCTTTTCTCGCCGAGTCCTCGCTCTCACCAAATTCATCATACTGGCCGTGGGATCAATTATTGCTATGCTATATACGAGTATAATATAATAATAATTTTGGAAGTTGCGACAAATTTTTCGTCTTGCTCATTATTATTTTTGTGTAAATACGAGTACCTATTACAATTTTGTTTATATGAATGGCGGACACTTATGTTGAGCAGCCTTGTTTTCAGAAAAACGAAATAAGCCAAAAAACACAAAACATGTTTTTCAATTGTTTGTTAAGATACGTACTTTACACATAACGCGCATTTTACTTGAAAGGTAAGTATACTTGATTGATAGGTATATTTATTTTACGATACTACAAAAACATTTGCTCAATTTATATAAAAACGTGTATTTTATTTACTTTATTACGATTATCGGTGGCCAATTTATCTTGTTACTAGATGTTGCCCGCGACTTCGTCCGCGGTGCCACCTACCGCAATAAAAAGTAGCCTATGTCCTTTCTCGGGCTCTGGACTATTTGTGTACCAAATTTCATCCAAATCGGTTTAGTAGTTTTGCCGTGAAAGACGGACAAACATACACAGACACACACACCCACTTTCACATTTATAATATTAGTATATCAGCTGTGATAGCCCAGTTGTAGACGTGCGCCTTCCAAGCGGGAGGCGTTAGTTCGATCCCAGTCACGGGCCTGTACCAATGAATTTATTTCATGTACAGATTTTAATGTTGCAAAAATTGTCACTTAGCTCGTGCCTCGGAAAGCACGTAAAACCGTTGGTCCTGCGCCTGATCTCTCTCCGGTCGTGTCGGCTTTCCGTCCCATCGGACTATGAGAGTAAGGGAATAGAGAGTGCATCTGTGTTTGCGAACACACTTGTGCACTATAATATCTCCTGTGTACCTGGCTATTCTCCGCAGAGATGGGCCGCCTTAGTCAAAATACGGTCGGAGAGATACATTAGTATAGATGTCCCTCCCTTCAGATCTTTTTTGAAAACCAGCGCCGTTTGTATGGTAGCCATATCCTCAAGCAGCAATCAGCTGAAAGGGGACCTGATTGGCAGTTACACATATGCATGCACGGTAGGGGACTGACTAAGCGTATCCCATACTTCTTTGTATCATCTTTATGTATTTGTCATTTGTACCTTCTTACTGATATAATCTCATTGTTATCTTATATTCCCATTTATCATTTTTTTTTCTTTATTTGTATTATCTCTGTATGTGTATATGCCAAATAAACGATTCTATTCTACTCTATTCTATTGAACTTTAATACTGGAGATCGAAAGGAATCAAGGCTGTGTTTTGTTCAAAATTTTGTTTTTTGTATGAAAACAATTTAAAAATTAACTCTGAAATATGTAAAAAATCTCTCGTGATCAGTAATTGAAATTGGCTGTAAGATAATGCCCGAGAATCTTAGTCGACTCTTACGACATGCACCAAAGGAGATTCAGCTGATGTGTTCAAGCCTTGCACCAACACAGGAATGCAAACTTACCTCAAAGAAATGTGAATCAGACGGGGAAAGATCAGCAGAAAGAGACGTCAAGGCGGATGCATTGCTGACGCTTCTTACTAGAGGAGATTCACCGGTTCTGGAATGAAGGAATATTTACAATAGCTATACAATACGAAGCATTTACATAAATAAAGGTTTAGTAAAGTGACACCTGACTGCCAGCTGTGGTCTGGACCCGGTTGGAAAAGAAGAATAATAGAGTCGTGGACTTTTGGAAACAAGCCGTCCATACATCTCGCGGTTGGCTTTTCCACACAGATATGTCCAGCCTATTGCAACTTTAACTTGCTGCACCGTAAGGCTATCTCGGTTATGGATGGCATATATTTTATTATACCAATCTATTATAAAGTAATATGTCCCAATATATTCATCAACAACTCAAGCTAGTAACTTGATATTTACACCGTGGAATCCCTTTTTGACTGCATTATTAGTGCATCTTTCTATATGTACGAGTACTAAAAAGGGATTTCGAAAGGGAAATGACGGGAATCTTAAGTTTAACACGGATGAAGTCATAGGCGGTCACTAGTATTCATATAGTCATACTATACAGGGTGATTTTTGGTCGTCAACGTTCCCGAAAACTACGGAATCTCCTCATCATCACGATCATTTTTCTCCATGGAAGCATACCTGGGAAGTGTCTGGTTTCCAAAATATTAGGGTCCAAAGTTGAGTAAATCGACTGCGTTTTTTGCATAAATGCACATTGACGCGTGTAGTAAGATTTTTTCACGAGAAATTATTGATATCTGTCTATGAAAAAACTAGCATAAACACTGGACACTATAAATATCGCCCGATCAAGTAATAAAAAAAAAAACAAAAAATTTTACATCGTTTCCCAGCATTTTTTTTGGCATAAAGTTACTTCATTTGATGTATAGAGTACGTACCCCTAGTTAAGGGTGGCAACGAAAAAACATCCTGTATTGTAGGTAGTTACAGCTGATTTCATCCGCCACGCTCATGCTTGGCCGACATCCAAATACATTGACTTTGACACCTGGCGACCAGGGTATCACTCTCAACCGTATCTTCAGAGGTATAGGAGACATAATGATAGTTGTGTATTCACATCGTATTTCAATAACTACGGGAGTACGAGTATAAGGTGACCCATGTAGTTCCAGTTAAATTGTTACCTAATGAAACAGCATGAATGAACTACTCGTATTTGTGTAAGTGCAGCGCGCACTGTGTTTTTAATTTATTGCGATACGGTTTTAGAACAGCACTGTTATCGTCAAATATTTATACAAGTCTCATATCCATACTGTTCAAAATAACTCAGGTCTTTTAGTCTTCATTTCGAGACTTGAGACTAATCTCAAAACTAGACTCGTTAGTCACATGAGTCCGCGTCCTTTAGGTCTTCTTTCTTCGTTCTCTCGGGCACAGGAGAAATTAAAATTAAGATATTTTATGTACTTCTATGCTGCTCTGGGACTGAAAAAAAAACGTATAATACTACAGCTGCTTCTCTTCCCGGGCATACTGTACTAGTTAGTAGACGGACAAGAGGGTCTCGGTGTGTTGTAGGCGATGGGCTGACCACCTGTCACTACTAACCGAACTTGTACATCTCAACTATACCCTCAAAATTGGTCAGAAGTGGAACCATGGAAATGATCGTTACGTTACAAAGAATACGAGGTATTAAAATAACAACATTGTATTTTTACACCCTGTATGTCTGTCATATAATTATGGGATTCTGGCATTGACTCAACTCTACCTTGGCGTCACATTTTTTCAAGATGCGCTGTTAGTTCTTTCTGACATAGAATCAGACGGTTCATTTCCAGTTTCTATACAGGGTGTAATAAAAGGGTATGTCAAGCGAAAAGCTATGAAAACAGCTGATAAATAACCTATCTAGAAAATTTTTGACAGTAAATTACATTTTATATTCTTTTAAGATTGTTTGAACATTCGTGACATTTGTTTAGGAATTTTTCCGTACTATCTGGATGGTAAAAACGGGAGACCCAGAATTGTGGCGTGCTCTGGGGGAGGCCTACGTCCAGCAGTGGACTGCTATAGGCCGAATCGAATCGAATCTGGAAAATAAGATAATAGACAAGTATGGCACGTCACAAATATTGGTAAATAAAATACAGGGTGATTTTTAGTCGTCAACGTTCCCGAAAACTACGGAATCTCCTCATCATCACGATCATTTTTCTCCATGGAAGCATACCTGGGAAGTGTCTGGTTTCCAAAATATTAGGGTCCAAAGTTGAGTAAATAGACTGCGTTTTTCTGCATAAATGCACATAGACGCGCGTAGCAGGATTTTTTCACGAAAAATAATTAATATCTGTCTATAAAAAAACTAACATAAACACTAGACACTATAAATTTCGCACGATCAAGGAATTTTAAATTTAAAAAAAAAATAAAAAAAATTTCCCCAGCATTTTTTTGGCATAAACTTACTTTATTTCATGTATAGAATACGTACCCTTCGTTAAAGGTGGCCACAAAAAAACACCCTGTATAAGTACATACATACATACATATAAACACGCCTTTATTCCTTACGGGGTAGGCAGAGCACCAAGGGCCGATAAAACTAAACTACATGTAGTACCACTTCTGACCAATTTTGAGGGTATACTCAAGTTCGGTTAGTAGTGACAGCCGGTCAACCCATCGCCAACACCAAGACCCTTTTGTCCCTCTACTGACTTGTACAGTATGCCCGGGAGAAGAGAAGCAGCTGTAGTATTTATTATACGTTTTTTTTTCACTCCCAGAGCAGCATAGAAGTAATAATAAGTAAGTACTTACAAGTTAGAGTTACAGTTCCCCGGTAGAGTGATGCCAGGGTTACTCCATGGTGGTTCGCAGTTCTGCTGGAAGCCTACATTCTTCGTCACACTGGAGGCAGTGGTCCCCTTGGGGGTGACGGGGGATGCTGCCCGCATCTGCCCGAATATGTCTGTCACCTGAGAAAATTTGTGGATTCTTATTTTTCTATTATTTAATTTATTTTACAATTTTCGGAAAACCGACAGCGATACAAAATTTAAAACACAGGACGTAGAACTAGCGGGCCAGTAACAGGAGGGCAACGCGCAAAAGTTGAACGTATTTACCAAAGCTAAAACACAACCAAAAACGTTATGTTCTGCACATTTCGTATCGCGCTAAATATTGACAACGTTTAAAGCCAAAGATAGATGTTAACAATCTCTGAAACGCTGACCCAAAGCTAAACCAAAACTAAACCATAACCAAAAACGTTTAGTGGAAAGATTATAAGCGTTGTCATATTGCGCGATTGCCCTCCAAGGTCTCCACTAATGGAAACAGAGCATATAATGGAACCAAGGGGACGACCACACAGAACAGACGTAAGACACGGACCGGTCGCAGTCGCGGCGCCCGTTTAATCTACTTTCATACAAAATGTATTTATTTATTTATTTAGATATATTTATATGTATATGTATATGTATACAGCCGTCGCGACGTAAAACATACAGAAAAGGCGCCCGATTTTGTATGAAAGTAGATTAAATGGCGCCGCGACTGCGACGGGTCCGTGTCTTACGTCTGTTCTGTGTGGCCGTCCCCCAAGATGGGTATTTACCCTAAACTTTAGATTTTGATATGTACTATATTTACTACCACTTGTTTATACAGGATGTAACAAAAAGGGTATGTTAGGCGAAAAGCTATGTAAATAGCCCACTGTAGAGAACTTATCCACAAAATTCGAGACCCGAAATCATATGTTTATTTTTCCCAATAGTATGGAGAATTTTTAAATATCTCAGGAATTTTCATACAATCTTGAAAAATTAAAATGTGATTTCGAGTCTCAATTTTTGGAAATAGGTTCTCTATAGTGGGCTATTTACATAGCTTTTCGCTTAACATACCCTTTCTGTTACATTCTGTATAAAGAATTAAATTTATTAAGATGGGTATGTAAAATCGTCATAGCACGTGCAACGGTACAACCATCATACCGGCTTATTTTGTGTTAATACAGATTTTAATGCTGTAAAATTAGTATGACGTCATCATGTGTCAAGCTGGATTATATGTCTGTAGTTCAGCTTTAAATGCGTTGAAAATGTACGACCAACGAAACAAGACGGTTTGTTTTATTAGCATTATAGATAATAAATAAACAAATAAACGTATATTAACATAAGTATACTAATTGACGCTTAAAGGAAAATCACACTATAATAAATATCACAGATATAATAAATATATCATTGTACATTTGATATTTGAAAAACTCAGCCAGACATAACAGCAAAAAAATTAATCATACATTTCAAGTGAAATTTAGCGTAAAATTTCTTTAGCGAATTACGAAAACTTTTTATTATATATAGCTTAAATTTAATACTTTTTTAACTTAATTATGAGAACATGTTTTTCTTTTCATATGCCGCAGTTCAGGTGGATGTTACACCCTGTATAAGTTCCTAATGAGAAACTACAAGCTACAGGGCGTAACAGAAAGGGTGAGCGAAATGCTATGAAAATAACCCACTACGAGCACGAAATCCCCTTTTTATTTTTTTCAGATAGGAGGTATGGAGAATTCCTAAACATCTCAGGTACCTATGTTAATATATATTATCTTGGGAAATAAAAATGTGTTTTCAAGTCCCAAATTTTGTAAATAGGCTCTTTATAGTGACCTATAATGATTTCGCTTAACATACCCCTTCTGTTACACCCTGTAGGTAGGTAGGTATACAGGGTGTAACAAAAAGGGTATGTTAAGCGAAAAGCTACGTAAATAGCTCAATGTAGAGAACCTATCCACATAATTTGAGACTCGAAATCACATGTTTATTTTTCAAGATTGTATGTAAATTCCTGAGATATTTAAAAATTCTCCATACTATCGGGAAAAATAAACATGTGATTTCGAGTCTCAAATTTTGTGAATAGGTTCTTTACAGTAGGCTATTTACGTAGCTTTCCGCTTAACATACCCTTTCTGTTACACCCTGTATGGGTAAATTTTACGACACTTATGATGTTCCATCAAAAGCCCTTAACTGTACCTACGTCAGAGACCAATTAATATTTACATCCTTTGTCGTTATTGATTTGCATTCTAAAGTAGTCCCGTGCTGATGCGGGGCTTCACTAGAACACATCAGCTGCATCTCCTTCCGTGCATGTCGTAAGAGTCGACTAAGGAACTCAGGGGCGTACTCTATGGCCATGATCTAGCAAATTGTCATTGATCACTATTAACATCTGTTCCCGCAATGATCAACGTGACTGACTGAAGGCAAACCTTAAATGAATATACATACATAAAAAAATATATATATATATATATACACGGCTGCGTACTCAGAATAGGGTAGCCAGAAATGCAAGATAATGGCTATAAAATGTGATAATTTACTAGGTCATCGCCTGAGAGAACGCCCCTGAGATCCTTAGTCGACTCTTACGACATGCACGGAAGGAGATGCAGCTGATGTAGTCTAGTGAAGCTTCGCATCAGTACAGGACTGAAGAATAACCTCGAGATTACTGTAGGTATCGCACACAAATAATATAGAAGAGACAATACATCATTACGTACGTCATTCCACACGCAAATTACATATTAAGAGAGAAGGAACGTGCATCACGTGTTAGGTTAGTCTTAGGTTCGCTAGGGTTGCCAAAATCCATTCGTAACAGTTACGGTATTATTAAAAATAGTGGACGCCCGCGACTCCGTCCGCGTGGACTACAGAAAAAACAAAATGGCGAAATTATCCGAGATAAAAACATTTTCCCGAGATATAAAGTAACCTATATCTTAAGTGGGACTTGTCACAATATTACCGAAAACTGCATCGAAATCGGTTCAGCCGTTTCCGAGATTAGCGTGCACAAACGCACAGACAAACAGAAAAACCGACAAACAGACAAAAATTTCCAAAATTCATTATTTTGGGTACTATTGCGTAGATAAAGGTCTCCTATAATATTTTTTCTCATATATCTTCCATGTACAGACAGCGATCCGTTACATTTTTATTACATGTATACATAGATATATATGTGCAGATAGATATAGATATCTCTAAAGTTAGACACTTTTTTAACATGACATTTTACCAGAAGAATGTATGGCACATCTGTCAAATTTGGGCAATGTTTGTCCCAAACAATATTTAACTTTTTTTTTTAAATACGCTTACTTTCTAGTGTAACATAAGAAATATACCACCCACTGTGTACCTTATAGTCAAACAAATCCTAATAGATAAAAGTTAAAATAATAATAAAAAAAATTAGGCCGTTAATAAACCTACAACGCAATCTACTGTATATTGTCATTCTAGTGCATTTATATTTAATCTCGTCTCTACCAAAAAACCAGGGCTGTCATCAACTTGCAAATAAAAATGTAAACAAGCATCATACATACATATAATCACGCCGTTATCCCTTACGATAGAACTACATGGTGCCACTTTGACCAATTTTGAGGGTATAGTTGAGATGTAGTACAAGCATCATATGCTATTATATGCTAATTTATACAATATATAAAATGCTTTGTCCTGAATCACAGACGGATCAACGTACAGACTTATTCGCTGATCTTGGAGGATGTGTTTTCTGACATTATAGGCATTCGGTAAGAAATGGTTTTCCGAAATTCCCACGGCAACGAAAAAAAACGAGAATTCTAAAGTTTATTTTATTTTGTTTAGTTAATTTTATTTATTATACAGGAACAGAAAGGGTATGTTAAGCCAAAAGCTATGTAAATAGCCCACAATATAGAGAACCTATTTCCAAAATTTGAAACTCGAAATTACATGTTTATTTTTCAAAATTGTGTGAACATTCCTGAGTTGTTTAGGAATTCTCCATATTATCTAGATAAATAAACATGGGATTTCTCTGAAATTTTGTGGGTAGGTTCCTTTTAGTGGGCTATTTACAAAGCTTTTTACTTAACATACCCCTTTTGTTACACCCTGTAGATAAATCGTGGTGGATACCCACGATTCTGGTCAAGTCGTCAATAAAAATCCATTATAATATACTTATATGATAGTGGTACCTAGTAAGTATTTTAAAGTGCTGAATCGGAAATATTTATACGGTGCAGTAATAAAAAAGCTTCGCACAAACAATAATCGACAACCGGTTTCATCCAGTTTTATTGATGTATTTTAATTGAGGTGTGGGTTTCAGATGTGCAGGTGAATCTGTCTTTCAGGTTGATGCTTTATCGGCTATCCAAAAGAAGAACAGAGCACTCTCATATTCTGGCATACCTGTACTACCATAAAACTTTTACTACATACACATTACATAATAGAAAATTGCTGGGGACAGCCGTCTGCAGAAGGTCGATATCATAAGAGACTTTTAAAGAACTTTTTTTTAATTTTTATAAAAAAATGACGCGGTTCATTCGCAGCGTATTGAGTCCATCCAACGTTTTACAAGACATCTTGCTTTTGTTTCGTCGGGTATTTCCCACAGGCGTAGCTATTTTCTTCAAGCTGGATTCTCTGCGTAGTAGACCATATTACACAGCTTGGTTTTCCTGTACAGAATTGTCAACGATATGTTTGTTGTACAGATACCCTTTGACTAAGGTATTTAGTATAGTACTTAGCAAAACCAATTGGGAAGGTTTGCTCCTATCTCGACTTTAATGCAGTCAAATGAAGTATAAGCATACATCGCTTCTGTACATGGAAGATACAAAAAATATACAAATAGATTGACAATAGCCCCAAAGGTTTCATCCACATAAAAAACGTCAATTGTTTGTTGAGCTCACTTCCCGCAGCAATCTCTTTACAGCAGTTGAACTGATTTCTATGCATGCAGCTCAGTTCTTCAGAACTCACGTAAAAGTTCCAGCAGCTCACACCTGAATGTAGAAAAGACAAAAAGTATGCACAAACCTTTCAATCGTTCCAAAAAAAATCTCAAAGCATCTCAACAACTTTTTTGTTTTACATAGACCTGGAGTAGACCTGCAACCTGATACTAAAATCAAGTCCAGAACTCACGTAAAAGTTCCAGCAGCTCACACCAGAATGTAGAAAATACAAAAAGTATGCACAAACCTTTCAATCGTTCGCTTGATTTTGGTATAATGTTACAGGTCTACTCCAGGTCTATGTAAAACAAAAGAGTTCTGGCTGTTGAGAAGCTTTGAGATTTTTTTCGGAACGTTTGAAATAGTTTTTATATATATCAATTGACGTTTTTAGATGTTAAAACAATAGAACTATTTATAATAAGTATCAGGAACTGTAGAACTGAGCTGCATGTGAATAGAATACCCATTAAAATTTGATTTGCTGTATTGTGATCTGCTATGGGAAGTCAGCAGCTCATTTTTCAACTGACGTTTTTCATGGAAAAAGGGCAGAACTATTTGTAAAAAGTATCAGGAACTGTAGAACTCACCTGTATGCTAATAGAACTCACATTTTTTTTTCATTTACTGCAAAGGAAGTTAGCAGCTCATTTTTTCAAATTTAAGTTTTTCGCGGTAAAAATGCCAGAACTATTTATAAAAGGTATCAGGAACTGTAGAACTCACCTGCACTATAATAGAACTCAGATTTATTTTTGAGCTGCTGGTAAATGAGCTGCTAAGTTCACGGACACGGTGTGGCAGCCCTAGCGTGTCATTTATCAGCTATCCAACGTCATTGGAGAACAGATGCACGTCTGGTTTTTTTCTGGGTTTAGATACTCACCATAAAATTTTAATAATACATGGGATATTATGAAATGATTTAAAGTTTTTTTTTTACTTTTATAGGTCACAAGAAGTCTGTTAAGCTAAAACTTATAATTATCTCACATCTATCTATACATATAATAGAAATGTAACGGATCGCTGTCTGTACATGGAAGATATATTACAAAAAATATTATAGGAGACCTTTATCAACGCAATAGTACCCAAAACAATGATTTTTTGAATTTTTTTCCTGTTTGTCTGTGCGTTTGTGCACGCTAATCTCAGAAACAGTTGAACCGATTTCGATGCAGTTTTCAGGAATATATTGTGACAGGTCCCACTTAACATATAGGCTACTTTTTATTTTTTTCGACATTTTTTTTTACTGTAGTCCACGCGGACGTAGTCGCGGGCGTCCACTAGTGTCAAAATAAAAAACTTAAATTACTTTCTTAAAGAATATCTTTTTCACCTCCATTGATAGAATAAGAAGTAAGAAATAGAACTGATCTATATTCTGATCTATCCATTCTATCTACCTAGATACGGAACAACATAGTAAATATCAATTTAGATAAGTAGATCCTTTTTCATTTTTGAAAAATATATATCCTACCAGCACCGGTATGATGAATTTGGTGAGAGCGAGATGTCTCACTTTTAAACGTCAAATCCACAGAGCTAAGTAATAACTAGACAAGACAAGTGTTTCTACATGGTGTATTAAGATTGCAAACCACTTCTATCAGCCCTAATTCCTTCAGTCCTGGCTCGAGAACGAGCTATTCTAATTCTTAAGACTATTTTTACATGCAAAGTACATACACTTAGTTAATCTAGTTATTAATAGCTCTGTGAATTTGACGTTTAAAAGTGAGACATCTCGCTCTAACCAAATTTATCATACCGGTGCAGATGTCATGCAGTACTAAATAAATATTTGTAAAAAACGACAATATGCAAGACGAGACAAACAAATGAACACACATACGCGCTATTATTCCAATATAACAACAGGAAACGTCAAAGTGTTAAAAGAACGTTAGTTGGTTTTAGGATTATATACAGGATGATTTTTGGTCGTCAACGTTCCCGAAAACTACGGAATCTCCTCATCATCACGAACATTTTTCTCCATGGAAGTGTCTGGCTTCCATAATATTAGGGTCCAAAGTTGAGTAAATAGACTGCGTTTTTCTGCGTAAATGCACATTGACGCGTGTAGCAAGATTTTTTTCACGAGAAATAATTAATATCTGTCTATGAAAAAACTAGCACAGGACACTGGACACTATAAATTTCGCCCATAAAGTATTTAAAAAAAAAATTTCCAAAAAATTACATCGTTTCCCAGCATTGTTTTTGGCATAAACATAGTTTATTTTATGTATAGAGTACGTACCCTTCGTTAACGCAACGAAAAAATACCCTGTATAGGTAGAAAACACACACATAATAATAATATTATTGGTTTAATTCGGATATTGGCATGACATTTTGTTGTAGGTAATCAAATTTCAAAGTTAAGGAAAAATTTTAGTTTCCGCTATGTCCCCTTAACAATTTGTTTGCCTTAGGGTCGATTTTTCCAGACGTCAGATAGCCTATCATAGGAATAAATTAATGCTGTCTCTATTATGTTCAAGTTTTAGAAAGAGACTGCAACAACTTTATTTTTCTGATAGACTATCTGACGTTTGGAAAAATCGGCCCTTAAATAGGTAAACTGCGATTTTTGGTAAGGAATCAGCGCGGCAAATGGCAATGCAGCTTACATTTTGTGTTATTTCGAGTCTCAAAATTGTGTGGAAAGCTTGTATACTGGGCTATATTAATTTTTGCTACTCCTTTTGTTACAGTATGATTTTTTTACATTTCTACTTGCCGTTCTCTATTATGATAATTATTCGTCAGGAATGGTCAACACAGAAACGAAAAGAATTAACTACTTCAGCTATCACGTAATTTTCCTCGAGGAATTTCATCGAGTAATACACAGTAATTACTCGTAACAATATACGAGGGACAAGGCGGAAATACAGGCAACAAAACAGGCAACTCAAAAAACTTTAACTCACTCCGTGCCAATTCTTACCATATGTTTTATATTTATGGCGGAGGTGTCGGAGTGGGAGCCAAAAAACGGTCGGTTTGGTCTGCCACCTTCCATTTTGTTTTCTGTTTCGAAAATCATATAAATTTATATAAAACTAAGAAAAATACAGGTAAAAAAAATTGTAGGTAAAAAATGAAATTTTACTGGTTTTTTAAGTATATAGATACCACCTCGTACTTCAACTTCAACACTTCAACCGACAGCGGACTATGCCCGCCCCATTCAATTATATATAAGTTTCTCACAAGAGGGTGATTATTTGTTTTAAAATAATTCGAACCACCATCTTATTAAAACATCCGATTTTGTACCTAAAATCATCTAACTATAATGAAAAGTAAATGTCCTTTGCATAGAATTATACCTACCCTTATCCACTGTGTAACAGAGATATAGTGAAACCAATAATCATACTGAAAAATAGCAATTATAGGCTATCTATACATATATCTGTTAAGTATTAATCAGGCATCAACATAATTTTTTTCTGTTTGTGCACTCTATTATCGTAATTTATTTGTAGAAAAATGTTTACTACCACTGCTTCTCCAAAACCGTTTTTTATACGCTTATATTATAAAAAGGGAATGTTGTGTCCCTAAAATGGGTTAGCTAGAACTGCAAGATCATAGAGAGATCCCACAGCAGCGTTTAGCATAGCGGGGACAGATGTAAATGATGATCTCCGACCGTATTTCGGTCAAGGCGACCAATCTCTACGGAGATTGGTCAGGTACGCAGAAGATATTATAGTGCACAAGTATGTGCGCAAACACAGATGCACTCTCTATTCCGTTACTCCCATAGTCCGATGGGACGGAAAGCCAACACGACCGGCGAGAGATCAGGCGCAGGACCAACTGTTTTTCGTGGTTTCCGAGGTGCGAGCTAAGTGACAATTTTACAACATTAAAATCTGTACATGAAATAAATTCATTGGTACAGGCCCGTGACTGGGATCGAACTTACGTCTGCCGCTTGGAAGGTGCACGTCTTAACCACTGAGCTATCACTGCTTTAGATATAAATACCCTGATACTAAATGAGACAATTTTAAATATTCATTTTGTATACCAAGCACCGTATTTCCCACACGTAAGTACAAGACAAATTAATATAATGCAACGGAAAATACCCTTTACCTTTGTAAGGTCAAGAAACTAAACAACCTTCTGTTATATACACAAGTATACCCTAAAGGTAAGTAAATATTATGCATTAAAGTAGGTAAATTAAATTTAAATATAATAATTATCACGAGTTGATAAGCGGTAATAGATACGAGTATTCCAATGGTAAGCGATGATAGCCCAGTGGTTAAGACGTGCACCTTCCAAGCGGGAGGCGTAAGTTCGATCCCAGTCACGGGCCTGTACCAATGAATTTATTTCATGTACAGATTTTAATGTTGCATAATTGTCACTTAGCTCGTGCCTCGGAAAGCACGTAAAACTGTTGGTCTTGCGCCTGATCTCTCTGCGGTCGTGTCGGCTTTTCGTCCCATCGAACTATGAGAGTGAGGGAATAGAGAGTGCATCTGTGTTTGCGCACGAACTTGTGCACTATAATATCTCCTGCGTACCTGGCCAATCTCCGTAGAGATTGGTCGCCTTGGCCAAAATACGGTCGGAGATCATCATCATCGTTATCATCATCAGTGCAATGGTTTAGGCGTGCGCCTTGCAGTCAGACGGCGTAGGTTCGATTCCAGTCACGGGCCTGCGCCCAGGGTTCGAAATTATCAAGATAAATATTTTTGTGATAATTATCTTGATAATTATCTTAGCTGATTTACCATTTAACTACCTTAAATCCTCTTTATTGAAATGATAATATACAGGATGTAACAAAAAGGGTATGTTAAGTGAAAAGCTATGTAAATGGCCCACTATAGAGAACCTATTTCCAAAATTTGAGACTCGAAATCACATGTTTATTTTTCAAGATTGTATTAACATTCTTGCTTTGTTTAGAAATTCTCCATACTCTCTGGTAAAATAAATATGTGATTTCGACTCTGAAATTTTGTAGGTAAAGTGAATATAGGTTAATGTGTTGTGTAGTGTGTGAAAAAAAAAAAAAAAAAAAAAAAAAAAAAAAAAAAAAAAAAAAAAAAAAAAAAAAAAAAAAAAGAGGTAAAGTGAAGGGTTTAAGTGGGCTGTTTACATAGCTTTTCGCTTAACATACTCTTTTTGTTACATCCTGTATATTTATCCAGAGGAGGGTCTCAGTTTTTCAGCATTATTAAATAAACAGCAAAGAATAACTGTGAGAAAAATGCAATTTAATTCAGAGTTTGTTTTTATGGTGTCAAACTAAAGTAAGAAAGTCATCATCATCATCATTTACAGCCCTGAGAAGTCCACTGTAGACATAGGCCTCCCCCAACAACCTCCACTCCGACCGATCGGAAGCAGCCTGCATCCGACCGACGCCCGCGTCCTAGGCCAGGTCGTCCGTCCACCTCGCGGGTGGCCTTCCCACGCTGCGCTTACCGATACGTGGTATCCACTCTAGAACTTTCCGACTCCATCGGTAATCAGTTCTTCGAACTATGTGCCCTGCCCATTGCCACTTCAGCTTGCTGGACCGTTCAGCTATGTCGGTGATCTTTGTACGTCTTTGTACGTAAGTAAGAAAGTACGTAAAGAAAATTCGCACTTCTCTCGTCAGTCAAACGTTTTGTTGCGCGTTTGGATAAGCAAATCATCATTTACAGCCCCCAGAAGTCCACTGTTGGACATAGGCCTCTTTATAACGTTTGGATACACATAAATAAAGTTTGATTATTTTAGTGTTTGATTTTTTTAATTATCACTGAAAAATTATCAAGGTAGGTATATTTATAAAGATAATTATCACTTCGAACCCTGCCTGTGCCACTGACTTTACAATACAGATGTTAAGGTTCTCAAATTGCCAGTTATATAATACCCAAAGAGGGTTGGCGTAAAGGCAGGCAGCCTGCCGTAAAAAACACGGCAAATGATTTTTGAAAGAAACAATCTCATAAATAATGGGATACTGTGTTCCCTAAATTAGGTAGCCAGAACTGCAAGATCATAAAAGAGTTCCCATAGCCACGTTTAGTATAGCAGGAATATCTTTTACACCTGTAAAATATCATTGACTACTTAGTTAATAGTTTATCGCCTGAGAGAATGCCTGAGTTCCTCGGTCGACTCATACGACATGCACGGAAAGAGGATATTTGTTTTTATACATACATATAATCACGCCTTTATTCCTTACGAGGTAGGCAGAGCACCAAGGGCCGATAGAACCACATGGTGCCACTTCTGACCAATTTTGAGGGTATAGTTGAGATGTACAAGTTCGGTTAGTAGTGACATGTGGTCAGCCCATCGCCTACAAAACACCAAGACCCTCTTGTCCCTCTACTGACTTGTACAGTATGCCCGGGAATAGAAGCAGCTGTAGTATTATACGTTTTTTTTTTCACTCCCAGAGCAGTATAAATGTTTTTATAAAATGAAATAAATTGAAATTTTACGCACACAATAATAATTTCATGACATATTACGGTGATTTTACACGCGAGTGCTTTGCAGATTGCTGAAATTGAAAATAAATAACCGTTGAACTGAATCGCATATTAAAGATAAATAAATTCGTGTAGGTAAAATATTATGCAATTTTGCTTCACTTTCTTGAATAATCCATTTGTCTTAGTTCATCATCATCATCTTCCTGCCCTGTTTCCATTTATTTGGAGTCGGCGCAATATGTACTTTTCTTCCATTCATCCCTATTATCCGTCATCTCATTGCTCACTCCCTGTACACGCACATCCTCTCTCACACAGTCCATCCAACACTTCTTTGGTCTACCTCTTCCTTTATATCCATCCACACTCATGCACAACGCTATGACTTTCATCCCGTCGCTTTACATGCCCGTTATCCAATGGAAATTAACATAGTATTTAATTGGGGAATTAAAGGCATTTATATAGGGACGTCTTTTCTATATGTACCTTAAGCTTTTTATTTTAATGTGTAAAAAAATTCATAGAAACACGGTTAGACTCTCTACATAAATACATGGCTGTCTTCCCGTAATGGGGGTAGTCAGTACTGCAGGATCACTAAGGAGATACCATAGTCACGTTAAGCATAGCGAGGTCAGACTGAGAGAATGCCCGAGTTCCTTAGTCGACTCTTACGACATGCACGGAAGGAGATGCAGCTGATGTATTCTAGTGAAGCCCCGCATCAGCACAGCGTAGGACGATAATTTTGAGTTTAAAATTATAGCTAGAAATCGCTGATGTTCCTCCATAGAGAACTTAACCTATCGCGACACGCGAGTGACTTTGTACTGTCGTACAGAATAATTGATCTGAGCGACTCAATGAACACAGGCGTACATTTACATAATCATGGAATTTCAATAAAAACCAGCCAAGCGTTACTTATCATCCATAGTCACGTAGAAATAAATATAATCTACTGAAACACGAACACAAGGGTGTTACAGCTACAGGCCTGAAAGATGTACGTTTTGACCATAGAATAAATAAGATATAGAATGGCAGTATTCTATTGTGCACATATAAGAATTTTTCTATTTAGGTTTTTCTATTGGACACGGATATAGGTTTGCCTGGTTCATACGTATCTGAGCCTAAGGATCATATAGCGCGCTCTACACAGCCAGGCAAATATTGATACCATGACTTCAGACCATAATTCTAAGGCGGAAAACATTGAAAATTTTCTTAGGAAAATTCCAAAATTTTCCGAAATTTTTAGCACATATTCAGGAAAAAATAGCTTAGTTCGTTTAATTTGGCCTTAGATAATGACTTAAAAACATTTTTTTTTACCAAAAGATTTTTTTTAATAAGTTGACATTAAAAAAGTTCAAATAACTGATCAACCCTAATGGAGTGATCCAAAAAACAGAAATGTGTCACACAGTAACCAATAAGCCCATTTATTTAGTCACAGGATTGTCCGGAGCAAAAATTACTGATAATCAAATAAAAAATACATTTCCTGCGAGTAATAACACTGTCGTATAATTCAACACAATGGTACTTGTTCAGCATTTCAGTATTTGCCTGGCTGTCACACACACCCTGTATACTCTTTGGTTCTGTCTTATATGTTTTGTATCCATAAAGTTATTATTCCCGTGGTCTTAAATAGAATACATCAGCTACATCTCCTTCCGTGCATGTCGTAAGAGTCGACTAAGGTACTTAGGGGCGTTCTCTCAGGCGATTAGCTAACAACTTGTCACTGTCACTCAGACCTATGGTTCCTATGCAGGTGGAAATGTATTGTTAGTTTTGATGCAGTATTTTTGTTTTCGAAAATGTGCCTATAATTGACCTTTAAAAACTAGTGTGCACGAGCTTTAAAATATACTGAACACAAACTAAAAAAAAATTCTACCTGCATCTACGGAGATTCTTAACCAGTTTTTTCTCCAACTCAAAACATTGGCCGTATGATTTAATTTTCCTTGTTTGACATTGAAATTAATTAGATTATAAAAAAAATAACCGCTCAAAGTTGACTTCAGAAGGATTGTTCATTTTGGTCAGTGTTTCATCTGTCCTTAACTAGAGATGTTATGCTACGTTGCTATGGATACTTAGGATATTTACCAATCAAATTCATTGACATCATGGACCAATGAATATTATTGGTGAATATCATTGATATAATTTCATTGAAACACGTTGAAAATCTTGCAAACGCTAATGCCTTCCAAATCTTTTTGTCAAGCTATAAAGTGATAATAATGGAGTACGTTTTGTATAATATAATTTTTTGAATAGGTACAATACACATATAATAAATAATAGAACAAAAAAATACTAACTTATTTGTATCCCGCATAATACGCTTTCCCGTCTAAGACGCGTTTTTGTTGAGTCTCTGTGAAATCGTCTAAAACGGGTTTAACTGTATTCACTTTAATTTTATTTATTTTAACTCTTCATGATTATTTTACAGTGCCGCTTTAAAGGCGTGGTTATACACATAATATCGTAAACTGGTTCATATAAAAATATTAATTGTATATACGTTCAAAACAGGTTAAAATCAACAGATTCGCTTTTTTATCGATGTTTTTCACCACGTTTTTTCTTACCCTTGAACTTTAGCTTGTTTATACAGGGTGTAACAAAAAGGGTATGTTAAGCGAAAAGCTATGTAAATAGCCCACTGTAGAGAACCTGTCCACAAAATTTGAGACCCGAAATCACATGTTTATTTTTCCCGATAGTATGGAGAATTTTTAAATATCTCAGAAATTTTCATACAATCTTGAAAAATAAAAATGTGATTTCGAGTCTCAAATTTTGTAGATAAGTTCTCTATAGTGGGCTATTTACATAGCTTTTCGCTTAACATACCCTTTTTGTTACACCCTGTATATCAGCGGATTTACTACAGCTGTTCTCTAAACGTGGAGTAGTGATGTCATAAATTTACTCCAAAGAGGTGAATTATTTTATTTATTTTAATAGTGTGTTATTTTACATTTGAACTTCGAATGTCGATAAACTTAAAAAGGTTTGTGGTGGCATTGATATCAGATGCATCCATAGCAACTGCATACCACATCCCTGGTGTCTGGTGCACTAGGGTGGAGCACAAACTATCGAATGGATTTTGATAAAACTTGACAGGTGCACCTACCTATACCCTGTTTTTTTTTTTTTTAAGATAGAAATCTTACTTTCGAAGAAGCATTGTTTGTAAACATTAGAACACTTATTTGAATACGTCTTGTAACATATGAGTGAAGTTTGACGTTTTTCCATATTGATGTATCCTACTAAAAAGTTCAGTTTTGTGTTTGCGAAATCAGCTTCTTTAGGTTTTTTATAGTGCAAACTTTATACAGAGTAGGTACTATTGAATTGAGTAGAAAACTCTTTAGGAACTATTGATGATAATAATATACAAAACTGTGCCTAATAAAAAACCTGATTTCGTTCTTTCGGATTTTTTCTATTTCTAAATAAAATGAGGTATATACGTATCTAGTTTAACGACAGAATAACATATTCCTAATGTAGCTCACAGAGATGGGCGTTCGATGATATTGAATTAAAAGCAAATATATTGAGACCTGTGCTTCATTAGAATACATCAGCTGCATCTCCTTGCGTACATGTCGTAAGAGTCGACTAAGGAACGCGACATTATCTCAGGCGATAAGCAAGAAACTTGTCACTGTTAAATTTACATGTCTCCGCTATGCTGAACGTGAGATCTCATTCATGATCCTGCAGTTCTGTTTATCCCATTTCGGGAAAATAACCGTGTGTGTGTGTAATAAAAAAATATTATACGTGTAAGTAAACGCGTGGTGCCGGCAGAGTAGAGTTTGTACCACCCCCGCCTGCCCGTGGGTATCGTACGACCCCTCGTAATCCCCATTAGGGGTTTCCGGGAGGCGGCGGGCAGCAGCGCCTCCCACACTGACAACATAGTCCGAAAGTCACACTGCGGTCACCAACCCGCCTGCCCAGCGTGGTGACTATGGGCAAAACCTCCCTGTGGCAGTAAGCCTTGTAGCGTGCTCTGGGGGAGGCCTACGTCCAGCAGTGGACTGCAATAGGCCGAAGAAGAAGAAGCAGTAAATAATTCAATCAAATAACATCAACACCTAACGCCTACGTGAAAACACGTAACGAATTTTAGCACAATAATATAATAAAAGTTTAATTATGCTAAACTTTTGCCGAAAACCAGTTGTTTATAATAGTCATAATAAGAACCTGTTTAAATATTTAGCAAACTTGATTAGTTATGTTAAGTCACGCATATTTTTTTAAGAAAAACATGTGTTTTCTTTATATCCCAACTGAGTTCCGATTTATATAGTTTTCCATAATTTTCCTGCCCTTATAACATTATTTATGGCGTCGCGTCGGCGCAATATATAGCTTCCTACGAATCTCATATAGCCAAGGATTTGGCGTTTACTTTACGGCCTAAAAATTGTACCGCCCAATACAATTTCATTTAGTAAAAATAGAATAAAGGTTTACTTCGTTTTTTTTTCAGTAGATACCTAATTATCATTATTATTTTCAGCTAAAAATAGAGTGGGTAAAAGATGAAAAATATTATTTACCTGCATAGCTACTGTATTTAAACCCAAATGCTCTGCGTTAATCAAACTCGAGCGTTCTCGTAATAACTTTTACGAGATTAGACTCGTAAAATATGGAAAAAATTCTTGCGAGAATCTTATACGTATATTAAATCCCTTTGGATAAATAAGCTTCTAAAAGATACTTGTGATCTAGGTAGGTACCTATAAGTATATATTTATATTTTTAGATGCTTTCTAAGTGAGATGGTGGTCGAAATATTAAAAAAAAAACTTAATTAAAATTAAAATACTCACTTGTTAAATCCAAAATTGCTCAATTAATTGTTGTCACTCAGCCATTGTCCTAATTTAGACTAATTTAAAACACATTAATCTTCACCGTTAATAGAACCAATTAATAAATCGATATTTAACACAACACTACAAAAATTCAAACTATTTGGTAAAATTTACGTCAAATTTCACGTTCAGATCGTTTACGTTTGCGATAGGAGAATAGACTCTATGTGAAATGCAATAGAAATTATTTGACATTTGAAAACGCGGTAATAACAGTAAAGACAAACAAAAAACTTGCAGTGATCGGACACGTGAGCCAGTCATATGTTTTGTGTTTACATATTACGAGAAACCACATACCGACGCAATATAGCACTTTTACAAGAATAACCGTAAATCCACAGCAAATTTACACCCTTATAGTGTAGAATATAGAGTCTACTTCCCAATCCCAAACGCAACTCATTCAGTTACGCGAACCCAAACTCTGGCATTTGGCACACTCACAATTCTATTTTCAAAACAAACTTCAAAATGGCGGCGGCGATTTTCAAAATAAGTTCACATTTAGTCCGTGCAAAATATGGAAGTATATCAAGTCCATTTCACACGCGAATAATATTAGTAACGTTCCGAACCAAAACTCGAGTTGGGATATTTGAGAGGCGCTCGAGAAAACACCCGCTCGATGCGTTAACGGCAAACATACTGATGTTAACATTTCCTATCGCGTCGTGCAAACAAACTAAAAAGCTGTGAATTAGAACATGTCAGCGGTTAAGCGCTTGATCTGATTGTAAAGCGATTCTCATTTATTTTTATCCGACTGCAGAGGAGGGTTATTTTTTTCGAGTGTATGTAGGTATGTATGTTTCTTTGGTACGCTCTAAAGCCTAAACGACTTGTCTCATTTGAGATTGAGAGCTGATCATTAGATTTGTCTTAGTCGTGCATGAAGCAGCGAACCAGCACCCGTATGATGAATTTGGTGACAGCGAGATTTCTCACTTTTAAACGTCACATCCACAGAGCTAAGTAATAACTAGACAAGGCAAGTGTTTCTACTTGGTGTGTAGAAAGGGATTGCAAACCACTTCTATCAGCTCTAATTCCTTCAGTCCAGGCTCGAGAACGAGTGTCTATAGGTAGGCCATCTAAAGGATAAAGTTGATGCTGTCTTTCTCTAAATCTTGATTAAGATAGAGGTCACTTTATTCTTCAGTCCATTGGGAAAATCCATTGTAATTGTTCTGAATAAAGCGCTAAATCCGCTGCATTGATAACACAACAATAACATTACAGACTTGGCACTCCTCTCAGAGACAAATCTTTTTTATTAATTTAGGCTCTCAATTAACCTACTGCTTCATGTGAAAATCGCTGAAGGACTTTTGATGAAACTTTGCAGTAGCATAAGTTATACATATGTATAAGTAGATCAGAATATCATATAGGTTTGTATGTAATACACGAATGTGTTTTCATATGGGTTAGTGAGGGCTGAAAGATCGTAAAGGAAATTATACAGAGATTACACAAACGGTAATATCTTCTATAATATAAAAATGAATCGCTAAATGTGTTGGTAAGCGCGAATCTCGAGAACGGCTGAACCGATTTCGCTAATTCTTTTTTTAGCGTATTCCTTGAAGTATAGGTTCTAACGGAGAGAAAAATAAAAAAAATGCCTGAACATGTCTAAAACATTCCTTTTCTACGTCCCCATACAAACAATTTGTTCGAAATTTGAAAGTCCGGGAAGGCAAAACAATTGGGTGACGTTAGTTCAAAGGCGTGGGACAGGACAACGTCTGTCAGGTCCGCTAGTTTAATATAAAAACGCCAAATTCCGTTTGCTGTTAAAACATAACAGCAAACGGAATTTCACGTAGGATACGTTACAACAGCTTCTATAATGTACATCTTTTTTCATGAAAACAACAAGATTGATCAAAGCGTACTTTGCCCTGAAACTTCATGACATAGACTAGGAGCGAATTTATGTTTTATGAAAACAGCTGTAGACGCCCGCGACTGCATCCGCGTAAACTATACAACTCCTATTTCAACCATTCCCGTGGGAATTTCGGGAAATCCTTCCTTATGGGATGCCTAATCTACGCCATACAAAGAATATACCCACCAAGTTTGAAGGATGATTACGTAAAAGCAATAGCAAAGCCGAAGCCGCGCGATCGCGATAAATGAGAGTGTGCGTTTGCGCACTGGACTTGAGAGACTGAAGTAATAATGATGATGAAGTAAGGTAAGGGAGTATAGGTTGGTTTCCTATGTTTTTATTTGCGTGAGAAATAAGATTCTATCAAATATGACTATCAAGTGAGAGTAAGGTCAAACGCATGCCCTTTGTTTGTCCAAAAAAAAAAAAAACTGTAAAAGCCTTGAACAGACACTCGTAAACAACACGTTAAAAGTTAAAGACACCTAATTATTAGAAAAACACTTTTTTTATTATCAGACAAGTTGTTAAAAAAAATTGGGTTCATCTAATACAACTTTTTTGCTTTTTAACACGACTTAAGTATGTAACATTTATTGATTTTTATTATGTAATCACGGGATTTTTATTTATTTTTGAACATTTTATTTTATATTTAGCTATAGACGGACCGCGACGATTCTGTACCGTGTACTGACTGACCGATATAATTTATATTTAGATACTAATGTGAATCTGATTCAAGGTTTTAAAAGTATACGACTATCATAGTGAACGCCCGCGACTCTGTCCGCGTGGACTGCAGAAAAAAACAAAATGTTGAAATTATCCGGGACAAAAACATTTTCCCGGAATAAAAAGTAGCCTATATTGTGAGACCTGTCACAATATATTCCCGAAAACTTCATCGAAATCGATCCAGCCGTTTCTGAGATTAGCGTGCACAAACATCGATCCGTTACAATTTTATTATACAGGATGTTTTTGTTCGTCAACGTTCCCGAAAACTACGGCATATCTCATCATCATCACGATAATTTTTCTTCATGGCATACTTATGCCTGGGAAGTGTCTGGTTCCCAAGATATCAGGGTCCAAAGTTGAGTAAATAGGCTGCGTTTTTCTGCACAAATGCGCATATAGACTCGCGGAGCAAGATTATTTCACGAGAAAAAAAAATATCTGCCTATGAGAAAACTAGCATGAACACTGGACACTATAAATTTTGCCCGCTCAAAAAATAAATAAAATTACATCGTTTCTCAGCATTTTTTTTTTTGCATAAACTTACTTTATTTGATGTATGGAGTACGTACCCTTCGTTAAGGGTGGCAACGAAAAAACACTCTGTATGTATAGAAGATATAGATAGATACTATACAGAGTGTTTGTGACAGCCAGGCTAATATTGATATGGTGACTTCAGACCATGATATGATTCTGAGATGAAAATCAGTGGAAATTTCCGCAGCAAAATTCCAAAATTTTCATTTTTTTTTCTTTTTCCAGGTCAATAATAGTGTGGTTCATTTATGTTGGCCTTTTAAATAATGACTTAAAAACAAAATTTTAACATATGGATAATTTAAAAAAAGTTGCTTTCAAAAAAGTTCAATTAACTGATCAACCCCAAAGGAGAGTCATAAGTGATACAAAAAACAGTAATGTATTTATTTATTTTATTTACTTAGGAAAATATGGTACATAAAACAAAACTCAATCTTATTAATAATATTAAGTACAATTCAAAGTTCTGAACCAGATTGGGTTCCTTAGATTGTACACGTTATGATGAGAGTGTTTGAAGTGTATTTGACACATAACATTTTTAAATCGTCAGCAGTGTTAGTAAAAAACAAAAAATAGTATAAGGCAACGATGGTACCTAGCGTGTTAGTGTGTTAGTACTACATACATTTGGACATAATATTTTCCTTACATCGTTTTTAAAAGTATTCAAATTATCAATAAAGACGAGCTTCTAATGTATCACACAATAACCAATAAACCAATTTAACTTGTCACGGATCGCCAGATACAATTGGCGCGGATAGCAAACATTGCGGATAATCAAATCAAAAATTTATTTCCTGCGAGTAATAACAATAATACTATCGTATAACTGAAAACAATGGTACTTGTTTAGTATCTCAGTATTTGCCTGGCTGTCACACACACCCTGTATAGATTATAATCATGCCTGTTCTGTCTGGAATACACACTTCAGCCTATTGCAGTCCACTACTGGACGTAGGCCTCCCCCAGGGCACGCAACAAGGGGCACGCAACAAGGGGCACGCTACTGCCATAGGGGGTTTTTGCCCATAGTAACCACGCTGGGCAGGCCGCAGTGTGATGACTATGAAGTCTCCTGAAAGTGGCGACTTGACAAACATACATAGGGTGTTTTTTCGTACGTATTCTATACATAAAATAAAGTAAGTTTATGCCAAAAAAAATGTTGGGAAACGATGTAAATTTTTTGGATTATTTTTTAAATTACTTATTGGGTGAAATTTATGCTAGTTTTTTCATAGACAGATATTAATTATTTCTCGTCAAAAAATCTTGCTACACGCGACAATGTGCATTTATGCAGAAAAACGCAGTCTATATACTCAACTTTGGACCCTAATATGGAAACCAGACACTACTCAGGTATGCTTCCATGGAGAAAAATTATCGTGATGATGAGGAGATTTCGTCGTTTTCGGGAACGTTAACGACCAAAAATCATTCTGTATAATATAGGCCATAACAAAAAAGGTATCTTAAGCGAAATGATAATATGAAAATAGTACATTAAGTATAGAGAACCTGCCCACAAAATTAGAGACTCGAAATTCCATGTTTATTTTTCCAGGTAGGTAGTAGAATTCATAACCAACTCAAGAATGTTCATATAATCTTGAAAAATAAATGCAGGGTGTGTGTGACAGCCAGGCAAAAACTGAAATACTAAATAAGTAGGTACCATTGTTTTGATTATATCTACAACAGTGTTATTACTCGCAGGAAATGCATTTTTAATTTGATTGCCTACGTAAAATGAATTTCAAAGGAACTTTGTTTTACGTAATCAGGGGGCCAGTCGGACACCGGTGACCAGACACACTGTATAAACAACGTGTGGCCGCGTGGTGCCGGTAGAGTAGAATTCGTACCACCCCATGTCTGCCCGTGGGTATCGTACGAGGCGATTAAGGGTTTCCGGGAGGTGGGCAGCAGCGCCTCCCGTGTTGACAACATAGTCCAAAATACAAACTGCGGTCACCAACCCGCTTGCCCAGCGTGGTGACTATGGGCAAATACTCCCCTGTGGCAGTCTTGTGGCGTGTCCCGGGGGAGGCCTACGTCCAACAGTGGACTGTAATAGGCTGATGATGATGGTGATGAATAAATAGCTATAGCCTTCAAAACTAAACTAATTAACAAATAAGTAATTAATGACTTCGAATCAGTTTCATGTTTATTTATGCTCATAAATTATTACGTAACGAAAACGTTGTTTATTTAATACTAAGTAAATAAACCTTCAGCGGCTATTTCCTACACCGTGGGAACTGGTTGTTAATCCACTATACAGGATGATTTTTGGTCGTCAACGTTTCCGAAAACTACGAAATCTTCTCATCATCACGATCATTTTTCTCCATGGAAGCATACCTGGGAAGTATCTCGTTCCCAAGATATTATTATTAGGGTCCAAAGTTAAAAAGTTAAAGGTCCAAAGTTAGTTTAAGTTGTTAATGCACATAGACGCGCGTAACAAGATTTTTTTACGAGAATTAATTAATATCTGTCTATGAAAAAATTAGCATAATCACTTGACACTATGAATTTCGCCCGATCAAGTAATAAAAAAATGATTTTCATAAAAATTTACATTGTTTCCAAGCACAGTTTTTGGCATAAACTTATTTTATTTGATGTATAGAGTAGGTACGTACCTTTCGTTATGGGTGGCAACGAAAAAACATCCTGTATAGTATTAAGTACCTATACATATTAGGTTTAAAACAAACTCACCTCATGAATACTATTAGCCCTGAAGAGGAAGCAGTTGAGCAGACCCTCCTTCTCATTGAGGAGTATGTAGGAGAACTCCTCAGGCTCACCAGGCACCTGGCTGGCTCTGGAATGAATACGAGGTTTAGGCATCTTGGTTAGACATACCTCAATAAACAAATATCAGAGGTCGTAATAGAGGGTTTACATTAACAGAATACATACAGGGTGTTTGTGACAGCCAGTTAAATATTGATATGGTGACTTCGATAACCACTTCGGTAACTGGCGATAACCAGTGAAAATTTTCGCAGAAACTCCTTCCGTGAAAGTTTTCCGACATTATTTAATTTTTTCAGGAGAAACATTGCGTATAATCAAATCAAAAATTAATTTCCTGCGAGTAATAACACTGTCGTATAATTCAGAACAAAACACCCTATTTGTATAGACACGGATGTATCTCCAAAATGGGGTACATAGTCAAAACTGAGGGATCACAAAGAAAATCCTTACAGCAATAATTAGCAGAGCCCTCTTTATTGCTACCTGCGTGGCAATGAGACTTCCTTTTGAGGCTTCATTAGAGACCACATCTTGGAACCGTAAGTCGTCATTGTTAGGGATACTTAGTGAAAAACGTCACTCAATGTATAGTATTCGTATTTTCGATGTATAGTACCTATAGTGAGTACCTATATAAGAAGAGTAAGTCTGAACGTTGCGCTGATCACAGACAAGTTACGAAGTAACCGTCTGTCTTGGTACGCGCATGTAAAGCGACGGGATGAAAGGCATATTTAACAGAGAGCGTTGTGCATGAATGTGGATGGATATAAGGGAAGAGGTAGACCAAAGAAATGTTGGATGGACTGTGTGAGAGAGGATATGCGTGTACTGGGAGTGAGCAATGAGATGACGGATAATAGGGATGAATGGAAGAAAAGTACATATTGCGCCGACTCCAAATAAATGGGAACAGGGCAGGAAGATGATGATGAGTACCTATGCTTAACTATGGTATACGTAATACTTAGGTACTTACTTAAATATATCTATTAGTCGATGTACAATAACGGGCTCGAAGTTAGCATTGTAAGCTTTGAGACATCCATCTTCCACTGATATGCTTAGCTGTAAGAAATAGTATACACACTTCACACTTCAAAACACATCGAGCATCGAGTGAATGTCATTAAATCATGTTTTTGGCTTGACACGACATAGTTAAGGGTACTAAGAATATACTGTCTCACATTAAACAAACATGCACCCCCTTCAGCATTTTACATTTCATTACATACAAAATGATGCTAAATAACGTCTGCTTCCTCTTAACGTAGTCCCACACTAAGATCCCTAAGGTCTTGTATCGTGGGTACTAAGCAACGGTATATAAATACATAGAAAAGTATAGAAATATCCATGACTCGGAAACAAATATCGATATTCATCATAATGTTACGTACTGGGTATACGGTGATTTGGAGCTGCCGATTAAAAGGGAGACGTAGGTGTTAGAACTCTTTATTGGGTGGAGGAGGTTACAAAATTTCAGCACTAATCACTATAACTCTAAACACAGCACTATCACTTCCTTCACTATCGCTGGTATCGTTTTCCTTAGCTTGTTTAGCTTCCCAATCTTATAACAAGACTGAACTAAGACTGACTGCGTCGGCCGAGATCCGCCGTATTTATACGGCTCGACGTTCGGTCCCGAACATTCGGGAATATACCCGAGCGACCCATCTACAAAAACCCCGTAGGTGTTATCCGGGCAAGCCTGGAACGTTCTAGGGCGTTCATTCAACGACACAAAATTAAACACGCCGAGACTACAACAGAACATGCTAGTAAACGATATCGCGTTCTACTCTGCTACTAGCGACATCTAGTGAGCCAATGGGTAAACTCCCCGGTCGTAACAATAATATCAATTGAATTCGAACCCAGGACCTATGGCGTCGCAGGCAGGGTCACTACCTACTAGACTAAACGGCCGTTAATGCGGTTTTTTTAAAATAAATAAAGTGTTTCAAAAGGAAGGTTTATATGTATTTTATCATCATTGCACCCGTGCAAAGTCAGGGCGGGTCACTAATAAGTAATATTATTGTGTGATAATCTTAAGAGTCGTCGTCAGCCTATTGCAGTCCACTGCTGGACGTAGGCCTCCCCCAGAGCACGCCACAAGGCTCGATCTCCCGTTTTTGCCATCCAGTCACCACCAACCTTCCGGTCTTTAATCCTAAGAATACCTTAACACTAATTACTAACTATTAGGATCTGGCTTGTCGTTGCGACTGTAGTGGTTTTGTGTTCGTGATCATGAGTCCGCAGATCCGAGGGTCAGCGGAGGGTGTACGGCCTGCTAGTGGGAGTATCGTCTTGATGGAAATTTGAACTTCCGAATAACGCCTGATACAGTTAAATATTTACCTTATCACAGATGCCGGTGGAACGTATCTCCTTGATTAACCAGGGCAGCATCAGGGTAGAGAACCTTCTGTCCATAGCCGTAAAGCCTAGGTACGTCACTGAAGTCAACTTAGTCTTCATTTTGGATCCTGAAAAGGAGGTTTTTTCAGGGTGTATGTTAAGCAAAATGGAATGAAAATACGAGTAGCCAACTGTAGAGAAGCTGTCCACAAAATTTCACACTCGAAATCACCATGTTTATTTTTACAAATAGTTTGGAGTAGGTACATATTACTAAACTTGTGGGCGCCCGCGACTCCGTCCGCGTGGACTGTAGAAAAAACAAAATGTCAAAATTTTCCGGGATAAAAACATTTTCCCGGGATTAAAAATAGGACCTGTCACAATATATTCTTGAAAACTGCATCGATATCGGTTCAGCCGTTTCTTAGATTAGTGTGCACAAACGCACAGACAATCAGACAAAAAATCCAAAAATCATTATTTTGGTTACGAGTAGGTACTATTGCATTGATAAAGGTCTCCTATAACATTTTTTCTCATATATCTTCCATGTATGTAGAGACGGCTATCCTACATTTTTCATTTTCATTTTATTTCAAAAAAGTTTATAATTTTGTAGGTACATAGGTAGGTTCTCTATATACAGGGTGTAACAAAAAGGGTATGTTAAGCGAAAAGCTAAGTAAATAGCCCACTATAGAGAACCTATCCACAAAATTTGAGATCCGAAATCAGATGTTTATTTTTCCCGATAGTATGGAGAATTTTTAAATATCTCAGGAATTTTCATACAATCTTGAAAAATAAAAATGTGATTTCGAGTCTCAAATTTTGTGGATAGGTTGTCTACAGTGGGCTATTTACGTAGTTTTTCGCTTAACATACCCTTTTTGTTACACCCTGTATAGATATATTGGGTATCATAATCATAATATCTGTGCTATACTACTGGGAAAACATTTTATTATTTCTGTTTAAAACTCATAACAAGCTTACACGTGTCGTACCTACTTAGGTATTTATATTAGTTAAGAGAATCCCTTGTACTTACTAATGTTTTAATAAGTAATTAATAATTATTATCTACTAAGTTACCTATTAAGCAAGTAAGTAAAGTACCTAAAGTAAAGTACTTGGATTTTACGTTTTGCTGGTTTTACCTAAGAACTTAACAATAATTCGTTTTTAATCTTATAACCTAAGAAGATAATATTTAGTATCAGTGCCTACCTTGTTTCAATGTTTTTCAGGATAATGTGAGGAAAATTTCAGTTCTTCACAAAGAAAATCAATAAAAAATACAACCACTGCATGTTTTAACACATTTTACATAAGTTTTTAGTAATACATACTAGCTTTTAAGGTAAAACAGTTTATTCCATTTATGTATGTATAAGGAAAACATTTTGGTCACAACAAGAACTATGAATCAGCCTGTAGGAAGGTACATTACGGAAAAATACAGGGATAATCACGCTGTCCTACTCTAACCAACGATTTTTGTGTGAAACGGAAACACTATTGAGTTTTCTGAGGTTTTTCTTGTTATCCATCTCGTTCTAACTCGCTGTTGGAAAAGTGATAGCCTGTGGGGAAATTCTAGTGAAAATTATGTCATTAGCGCCATCTAGTTTATTTCATGAAGCAACTGCTAATGTGTCTATTCGACGATAGATGGCAGTATACTGATAGTTTCCAAGTTCGACACTAGATGGCGCTACTTTGAAAAGTATTGCTATCGGACACTAGATGGCAGGATAACACTTGTTATCCTATTGGACAATAGATGGCGGTGATAAGCTAAACTATTTTTCTTTCCGATGTTAGGTAGCTGAAAATTAAAAGGGGTGAAAAGGGAAGACCATTGTAATCTGAATAACGATACTATTGTTCGAACGATATAAATAGATTTCAGTTTAATAGGTATTAGTACCAAGTTCCTGTGTTTCAGGCTAAGAGGCAGAGTCATGACTTCGAGAAATATTCCTACTTATATTAAACAACCTATGAAACAAAAGTTTTTTTCATGTTCTTTAGTTCAGCCATAACTTACTCCTTAGCTTTAGAAAGTACCTAGGTACTCAATTTCTGATAAGTTGGCTTTCTATTGAAGGATATACAGGCTGATTTTTGGTCGTCAATGTTCCCGAAAACTACGGAATCTCCTCATCATCACGATTATTTTTCTCCATGGAAGAATACTTGAGAAGTGTCTGGTTCCCAAGATATTAGGGTCCAAAGTTGAGTAAATAGACTGCGTTTTTCTGCATAAATGCACATAAACGCGCCTAGCAAGATTTTTTCACGAGAAATAATCTGTCTATGAAAAAACTAGCATAAACACTGGGCACTATAAATTTTGCCCGATCAAGTAATGAATTTTTTTTAATTAAATTTTTTCCCAGCATTTTTTTGGGCATAAACTTACTTTATTTGATATATACATAGAGTACGTACCCTTCGTTAAGGGTGGCAACGAAAAAACATACTGTATCTACTATTTTGATTTTGCGAACTTCCCTTTCCCTTTCTTGGACTATTATTGGGGATAACAATAATGACACAGAAAATAAAGGATAATATTCTTTAATAAAAACTAAAAATAAGTATGTCATCTAAAACCTACCTTAGCAATATAAAAATGGTAATAAATAAATTGTGCAAAAATAATGTATTTTATTGTAAATAATAACATGTGTACATATTAAAACTAGAATACCTACTTGAAAATTTGTACTTATTTGCTAATATTACAAAAATAATATAGTTTAACAATTAAATTTTTATTGAAAGAATCGTCCGATATTAGTTCTTTACAATATAAACAATTTAAAACATACAAACATTATTTAGTTTATTAAAAAGTCATAATTTTCTATAAATAATTGTTTAATTATACGTAGGCACCGTAGGCATTATTAAATACTGCTTTTATTACAACTATTTTTAAGTACCTACTTATGTACTACAAAATAATAACACTATATCTACGTAGTATCCTAAGCAATGTAGCATAGATAGCATTAAATATACGAAAACGTTTGACAGCAGCTATATTAATAAAATATCTGTTAAAGTTAGACTATGTAATAATATTAACACGGTCATTTTTATTTTTCTGACACGTCTCAGTATGGGTCACTGCAGGTAATAGGGTCGATTCCGGCAGTCACACTTAAACCTAAACCTAATCTCAGCCAGGTATCTCTCTCCGTCCTTAACATAAATGGCTGAGAGAGAAAAGGACAGGTAGAACTAAATTTTACGTTTAGGTTTAAGTGTGGCTGCCGGAATCGACAATAATGTTCTCTTAAAAATCTGTACACAAAAAAAAACAATCACAATAATGTATCACAATTCGTTAATTAATAGTAATGATTTTACTGAAATAATGGAGGCACGGAGGTTAAATAAATAAATACAATGAGGGATTGTCTGACAAATATTAAAAGTAAAAAAATAGCACAAAATTAAATCACCTGTGTAGTTGGCGTGAGCGCATCACCATCCTGAAATTCTGTTTTGTCATTGTACAAGTACAGGGGAGGTGAAGGGGAAGAGTAACTAGGGAGGGTGATGCGCTCACGCCATCTATTTTAACAGTTATTTTAACTTATTAGAAAATCCCTCATTAGTCACGCGTGTTACCGACTTTGGTGCATCAGAGACGGCGAAACATCTGTGTAGCAGAGCCATCTACCGGGCCCAATACAGAACCACAGACTAATACAAATCCTAGAACGCGATATCGATGTTTTTTACAATGATTGGAATATAAATACATGGGCCAAACAATAAGTAGTGGCCCGATGGGGCTGGAAGCGCTTCCCTTTATCACCAACCCCACAATCAACTTGTATGGCAATGACAGCGATAAAAATTAAGAGTCATTGAATGAAATGATTCGTAGGATATTCGCATCCATGCTTTATATGAAAATTAACTATTGCCTCCTTCTATCTTATTCTGAGGCTTATAGAATACATTGTTTTATTTGAGACGGAAGATAATAAAGAATAAAATAAAATATTAACAATAATCCTGTCTTAAGTCGGGGCTTCACTAGACTATAATTATCAGTTGCATTAGTACATGTCCGAGTCAGGCATATACCCTGCACAGTGCCACCCTTAGCTTAGCTATGTCGGTGATCTTTGTTCGTCTACGGATCTCCATATATCTGATTCGATCATGCAGAAAAACCCAATAACTACCCACTACACGAAAGCATATAAGTTTATAATGAATTTATACAGGGTGTAACAGAAAGGGTATGTTAACCGAAAAGCTATGTTAATAGCCAACTATAGAGAACCTATTTCCAAAATTTGAGACTCGAATTTAAATGTTTACTTTTTAAGATAGTATGAACATTCCTGAGTTGTTTCGGAAATAAACATGTGATTTCGACTCTGAATTTTTGTGGGTAGGTTCCTTTTAGTGGGCTATTTACATAGCTTTTCGCATAACATACCCCTTTTGTTACACCCTGATATTATCTTCGCTACAATACAATCAATGCCATGTAAAAACGCAGTGACACAGCATGAGGTAAGCAGAAGCGACTATAAGATGACCAATCATAACTGGGAATCCAACTTTGAAGAATTCTAAAAACGTGAATTTATAACCGTGCTGTCCGGCCACTCCCGCGCATACCACGTTTGCGCTTGCGCCTATCAGCGTACCATTACCTGGGGACAAAGTTAATAAATCAATAAATGTATGCTTTATGTCAGAATAACATTAGCTAAGGGCTAGTCAAGAGCACCCGAAACCGGCGAGTATGTATGAAGAATTTAATGAATGTGGATGAGGTGAAAGAGGTATGTTTGGAACGTACTAAATGGAGATCAGCACCGGTATGATGAATTTGGTGAGAGCTAGATGTCTCATTTTTAAACGTCAAATCCACAGAGCTAAGTAATTACTAGGCAATGCAAGTTTCTACTTGGTGTGTAAAAAGGGATTGCAAACCACTTCTATCAGCCCTAATTCCTTCAGTTCTATCTCGAGAACGAGTGTCTATTCTAATTCTTAAGTCTATTATTTACACTTAGTTTATCTTGTTATTAATAGCTCTGTGAATTTGACGTTTGAAAGAGAGACATCTCGCTCTCACCAAATTCATCATACCGGTGCTTCAGTTTCTGCCTACCTCCATGGGACATAGGCGTGAGGTTATGTACGAGTATCTATGTATATATGCTTTTACCACAGATATTTACTTTAATGGTTACTAGCGACCCGCCTCGGCTTCGCACGGATGCTATGGTGATACTTTACTACAAAACCTTCCTCTTGAATCATTTTATCTATTTAAAACTGCATCAAAATCCGTTGCGGACAGACAGCGGCAAGCAACTTTGTTTTACCTATGATGATGATGATCTCCGACCGTATTTCGGCCAAAGTGACCAATCTCTACGGAGATGGGCCAGGTACGCAGTAGATATTATAGTGCACAAGTGTGTGTGCAAACACAGATGCACTCTCTATTCCGTCACTCTCATAGTCCGATGGGACGGAAAGCCGACACGACCGGAGAGAGATCAGGCGCAACTATGTTATGATTATGAAGTAAAATATTAATAATTAATTGCTGATGCAGGATTTCACTAGAATACATCAGCTGCTTCTCCTTCTGTGCATGTCGTAAGAGTCAACTAAGGGACTCGTCCTCTCAACTAGTCACCGACTTTTTACAACTGATCCCGCTATACCAAACGTTGCTGTAGCATCTCTTTCGCGATCCTGCAGTTCTGTCAACCCATTTTTTGGGAACACAGCCATGTCTATGTATGTAACAGCAAAGATTTTACCTCCCAAACATGCACCAAAAGCCAACGCCCATATTAATGGTGCCATCGGCAGGTTCAGATGAGGGTTGGAGCCTAATGACGTCACGATCCTGATCATCATTGTCGTCAGAGGTATGTTGTCGACAAACGCTGAGGTGATACCAGATACCTGGGCAAAAAAAAAAACAATTTCATTCATTCATCTGTCAAGTAAAAACAATCAAAAATAGAAATAGTCGTAACTGAGCATCTTCTACTTCTTCAGCCTATTGCAGTTCACTGCTGGACGTAGGCCTCCCCCAGGGCACGCCACAAGGCTACTGTCATATAGGTTTTGCCCATAGTCACCACGCTGGGCAGGCGGGTTGGTGACCGCAGTGTGATTTTCGGACTATGTTGTCAGTACGGGAGGCGCTGCTGCCCACCTCCCACGATACCCACGGGCAGGCAGGGTGGTACAAACTCTACTCTGCCGGCACCACGGGGATAAGCATACTTTTAGATTTTTCCATTAATCATAACCAGAATAAAGATCAGGATAATGATGCTGTCTCTACCTTGATCAAGTTAAAGAGATAGATAGCATCAAATTAATCAATCAGATAAGCTCATGAACGTAACGAATAACGGACTGAGTGCTGTGACTACACAAAGTGAAGCATTCATAGTAGGCTCGGCAACGATATTCCATGGAGTAGGGATGTGTATTGACGCGTTATTCACACACACATACAAATCATAGTAAGCTCGGCGCCTACTGGAAAATACGCATCCATGCCCAACGCGCCGCCATTTCGGTGCTTCAATCTGTGTATTGACAGCATTACGTCCGTCGTTCTTTATACGTTTATGGATAGCCTATAGATGTTTGTTTCCAAGTCATGGAAGTTTCTATACTTATCTATGTATTTATATACCGTTGCTTAGTACCCACGATACAAGACCTTAGGGATCTTAATGTGGGACTAAGTTAATATGTTGTGAAGTGTGTAAATATATATTTACTATATTAAAACTTACCCATAACATTAGGAGTAATGCCACAGCCAACCTTGCTTTTTCATCCACTGACAGGATCAAATGTTCAGTTAGCCCTCCGATAAACTCTATAAGACCTAACTTGGATAGAGCCTGAAATTAAATAAATAAATAACCTCATTTATTAAAAAAAAGACCCGACTGCGTAATAAGTATCACTCTTACGACTATGACGAATCTGATGATACCTCTCAAGCTCAAATGCGACTAGTCGTTTAGGCTCTAGAGCAGTGGTTCCCAAAGTGGTCCACAAGAGACTCGATGAGGGTCTACGTGTCGGCGCGAAAAATTTGGATTTCACAATGAATTTGAATGTGGTGTAAGCATGTAGGGGCCCACCAGAACCGGTTAACTTTTGAATGGGGTCTATGAAAAATTAAAGTTTGATAACCCCTGCTCTAGAGCGTGTAAAAGAAATACCAGACGCAGACGATGTTGCAGAGAGCATATTTTCCTCCTAACGACACGAATATTAATTCAATAATAAACAATAACAATCCTGAATGCTAATGCTAATAATGCTAAAGCTAAATGTGGCTGTGAGATATCCTTTATGCTCTTGTAGTTCTTGTTACCCCATTCCGGGTACAATTAAGTACATATAAAAGATGTAACACGAAATAAGTATGTAGTAACGATTCATTTAGGTAAATTAAGTCCAAATCAATCTGTACAGGGAATCCTTACAAGTTAATTTAATAGGGTCACTGAAACGTACTATGATGATCTCCGACCGTATTTCAGCCAAGGCGACCAATCTCTACGGAGATTGGCCAGAGGTACGCAGGAGATATTATAGTGCACAAGTGTGTGCGCAAACACAGATGCACTCTCTATTCCGTCACTCTCATAGTCCGATGGGACGGAAAGCCGACACGAGCGGAGAGAGATCAGGCGCAGGACCAACGGTTTTACGTGCTTTCCGAGCCACGAGCTAAATGACAATTTTGCAACATTAAAATCTATACATGAAATAAATTAATTGGTACAGGCCCGTGACTGGGATCGAACTAACGCCTCCCGCTTGGAAGGTGCACGTCTTAACCACTGGGCTATCACCGCTTTAATACGCACTATAATGATTCCACAAAGTTATAAGACCTTCGGGGTAAGTGGAAATAAAAATAATCTAGCCTAAAACCTCCCTTTGCTGCTTCACTAGAATTTAGAACATCAGCTGCATCTCCTTCCGTGCATGTCGTAAATGTCGACTAAGGAACTCAGGGGCGTTCTCTCAGGCGATGAACTGGCTTGTTACTTCTTGTACCTTTTACTGTAGCTATGCTATCCGTGGCTGTGGTATTTTCTTCGTGATACTGCAGTTCTAGCTACCTATTTCGGGAACAGCCGAGTCTATATCTATATATAGTATTATAGAAGTAATACCTCCATAAGAACGAAGAGAGCAGCAAAGAACAGCAAAGTAGACCATTCTACTCGATGGAGGATCGGCTCCAGGTCTTCGCGATCAGCGAGGATGAGCAGCAGAATAGCACCTAATAGTGCTGTCCATCCGAGAGACACACGATCTGGTGGAAGACAAGAGATTGAGGCTGCATCAGAGAAGTTTGGTATGCTATTATGCTATGGATGCGTTTAATATTGTATCCATCATGATATTCTTAGATGATGTAGCATAGTACTGGTAGAAAAGGAGCTGTTAAAACTATAATTTTGTATCTCCCTATTTGAATTGCCCGCTCTTTTCTTCGTCGCCGGACGCGGACCCCGTGTGCTTTCGCTCGCCACGCTAGCAGTTGTTGCCCAACCACCGCGGTACTCCTCGCGTCTCGGCAAGTGAATTTTTGTGTGTGACAAACTGACCTACCCAATAAGAGTGCCCTTACCCTAAAAGTGGACTATAGTGACCTGTGAACCTAAACCCTACGATAAATTCCGCGCGGAAGAAGAATGAAGAGAAAACCACACAGGTAACTCTTTGAGTTACTTCTATTTTCCCTTTTGACGTGACGCGACCCCCCTAAATCCCTAAACAGGAGCCTTAGAATGACTTGAAACTCATTGCCCATTGTATGTATTATTGCTCCAACGATTGATAAATTTGTGCCCGAAATGTGTAGGTAGTTAGATATAACTTGTGAATATCTAATCAACCTTGCGAATATCTAATCAACCTTGCGAATATCTAATCAACCTTACGAATATCTAATCAACATTTTTGGGGATAGTGACATGACTGTTTATGCATTATATAATATGGCAAGATGTGACGATAACCCTTGATTTCTCAATGATTATCATCAGACCTTTTAGAGTATTGAAGTACTGATCACGACACTCGATAAAAATCTAATAAATTACTTGTTTCCCCTCAAATCATGGGTGGCGAATAAATAAAACAAAAACATAAAAATCCTGCAACATAAATTTCATGAACATAAATTCATTTCATATTGTCATTGCCTCCACAAACCTATACAGGTTTAGAAGTAACTGAATATTATAATGTGTGATCAATATCAAATAAATAAATGGTGTCTAAAATAACTTACTTAATTCAGGAATGGAATGCATAAAGAAAACGGCAACTACGAAGCTCAGTGCGATTGTAGCTTTGATTAGCAGAACCTTGTCGCGTATTTTGTACTGAAACAGCAGAAAATATGTAATTAACACGGCGCAAAAGCAAGCACGAAAGGAATCATATTATGCCGACCCCGTATATAATGTGCCTAGCGACTCGCAAGTTTGCAGTGCTTACACCTATTATGTATACATAAAAACCTTCCCCTTGAATCACTCTATCTATTTAAAAAACTGCATCAAAATCCGTTGCGTAGTTTGTAAGATACATACACAGGGACAGACAGATAGTGGGAAGCGACTTTGTTCTATAATGTATAGTGATAAGGGCAGGAAGATGATGAGGTACATAAATCTGAGTTGCCACAATGGCTAAGCCAGAATTTCAAGATCACAACAAAGGTACATTCTCTAATCCCTCTATACATAGGTACATATCGTCGTCAGCCTAATTGTAAAAAAAATGGACACGAATTTTTTCAATTTCTTTATTAATAATTTTTTAATAAAAAAAACTCAGTCCACTGTTAGACGTAGGCGTGCCACAATTCTACTGCCATAGGGGGGTGTCACGCCCAAAGAGGTTGGGCAGAAAAGCCACTTCCTCTATTATACTTGGCTTTAATTCACAAAGTCTATATTCTATTTGGAACAAGCCTACCTTGTCTTTCAGCTCAGCCAAAGTGCTCTGGAAGGTGTCCTTAGGGCATGCCCTCTTTCTGGACTCCTTGACCAGATCCTGCAGCTGTAACGTCAGCTTCTGCACCTTCCTCTCCAGTCGCTCTCGGACTATCTGCTCATCTTTGCTGAGATGAGGGAGAGATTCTGCCGCTCGACGCCATATTGAGATTTGGTGACGCAGGTCTGCCAGAGAAATGATAATTAAGTAATAAAATATGCCCACCTATCACTACACATTCACCTAGCCATACCTTAAGTTGCCTAAGGTCTTATATCGTGGGTATTAAACAACGGTATATAAAAACGAATATAATGATAGAAACATCCATGACTCGAAAACAAACATCGGTATTCATCATTCAATAAATAAATAATAAAATAAATAAATATTCACATACTACACATCACATTAACCTAGTCCCACATTAAGACCCCTAAGGTCTTGTGTCGTGGGTCCTAAGCAACGGTATATAAATACATAGATAAGTATAGAAACATCCATGACTCGGAAACAAACATCAATATTCATCATATCAATGTTTGCACCTACCGGGATTCGAACCCAGGACCTATGGCGTCGCAGGCAGAGTCACTACCTACTAGACCAAGCGGCCGTCGATGTTTGCATCTACCGTAATTCGAAACCCAGGACCAATGGAAGGGCAGGCTCACTACCAACTACACCAATCCGCCATCGCAAGGAATACTTGTAGTACTCCATGAACAAGTCCGAAACACAACATAGAACGCGATAATTGAAGTTTCGTTCAACATTGCCCCCACACACAAGCCTTGTGTGTGGGGCCGTAAGTTTGGGCCTTTTAATCCGAAAGCGTAGATTCCATCCCAGCCATGAACCACTCTGACCAATGTACTACTGAATTTATTTCATGTACCTACAGATTTTAATTTTCTAAAATCGTCACTTATAATTTATAATTTCATTTATTTTCGGAAAATCGCACTCTGCTGACCATTGCTGCGAGGGGCTTCCGTCTCAAGGCCTCGAACCCATCTACTATAGCCCAAGCGAACGCGTCCGAGGCATTACAGTAACGCGGCAGCCTCAACAGCATCCTGAACGCATTATTATACTGAACTCGAAGGGCATCATACGCTTTTTGAGTGATGTATCCAGCGCCGGCCCGAAGTAAATTTTAGAATGGAGCGAGATCCAATTATGGCGCCTCTCCTGTTTGTTTTATTTTTGGTTGTCAACGTTCCCGAAAACTACGGAATCTCCTCATCATCACGATCATTTTTCTCCGTGGAAGCATACCTGGGAAGTGTCTGGTTCCCAAGATATTAGGGTCCAAAGTTGAGTAAATAGATTGCGTTTTTCTGCATAAATGCACACAGTCGCGCGTAGCAAGATTCTTTCACGAGAAATATGAAATATCTGTCTATAGATGAAAAAACTAGTATAAACACTGGACACTATAAATTTCGTCCAATCAAGTAATTAAATAAAATAAAAGTTACATCGTTTTCCAGCATTTTTTTTGGCATAAACTTACTTTATTTGTTGGATAGAGTACGTACCCTTCGTTAAAGGTCGCAACGAAAGAACAGCCTGTATATACCTATATCTTTACCATTTAGGCGCCCTCTAGGATTTGGCGCCTGGAGCGACTGCTCCGTTCGCCGTATGGGCGGGCCGGCCCTGTATGTATCCTATAGGCTGCATGTGTAGATGGAGGTACGAGTACAGTATGCTCTAAAGCTTAGCTGAGCTCAAGAAAGCTTGGTCTCAGGCAGGCAGCCAAATCCTTGGCAATATTAGTGTCGAAAGAAACCCTATGAATAACATGATAAGGGCAGGAAGATGACTCACCTTGTATCTCCCTGGGTACATTCAGCCTAAGTTTGCTGGTATCACGGTACATGAACCGGAGTTGGAAGTACGTCTGCACGCACACCAGCAGGATGCCCAGGGTCATATGGAGCGTGAAGGTTGTGAAGTTGATACCCTGAAATACCACATGCTAGTTTTAAGTTGTTTTTTTTACAACTAGCTAGGCAAACATTTGACCGCCATCGTGCCTGATGTTAAGCAAGATGCGGCCTAGGTGGCACATGTTTGCCTAGAAAGTGCCTATTCCCTATTCACTCCAGCTTTGAAGAGACTAATGTTGTAGTGCATGGGAAATACATCGGCAGGAAGTGCATTCCACTCCTTAGCCGTTCGCATTACAAACAAGTTTGTTCGGTTGATGTTTACTCTGTTATGTGATGTTTGTTCTTTTAGTATTAATTGTATTTATCTATTAAATTACAAAGTTATAATACTAGATACAATGTCCCACAAAGCTGCTTACGACGTTTGACTGTGGGATCCACGAGTAAATAGGTACTGTTCTATAGTAAACAGGATTAATTTTAAAACATCAATAACCTCGCAGGATTAGATAGCTAAAATCATAATCAATATATTTAAAGATGTTTTTATAAATTTTTACCTCTTTTGTTATATATCCCTGTGAAGTCATGTGTCTGCAAATGAAGCTTACGTATTATGAGCCCTGGCTAGTACCTATATAATATCTCCCGAAATAGTTTGGTCTACCCCCATTAACATAGTATTATAATGGTGATACCGTTTGCCTATAAACAACATAATATACTGTCCTGATATCTTTGGAGGTCCTGTGCTGACGTGGGGCTTCACTAGAATACATCAGCTGCATCTCCTTCCGTGCATGTCGTAAGAGTCGATTAAGGAACTCGGGCGTTCTCGCAGGCGATGAGCTAGCAACTTGTCACTTATCATTTTTCACTGGGATATCCTGTGTACTATTGCAGCTCTGGCTTTATTATGGGAACAGTGGTGTAAATAAGTCTATACAAGTTCCTCTATTTCTAAACATTTTTGTAATATCTGGCGTTTATGAAATAAAATTAATCTTTGATATTCTCCATCATTATCTCCTGCTTATCAAAGATTAATAAATTTATCATTATTTTATTAACATAGGTAATAATTTAAGTCTGATAACCGAACACCAAATCCGGTTTTTTGGTAAACCAAATATTAAAATCAGTTTTAACTAGTAAGTAAAGTAGGTGAATTGATAAACAATGTAAACAAACATTACAGAGGTCAGTGACATATAATTTTATATACAGAATGTTTTTTGGTCGGCAACTTTCCCGAAAATTACGAAATCTCCTCATCATCACGACCATTTTTCTCCATAGAAGCATACCTGGGATGTGTCTGGTTCCCAAGATATTAAGGTCCAAAGTTGAGTAAATAGACTCTGTTTTTCTGCATAAATGCACGTAGACGCGCATAGCAAGATTTTTTCACGAGAAATAATTAATCTATAAAAAAACTAGCATAAACACTGGACACTGTAAATTTTGCCCGATCAAAAAATTAAAAAAAAAAAAAAAAATTTACATCATCTCCCAGCTTTTTATTTTGCATATACTTACTTTATTTGATGTATAGAGTACGTACCCTTCAATAAGGGTGGCAATGAAAAACACTGTATAATGCTAAAAATAATCAATTTATTCCTAGTTCACCCCTTTAGCTCCTAATACGCATTAGAAAACAGTCATGCAAAAATTAATTAAAACAACTTACAGCCATGCCAATAACAATATTTTGAACTAGTGGACGCCCGCGACTTCGTCTGCGTGGATTACAGAAAAATCAAAATGTCGAAATTATCCTGGATAAAAACATTTTCCCGGGATAAAAAGGCCTATATGTTAAGTGGGACCTGTCACAATATATTCCTGAAAACTGCATCGAAATCGGTTCAGCCGTTTCCGAGATTAGCGTGCACAAACGCACAGACAAACAGACAAATCAACAAACAGACAAAAATTCCAAAAATCATTCTTTTGGGTACTATTGCGTTGATAAAGGTCTCCTATAATATTTTTTCTCATATATCTTCCATGTACAGACAGCAATCCGTTACATTTTTATTATATGTACCTATATAGATTAATGAGTTATGCAGTTGGGTAAATACAGAAAAAAACTTACAGCCATTATGACTAGCTTGTTTGAGGCGATGATGACGTTCGGTGGGTCGCCAACAGGTGTCGCTGTTCCCCCAATGTTACTGAACAGCACCATCGACATCAGGATAGGCACTGGGTTCAGGTCCATTACTTCGCATAGTCTGTGGACATAACACGAGTTAGAATCCAGTAAGAGCCATGTATACATTTTTGATTATAGTAACACTTTTGGGTTTAAGAGCGACCTTCGGTAAAACGACGGTTTTTGTTATAACATGATATCATAGCAAAAGGGCGATATTCTGGTATGAGACATATCCAGGTGTAAAGTGTAAGTGCATATGCAAAAACTGACAACGTGCTCTATTTTTGCTGTTTGCACAAGCCCGCTTACTCGCAGAGCATAATACCTGCACCTAACTATTTGTACTTTATAAAATTATTAAATTGGGTTCGATTCCCACTCGGGTGAAGATTTTTTTCCATTTCTTTATTAATAATTTTATAATATATAATATCTTGACTAAGATAAATTTTTGAAAGCACTTCTCCATTAATATAATCTATTTGTACTTTGTTTAACCCTTCGCACTTAGCAACTCACTTAACATTTAAGTGCGGATAGACTTTATCACGTGATTTAACGAACGCGTTTTTCATTGGAGAGCAAATCTTTCGATTCGAAACCTCTATAAATTCTATCGAGAAAATAATGTAACTATATCGAAGCCCCTGCACTTGGCAATATGTTAACACAACTCTAGCCCACACTTACACCTATGCACACCTAAACTTGAAGAAATATTCTAATCTGTCACCTTTTTGTCCCTCTAGGGTGACAAATCGGAATCAAAATCTGAAAAAAATATTTGAACTGTCCCACATTTCATACTAATAGTGGGACAGATCGAACAAATTTTTCCGGTCTGTCGCCCTAGGGGGATAGATCAGAATATTTCCAATGCATTACCTGATAGTGACAGGTGTCATGAGCAGAACAGTGGTAACATTATCGAGGAACGTGGACAGTAGCGCCGTGATGGCACACAGCAGAGTTATTAGCGGCCACAGCTTCCCTTTTGTGACCTGTGAAAGATAAGAGAGAAAAATTATCATACAATTTACAACATACGAGTATTTATTAAGCTCCACATAAAGAGCTTTTATGTCAATACTCAATCATTTATTGCATTCACGTGTAGTTAAGGATCTTAATTAATAATTTACAGATAACATAATAATGACCCTGTTGGGCACAGCAACGTGTTTTTTGGTATGGTAGGCAGACTGAAGCATTTCACAGTCAATTACGGGTCCATTTAAGGTTCAATTTTTTTTGTACCAATCGTCGTGCTAATTATCATTATTTATTTATTTAATACATATTATCATGTACTTCATGTAGTAGGTAGTATACTTATAATATTTTCTTCATTTTTAACTTTAACATTTTTGTGTAGGTAAGTACGGAAAGGAAAGATAGCAAATTAAAATGTCAATGTAATTAAGTAATTAAATTCTATTATTGTACTTGTTTAAATGTCCATTAGTTAAGTGTATTGTTTTATTATTAATATTATTTACAAGCGGACCTGACAGACGTTGTCCTGTCTCACGCCTTTGAACTAACGTCACCCAATTGTTTTGCCTTCCCGGACTTTCAAATTTCGAACAAATTGTTTGTATGGGAATGTAGAAAAGGAATGTTTTAGACATTTTTAGGCATTTTTTTAAATTTTTCTCTCCGTTAGAACCATCCCTGTACTTCAAGGAATACGCTAAAAGAAGAATTAGCGAAATCGGTTAAGCCGTTTTCGAGATTCGCGCTTACCAACACATTTAGCGATTCATTTTTATATTATAAATTAGCAAGTTAAAATTAATTGGTTTATTATTTTATTGTTTGTCAATAAATGCGTCAAATTTTATCCCGAAAAAATTCACTCAAATCGTAATAACTTTTGCTTATCAGTATCTGTTTCAATCCCGTGCTAAAATCTTTGTCCTATTTTCAGTTCTTTTAATGTTTCAGGGATGTGGTTGTAGATTTTTATTGCCATTACATTTGGGCTATTGCTGTGCAATTTCAAGTGAGATTTTGGCAAAATTAGTTTATTTTTAAACCTAGTAGTATTTGCAGCCTATTGCAGTCAACTGCTGGACGTAGGCCTCCCCCTAGCGAAATGTGTTATAACAAATATATAAAAGAACATACATAAAATAACGGCTGTTTCCCGGACAGGTAGGCAGAGATCACGGATCTAAACATATAAGTAATATACGTACCTAGGTATCGCCCACCATTTTAAAGTTCTCTTAAAAGGGCATCTACATTTTAGCTACGGCCCGATGTACGCTCAAAGGACCGGAAGTCGGTAGTCCCCAGAATTCCAAAAGGGATGAGATATATATACATATAACTATCAACCAGATGCGTTGTTTTTACATACATAAAAAAATAATATTCCGTGCTGATGCGGGGCTTCACTAGGATACATCAGCTGCATCTCTTTCCGTGCATGTCGTAAGAGTCGACTGAGGAACTCGGTTATTCCCTCAGGCGATCAGTTAGCAATTTGTCACTGAACATTAACATCTGTTCCCGATATACTAAATGTGGTCTCGGGTTCTCCCTTATGATCTTGCAGTTTAGGCTACCCCATTTCGGGAACACGGCTGTGCTACATGTATACAGGATGATTTTTGGTCGTCAACGTTCCCGAAAACTACGGTATCTCCTCATCATCACGATAATTTTTCTCCATGGAAGTATACCTGGGAAGTGTCTGGTTCCCAAGATATCAGGTTGAGTAAATAGACTGCGTTTTACTGCATAAATGCGCATAGACTCGCGTAGTAAGATTATTTCACGAGAAAAAATTAATATCTGTCTATGAAAAAATTAGCATAAACACTGGACACTATAAATTTCGCCCGATCAAGTAATAAAAAAAAATTACATCGTTTCCCAGCATTGTTTTGCATAAACTTACTTTATTTGATGTATAGAGTGCGTACCCTTCGTTATCTGTATGTAATGAACCCACAAATTTATAAATTTGCTCTATTTACTGTCTTTTTGATTTGGAGCAAAGCGATATTTATCGTCTAGAACCTGTGCTAGTAAGCACGTTGGTACATAAACAACATTTATAATGTACTTAAACAGATAACATCAAGGGTCCCATCATAGCCAAGGTCTCTCTAGAATGAGCATGTTAATTTTTTGTGTTCATTGCTTTTAAGATTATGACGTAATTTTATTATTATTTTTTGGACGCATCAAGGACACAGGGCTGGCACAATCCAATTATTTATTATAGAGTTATATCGTATTTATCGTACTATATTTTGTTTATGAGCATGTATGAAGAATTTAATGAATATGGACGAGGTGAAAGAGGGATGTCTCGAACGTACTAAATGAAGATCTGTAGTCTCTGCCTACCCCGATGGGACATGGGCGGGAGGTTATTATAATTATTATGTTTGTAAATGTATGTATGTTTATTATCCAAGGCTGATTGAATATTTATAGCCAGGTCTACATATATGATCTCAAAATAGCTTTTCCATAACTGCAGCCTAACGCAGGAGCTTTGGGTATTCTTTCTCGGTTCAGGCGGTTAAGCTCTGGAATGAATTACCCCATACGGTTAAAGATTGTCACACTGTTGTCACATTTAGGAAAAAGCTGAAGGATCACTACCTGTCCTATCTTTGACTATGCTGTCATTTGTTTCTCTCCTTTTTTTAATGTATGTAGTTAGTTTCTTAGAATTAGTTTAATTGCAGATGTTTCCCTGTGTTTGTTAATAATTTCTCTTTGCTTGCCGGAAGAGATCTCTTTCAGATTCAGATTCAGATTCAGATAATTTATTTGCATAAATATGGGTACATACTAAAGATAACATTAATGAAAATTTAGTTCCTGCATATTTTGCCATTGATTGGCATGCAAATGTTAGTGGGTTAATATAGATATTGTTATCATAAGGTAATGTTAGTAGCCAACCATCAGATAAATAAAATAATAATAGTAAAATAAAATAAATGTCAACACTTTTTACAATTACAAATCTTTAGCCAATTTAGCAATCAAGAATTCCTCAGTCGAGTAGTAGGCATCATCAACCAAGAGCTTGTAAAGCTTATTTTTAAATATGTTAATGTCATGAGTCCTGCATATGTCACTTGGTAATTTATTAAATATTCTAGGAGCCATACCAAATACATTTATTATAAATTATAGAGATAAGCTTGCCGTTGTACATGCATCTCTTCTGATATCTTGTAAGTTATATTTTTTGTGTATGTGCAATATAGAATATGAATAAGGAAATCCTACAGTAACAGGAATGCCAACCGTGTGGCATAGAGGGCCAGATGTGAAAGCTCAGTTACTCTTATTATCATGTACTCTTATTAAGTTGGTACTCTTATTATGTACCTGGGAGAACTTCCTAATTCCTTAGGCGACTCTTACGACCATTACTAGCAGTACAGGACAAATGGTCATCTTCTGGCACGTATTCTTATTTTCCTCCATTTTTGACAGCCCTGGGTAGTTTAGCAGTCGCCATTTAATTTTTTTTTTTTTTAGTTTATCCCGAAGGAAAGGCAAGGGGAACTAAGCCCATACAGCCTAATCATTGTTTAGTAAAATGTATTAGCCGCTCCCTTCCAGCTTTTCCCGCCGAATGACCGTTTACATGTTACCGCATAAAATGACCGTAAATATTTTCTTATCCAAGTGTTTCAATGTTTACCAAATATCACATATACATGGTATTTTGTTTTTATTCATTCAGCCGAATTTTTTTTCAACGGTCGAGAGGCCTAGTTGAAGAATAACGTTGATACTGTCTCAATCTTCATCAAGTTTTAAAGACAGCATCCAGTTTATTTTATCAGATAGAACTATGTATTTAAAAAAATCTGCCCTTAGTATAATACAGTCAAGGGAATTAAATTCAGTATCCAGATGCCAGATCCTAACTTGTTGTGACATCACAGATACCCTTGTGGTAAACTAGTCATCACATAAATAAGTCACGAAATCACCAATTCAATCATAATTAATCCACATTAATGTGTCATCGACAACTATTTGCAGCTTTAGATAAATTAACAATGCGGTATTAATACAGGATGTAACAAAAAGGGTATGTTAAGCGAAAAGCTATGAATGTAGTCCATTACTAAGAACCTATTCCCAAAATTTAAGACTCGAAATCACGTGTTTATTTTTCAAGATTGTATGAACAATCCTGACTTATTTAGGAATTCTCCATACTAAATGTAAAAATAAACATTTGATTTTGAGATTCAAATTTTGGGAATAGGTTCTTAGTAATGGGCTATATTCATAGCTTTTCGCTTGACATACCCTTTTTGTTACATCCTGTACACCATCCAGAAATAACTGGATTGAACCTGTTAGGAGGCAATAAAGAACGTACAACTTATGTTTTGATGACTATGATATGTATAAGACAAAAATTATAATATATGTATGATAAACGTAGCCATGGGTACTTACTTGTGATCTTGCAGTTTTGGATATCTTATCATTTTGGGAACGCAGCCTATTATCTATACAGGTGTAACAAAAAGGGTATGTTAAGCGAAAAGCTACGTAAATAGCCCACTGTAGAGAACCTATCCACAAAATTTAAGACTCGAAATGACATTTTTATTTTTCAAGATTGTATGAAAATTCCTGAGATATTTAAAATTTTTCCATACTATAGGGAAAATTAAACATGTGATTTCGAGTCTCAAATTTTGTGGATAGATTCTTTACAGTGGGCTATTTAAGTAGCTTTTCGCTTAACATACCCTTTTTGTTACATCCTGTATATTATATTATCTACTTACGTATTTTCGTATTAACATTTGAAATGGCTTCGAGTAACAGCGATAGCAAATAATCAATATCTTTTAACTTTTACGATCATAATGATGAGTGATAAAAGACTACGCAATAACATAATATATTCTTCCGCCTTCCACCCACTTGAATGCATATAAGATTCCCCACGTCATGCTGCCTTTATCTGCATTTATCTACATATAAATATAGTGCAGTAGACAGGCGTAAAGCTGGTTTAGCACGAAAGATTTTCTATGCTACGTTGATATGCGTTTGATCAAATTCATTCACTTCATGGACCGATAATAAAGAAATAAATATTCACACACTACACAACACATTAACCTAGTCCCACACTAAGATCCCTAAGGTCTTGTGTCGTGGGTACTAAACAACGGTATATAAATACATAGATAAGTATAGAAACATCCATGACTTGGAAACAAACATCAATATTCATAATATCAATGTTTGCACCTACCGGGATTCGAACCCAGGATCTATGGCGTCGTAGGCAGGGTCACTACCTACTAGACCAATAGGGAATATGCGTCTGACACGAAAACAGATTTTTTATATTTTATTCGAAAGATATTACAAATACAAACCGAATAGTGCAAAAATAACATCAATCGGCTAGTAAATACCAAAGTTACAGGAGTTTAAAAGTTTGAAAAATTTAACGAAAAAAAATTACAACATAAAAGGAGTCAAAACATACAATTTTACCCATATTTTGAATTATCTCATTGATTTAATAAATACTTTATTAATATCTGCACCTATTAATAAACAATTTTTATTGATAACAATACACAAAATATAAAATATCACGTTTATAAAATAAGATTGCATTTTTTCCCCATACTAATTTGAGACGGTTGTCTATTATGACGTCAAAGTCTTTGCCATTTTAGTATGGAGCAAACGGAGCGTTTCATAAACATTTTGCCGGCTCGTATTTTTGAATTGCTGTAAATCCAAAACGGTTAAAGTTAGATATGCCATTCCAAGGGAAAACTGTATTCAGTTTTTACGTAGAATACAAAAATGAAATAAAAAAATCATGCATATACCCTATTGGCCGTCAAGCTTTAATTACCTTACCTTAATTTATTTGATGTATAGAGTACGTACCCTTCGTTAAGGGTGGCAACAAAAAAACATCCTGTATAATTGCATTGGATCACTATGTACATAAGAGATTAGATAGTTACACTAAATATACTGAACAAACGTGTGTTCTTATTATTAAGAAAACAAGATTAATTCAATTATACACACAATAATAATTAGATAAATATATAACGTAAATTCCATCCGTATTATACAGGGTGTTTTTTCGTTGCCACCCTTAACGAAGGGTACGTACTCTATGCATCAAATAAAGTAATTTTATGCCAAAAAACTGCTGGGAAACGATGTAATTTTTATTTTATTTTTTTTATTGCTTGATCGGGCGAAATTTATAGTGTCCAGTGTTAAAGCTAGTTTTTTCATAGACATATATTAATTATTTCTCGTGAAAAAATCTTACTACGCGCGACTATGTGCATTTATGCAGAAAAACGCAGTCTATTTACTAATTTTTGGACCCAAATATTTTGGGAAGCTGACACTTCCCAGGTATGCTTCCATGGAGAAAAATCATCATGATTATGAGGAGATTCCGTAGTTTTCGGGAACGTTGACGCAAAAATCATTCTGTATATGTATAGGGATATACAAAAAATGTATGTAAGTATGTATGTAATTAGTCGCGTGGTGCCGGCAGAGTAGAATTTGTACCACCCCTGCGTACCCGTGGGTATCGTGGGAGGTGGGCAGCAGCGCCTCCCGTGCTGACAACATAGTCCGAAAATCACACTGCGGTCACCAACCCGCCTGCCCAGCGTGGTGACTATGGGCAAAACCCTCCTGTGGCAGTAGCCTGCGTCCAGCAGTGGACTGCAATAGGCTGATGAATCTGATGATCCTGCAGCCACTTTTATCTACTACTACTACTTTTTACTACTTTTTATCTCGGGAAAATGTTTATATCAGTCAGAAAATAAATTTGAGATATTTCTTGAGGTTTTTACCGGGATAAAAAACTGCCTATAAAATGATTTAAATCACTCCACCTAACCTACATATAAGTCGTATTTCGTATAGTTTGTCGTAAGGAAGGAAAATAACTTCTTGGCATTCACATTTGGCCTTACAAAATGCAAGCGTTTTGCATAGTAATGAAATCCTATAAGCATAAGGGGTCATCCATAAATTACGTCACACGAATTTCATGATTTTTTGCACCTCCCCCCCCTAATTGTCATAGCTGGTCACATTTGTGGCCCCTATCTCTTTAAGTATATTATCTTACTTCTACATTGTGGTATGGTACCTACCTACCTTTATTAATGTATAAGGTCTATCCAAAATTAGTGATTATCTTTTGACACGAAACTATGTAGGTAAAAACCTTTTTAAAAACAAGCTTTTATTTAAATGCGCTAAAAAGAAAAAATAAACTTTTACACTAAAACTTTTACTGTTAATTTATAACGTCATTTCAAATTTAACACATTTGTCACAATTTATATGTTATAAAAGCTTGTCGCGACATTTAAGTACTCTATTTACGTTCTTACTTTTAAATGTTTATTAGGCAGCATCTTTGTGTTGATGTTTCAGATTTTCCCATATTGTTCCCACGCATATCGAAGAAATATCCGTCGACCCTTCCAGAGCTTCGTGTAGAAGAGTAAGAGAGTAATATACAGGGTTCGCCCCGGTGCCCCGAGGTGGTATGTTCACGACATCATGTCATCATGCCACTCAGTCCTCGGCACGGCCTCACCTTGACTTATTAAAAATTTAAAACTATGAAAGTAAATACGAGTACTTTAATGTCGCGACAAGCTTTTATAACATATAAATTGTGTCAAATGTGTTAAATTTGAAATGACGTTATAAATTAACAGTAAAAGTTTTAGTGTAAAAGTTTATTTTTTCTTTTTAGCGCATTTAAATAAAAGCTTGTTTTTAAAAAGGTTTTTTTACCTAAATTTTATTTTATACTTTTTAGTTTTCACCTGGTAAGTTCCTAAGTCTGTTCATCTCATTCAACGCATCATTATTGCAAGGTCGTTTGCCAGTTAATTTTGAACAGTCCAGCTCTTCAATGAGAAGCCCTTAAAATTTCAACTCAATTGCTTAAAAATATCTGTTTCAAAATAGATTTTCAAGTTTTAGAAGTCCACCATATTGGATTAAGAGTGACGTCACATTTTTTTCGAGTTACTCTCAGCTAGCCCTTTAATTTGATACCCATATTGTAGGAATGCATTAAAAATAATTGGTCCGCCATTGTGGGTATGCCGCCATGTTGGATTTAGAATGACGTCAATGTTAATCATGCATTGTCATCCGAACTGAACGTGCTCACCAAATTTCAGCCCAATCGGTTGAGGGCAAGTGCCTTAAAATTGAGTTGTAAGATTTCACCCGAACAAATATACATTGCAAGTTAAATAAAAGCTTGTAAAAAAGAAACAACTTTCACTATGGAACCAACTCCGAAAGTTTGAAAAAAAAAATCAGCTGTTCCATAGATTTCAGTGCAGTAATTCGAGATTGTATGGAAGATTTCCTCATCATTATCATCCATCATATATTTAGAAATCATTCTACTAAAGATACTGGTTTTACGAGTATGGACATAATTCCCTTTGCCTTTCTTTCGAGGTGCACTGAAACAAAACAAAAGAAGTGACAGTTGCACAAGAGAACTTACCTCAAAAGTGAATACAGCAAGGAAGTCAAACATGCCGGTCTCCGCCATGATGGCGACTAGCAGCATCATGCTGAACAGCAGCAGCAGCGTCTCCGCGTCCAGCCAGGACACGAGCTCCGGCAGCGAAGGCCTCTGCCCCGTCAGCGCCAGCACCGCCAGCGATACTGTCGCCAGGATTATCGCCGCCATTGTTCTGTTTATTATCTGTGGGAAAACAAACCTACTTTTTGAAAATGCTTGAGCAGTGGGGTAAGCACGAACCATTTTACGCGGCGTAACGCTAGCGACTCGCTAGCAAAATCTATATGATTCGACAGTTTGACGCTAGCGTTACGGACTATCGAGAGGTTCGTGCTTACCCCTCTGATCACAAAACTCAGAAACATATAAATTCACAATAGATACCAGTAAAATTGTATACTCGTGCACTGATTCAGAGTATTTTGTCATTCTTGTACTGATGCGGGGCTTCACTAGAATACATCAGCTGCATCTCCTTCCGTGCATGTCGTAAGTTGGGTTTTAGAGTTTCATAATAATTAGCGGTTTACTAATTTACTAATTTCTATAATCCTGAGGATGCCACGGTTGTTGGCGAAACATATGTAGATTATTAATCTAGTTTTTGATTTCGGAAATAGAGCGATGTATTTTCTTGCATGCTAGGTGCTCGGGTCTGGTTTCTCGTGGTGATTGTAGGCAGTGCAAGTGCTTGTTTTCGCAGTTATGTTATGAGTTATCAAATCCGAGGGTCAGTGGAGGGTGTAGGGCCCGGTGGTGGACGCACCCATAGTGAAGACATGTCGTAAGAGTCGACTAAGGAACTCAGGGGCGTTCTCTCAGGCGACGAGTTAGCAACTTGTCACTGATCTTTAAAGCCCATTTACATAATATTATTTTCTTGACCATCTAGCAAAGAAACTAACAATGTGTCCAAAATGGCAGATTAGACCATGCTAGTCGGACCATGCTAGAGGAATAGTTTCAAGTGTCATCTTGTAAAATCTTTTTTTCGTTGAGACTTATTTTGTGTTTTTAATACCATATACCAGCCTGTATCAAATAGTTCATTAGTAATTCGATTCTGTATACATTGGTTCTCATTCTATAATTCTATATTCAAATAAAAATGTGATTTAGAGTCTCAAATTTTGGAAATAGGTTCTCTATAGTGGGATATTTATACAGCTTTTTGCTTAACATACCCTTTCTGTTACACCCTGTATATTCCAATCATTGTGATAAACTTCGATATCGCGTTCTAGGATTTTGCATTCGATTGTGGTTCTCTCCTGCATCCGATAGATGGCTCCGCTCCACTCCAATAAAATTCTGGTTTTACCTACCTGTCATTATACTAAATGTGGCAGTAGAATCTCCTTCGTGATCCTGCAGTGCAGGCTACCCCATTTCGGGAATACAACCGTATGTACCTATATATCAATGGTACATATATATATACATATATATGTTGTTGTTTTTAATCTGTGGGCTCTCAGGCGCTTCAGATTTCCGACGTTCTAATTGGTCAATTAAATGTGAACGATATAATCTGAGAGCTGATAGTTAAGCAAGATTAACTAGATTACAACGTAATGTTGTTTGCAACTCGGGCGACTTAACATGACACCTGGCTCAAAACGCTACCCTCCTCCCACTACCCCGCGGCTAGCCCCGCTCTCGTCATAGGACGCCAGGTAGCGAAAGCATCGTTCTCAAAAAATTGAGCATATTTAACACATTACTTAATAAAAATAACTAGGTACTTGATGTGATAGACCAGGGGCCTTTTCAACGAAACCACAATTCTACAAATTGTAACTTAAAATTATTAAAAAACTAGCAATACTGACGTTAAAATATATTGTATGGTAAGTCAGTGCTGCCAATTTTGTTTTTTTTAACAATGTAAGTTACAATTTTATTGTAGACTTGTAGCTTGATAGAACAGGCCCCTTGTAGCTGAACTCAGCACTCGCATTATTCACATGACTAAACTTTTTTATCATGAATGCGTTAATTACCACAAAGTGCCATGGTCGTGCCATGGACATCGATTATCTATCGATATTTCTTTGTTCTTAGATCAGGATATCACATGTACCCAATACAAACGTCATTTGAGCCAGGTGTCAAGTTAAGTCGCCCGTGTTGTATATTAAGTGATTCAATTTGAGGAACTTAAAATCAAGCGGTGACAGTTCCGAGTTCCGACTTGCAAAACGAGTACACGGGGGAGTTATGTCGACTAAGAATAACCATTCTTCAATTTAGAGACGAAAGTCCAATTAGTTCAATTCAGAAGAATTTCCCCCTAGACCAGTGACATAATAGGTAAACGCGGCGCTCATGTGAAATTTTCAAATAATTTACCAAATTATCACAAGACTTGACTTGTCAATCAATTGACAATAGAAACCCAGCCATATAGGTACATTAGAGTAATTGACGTGCCATAATTTGAGTGTTTCAATTATTTAAACTAGTAATAATTTCATTTCTAGACTTACCTCAAAAATGATCAGCACATACAGCAGACACAGCAGAACAGCAGCATAAATCACGCCAGTGTTCAGGTCCAGGGGATCCACCTGGTAGCTCAGGCGGAACGGGACGGTTTCATTGGAGGTGGTGTTGATCCTGATGGAGTACACGTGACTGCTGACGTTGGAGACTGGTGCTAGTGACAGGACTGAGGATCTGGACTCTCCTGTGTTGAAGTCCAGTTCAGTGTTGTCAATGACCACCCGCCATGGGCTTGACGACTGTGAACAAATGGATTTGACAATCATCACATCACCCTATTGCAGTCCACTGGTTAACTTAAGCTTCCTCACAGTACAGGTCTGCTCCCGGGCCTGCCCATGAGTACCTATCGTAAAAGGCGATTAAAGATTCTCTTGATGTAAGCAGCAACGCTTCCCGTGTTGACAACATAGTCTGAAAATCACACTGCGGTCACCAACCCGCCTGTCCAGCATGGTTACCCCCTCCTATGGCAATATCCTTGTGGCGTACCCTGGGCCAGCTGTGGACTGGAATAGGCTGAAGTAAATAATCTCATCCCTAGCAAGTCCAATACTGAACATACATGAATACAATTGAATAATATATACCTGAATCCCATCGGCATACTCCTGGCTGCTATTATTCCTGGTCCACCTCTCCAGCCACAACTCGACTATATCAGAGCTGGCCAGCGCTGAGGAGTTGAGCTTCCTCTCATACTGTTCAGATAGGAACGGTCCAGATAGGTGGAGTCTTAACTTCAGACCTTCTGTACTTATAGGTAATGTGAAACCTGCAATATAAAGCCAGATATAGTACTTGGTAGGTATAAGGGCCCTGGATAGAATGGTAACGGCCTGACTTGAACAATAACACGGCCGTGTTTCCGAAATGGGGTAGCGCTGGATCATAAATGGATCATAAAGCAGTGCTGGAGCATAAAGTAGTGCTGGATCATAAAGTAGTGTTGGATCATAAAGTAGTGCTGGATCATAAAGTAGTGCTGGATCATAAAGTAGCGCTGGAAAATAAAGTAGTGCTGGATCATAAAGTAGTGCTGGATCATAAAGTAGCGCTGGATCATAAATGGATCATAAAGTAGTGCTGGATCATAAAGATATTCCACAAGTACGTTTAGCATAACGTCATTAAAAGGTCAGTGGAATCTCGTTCGTGATGTAATTCTTACTACAGACCCTCATCCAGAACGTATGTATTGGTCAATCATGGCGGTGATAGCCCAGTGGTTAAGACGTGCACCTTCCAAGCGGGAGGCGTAAGTTCGATCCCAGTCACGGGCCAACATGTACCAATGAATTTATTTCATGTACAGATTTTAATGTTGTAAAATTGTCACTTAGCTCGTGCCTCGGATAGCACATAAAACCGTTGGTCCTGCGCCTGATCTCTCTCCGGTCGTGTCGGCTTTCCGTCCCATCGGACTATGAGAGTGACGGAATAGAGAGTGCATTTGTGTTTGCGCATACACTTGTGCACTATAATATCTCCTGCGTACCTGGCCAATCTCCGTAGAGATTGGTCCCCTTGGCCGAAATACGGTCGGAGGTCATCATTGATTGAATCAATTAATTATATAAAATTAAAAGAAAAATTCTTGAATAAGGTTTGGTTTTAGGGGTTTTAAAGAACTGAGCTAAACCGACGAGTGCATTATACAGGGTGTAACAAAAAGGGTATGTTAAGCGAAAAGCTATGTAAATAGCCCACTATAGAGAACCTATCTACAAAATTTAAGACTCGAAATCACATTTTTATTTTTCAAGATTATATGAAAATTCCTGAGATATTTAAAAATTCTCCATACTATCCGGAAAAATAAACATGTGGGCTGTTCATATAGCTTTTCGCTTAACATACCCTTTTTGTTACACTCTGTATAGGTAAATAATATAATGAAAGTAAAATAAGCAAAAGAGGTGTGTCAGGACCGTAGCAAATGGAAGTGCGTGATATTAGGGAAAAACCATGATTTTATGTATGTTCACTTACTTTTCGTCTCTCCGGAAACCACAGAAGTATTTCTAACAATATCTTCTTTTTCATTGTATAGTAAAAATATCACAGTAAAGAACAGCCAAGCGGCAAGAAGGGACATCATCTTGACGTAGTGACCCCATCGTGAGAGCTGAAAAGTCCTGATGTTCAGTGCCCTAAAATTCTGGGTCTGATCTAGCTAGGCTATGTTTACAAAGAAGGAATTAGACTACGTTTTTAAGTAAGAACCTAGGCTATATACTTAAAGAAAGATCTGAGTGATGTTTTCAAAGAAGCACGTCCTATTCTACGTTTTCAAGAAAGGACCTAGGAACTAGGCATATAATAAAAAGTCTCTAGAAGGAGTCATCAATGACAAATATATGCCGGGTAGTGAAGCAAAAAACGAGGCAAAAAATCCCGCATCTTCGGCACTTCTAACCCGAAAATTGTTGCTAAATCGATAAATATTGTCACATTTTAGAGTTTTAATACAGGGTGTTTTTTTGTGGCCACCTTTAACGAAGGGTACGTATTCTATACATGAAATAAAGTAAGTTTATGCCAAAAAAAATGCTGGGAAAAAAAAAAAATTTTTTGAAAAAAATTTTTAAATTCCTTGACCGTGCGAAATTTATAGTGTCTAGTGTTTATGTCAGTTTTTTTATAGACATAAATTAATTATTTTTCGTGAAAAAATCCTGCTACGCGCGTCTATGTGCATTTATGCAGAAAAACGCAGTCTATTTACTCAACTTTGGACCCTAATATTTTGGAAACCAGACACTTCCCAGGTATGCTTCCATGGAGAAAAATGATCGTGATGATGAGGAGATTCCGTAGTTTTCGGAAACGTTGACGACCAAAAATCATCCTGTATAGTGAATAGGTTGTAAAAATTGCCCATATGCCCAAAAATAGGCTGAATGTGACTCATAAAGGGGAGAAATAAAATTTAACTAGGTCAATTTGACCGACTAAAATTTTCTTCAAAAATGTACGTGATCACGGGTTCTGGGACTTATTATTCTATGGACCTAGGCTATGTTTTCGAGAAAAAACTTAAGCTATCACTTACCAATGATCTGTTATGTTGATTATCACCATCAATACTGAAACAAAAGAGCTTACTATAAAACTTAATCACTTCAAAAACAGCATTTTTGTGAAGAACATGGTTGACCTATTTACTAGGTGTCATCACCATCTTCCTGCCTTCGGTAGGCGTAATATGGTTTCTTTCGAAACTCATATTGCTAAGGATTTGGCGCTTATTTATTGCCTGTTTAATTGACACCAACCCAAGTGACTATTTTAGAATATTAAAATCTGTGGGGTAAGCACGAACCTTAGCCTTTTTGTGCGGCATAACGCGACTCGCTAGCAAAATCTATGTGACTTGACAGTTGGACGATAGCGTTACGGACTATCGAGAGGGTAGTGCTTACCCCTCTGTACATGAAATATATTCAGTGGTCGACGTACGTATTCCGACTGCAAAGAGCACGTCTTAACCATTAAAATATTACCGCTTTTATTATGTCTACGACTACATTTTTTGTGTTACGGCCATGAACGTATAAAGAACGACGGACGTAATGCTGTCAATGCACAGATTGAAGCACCGAAATGGCGGCGCGTTGCGCATGTGTGCGTATTTTCTAGTAGGCGCTGAGCTTACTATGGTTTGTATGTGTGAGTGGATAACGCGTCATTACACATCCCTACTCCATGGAATATCGTTACCGAGCTTACTATGAATGCTACACTCTGTGTATTGACAACACTCTGTCCGTTATTCTTTTTACGTTCATAGTTATGGTGTACAAAAGAATATAGTTTCGAAATCAGGAATAGGAGTTAAGCACCATTTACATAATGCTATAGATCAATTATTGCTAAATATTATTATACCACTATTCACTAGTAAAAACTCGCAATGTGTCAAAAATGGCAGTTTAGACCATGCTAGTTATTTGTTGCTTCAATATATAGCTGTGATAGCCCAGTGGTTAAGACGTGCACCTTCCAAGCGGGAGGCGTAAGTTCGATCCCAGTCATGGGCCTGTACCAATGATATTATTTCATGTACAGATTTTAATGTTGCAAAATTGTCACTTAGCTCGTGCCTCGGAAAGCACGTAGAACCGTTGGTCCTGCGCCGTCTGATCTCTCTCCGGTCTGAGTGCATCTGTGTTTGCGCACACACTTGTGCACTATAATATCTCCTGCGTACCTGGTCAATCCGTAGAGATTGGTTGCCTTGGCCGAAATACGATCGGAGATCATCATAAAAAGTGCATGTAACAAGCAAGAAAATCGAAGGCTTTGTTGTAAGAAATTCACTCTAAGTACTCACAACTCTTCCTTCCCAATGGGCGGTAGTTCGATACCGCCGGACGGCTTAGCGTCTATGAAACCACCATCATCTCTCACAATGTGCAGGTTGTTGTTCAGATGAGGTGCGGAGTTCACGAAGGGCAGACGTTTCGATTTGTGCGCGGAGCCGTTGCGCGATCTGGACTCCAGTTTTCCTGAGAAATATAAATGGTTTAAATACTCATATGGACTTTTTTATTTATAGTTTAATAATACTTAAGTTAAAGTATGATATTTATTTACTAATAGATGTGTGCTGATGCCGGGTTTTACTCGAATACATCAGCTGCATGTCGTAAAAGTCGACTTAATAACTCAAGGCTGCGCTTTCAGGCGATGAGCTATCAACTTGTCACTGGTCTTTTGCATCTGACACCGCCATGTTAAATGTAGCTCTAGGATCTCTTTTATGATCCTGTAGTTCTGGATATATTTATTGTATAGGTAAACACAGAGATTACTTAATAAATATAACCGTAATAGACGTCATTAATAATAAAAATAGCATATAATAGAATAAATAATACAATGGATAAGGTGTTTAGCTATTCACACACTTCGCAACACATTAGTTTGGTCCCACATTAAGATCCCTAAGGTCTTGTGTCGTGGGTACTAAACAACGGTATATAAATACATAGATAAGTATTGAAACATCAAAGACTCGGAAACAAACATCGATATTCATCATAGCAATGTTTGCATCGAACGGGATTCGAATCAAAGACCCGTGGCGTCGCAGACAGGGTCACTACCAACTAGTGTATAGAACCGGGAAATCCCGGTACCGAAATTCCCGGGAATTCCCGGGATTTAGAAGCGGTAAAAGAACCGGGAATTAAAATACAAGAACCGGGATTTTCGGTACTTTCGGGAATTATTGAAATCGTAAATTGAGATCATAAAAAAATCGTATAAAACCCTTTTTTTCATATTAGCTGTAATTTATAGTTTATATACATAAATCCGTATACATATATGGTAATTGGCAACACTGACGCTACGCGTGAGCGGTTCAGGAGCGGAGCGGCCACTTTCCCGCCCAAATAGTAACGAAATATGCAATAAAATTGTATTACCTACTACTAAAACGTACTAATCCCCCGCCATCAACAACAGCCCAACATTCACACGCTCATCAGGTTATTGACTTCTTCAATCCCAAACGGCTCAAATATGTAGATTCCACTGAGGTTTGCATATTTGCGCCGTTTGAGGTTTTCCGCTGTGGCGTGTGGGGCATGGGACGCTGCCAGAGTATCGACGCATGTAGCGTCCTATACTAGAGAACGCCCCATCTCCCAGGGCACGAGGGTCATACCGTCCGGTCTCTTGCCATCATCGCGCACCAAACCAACAGGTTCTAAAACAGATGGTGCCCTGGCGATGGCAAGAGCAAATGTGCAATTTCGACCTGGCTTTGGCTGTTTAAAATTTTGATGACTAGTGGGAGAGTGCTATGGGCTGAAGCCAAAAAGGCTGGGAGTGCTACACTAGTAATTTTGCGTACACCTCCAAACCTTATCTTGGCCCAGGAACGATCATCTAAACTGATATTGATAATCGAGGAGGAGGGTCTGCTTAATAGTTTGGTCTAAACGAAGAAGAAGACCCTGAAATTTCCAGATTTGACTGCAGCGGAGGTAGTACATAAATCTGGGGGCAAAAAGGCAATGGCGTATTATATAGTAGGTCATGTGCATATTAATTTTGAAAAGGCGATCTGAGGTGCCGACAAAATTTTGAATTTGTTCATCCACGAAAGAGGGTATCGACTCGTCTAAGATGGGCGAGCCCAAAAGGCGAAAAGAGCTTTTATCCACAACAGACAAATTTGGAGCCAATAGGTTGAAAGCAGAAATTATTTCGTTACGGTATGGGGTGGAAGCAGGGACATATAACTCACATTTTCCCGTGTTGAGCTCAAGCCCTATTAATTTTAATTCCTGCTTCAGGAGTTTAAGATCCCCTAGGACAGAGCTCGCTTCGCCTCCTAGGGTGCCATCGTCTAGATACCACACGTTTAATTTTGATTGCAGCTTCTCGATTATCGGGTGAATAGCTAGGCTAAGTTGGAATAAGTTAATTATTGTAGCTAATGTTGATGCCCGATGATGATGATTGATCTCATTTAATGACAGACTGAATTTATCTAGATTGTAATTATTGTATTGATATTAAGTTTGGCTGTAGCTAAAAGCTGATTACTACTCAAATAAAACATTCTTTTGTGATTTTTATTTGTATTCTAGATACCGTCACAATTTAAATTTATCAACTAGCATCATATTATGTACGGTTGAAAAAAAAAACCGAATGTACCGAAAATCCCGGTAATTCCCGGTTCCAGCATGGTCCGGTACCGAAAATCCCGGTTCCTTGAAACATATCCGGTTCTCTATACCCTACTATCAACTACACCAATCGGCCATCAATTCTATGCTCATTAAAAGCGAAAATAAACCAAATAAACATTAAAATACGCTTACGCTAATTTTGTTGAAAATTACTTACATTACTTAAATTACAATGATTATTGTCATTAGGATCGATGACGAAATTTGTCAAAATTTTAGATAATTGGACGCGGAACTAAATAATGGTGTTTTGAAATAGTTTTTTTACTTCCATTTTTGGATTACGTACCATAAACGTAGAGTCTTTGCTGAAGCGGGGCTTCACTAGAATACATCAGCTGCATCTCCTTCCGTGCATGTCGTAAGAGTCGCCTAAGGAACTCGGGCATTCTCTTAGGCGATAAGCTAGCAACTTGTCACTGCAGTTCTATCTAACCCATTTCAGGAACATATCCATGTGTCATCATCATCATCATTTCAGCCCTGGGAAGTCCACTGCTGGACATAGGCCTCCCCCAACAACCTCCATACCGACCGGTCGGAAGCAGCCTGCATCCAACCGACGCCCGCGACCTTGGCCAGGTCGTCCGTCCATCTCGCGGGCGGCCTTCCCACGCTGCGTTTGTACATCCATGTATTCATATGCATGTAAATATGTTTGTCCACTAGTGGACGCCCACTTCATCTGCTTGAAATTCAGAATTCCCGTTTTACTCCGTTCCCCCACGGGATAAAACGTTATTTCAGGAAATCCTTTCTTATAGGATGCCTATGTCATACAGAGAACATACCCTTCAAGTTTCAGGTCCCAACGATCTGCGGTTTATCAATGGCAAGTTGCTAGATACCTAGGTTGGGTGGTACCTTGGGATACCTCTCTGTACTTTCTATCAAAAACGAATTCTCAAAATAGTTTAGACCATGTTATCCGCGAACATAGGCACAAAGAAAATAGAAATACGGTTAAATTGGTTGTTTTTTCTTCGTGGGAACGTCATAGGCTGTTCGTTCACCTGATAATGTTAAATTAAATAAGTATATTACATCATCATCTACAACCCTGAGAAGTTCACTGTTGGACATAGGCCTCCCCCAACAACCTCCACTCCGACCGGTCGGAAGCAGCTTGCATCCGACCGACGCCCGCGACCTTGGTCAGGTCGTCCGTCCACCTCGCGGGTGGCCTTCCCACGCTGCGTTTGCCGATACGTGGTATCCACTCTAGAACTTTCCGACTCCATCGGCCATCAGTTCTTCGAGCTATGTGCCCTGCCCATTGCCACTTCAGCTTGCTGGACCGTTGAACTATGTCAGTGATCTATGTACGTCTGCGGATCTCCTCATTTCTGATTCGATCACGCAAAGAGATCCCAAGCATAGCTCTCTCCATTGCTCGCTGTGCAATCCTGAGCTTCTTTATTTATGAGGCACATAGTTAGAGACCACGTCTCTGTATATATACATAAATAAGTATTTGTACATATATGAACATGATAATTAAAAGATGGTACTTATAAACATTTATGGCTTTATTAGCAGGGCCATTTATGGATATCCCAAGAATACTTTTAATATGATAGATAAATAAATAAGTGTGGTTACAACTGGTTAATTCTTGTGGAAGGCCTACAATATGTACTTTATAGTATAAGGGTACATAAGAAGCCCCTTAAAATACAAGAACGTAAATTTTCTTTCGATATAGGTACCCACCGTATAGGTAGACGCAAAGTTTCGTAATTTAAATAAAAATGCCCGTGTGAATAATTTTTTATTTTATTTATAAAGGCAACAACTGTATAGCCTAAATGCTAAACACAAAATAAAACTTTGCTTGTATGAAATTATGACAATAATAATAATAAGCCCGCAGAGCAGCTTTGTGGCGAAGCTGTTGGTGATTGGCGTCACCACGGACCCGAGTTCAAACCACTTTACCATCTTTGGCCCTCGACTCTTAGCTTGCCTTTATTGGCCGGCTAAGAGTGAACAGCGCAAGAGCGGAACCTTTGCTCCAGGGTGGAAGTATATGTCATAACGCCGGGGGTAACTGATGTTCACGCCCCGCAGTCTCACCTCTCTGCACCCTTAATGGCCTCTCTCTGCACCTCATGGCCTTAAATTACGGGCGGTAAGTCACCGCCTGCCACCTCACAATTTTTGGACTAGATTTTTATGGCAGGCGTCTGATAGTCTCCCTATTTATAATAGCCACCCAACATTCAACCCTATAGCCCATGATCTTAGTTTTCCATCGCATGACGTAGATCTGCACTCCAATAGTTTTTGCACATGGCGGGGACCATCGCTGTATACCACACCATATTAAAGTTCTCAAAAGGGCCTCTTAGTCCGGGAGGTAGCGTTGCATTTTACAAAATCATTTCTGGTCGATTGATTAATGTCATAACGTACTTTTCATGGATAGTCATTGAGTAACTCGAACGTCAGCAGCTCCAGTAAGGGTGGGGAGAGAATTTCAAGTATGTCAAAAAAAATAAAAAATAAATTATTTCTGTTCGTCCGAAAATTTGCATATCAGTAGTTTTAACAATAATAATAATTATAGAAAACCGTCAGCTGTGAAGAAAATGGCGGGTTGTACGTCAGCAGGTTATATATACCTATATTAAAAATAATTATTTTCATTTCATTTCCGGTCGAATGAAACTGATACAGGTTATTCTTTATGCTATAAAAATGATAAAAAAAAGCGTCAGCAGATCTATCGATAGGGGTAAAATCGTCAGCAAGGGGATTATATGTGCCGAGCAGGTATTCAATCCGAGTATGCATTAACCATCTATATTATTCAACTGACGACCTTCTCCCTGTCAATTACTCTGCTGATTCTTTTCTTCATTATATACATTGTTCAAATTATGCTTACGATCAATTTTCAAGCGACCTGAAATCAATTTGATTATAAAAATTCTCATTTTTTAGTCCAGTCAAATTAGCTACAAAAATAGGGGTAAGGTTACATTAATTCGCACCTTGCTAAAAATTTGCATGAATGTTGGGAACACCATTACATACAATTTGTCAATTATCCACATCAATCCAATGTGTGGAAAAATTTTTATTGAAGGTCAAATGTTGCAAAAATCGGTTTTTTGAGTTTTCCAGCTAAACGGTAAGTTCTATCATGAAAATAGGTGAGACAAAAATTATTCATCATCCAATTATCTACAAAAATTGTTCATACACTTTTTTTCCTAAGAATCGCCATTTCGGAGATATAGCGATGCAAAATGTTGAAAAAGTTGTGTTATTCATAATATGCACACGTTTCCGCGCCACCCGTGAGGTAGTGTACATGACGCGTTTTTTTTTTACGTGGTTTCCCCGGTAGGCCTATTCCACGATCTATTGTGGTTCTGTTGAGTTAAAAAACTATTTTATTAAATTTAAAATGGTACTATAGTAAATGACAAGAGCGGTGTAAGTAATGAGTAAATTGAAAAAATTATTCGTCTGATAGATACTCGTTTAATGGAACATAATCCATACTGTCTTGCACTTCTTCTCCTTCTTCTTCTTCTTCTTCTTCTTCCTGCTGGGTACAAATAAATTGTTCAAAGAGCGATGCATCAGATGTCTCCTCGCCTATATCGTAAGAATCCTCTTCTTCTGGCGATTGAACATTGGAGCACGATTGGCCTCGACAACTGATACATGCTAATGAACAAAACAACCCAACTTTTTTACAGCCGCATTTAGCATTACACCCCGTTTTGCAATTGCAAAAAATTGAATTGAGGAGTTTTTCCGGTGCAGGAGGGAGTAGAGTCTGAACTGGTTCCAATATATTGTCAATTAACTTCCAACCCCAGTCTTCTGGGTTTAGTTTATTACCGAGCCATACTTGAACTTGATAATATACCCGAAATAGATGTTGATAAGCAGAAGCAGAGGTTGGAGGAAGACAAGCTAATTGTACTTGTTTTTTTTTATGCGTATTTTTTGCAAAAGATAAGTATCGAAACTTATCTAAGCACGTAATTTTTTTTGGAGCTCCGTAAACGGAAAGAAGAAAGCGAATTCCGTTGGTGATTACAGCTTGTGGAGTAGAGGTACTTTCTTTGAAAACGTCAGCACAATCAACTAAATCTTGTCTCTCAAACAATTTCAAAACTGATTTTTTACCTCTCCTGAAAAATGCTGATGTCGTGTCGCAACCAGTTACTGCATGTAGAAATAAGATATGATTTTGGCATTTTGAAAAAGCAGATAAACTCTTGGATGAATATATTTTTGATTGTTGTTCAGCTTTCCCAGGTTTTAAAAAATAAATAATTTTTTCGGTTGGCGTTCGGCGCAAGCTGATAATGATGCTGATGTCCTGATAGTTGAAACAGCAATAGAACAATTTAACTCGACAAATCCAACTATTGTTGTTGGTGAAGATGTTGATTTGTTGGTATTACTTACTGCTCGAACGCCAACCGAAAAAATTATTTATTTTTTAAAACCTGGGAAAGCTGAACAACAATCAAAAATATATTCATCCAAGAGTTTATCTGCTTTTTCAAAATGCCAAAATCATATCTTATTTCTACATGCAGTAACTGGTTGCGACACGACATCAGCATTTTTCAGGAGAGGTAAAAAATCAGTTTTGAAATTGTTTGAGAGACAAGATTTAGTTGATTGTGCTGACGTTTTCAAAGAAAGTACCTCTACTCCACAAGCTGTAATCACCAACGGAATTCGCTTTCTTCTTTCCGTTTACGGAGCTCCAAAAAAAATTACGTGCTTAGATAAGTTTCGATACTTATCTTTTGCAAAAAATACGCATAAAAAAAAACAAGTACAATTAGCTTGTCTTCCTCCAACCTCTGCTTCTGCTTATCAACATCTATTTCGGGTATATTATCAAGTTCAAGTATGGCTCAGTAATAAACTAAACCCAGAAGACTGGGGTTGGAAGTTAATTGACAATATATTGGAACCAGTTCAGACTCTACTCCCTCCTGCACCGGAAAAACTCCTCAATTCAATTTTTTGCAATTGCAAAACGGGGTGTAATGCTAAATGCGGCTGTAAAAAAGTTGGGTTGTTTTGTTCATTAGCATGTATCAGTTGTCGAGGCCAATCGTGCTCCAATGTTCAATCGCCAGAAGAAGAGGATTCTTACGATATAGGCGAGGAGACATCTGATGCATCGCTCTTTGAACAATTTATTTGTACCCAGCAGGAAGAAGAAGAAGAAGAAGAAGAAGGAGAAGAAGTGCAAGACAGTATGGATTATGTTCCATTAAACGAGTATCTATCAGACGAATAATTTTTTCAATTTACTCATTACTTACACCGCTCTTGTCATTTACTATAGTACCATTTTAAATTTAATAAAATAGTTTTTTAACTCAACAGAACCACAATAGATCGTGGAATAGGCCTACCGGGGAAACCACGTAAAAAAAAAACGCGTCATGTACACTACCTCACGGGTGGCGCGGAAACGTGTGCATATTATGAATAACACAACTTTTTCAACATTTTGCATCGCTATATCTCCGAAATGGCGATTCTTAGGAAAAAAAGTGTATGAACAATTTTTGTAGATAATTGGATGATGAATAATTTTTGTCTCACCTATTTTCATGATAGAACTTACCGTTTAGCTGGAAAACTCAAAAAACCGATTTTTGCAACATTTGACCTTCAATAAAAAATTTTCCACACATTGGATTGATGTGGATAATTGACAAATTGTATGTAATGGTGTTCCCAACATTCATGCAAATTTTTAGCAAGGTGCGAATTAATGTAACCTTACCCCTATTTTTGTAGCTAATTTGACTGGACTAAAAAATGAGAATTTTTATAATCAAATTGATTTCAGGTCGCTTGAAAATTGATCGTAAGCATAATTTGAACAATGTATATAATGAAGAAAAGAATCAGCAGAGTAATTGACAGGGAGAAGGTCGTCAGTTGAATAATATAGATGGTTAATGCATACTCGGATTGAATACCTGCTCGGCACATATAATCCCCTTGCTGACGATTTTACCCCTATCGATAGATCTGCTGACGCTTTTTTTTATCATTTTTATAGCATAAAGAATAACCTGTATCAGTTTCATTCGACCGGAAATGAAATGAAAATAATTATTTTTAATATAGGTATATATAACCTGCTGACGTACAACCCGCCATTTTCTTCACAGCTGACGGTTTCTATAATTATTATTATTGTTAAAACTACTGATGTGCAAATTTTCGGACGAACAGAAATAATTTTTGGATTTTTTTTTTTTGACATACTTGAAATTCTCTCCCCACTCGCCCCACCCTGAGTGCGCCTGCTGACGCTCAATTCAATTGATGTCCTCATCTAAACTATCAATTGCACTCAAAATCGATCGGCCTAAAATCACCATCAAAAATGCAACGCTACCTCCCGGACTATCTACATCTTGGCTACGGTCCGATGCACGTCTCTCAAAGGACCGGGACTCTGTAGTCCCATGAATCTTCAGAAGAGATACATAATAATAATTTCATTAATACTATTGAGATTAATTTAACTTCCTTTTAAAATAAGAGTAATTATAATTTTCTTTAGGTAGATATAAAAAAAAATATTCGACTTAATTTATTTTGCCTAAAATTGAACTCGTTTTATTGTAAGACAGTAGGTACCTACTATAAATTTTATCTGCGGTCTAACATATTTTTTCCACTGTTTCTTGTGTCAAAATAAACACAAATGACCTGCCTGGCTGCTTTTACGAACCGGTTCAATCTGGTTTGAGTCATACATACATAATACATCATACAAACTCTAGAAGGCGCTACTTAGTATTGCAACTACAGGATATTTGAAAGAAAATCTTTAGTTTGATGGTTGGACGCAAGCTGTTTTGTATGTTTGTTGGGATACGTGTTTGGATTTCAAAATAATCTGTGTGTACATTCAAGTTTTGTTTCATAAAAAATGTGGTAGAGAAATGGGAAAAAAAACCTTATTTATATATTACCTTGTAAAACAAAAAATGTCCTCAGCATTAACAGTATTATATTTTAAAAAATTTAAGACCCATGGAAAATTTTCATGTAAACCATAAGAATATTTTCTAGAGAATAATTACTATGGTCTACTCGTAGTGCTGTTGCGGGGCTTCACTAGAATACATCAGCTGCATCTCCTTCCGTGCATGTCGTAATAGTCGACTAAGGAACTCAGGGGCGTTCTCTCAGGAGATGAGCCAGCAACTTGTCGCTGATCTTTTACATCTGGCCCCGCTATGCTAAACGTGACTGTGGGATGTCCTACAAAGTTCTGGCCACCCTAATTTGGCAAAGCAACCGTATGTATATTATGTAGTTTCATGAACTTTAGTTTTTAACTTGGTCATAGAAAAAATATTTCTAGGTACATCTCAAACTTGTCAGACCTTGAATTAGACTTTTTATTACAATAGTGTAATAAAAAGTCCTCACAAAAACGAAGTATCGCAGACTTATTATTCTAAGGTCAATCTAAAGGCCAAAATATATATATGTATATATATATTTTTTTTTATAAAATATATATATATATATATATATTTTTTTTTTTACACACTACACAACACATTAACCTAGTCCCACACTAAGATCCCTAAGGTCTTGTGTCGTGGGTACTAAGTAACGGTATATAAATACATAGATAAGTATAGAAACATCCATGACTCGGAAACAAACATCAATATTCATCATATCAATGTTTGCACCTACCAGGATTCGAACCCAGGACCTATGGCGTCGTAGGCAGGGTCACTACCTACTAGACCAATCGGCCGTCAAATAAACAATGTCTAGATAGTGTCTAGTCTAATGGCTACTCTACGTTCTTAAGCCAGGCGTGGCACACTCAAAACATCCGGCTTGAAGCTATAAGTATGTATCCCTATATACATAGATAAAGATCATTGACAAGTTGTGGCTCGTCTCCCGAGAGAACGTCCATGAGTCCTCTGTCATACATACATATATACATATAATCACGCCTTTATCCCTTACGGGGTAGGCAGAGCACCAAAGGCCGATAGGACCACATGGTGCCACTTCTGACCAATTTTGAGGGTATAGTTGAGATGTACTAGCTCGGTTAGCAGTAACAGGTGGTCAGCCCATCGCCTACAAAACACCAAGACCCTCTTATCCCTCTACTGACTTGTACAGTATGCCCGGGAAGAGAAGCAGCTGTAGCATTAAACGTTTTCTTTTCACTCCCAGAGCAGCATCGAAGAACTCGTATATTATTATTTTGGCACGCTCTAGAGCCTAAACGGCTTGTTGCATTTGAAATTGAAATGTACGTGTAGGTAACATTAGATTCGTCTTTCTTTTATTAAAAAAGAAAAAGTCGTGTGACACTGGGTCATTTCACGTAGTCAGGATCAGTCAGGATTTTTCTTTAAGTAGGTAATTAATGAATAGACGACTTCTTTGTAACAGTCTTATTATGTAAACATTCAGATAAAATTTTCAAAAGGTTGACCATCTCTGCGATACAAAGGTCAATGTCCGAAATCCTATCAAACCCAGAAACATACTTTAATCCTTAATTATTGTACACAGTAAATCAAAACAATAAAGTATCAAAACTTACCATATTCCTTCTCATAGAGCTGCTTAAACGGGGCCAGGGTGGGGTCATTCTTGACCTCCTCCGGGAGGCCCATCCAGAGCTGCACCGCGCCCTGCGTCAGGTCCCCACAGGACACCAGCGAGTACTGGCTCCTCGACAGCTCTGGTGACACCACTCTCCTGGAACCACCCCATTTCTTAACACTTTCCACCAGCCTGTTCATTTTTGCTTCGTGTCAGAAGTTCATGATCACTTTTCCACGTGGTTTTTTAGTTTTTGTATGGTTTTTTCATGTACAACAGTTTGGTTTGTTAGGATTTTAGAAGGTTACTTTCAACTTCAACTTATTGTTTATTTAGTTTTTGTTGGTTGACAGCATTGTCAGATTTTGCTAGATTTTGAAATATTGAGCTTTTTCTGTGAATTTGTGCATTGGAATTTTGGTATTGGATTATTTTAATCGTATTTTAAATTTTTCTTAAATATAGTTTAATATACATTAAAGAACGTTGCGATTCTGTGTGAATTATCCTTTTCAAAACCATTTCTTACTATTATATCATGTTAGGAACGTATTATTCTTATCATCATATATGTAGCCGTTAATATACAATGAGTTATGTATAAACTCGCACCTGTGTCGTTATATACATTTACAAAATGTGACTTACAGTAGGAAGCTCTTGGAGCGCGTATTTATATGTTACGACTAGCGTCCGCCCGCGACTCCATTTAAATAAAATAACATAGGTACATCTATCTATCATCTATTCTATACATATAATAAAAATATAACGGATCGCTGTCTGTACATTGAAGATATATGAGAAAAAAATATTATAGGAGACCTTTATCAACGCAATAGTAGGTATCCAAAAGAATGATTTTTGAAAATTTTGTCTGTTTGTCTGTGCGTTGGTGCACGCTAATCTCAGAAACGGCTGAACCGATTTCGATGCAGTTTTCAGGAATATATTGTGACAGGTCCCACTTAACATATAGGCTACTTTTCATCCCGGGAAAATGTTTTAATCCTGGATAAATTCGATATTTTGTTTTTTTTTTGTAGTCCACGCGGACGGAGTCGCGGGCGTCCATTAGTATATAGTAATAAGGCTGTCTTACCGAAATGGGGTAACCAGAACTAGCCTAGAGGAGAACTACAGTCACAGTGATCAGTGATATAACTGACTTGGTAGTTTATCGTCTCTGAGAGAATGCTCAAGTCCCTTAGTCGACTCTTACGACATGCACGGAAGGAGATGCAGCTGATGTATTCTAGTGAAGCCCCGCATCAGTACAGGAATGAACTAAGTACATCGTACATATGTTATTCCGATGTATAAGCTATATAGCTGGCAAGTTTTATTAATATTTGACAAATATTTCATACAGTTTACAAACATTCAAACATGTAAAGATCTTCTCTGACAAACTTTCATATTCAAGTATAAGACTTATTAGGAATATTGTATGCTAGACGGGATGAAAGCCATATTTTACAGAGAGATGAAAGGATGAAAGGATAACGGATGAAAGGATAAAGGATAACAGACCTTTATCCTTTATAAAGGATAGCTAGACGGGATGAAAGGCATATTTTACAGAGAGCGTTGTGCACGAGTGTGGATGGATATAAAGGAAGAGGTAGACCAAAGAAATGTCGGATGGACTGTGTGAGAGAGGATATACGTGTACTGGGAGTGAGCAATGAGAAAACGGATAATAGGGATGAGTGGAAGAAAAGTACATATTGCGCCGACCCCAAATAAATGGGAACAGGGCAGGAAGATGATGATGATGATGATGATTATATGCTAGACAGCCAGGCAAATACTGAAATGTTGAACAGGTGTATCAAGTCATGCGATAGTGTTTTTACACTAGCAGAAAATGTATTTTTAATTTGTTTATTCACAATGTTTACGATTACTAGTTTGCGGGACTGTAGCGATTTTTTCCAAATTTTCCAGTACTTTTCCCTTTAGAATCATGGTCTAAATTCTGCATATCAATATATATGCCTGGCTATCAGTTACACCCAGTATTTTAATACACGTACTCTGTTATCGTAGATATCTCTATCTCTACCTCAATTTCATCGATTTTTGCTTGTTCAATATCTTCATCGTCACACATTTTGAAATAAACGTAAAAAACACGTCTTTCTTTCAGTTATTATATGAAATATTTCAGGGGCAGAGTCAAGTTCTTTCATATAAGAAAGTAGAGTCAGCATAAAAGTCTCTAAGAATTCTTTGTTTTTCCTTATCCACATTTCTGTTAGTGCTACCCACAAATTGCTTTCTTATGTAACAAGATTAGCTGGCAGAGAATGCCTTGCAAGGCATTAAGCCCTTGTCTAAAGAATTTCATCTATCTATATATTAAACATACAACGTTTGTGGTGTCACATACATACTTAACTTGTTAGCCAGAACTGCAAGATCACGAAGGAAATGCAAGAGCCACGTTTAGTATAGGTTGGTCAATCAAAGATCAAAGAATAGTTAGCTCATTGCCCGAGTCGACTCCTACCACATGCACCGAAGGAGGTGCAGCTGATGTACCCGTATTCTAGTAAAGCCATGCACAGGAAATTATATTTTCTCAGAATAAATTACGAAAATTTATTTTTCTGAATTCCTATAAAGATAGTTATCACTTTTTGAATACACTAATTTATAAGGACACCACAATACAGTCTTTTAAAATGGTAAATAAGTGATTTAAACATGCATTTAATAAATTACATTACCATCACACACCCACTTTTCACCAGTAGGCCTATGAAGTCCCACTTGGTAAGGGGTGAGCCTACCGCCTCTTTTCGAGCACAAATTCAACAATATATGTCGGTTGGTAATAATTCCCATTGGATTCGTTACCGGTGTAATGGTAAATGTAACCGAGTGATCCTAGACAGGATGTTTTTTTGTGGCCACCATTAACGAAGGGTGCGTACTCTATACATCAAATAAAGTAAGTTTATGCCAAAAAAATGCTGGGTTTTTTTTTAATTTTTAATTACTTGATCTGGCGAAATTTATAGTGTCTAGTGTTTTTGCTAGTTTTTTTATAGACAGATATTAATTATTTTTCGTGAAAAAATCTTGCTACGTGTGTCTATGTGCATTTATGCAGAAAAACGCAGTCTATTTACTCAACTTTGGACCCTAATATTTTGAAAACCAGACACTTCTCAGATATGCTTCCATGGAGAAAAATGATCGTGATGATGAGGAGATTCCGTAGTTTTCGGGAACGTTGACGACCAAAAACCACCTTGTATAGGTATTAAATTAACTATAAGCTATTGAATTTAACAATAAAACATATATGAAAAATGTTAATGAACGCGAATCGTATGTGAAGACCGTACATACACATCAATAATGTACGAAATACAGTAAGCAAGCTCAATCAGAGGGAAAATTACCATGTTTTTCCCAAAAACAACACCTCACACGCCAAATAAGATTTTAATGATCCGATATATTTATTTTTTATAACATACGATCAAAAACGACATTTTTAAATCGTGTCGGATCATTCTTCTTTTTTAGGAAGATAATTTTTATAGTTTGCGCGAAAAGCTGGCTGAATAGACTGTAGACTGAGGCCTCAATAAGCTTATGGTGATATTTCCGTTTGTTGGGAATCGCAACAATAGTAGGTGCTTCAACTGCATCTTCTTCGGGAGTCGACTAGGGAATTTAGGTGATTAGCTAGCAACTTGTCACTGATCTTGTCCCTGCTATGCTGAACATGTCTGTAAGATCTTCCTTATGATGCTGCAGCTCTGGCTACCCCTCTTTGGGAACACAATCGTATCTATTACAGGGTGTTTTTCGTTGCCTTCCTTTACGAAGGGTACGTACTCTATACATTAAATAAAGTAAGTTGATGTCAAAAAAATTGCTGGGAAAAGAAGTTATTTAAAAAAAAAACAATGTTTCATTACTTGATCGTTAAAAATGTTGTCACACGCGTCTATGTGCATTTTTCCAAAAAACCGCAGTCTATTTACTCAACTTTGGACCCTAATATCACGGGAACCAGACAATTCCCAGGTATGTTTCCATAGAGAAAAATGATCGCGATGATGAGGAGATTCCGTAGTATTCGGGAACGTTGACGACCAAAAAACATCCTGTATGTATGTACGTAATTCATATTACGTATCTACTTCCAGCTGTATCTTATATAGGTAAAGGAAAATAAAATACAGACATGACATTTTTAAGTCGGTTAGTATAAAGATACCTAATAATTTTAACGATATTTTAATATTAGGTCATAAAAAAGGAACACAGATATGAACTCCGTTTTAAAAATAAACCCATGATTTGAATAATTATCACTATACCTACAAATTATCCTGGATATGATTATCCACGGATAAGAATGTTGATGAACCAATGAATGAAAGTTACGAAAAATAAACAAAGAAAATCCAGAAATAAAGTTAAATAAATACAGTGAAAGATATGTTCTTTAATAAATACTGAAGGATGAAAATCAACTGCATGTAAGCGAGATAAGAATGTTGAGATGGATGTGTGGAGTTACAAGAATGGATAAAATAAGAAATGAGTATATAAGAGGAAGTCTGAAAGTTGCGCCGTTCACAGACAAGTTACGAAGTAGCCGTCTGTCTTGGTTCGGACATGTAAAGCGACGGGATAAAAGGCATATTTTACAGAGAGCGTTGTGCATGAATGTGGATGGACATAAACGAATAGGTAGACCAAAGAAATGTTGGATGGAATGTGTGAGGGAGGATATGCGTGAACAGGGAGTGAGCAATGAGATGACGGATAATAAGGGTTGAATGGAAGAAAAGTACATATTGTGCCGACCCCAAATAAATGAGAACAAGGCAGGAAGATGATACATATACATATACAGTTATACACATGTCTGTGTTTCCGAAATCGGGTAACCAGAACAGCAGCTACGTTTGACATAGCGTAGATCTATAAGATCAGTGACAAGTTGCTAGCTCATCGCCTGAGGGAACGCGATTGTCCACCTGAGATATAATAGTCTGTGCTCCTGAGTTCCTTATTCGACTCTTACGACATGAACGATTATTAAAACGATGTTATTTAGATCTAAGTACAATTTTTTGAGGCGTAATCTTCCATTTATGACTCAAAACCACAAGTTTATTGTTTTCATAAACAATGCATATCTATTTATGGACAAAAAAACAATTATTTCTATGTGTTGGCATTGATATTTTAATTACCTACTCACTCGTACAAACTGTCCACAAAATAAGAGTAAAATTTATCCGAGAGTCAGAAGCTAGGTTATTTATTTATAACCAGTGGACGCCCGCGACTCCGTCCGCGTGGACTACAGAAAAAAAAAAAACAAAATACCGAAATTATCCGGCATAAAAACATTTTCCTGGGATAAAAAGTAGCCTATATGTTAAGTGGGACCTGTCACAATATATTCCTGATAACTGCATCGAAATCGGTTCAGCCGTTTCTGAGATTAGCATGCACAAACGCACAGACAAACAGACAAACCGATAAAAATTCTAAAAATCATTGTTTTGGGTACTATTGCGTTGATAAAGGTATTCTACATATAATATTTTTCTTCTATATCTTCCACGTAAAGACAGCGATCCGTTACATTTTTATTATATGTATAGATAGAAGATATATGGTGGGTAGCTTAAATTAAACTAAACTATGATTTTCACTAAAAGAAAAAGTCAATTGAAATTGATGCATTTATTTTAATAGATTTTCCTAAAAACATGCTTTTGTAATTGTACCTATCCATACATTATGGATAGTGCGATACGGTTACTCAAGTTGTTGCCCTTTTTTGAGATATAACTATGTCATTATAAAGTGGCGACGAATTTCACCCTTGAACTGAAAACATTAATTATCCCACCCCCTGTTTTTATACGATTTTATAGTTATAGTCACGTAATGTAATTAAATATGTAGGTTTTGATATCATGATTAAATATGAAACGCGTGTCTACAGATTTTAGGGTTCAAGGCTAGGATTTTTGGGATTCTACGGTACACAAATAAGTACTTAAAAACGAGACTCTCCAGACGAGAGTCCCCATGTCTGCCCGTGGGTATCGTACGAGGCGATTAAGGGTTTCCGGGAGGTGGGCAGTAGCGCCTCCCGTGTTGACAACATATTCCAAAATACAAACTGCGGTTACCAACACGCCTGCCCGGCGTGGTGACTATGGGCGAATACCCCCTCATGGCAGTCTTGTGGCGTGCCCTGGGGGAGGCCTACGTCCAGCAGTGGACTGAAATAGACTGATGATGATGATGATTACTGATTATGAGCCTTACTAATAAAAAGCTTGCTGGAAGAAATCTCTTTTAGAGATAAGCTCGTCTTTGTACTATTTCTTTTACAACTTACTGTCTATGATAAAAATTTATGTGTACAATAAAGAATAAAGAAAGAAAGAAAGCTTTATATTGGGTAGGTATACCGTATAATGAATATATACCTAGGTGTGCTTTATTAGTAGCGGGCTATATAATTATGTTCATATAACAACAACATAACCAGGTTTCTTTTGCAGCTTTTTCCTAGATAATTCTACGGAAGCTAGTCCGAATCGCACTAGGGCGATTTTTACCCGACAAGAAGGCGAGTTATATACCTAAGTTTTCCGAGTGTATGTACATATATATTTTTTCGTACGTTCTAGAGCCTAAACAACTTATCGCATTTGAGCTTGAGAGGTATAAATATTCGTGTTCAGACATGACGTTTACCTCTAAATTTACATTGCATTGCGATGAAAAGAAGAAATCATTTATTCGACATGAAAGCAACCACACACAACTCAGATCTTTCTATCTATTTAAAGCCGAAATCTAGGAGAACTGATTAAGTCAGTTCTTCTTTATGTCTAACCCAATATTAGGTTTGACAGATCGCATGAGTACATAAAAAAAATGTAATGAATCGCTGTCTGTACATGGAAGATATATGGGAAAAAATATTATAGGAGACCTTTATCAACGCAATAGTACCCAAAACAATGATTTTTGGAGTTTTTGTCTGTCTGTGCGTTTGTGCATGCTAATCTCAGAAACGGCTGAACCGGTTTCGATGCAGTTTTCAGGAATATTATTTTGACAGTCATTAGTGGGACCACTTAACATATGGGCTACTTTATATCCCGGGAAAATGTTTTTATCCCGGATAATTTCGACAATTTGTTTTTTCTGCAGTCCACGCGGACGGAGTCGCGGGCGTCCACTATTTTTCTATAAATTACTCAACTACCTACTTATGAACTTTTGTTAAAAATATGGTTTCTTTCGAGACTCACATTGCCAAAGATTTGGCATTTGTTTTACGGCCGGCTGCCTGCCTGGCGCCAACCCTTCTCGGGTATAGCTAAGTGACAATTTTTAGAAAATCCGTACATGAAATAAATTCAGTGGTATAGGCCCGTGACTGGGATCGAACTCACGCCTCCCGACTGAAAGGCACACGTCTTAACCACTAAGCTATCGCCGCTATACTATCTATTCACCTGAAAACTGAAACAAAGAGGTAGATAGCACTATCAGCTAACATGACTGGCGGAATTAGCAGATATATTATATCTATTTATATGAGGATATTTACATTTAATCGACATATCCTTAATCTAGACTCAAATATTAATTAACATGGAGTAAAAACGGATTAAATTTAGTCCGAGGTATAAGGGTATTTACCTATACATACTTACACACCCTTAACGAAGGGTATGTACTCTATACTAGTAAGGTAAGCATACTTTTTTTAAAATTAATTGATCGAGCGAAATTTATAGTGTCTAGTGTTTATGCTAGTTTTTTCATAGACAGATATTAATTATTTCTCGTGAAAAATATTGCTACGCGCGTCTACGTGCATTTATGCAGAAAAACGCAGTATATTTACTCAACTTTGGACCCTAATATGTTGGGAACCAGACACTTCCCAGGTATGCTTCCACGGAGAAAAATGATCGTGATGATGAGGAGATTGCGTAGTTTTCAGGAACGTTGACGACCAAAAAACATCCTGGAGGTACACGGCTATGTTCCCAAAAATAGGGTACAGAATCTCAAAGAAGCTCTATAGGACACCCTGCTAGTGGACACTGCAATGGTATACTAATTCTATTTGATTTTATTTGTGCTTTTCTTTCTTTTGTGCTAGTTCATTTTTATAGGTTTAAAGATTTGCATGCCAGACTTTTGGCAAAATATGTTGGATCAATTTTCGCATAATTATCTTCAATGTAATACCCATATTTTGAGCAAATAAAGGTTATTATATTGTATTGTATTGTATTGTAGGATCTTGAGCCACGTTTAGTAAAGCGGGGCCAGATACAAAAGATCAGTGACAAGTTGCTAGCTCATTACCTAAAATTTTAATGTTAATCCGTTCGCGAATTTTTCCTTAAAAAAGGGGGTTTTCGCTGCATTCCTACATGTTATACTAGCGTCACGGAAGAGCAGCGTTACAGCAAGACATATATCCCACCTTCGGTAGAATAACGGCACAATTGTCAAAAAATTGCAAAACGCAGTTGTGTCGTTATTCTGCCAAAGCTGCGACATGTTATATTCTTTGCTTATTATTAACTAGTGCACGGCCGCGACTTCGTCCGCGTGGATTGCAACAAAAAAAAAACAAAAAGTCAAAATTATCCGAGATGAAAATATTTTCCCGGGATAAAAAGTAGCCCATGTGTTAATCCAGAGTGTCAGCTAACTCCATACCAAATTTTATTAAAATTGCTCCAGCCGCTTTTACGTGAAAGAGTAACAAACATCCATCCATCCATACTTACAAATTTTCGTGTTTATAATAAATTATATATATATTTACATTATAGTAAGAAGTAAGGTTGTTATTATTTCTACATGTTATATGACTAGATATTAGGATAAATTATCTAGTAGTTTCGGAGAAGTTTCGGAGCATATTTAATACAACAAACAAATCTTTCCGCTACATAGGTAATAGTGTAGATACGGACAATACTATACAATCTTACCTACATAACTTACTATGTAAATGTCATAGTAATTATCCTAGGAAATTATTTATTATGTTTACAAACAAAAGAACCGACAGAATTCATTGATAACGCCTCCGTATAGCGTGATAAAATGTAATAAATAATTTAATAACATTGACTCAAAATTTCCTACTAAGCTTAATGGAAAATATTCCTGTGTCGAGTAAAAAAAAACAGTGAAAAATTTATGCTAATATATTCACGCAGAGTCGCAACATTCAATGCCGTGAATAAACCGTTTTTAAATAGGATGAATCTAGTGAACAAATAAAGATAAATTCATAATATTATCTATGGAAATCTTGTTTATTTTATTACACACTTCACGCAACAAAGGCTGAATGACAACACAACACTTTTGCCAATTCAATTAAAAAAATAACGTTCTATTTTTAAAAATAAATATTACACAATTTTGGCGCGTCCTTAGGGGTTAACAACCAGCGACGTATTTTTATAACACTAAAGAGGATATTTGAACAACACGTTCGCGGAGTTTCGCGCGCGATTTGATACTGCATACATTTCGAAAAGAGAACTAATAACAAACGATTAAACAGGACACGGCTCAATTTAGAACTAATGGCGTTTCCGTACAAATTTTGAGAGCTAACCTATGTTGCACATACTAAGTGGCGCCGTCAGTTATATGATATTAATGTTACTATGGTCATATCAGTAATTTTGTTATCTACATTCTACCATTGTCAAGCATAGTAATTAGAAATTTCGTTAGGTATTTTATTTACAATTTAAATTTGAATTATTCGCTTTGTTTACTAGAAGTATATCATCATCATCATCTGCCTATTGCAGTCCACTACTGGACGTAGGCCTCCTACTATTTGCCCATAGTCACCACGCTGGGCAGGCGGGTTGGTAACCGCAGTTTGTATTTTGGAATATGTTGTCAACACGGGAGGCGCTGCCCACCTCCCGGAAACCCTTAATCGTCTCGTACGATACCCACGGGTAGATATGGCGTGGTACGAATTCTACTCTGCCGGCACCACGCGGCCTAAAGGCACCACCGAAGTATCTATAAACAAACAATTTGTTTCGTTTGTTTACATTGGAAAATTAACTAAAAGTGTTTTGGCAATAAACCAAAGATTTTTACAACGATGCTCCATCGGTTACATGTTATGTTTATGTAAATAAACGCATGTGCGCTATTGTATTTTTATGTTCGGCAATTTTATTATTTGCCTTTTATGGTCCTAGGACCATTTAACGATTTAGTGAAGCAAAAACAATCTGAATAGAAATGCAACTGAAATGTCATTGTGTACTAGCGATAGGTAATGTTCAATATACTAAAATTGTCACTTAGTAGCTAATACCAGTGTAGTGGAAGCGTGCTGGACCCATAACCTAAAAAATTTAGACCTAGGCTAGAGTTTAGTTTAAAATGGATTTATTTTCTAATTACGTACAACCAAGACTAGACGAGAGAAAGACATCGTCAACTTCAACCTTACACCAATCTATGGTTTTAAATCATCTTCATCAGCCTATTGCAGTCCACTGCTGGACGTAGGCCTCCCCCAGGGTACGTCACAAGACTGCCATGGGGGGTATTTGCCCATAGTCACCACGCTGGGCAGGCGGGTTGGTGACCGCAGTTTGTATTTTGGACTATGTTGTCAACACGTGAGGCGCTGCTGCCCACCTCCCGGAAACCCTTAATCGCCTCGTACGATACCCACTGGGGTAATACGAATTCTACTCGGCCGGCACTACGCGGCCAATGGTTTTAAATACCTAAAGAGTATTTCTAACAGTTGCGTCAGGCAGGCAGCCGGCCGGTAAACAATCGCCAATTGGCAATATGAGTTTCAAAATAATCCATATTACGCCGACCCCATTAAGGCGCTCCAATAGACGAATTTTAGGTATTTGAGGGGGTTGAGGTAGACGTAACTGCGGGGCGCCCCCCGCAACCAGCGCAATCTGCCGCGGACGTCCTTATTCTGTCGCCATCCGTATTCTGGTTGATTTCGGGATTAATTGCCGGGATTTTAATTTCTTTCCTGTATAATCAATTTTGTAACTGGGTTGCTTACTGCGTAAATTGTAAATATAATTAAAAAATTTACAGGGTGTAGGTGACAGCCAGGCAAATACTGGAAAGCTGAACAAGTGCTATAGGGTTGAGTTACACGACAATATTATAACTCGCAGGAAATGCATTTTTATTTTGATTATCCGTACCTAATGTTTGTTTTCCGCGCCAATTGTATCGGGCGATATCGACTAGTTAAATGGGCTTATTGGTTATTGTGTGATACATAGCTGTTTTTTGAATCACTTGTGCTCTCTATTAGGGTTTGATCAGGTTTTTGAACGTTTTGAGCGTAACTGGTTTTTTTTAATCGTCTATTGGTAAAATTTTTGTTTTTAAGCCATTTTCTAAGGCCGAATTAAATAAACAAAACATAACATAATGAGTGAGATCAACACTAAAATATCGTTTCATCAATTCGATTCTGAAACTTCACCGGCAGCTGCCGCGGCACGCTCGTTCCGATCGCTCGGCTCGTGCGTTGTTTGTCATACTCTAACCTAACCTAACTTATTATTTTTATCATTGTATGAAAAGGGAACTGTTACACCGACAAAACGTCATTAGTCTTATACTAGTTGTGCGCTAAGGTTAATTTGATGTGCAGTCAGTATTTATGATGAGATTGTAGTATTTTTGTACCAAAAGGTATTAATTTGTCTTGCATTCGAGGAAAACAGTTTATGTTAGGCTGATATTATGTATTTTCGAATTATCTGCTGTAGTTGTTTTGTAAAACATTGAGTTTATTTGTACTAAAATAATTTAATTGCTGTAATAAAGTATATAAAGGGCATACTGTACAAGTCAGTAGAGGAACAAGAGTGTCTTGATATTTTGTAGGCGATGGGCTGACCATCTGTCACTACTAACCGAACTTGTATATCTCAACTATACCCTCAAAATTGGTCAGAAGTGGCACCATGTGGTTCTATCGGCCCTTGGTACTCTGCCTACCCCGTAAGGGATAAAGGCGTGATTATATGTATGTATTTATACTTTGATTAATGCTTTTATATACTTTAATATATTTAAAGTATATAAAAGATGAGATTAAATTGATGGGCGATTATTTATTTGATGTGCAATTAAAAAATATCTCCTAAACAAATAACTATGATCGGTTATAGGTTGCAGTTGCTGGATAATACACATTATTATTTATAACTCTTCTACCCCAAAGTGGTATTAAAGTATGTTCTTCCAATTTGTCAATAATTTCAAAAACAAACTTGACAAACACATTAAAGAACATAGAAAAACCTAAGAAGAGAACATTCAGATACAGGCAAAATCAGTTGCCTCAACTGCCTGCCTGTTTACATATAATAATAATAATAATAATAAAATTCTTCCTTCGGATTATAAATGCGAAAGTAACTCTGTCTGTCTGTGTGTTACGCAATCACGCCTAAACTACCGAACCGATTTAAATGAAATTTGGTACAGAGATAGTCTAGAGCCTGAGAAAGGACATAGGCTACTTTTTAATGCAAAAAAGAGATGTAAGGTGTTGAAATAGTGGATGAAAGTTTGTATGGAAATTACGTCATTTTTTAAGCTAAAAGCTTAAAACTTATTTTTTAGGCTTTTCATAATATATAAATAAATACGACATTCAAAGTTTGTAAAAGAATACCCTAAAGGGGCTAAAAATAGGGGGTGAAAAATTTTGTGTGATGACATCGGAAAAAAGCTTAGGGCTCAGAAAATAAAAATATAGAACAGAACAATACAGAGAATTAAATAAGAAACTTGCCAAGCACTGCGCGCCATATGCAAAAAAGGAATGTAAGGGGTTGAAATAGGGGATGAATGTTTGTATAGAATTTACGTCATTTTTTAAAGTTTTGTCTCACTACAAATATGCGAGTACAACTTCATAATGATTATCAAGCAGGACAATATGCAACAAACAGGTCTTTTAAAAATCGTACTAAAAACGTCGCATATAAAAATGTACTCACATAAGCTTAATAACTTATTTTAATGTACATGTGTTTTACTTGCAAAATAATTAGCCAAAAAAAAATTAAAATGCTGCCGAAAGTCACTATTTCACGCGAACGAAGTCGCGGGACAGCTAGGGATTCGCGGGCAACTTAGGGATTTATGTTCGAAAAAATTTGAAATCATATACATATACCTATATACATAATAGTCACGCCCATTATCCCCCAAAGTAGTGTATATACAGGGTGTAACAAAAGGGGTATGTTAACCGAAAAGCTATGAATATAACCCACTATAAAGAACCTATCACCAAAATTTGAGACTAAAAATCACATATTTATTTGTCCAGATAGTATGGAGAACACCTAACCTACTCGGGAATATTATGACATACAATCTTGAAAAATAAACATGCGATTTCTAGTCTAAAAATTTCGGGATATGTTATCTACAGTGGGTTGTTTTTATAGTATATCACTTACCATACCCTTTTTGTTACACCTTGTATATACTGCTACTTGTTATATTTGCTATTAATACTAAGTTATTTGCAGTTTAATGTCATAAAGAGGACTATACTAACTAACACACGTAAACTTTTGCACAAAATGTTCGGAAAAATCCCGGATTTAATCCCGGGATTTTGTGGATCTAAAAAAAACTAAGTAGATACATAAAGTTATACTAGGTCATAGAAATGGTAAAATAGACACGTAACATAATTACCTACTTATGAATATCATTTTTAAATACGAAATCACTACATATTATAAAACAAAGTCGCTTTCTGATGTCTGTCCCTATGTATGCTTAGATCTTTCAAACTAGGGAACGGATTTTTTTGATGCGGTTTTTTTAATAGATAGAGTGATTCACAAGGAAGGTTTATAATGTAACTAGGGACCCGCCTCGGCTTCGCACGGGAGTAAGGCACTCTCACGCGGGCAAAGCCGTGGGCGGGCGTTAGTACAATCTAAAACATACTATAAAGTATCTATGTAGGTAGGTATTTAACGTTTTCTACGTAAGTCTTTTTTACGTAAGGTCTCTCTTTTTTAACTTTTGCTACACTACGATTTCCCAAGTCTACTTACTAAATAAATATAGTGTTTTATATTATGTATTTGCGCGCGAAAAAACAAGCACAGAACCGGCGTTGACAGTGGTCACGGCGGTACTGAATGTTCCGAGTGAGACTGGCCAGTGCAAGGATTAGAACACAGCGTAGTTGTAGATGTGTTTTTTATTAATTGTTAATTATCTACAAAATTTACAAAAAATGTACTTTGGCCATAAACTAGATCTGATAAAGCGCTATACAACTATGGAGGTTTCGTGTTGATATTCACAGTAGTTTTCAAGATATTTCGCTTATAAAATCGTAAAAAAGGTAATTTTCAAATCGAAATTCTATCGAGAATTTTTTAAGTAATTGAGTTTCCACGTTGGCCACAAACTAGATAAAGATTTAAATAATAACATATAAAAAAATTAGAGCTGTGGTAATCGGGCAAGTATTTAAAAAATCGATTCTAAAATGCCTCTTTTGTCTGATCACACCGCCTTAAGGACGGGAAGATGATGAAGAATATCATTTTTAATCATCTCCATTTAACACTGTTCTATGCTGATGCGGGGCTTCACTAGAATACATCAGCTGCATCTCCTTCCGTGCATGTCGTAGGAGTCGACTAAGGGACTTATGTATTCTCTCAGGCGATGATGATGATGATGATGATTTGCATCTGTCCCCGCTTTGCTAAGCGTGGCTGCGGGATCTATTTTCTGATCTTGTAGTTCTAGCTACCCCATTTCGGGAACAGAGCTGTGACTTTACCGATAAATAAATATTTACCACCCATCCAAATGCAAGCCGCGACAAAGGTTGCTTATCTTTCATGAACGATCCTCGGTAGTAATTTTTACATAATTATAAATAGATTATCTAATGTACTCTACTATAGATTATCGGATTAATATTTGCTGCTGCGCGTTGTCCACGAATTTGGCAGTCCCGCTGCTGGCTGAACGCCAACCGTTCTTCGGAATGCCATAGATAATTATAAATTGTTGGCATATCTTTTGTGTACAAACAATCGTGCTGATGCTGGGGATTCACTAGAATACATCAGCTGCATCTCCTTCCGTGCATGTCGTAAGAGTCGACTAAGGAACTCGGGTATTCTCTTTAGCGATAAGCTAGAGATAATTAAAATCTATCTTCGCTACGCTAAACATGGCTATCGGAATCTCCCTTGTGATCCTGCAGTTTTTATATGTAGGTATAAATTTTACAAGTCTTCACAATAAAACAAGAGTTTACAGTATCTACTAGCGGCCGCTCACAGCTTCGTATGCGTGAGAGAGAATTACACCCGTGCTTAGCCAGGGCGGGTGCATAGTTATACATATAAACCTTCCTCTTGAATCACTGTATCTATTTAAAAAAACCGCATCAAAATCCGTTGCATAGTTTTAAAGATCTAAGCACAGTACATAGTGCCGCGTGGTGCCGGCAGAGTAGAATTTGTACCACCCCTGCCCGTGGGTATCGTACGAGGCGATTAAGGGTTTCCGGGAGGTGAGCAGCAGCGCCTTTCGTACTGACAACATAGTCCGAAAATCACACCGGTCACCAACCCGCCTGTCCAGCATGGTGACTATGGGCAAAACCCCCCTGTAGGAGTAGCCTTGTAGCGTGTCCTGTGGAAGGTCTATGTCCAGCAGTGGACTGCAATATTAGGCTGAAGAAGAAGCATACATAGGGACTGATAGCGGGAAGCGACTTTGTTTTAAAAATATGTATCTAGTGCTGTTTCAGAGCATAATCACAAACATTGTCAAGCACAGAAAAACATAGAATATTTAAAAACACAGATGCATCTTACGACACAATTAAGAAACACATTGAAACGAGTTTATTACGTTTTGACTGTTCAGTTATTACTGCAACATCTGACATAGTAATCAATTATGATTCTTTGTAAATATTGATATTTTACTATACGATTGTTTTCGTTTCGCTACTATGGAATATTTTTATAGCGGTACCGCCATATAGCGGCAGTATGCACGCAAAAAAAATCGGCCGTCTTTACGATATCGATAGACCAAAACTAAAGAGGCAGTTGTTTGAGTAGTTAAGCTATATTGTTTGAAATGTTGATTCAACTACTTATAATATTTTTCACCATACGAGTAGGTACTTTAAGTAGCTCCAAGGGATAATGAAATCCCGATTGACGATTATCGAGTTCACTATTAGGTATCCCTTCCGTACAATATAGTTACTACCTATCTACGAATCATTTTGTATGTTAAGCGACTGTTCAATAAGAACCTATCCATAACATTAAAGACCCGAAATCACATGTTTATTTATCAAGATTGTATGAACATTCCCGAGCTGTTTAGGAATTCTCCATACTATCTGCAATAACAAACATGTAACTTGAGTAGGGTCCTTATATTCGTATTTACTTACTTATTGCGTATTTACTTACATAGCATTTCACTCAACATAGCCTCTGTAACGTACAACCTGTATGCAACTACTGTAGTTGTACATAGTTTGTAGTATGCCTGGACAAAATTTTACTGTGTTTTAGTAATGCGTAGTAATATATCTTTCTAAAATTGTAGGCGCTTACTATTAATTCATTGGCTGTTCAATATCTACTATTGTAAAGACGCAACACTTGAAATTTAGTACTTTTATAAAGGAATAGATGAATGGATCTTGTGCTGATGCGGGTGTTCACTAAAATACATAAGCTGCATCTCCTTCCGTGCATGTCCTAAGAGTAGACTAAGGAACTTAGGAGCATTCTCTCGTGATTCTCTCAGACGATGAACTAGTAAATAAAATTGTCACAGATCTTTTACATCTGGCCACAGTGGCTGTAGGTTGGATCTTCTTCAGGATCCTGTAGTTCCAGTCACCGTATTTCGGCAACACAGCGGTGTGTATACAGAATGTTTTTTCGTTGCCACCCTTTACGAAGGGTACGTGCTCTATACATCAAATGAAGTAAGTTCATGCCAAAAAAAATTCTAGGAAACGATGTTAATTTTTAGATTTTTTTTTAAATACTTGATCGGGCGAAATTTATAGTATCCATCCAGTGTTTGTTTTAGTTTTCTTATAGCCAGATTTTAATTATTTTTCGTGAAAGAATGTTGTTACACGCGTCTATGTGCATTTATGCTTGCAGTTTATTTACTCAACTTTGGACCCTAATATCTTGAGAACCGGTCACTTCCCAGGCATACCTACTTCCTTTGAGTAAAATCTGATGATGAGATCGTGATGATGTACATATGTATGTACTATGCTACTACATTATCGCTTGAGAGAATGCTCGGGTTTCTATATTTTCATGTATTTCATTTCTGAGTTCATTTAGTTGCTTATTAATACAATTCTTGCACTGTTATAGTACTCACGTGTGTAAGTTCTTCTTCTTCTTCTTCGGCCTATTGCAGTCCACTGCTGGACGTAGGCCTCCCCCAGGGTACGCCGCAAGGCTACTGCCACAGGGGGGTTTTGCCCATAGTCACCACGCTGGGCAGGCGGGTTGGTGACTGGTGATTTTCGGACTATGTTGTCAGTACGGGAGGCGCTGCTGCCCACCTCCCGAAAACCCTTAATCGGCTCGTACGATACCCACGGGCAGGCAGGGGTGGTACAAACTCTACTCTGCCGGCACCACGCGGCTAACGCGTGTAAGTGGACTCGCTTAATACCTTAGGATCCAAAGACAACCTCATCTTCCCGTGGTGCACCCTGCTATTTAACGGAGGCTCTGACGCTCATATTAACTATTTAGAATGACCGGGAAACATTTCCCTTTGGATTCGTTTCCGGTGGCTAGATTGTTGTATTTACTATTTGGGACTAAATGGGCTACCTGGTGAAAAGTGGGTGTATAATTTACACACTTCTGCCCAACCTCTTTGGGGATAGACGTGACTATTATGTATCTATGTAAAGTACTCACCATTGCCAATCCTCTTCCTTGTCTCCAACAGATCTTCTCCTCCATCTTTTTCTTACTTCTTTTTCCTTAAAACTTAGGAATGGTCCAACAAATCTATATTTAATATCTTTAATTCTGACGTATTCTGGCTCTTCTTTATCCCTGTTTTCTACTTCTTTTCCTGATTCTGCATGTTTAAGAGATTTATCATTATTGTTATTGAAATTTAATTCGGAATACATTGGTTCATTATGGGTTTTCTTTATTTCATTGATTACTTCAGCAATTGTTTTATTACTTTCATCTACAATGAACACTGAATCTGGGACATCTGCAACATTCTTTTCAATTTTAATATCTTTTGCATTATTTAAATTTATTTCACTATTTTTATCCTTCATACTTCTTTTATCTTTATTTTCAATCACATTTTCTTTGTTGTTTTTATTGACATAATAATTTATTGGATAACCATTAGTTTTTGTTAATTCGGTTATTATTTTAGTAATTTCATCATAATTGTCATGTATTACCTCAGTTTTATTATTTTGAATATTTAGATTATCCACGGGATTGGACGTATTATTATCAATGCTATATTCATGATTGGTTTTAATATCTAAATCTAGTGGGTCACTGCTAGTTTTCTTTATTCCATTCATCACTTTTGCTGTAGTGACATCATTCTCATCAGTAACTACTTCAGTAGTCTTTGCAACATCGTTTTTCATGTTTATAAGGTTAACTTTATCATTGAAAGTGTATGTATCCACATCAACTACATCTTTAGTTTTTATGTTAAAATTTTCATGATTATTTTCATGCGATGACATTTCATCAACATCAGTAGTCATCGTTAAAGATAAAGTTTTCATTTTAGAGAACTATTTCATAAAGAACATTTTTAATTTCACTATATTCTGGGATATTCTTTTTCTTGGTTTTTTACATGAAAGCTGTAACATCAGAAAACACATATTTATTTACTTTGAATGAGTTATCGAAAATTTAGTTAGTTACTACCCTAAGTCACACTTAGGGCAGATTTTTTCTAAAAATTATGAAATCACTCTTAGGGCAGAGTCCAATGGTCAAATAGCCTATCTGAAGGATAATGTTAATGCTGTATATACAGGATGTTTTTTGGTCGTCAACGTTCCAGAAAACTGCAAAATCTACTCATCATAACAATCATTTTTCTCCATGGAAGCATACCTGGGAAGTGTCTGGTTCACAAGATATTAGGGCCCAAAGTTGAGTCAATAGACTACTGCTTTTTTCTGCATAAATGCACATAGACGCGCGTAGCAAGATTTTTTTACGAGAAATAATTAATATCTGTCTATGAAAAAACTCATATAAACACTGGACACTATAAATTTTTACCGATAAAGTAATTAAAAAAAAAAAATTTACATTGTTTCCCAGCATTTTTTTGGCATAAACTTACTTGATTTGATGTATATAGTACGTGCCCTTCGTTAAGGATGGCAACGAAAAACCTGTATCTTGATCAAGTTCAAACAGGCTATCTGAGAATTTGGAAAACCTATGAAATTTTCAAATGTTGTGGGCAAGTCTAGGAACACCAATAATCTAAATAATTTAACATTTCACCCTGAATATTAAAAAGCCTTACCAAGCAAATTAACACGACACTTAATAACCACAATAGATTTGTTAATGACATCAGATCTCGATCTGATATCACTTGAGATCTTTCTAGACGTACGTGAGAGACTAAGTATAATTGTTATTAATAATAAACGTACGTGTTATTAAATACAACCTGTTTTAGATATTTTGTTATCATTTTCTATAGAATTGTTGGTAATCTCTATCTATCGAGTCGGGTAACGGGTAATCTATCTTGTAATGTTCACATACATGTGTACCCAAAATGGGATAGCCATCAGAATTATCTTGTAATGGTCATAGATACATACAAACATATAATCACGCCTTTATCCCTTTGGCAGAGCATCAAGGGCCGATAGAACCACACGGTGCCGCTTCTGACCAATTTTGAGGGTATAGTTGAGATGTACAAGTTCCGTTCAGGTGGTCAGCCCATCGGCTACAAAACACCAAGACCCTCTTGTCCCTCTACTGACTTGAACAGTATGTCAGTCGCAGTCACGGCGCCCATTTAATCTACTTTCATACAAAATGTATATAGCCGACGCGACGTAAAACACAAAGAAAAGACGGGACGCCCAGGTCCGTGTCTTACGTCTGTTCTGTGTGGCCGTCCCCTTAGAAACTCGGGCGTTCTCTGAGACGGTAAGCCAGCAACTTTTCACCTGTCATTTACATTTATCCCCGCTAGGTCAAACGTGACTGTGGCTCGACCAGTGCCGAAAATAGCCTTTTCTTCGCCCTGTGCGAGCTTCTACAACTGCGCCCTACTTAGTCCTGTCTGGTCTGATCAAGAGGCCATTCTTGCGCCCCCCAGAGTCTACGCCCTGTGCCCGGGCACCGGTGGCACCGCCCTGTTTACGGCACTGGGCTCGACTGGTAATTAATATGGAAAAATACGAAAGGAGATGCAGCTTATGAAGTCTAGAGTCATTGAACACTTTATGGAAAGATTAATATTTTTACAATGTTGTTTTTTTATTAAATATGTACCTATAAATAGGTAAAATATTAATTGCAACTGGCTGATGATACTGTGGTTTACCCTATTTTAAAATGAATTTACTATCTAAACTGAGTTGTAGTGTTTTGTAACTTTTTTGACGTAACATTTGAGATGAATTTTAAATAATAGCATTCATAAATATCAATTTTATTGCTTATTCACTCTTATAGTAATTTAATGACAACAATACACTAAATATAAAATATTACGTTACACTTATACTAATTACACAAATACTAACTACATTATATAAAACTAAAAACTAAATTAATCTACACGAAATGAAATATATTTACAAAGTTGCCTTCTACAGCGAGGGTGCCCAGAATGCTGGCAGCATTGCCACGTTGTATGGCAATGCTAATTTTTTGCGCAAAAAAGAGACCAGCATTCTGGTCACGGGAGCTTTCGCGTAATTTATTTGAAATTTCGCGGTAGAGGCGATGAGCGTCTGGTCCCCACGGTCCCAGTGTTTTGACGCCAAACGGCACAAACATGTAGTCTCCTGGGAGCCCTGCATATCTGCGGCGCTTGGCGTTTTCGGCTGAACATGCAACAGCACCGGCCTTATCTTTCATTATATTAATTATTACCACTTAAGGGTCCATTCTAGAGACACGGCGCGGGAAGTTTTCCGCAGTACTCACACAACAGTTGAGGCTTGCGCACGTCACACGCACACATGTATGTATGCACAGTGGACTTCTAAGTCGCCAACTAAATTGCAATTTCGGCAATATGTTACCAAATATATAAATTGTTATATCAAATGTATTTCTTTTTATTAACAATACCTTCTAACTGTTGTCCACGGTTTTATTTGCGTCGACACGTTTTTACGTAAGAATTAGGTAAGAATATTTTCCCACTGTTAAATGTAGTTAGTACATACCTACATTTTTTGCACATTTGATATATCGGCCGATTGGTCTAGTAGGTAGTGACCCTGCCTGCGACGCCATAGGTCCTGGGTTCGAATCCCGGTAGGTGCAAATATTGATATGATGAATATCGATGTTTGTTTCCGAGTTATGGATGTTTCTATACTTATCTGTGTATTTATATACCGTTGCTTATAGTACCCACGACACAAGACCTTACGGATCTTAGTGTGGGACTAGGTTAATGTGTTGTGTAGTGTGTGAATATTTATTTATTTATATTATAATCTTAAAGGCACAGGGATCACATCTTTCAAAATAAGATAATACGAGTTAAAACCACATACCTTCTTACTTAATTGAATCTGTGAACACCATAATGACGTAGGTACTTTCCTGACAAGAGTTTCGCGATAAATGTAGGTTTTAAATGCTAAATGTCGCATGGCAACTATAATTACAAATTACTACCCAAACCTATGACCAAATCAAACATAAGAGACAGAAATAGGTATATTATACCTATAGAAATATACAGGGTCCTTAATGGTTAAGTACAACTTTGTTGCCTTTTCTAAACTTTCATTATTTTTCTATCTAAAGAAATTCTTGAAAATTTTATATTAATGTCATTGTCAGCCTATTGCAGTCCACTGCTGGACGCCTCCACCAGGGCACGCCACAAGGCTACTGCCATAGGGGGTTTTTGCCCATAGTCACCACGCTGGGCAGGCGGGTTGGTGACCGTAGTGTGATTTTCGGACTATGTTGTCAGCACGGGAGGCGCTGCTGCCAACCTCCCGGAAACCTTTAATCGCCTCGTACGATACCCACGGGCAGGCAGGGGTGGTACAAACTCTACTCTGCTGGCACCACGCGGCTACCACATATCGAGGCAAGCTCTGAATTGGCACCCCAAGGAAAGCGCAAACGTTGCCGTCCTAAGCAAACCTGGCGGCGTATAATCATCGCAGAGGTGAAGAAAGTAGGGAAGACCTGGAGCTAAATAAAACGTGACGTTCAGAACCAAACGGGATGGCGGACATCTGTGGAGGCCCTCTGCCCCAGCTAGGGGACACAGGAACACAAAATCAAGTAAGTCAAAAGGGCCATGGTGTAGCCATTATACTACCTTCACGCTGCCTGACTTTCGTTGATGCTTCTCTTTGCCTTGACTCCAATGTGAATGCTGTGTGTCCACCGAAATATGTTAGGCATGTGTCATGTTACAAGCTATACTATACCCAAGCTATATCTGTTTCTAAATCGGAGAAAATCTTATTATTTTTTTCTATAAGACCCGGTAGTATATGTATAAAAGATATGGCAGTAAATACAAGTTTACAAAAGAAATGTACACAAGAAGGTACAGTGTACAAAATGTAAAATTCTAAAGAAAGGTCTGATAAAATGATATAATGGCATATGAAGCAAAAGAGATGTGCTAGGAAGGAAGAAAATGGAGGTCCGTCTATGATTCCGAGAAATATCATCATCATCATTTACAGCTCTGAGAAGTCCACTGCTGGACATAGGCCTCCCCCAACAACCTCCACTCCGACCGGTCGGAAGCAGCCTGCATCCAACCGACGCCCGCGACCTTGGCCAGGTCGTCCGTCCATCTCGCGGGTGGTCTTCCCATACTGCGTTTGCCGATACGTGGTATCCACTCTAGAACTTTCCGAGAAATATAAATGTAGGCATATAATATGTAAGTACCTATGTAAAGATGGCTGTAATATGTGAAGAAAGATACCGTTTAGTACATTCCAAACATACCTCTTTCGCCTCATCCATACATGCCGGTTTCGGGCGCTCTTGATTAGACCGCATAAGAATAGCATATCCCCGATATGGTCTATATAAGGTCGCCTAGGGTATAGAGGAATAAGATGTAGACATAGAGTGCTAATGTCATACTCGTACTAACAGTTTCGATGCACCATTAGACTTTTCGGTGCCTCACAATTCCAGTCCTTGACACTTAGATTGCATTACTATACGTTACAATACATTAGTTATGTAGTACATTACTATGCATTACCATTACACTAATAGAATCTAAGTGTCAAGACCGAAATGTCTAATAGTGCATCGCAACCTGAGATCGAAACAGTTAGTATGACATTAGAACTCTATGATATCTTATTCCTCTATACCTAAGGCGACCACTTGCAGCATTGACATTCACTTCTGCTATATACATTATACCTCTTTCGTTATTACAGAAGTATGATGCATAGCCGTTTTCATAGCTTTACATTGTTATTACAGCACCGACCTTATTTTTTTTTCTCCAAACACGTCGTCTAGTACGGTCGTACGCACTGGATCGTAACATATTGAAGATAAGATCGTTTTTTGCTTAAAAAATCATTACTATGGTCATAGCACAATCTTGATGCAGTATATTAAATGATTTTCAGTAAGAAGCGTAAAAGGATATAGTAAGCGAAATGCTATAAAAATAATACTAGTGGAGAACCTATCCACAATATTCGCTATTCGTATTTACATGTTTATTTTTTAGGGAATCAGCATCAAATAGTAGTATGCAGAATTGATTTTGAGTCTGGAGATTAATTCCCTATAGTGGGTTATTGTCATTGCATGTCACTTAACAATATTAGTTTTGTTACTATAATTATAATAGGAATGATCAGTTCGTCGCATACGGTCGATTTAGTGACTAGGTATCTTATTGTATATTAATCTGTGTCTAAACTCTACTCTACACCTATTAAATGCTAAGCTCACCTACATCAAAGTTTACCTATCTCACGGGTATTTTGATTTGAGTTATTAAAAGTTGACCTGCTGTTAAGCAATTACTCTATGACTTAATATAATTAATAGGAAGCGAAAGTAAAGCCCTTATTTTAACATAATCCTACATAGATGTTAATCGGGTGAAGTTTCTTTATGTGAACATTAAGATTATTACATAGTTAGGTATATTGAGATATATCTTCTATGCTGCTCTGGGAGTGAAAAAAATATATAAATACTACAGCTGCTTCTCTTCCCGGGCATACTGTACAAGTCAGTAGAGAGACAAGAGGGTCTTGGTGTTTTGTAGGCGATGGGCTGACCACCTATCACTACTAACCGAACTTGTACATATCAAGTATAGGTACCCTCAAAATTGGTCAGAGGTGCTCTGCTTACCCCGTAAGGGATAAAGGCGTGATTATATATAGGTATACACTATGTATATGTATGTATACAGGGTTATTTTTGGTCGTCAACGTTCCCGAAAACTACGGATTCTCCTCATCATCACGATCATTTTTCTCCATGGAAGCATACCTGGGAAGTGTCTGGTTTCCAATATATTAGGGTCCAAAGTTGAGTAAATAGACTGCGTTTTTCTGCACAAATGCACATTGACGCGTGTAGCAAGATTTTTTCACGAGAAATTATTAATATCTGTCTATGAAAAAACTAGTATAAACACTGGACACTATAAATATCGCCCGATTAAAAAAAAAATCACATCGTATCCCAGCATTTTTTTTGGCAAAAACTTTCTTTATTTTATGTATAGAGTACGTACCCTTCGTTAAGGATGGCAACGAAAAAACATCCTGTATAGACATACTCGTACGTATATACGGTTGTGCACCCGAAACCAGACACTTCCCAGGTATGCTTCCATGGAGAAAAATGATCGTGATGATGAGGAGATTCCGTAGTTTTCGGGAACGTTGACGACCAAAAATCATCCTGTATAGGTTATTTGTGACAGCCAGGAAAATATTGATATGGTGACTTCAGACCATGATTCTAAGATGAAAATAAGTGAAATTTTTCGCAGAAAAATTCCAAATTTTTCCGACTTTTAAAATTTTTTTCCAGGAAAAAATATTGTGGTTCGTTTAAGTAGACCTTAAATAATGACTTGTAAACAAAATTTTAAACAATAGATGTCTTAAAAAAAGTTGCACTCAAAAAAGTTAAATTGACTGAGCCCCAAGTAGAGTCAAAAGTGATCCAAAAAAACAGCAATGTGTCACACAATAACCAATAAGTCCATTTAACTAGTCACAGGATTAGATATGACTAAAGCATTTGATTTTGTAGATCATCGCATACTCTTGTTAAAACTTGAAAAATATGGTATCCGAGGTAATGTCCTGGATCTGATGCAGTCATATCTGACTAATAGAACGCAGCATGCTGAGATAACACGAATTGATCTAAGAACAAGGCATCAGGAAACTTATACATCTAATATACGCAATGTAAAATTTGGGGTCCCCCAGGGCAGCGTACTGGGACCTTTACTCTTCTTAATTTATATTAACGATTTACCACTCAGTATACCTTTTCCTGTTACTCTTTTTGCCGACGATAGTACAATAATAATTGAAAATGTAAACCTAGATGATCACGAGCGCGATATTAATAGAGCCCTAAGAAGTGTTATCACATGGCTTGATAAAAATAATCTAAAGGTTAATCTATCAAAGACAACGATCATGCAATTTCATCAAAGATCACAACCAAATCCTATTAATATTAACTATAAAAATGAATCGGTATTAACTGCCAAAGTTACAAAATTTTTAGGACTGCATATTGACGAAAAATTAAATTGGAAACCTCACATTGAAGAGTTATTAAAGAAACTGGGTCAGTGCTCATATGCATTATATGAGCTGTCTAAAATATCCAATAGGGACACGTTATTAACTGCGTACCATGGTTTAGTCTCTTCAAGATTGAAATACGGCATTATATTTTGGGGTAATTCGTCGGATATAGGCCAAGTTTTTAAAGCCCAAAAACGATGTATTAGGGCTATCTGTCGACTAAAAAAAACTGACAGTTGTGCGCCACACTTTTGTTCGCTGAATTTGCTAACTGTAACAAGTATTTATATTTACGAAGTGGCCGTATTCATTAAAAAGAATCCATTATTATTCCCCAAAGAAATATACCATTCCCAACGTCTGGCTCAAACAAAAAATAATTTGCTAACACCCCTTTATAACACAGCTTTGAAACGGAAAAGTATATTACTTATGGCGCCAAAAATTTATAACAGACTTCCGTTTGAGATTAAAGAAATAAAATCCTTGACCCTGTTTAAATCTAGATTAAAGCAATACTTGATTACTAAATGTTTCTATGATTTGTCATCCTTCCTGCCAAATTCACATTTGTAATAAGTTATGTAATTTTTTAATTAATTTTTTTAAATGTATTCTTATAATCTGACATAAATCTGCCTACTTTGTTATTACCTATTAGATACCATTTGACATACCTGAATTTCAATGTTGCTTGAAACTTATTTCTTAGCACTTGACCATTTGTATTTTGACATCCTTTTGACATACTTACTGAATTTCTATGTTGCTTGAAACTTATTTATTAGCACTTGACCATTTGTATGTGTATATTTGTTACTTATTTGCTTATTATCTGACATGTTTACGTACCTAACAAACGAGTTAGATTATTGATTTTGTCATGCTTATGGTTGATTTTACTTTGTTTGAATACTGCACTGGTTATTTTGTTTGTTATTGATTTGTGCTATTTGATTATATAATGTAATGGACTAATTTTTCATGTTTGTAAGCTCAGTATGGGCAAGATACAGAGCACTGTAATTTGCATAACACCTACCTTCAATTACCTGTATCTACGAACAATAAATATTCTTATTCTTATTCTTATTCTTAAAGGATCGGTCGATACAATTGGCGCGTAAATCAAATATTGCGTATAATCAAATCAAAAATTAATTTCCTGTTAGTAATAACACTGTCGTATAACTCAAAACAATGGTACTTGTTCAGTATCTCAGAATTTGCCTGGCTGTCACACACATTCCATAGTAACTCCAATACTTTAACTAAGCAATGTAACAAATTATGTATTTGTTAACATTGTTATAGATAACAAATTAAGTCTGAGTTCCCGAAATGCGGTATCCAGAACTATAGGAACATAAAGGAGATCCACGTTGACAAAATTAATGATAAATTTGTTTGCGATATCGCGTTTATTTGGTATCTAGTTGTTAACTAAGTCTAAATCATTCTCTATTGTTTTAGGAGTTCCGCAAGGTAACACACTGGGGCCATTGTGTTTATGTATTTTAATTTACCAAAATACTAATTATACCGCCAAACTACCCATTGTTGGATTAAGCTTTGGTTTTTAACAGGGAAATACTTAAGTCTTTAAAAATACTGAATTTTTGCATAAAGTTATTCGTACTAGTATACTCGTCTTCAGCCTATTGCAGTACACTGCTGGACGTATAGGCCTCCCCCAGGACACACCACAAGGCTACTGCCACAGGGGGGTTTTGCCCATAGTCACCACGCTGGGCAGACGGGTTGGTGACCAACTGACTAGGGTACTATGTCACAAGAAATTTTAATGATAGTATTAAGGTAAGCCAAGTTTAGATTAGGCATACTATATTTGGTTATATTTAGGATTATTCATAGTAGAAAGCTTGAAATATTAGATCATTACATGAAATCGGTGTTTTATATGAAAAAAGCGAAAAACAATTTTTTTCGTTAAATATTTTATTTACCTAATTAAGAGTCAGGGTAAAGTAGAAGATGTCACTATCTTGATCAAGTTTTATAGAAAGACAACATTAACTTTACCCTGCTATCTGAGGATACACAGTCCATCCAACAAACACTTCTTTCTGTCTTTCTTTTTCTTTCTTAGGACTTCCTCTTCTTCTACTTATAAAATATCCACAAACTACCTCTTGCTCGTAACCAACTGCGCAAATGATTGAATTTCTTGTAATAATTATCTATTTTTAGTAATATGGAAACATTCCCTTCATTGTAATAATTTTGCGCAAGGCATTATATTCATGTTTCACAATTTTTTTCTCATGCTTAATCAATATTTCTTTTCCATTGTGAATTAACAAAGACTCATTACTTATTGGTGTATTATTAGCTTTTAATTGGTTGACAAAACTGAAAAAATATATTCAATCATCTACACGTATACATATACAGGGTGATTTTTGATCGTCAACGTTTCTGAAAACTTAGGAAACTCATCATCACGATCATTTTTCTCCATGGAAGCATACCTGGGAAGTGTCTGGTTTCCAAAATATTAGGGTCCAAAGTTGAGTAAATAGACTGCGCTTTTCTGCATAAATGCACATAGTCACGCGTGGTGATATTTTTCACGAGAAATAATTAATATCTGTCTATGAAAAAACTAGCATAAACACTGGACACAATTTATAATTACGCCCGATCAAGTACCTAATCAAAATTAAAAAAAAATTACATCGTTTCACAGCATTTTTTTGGCATAAACTTACTTTATTTGTGTACGTACCCTTCGCAAAGGGCGGCAACGAAAAAACATCCTGTATACACACGGCTGTATTCCCGAAACGAGGTAGCTAAAACTGCAAGATCACAATAGTGATTCCACAGTCATGCTTAGCATAGCAAAGATATCAAAGATCAGTTGCTAGCTCATCACCTGAGAGAATGCCCCAGAGTTCCTTAGTAGACTCTTACGAAATGCACGGAAGCAGATGAAGCTGATGTATTCTAGTGAAGCCGCGCATCAGCACGACCCCTGTCAAGTTTCTTTGCCGTTCTTCCTGTGCAAGAGTAATATATTTAGTATGTACATAGGTACTTATAATATTGGTGATAATATTTTTTTCTTCTATGCTGCTCTGGGAGTGAAAAAAAAAGTATAACACTACAGCTGCTTCTATTCCCGGGAATACTGTACAAGTCAGTAGAGGGACAAGAGGGTCTTGGTGTTTTGTAGGCGATGGGCTGACCACCTGTCACTACTAACCGAACTTGTACATCTCAATATACCCTCAAAATTGGTCAGAAGTGGCAACATGTGGTTCTATCTATGGGTATCACTACACTGGTTACACTATGATTATCTGATATCTAATCCAATCTAAGATTCTTTTGTTAATATGTTACTTAGTTTTGACTGTGTCGCTGGGCTCTTCTTGCTATTTCTTCTTCCAAGCAATAACACTTTACTGAAATAGTGTAACAGTAATAGTAGAATCATGCGGTGTGTCAGACCTAATGTTGGTTTTGCCATAAAGGAGAACTGTCTAGCAGCTCTCCTCTATTTCGTCTTTAGGCGACCTTAACTCTTATTAGCTCCACGTTGGTGGCTATTAAGCCCCGAATCGCCAACTTATGCCTGACAGACCGTCACAAATCGCACCTTGGGGTGGTGACCGTTGCCAAAGCAAAAGCTTTGCGATTTAATTTTTTAGGTTGTTTAAATTCACCTCCTTTTTTGTGTGGTAGCGGTTTCATTTTGGGGTGCGAACATAGAAAGTAACATATAAAATGACCATCGACAAACAAGTTGTTAATGCTTTCATGTCGAATAAATGATTCTTAATTTGAATCTTGGTGCTGCCTACCCCGTAAGGGATAAAGGCGTGATTATGTATGTATTTATATAATAAATTTTGTACGGTTGTTGAATAAATTTAATATTCCCTCGCCAAATTTTTTGTATTAATTGTATGTAATTGTACCACGTTTCGAGAAAATATAAAATAATTTCATTTCACATGACTGGCATACTTTAGTGTAGCGGAAAAGCGATAAAGTTGACATCCAAAAAGTTTTACGTAATGGAGTTCAAAACTCTGACTCATCTACATCAAATCGGTTAATCTGCGCTTCCTCTGAATATATTGTATTTCGTACAATACACGAGCGGTACTAATACACAATAACTGTTTCGGGTTCATAGCCCATTGACTTCAGGTCAAACGAACTATGTGCTTATGCGGGGCTTCACTAGAATACATCAGCTGCATCTTATTCCGTGCATGTCGTCAGCTAGCAACTTCACTATATAATAGCAGTGATAGCCCAGTGGTTAAGACGTGCACCTTCCAAGCAGGAGGCGTGAGTTCGATCCCAGTCACGGGCCTGTACCAATAAATTTATTTCATATACAGATTTTAATGTTGCAAAAATTGACACTTAGCTCGTGCCTCGGAAAGCATGTAAAACCGTTGGTCTTGCGCCTGATCTCTATCCGGTCGTGTCGGCTTTCCGTCCCATCGAACTATGAGAGTAACGGAATAGAGAGTGCTTCTGTGTTTGCGCACACACTTGTGCACTATAATATTTCCTGCGTACCTGGCCAATCTCCGTAGAGGTCGCCTTGGCCGAAATATGGTCGGAGATCATCATCAAGCTAGCAACTTCACTAGGTTTTTTTTTAAACTATTTTAAACATATAATATACTGAATGTGACTGCCGGATCTTCTTGATTTTGCAGTCTTGGCCAACATTTTTTAGGAATACTGTGCTTATATGTGTATTAAAAGAGGATTTCGTACAGATAGTTGACATAATAGGTATCAGAAAGTAACGGGTATTCTAAAGTTCACGCAGACGAAGTCGCAGGCAGCTGCTAGTCTTGAATAAATCTTAACATGTGATCGAGTCTCTAATTCTAAGTTCTTTAATGAGGGTTATTTCCTTACCCTTTTACTACACCGTATGCGCTGGTCACATCTGTTTTACAACCATTGGATAGTATAGTAAGCGGGTTCTCGAATAGAGACCACGCGTTGGCAAGCAATGCATTGGACGCCCTCCGGCCAGTAGGACCGAAGACCTGAACGTGTTGGTGGCAGTGACTGGATGGCGTTAACGGGAGATCAAGCCTTGTGGCGTGCCCTGGGAGAAACCTACGTCCAGCATTGGACTGAAATAGGCATGAAATGTGTATAGTAGCATGTATCATAGGCAGATGAGGTTGGTATAGCTTATTAATGGCTCCTCCATACAATGGGTGAACTCTGACGAACTCGGGAGAACTCGATTGTTAGGAGGGCAGGTTTGTCGGCATTCGTCGACGATTTTCTAAGTTCGACGAGGTTCGACGACGTTCGTCTATTTGTCGGTTTTTCGGGCATACATTAAAGCGATTCGACAGTTGATTCGTGGAGGTGCCCACACGTTCGTCAATCATTCATATAAACTGATGTACTCTGTGCCGTCGATAAACCACTACTAGCCTAACATGTGGATGCGTGTGGATGCCTGCACGATGATAGTGTCGAATTGAGACAAACCAAGGCGAACTAACATCGCCGATTGTATGGAGGAGCCATAAGGTGGTAGCCGAACCTGCTAAAACCCCCACAATTGAAGTATGTAAATAACTCTTCTTACGCCTCATGGCTATCATGACCTTCCTGCCTTCATCCCGTTATAAATAAGGTTGGCGCAACGTGGTGTCTTTCGAAACTCATACTCCCAAAGATTTGGCGATTGTTTTACGGCCGGCTGCCTGACGCCAACCCTTCTCGGGTATAGCTGAGTGACAATTTTAGAAAATCCATACATGAAATAAATTCAGTGTTACAGGCCTGAGACTGGGATCGAACTCACGCCTCTCGCTTGGATGGCGCACGTCTAACCACTGGGCTATAGCTAACCGCGATCACGCCTCGTTCAACAACTCATTCAGTTTGTTACGTCACTTAACCTTTTTAACTATCCACCGAAACTCACTTGTAATATTTCACATAACAACTCCCGTTGATCATTTCGGAACTAACGTTATTTATATGCATTTAAACAAATAATGTAGTGTTGCACATAGTAACTAGCGCCATCGTTCAAAGGAACTGTTCGATGAAACGTACTTAACTACTGTTGAAAATCAGTAATAATCAATTTGGTTCAATTGATTTTAAATTAAAAGCTAATTTGGTTCACCCACATGGTAAATTAAAGTATTTTTACAAGTCTTCTGTTCGTTATATTTAACTGCATATTACTATCATCCCTCTGTCTCATTTAGAGGACACAGAAACTTAAGTCAAGTTAAGACTATAACGGGTTAGGTACTACATCATCATCATCAGCCTATTGCGGTCCACTGCTAGACGTAGGCCTCCCTCAGGGCATGCCACAAGACCGCCATGGGGGTATTTGTCTATAGTCACCACGCTGGGCAGGCGGGTTGGTGACCGCAGTTTGCATTTTGGACTATGTTGTTAACACGGGAGGAGGTGCTGCCCACCTCCCGGAAACCCTTAATCGCCTCGTACGATACCCACGGGCTGACATGGGGTGGTACGAATTCTACTCTGCCGGCACCACGCGGCCAGTATAGGTACTACCTATATAAATATTAATTAAATGACATAATATAGTCAGATCTGTACTAAAACCCGTATCTATAAAGAAGAAGAATACAGCATACTATGGGCACGGATCTCTTCCCGAAATGGGGTAACTAGAACTGCATGATCATAGGAACTGCGGTGACATATGTAAATGTCAGTGTCTATAAGTGGCTAGCTTCACGCCTAAGAGAATGCTGAGTTCGCGCTAATCTCAGGAACTACTGATCCTATTTGAAAAATTCTTTCAGTGTTAGATAGCTCATTTATCGAGGAAGGCTATATTTGTATAACCCGCCCCGGCTTCGCGCGGATGTTACGCCCTATCACGCGGACGAAGGCGGCCGCTATGACTGTATAAAAGCGAGACACAGCTATAGGCAATGTATTAGATGTGTATGTTGAAACTAAGATACCTAAACTACATACGTTTTTTTTTAATTAGAATGCATTATGTTAATGAGGCAAAACGCCTGAACGCAGTCCAAATACTTAATTATCTCAATTAAGTCAGTTTTCTTACATAAGTTATGTAATGTTTGATGTTATGAACATAATTTTTTGTGTTAATTTGTATGTAACTAGGTCAATTTGTATCAAACCTGCAGTAGCTTAGATGTCTAGTAGAAACGCTATCATCTATACATATAATAAAAATGTAACGGATCGTTGTCTGTACATGGAAGATATATAAAAAAATATTATAGGAGACCCTTATCAACGCAATAGTACCCAAAAGAATGATTTTTGAAATTTTTGTCTGTTTGTCGGTTTGTCTGTGCGTTTGTGCACGCTAATCTCGTAATATATTGTGACAGGTCCCACTTTACATATAGGCTACTTTTTATCCCGGGAAAATGTTTTTATCCCGGATAATTTCGACATTTTGTTTTTTCTGTAGTCCACGCGGACGGAGTCGCGGGTAGATCTTTTAAACTACGCAACGGATTTCGATGCGATTTTTTAAAAGTAGATAGAGCGATTCAAGAGGAAGATTTAAATATGTCTAGTATTAGCATTGTACACGTGCGCGGCCGGGGCGGGTCGCTAGTTTCATAATAAATGTCAAAATAGGTGCTTGTGGTGTCTGCTGAATAGAATCGCACCACCCCATGTCTGCCCGTGGGTATCGATAGAGGCGATGGGTTCAGCGCCTCCCGTATTGATAACATATTCTGACAATCAAACTGCGGTCACCAAGCCGCCTGCCCAGCGTGGTGACAATGGGCAAAACCCCCATATGGCAGTAGCCTTGTGGGCTGCCCTGGGGGAGGCCTACGTCCAGCAGTGGACTGCAATAGGCTGATGTATGGGTGTTTGTGTCAAAACTTTGCATCTTTTTGCAAATGAGTGAGGCTTTTTATATATTTTTAATGATTTGGTCGGTCGCAATGTGTGGTCTCTGCGTTGGTTTTTAGATAGGATATTTAAAAAAAAAATTCTGAAAAAGTGTTTGTTATACCTACCTACTTACGCGTCTACGTGCATTTCTGCTAATAGGTAATGCAATCTAATAACTGAACTTTGGACCTTAATATCTTGGAAACCAGACACTTCCCAGGTATGGTTTCATGCAGAAAAATGTATTGCATAGTATTCGGAAACGTTGAACACCAGAAAACTCCCTTGTTTTGTTCTCCCTCGGTGTTGTCAACACCGAGTCTCAAAACTACACTTTGTTTATGGTTTTTTTCCTCTATATTACGTTGTGCTCGTCCGTTCGTCACCGATGTCACAATAGCACGCTATAATCTGTCACAGTTCACCACGTTTGTGACGAAAGCCGAAGGGCAGCTGTAGAGCTACTATGGTTCGGAATACGAGTTGAATCGGTGCAGTTTAATTTATTATAAGTTTATTGTAGGTATCTCAGTGAGCGCTTTGAATATCTCATTTCAAGAGATCGATCTCCGATCCTATATGGCATCACTGCTACAAACTCCCCGATTTAATTCTGGGGCATTTAGGTATTCTTTCTCGGTTCAGGCGGTTAAGCTCTGGAATGGCTGCATGATCTCCTTCATGAAGCCTGCTATTCTGGTTACCCTATTTCGGCAGCACAGCGCATAGATAGATAGATCAATAAATCGATAGACGTATCTATTAGACGTTTAGTCTCTACAGCGCCAATAGAAACAAGCATAGGTACATAACATAGACTGATAAACACATTGCTCTCAAAAAAGCTTTAAAGATGCATAAATAAATAAACAAAACCCATTTCGCAACCCTGAGACAGTCTCGTTCGTAAAAAAAAAACTTTACTTTGGCCTCGATTTTAATATGACTCATGTCACAGACGTGTTTGCTGGTGTCTGAATAACATATAAAAACCTTCCATAATGTTTTCTATAAAGTGAGTTTATGTTCGTATTCTTAGTTGTAACTTTTCCCTTGAGTGCACTCGAGTGAGAGGTGTTAGTACTTTAAATAAATATTCACAATTTGCAATACATTAACTTAGTTCGCCGCGTGGCCGGCAGAGTAGAGTTTGTACCACCCCTGCCTGCCCGTGGGTATCGTACGAGGCGATTAAGGGTTTCCGGGAGGTGGGCAGCAGCGCCTCCCGTACTGACAACATAGTCCGAAAATCACACGGCGGTCACCAACCCGTCTGCCCAGTGTGGTGACTATGGGCAAAACCCCCCTGTGGCAGTAGCCTTGTGGCGTGCCCTGGGGGAGGCCTACGTCCAGCGTAAAGGCGGGCTTATCTGTAAAAGAGCAGCAAACCACTTCTTAAATACTGTGATATAAATAATAATTGTAATTGTAAATTGTAAAATTGTAATATTATTTTATTAGTAATCCTTAAAAATAAAACAAAACTTAAACTAAATAAAACACTTATATAAATATTAAATATATAATATAGAGGAAGAATAAATGAATTTGTTCACATTAATATTAAAAATTAGGGATGTGCCCCGCTTTGCACAGGTGTAATGCCCTTTTACACGAAGAAAGTCGTGGGCGGCCGCTATAAAAAAGTGTTTTTTAGAATTTTTCAGTAAATATTTAAAAAATTCTTTTCGTAAGAACCATCCTCGTACTTCAAGGAATATTTTTAAAAAATTGGCGAAATCAGTTTAGTTAGCCGTTCTCGAGATTTGCGCTTAGCAACACATTAAGTGATTTATTTATATATTGTATGTAGAAGATATGAATAGAGTCCTTGTAGGATTATCATATCATATACAGGATGTTTTATTTTTATCTACGTTTCCGAATACATAATACGCATTCTTCTCGTCATTACGAACATATATCGTCACGTGCATAACGTTTTCCTGCAGTTTTTTTGCATATACTAACTTTTTTTTAAGAGTAGGCACGTATCTGTCGTCAAGGTAGCAACCAAAAAACATCCTAGATGTAAAAGTTTTTTTTTTGTTTTCCTCGTGTACATTTACTAGTTGGATAAAAAGAAGAAGAATAATATAATAAATCGGACAAATCCATTATAATATTAAGTAACGAATAAACAGAAACACTTTCGATCACACCACAAAGATGTGAGGTAAGAAGCACAGTTCATGTCCACTAGATACATACATATACATCCAGTATATGTAATTTTCTGTAAGTATTTTAATACAAAAAAATAATTATAATTTGTAAGTTTTTTTATAACATAGTAAATACGTATATAAAATATTTTACTTATTTATATTTCATTTTAAGTGGTTCCCTGCACCCCTATCCCAAGGCTTATACGAAATGTTATGAAAATAGCCCACTATATAACTTATCCATAAAATTTGAAACCGAAATCACAGTTTATTTTTCAAGAGTGTCCCTTGACCTTTCCTTTGTAATTTTTTAATTCAAATGTGGCCGCGTGGTGCCGGCAGAGTAGAATTCATACCACCCCGTGTCTGCCCGTGGGTATCGTACGAGGCGATTAAGGGTTTCCGGGAGGTGGGCAGCAGCGCCTCCCGTGTTGACAACATAGTCCAAAATACAAACTGCGGTCACCAACCCGTCTGCCCAGCGTGGTGACTATGGGCACATACCCCCTATGGCAGTCATGTGGCGTCCTCTGGGGGAGGCTTACGTCCAGCAGTGGACTACAATAGGCTGATGATGATGATGATGAATTGAAATGTGTTTTTATATGTACAATAAAAATTACAATTTATTACTTGTTTAGAAATTATGAAAAAAATGCGCCATATCGGTCATATCATAGCGGCGATAGCCCAGTGGTGAAGACGTGCATTTCCAAGCGGGAGGCGTAAGTTCGATCCCAGTCACGGGCCTGTACCAATGAATTTATTTTATATACAGATTTTAATGTTGCAAAATTGTCACTTCGCTCGTGCCTCGGAAAGCACGTAAAACCGTTGGTCCTGCGACTGATCTCTCTCCGGTCGTGTCGGCTTTCCGTCCCATCGGACTATGAGAGTAAGGGAATAGAGAGTGCATCTGTGTTTGCGCACAAACTTGTGCACTAAAATATCTCCTGCGCCTTTACCGAAATACGGTCGGAGATCATCATCTTCATCATGAAAAAATAAATGTGCTGGTAATTTAGAATCTTACATTTGATGAATAGGTTCCGTATACCTAATGTATGTAGGTAACTGATAAAAAAAAACCTGATATATCCCCCTGTCATGATTTCTAATCATGACAGTCTTCTTCTTCAGCCTATTGTAGTCCGCTGCTGGATGTAGGACTTCCCCAGGGCACGCCACAAGGCTACTGCCACAGGGGGGTTTTGCCCATAGTCACCACGCTGGGCAGGCGGGTTGGTGACCGCAGTGTGATTTTCGGACTATGTTGTCAGAACGGGAGGCGCTGCTGCCCACTTCCCGAAAATCCTTAATCGCCTCGTACGATACCCACGGGCAGGGGTAGTACAAACTCTACTCTGCCAGCACCACGCAGCTAATCATGACAGTAATCATTATTAAATCAGCAATTTGTAATCGACTCAATACTATTTTCAGCAGTGGAGTGCAATAGGCTGTGTGCATATTTCCTATATAGCTTGCAAGTAGAGTCGCAAAGGTGCGATCTGTTGTTATTGTGTGGAATCGGCTACTAACTTGTAGGTACTGATGATTTTTTTTGAGCCCGACTGCGTTAAAATTTTTGATGTACCTCACTTCCATAACTAAGATGAATCTAATGATAACTTTAAGCTCATATGCGTCAGCTTACTATAAACTAGAGTTCACTTTTCGAGTTATTTTGTTAACAAAACAAATACATCTCGATAAACAGAAATCACAGATTGAAATGTAACCACTATGTGAGCATACGGATTTAATTCAAAATCTGTAAATTAAAGTTAATTAACATTAACAACTAAGCCCATTATGTTAACATCGTCGCAAATGCAGTGACCACTTACTGTGCGGCTTACCTTACCTCAAACCGCGCGGCGAGTACCCGACGTCACTGACCGTTCACTCCCCGCCATTTTCTATTGCTTAAAATCCCGCCAAATTACAAAACGTAACTCAGTTGTGGAACGACCGCGGAGCTGTCAGAGCGAAAAGCGCGTGACCTTTTTTTAATTCTTAAGCAGGCAGGGCAAAGGTGTCTCACGATGAAGTACTTTGTTGTGTTCGCTGTTTTTGCATTGGCTTTGGCTGCTGAAGATAAAGAAAAAGAGGAGCAGAAGACGTACAGGCGGCTTATTCCTGCCGATGTTTTGCGAGGTTAGTGTTGATTTTTCGGAGTTTACATGAGTCTCACTCCTTTTGGGGTAGTCGTAGCCAAAAATGGATCCATACAGCCATAATTTCTGTATATATGCACATAAGTAAAAAAAATAAAATTTGGATGATATTGGCAGAATTATTGCTCCTTAACCACAATAGAGACTATTAACAAAATAGGTGATTAGATATTTTTAAAAGTAAGAAATTAATATAAAGATTTTATATTAGTGATGCACTGAAAATAAATGACCAAAAATCAATGATAATGATTTATATTTATCTACTGTTGGCTCTTGCGCTACTTTTCACCTACATACATTTCAGTAAAATTACATAATATAGTTTATCGTGAAATATTTCCAAGACATTCTATATACATTGAGCAGGTATAAAATTTGTGTTCATTTGATTTAAATCTTTAGAATCAGACGATAACTTTTATTGTTTTAAATTATAGCTATATTGTGTAAATTACTTCCCTTATTAAAATGTAAAAGTTAATTGTTCAATTTGTCATAACTGTGTTTCTTATTAAATACTTTACATAAATCAAACAGTAATGCAACAAAAAATCTTAATATAAAAGTGTCTCTACAAATTATTGCAAAAACTAATCGTAGAAAAAATGCTTAAACAAATATAATATTGTAAATCCGAAACGTATTCGTAAGAAAGCAATTAAAAACAACAAGTTCGTTAAAGAAATTTTATGGTCATTTTTACGCAAATAAACATTATCGTGTCTAAATGTTCGATAATTGATACAAAAACTCTTACGGAAATTAATTAAAAATCAATTCTGACGTTGTCACTTTTTAATTAGAAAATTATACACTAATTCGCGGTTATGTAGTAGCATAATTATGTATGTTATTTGTCACGCTTTCAATTTATTTTATAATTTACATTTTCTTTGTAAAATCGTTTAAATTACTTTACAATTAAAAACTTTACATTATTACAAACATTTTAGTTTGTTTTTAATTTTTTTATAAATTAAATATTTAACCCAAAATATTAATTTAAATAATAATTATAATAAAGGTTTGTCTATATGAATTTTAATGGAACAAATATAAAAATAATAATAAGTAGGTTATCGGTAAGTGTATAAACACTGCCCCAACAATAATACAAAATTTCTTAAGAAGAATTTTGTAACCAGAGAGATGTAGTAATTTACTTCTTTCTCTCAATACAATAAATATTATCTTTCACATCTAAAATAATATACTTAAACGTCCGAAATAATTGCAAACATCATTGTCTAGATTTAATTATTATTATGACTTCCGGTGCCATGGAAAAGATTATTTATCAGTTTGCATGTTTCGAAAGTTTTTTCATTGCGTCTACGGTCCATAAATCCACGAAGTTACATTGCCGGCTCAAAATAATTTTCTTATTTATTTGAAAAAAATATACAGAATGATTTTTGGTCGTCAACGTTCCCGAAAACTACAGAATCTCCTCATCATCACGATCATTTTTCTCCATGGAAGCATACCTGGGAAGTGTCTGGTTTCCAAAATATTAGGGTCCAAAGTTGAGTGATTAGACCGCGTATTTCTGCATAAATGCACATTGACGCGTGTAACAAGATTTTTTCACGAGAAATAATTAATATCTGTCTATGAAAAAACTAGCATAACTACTGGACACTATTAATTTTGCCCGATCAAGAAATTCAAAAAGAAAATAAAAAAAAATTACCATAAACTTACTTTATTTGATGTATAGAGTACGTACCCTTCGTTAAGGTTGGCAACGAAAAATCATTCTGTATACACGGACGACCTAGCCAAGGTCGCGGGCGTCGGTTGGATGCAGGCTGCTTCCGACCGGTAGGAGTCCAACAGTGGACTTCTCAGGGCTGTAGATGATGATGATGATGATATTCTGTGATTACTACATAATGTATAAAATTTATATTTATTCGCCCTATTTATTAGCGATTCAAATGCAAAATAAACTTATTTATACCGTAATAAAAATATGTAAGTATACAAATATATTACAGTACCTAACAGTGTAATCTCTCCCTATCATTAAAACTACATAATTACACCAATATCTGATCTGTAATAGAAAGGGTATGTTAAGCGAAAAGCTATGTAAATAGCCCACTACAAGGAACCTATCTACAAAATTTCAGACTCGAAATCATATATTTAATTATTCAGATATTTTGAAAAATAAACATTTGATTTCGAGTCTCAAATTTTGGGAATAGGTTCTCTATAGTGGTCTATTTATATAGCTTTTCACATAACATACCCTTTCTGTTACACCCTGCATATCTATTGTTACAAGTTACAGATAATTTGTCTACAGTTTCCGTTCACTTATTCATACTATCGAAGAATGAAACATGATGACGTCATTTTTACGTCATAGATAGCAGAAATATATTACAGCTAAATATATTATTGTGTCAAGCTATCTAAACTATAGTTTTTTTTTTATGTTGAGTGAAACTTTTATTTATAATTTACATCGTGGGGATAAATATAATAAAAAGCTTAAATCTAGAACATATTTACAAATAGAAGACTGCCTGCAACTCCTCCACCGCTGGCAACGTGGCCAAAGGGCTGGCCGCATTGCCCCGCTGGATGGCGAGGCTAACCCTTTGACCAAAGTACTGGCCAGCCGTTCGGTCGTGGGATGCCTCGACCAGTCTTTTAGAGATGCCCTTAAAAAGGACATGGGCTCCTTTTCGTTGTTATATTATATTTTGCAAATTACATATATACATAACACACAAGGCTATATTCCCGAAATGGGGTAGCTAGTATACAAGTGTCATAAAAGAAATCCTACAGCCACTTTTAGCATATCGGGGCCAGACGTTAATGGTCAGTGACAAGTTGCTAGCTTATCGCCTGAGAGATCGCTCCCGAGTTCCTTAGTCGACTTACACCACATGCACGGAAGGAGATGCAGCTGATATATTCTAGTGAAGCACCGCATCAGTTAATAATATGGAATAATAATATATCCGTTGCAGAAATAAAGTGGTCAAGTATTCTGCTCGTTCACCCTTCACCACAATAACATTTTATTATGTTATTTTGTAATAATTTGTGTTCAATTTTCAACGAAGTGTAAAATGTAAAAACCCGCGCACTTAACATAGTGTTAAATTAATAATAATTATATTTATGAGTTTGTGCAACAATGCTATGTTATTAAGTATTATTTTACTAGTAGGTATGTCTATTAAATTTACCACAAGATAAAATAAACATACGTATTTTTCAATAACTAAAAACATTATTTTAAAATTATACATTAGCCCTGTGCTAATGCAGGCCTTCACTAGAATACATCAGCTGCATCTCCTTCCGTGCATGTCGTAAGAGTCGATTAAGGAACTCAGGGGCGTTCTCTCAGGCGATGAAGACACTAGTCACATTTTTTTAAACATCTAACCCCGCTATAATAATAAATAATAATAATAATAAATATTCACACACTACACAACATATTAACCTAGTCTCACAATAAGATCCCTAACGTCGTGTGTCGTGGGTACTAAGCAACGGTATATAAATACATAGATAAGTATAGAAACATCCATGACTCGGAAACAAACATCGATATTCATCATATCAATGTTTGCACTTACCGGGATTCAAACCCAGGACCTATGACGTTCTAGGCTCACTACCTACTAGACTAATCGGTCGTCAGGCTATGCCTAACTTGGCCGTATAATTATGCGTTACTGCAATTTTACCCGACTGCGCCAAAAGAGGGTTATGTTGAGGTTGTGTTTCTATGTAAGATTTGGCATGCTCTAGATCCTAAACGGCTTGTCGCATTTGAGCTTAATTAAATTTATCTTAGTCGCGAGAGTGGCAATCGGTCAGAATTTTCACGATTCGGCTATTTTTTAATTCAATAAAAAAGGTTATGGTTTCCAGCATTGCCAGATAATATAATTATAATGCGATTATACCATTGAGAAGATATAAAAGAGGAGGTGGGACTATGAACTAAGTCGTGTGGCAATCGTTAGGCCATGACGTCATGATAGGGGCGGAGCTTCAGCGCCAGTGTAACGCAGTAGGTAGCTGTAACCACACGCTTATGCAAATAGTTTGGCTAGTGACTACAAGGTGGTTTCTATGTAAATGGGCAGGGCTACAGTATTAGGATGCTCCTCTCGTCCAATACTTCACCCCCGCTCAGCGGCACACTATTTTTGTATAAAAATATACTTAGTCGCTACTCTTTTATTTATTTCTTCTCCATGGATTATACATACACATTATTCTATATAACAGTGGCCTATAAACGGATAACATAGACCAATTACAGGCCGTGGCTTCGCAATACTGCCGGTGTTGCGGCATGTCCGTGATGAAGCAACTATGTCCTCTATATACAACACCAGCGGACGCCCGCGCCTTCGTCCACATTAACTTTGTAGCCTGTGTGCGGCTCATATGTATGAGCTACATGACTGCCCAATTTCATTAAAATCTGCTTGGTCGTTTTTGCGTGAATGACTGACAAACATACATTTTATAAAACTTTTATACTTTTTTTTATGTAGCAAGCTGGATAAGGACTTGTCTGGTTGTGGTAAATACTTCGTGTGTATGAACTGTAGACTAGAAACATAGTTTTTTTTTGTATTAAAGTTATCTATGTAATTTAGGCTAAGAAAAAAATTAGTTTTGAGTCTTTTTCTACATTCCTCCTAAATATAGCTAGGTACATATTCTTGTGATAAAATAAATAAATAAAAATAAATTATCTAATATAACAACATGGATGGTCCAGCCAGTTAACATTTTTTATAAATACTTACTAAAAATTAGCTGGATTGTTACCCCAAAAAGATGTGCATGCAACTTTTAAAAAATTTCAAATAAATAATTAAACTGCACCAAAATGCATAATACCTATAAATTGCATTTACGATTGGCATTTTTATACCATTGACTCTGTGGGAAGTATAGGTACCTACTTCTTGAGTCTCCAAACTCAAAACCGGTTTTAAACACTTAAATGCAACATACTTTTTTCCCGACCACCAAAATTAACAATGTCCACCAAAATCAATAACCTGTTAATTCAGTTCCGTTATTACACTCGATAACTAGTTTATAATGTGTTATAATAACTGCTTTTCTAACGACTTTCTGTGATATAAGAATATACAGTTTGTAACAAAAAGGATAGGTATATTAAGGGAAAGGTTATAAATAAACCCCATAAGAACTTGTTCACAAAATTTAAAACTCGATATCGCTTGTTAATTTTTCCAGATAGTGAGTATGGAAAAATTCCAAAACAAATTAAGGAATTTTCATGCAATATTTTAAAAATAAAGATCTGTGATTTTGAGTCTCATAGTTTGTGGATTTGTTCGTTTTAGTGGGCTATTTTCATAGTTATTGTGTGTAATAGATTTCATTTAAAATTAATCCGAAGATTAAAGAGTTTAAGGAATTAGTGCTGAGCATTGAGCTATATTAATCTTAAGCTAGACATAATCAAGTCACTTAATAATTCAGCTAGTAAAAAGACCTTGTAACATAATACTAGCTTGGAACTAAGTGTGTCACATAGTATGCCGATTGAATAATTTATCACAGCAGTGCATACACAAAACATAATATACCAATTTTCTCTAAGGAAGGGCTGATTTTCCCAAGAGTTAAAGATAGAGAGAGAATTAACTTTTTTTTATATCCCTGACTCAGAAACAACATATCCAACAATTAAAATTTACACCTACCGAAATTCGGGCCTCGAAACAATGGTCGCAGACAGGATCACTGTACTTTACTACACCATTAGACCGTCTAATAAATAAAAACTAGCTACTAGTTCATTGGTCTGAACGCCCCTGGAGTTCCTTAGTCGACTCTTACTACATGCACGACATTTGGCATATTCTGGTTAATCCACAGAAAGAGAAGCTCTTTCTTTGAAACAAATGCAAGCTAATAACAAGCTATGAAAGGTGCCAACTTACCTCGGATTTCCAAAATCGCCAAATGCACTTCACTCAAAAGTAGAAAATATACTATACAGATGTGAGGACACACTGTAACAACAGCTTGTATCAACACCTTAGACTGACTTTCCACCAGAGATATCAATCAATTTGTTCGTTGGATATCAAACGCATCCATAGCAATATAACATAATGGAAAGGCAGCTTTACCATGGGATTAAATTTAAATTATGTTGACCGCAAATTCTAATTCTGTTATTGTTAAAAAGAAAAAAAGATGCGGTTCATGTTATTCACAGACAAAATAAAAACTAGACTAATACATTTGGGAAAACGTGTTTATGCATTGCAACGTAATTTTATAGGACATTTTAAAAGTCGTTTTTTAAAATGTTTTTATGTGTGCACACTTCGCAATAGTGAATGAAACTGATTATAATCTCAACCAATTAATCGATAGACTAAGATTTGACCTACTAAATGATAATGCAATGAATAATGTAAAAGCTCCCAGAATTGTCATTAAAATCTATTAAAATCAAGTATTAGCATAGTTTAATGCAGTTTGTAAAATAATGACACGCACAGTAGTACATTAGACGAGTGCCCGCAGCCGATAGTTATATCATCGGCGCACACGTCTAGTACCAATACGTAGTTTATAGAATAGAGAATACATATAACTTTTTTTAGTGTTGCACATTATTATCGCGTGATTTTTGGTCGTCAACGTTCCAGAAAACTACGGAATCTTCTCATCGTCACGATCATTTTTCTCAATGGAAGCATACCTGGGAAGAGTCTGGTTTTCTAAATATTAGGGTCCAAAATTGAGTAAATAGACTGTATGAATGCACATTGGAGTAATTAATTTTTTAGCATAAACTTACTTTATTTGATGTATAGAGTACGTACCCTTCGTTAAGGGTGGCGACGAAAAAACATCCTGTATAAAGTAACGTCATGTCATTGTAGCTACTCACAGATTAATCAACGCCGAGGCAAAAAACTTCTCAAGCTAGAAACAAGATATTTGGAACATGGCTGCCTTTTGTGACGAATAAGTCCACTAAGTAAACATTTACCGGGATTTCCATGGGAACAGAAAATTATGACAGTTCTAAAGTGTACACGGGCTAAGTCATGGGCTTTTCATATGTAATATTTATATTTCATTATCTAATTTCTTTCTAGACCCCTTTTTATTCCGGGTAACTCACTTTTAGGTATTTAATCACTTGTATGAAAACAATAAAAACGTAATACATCAATAAAAATCTGACTACGTAACAATACTTCCCTATGTTACCACTTATATTTTGCTAAATGTTAATTTAAATAAATACTAAATGCTTTTAGTACGTCTTTTAACCTCTTATTATTCGATAGGTACGTTCTAGATTCTAGACTTCTATTCAAAAGCCTGAGAAAGAAACTCTATAGAAAAACCAAAATAATAGATTCCCAAACTTTCTTTAAAAAATTGTACTTTTGTCATTTCTTTTCCTCGTATCTTTGTTGTAGCTATGTACTTTCATTTCATGTAATAAAGTTTTTTATTTGTAACCGGAAAGTAACTTAAATTTAAATCCAATATAAATGACCTACCAGTGCTACCAGAAATCGTCAATCAACGTCGACCGATAATAATCGATTGATTGGTAAGTCGAACGGTGTCCGTCTATCAATTGAAACTACTAGTCCAAGTCGATCGACGTTGACCGATGCCATCGATCAATATTTTAATCGATCGATTGGGGTGGTAACAACGATGAGCTTATCACTACTTTTCGGGTCAAAATATAAAAATCTAGCGACCGATAACGAATCAACGATTTCACGTTTTAATCAAACAAAATTAAAAAGATTACCTATTCCTTTTTTTGAGTAGCCAGTATCTACTTAGAGGTAGAGTAGCCAATGCTGCCAACCGTAACAAAAAAAACTTTACGTAAAAAGTTAATTTTTTATTACCAAAACCACCGTTCCAAATACCCATCCAAGCGCTGACCTTGCTTTGCTCTACTTAGCATCGAATACGTCGTCAAATTGTTGACTATCATTCGCATGTCACTATGTAAGTAACGTACCTTAAGTGCATACAATTACATATAAGTACATTCTATAATCTTACTAATATTATAGTGGACGCCCGCGACTCCGTCCGCGTGGACTACAAAAAAAACAAAATGTCGAAATTATACGGGATAAAAACATTTTCCCGTGATAAAAAGTAGCCAATATGTTAAGTGGGACCTGTCACAATATATTCCTGAAAACTGCATCGAAATTGGTTCAGCTGTTTCTGAGCTTAGTGTGCACAAACGCATAGACAAACCTACAAACAGACAAAAATTCCAAAAATCATTATTTTGGGTACTATTGTGTTGATAAAGGTCTCCTATATTTTTCCTCATATATCTTCCATGTACAGACAGCGCGATCCGTTACATTTTTATTATACAGGTTGTTTTTTTGTGGCCACCTTTAACGAAGGGTACGTACTCTATACATGAAATAAAGTAAGTTTATGCCAAAAAAAATGCTGGGAAAAAAAAATTTAAATTCCTTGATCATGCGAAATTTATAATGTCTAGTGTTTATGTTAGTTTTTTTATAGACAGATATTAATTATTTTTCGTGAAAAAATCCTGCTACGCGCGTCTATGTGCATTTATGCAGAAAAACGCAGTCTATTTACTCAACTTTGGACCCTAATATTTTGGAAACCAGACACTTCCCAGGTATGCTTCCATGGAGAAAAATGATCGTGATGATGAGGAGATTCCGTAGTTTTCGGGAACGTTGACGACCAAAAATCACCCTGTATGTATAGAAGATAAAAAAATAGGTATTCCTTTGTCCACTTCTAATAATTATGTTTGTCAAAGATTAATTTTAACATTATGCGCATCTTCATTATGTTATTCCTGTTAGTTTTAATATTTTACAGTCGCTTGTTAGGTCCCCCGGGGTTTCCTATGCTTTATTTGCATTGTTCTGGTCGCCTCTGTTGATCCTGGCTTACAGGAGTTGCAGTGGCGGGAATAAGTGGTGGGCCATATTCCCTATTTTGGGAATACTGCCGTGGATGTATTCAAATTCAAATCATTTATTCGATGTGAAAGCATTTTATTTATTTGTCGATTGTAATTTTTTATAAGTTACGTTTTTGACGTTTCGGGGCTTTATGGCCACCAAGGGTCATTGCCTAAAGACGAAATCTAGGAGAACTGTTAAAGGCATGTTTCCTTTGGGATAAACAAACAAGTGGGACTTATATTATTATGAACAGTCCTCCTACGAAGTGTTTTATTAATCTCACCAAGGCTGTGTTGCCGTTCACTTGCATTATAATTAATTAAAATGACTCATTGTTGTCACTTTAACACTTTCAATATCTTTAAGGACACCAGGAAGTTTTCTTTTTTTATTCCTGTACGTGACGAGTGAAGTTTGTTTTGGTTGGGAAGTTTTGGGACAGAAAAGGATTTTTGGATAATTAGGAAATAAAAAAAAACGTTTCTTATTATTTGAAATGTTTAAAGTCATGCAGAGAATACGTTAAATGATTCCTCTTTTTTAATTAATAAGGACACAAATAAAATCTTTGTAAAAACAGTTACAAAATAATATTAACATTATAGTTTGCTAAACTTTACTTATTCTGATTTGCAAATTCCTATTTTGCTCCCCATCAATTTGATTCATGTAAACATTCTCTTTCGTAATCAATTATTTTGGTTATATTCCTTGTAATTACATCCAGTCAATTATAGATACTCACTCAAGCTTAACAGAAATAATGACTGCACTAACATGCGTTATTTTAAAAAGTTAAATAGAAATAGGTATACGAGTTGCATAATTGAATTATTGTGCCTATCTATTTTCATTTTCACGTAAAATTCACGTGTATTATTAGCGCTATAAATACTATTTATAATTATTGAAGCTGTCTTTTTAGTTTACTTGTACTAGCTTCACTTCAGTGCGGAGCCTCACTAGAATACATCAGCTGCATCTCCTTCCGTGCATGTCGTAAGAGTCGACTAAGGAATTCAGGGGCATTGTCTCAGGCGATGAGCTAATAACTGTGCCTGGTCTTTTACATCTTGAACATGTCTACAATTTTATCTTTCTTTTTCACATACCTACCTATTTCACAACACATTAACCTAGTCCCACCCTAATTTTGCTAAGGTCTTGTATTGAGGGTACTAAGCAATGGTGTACTCGTATAAAACATAGACAAGTCAAACATCCATGCCTCTGAAACGAACATCGATATTCATTATATCAATGTTTATGTCAACTTCAATATCAGGCTTTACTAGTTTAAACGTGACTATAGGATCTGCTTCACAATCCTGCAGTTCTGGCTATCCCGTATTGGGAACACAATCATTATATTTATCAAAATCAGCAAATATCTAGAAATCTTGTTATAGTCCTTTTAACGTAAGAAGACTTCTGACATAGGCGCCAGTATCTTTGTCATTTATACACCGTTGTATACATTTTCATTTAGTTCCAGAAAAATCTGTAACTCTTCTTACAAGTAATGAAGTATAGTACAAACTAATCTAAATATTGGAACAGTTTATGTCATTGACACTGTGACTTCCTACTTTTCACTTTCTATCTAACGATGTGTAACTAATCGCGCAATATAGGATGTGGTTTTGGTGGGCGACACCCAACTTAGAGTGAACTATGAAACACCAAAATAAAAAAGATAAAAACATTGAAATTAATCAAGTTAATCATATTATATAGCATATATCATATAAGACCATCGTTGTTGATCGTTCAAAGAAATTTCTCATCAAAAGAGACGAGCTTAAAATAAGTCAACTATTAGTTTAAAAAATCTAGTTTGTAATGGTATAACTAACTCATTAAAAAAATAACTTATGCGGCTTGCTATTTTATTTCTGTATAACTGCGGAAATTTGTTCCTTTACTCAAGGAGATAAAAGTTAAGGTTCAATGATGAATAAAGTAAAGCACTAATGATATTTGAAACAAAAGTATACTGATAAAAAACGATCGTATATTTGTGTATTTCATACTAAAGGTTAACCATATAATGATAATATATAGGTAGATTAAATTTAAATATCTCTATTCGATTGTGCTACAACGAAACATAGGTAGTGAAAGTGTCTAGCTCAATACAAAATCTAGGCCAGCTTGTATCTCAGAATTATACGAAGATGTATCCCAATTTCGCAATAACTTGTGTAACCGAACTGCAACTGGTTTAACTTTTTAAATGTCCTGGCCTGACAAAGGAGTTTTTAATGTCGACTTGCGTAAGGTTTCGTATATGTAGGTTGGTCGTCGAATTTAAAGAGAGAAACCATAAAGATATTTTACGATGCGTGTTTCTTGCAGTTATTTACATGTTTTGGTGGGAAGTATTTTTATGGGCAGTACGTAGGTCGCGAATAATATATTCAACGTCGGAAATGTTATGTTCACTTTCCTTGGGATCCATTTTGGGCTTCTTGATTATTTATTTATTTAAAGGACTCATTAGAAAATTATGTTTATTTTAGTAATTTTTCTCTACACTTTAGTTATTATTGAATTTTATTTTTTCCTTATACTATAAAAAAATAGTATATTATACTTATTACTTATTCATAAATTTTATTACAATAATCTATACATAATGTTTCATATTTTAGTTAGAGGCCATTAATTGAAAAATTAATAATTATCTAGCAAACAATGTATACTTACCTAGAATGTTTTCCCACATATGTTAGCTATTGCTAAACACATTTAGCAAATCAATAGGTAACGTATCTAGGTCATATTAGGTACCACCATAATTAGACTAATTTAATTCTTTCTCCTAATTGTATTTCAGGCTAATTAACATACCTGTAAATTTCGCTATGCTTAACGTGGCTGTACGATTCGTGATCATTTCGGAACACAGCCATTAATGCAAATTTTGTTAGAAATCTAATAATTTATAACATAGGTTTCATAATATTAATCTAAAACCTTGGCACTAAGCATAAGCGCATTTATTTTTTTATGTGGTTATTTATTACTCGTAAAATACTCGTAATTTGGACAAGGTAAAAATGTTACAAAATACTTACATATTATTATTATTATTATTATTGTCATAATAATAAAGTGACGAAACATTTTAAAGATATACTTAAAAGCCTAAGTATAGGGTACATGATAAGTCAAATCTAGCTCATGGCCATACACACAAAAGCTAAGCCTAGTCTATACTAATTATTGTTCTATTCTTAAACCGTTGCAATACAAAAAAATAAAGGTTACCCCGCAGAATGGAGAAGGAATGGATTTGCAAATATACATTAGTAAATAATATAATTTTAGATATATTATTGAGCAATAAATTTGGAATCACTTTATATCACTTAAAAAGAATTAAATAAAAAGGTTAATTAAATTTAATATTATTTTATACTTTAGTTTGTTTTTTTTAATTACAGTTAACACATATAATATTTTTGATTTTTAATTTTAATTTTTTTCCATTTTCTTTATTAATATTTTTTTTTATAATGTTCACAATATAATATTATTATTTATTTCATATAATAATATTATATAGATATCTATAAAAAAAATTCTTAAAAATCTAGGATCCGACTTCGATACACACCTTTTAAAGTTCCTAATTATTTCTCGTACCATAATGATGATGATCTCCGGCTGTATTTCGGCCAAAGCCATCAATCTCTACGGAGATTGGACCAGGTACGCAGGAGATATTATAGTGCACAAGTGTGTGCGCAAACACAGATGCACTCTCTATTCCCTCACTCTTATAGTCCGATAGGACGGAAAGCCGACACGACCGGAGAGAGATCAGGCGCAGGACCAACGGTTTTACGTGCTTTCCGAGGCACGAGCTAAGTGACAATTTTGCAACATTAAAATCTGTACATGAAATAAATTCATTGGTGACTGGGATCGAACTTACGCCTCCCGCTTGGAAGGTGCACGTCTTAACTATTGGGCTATCACCGCCCACCCATCCATAATACAAAGTATCTTAACCGTACGTGAATGTTATGCTAAGTCATATAACAGTAAACCTAACTTGTTCTTGTCAAAACAGTAGAAACAGCACTTTTACCGTCATACTGGTAGTGAAAGTACACCACCGGTGCGGGAAGTGCATTGGAGCTGTGTTAATTATAGCATCCGGCTGAAGGACCATTTTTGACTGAGGTTGAAGTCGATTAGCGATTAATAACACCGGCGAAGCTGACTGGGAAATAAAAACCTTAAGATAATAAAATAAAGACTGTTAAAATGTTGATAAATTTTAAAATTTGATTATACTTAGTTACCGTTAAAATAATAATGTTAGACCTAACACAATGCTCCTGTACATTTTATTATAAATAAACTAGTATACGATACAGTAAATAATACAAATATATATATTTTTTTTGCATTCGTGTTCTCATTTTTAATAGAATTTGTAGTGACATAACTAATTTTAAATTGTAATATAACAATTCCATTTCGAAAGTACTTCTTACTTCCATGTTTTACACTCCCAGGGTCGTAAGATATTGACATTGATGTGAAGACATTAATATTAGGTTTGTTACTATCTGGAGAAAATCCTTTCTCTGTAGAAAATACGTATTTCATAGTATCGAAGAGGTATATTTTATTAAGGCATTAAAATTCTATTTCTGATATCTTCTGTTGAAATCCTGGATTAAGTAAAGAACCAATTACTAATAACCATTTTCTCTTTATTCCAGACTTCCCCGGCATGTGCTTTGCATCCACCAGATGCGCGACAGTCGAGCCTGGTAACTCCTGGGACCTGACCCCCTTCTGCGGCAGAAGTACCTGTGTCGTCAGCGAGGACACGCCTCCAAGGCTTCTTGAGCTGGTGGAAGACTGCGGTCCCTTGCCTCTTGCCAACCCTAAGTGCAAGTTGGACACTGGTAAGGAAACTTTTTTATTTGAGACCATATTGGTACTGCGTGGATAGCCCAACGGTTAACACGTGCACCTTTCAGTCGGAAAGCGTAGGTTCTCAGTTATAAGCCTGTAATACTGAATTTAGTAAATTTAGCAACCTCTAATTGGGTTAGGGATTCTAGTGTGGTAGTGGTAGTGATTCATGCAATTTAAAGTTGTAAATTCAGAAAAAAAAATAGATGAACAGAATCGCAGATCAGCTAAAATCTCATTTTAAATAGAAAAAGTTAACAGTTATTAATAAAGTACATATTAGTAATTAGCTCTTTGGATCAACATTGACTAAACCGAAAAAAAATGCGTAACTGCTCATCTGTACTCATATGTTGCTCTAAATTAGTGAATTGTGAATTGTACTAAAATATTTATTATATTTCCACATTTCAGAAAAGACCAACAAAACAGCACCTTTCCCTGCTTGCTGTCCCAAGTTCACGTGCGAGGATGGAGCCAAGTTGGAGTACCCTGAGCTGCCAACCCCTCCTCCAGAAGAATCCAAGGAAGCACCCAAAGCAGAAGAAGCGAAGAAGGAATAAGAAGTAAAAAGAAATTCCGGAGAAGTGTCCGGGAACTCAAACAGTAGTGTACATGATTGAGAAAACATTACAATGCATTGGTACAAAACTAATTAAGTTAATTAATATTAATATTATTAATTTAAAAGGTATACCAGTAAAATATTAAATAAAATTTATGTGATAATTATGTTGATTAATGTGTGAATTTCTCGATGGTGTAGAACTACTGTAAGTATAACAAAATTGGTCTCAAAATTCTTATACCAAATTGTATTTACTTATTCGCCTTTTTTATCGGAACATTTTGTAACTGTACTTTCTTTTTTCAAATAATGAAAAAGACTACAATGGGATTCCAACTTCAATGGTCTACTACTTCCGGTTTTTTATTTGTAAATGGATAACAGTCACTGTATCAGATATATTGTTCTAATAGGATGTTTTGTATCTATGGTACTTATTTTTTTACGATTGTGACACATTTTTTTAGAAGTTTTATCGGAGTTTTTTACTTGAATACTACTTGTAATGTGATAAAAATCTAATTATAGTATAAAAATATTCAATAAAAATATAAACAAAAATTTCTAAATTGCTGCTTTTTTTCTTAATTTTTAGTACCTACTTACCCTTATGCTTATTTACTTTTACAAAAAATTAAACGATCTAGTTTAATTAACTCAATATTTATTCGGGAATAGTTATTTTCATTATAATACGCAATACATAACTTATTACCGTCAACACTAGTAATATAATAAATAGTAATGGTATATTATTTTTACGGAGGTACACCTAAATTTTTTTATAAATAAATTAAAACAAACTATTGTATATACTTAATAAGGTAAAAGAGATTTTAAATAATTCGTGAATATATTGACTATTCTGAGATAATTACAATATTTTCATATAAAATACAGCAAGCAATAAACCACCGAAATTTCAGTAGGTATGTCTAATAATATTGTACCTGAATTTTATTAAATAAAATAATTTAAATTTTCTTTTATCATAGACACTATACAGAGATGATTAGATTTACAATAAGGCAAATGTATTTGTTAAACATACTGGGTGTAAAAAGACAACTTTGGTCTTTTAATACTTTATAATTCTTTGTAACATCCCGATCATTTTTTTCTATGGAAGCACCCCTGGGAAACCACGGGTTTCCAAGATATTGAGGTTCAAAGTTACATTAATATTATAAATTTTTTACATAAATCCATCTGAAACCGGTTACCAAACATTTTTTTCAAAGATACCATGTCAAAATGTTAGTTTTGTAGGTACATTTGTACTTTGAGCATCAAACGAATATATTACTTGCAATAAAATAACAGAATTTTTTCATAATTTTGTGTCAATTCCCAGGGTTGGTTCCATAGAAGAAAATGATCGTAACCTTACAAAGAATACGAGGTATTATAAAAACATCGTTGTATTTTTACACCCTGTATTTTATACTTACACAAATTATCAGTAGGATAATTTAAGGTAATTTAATATAACGTTCAAAATTAATTACAATATAAAATGAAAAATATATTGAACAGTTCTAGCAAATTAAAACGTGAAACCTCAGTTTTTCTTTAAAAATATATTTAAAACATTAGATTAAAAACTTGCTGTATATTATATTTTAATATACGAAAACGTTTATTTATAATATTAAACAGAATAACATTTTCATCTATAAATACATTTCAACTTTCTTCTATATACTAAACATTGATCTTACTTACAATGATATTACATAATATTTTTAAAACGTTATTATTTTTTAAACTAAAACATTAAAAAGTACTCAACTATATTTTTAAAATCACATTTCTCCTAACTTTAAACATTTAATACAATTTTCTTTTTTTTTAATATTGCACAAAATAGACACCGATCGCGAATACAAGTTACAAGTACGCCATTTTGAGCTTTTCCGAACGATTTCAAGCTGTCAAAATACGAACGTCAACTGTCAAGCCACATAAAGCGCGCGAATTTGTATATACTCAGATTAAATAATGTTGCACAACGAGCTCTTCACCTAATAAGAAAAAATGTGACGCAAAGACATAATTTTTGATTATTACACAAGATAATTCATATATACATACATAACCTCACGCCTATGTCCAATAGTGGTAGGCAGAGACTACACATCTCCATTTAGTACGTTCCAAACATACCTCTTTCCCTCATCCACATTCATTAAATTCTTCATACATGCTCGCCGGTTAGGTGCTCTTGACGAGCCCTTTTCAATATGTTTTAAATATAAATAATAATACAATAAAAGAAAAGACTCTGACTATGTCACGGCCATCTTCCTATCCAAATATCTTACATAAGCAAGTATTTGAATTTATACATACTATTTGCTCGATGTGTAACATTTCATCATTGTAAGGTATAACATAATTATACTCGTCGGTGACATAATATAAATTACGCAATATAATTTCTTATTTAATCTCAAATAATTAATTATGATTATAAAGAAAACTACAATGTAATTAATTTTTAAATTAAACATTTTATGTACATATAAAATTAGAGCAATAAAATAAAATATAAGTTAATTTCTTCTATTTTAGTAAAGGATTTTTTATATCAAAAGTATGCGGTTTTAGCTGCGAAAATATACCATTTCTCTTTTATTAGAAAGCGTTTCCTGAAAATATATCCTTCTTTGAAGTGTATTTCATTTTCAAAGTTGATATGTTCTAATGTTGTACATTGAAAATATTTAAATACAAAATATTTGGCTTATAAAAAAAATATTGCACGCCTAAATTTTGGCTTATTAAAATGGTATTCTTCTGGGTAAAAATAAAATTGTTTTAGCTTAAATTGTAAAGTTAAATTTAAAAAACAAATAGAGGTAGTCATATTTGGGAAGATAAAATTATTAATGGTATTTTAATTTTGTTCAATATAAATGCACATAATATTTCTATGTCTATATACAAATTTAACATAGTTCCTCTCTTGTTGACCTTTCTTTTTTACTTACAATATATATAATATTTTTATTCTACAAATATCAGGATATGCATTGATTGTTAAAAACTGACGCCAAATAAGATAGTTACACCCAAGCGTCAGTAAAATAATTTTAAAAAGTATTAGCAAAAATAACCAGAAAAAGCTCTTATAGTGTTTAAATTTGTTAGAATTATTCGTTTTACTATACTTTCGTTCTTATTTTCATTGCATTACAATTATATATTTCTTTTTCTATTACACATTTTTAAACACATAAATGCCATAATTTGTGCATGTAACCGTATTATTGACATCACAAAACGCATTTTTTAAATGAGTCCATAAAAATTAGTATACTTAACGCTATCGTAACGCATGCAAAATCTTTGAATTCACAATGTGACGATTACGTTACGAAACGTCACAAAGTTCGTGCTTTTTCTACAGGCTGCTTAGATAATTAAATTTTATTTAAGATCGTTTCTAATTGCCGTTCGTTCTCGTAACAATAGCGGTTAGATTTCATCGAGAGAATTTACAAGCGGGAATGAAGGCTTATTGGAGCAAACGTGGTAACACCAAGTTTTGAACTCGTCGTTACAAAACCGACGATCTCCCACTGGGCTGGTTTCCAATGGCGGAATATGGCGATGACCATAATAAGTATCGATTGTAAGTAGGTAAAACATCAAGCAAATACAACGTGGAGAATCTATTATCCAATTATGCAGCAGGCATAGAGTTAGCAGGCGTCACCGTAGAATTCCTCTGCACGATGGCGCTAGTTACTATATGCATAACAGTGTTATCTGTGTCACTGCATAGAAAAGATGTTAGTTCCGAAATCTAGCATACGAGTTATTCTACGAAACAGACTCTAGTGTGATTCACTGAGCATTGGCAACTGCCTACCCTTTCCTTGCATCTCTTGCTGGGGTTAAACTACTTTCAAAATAAACCTAGGACTAAACTAAACTAGGACGGGACCCGCGAAACAGATACTATTTCAAAGGCAAAATTGAATTTTGTCAAAATTGTCGGATCATTTTAATATCTATAGAGTCCACAGGATTTTTTAAAGCTTCTGCCTCCTAATTATGGATTGGTTACCGTCAGCATAATCTCATTAGTGTAACGTCCTTTGTCAACACCTCTATGTATTTGCTTGATGACATACCAATATTGCAAAATTTCGCGTAGTCCAATTAAATATAAACCCTAAGCTCCTATTCACATGGTTCAAGTCAGATTACTGTTATTTACAGAGCAACTACTAGGTGTACTTACATCAGCTTCGGCATTTAATATTATTTATTAAATAATAAAGTCATTTTTAACTGTTGATATAAAACCGAAAGCTTTACAAACCCATATTTTCTAACTAAACTATAAAATCCTATCTTTGAAGTGTTTAAAACGCACTTGGCCGACTCTTTTCACATTTTCTATTGCAAAACTATGTAGAACATAATAATAATAAATTATTATAGTGACTTAAATTTATTAACGACTCTAGGGTATCTGTTCTATTTACGTATGTAGAGTAAAATAAGACTTTATTGTCTTTCCATAGAGATTGGGTATAAATAATATCTCGTATGAGTTATGAGCAGACGATATCATAAAACTTATAACATGAAAAGTAACTTTATAAGTAACAGATACTCGTAAGTGATAATGGTTATACAAGCAAGGCTTTTTGTAAACTATGATCGAACAACAGTCAAATAATTTAATGCTGAACATATTTTAAAAATGCTGTTGGTTTGAAGCTAAAAATAAAATATGTTAAATACAATGTATAAATGTTACTTACATGCAAAACTTTTACTCATCATCGCCTGCAACTTATAAAACTATTGTCTTGCATATTATTCGAATTGTATAAGTACCTAGTTAATGGACTGTTGTCCGATACGCTTGAAGATTTTTAAAAAGTCGAAATAACATAAAATTTAATTTTCTGATGTATCATCAATTATTCTATAAATATACTAAGGTAAACTATCCCTCTTTTAACTTCTATTTTAAATATCCTAACAGACAAGCTAATTACCATAAAGTTGATTGCCATAAATAGATTTTATTCTCTAAAATCGGTTTACCAAGCTCAGGGTTGATAAAAATTTTTAAGAAAAATTAATTTTTAACTGTAATTATTCTTTGCATATCTCACAGAAAACATTGAACCTTCTAACATCTATTACAACAAGCTATCAGGATAATACCTAATTATTTCTACGCCTATATAAAGTTTCTGTAAATGTATACAATATATTTTATACGACGTGTAAGTTCACTTTCAAACACCAATTTGATACGGATTGTAACAAGTAACAATAAGCGATTGTTTCTAATGTACATTTTTTAACATTTTAGCAAAATATTTATTTTAATACAAAAAAAATCCACGGTTAAAATCAGGAGCGTAAAATTAAAAAAAAAAATTCAATACTTTAAATATTCAACACTTTTTTTTAATGAAATAAAATTCAGCAATATTATAATCATTTACGCTCAAATATAACTTTTTTTTATCATCCACACATTACTTTTCTTCACCTAAAATTGACTCGCCACAAAATAAGCAATCGGTTTCTCAATATCTCTGTCCACCTATCTTTTTAATAATTTAGAATGCGTTAATCCTTTTTTATAATTCCAAAATAAAATTCAAAACTTTTGACACTTTTTTCCATTCGTCTAAAAAAGTTTTTTTTATATGTATCAATTTGGCAGTTTCTTAATTGTTTTCGTTTTTATAAAATAAAAGGCATAATTTTGGTTTTGAGCAAAAAAGTTTTTTTTTATGTTCCGATTGTGAAGCTATTAGCGTATCACATAGGTAATGAATTTTACAAAAAAAAAATTGTGAATCTAAAATTATTCATATTTTAAATTATTATGTCCGCAATTATTATGATACGCCAAATTAAAATATATAAACGACATACAACAATAATCAATCAAAATGTAAAATAATCTACCTATACTTTCTTTGTGCGATATGAACTCGACATTTTTCACGTTATTATATATTTTAACTCTACGCTTTAACAATTTATAATTTCTCTAACAATTTATTAAACTTTCTTAACAATGATCGAGCAACCGTTTAATAAAAACGCCAATAACTATATTTTATAAATTGGTAAGTAATTAATGAAGTTTAGATTTTTTTATATAATACTTTTAAAAATAATAATAACCTTTTAAATACATAAATATATATCACATTGTGTAAGCCATTAATAGATATGAAAACAATTAAATGTATCATTTTAATAAATATTAAACATTTATCAAGTAAGTGCATATTATGAACATTAAAAGTATTTAAAAAAATCAATATCTTTATCAATATTTTTATTAAAAGTATTGTATAAAAAAATAGAGACAATGAAAAAAGATGAAGGAAGAAATTTAGTAATTCTGTTTGTAGCTTTAGACATGTTGTTTACAGTTTTAGAAAGATAAAAACCCCTTCAATTACGATAATTTATTTATACTTACAGCCATAAAATTATTTTAAGGCAATATAACATATCTAGAGTGCCTAACGTGTGGCAAGTTGTTTATGCACATTTGTCATCCTCTTACTTTGCTGCTGTTTTCATTACTTTCGATTGGTTTGCTGGAAGAAATCTCTTGGAGAGATAAGCACGTCATTTTATATTTCTCCTGTATGCTAAGATTGCAATTTTTTTTGGTGTGTACAATGTGTGGAAGCTGGTCTAATTATAAGAGATTTTTTTTTCTTGTAATCTCATAATTATAAAATTATTAATAAAGAAATGGAAAAAATTCCTCGCCCGGGTGGGAATCGAACCCACGACCTCTGCATTCCGTCAGTGCTCTAACCACTGAGCTAACTAATCTCATAATTATCTGAAGAAAATTTTATAAAATTCGTAATTTAAAAAAAAAACACCAGAAAATATTCGGAGGGGCTTTTACCTCTTAAAAATGTGCTTTAGCTGAGAAGGTAGAGGAATCCTACGCATATTTACAAGTCTTCATACCAAAAAGCATGTTGATTGGTTGATCATCCTCAACACAATTTTCAGAAATAAAAAGTGTATTATGTACTTAATTAAAAAAATAGAATAAACTTTTTCTTAACCAAAGGATTGCAAAGTTTTTAAATGTAATGAAAAAATGTGACAGGCTGTCTTTCTTTTAAAATATAAAAAAAAAATACTCATCAAATCAACCAATCAGCAAACCCCAACTAATTATAACCTCACCCCAAGAAGTCAAAGTAGAGATTCGTATTTTTTTCATCGCCATTTTATCTTTTTTTGTTAACCTCTCAGTCTTATGACGTTTTGTTTAACTTTTTTTGTTTAACAACATTTTTTATTCCGGCTTCAGACGATGCCACTGCACGATGGTCTGACGAGGCTTCGTTATCATGTCCTGCCAGTGTTTCGTCTCCGAGGCACCTGAGCCGTTTTTGCCTGAAAAAAAAGAAGCATAGTCAAAATCATTAAAGCCAAAAATACAATAAAGGCATACCTATTAATTAATTGGCATCATGTACCTAAGTGCTAAGTTTATTTAAATCAATTTTCATATAGTGGACGCCCGCGACTTCGTCAGTGTGGACTGCAGGAAAAAACAAAATGTCGAAATTATTCGGGTTAAAAATATTTTCCCAGGATAAAAAGTAGCCTGTGTGTTAATCCAGGGTGTCAGCTAACTCCATACCAAATATTATTATTAATAATCTATCCAGCCATTTTAACGTGAAAGAGTAACAAACATCCATCCATCCATACTCACAAACTTTCGCGTTTATAATATTAGTAACATTAAATTAAGTTATTTATTAAATTAAATAACGTAATAATAATTATGTGAAATATTTACCGGCCAACAATATCCGTCCAATCAGCTCGTTTCTTCCGATATTATCGAAATCCATGACCTGAAAATAATCAGAAAATAATAATTATCTACTGCGTCAAGGAACTTGTAGATAAAACTAACTGCATATAATTTACGGACTGAATAATTGCAGGGTCTATTCGTCGTCAGCCTATTGCTGCAGTCAACTGCTGGACGTAGGCCTCCCCCAGGGTACGCCGCATGGCTACTGCCAAAGGGGGGTTTTACCCATACGAGTAGTCACCACGCTGGGCAGGCAGGTTGGTGACCAGGTGAATAATAAATCTATGAGATATGACAGTGTGACGTTACGGGTTTTCGAGAGAATCGTGCTTGTCCCACAGAATAGGTTAATTGATCACTTGAAAAATGGGCCCTAAAGGACAGTTTCTTACCTGTACATCTAGCGAGCACTCTCTTATCTTCTCCCACGGCACATTGAAGGAGAAGGAGTCGTTGAACACGGGGTTGAGAGTGCATTTAAAGATGGCGGTCTTACGTTTCTCAATGCGCTTGTCGCCGAATTGCAGCCACACTTTAACGTATGGATCTGTGAAGAGAAAAATAATTAAATTAATAAACATGCCGAACAGTTTTGACATTGATTTTCTTCTAGAGGCTGCCTGATAGTTTGTCCGCATGAATTTTATATTTAATTGTATCAGGCATCACTATTCGAAAGTTCAAATTTCCATTGAGGGGTCGCCCACCACCGGGTCCTACACTCTCCGCTGACCCTCGGATCTGCCGACTCATGGTCACGAACACAAGACACTACTGTCGCAACGAGAAGCCAGACCCTGAATTTTATTTTATCTATATGTCCTGATGTGTATGCTATTTACCTGGCAAGTTTTATGAAAATCTGTTCAGTGGTTTCTGTGTGAAACAGTTGCAAACTTTCACATTCATAATGCTAGTAGGACGTAGTTAATGGTACGGTATAAATTTAGGGATGTATTTTTATATAGCACAAAAAGAAACTAAAAATAGATGGCTCTTATCACTTAGGAGTACACTGATATTTTTTACTGATACATAACGGTTCCTTCTGGCATAGTCGGGTAAAATACGTGTCACACAAACTATCAACATTTATTTCTTTCTCATCCATACTTATGTATGACTATGGTATCAAATTATTAATAAAAACTCTCTAGTGATTTCGGTGGCGTAGTAAAACCATTTAATTACCATATCCAAATTCAATCTCTTAATAGATTCGCGTAAAACCTTCAAACTTCGTCTGCGTTAATTAATTTTATTTTACGTGAAAAAAAAAACAGTAGGAAAAGACTCTATATTTTTATCGAAAAGAAACGACTTAAGGCTCCATCAGGCTTCATAATTCTACCTCATTAGCCAATAATAAGTAAGTAGTCTATACAGGGTGTAACAAAAGGGGTATGTTAAGCGAAAAGCTATGTAAATAGCCAACTAAAAGAAACCTATACATATACTATAAAACCTAAACATAAAAATCACGCCTTTTTTCCCGAGGGATAGGCAGAGATTTCGGAAGATGTGATACTAGTGTATTATATATGTAATCCACTTAAAGAACAAGCCACAAAATTTGAGACTCAAAATCACAAGTTTATTTTTCAGGACAGTATGTAGAAATCCCAAACAACCCAGGAATGTTCAATACAATCTTAAAAAATAATCATCATGAGCATTTAAAAACTCAAACTTTGTGGATGCATTTTGCTTAACATAGCTCTTTTGTTACTCCCTAAGACGAATCTAATGATTCTATCGAGCTCAAATGCGACAAGCCGATAGGCTCTAGAGCGTGCCAAAGAAATATACATATAAACATACACTCGAGAAACATAACCCTCCTTCGGGCGTAGTCGGGTAAAGAGTTTACCAGGACGTCACAGTGAAATGCAGGCAGAATCTCACTACCGACTACAATAAAATTTGCTACATTAAATGAAACACTAACTGATCACCCATTGCAAAAAGAAAATTCCCTTAAGCGAACCCCCATAATAAGGGATATCTTTCCCAGCAAAAAAGCGGTATAGCTCAACCTCTCCTGTTTCCACGAAAATGAGACGCGCCTCTTAATTGAAGTCCCTACTAAGATGGCATCATGATTTATGGAGTACACGGATGAGGTTCGAGAAATTTGATAAGGCATCTGCTATGGGGGGTTGAGCGTTGCAAGATAGTATTTGTTTTATTTTTTATTTTATTTTTAGGGAATAGAATGCAACTTTAGTTTCTCTACCTACCAGTTACCATAACGTCATGAGATTGCAATCCCTATGCACCACGCTACCACGCAATAACTAAAATAGTAATATTAAATTGCTGGGAGAAAATGAGACGATAAAGTTTCTGGGTGTTTTTTTTATTGATTTGGTCTCGCTCAATGTATGATTTTGCGTTGGTTTTTTTTTTAGGAAATTCATAAATTTAACATAAATACATAAATTTTCCCTAGAGACACTGATCAAAAGTAAGAAAAATACACACCGACTTTTACTAGCCAATTAAGTCCCACGTGGTAAAGAACAACGACCCACAACCTCCTTATACTATCAACTGCCGCATCCACACTTTCTCACTTCAATAACCTTCCGTGTCAGACTACAGCGAGTATCGCGAAACTAATTGATAAATCGAGCCATTTTCTGTCTGGGCAGCTTTAATTATTTATTTTAATTGGAAATTATGGCGCTGATTGGAGCAAGGCTAAGGGATTGAGGATTTGTTTCAATAAAGGATGCTAACTATAAGATAACTACGTGGCGTACAGATAAATAGGGTCATTAGACAAAATTCTTGGCAACCCACGTCTGTACTATAGCAAAGCAAATATAAAGGTACACCAAATTCGTTGACCCAACAATGTACGAGCTATAGATAAATAGGGTCATTGGACGAAATTTGTGGTAATCCACGTCCGTACTATAGCTAAGCTAACCTGCGCACTAAAGTGGACCAACTAACACTAGCCAATGGGATATATGGAAAAAAATCTCATCAGCAGTGCCCTTATTTCTCCGGCATCATCTAAGCTGCTGAGGAGCGTCAAGCACTCAAAATATTATAGCAATTATAGCCCAATGGTGTAGACGTGCGACTTCCAATCAGAGAGCGTAGGTTCGATCCCAGTCACGGGCCTGTACCACTGACCTTATTTAATGTAGAATTATTTATTTTGTCAACTTAGCTCGTGCCCAGGGTAAAGCACGTAAAACCGCAAGTCCTGCCTTGGTTTGCCTTTTTTACATGTACCTCTTTTGTTACACCCTGTGTATACAGGCGACAGATACATAAGGGTCATTGAACGAATTCTTTAATAATCCACGTCTGTACTATAACCAAATCAATCCACTTGCTTGAAGTATGTCGAAGATTATAGCTTGATCAAAGTGTGGACATGGATTCCTTGATAAATAATAATTCAAGGACGAATATGGCAATCTAAAATTAAATATCCCTACCAGATTTCCCGTTAATATCCTTCGCCTTCAAGTTCCTCGCCTTCAGCAGCGTCAGAGTCAGCACGCTGTTGCTCGGATGATAGCATAGGGAGGTCAGCAGCTCCCCGCACTTGTCCTTTGCTGGTGGCTTTAGCGCCTTCCAGAATGACGGCTTCTCGCTTAGGTCCACCTGAAATAAATAAAAATAAATATTTACACACTTCACAACGCATTAACTTAGTCCCACACTAAAATCCATAAGGTCTTGTGTCAGCAACGGTATATTAAATACAAAGATAAATACATAGAAAAGTATAGAAACGTCCATGACTCGGAAACAAACATCGATTGTTAAAATGAGCGTTAAGTTAGAACTCAACAATCGTAAATAAAATTAGATATAGGATCACGCATTTTGTTAAAATAAAATTTGGCATAAAGTTTCTTTACAGAGAAAACTCACTGAGAAAAATTAGATTTTCTCATGCGTAAAATAAATAAAAAACTTTGTTATTTCTATAAAAGTATGGCTGTTCGTCTATTTTTACTTCCATTAAATAAATAAATATTCACACACTTTACAACACATTAACTTAGTTCTTTTTTACCGCAGGATTATAGATAAGTTAACAGGGAAACAACATATATTCATCATATCAATATTTGAAGCTTTTTTACCGGTTATAGGTTAACAAGTGCGAATCGGACTCAAAGTGTCTAGCTGCTAAACGTTACTCGTAACTTTGAGAAAAATTGGTTATAAGAATCGATCTCCATTAAATTTTTTAAAACCTTTAAAAAGACATCTCACATAAAAAGGTATGACGAAAAATTTTTTGCCATGATCTCCCCTATTATAAGTATTTTTTTATTTTTATATAAAAAATTGTAAAGCGGTTCACAGAATACCAACATCTATCTATCTACCTACCAAGTTTTACCTATTGTAGTCCTTATAGTTTGGGTATAAAGTATCTGTGACATACAGACAGATTGACAGAATGACATGGCAAATCAATTAGGGTTCTATTTTCTGTCATTTACCTTTATACGGAACCATAAAAAGGAAAGCCACGAGCGAGGCGGTTCACGGCTAATGAAGAGGGTATTAATAGCAAAGTTACTTGTTAGAAAATTTGCCTGACTGATTTCTGCAGGCGCTGAATTCTGGACGATACGATTTTCGAATTTTTCAAAACTCAAATTTTAATTAGAGTTAATTTACTAGTGTATTTTATTTATTTTTAACATACAGTTATTTAGCTTGCATACCTAGTGCTAAAGAGGATAGATCGTTAGGTACAGGGTCTATCACAAAGATTGTAGGTAGCTAGGTATTTATTTATTACATATACCTACATACATATAATCACGCCTTTATGCCTTACGGGGTAGGCAGAGCATCGAGGGCCGATAGAACCACATGGTGCCACTACTGACCAATTTTGAGGGTATAGTTGAGATGTACAAGTTCGGTTAGTAGTGACAGGTGGTCAGCCCATCGCCTACAAAACACCAAGACCCTCTTGTCCCTCTACTGACTTGTACAGTATGCCCGGGAAGAGAAGCAGCTGTAGTTTTATACTTTTTTTTTCACTCCCAGAGCAGCATAGAAGAATTGAGGATTAATAAATAAATAAACAACTAATAACTTACAACTGACTAATAACGGATAAATTAACAACTCTGCTATTAACTTAGTTTATTAGTTGATGCAAAATTTTATTAATTTTAAATCCAGCGATATCCAGATAAACCTGACCGGTTTTTGTGATGCCGCATTAGAATAAAACAATGTAAAACCTTATATTCTAAATAAATAAATAATTTGACGGCCGATTGGTGTAGTTGGTAGTGGCCCTGCCTGCGATGCCGTAGGTCCTGGGTTCCAATCCCGGTAGGTGCAAACAGTGATGTGATGAATATCGATGTTTGTTTCCGAGTCATGGATGTTTATATACTTATCTATGTATTTATATAAAAAAAAGTTGTTACTTAACATTTTTTTTTAATTTACAGAATTTATGCTGCTTTACTGAAGAGTCGTACGTAGGTTTCTAAAGTTGTATTCTTATTGCCTACGTGGATTAAGATGTAGATAAAGAAATATTTTTGAGACAAAATATTGAGATAAAGTTACAAAGTACCTAGTCCTTTCTCAGGCTTCAAACAACCTGTGTACCAAATTACACAATTAAATCGGTTCAGTTATTTTCGCGTTTATAGGGATAAGTCCTTGCTAATTGGATTTATCTCTAAAGAAGTAAGGATTATATCTGTATCTACATGGTGTAACAAAAAGGGTATGTTAAGCGAGAAGCTATGTAAATAGCCCACTATAGAGAACCTATCCACAAAATTTCAGATCCGAAAATCCACATGTTATTTTTCCGATAGTATGGAGAATTTTTAAATATCTCAGGAATTTTCATACAATCTTGAAAAATAAAAACGTGATTTCGCGTCTCAAATTTTGGAAATAGGTTCTCTATAGTGGGCTATTTATACAGCTTTTCGCTTAACATACCCTTTCTGTTACACCCTGTATACTATTCCTATCAACTTGACACTCTTTCGTAACTCCGCGCAAGTAGGACGTTATTTTTTTTGCTCCGTTGTTTTTAATTTTTGTCCCGGGTAATAGTTAGTTTTTTGAACTTTATTATGTATAGTTAGTGTTCATATAAAGTGTACTTCAAATGGTGTAAAGTTTATCTTGAAACAATAAGTAAATAGTGAGTGTTTGAACAAACTTTTTCTTCAATAATTCTGTTAAATACTACGCAAGCAGATAAAGCTGACCTTGACACATGCGACGCACAGAAAGTTCGCCAGCTAGAATTCGCGCATGCGCACATTCTACAACCACACTGCGATCTTAGCGCTTTAAAACACCAAGTTGGAATTTATACGCACCGTTTCAGCGCGTTAATTATAGCGCCTGCGCCCCGCATTGTGCCTATACTACAGCCTCTCAGCGCTTCGTCCGCTTAATTTATATTGCATAGAATAAATTTCACTGTACGTAGATACTTGAACTTTAAGTAATAGTTGCCAGTACCCAGTTTGGCAATACAGCAAAAATAGTAATTTTACCAAGGTTTATTACTTTATTACGTGACCCAAATTCAATTAATATTATTAATTATGTCTGGCAAGTCTAAGAAAGAAGCAAGGGCATGCGAGTGTTGTGGAGATGCATTGATTCTAAATTGGTCTTTGAAATGCTCTAACGCAAAATGTCAACATAACTTTAAACATTCCTGCGTTGGTCTAACTGACGAAGCTTTTACGAAACTAACGCAAGCATAAAAAAAAAATTGGCTGTGCCCGGCTTGTAAAGCATCGAAGTCGAAAGTGGACAACTCCGACGAGACCCCGGTTAGTTCTTCCGCTAATAATTCTTCGGCCTATAATGAAAACGGAAGTATCACTCTCCGTCAACGCGGTAAACAGTGCCCAGTGGATATAGAATCGGACAAAGAAGAGCAAGATATCTTGCCAAAATGGTACAAAACATTAGAAACTAGTCTGATGTCGAAATTGCGTTCGTTTCTAGCGAAGGAAATCAGTGGCTTGAAAATTTCAAATACTGAAATATAAAAAAATATTAGTTTCCTAAGCGAGGAGTATGACGAACTCAAAAATACGGTCACATCATATAATTCAGATATTGCGAAATTGAAAACTGAAAACGAGCTACTGAGATCTACAGTTACAGACTTGTCCTATAGAGTATCACAACTAGAACAACAGTCACGCGATTGCAATGTTGAGATTTCTTGTGTACCCGAATTCAAAAATGAAAACTTAGTGAAAACTGTCATTCATCTCGGAACTGTTGTGAATTACCCTTTAAAGGAAACAGACATTAATGCATGCAAGAGAGTTGCCAAAATAACAAATACCACGGATAGGCCAAGATCAGTCATAGTTAAGCTGCGATCATCTGCCCAAAGGGATCAGCTGCTCACTGCTATTACAACTTTCAATAAAAAAAGCCCGAAGGAAAAGCTTAACACAAGTCATCTTGGCATTGCCGGCGAAAAAACGCCTATTTATGTTTCGGAACATTTGTCTCCTGCAGCAAAACAGCTTCATGCAGTGACGAGGAAGACGGCCCGCGAAAAATTGTTCAAGTTTATATGGATTAAGAATGGCCGAATCTTTGTTCGTAAAAATGAGGACTCTCCGGCGCTGCAAATAAGAAACTTGGATGACCTAGATAAGTTATAATTAGTATGTTAGTTCATAAGTAGGTGTTTTAAAACCGCATTATAAAAACCGTAAAAAAATTTTGTATAACATTCGCTGATATAAATAACCTAATAGAAGAAATCGACCAGGTAACAAGTGCATATTCTTTATATGTTTACCTGAACAAATGTCGCCTCTTAGTAAATAGTCCTGATTCTCAATTAAAAGTAATTACACAATATTCGTAGTATAAATGCCAATATGGATGGCTTTATTACTCTATTAAAACGGATAGATTTAAGATGTGATGTTATTGTTCTTACTGAATGCTGGTCATTGTCGACTCCATTTGTACCCTTGCTCGAGGGTTATAAGAGCTTTCACAATAATATTCAATTTAATCAAAACGATGGCATAGTAATTTACTGTAAGGATCATTTTAGTGTATTTATAGAAGAGCCAAAGGTTCAGGATGCTACCTGTTTATTAATGAAACTAGAAAGGGATACCGCCATAATAGCGGTTTATCGCTCTCCGTCCTACCGTGATACTTATAACTTTGTGAATTCACTTAACTCACTTTTTGTCTTCGCTGAGCACTTTTAAAAATATAATTGTAGTTGGTGATGTAAATATTGACATAAAGCACAACAACAAAGATAATCGCTCTATAGAGTATCTAACTATGCTTGCATTCAATGGTCTTTTACCCGCCCACAACTATATCACACGAGACAAGAAATGTCTTGATCACTTTATGTTAAAAACTAAACTTCCAGCTTCTGCAATGGTCATCGAATCCGCGGTAACTGATCATTATGCTGTCCTTACAACCATTAAACTAAACGGGTTTAAAGATTTCAATCATAAGACTAAATTAAAAACAAACTATGATGGTATAGTTAATGATTTCAAATCTGTTAATCTCTTACCTATATATCAAACCCAAGATCCAAATTTTGCCTCCAATTATTTTATATCTCAATTATCTAATATTATTCTCGAAAATACTGAATACATAAAAATTCATGTAAAAGGCGCATAACCAAGCCGTGGATCACTGCAGGTCTTTTAAGGTGTATAAGAAATAGAGATAAGATGCACCAAAATCTATTAAAATCTCCAAACGACTTAATTCTTCAAGTTACTTACAGGAGGTACAGAAATTTTTGCAACAATTTGTTAAAAAAAAATTAAAAGGGATTATGAAAAACGCCAATTACTTGAAGCTGGTAAGGATAATAAAAAAATCTGGAAAACTATAAAAAGTGTTGCAAATCTGATCCAGAATAAAATATCCCCCAGAGAATTGCTTTCTATTCAAGATACCCCTGAGCAATCGGTCAACACTATTAATCAATTTTTGTTAACATTGGTAAAAATTTGGCTGAAAGCATGTCTAACACACTTCCACCTTCACTTCCACCAGATGTCAACAGTTCCTTTGTTCTTCTAGAAACAGATGAGGCCGAAGTGGAAAGGATTATATTGGGACTTAAGAGCGAGTGTGCACCAGGTTGTGACGGTATATCCTCCTCTTACTACAATTATTGAAAAATTCGCGTCGTACCGCCTCTCACATACATTTTTAATTTGTGCCTCTCTTCTGGTGTATTCCCTGATGCCTTTAAAAGGGCTATGCTCCGACCCATTCATAAGTCAGGTAATAAAACTTGTGTTAATAATTACCGGCCAATCTCCATTCTCTCCGCACTATCAAAAATTCTAGAACGTATTATCAGCCGTAGACTCAATAAGTACTTAGAATCCAATAAATTACTCTCAGATTTGCAATTTGGCTTTCGCGCTGGAAGATCCACTAGTGATGCTGTTCACCAACTAACTGATTCGTAGCACGAAAGTTAGATAACGGTAAAAAGTGTCTTACAATTTTTTAGATTTGGCAAAGGCCTTTGATACGATTTCTACTACTATCCTACTTAAAAAACTCGAGAGAATTGGAATCGGGGTATTCAGCTACTGTTATTTAAAAGTTATCTGTCCGAAAGATCACAATGTGTAAAAATAGATGACCTTGTTAGTTCATACCTTCCTATTACCTATGGAGTTCCTCAAGGAAGCATTCTAGGACCAACTCTTTTTTTGATTTACATTAATGATCTTTGCCAACTTAAACTCCAATACTGTAAAATCATCTCTTATGCAGATGACACAGCTCTGACCTTTTTTGCTGACACATGGGAAGAACTTTATAGCATAGCGCAAACCGGCTTTAACGTGGTACAAAAGTGGTTAAGTTCAAACATACTTACGCTCAATATTAGTAAAACGAAAATCCTTCCCTTTTCTTTAAAAATTTTTAGAGACATGCCATATTTTAATTTATCTATTAAAGCTCATTCTTGTACTTTTGCCTCTTCATGCTCCTGTCCCATGATAGAACGAGCAGATACCGTTAAGTACTTGGGGGATAATTCTTAACCAAAATTTGAATTTCAAGGAACACATAGCTCAACTCGCAAATAGGGTAGAAAACTTATTTTTGTTTTCAAAAATCTCCGTCATATTGCTAATTGGAATATTCTAAAAATAGTTTACTTTGCTCTTTGCCAATCGCTATTACTATATTGCATTACTTCCTGGGGAGGTGCAGCTAAGACACATCTTTTGCCACTGGAAATTGCTCAACGTGCTGTCCTGAAAGTTAGCACGTTTAAGCCAATACTTTTTCGAACGGATGCGTTGTACACGTCTTGTGAGGTTCTCACTGTAAGACGGTTATTTATACAAGAGTCTATTTTGTTGCAACACTCTCAGCTAATACATGTAAGACAAGATACACTCCCAAAAAGTCGTCTTGGATATATAGTCTGTCCATCAATTCGTTTCAGAACGGAATTTATAAACAGATTTTTCTGCTTTCAGGGTGTTTATCTCTATAACAGAGCTAACAAAGATCTGGCTATCTACTCACTATGTAGGAATCAATGTAAGAGAAAGATCAGCCAGTGGCTAATAGGGATGGGCTACCTGGAAGGGGAGAATTTAATTGGTTTAACGAGTTAAATTGCTTATTCTTGCTTGAGATCCATTGTATTTTACCACTTACTGACATTTTTATGGCTCACTTTTTATAATTTTATATTTTGCTTGATTGATTGATTATTATTATATTCATTGTTTTTCCAAATTACTTATAAGCAGACTGTATTATGAATACTTTTATGTAAAAAAAAAATGCTCTGGTGTCTATAACACAGGAAATCCTAGCTTAGACACCAGTATGATCTATTAATGTACAAAATTCTTACACATTATAATTTTATAAATTTGTATAACTACTGTCTGTACATACCGTGTCAAATAAGAATAAACGTTTATTATTATTATTATTATTGTATCTCTGTTTAAATTCTCGGGACTACAGAGTCCCGGTCCTTTGAGAGGCGTGCATCGGGCCGTGGCCAAGATGTAGAGGCCTTTTTTAGAGAACTTTAATATGGTGTGGGATACACATGGCGGATACCATCGCCGACCGCACAATATGATACATCCGGCGATGGTCCCCGCCATGTGCAAGACTATTGGAGTGCAGATCTATGTCATGCGATGGAAACAAAGGTCATGGGCTATGGGGCTGAATGTTGGGTAGGGTGGGTAACTGGGCTATTGAAGGAGACTAACGGACGCCTGCCATTACAACTAAGTCTCATAATTGTTTGGTGGCAGGCGGTGACTCGCCGACTCATTTCATGGGCCCCCTGAAACGGCCGCACGCATGGAGCGACAAAGGGGGCAACATTTGGTGAGCGGCTAGGGTGGAGGGATGCCCCTGGACTTTAAACCGAAGCCAACTCGCCACTTACTGACGGGCACGTCCACCCTCGAGCTGTCATAGCTCTCGCGACTCCACTCTGCCCGGCCGGCGAAGGCAAGGCAGAGGTGGGGGAACTGTTCCTCGTCAGACCTCACTCCGGCGCCGGAGATGAGGAACAGGGTCTTCCCCCGGGAGTACTTCAGGTCCGTGGGAACGCTACCTCCCAACAGCTCGCCACAAGCTGCCCTGCGGGCTTATTATTATTATTATTACTTACCTGGCACAATGGTAAAAACACTTCTCCAATTGAGTCGTCCCTGGAAAAGCGATCGTAGTCAAACACGTGGAGGTGAAGTACCTGGGGAAAATGACCAGAAGTCATCAATGACCAAAAATCATTAGTGAAATTGTCGAAAAGCCATCGCCATAAGCCTATTGCAGTCCACTGCTGGACGTAGGCCTCCCCCAGGGCACGCCACAAGGCTTTGCACTGCCAAGGGGGTTTTTGCCTATAGCCACCGTGCTGGGTAGGCGGGTTGGTGACCGAAAAAGTCATAACCTAATGGAATTTGAGAAAATCTACTCTACAAGCTTATTAGTAGCATAATTTGACTTTTCTTTCCACGTACGGGATAGGTGCCTACCGTTTAACATGCACACTTTTTATCTTGTTATGGTCGATTCTGACCGTCACACTCAAACCTAAAGTAAAATTAGTTCTACCTTGCCTTCTCAGCCATGAGGGACAAAATTGACTTGACTGAAGTTGAAGCTTACGTTTACTGAATGTGACGGTCAGAAACGACCATTTTATATATTTTTCTCTGTGTGAATGTTGTTGGTGTGTGTTACAGAATCTTTAATCTTTGTCTGGGTAAAAATAACAGAAAATTTCATTAGGAGAATATCCAATTAAATTTATCTTCTTCTTCTTCAGCCTATTGCAGTCCACTGCTGGACGTAGGCCTACCACAGGGCACGCCACAAGGCTACTGCCACAGGGGGGTTTTGCCCATAGTTACCACGCTGGGCAAGCGGGTTGGTGACCGCAGTGTGATTTTCGGACTATGTTGTCAGTACAGGAGGCGCTTCTGCCCACCTCCCGGAAACCCTTAATCGCCTAGTATGATACCCACGGGCAGGCAGGGGTGGTACAAACTCTACTCTGCCGGCATCACGCGGCTATTTATAATTAAATTTATAATAATCCCAAAACACCTTATTCTTCCTACCTACGAGGTGAAATACGTAGTTTAATCTACGTGCCTACTTAGATTACGTTGGAGGTATTTTCACGTGCTAGATCATAGATTGAGCACGTACGAATCGTTAAGGTCCGTATATTCCGATCGGCACCATTTAGGTAATTACGGCCCCATAGTTACCCTTGGTTTAGTTACTCTGTGCCGTTGAATTTATACAGAGGGTGTAACAAAAGGAGTAAGTTAAGCGAAAGGCCATAGAAAGACCCATGATAAAAAACTTGTCTTGATACCACGAGGCGGCTCCTAGTATTATTAAAATCTGTGGTCAATGTAACATCGATTTACATATATAGTAGTTGTCATAGTTCTTAAAATGATATGATATTAATAATAATGATATTAAAATGATGATGAAATACTCTAATTTTATTGCAAGCAATGTATTTGTTTGATGCGCAAAGTACAAATGTACATACAAAACTAACATTATAACATTTTGACATGGTATCTTTGAAAAAAATGTTTGTTAACCGATTTCAGATGGATTTATGTAAAAAAATTATAATATTAATGTGCCTTTGGACCTCAATATCTTGGAAACCCGTGGTTTTCCAGGGGTGCTTCCATAGAAAAAAATGATCATGATGTTTCAAAGAATACGAGGTATTAAAAGAAAAAAGTTGTCTTTTTTACACCCAGTATGCCAAAATAGGGAGCATCTTGCCCATATTCACCACGCTGGGCAGGTGGGTTGGTGACCGTTGTGTGATTTTCGGACTATGGCAGTAGTAACCTACCTATGGCAGTAGCCTTGTGACGTGCCCTGGGGAAGGCCTACGATCAGCAGTGGACTGCAATAGGCTGATGATGATGATGGTGGAAGAAACATATCTTACCCGACTCTGCAGCTTCTGAATCGGGAACCCTTCGAAATAGAAGGTCTCATTCCACCTGGGGTTGAGGGTCCGGCGTTTGATCTTGGTCTCCAGTCGATGCTTCTTGTCTGGAAGCAAGGTGACCCTCACGTAGGGGTCCGATGTGCCACTCAGGTCTTTTGCTGGGAGCTCCTTACCCTGGAGAAGAAAGTTTGTATTAATAGGCTTATTTTTTGCATTTGCATCTGTCTTCGCCATGCTAAACGTAGCAGTGGTTTCCTCTCGGTAATCATGCAGTTCTGGCAAGCCCCTTTTGGAAGCACAGCCATATACAGGATTAATTTTAAAACATCAATAACCTCGCAGGACTAGACAGCTAAAATCATAAACAATAACATTTGTTCTACGAGTTTTATCATAACTCAATACATTAATTAAAAGTGATTATCTAAGATTTTATTGTACTGTCGTAACATTTGTAAGTCTATGTTCCATTCGTAGGTATACGAAAAGGTTGACGCCCGCGATCGCGCGCGCCTCAGTATTATGTACAGACTTAAGAACATTCAGAGGTAATATTAAATTGATATTTATTTTTGTATGAAAGTAAAATGTGACAAATTATCAAAACTCGTAGAACAAATGTTGTTGTTTATAATGGTAGCTACCTAGTCTTGCGAGGTTATTGATGTTTTAAAATTAACCCTGTTTAGGACAAAGCATTTTGTTAATATAAAGATAAATGTATCTAAAGATAAATAATGGATCAATGCAATCTAAACCGCTGATCGTAGAGACCTGAAACTTGGAGGATGTGTTCTTTGTATGAGGTAAGCATCATATAAGAAATAATTTCCCTGAAATTCCTACGGAAATGGGTCGAAAGGAATATTCGAAAGTTTATCCGCCCCCTGATTACGTAAAAGCAATAGCAAAGCCGAAGCAAAGCGATAGCGAAAATTGTACAATATTCGCCTTGAAATCTCAAAGTTCCTTTAAAATTCATTTTACGTAATACGAATTTGGCAAGCAATCAGCGATTTTTCCTTGTACAATTTTCGCTATCGCTTTGCTTTTGCTAGTTAGGTAATAAGGGGCCGGATGAAGTTGTAGGAGACTCCTCTAGTCTTCATAGAAATGAATTTTATTAATTAAAATTCGAATTTATCTTAACCGATTTTGAGGAAATATTATGGCCGATTCCGGCAGTCACACTTAAACCTAAACGTAGGTATAATTAGTCCTACCTGTCATTTCCGACAATACTTTTCAAAATTCTCTAACGCCGATAAACTTCGTTAATTTAATAACGAATTCAAGCCGAACTGTCGTATATAAGTCAAAACTATCAGACCTCAAATGGCATTACGCCAAGATTAGGAATACTCTGACAAACGCTTGATAGGGTATATCTATTCAAACGGAATTCAATTAATAAGGGAAATTTTAAGTCCATCAGGTTCGTGCTTACGCCCTTTTTACGCGGCGTAACGACTCGCTAACAAAATCTATGTGATTTGACAGTTTGACGCTAGCGTTACGGCCTATCGAGAGGTTCGTGCTTACCCCACTGGTTATTTAATTTTGGAAACACATCAGTTTGTATATTATATATTATATATGTATGTATGTAATATGATATCTTCTGTCATAAAAGGCATGCTAACTATGAAAACAAATTCACACGAATATCATATTGTTTATTATCTATTCCTTTGTCACGATTTGGACTGCTAAGTATTTGTTTAAACACTTTTGTATGCTTACATTTCAGACTAAAACATGAAGCCGGTTTACATAAGATTAGTAAGATCATGTTTTTATATACATACATACAATCGTCTGTATCCCTTACGGGTAGGCAGAGCACCAAGGGCCGATAGAACCACATAGTGCCACTTCTGACCAAATTTTGAGGGTATAGTTGAGATGTACCTACAAGTTCGGTTAGTAGTGACAGCTGGTCAGCCCATCGCCTACAAAACACCAAGACCCTCTCTTGTCCCTCTACTGACCTGTACGATATGCCCGGGAAGAGAAGCAGCTGTGGTATTATACGTTTTTTTTCACTCCCAGAGCAGCATAGAAGAATATTTTTATATAGGTAGGTACTTACATAAATACATATATATAAATATAGGTACATACAGCTGTGTTTCCGAAATGGGATAGCCAGAATTGCATAAGATACTACAGGCAATTAGTTCAGTATAGTGAAGTTAGATGCAATAGATTAGTGACAAGTTGCTTACGGCCTGAGAGAACGCCCCTGATTTCGTCTATCTACTATACTAATATTAATTAATTAATGCAGTTGCAATGCAATAAATGTAAAACCCCGTGTTACTTAATTTTTAATATAAATATCTTTTATAATTTTAGTGCAATTGTGAAAACATATAACATATTTAGTCTTAACTCCTGCACTATTTTTCAGTGTTGTCCTAAAGTATCGAGACTTTATACTAATTAAATTAAATTAATTTATACTAAGTTTAATGTAAAATACTAACGAAACTCACACGGCCAAAGATTTGGCATTTGTTTTACGGCCTGCCTGACACCAACCCTGCTCGGGTATAGTCGAGTGTAATTTTTTTGAAAATCCGTAGGTACATGAAATTAATTCAGTTGTACAGGCCCGTGACTGGTATCGAACTCACGCCTCCCGACTGAAAAGCGCACGTTTTAAGCACTAGGCTATCACCACATAATGAACATCATAATAAATAAACGTACCTGTATGATCCTCAAGATCAAAGTGGTGTTCTGGAAGTCGTACTCCAGCGAGAAGTGGATCTGGCCGACGTTCTCCGAGGGCTCCGAGTTGTCGATGTACATGTCCACCAGGGAGATGGAGCGATTCTGGAGGAACGCCATCTGTTAGCCCAGAGCGGAACACTTTAGTGCTGCCTGGACTCGCTGATTCGAACCACTAGATGGCGCTGTTTCGATTGTCACGTAAAAACATACTTTTAAATGGATTTATTGTAATAAATTAATATGATTGTTCTTACAACAGTTTAAGTATACAGGGTGTAACAGAAAGGGTATGTTAAGCGAAAACCTATGGAAATAGCCCACTATAGAACCTATTTTCAAAATTTGAGATTCGAAATCACATGTTTATTTTTCAAGATTGTATGAAGATTCCTGAGTTGTGTAGGAATTCTCCATACTATCTGGAAAAATAATTTGAAAAATAAAAATAATTTCTCCATACTATCTGGAAAAAGAAAGAAATTTTGTGGATAGGTTCCTTGTAGTGGGATATTTAGGTAGGTTTTCGCTTAACATACCCTTTCTGTTACACCCTGTAGATTTAAAGAAGAAAAAATATTTTATGTGACAATAGAAATTAATCTAAATAATTATTGCATCAATAAATATAAAATATGACTGAAATCAAACATGTACAAATTTCGTACCGTGGCAAAATGTGAAAAGGCTTTTAAAAAAAGTATATTTTGTGTATAAAATAGACAAAAATATCTGGGAAATACAGAATTAAATTACTATAGGAAACTTTTTTCTAAAATTTTCAGCGGATAATAAAATTTTAGTGAGTGGATAATAATTTACGTATTATAGTTCCGACAAGTTAGGAATTCCTAAATACAAAAAGCCCAGTTTATAAGCTGTTCTGTATTTCTAAGACGTAGGTACTTTGTCTACCGATTTTGCACACATGTGTTTGCCATAATCTATTTGCAAAACTATTTTAAAATGTTTATACTTACAGAATAATACGAAAATTAAATATTCATTATAATATTATGCATGTTAAGTATTTGGTTTCTAATACAAACCAGGTCTTAAGCAATACTAAGATATATGCCTGATTTTAATGCTCTCTATTTAATACCCTAAAATAATTATAATAAAAATGTATCGATATACCACCATACACCACTATTTATTTTGTTCGAATGCAAAACTTCCTGGATAAAATTTCCTAATGCACCATAAAAAGTAGGGCAAATATTTTCCAGAAAACTATTCGGTATTACCGTAGGAAATGCGAGAAACTACGAAGATGAAAGAGCTTTTGAATTCAATATTAAATCATTAGGCGCCACTTTCTATCGGCTCTTAGACTATTTTTTCTTCAATAGTGATGTGCAAGTAATATATCGATAAAAAATCGACGGTCTAATTTAAAACTAATCTATTCTATTAATGAGGTAAATAAGAAATAGGAATAGCTATTTTTGGGTCAACGTGCTAAGGAAATATAAAAGCTAGAATCTATTTATTTCGATTGTTTAATCTAATTTAAAGCCATTTTATGTAAATGCCTTTCTTTTTCTATTAGATATTGTATCTAATAAATAAAAAATATAGTAAAATTATATAAGGGTGTCTAATTGTAAATATGTAATAAAATATATTTTAGTAAAATAAAAAATTCTAAAAAAAATATCTATTTAATATTATGCTTTAATAAATGAGTGCTGCTACTTTTCGTGTTTAATATCTATTACTAAGTAAAAACTATTTTATTTGCTCTGTGAATGTGTCACAAAAATAAGATTTTAAAAAGTGATATTTAATGTGTTTATTTACAAAAAAAGTCTCCCAGTTTTAATTAGGATTTATCGCATTAAAAGCACTACAAATATTTGCTTTTTAGTGCATATTTTGGTATAATTTGTTGCAAGCTGAGTGGGCTCGCTAAAATCCCAAGCAGGCTTCATAAAAAAAAACTAAAGCATATTAATGAAGCCTTCCGTTTGGTCCAGTTTGTCGTTATACAACCTCCTCTACCTACCATTTTTGAAGGAGCAAGCATGGAAAGAGAATCCATAGTTTAGCACAGGAAGGTAGAAAAAACTAAAAACACAGAAATATCGATAATAAACAGCACAACACTAAACTAGAGTTCAATATCTAAAATACGGGTAAAAACATTTATTTTTTTTCTAGATAATATTTTCTTTTTTAGAATTCATAGTGTACTTGCAAAAGTATCAAATAATCGAATGTAACTGATAGTATGTTTGGTCGAATTTACTTGTACGTTCAATATTTGCATGTCGTGTGTCAGACATTTGTACTGTTTATTTAAATGTAAATATATTTTGTGTATAACCATCTAATAAAAAATCCAATTTTGGTGTATAGAGTTTTCAGTAAACCACCTAAGTAAGTGTAAACTTTCATGCTACACATATACATATATCTACCTATAGGTAACCATCATTATCTATATTAATTTCTAAGTACCTACTACCTATTATACCGGAAAACTAGAAGTCATACCGATATACATAAATCTACAACGCCACATATACAAACAGCCAGAAATCAACTGTAATAAGAATAACATAATATATATACTGTGTTTTACCTTTTTTAATGACATATAAATAACGCAATATAACACAAATAACAATATTTTACAAGCTACAGTATAACCTTAGAATAACAGTCTACTTATTCGGTTTAAAGCCCAACTTTATATAAATGCATTTTTTTATTTGTTACCTCTCCACGATTTATTTACTCAGCAATATTTATTTAAATTATGCATACTATACAGGGTGTGGGTGACAGCCAGGCAAATACTGAAATGCTGAACAAGTACCATTGTGTTGAGTTATACGACAGTGTTATTACTCGCAGGAAATGTATTTTTGATTTGATTATCAGTAATTTTGTCTCTCCGCGCTAATTGTATCTAATGTGACTAATGAAATGGGCTTATTGGTTATTGTGTGACACATTGCTATTTTTTGGATCATGTTTGTTGAATCACTTGTGACTCTTCATTAGGGCTGATCAGTTATTTGAACTTTTTGGAGAGCAATTTTTTTGAAAATAATTTTATAAATAATATATTATTTTAAAGTCATTATCTTGGGCGTAATTAAACGAACTAAACTATTTTTTTTCTGAAAATATGAAAGAAGAGTCGGATTTTTTTTTATAAAAAAAAAATCAGCGTTTTCCGCCTTAGAATCATAGTCTGAAGTCATGGTATCAATATTTGCCTGGCTGTCACAAACACCCTGTAGATAGGAGTATGGATAAGGACAAGTGAAGTACTCTGTAGTCCACGCGGATGAATAGCTACTAATAAATAATCCGCTATCTTAATCCAAATCAACACATTCACAATATTAAATGAACGTCCCTCTTGTTCAAGAAAATGGCGGTTTGTCACATAATTTTAGACCAAGACATTTTCCTACAATAAAAAACCGAAAAAATAAACCAACCCACCTATTCTCAGAAGGTTTTAAGCACGCAACAAATAAAATTAATCAGTGCACGCACACAGAATATAAATTAACTTCGTTTTCAAAAGGGAAAAAAGGGGAAATACGAGAGCAAAATACCAATTGTGGGGAGTGCGGATTTAGGGTTTTTTGCGGATTCCATCGATCTGGCAACACCTGAGTCCTTAAACTAGCGAATTTAATAAAAATCGGAACTGATTTGTTATTTCCTAACGGTACCTTACCGTATGGTAGTATTCTGACATTTCTATTAGTTTAACTTTCTAGACTCCTCCGGAAATTTTCTATGCATCAGACTTCGTCTGCGTCAACTCATAATTTTATTTATTTATCGTTCCTGTGGGAATTTTGGGAAATCCCCTTCTTAGTGGACCTGTACGTCACTAAAGAGAGCCACGGTCCAAATATCACGTTTCTAGCTTCAGTAGATTTGCCTTGGCGTTGATGAATCAGTCAGGCTATGTTACTTTTTATAATACACTAGCGGACGCCCGCGACTCCGTCCGCGTGGACTGCAGAAAAGACAGAAGAATTCAGAAGGCGCCATCTGTTGCAGACTTATGGAACGTACGATTAATAACAACAACCAACGTTGATGATCAGTTTTTTATTAATTATTAGTTATTAAGACCATTAATTTAAATAATAACTATCCTATCATCTAAGTTGGACCAAATTACATATATATGCCAATTTTCATGAATATCAGTTGACTCGTTTTTGAGTTTATTCGGAACATACACAGTGACACGGATTTTTTATATATTATTAAGATTTCTCTGACCACATTTATATAGGTAGATTCTGGCATTATTATCTCAGAATAGCGAAAGATCTACTTCGGCAGCTGGGTATATTCGAAAAAGGTGTAATAGTAACGATTTACATACATATAGTCACGCCCATAAGAGGTTGGACAGAAGTGTGCAAATCACACACCCACTTTTCACCAGTTAGCCTACTAAGTCTCACGTGGTCTCACGATTTAATTAAAGATACATAGTATCAAGGGTAGTTTTATATGCGACCACAATAAATATTCTAAGTCATTTCGTAGTGGGCTGTGGGGTGGCTAATTTACTCTTTTATGAGGGTTGGTTCAAGGGGTAAGATAAGGCGTTTTTTAAATATGTTTGAACGACTTTAACAGAGGTAGAAGAGAGATTTCCACGGTCAAAAAAACGTACACAGGGGGCAAAGTATTTAGTTACTTTTTTATATTAAATAGGCTTACCTACGCTTGACCACAACGCGCCTGATGCCGTTGCAGTCTAAGATCGAGCGCGCTTACCTAAGAGAAACCGGTTCACTCTCGACTTGAAGATCGCAAGATTATAGTTCATATTTCGCAAAGTAATAGAAATATTCCCACCAATAGTAGCACAGCTATGATTCCTAACCATAGCTCTAAAGTCTAAACTTCATCACGTCATTTCAAACGCGCAAAATGTCATGAAGAACTAGCGGCTGCTCACGACTTAGTCCGCGTAAACTTTAGACTTCCCGTTATTGCACGTTCCCGTGGGAATTTTGGGAATTTCCTTAGAAAACGTCGAGGGTATGTTTGGAACATCCCAATAAATGGAGATCTCTAGCCTACCCTTATAGAATATAGGCCGTATAGGCGTGTGGTTATGTGAAGGTTTCCTATTGGAATTTATTAATCGCTTCAACTCATAACTTAAAAAAGCGTCTGGCCAATACAGAGCCTGCGTCGTGAATAATTTATACATACCCAGTGGAAATCGCACCCGCTTGGTACAAGCGAAATTGAGCTAACTATACATTACGTGTCGATCGTACAAGTTAAGCTGTGCAACATGTGGTTTGGAATTGGATGGATGGGTCGTACAAAGTCTTTGTGTTGTAAAATATATACACATTAGTCATGCTCCGAAATAAAACGGCGATCGATAACAAATCCAATGGAAAATATGTCCGAGTACAACAAAAATAAACTTTTAGTTTTGTGCCCTAATGCCAGGTTCTTTTTCATAGCATTTTGCTCAACATACCCGTTCTGTTACACCCTGTACTATCGTATAATCTATTGAAAGCTTCCTTCTATTGTTACAAATATAATTAATGTAATAAATTTACTACAGGGAAAACTTTGTATTGTCCATAAGTAACATCTAATAAATCACTCTTTTATATTCTCTTTATGAGTGAATGTACCAATTAATTAGGACATAATGAGAAACCACTGTATTTGTAAACAAAGTAAAGCGTTTGAGAAAAAAAAATGCTTTAGTGAGAAAACATTAGGTAGAAAGTTAGACAACGATTTAAAAGTTTAGGCGGGAGGAGTCCTGGGCATCCGCTGGTATAATCTTTAATATAGATCACAGACACACACACACACAGATTAGCCTATTGCAACCCACTGCTGGACGTAGGCCTCCCCCAGGGTACGCCACAAGACTATGGGGGGGTATTTACCCATAGTCACCACGCTGAGCAGGCGGGTTGGTGACCGCGGTGTGATTTTCGGACTATGTTGTCAACACGGCAAGCGTTGCTGCCCATCTCTTGGTACCCCCGGGCAGACATGGGCTGGTGCTATTTTACTCTGGTGATAACAGGCGGTATTAATAACAATTTCTAGGTCAAAAAACTTAAGCGATCCTAGTGTCACAAATTTTATAACCCCGTATTACCATTTTCGCCGCATATGTAGAATTGTCGATAAATGCTTATTCAGATAGTGTTGCATTATTCATACATCCCTACGGTAGGCCGCGATAACTGACCCGGTTTTAGTGATGTAACTGTGTCGATAAATCAAAGGATGGAAATCTATTTCGAACTGAGGATGAACATACCTACCAACATAACCACAATACGAAATTTGTGGTCATGCTACGGTCAGAATTTAAATTGTGAAATATATTGTAAAATCTCCATAACTTAAACTATACACAAATAAGTAGTACACAGGATGTTTGTGACAGCCAGGAAAATATTGATACCATGACTTCAGACCATGATTCTGAGCCAGAAAACACTGAAATTGAAATTTTCCGACATTTTTATCATATTTTTAAGAAAAAAATATTTTGGTTCGTTTATTTAGCCCATAGATAATGACTTGAAAATAAAATTTTAACCATAAGATGATTTTAAAAAAAAAGTTGCCCTCAAAAATGTTTATACAGGATGTTTTTTTGTGGCCACCTTTAACGAAGGGTACGTACTCTATACATGAAATAAAGTAAGTTTATGCCAAAAAAAATGCTGGGAAATTTTTTTTTTTTTTTTTAAATTAAATTCCTTGATCGTGCGAAATTTATCGTGTCTAGTGTTTATGTTAGTTTTTTTATAGACAGATATTAATTATTTTTCGTGAAAAAATCCTGCTACGCGCGTCTATGTGCATTTATGCAGAAAAACGCAGTCTATTTACTCAACTTTGGATCCTAATATTTTGGAAACCAGACACTTCCCAGGTATGCTTCCATGGAGAAAAATGATCGTGATGATGAGGAGATTCCGTAGTTTTCGGGAACGTTGACGACCAAAAATCATCCTGTATAGGTCAACCCTAATGGGGAGTCACAAGTGATCCAAAAAAACAGCAATGTGTCACACAATTAAGCCCATTTAGTTAGTCACAGGATCGTATACGACACAATTGGCGCGGAGAGCAAAGATTACTGATAATCAATTCAAAATAGGCATGGGCTAATCATATCCGGGAAAGGATTGAACATGTAGTATATCACTCCGACTAAGGATATATATCCTTTTAACATATCCAACTCCGCGTGCATATCCGGGAACAAAGAGATTTAAGTGAAGCGAGATATGACTGGGATTGGTTTGGTTAGGTTGTTGTATGTGTCCTTTTAACAGATCCAACTCCGCGTATATATCCGGGAATGAAGAGATTAAGCGAACCGAGATATGATTGGGATGATCTATCCAAATAATAATTAGAATATTTGATAGGCGTATTTAAAAATCACTAAATAGGTACACTAAAATTATTGTCCTAAAAATAATTCAAACAGCTTTTATTTACATTAAAAACAAAATACTTAAGATCAAATATAATAATAAAACGGAATGAATAGAAATTTTGAAAATTATAATTACGAAAACAAATATTTATACTAAACGGCATGCCTGTAGCTCGTGAGTATTCGTATATACTCGTGTAATGTCGTTACATTCGCGCTTTTTGATTTGAATTTGATATTTATTTATGCGTCTACTGCGATAGTACCGCGCGTTCCGTCGCGTTCGCATTCCGTCTCGCTCACTTATTCTTATCTTCGGCATTATTCGGTAGGTCGGAGTGGGTCGGATATAGGATATGGTAACTTTCTTTAAAGTGAAGGAGTTGATTCATATCCACCTCAGGATATAATTGTGTCCGGAGTTACCCATGTCTAATTCAAAAATACATTTCCTGCGAGTAATAACACTGTCTTATAACTTAACACAATGGTACTTGTTCTGCATTTCAGTATTTTTATCGATAACGCGACAGCACTAGTCTCATCATTTATTCGTAAATTGGTACTGTCGTATCCGAACAAAATTGATTGTAGGTTTCAGTGTTCTTATTTGTGTGATTGATATTTATAGATAAGCCTTCATATAAGGCCATTTAAAGCTCAGTTAATGAATCTCGCACAAGCGCTGAAAACCCTCTCCTATTATGTTTTTGATGATGATGATGATCTCCGACCGTATTTCGGCCAGAGCGACCAATCTCTACGGAGATTGGCCAGGTACGCAGGAGATATTATAGTGCACAAGTGTGTGCGCAAACGCAGATACACTCTCTATTCCCTTACTCTCATAGTCCGATGGGACGGAAAGCCGACACGACCGGAGAGAGATCAGACTCAGGACCAACGGTTTTACGTGCTTTCCGAGGCACGAGTTAAGTGACAATTTTGCAACATTAAAATCTGTACATAAAATTAATTCATTGGTACAAGCCCGTGACTGGGATCGAACTTACGCCTCCCGCTTGGAAGGTGCACGTCCTAACCACTGGGCTATCACCGCTCTTTGATGATATACCTATTTTAAAGATATTTAACTTTGTTCGTTGGCGATTTAAAAGAACTAAGTCTTGACTCGACATCATCATCATCAGCCTATTACAGTCCACTGCTGGACGTAGGCCTCCCCCAGGGCACGCCACAAGACTGCCATTGGGAGTATTTGCCCATAGTCACCACGCTGGGCAGGCGGGTTGGTGGCCGCAGTTTGTATTTTGGAATATGTTGTCAACACGGGTGGCACTGCTGCCCACCTCCCAGAAACCCTTAATCGCCTCGAACGATACCCACGGGCAGACATGGGGTGGTACGAATTCTACTCTGCCGGCACCACGCGGCCTACGGCGGATTTGACATGATATATCAATATTAAAGAAAGTCATGTTATACTATTTATAACTCAAGAACCAGTTTGGCCGAAAATTGTTGGGAAGGTATAGCTTAGAATCAGGAGACGGATATAGGACTTTTTATCCCTGGAAAAATACCTTTATCCTGGATAATTTCAACATTTTAGTTTTTCTGCAGTCCAGCGGACGGAGTCACGGGCGTCCACTAGTAATTTATAAAGAAAACTTATTGTCGTCTAGTCTATTATAATGATTACATACAGGGTGTGGGTGACAGCCAGGCAAATACTGAAATGCTGAACAAGTACCATTGTGTTGGGTTATACGACAGTGTTATTACTCGCAGGAAATGCATTTTTGATGGTGTATCAGTAATCTTTGTTCTCCGCGCTCATTGTATCGAGCGATCCTGTGACTAATTAAATGGGCTTATTGGTTATCGTGTGATACATTGCTATTTTTTGGATCATCTGTGACTCTCCATTAGGGTTGATCGGTTATTTGAATTTTTTTGAGGGAAACTTTTTTGAAAATCACCTTTTAAAGGTTAAAATTTTATTTTTAAGTCTTTATGTAAGGCCTAATTAAACGAACTTAAATATTTTTTTCCTGAAAATATGAAAAAAATGTCGGAAAATTTTGGAATTTTCCAGCGAAAATTTTCAGTGTTTTCCATCTCAGAATCATGGTCTGAAGTCATGGTATCAATATTAGCCTGGCTGTCACAAACACCCTGTATTTAATAAACTCGTTTTTGAGGATTTTCGCGATGTTTCCATTCATCATCATAATCATCCATCACAAATCCAGAAATCATTAAGACAATGGCTGTATGGAAGTGGATTCCCTTGACTCCCCTTCGAGATAAAGAAAAAAACTATTATATGATTAGGAAACATATTTCATAAAGTAACTCCTATCCCTGGGAACTAATTTTTTTAAATTAAGTAACACAGAAAATGTATTCATACACATAGTAACTAGCGCCATCATCAAAAGGAACTATTTGGTAAAACTCTAGCTATTCTACCTACAACAAACCGCTTGGAATCGGCCGCAAATTAAACGTAGGTACTTTTACTCGTAACGTTATCAATAGCAGGCACGTGACCGCAAATTTTGCTCTTATAAGCAAAATAATGTGTCTCTTATTACGTACAGCCAGGGAAAATAAGCTTCAAATGATAGATAGCCTTTGTGAAACTTTGTTTGTAATCAGGGCTTACTGTATATGTCTTTTATATGTGATACTAGAGATCCGCCTCGGCTTTTCACGGGTGTTATGCCCTTTCACGCGGACAAAGTCGTGGGCGGCTGCTGTAGAATGTTGCTTTTAGACTTTCACAGGCAATTTTAATTTTTTCTCTCCGCAAGAACAATCCTCGTACTTCAAGGAATATTCTAAAAAAATGCGAAATCCAATCCAAATCCAATTTGCAATGTGTAAAAATAAACATAGTTTGAGTGATTTTTTACTTTAAAGGTCCTTAGGGTAAGCGTCCATAGTCCCGCATCGGACGCAACGGTAAAATTACAACTAATTACGAATACGTACATAAAATCGTAATTTTAACAATAGCCGCCATTATGTATGTATATCTGAACAATAAAAAATTTTGCATAATTTTTATTGAGTTTGTTCGAACAAAAATTTTCAATTTGAGTTAACAAATTGAGTAACTCAATTACGCCTGAAAGACATTTGGACATATTTTTACAAGCTGTTTTTGTATTCTTTTGGGAGGAATTCGTAAGAAAATTTGACGGTTTATAGATGTAAGTAGTACATATATTATAATTGGAGATAAGAAACCTAAGTAAAACGAAGTTAAACTGTAGTGTACCTATAAAGTGAGTACCTAAATACAATAGGGATGTTTACGGTTTTTTTATTTGTATTTATATCGAAAGATCATAAAATAAAAGAAACATTTGCGAAAGAAAAACTTCGCTACTGTGAAAACTTTCTGAGATATAACGATTTCAAAATCATAATTTTAGACTTGCCAAAAAACGCTCCATACAAACGGCTACCACAATTATGGCGTCACTATTCAAATCAAATCAAATCAAATCATTTTATTGCATACTAAGTGTATTTTATTGCATACTAAGTGTATTTCGTAACTTGTATGCGCGTAAAAGAACTTTTGTTTTGCAGCTATTTTAAATATTGCATTTATAAATATGGTCACAAAACAAAAGTTGCTGTAAATGATGCAGGTGATGTGATGTTGTAATTTTCAATTAATTTTACATTTGAAAAATGGACTTGCCCACTTAACTTTGAAGGCTTATTACTACCTTATTTGGACACTTAATCAAATTGTAATTTTACAGATAGGTATGATTTTGAGGATTTATTCTGATAAGCATAAAATGTCATTAAAATTCAACCATAGTAAACATCACTATTCAAAACGTACTAGATCTACCAAATAGATAATGTGCTTACGTATAAAAAAAATGTATATAGGAATATTTTTAAAACTAGCATCCCTAAATATATACCTACCTACCAAATAATCTTCTTAACAGATAATTTTCTAATTTACCTACCAAAACAACGAAATCCGTAAACTTTTTAGATCACTAACAAAAAAAATTTCGACGAACAACAAATCGAACTCAACAAACAAAAAATCGAACTCGCAACAACAAAAATCGGACTCGCAACACTTACAGATGGGTGCGGCGGATGGTCCTGCCCCTTGACATTCTGCAGCTGTTTGTTGTGCGCGGTGGGCGTCCGCTCCCCAGGAGCTGATGATGCTGATGCCGCCGCTCCAGCGCTGCTGCCGGCGGGGGATTTAGCTTGGGGGGAGCTGGTTGAGGTCGTTCTGGAATTTTGGGGAGTTATATTGGTGTAATAAATAGAGCTGCAGAATTATGGAGGAGATTTCTTTTATGACATACGATAATGAATAAGAGTTTTTTACCCGACTGTGCCAGGAGGGTTATGTTTTTCTAGTGTATGTGTGTAAAGTTGTGTAAATTAATACATACATACATATAATCACGCCTTTATCCCTTACGGGGTAGGCAGAGCACCAAGGGCCGATAGAACTACATGGTGCCACTTCTGACCAATTTTCAAGGTATAGTTGAGATGTACAAGTTCGGTTAGTAGTGGTCAGTCCATCGCCTACAAAACACCAAGACCCTCTTGTTTCTTTACTGACTGACCCGGGAAGAGAAGCAGCTGTCGTATCATACGTTTTTTTTATTCCCAGCCCAAGTAGCATGACCTGCTAAACACGATATGATAAACCGATTTATCGACATTTAGCTTGTCAATTTACGATAAATATAGTCGCCATGTTGAATTTTGAATTGAGACAATACGATATCCACGATGCGTGGTCATGCTAGGGGGGCAGAGTAGCATAGTATTAATTTATGTATGTATTTCCGCTAATGAATGTGTATTGCATGTAGATTTCTTTTGCTCGCTCTATCTTTCTAATGATACCTATCGTTTGAGCTCGAGTGCTATCATTAGATTCGACTTGTGAGGGTGATATTGTGCACATGAAAATTATTATTTTCTGGTTTAAAAAAATAATAATTTGTAGTTATCTAACAAATGTTTATTATAATGTGAAAATTGTGGGAGATTTTAAAAGCAACTAGCGCCACCTTTCAGACGTATTTGGTGTTTCACTGATGTATGGATGTGATGCAGATTAGACTAAATAGAACATAAAAGTCAACTTGTGATAAAAAAAAAGTAATATTAGCTTTAAAGCGCAGGCCACACAGCCAGCGGGCGGGCGGAGCGTGCTAGGCGGGCGGGCTAGGCGAGAGAAGGAATACGCGCAATATTGGCGAGCTAAACTATGGGATTCACACCGAAAACTACGGACGGGCGAGCGAGCGGGCGGAGCGGGCGGAGCGGGTAAACCGGGGGGTGCGGATGGGAGAGCGAGAGGATAGCGTCGACTAGTCCGCACTCGAGACGGGGAGGACGGGCGAACGAACCGGGCGAGTGAGCTGGCGGGCGAGCGAAGCTAGCGAACTGGGCGAGCGAAGCGCGCGCCTAACGAAGTGAATGAGTAGCTTCGCTGGAATCGTTGGATATTTCGTTAGCTTGGCTCGCATCGCTGATGTAGGTTAGTCGGTAGCTCGCGGTGTGAACCGAAGTATGTAAAGAGGTGAAACGATGTCCGCCTGCCTAGCTCGCTCGCCCGTCTGCTGGTGGTGTGGACTGCGCTTAAGTATTTGTGTTGTGTATAACGCTTTTAACTTAAAATGAACTGCAATAATATATTGACATTAATGCACATTTCTAAACAAAATTTTAGGGCAAAAAAGAAAACATTAGAAACTAAAGATAGGTAAAAATATCTATAAGTATTAATTAATTTATTTTATTACTTACTCAAGCTGCGCCCTGTTGTGATGAAAGTACATGAAAAGAAACAAATTATATAATTAGTTGAGCAAACATTAGGAACCTCCAACATTAACAACATCACAAAATTAACATCTGACATCCTTATTATCTATCTATCTGATATTGACATTCTTATTATCTAATTTAATATTCAAACCGATTAAAATTGGGATTGTTACATTTCAGCGACCTCTAAAAAATAGAAACGTCAACCATCCGTCGACCGACATCCAAAGGAACCTACCTCTATATCTAGTGTACTTATATATTTAGTGATGCACAAAAGCATAAATGTATAGCACCGAGCATTATATTTGCACCTGCAAGTAAGTATAAGGAAACTTCATTTAGTTAGGGCCAGATAAAAAAATAATATCCATAAATATTTTCAAAAGTCCATAAATCAATCGGGCAAAAACCGTAAGCCCTTAAAAAGGGCTGCGTGGCGGCTTATTCTTAGACCCATAATTTCAATCGCAACAATTTTAAAGTTTCACTAATAAGTAAGTCTTTAAAATAAACTTTACAAGATTCTCGTGAAACTGTGATAGATACATTCACGCTGCGAATACTGCGATATTGTAAATAGATGCCATCATTTACTTTGGGATCGAACTCACGTCATACGCCTAGCACAAGCAAAGTATTAAAATTAAACACTTAAAACAGGTTGTTTTAAAAGCAGAATCATTCACTATAACAAAGATTGCTAACATTGGTACCTATGTTAAATAACATTAAATAAAGTTATTCAGTTCTTATGGTGTCCAAATCAAATACTCGACAAACAAAATCGTAGAATAAAATTGGAACTCTGAATAAACCCGCCAATCCCTTTCCCGGAGCCAATCCAAAAAACGTGGGACCACGGAAATTCGCGGGACGCAGGATTTATGACCGCGACGCGAGATCACACCGGTCATACGTCACCTTTATGTCCAATTCGTTACGCTTTTTAGGTCATTATTTTACGTGGAAATAGATTTAAAACTAAGTAAGTACCTACTAGAAATAAAAGATTGCGTGGAACTCAAATTCAGCGTGTCCGACTTGGACTCTACATACGTGCCTTGGGGCGAAGTAGCCGCTCTGGACAAAGCTGCCTCTAACAGATTGGCGACTTATGAGATATCGTCTTGTAAAAGACAGAAGGACGGACAGCACAATCGTTTTAATAGGGTCCCGTTTAAACCCTTCGGGTAAGGAACCCGAAAAAAACCTTATATGCGATACCACACCCCACCATAACGCTGACTTTCCACCACAGAATATGTGCTATGTTGCAACCATACAGAAGCGTGTGATATCTATCAACCATTCTAAAAAAGAATTTGAAGTTCTTCAGATGCTACATAGCGTTTGAAAATTTCATTTAATTCAAAACAAAACACATTAATTTTGAGCGTTAAAAAAGGTTCTCAATTTTGTATGGTCAAGATCACTTGCGAGTTACATTCCTGTTAACTGGTTCGCTATGTCAATGAATTGCTGGATTTCAAACAGACCCATAACAATATAGTATAGCACATCTCCAGTACAAAAGCAGCACAAGGAATAGATCTTCACATTATTTACATTAAGTACACAATTCGTTAAACATCCAAATAAAAGTGACCCTTATAAATAAAGAGAAAGGAGGACATTTTCAATAAAATTACCTGAGTCTACAGACGTGGATATTAGTAGCAAGATATGTGCCGCAAAAAAAGCTGAAAGAGGAGGGACCCATTTGGCAGATATAGATTGTTTATAATTTGTATAGTGAATATGGGCAGGGCACATAGCTCGAAGAACTGATGGCCGATGGAGTCGGAAAGCTCTAGAGTGGATACCACGTATCGGCAAGCGCAGCGTGGGAAGGCCACCCGCGAGGTGCACGGGTGACCTGGCCAAGGTTGCGGGCGTCGGTTGGATGCAGGCTGCTTCCGACCGGTCGGAGTGGAGGTTGTTGGGGGAGGCCTATGTCCAACAGTGGACTTCTCAGGGCTGTAAATGATGAAATGATGATAGTGAATATACTTTATCCACCGCGTCTTTTTTTTTGTTACATACATATTATACATATAATCACGCCTTTATCCCTTACGGGGTCGGCAGAGCACCCTTTTTTGTTATTTTCCAAATTTCCTCTAGCGTCACGAATCTGGGATAATTCGTCATGCTAGAGTTGTCATTATACAGTCGATGTCATATTGTCCTTAATGTAACGCATGCCAAACGTGGCTCGTGATATCTCCTTTATGATCCTGCAGCACAATCGTGTCTTTGTAATATTATGAAGGGTTCCTGTTTATATAAAAACGATTTTTTAACAAATTGATTTCTTCGTGTTAAAACAGAAAACAAAGTGCATGACGTATTTTGGAATATAATTTATCCGGAAATATAAGGGATGTGACGAAACATGCGTGACGAATCTGAAATATAACTTATCCGGAAATAGACACATAAGATACCGATATGGCACAAAATGGTTAAACGGCATATATTTATTTCTCCATCTGTGTGTAACCCACAGCCACCGCCACACCTTCGTTAAAACATTGAAAAGACAAATAACTATACAGGGTGTTTGTGACAGTCAGGAAAATATTGATACCATGACTTCAGACCATGATTTTGAGGAGGAAAAACACTGAAAATTTTTGTAAGAAAATTCCAAAATTTTCCGACATTTTTTTTTAATATTTTCAGGAATAAAATTGTTTAATTCATTTAATTAGGTCTTAGATAAAGACTTAAAAATAAAATTTTAACCAAAAGATAACTTTCAAAAAAAGTTGCCCTAAAAAAGTTCAAGAACCTGATCAACCTTAATGGAGAGTCACAAGTGATCCAAAAAACAGAAATGTGTCACACAATAACCCATAAGCCCATTTAATTAGTCAGAGGATCGTCCGATACCATTGGCGGGGAGAACAAATATTACTGATAATCAAATCAAAAATACATTTTTTGCGAGTAATAACACTGCCGTATAATATAAAATTATTAATAAAGAAATGGAAAAAATTCCTCACCCGGGTGGGAATCGAACCCACGACCTCTGCATTCCGCGTGCCACCTCAACAGCATGGTACTTGTTCAGCATTTCAGTATTTGCCTGGCTGTCACCCACACCCTGCATAAATAACTCACCCTTGTTAACTTAAGTAAACAGTGTAGATGCTAAAGTAATTAATTTAATTTAAATCTAGCACTTTCGCAAACACCAATTAAAAAAGATAGAAAAAGCAATCTTCTCAAAATTAAAAACAAAATGGGGTAGCAAGAGTTCTTGCACTGCACTATCAACTACACCAATCGGCGGCATATTATTCAACCTGTTGAAAGTTTACTTTGCTATATAAAACTATAATGTAGAGGCAAAAGTTCATTCCACAAAAGGCCAACACAGATTCAATTTTAACAATAGGTTAAAAGTTAAATTTATGGGCCGAGAGTTGGTTAACTTTTCTATTGATTTATGAATAAACTAGACAGTTTGTAACAGTATTATAAAAGTTGGGTAGTGGCTTCATACCTGGAAGAAAATGCCGGAAGCGCGGGTATGAAATTGTACTTATGGTAGGTATGTGGGCTATGTGTAGGTACTAGGTACCTACTTCCTAGCTACTTCTTAATTATATAAGGTGTAAACAAATAAATTGACCTAAGGAAGCTAAGGATCGCAGCAGATGGAGGGAAATTGTACGGGAGAAACTGATGCAGCGTGAGAGTCATGACCCTCAGTAATGAGGAAAACGACGCGAGGTGGAGAAGGAATCAAATAAATAATGTTTCCGACCGAATTTCGGTCATGGCGGCCAATCTCAACGGAGGTTAGACAACTGCGCAGAAGATGTTATAGTGCACAATTGTCTGCGCAAATACAGGTGTTCTCTCTATTCCGTCACTCTCATAGTCTGATAGGACGGAAAGCTGACACGACCGGAGTCGAAGAGAGATCAGAAGCAGAACCGACGGTTTTACGTGCTTTCCGAGGCACGAGCTTAGTGACCACATTAAAATCCATACAAGAAATAAAATCAGTGGTAGGTACAGGTTCGTGATTAGGGTCGAACAAGGTGTAATAAAAGGGTATATCAAGCGAAATGCTATGATTTTAGCCCATCCACTAAAGATTACTAGACCCATAAAATTTGAGGACTCGAAATCTCATGTTTATTTTTCAAGATTGTATAGGTATACCGATATAGGGGCTCTGTCCATATATATCACGCTAGGCAGTCTTGGTGACCGCAGTTTGATTTTCAAACTATGTTGTCAACACAGGAGACGCTGCTATTAACCTGATGTATCCTAGTGAAGCCACAGTATTGTAAAAAACCGTTTCTAAATACAAAACTTGCACATTTCTCCACATTCCGCCATTTTGTCGTGCAAACGGAAATAAACTTGAGAGCGCATGCATTATTGTCTCGGGAAGAATACGAGTATAGCTGCAAACACGGAGCTGTTAAAATGTGGATATTCTAACAAGTTTATATAAAAATACGGTATGTAGCAAAGGGGTTAGTGAAATCATAAAATGAAAATACTAGAAAAACCTCGGCCGCGTGGTGCCGGCAGAGTAGAATTCGTACCACCCCATGACCTGCCCGTGGGTATCGTACGAGGCGATTAGGGGTTTCCAGGAGGTGGGCAGCAGCGTCTCCCGTGTTGACAACATAGTCCAAAATACAAACTGCGGTCACCAACCCGCCTGCCCAGCGTGGTGACTATGGGCAAATACCCTCCATGGCAGTCTTGTGGCGTGCCCTGGGGGAGGCCTACGTCCAGCAGTGGACTGCAATAGGCTGATGATGATGATGACACAAAACCTTCAAACACATGACACCCAATTTTTTACACGTCAGGGTTAAATTGGTCAGTATGATGATGGTCTCCGGCCGTATTTCGGTCAAGGCGACCAATCTCTACGGAGATTGGCCAAGTACGCAGGAGATATTATAGTGCACAAGTGTGTGTGCAAACACAGATACACTCTCTATTCCGTTACTCTCATAGTCCGATGGGATGGAAAGCCGACACGACCGGAGAGAGATCAGGCGCAGGACCAACGGTTTTACGTGCTTTCTGAGGCACGAGCTAAGTGACAATTTCGCAACATTAAAATCTGTACATGAAATAAATTCATTGGTACAGGCCCGTTACTGGGATCGAACTTACGCCTCCCGTTTGGAAGGTGCACGTCTTAACCACTGGGCTCAGTCAGTATATACCTATAATGATTATAATCAATGTAAAATCCCCTTGTTACCTCCTCCATGCTAGCTACTCCTGTCATATGCAATGCTTTGTGCTGCTCAAACAGAACGACATGGCGTAGAATAAGTATTGTTTGCGATGCAGAACTGACATTCTCAAGATTGAAATTTCAGAGACCATTAGTGGACGCCCATACTTTGTCCTTAAAATTTTAGGTCTTCCGGGAGTTTAAGTACGAGTATGAAGCTTTTTACGCGCCGTGACGTTATCGACTTGCAAGCTAAATCTATGAGATTGACAGTGTGACGATACCGGCATTGGCCCACCACTCATTCCCGCCTCTGCAACTCCTGTGAGCCAGGATCAACAGAGGTGACCAGAAAAATGTATAACAAAGCATAGAAAATCCCGGGGGACCTAACTAGCGACTATAAAGCATTAAAACTAATAGAAAAACAGAATGTGAAGTATGAAGATAAGTATGCTTAATATTACATTAAGCACTGACTGACAATATTATTACAATTGGAACATACGGCTAGTTTATGTTAGCTATAAGTTTTTATGCCAATAATAAGCTCGTAAGTGTGACAAAATTCTTTGAAGGCGCGATGAAATTGTGCTTAGATGAGATAAGGTCATAATGATAAATCGGTGTGACGATAGCATTATGGTCTATCAAGAGGTTCGTTCCCACCGTTTTCCCGTGGTGAATTTTCAATTTTTTTTTTTTACACACTTCACAACACATTGACCTAGTCCCACACTAAGATCTCTATGGTCTTGTGTCGTGGGTACTAAGCAGCGGTATATAAATACATAGATAAGTATATAAACAACCATGACTCCGAAACTAACATCGATATTCATCACATCAATGGCGTCGCAAGCAGGGCCACTACCAACTACACCAATCGGCCGTCTTTTATTTCCTTTCTTATCGGATGGTTACGTCATACAGATAAATAACACATTCTTTATGTCTCGGATCTGTAAGATTAGTGGTTTAATAAAATCAAATGAAATCATTTATTTTGCACAAAATATGAGTAATATTGTTACAGGTTGTTATAGTTTAGTCTAGTTCATACATATTTTGTCATGGGAGACACTCAAAAAACTTATTCTATTTAAAAATTATCATCATTAATTGTAATATTTCTGGTACAAATACATATTCTTATTATATAAAAATGTCAAACGTTATGTCAGATTAAATTAATACAAATAGGAATATACATAAATTCATTATAAAATAAAAATTTCCTATTTGATTTCAAATTTAGCCGCTAAAAATTCATTTACTGAGTAATAAACGCCATTTATCAATAATTCCGCTTAAGCTGTGCGATGATTCAGGGCATTTAAGGAACAATATTTATATCAAAACACTCTTAAACCATGTTACTAAGTTATGCTAGGTTGTCGCGTTGTTCAAAATTCCCGCGACATGGTGCCATCGTTATATTTCAAAAACGTTTTGGGCGTTGCCAGTCTAGCCGGAATTTCGTCTTTTTGGCACCAAGATTACCTTTTATGGTAATAAAATCTCTAAAACTCACGCCGGGGGGGGACATCAAAATCTTAACCAATGGCAAGGCCATTCTAGGCTGAGGTCAATAACCGTGCGGCCAAGTACATAGAAGGCCTGTTGCCTCGATCGCGCGGTCGCTCATTACCAAAGCTTGTCTCAAAAGGTTAGGAACTATTTTGAAGCCTAAGTTAATTCCTCGTTCCTTACCTATTATAAATATTACTTTCTGCTGTTTTGCAATTCAAATAGTCGCCATAGTGCAACTCAATAATTTAATCTGTGATAAGTGTCGCCACTTCGAACTAGGTAAGTGAGTGAATAGCTATATTTTATCTATTTATTTCGTGTAGCATTATGGGTGCGTTGTAGCTTCGTTAAAATGTTTATACATGCTATGCTATGCTAAATAGTGGTCTAGCATTTATCGTTGGTCTACATTCTGGATAGCTACTGTATCTCATTAGCTGACCGTGTTATAGCTACCTAATTATAAATTGTATACTTATTTCTAATTCGCTATCCACGAATGCCATTATTTAATTGTTATTTTAGATTTTAGTTAGAATTCACTTAGTACTGCGACGGAATCTAGATTATTTGACTACCTCACAATTTTAATATAACCGTTATTTTAGTGGAAGCCTTGAATTAAGTTCATATTTGAGTTTAGCCCTAAATATGAACGTATTTAATTGAAATCAAAGGTACATAAGAAGGAATTATTATGTAATAATCCGGATTCCAAGGTACCAGCTACGCACCTATAACTACCTTCTTCTATAATATTATTCGTAATTATAGGTATATATTTATTTTATTCTGTATTTATATAACCTAATGTATTTTATATTATTGTGTATTATTTATTGTGTTTTTTCCCAAAGCCTATTCCGAATATTCAGATTGCAAATATTATTTGTAGTTACCTTCTACCTTTTCTCTTAATTTTTTTAAATTGCTAAATCTGAATATTCGGATTATTTTTTTCTGCTCAGCTCCCTTTATTTTTTTTCCTTTGTAAATGTCTCTGCCAATCGGATAATATTAATTGTGTATTGATTTGTTATTTGGAGACGTTACCCGATTGGCAGATTTGGAAAGAGGCACACCGCCTTACACCGGATCTGTTAAATTCCAGGTTCGGTGGCGATTACGTTTGGATTACGTCCGGATTAGGATTTAGTCCGGATTTGGATTTCGTCCGGAATTGGTTTTCATTCGGAATTGGATTTGGAGTATTCCAAGGATTGCCGAATATTCCACCGAGCTCCCTCACACCTGCCGAGCATTCCGTCGGACTTTTCACATCGCTGCCTCGGCTGCTACCGTGGATACGCCTCGCCAAAGCTACGTGTTTATTTTGTAAACAATTTTAATATTTATCGGAGAAACCAGGATTAGTCACCCACGACCTGTTATCGCGTTACTTTAATAAATTAGTCTCGTGTTCAAAAATTGTTTTTTTATTTTAATCACTTAGTTTTACCGTTGTTTTTCTTTTGTTCTAAATTCATTAACTGGACCTGTCCACTTCTTGCCTGTAATAGGGGAAGAAGGGGACAGCGTTTCAAGGTACTAGTTTAATAGTAGAGCGAGCTATGGTCGACTGATCTTCATTCTCGGGCAGCGTACCCAAATGCTAGCTACATTAAAGCCTCGAGCACATCGGATGCGTATGCGTACACGTAAGCGTAGATGTACCTCTGAGTTGCAATGTATGGAACTGTATAGAAACTAGCAGACCGGCCGCGGCGCCCTGATTATGTAAAATTAGCGATCAGCAAAATTCGCGCGGTGGTCGCGCCGAAGATGTGCGATCTGTCAAAACAATTCGTATTACCTAAGCCTATCGTTTGCTGATCGTTTGCTAAACTTTTGCTAGCACACTAGCGCCAAAGACGATAAAGTAGTAAAAAAATAAACTAATACAATGTAAAATGGCGACTGAGGAAACAGCTGATCTCACTTTATAAAACATTCTGAACGAATGGCAAAGGAATTTTTTAATCACACAGCCTACTTAATTGTTTGAAACTTTTTTTAGAAAAACACATTGCTACTTCTTAGAACATAATAAAAAATGTGTTTCGTGTTAAATTATAAAAACATACTCGGCGTGAAGCTAAAGAGATATAAATGGAATACAATATAAATTATTTTACCACAGAATTGGCTGTATGGTAGTTCGTTTCTGCCAACCTAATATGTATCGCAGTTTGACAGATCGTTTGCTAGTTGATCGTTTTGCGAACTTTACGTAATACGAAAAAACGTGAAATGTATGAGGCAAAGACGATTTTATCGCTTTGCTTCTGCTTGATTGCTTTGGCTCTGCTATTGCTCTTAGCTAATACGAATTTGACATTTAAATGCAAAAATTGTGCAAAATTCGCGCAATTTTCGCTATCGCTTTGCTTTTGCAAATTAGGTAATCAGGGGGCGGATGCGTATGCGTACGTAGATGTAAGCGTAGACATCAAGCGGTGTGTCCTGTCTTATACAGTTCCATACATTACAACTCAGAGGTACGTGTACGTCTACGCTTACGTGAACGTACGCATACGCATTCGGTGTGCTCGAGGCTTAAATACTGTTATTATTATCAAACAAGACCTATCTATACGTGTCTAATCTTTGTCATTTCCAAGTCGCTTCACCTATATCTACCTACGAAATTGTAAAATCAAATCAAGCTACAGACAATGAAGTTTATATCGAGCATAAAGTTTATTATCAGCAAGGACAATAAATTCAATTAAAACGTTGATTGGATCTTGTTTCTCTTGTGTTTGTTCTGTGGTTGATAACTCTAGTAATATCATAGAATAAAATACATTTACATAACAGAAGGTATACTGTGCAAAAAGTCGACTAAGAAACTCGGGGACTTTCAGGTGATGAGCTAGCAACTTGTCAATGATCCATTAAATCTGGACTCCATACCTAAATCTATACATATAATAAAAATGTAACGGATCGCTCTGTCTGTACATGGAAGATATATAAGAAAATAGTATCAAAAACAATGATTTTTGAACATTTTGTCTGTTTGTCTGTGCGTTTGTGCACGCTAATCTCAGAAACGGCTGAACCGATTTCGATGCAGTTTTCAGGTTTTCAGGTTTTTTTTTTTATTTATTTGGGATAACAACAGCCATATTACATTTTGTTACAATAGTATGTGCTATTTGTAAGGCCAATTATAGCTATCCGCGTAGTTTCTAGGTTACATTAAGCAAACAAACATGCATAGAAAAATTAATAACTACTTAAGATAGGAACACAGCTGTCCCATCATTGTATAGGTACAGGCAGGTACCTAAATGTATTAGATTTAGGTCATTTATTAAGAGAAGCTAGTCATTTCATTGGTACAGCTGTTTTCGGTGACTGGGCAGATGACTAAAGACGTTATTTAATTTAATAATGCACTGTGCATTTTAATTAATTAATTGTATATTTTGACAGGTCCCACTTAACATATAGGCTACTTTTTATCCCGGATAATTTCGATATTTTGTTTTTTTTTTCTGTAGTCCACGCGGACGGAGTCGCGGGCGTCCACTAGTTAATAATAAAACACTGGCATTATTTTAATTGAAAACTGACACTATCAATATTTGTGGAATTGTGACACTATTTTAAGGAAAATAAAATATGTTCCATAAATATAATGATAATTTGATAGTTAATTGTATTCATGTGATAAATAAGCCAGCCACTACTAAAATTTTAATAAAAGACAAATAATTAATTTCAAATTAACACAATTTTTTTTAAAATTATTTGTCAAGGTTTTTAAATTTTAGAACTTTAATAGCTCTCCCTGAAAAAGTTACTTTTTTGTATAGTAACGGTTTGGTTGTTAATGTGCGATATCATACATGGCTGTAGGATTTCTGTCGTGATCCTGCAGTTCTGGCTACCCCATATTGAGAACATAGACGTGTATACAGGGTGTAATAAAAAGGGTATGTTAAGCGAAAAGCTATTTAAATAGCCCACTAAAGGAAACCTACCTACAAAATTTCAGACTCGAAATCCTATGTTTATTTTTCCAGATAGTATGGAGAATTCCTAAAAAAATTCAGGTATGTTCATACAATCTTGAAAAATAAACATGTGATTTCGAGTCTCAAATTTTGTAAATAGGTTCTCTGCAGTGGTCTATTAATATAGCTTTTCGCTTAACATACCCTTTCTGTTACACCCTGTATATGTATATATCATCATCATCATTTACAGCCCTGAGAAGTCCACTGTTGGACATAGGCCTCCCCCAAAAACCTCCACTCCGACCGGTCGGAAGCAGCCTGCATCCAACCGACGCCCGCGACCTTGGCCAGGTCGTGAAGCATTTGTCGTCGTACGACAGTTGGAACCCGCCCGGGGATTCTTAGCACCCCTGGCTCCGGCACTTGACCGGCGCCTGTCGGACACGCCAATGTCGCCTCCGGAGCCGCCGGGCACTTGGGGCCTTCCTAAATTACTACTCATGGGGGGGGTGGGTTTGGACCGTAACCCGCTGGTCCAATGCGGGTTGGTTGGCGGGTAGCCAGAGCCTCCTTCGTTGTTCTGCAGGGTGCACCGCGAGCAGGTGAGGATGGCTAGAGTCCCGTTAGAACTTATATGGGACCCCATACACCCATATATACAGGGTGTAACAAAAGGGGTATGTTAAGCGAAAAGCTGTATGCCCACTATAGAGAACCTATCTACAAAATTTGGACTCGAAATCACATTTTTATTTTTCAAGATTGTATGAAAATTTCTGAGATATTTAAAAATTCTCCATACTATCGGGAAAAATAAACATGTGATTTCGGGTCTCAAATTTTGTGGATAGGTTCTCTATAGTGGGCTATTTACATAGCTTTTCGCTTAACATACCCTTTTTGTTACACCCTGTATATGTATGTATGTAATTACACTTTGGAAATAAGGGTATAAGTGTATAAAGTAACAAGTAAATACAAAGTAAGGTCTAGTCAACCTTTTCTAAAAAGATTTCATTTAAGTACATAACTTTGTTTAGTTTTCATTTTAGACAATAACAGTATCGAAGAAGAATGTATTGATTTCGAGGCAACTTGAGACAATATCAAAAGGTACGGATTTCAAGAGATTAATATGGAAATATTTTCAGGTTTTCAGCTATGTTTTATGCCTGAGATAAAGTGCTTGAATTTTATTTTTTATTTCTAAAAATCTCGTACTATTAACCCCTCCGTATTATCAATCTATACATATTATAAAATTGTAACGGATCGATGTTTGTGCACGCTAATCTCAGAATCGGCTGAACCGATTTCGACGCAGTTTTCAGGAATAAGCTGTGACAGGTCCCACTTAACAAAATAGGCTACTTTTTATCCCCGGAAAATGTTTTTATCCCGGATAATAGTAGACAGAACTGCAGAATCATAAGAGAGATCCAACAGCCTCGTCTGGCATAGCAGAGCCAGATGTAAAAGATCAGTGACAAGTTGCTAGCTCATCACCTGAGAGAACGCCCCTGAGTTCCTTAGTCGACTCTTACGACATGCACGGAAGGAGATGCAGCTGATGTATTCTAGTGAAGCCCCGCATCGAAAGAGAAAGGTCTTAAAAGTCAAACGGTCCTACTTATAAACTGCGCGTAAAGTTATAAATTGGACGCAGTTAAACAGAAAGGACTCAATCCACACAATGGTCAAAATTGAGTTAACAATGCCATCGTAGCTTCAGCTCCTTCAGCTCCTGAAGGTCGAATCTATCATATAGTAAAAACCCGTTTTTTAATATGTACACGTAAATAGATTTTTTATCTTCGTTATAAATGATATTGACATTAAAATATAGTATGAAACATCTGTCAAATTAAACCGAGTATAATATATGTTGGCACGCACTATATGTTCATTTATTGTTAATGTTATGTAATTTCTGTGTTGTGACAACTAATAACAATAAATAAATAATAAATATTTATGCCAGGTATTAAAAGCTTTTTATTAAGACTTTTTAGTAATTTAGTATTATTATACTAGGATTGATAGTTTATTTAATTACGTAATTATAGAAGATTATTGTTTAGTCCTCTATACGCAGAGCCTGAGTAAGTTTGGAATAGATTAACGGTCCCTATATCAAACAACTTTAATTAAAGTCGGGTAAAGTATTAGCTTGGAGTTTATGTTGCTTTATAGACTAGGTTTAGCCCGAGACTTTACCTGCAAATATTACATAGGTAGGTATATTAAAAATCACAGAGTTATGAAGGTTAATCTAGCAAGAATTAATTACATTATTAATGCGAAAGTAACTCTGGCTTGAACGCTAAAACTACTAAGCCGATTTAAATAAAATTTGGCACATAGATAGTTTACGGCCTGAGGATAGACAATAATGGAAATAGGCAACTTTTTATCCCGGAAGATCATCATCATCAGCCTATTTGCAGTCCACTGCTGGACGTAGGGCCTCCTCCAGGGCACGCCACAAGACTGCCATTCGACTTGTTCAACTCAAACCCCCAAATGTTGTAGAACTACAATTGCTAGGTTGTGGTTTAATGGTTCTCAATCTGTCTTTAACTAGTTTTATGTAACAGACAAGCATTTTTGCTACAGTCATGTGAAAACATGTAGATAGTGTTTAGTTTTATTCATAGTTGTATATTAAGATAAACTGTTTGTTTTCCGAATAAAATAAAATTAAAATAAAAAATAAAATAATCACCACGCTGGGCGGGCGGGTTGGTGACCGCAGTTTGTACTTTGGACTATGTTGTCAACGCGGGAGGCGCTGCTGCCCTGCCCACCTCCCGGAAACCCTTAATCGCCTACTCGGCCGGCACGTGTGTACGTAGTCGCAGGCGTCCACTAGTATCTATTATAATCACAAGGCCTAGATAACATAATAACTTTACAGGCGATATCGAAGTTTCGAAAGTTATCGACATTTCTACCAATAGCTGTTAGACTTTATCACGTGATTTAACGACCGCGCTAAATAAAGGATTCCTATTGGTGGAAACGTTTTGATAACTTTACGAACTCTCTCTGTACCTACCTAATGGTTTGCTGGAAGAAATCTATTTTAGAAATAAGCTCGCCTTTGTACCATTTCTTTATGATATACAGAGTGATTTTTGGTCGTCAACGTTCCCGAAAACTACGGAATCTCCTCATCATCACGATCATTTTTCTCCATGGAAGCATACCTGGGAAGTGTCTGGTTTCCAAAATATTAAGGTCCAAAGTTGAGTAAATAGACTGCGTTTTTCTGCATAAATGCTCATAGACGCGCGTAGCAAGATTTTTTCACGAAAAATAATTCAATATCTGTCTATGAAAAAACTAGCATAAACACTGGACACTATAAATTTCGCCCGAACAAGTTATTTAAAAAATATCCAAAAAATTTATTCCCAGCATTTTTTTTGGCATAAACTTACTTTATTTGATGTATAGAGTACGTACCCTTCGTTAAGGATGACAACGAAAAAATACCTTGTATAAGCGAAAGGCGCTGTACAAAATGATTCAGTCGTGTGTTGATTTATATGCTGTGTGGACGTGAACTGTGAGTACGTTTATTTTTTTGCCTGAGACAAGTAGATGCGTTGTGTCCCATGTTACGGGTACAAGCCATGTACACTCCATGTACTAACCCAGCAGGATTGCCGAAATCTCACCGAGTCATCTCATGGGAATGTGCTTCATCAGCAAACAAGTGACAGTGTTCTCGTGAGACAATTTTAACAGTGATGGGTGCCTTTTAAGCTATAATCGCGGTAGCGGAAGGACGGCTTATGATCAATCGGGTTCATTGCCTTAATTAAGTTTTTCTGTAATTTAGAATAAGTACACTAAATCAATGTACTTTTACTTAATAAATTAATATTAATTAAGTCGTCTTCTTAAAAAATCCTAACCTACAGCCAAAACTCGTAATTCCCATCATAATATTTTTATATTCATGCCTCTGTAATATACAGTAAATTGCAACTGTAAAAAATTGTTTTTTTTTTTCGTTTTCCCAATGTCACAGTAATATTCAAAACGCCCATATTCTGCGTAGGATTACCTCATCGCATCGCATAAGGCTATTGCAGTTCACTGCTGGACGTAGTCTTCCCCCAGGGCACGCCACAAGGCTACTGACATGGGTTTTTGCCCATAGTTTCCACGCTGGGCAGGCGGACCTCAGTGTGGTTTTTGGACTATGTTGTCAACACGGAAGGCGTTGCTGCCCACCTACCGGAAACCCTTGATCTTACGATACCCACGGTCATTTCATTTGTATTTTTTTTAATGTTTACGAAGGAAAGGCCAAAATGCAGAAGTGTTATGGGATGATAATGATGATGATGATGAATGGAAACGTCGGGAACCTCATAAGTATTTTGAAAAATAATTGCTAATGCGCCCATGAAGAGATCGTACCCTAAAGTTTTACAAAACAATATACACCACAAGTAATGAAAATATAACTTATCAAAATTACGGATACGTCAATAATTTTTGATTTTCACAAGAAAATTACACCCGCTCCCTTCCAGCTTTTCCCGCCGAATCCCATTTCATTTGTAACGCCAAAATGCAGAAGTGTTCACAAAATCTCCATTTCAATACAACCTATTCAAAGGCAAATAATTTATATCTAGTCTTATCTAGCTGGGCAAGTTTTAATCAAATTCAGTTTAATCTCCTTTGTGAATAAAGTTACGGTTTTGGAGTTATTGTATCGTCGCGTATAACGGCTTATAAATACGTGATTGAAATTAAACAAAAGTTTGGGGTAGATGGCGCTGGGATAAGGTTATTGACACCGCAATGTATACGAAAATTTAATATAGATTATTAGTCTTTTTCATTATATTTCAGTGGAATTTGCTTGAAAATTAAAACCATGGGTGTGATCCTCGTGACATTATCTAAAAAATCTATTTATACACAACAGCAAAGTTCTTATTGTAATTCATTACATGTCACATGCCAAAACTAGTGCCAGGAAACAAAGTAAATTTTTTTGAAAAAATATTATGATGGGACACAACGCATCTACTTGTCTCAGGCAAAAAATAAACGTACTTACAGTCCACGTCCACACAGCATATAAATCAACACACGACTGAATCATTTCGTACAGCGCCTTTCGCTTATACAGTATGTTTTTTCGTTGTCATCCTTAACGAAGGGTACGTACTGTATACATCAAATAAAGTAAGTTTATGCCAAAAAAAATGCTGGGAATATTTTTTTTTAAATTACTTGATCGGGCAAAATTTATAGTGTCCAGTGTTTATGCTAGTTTTTTTCAAAGACTTAATTAATTATTTTTCGAGAAAAAATCTTGCTACGCGCATCTATGTGCATTTATGCAGAAAAACGCAGTCTATTTACTCAACATTGGACCCTAATATTTTGGAAACCAGACAATTCCCAGGTATGCTTCCATGGAGATAAATTATCGTGATGATGAGGAGATTCCGTAGTTTTCGGGAACGTTGACGACCAAAAATCACCCTGTATAGTGACAGTCGCGACAATTAACGGTGGGGGTAGAAAACATAGAATATTAAAAAAGTTTTTTTTTCTTAACATTCAACTTTAAGTTTATGTTAAGCGAAAAGTTTTGTAAATTATAGAGAACCCATATTTGAGACTAGAAATCACATTTTTATTTTTCAAGATTGTATGAACATTCCTGAGTTGTTTAGGAATTCTCCATACTATCTGGAAAAATAAACATGAAATTTCGAATCTCAAATTTTAGAAATAGGTTCTCTATAGTGGGCTATTTAAATAGCTTTTCGCTTAACATGCCCCTTTTGTTACATCCCTGTATAGAGGTCAAATGAAGGAAATTTTTGACCTCAATAAGCAATATCTTTTAATGTATAGGTAAATACAGAATAATAAATCCATCTGAAATCGGTTAACAAACAGTATGCCCGGGAAGAGAAGCAGCTGTAGTATTACACGTTATTTTTTTCACTCCCAGAGCAGCATAGATGTTTTTATGTATGCTGTACATATCACAGCTCAGAGCTATTTCAGTCAAAAAGCCGTACATTTGTTTTCAGGCGAAATGAAAAGTAAACAATAGGCACAATACCCCTATCCCAATAGGGTGTAAGAAGTAAGTATATAGAGGAGGTGGTCAATTGTTTTTTCATATATTACAAGAAAAAGACTCGACTGCGTAATTATTTTGACCACTCTCACGACGACGAATTTCTCTTAGGTAAAATGCCTAAAGCCGTTTAGTAAGAAATATTCATAGTTACACTGGAATAAAATAGTTCTGGCGCAGTCGGGTAAAACATGTGTCTAATGCTGCTCTGCTGGAAAGGTAGATGTTTTTTGGAAGCGATTGATTCATTATGGATGGATGGATTGAAGAGGAAGACCTCGCCGGACTTTCACCCAAGAGTACCTTAAACCGACGAGCGTGCATGTAAAATCTCACGAAAGAGGTTTTTGCCGCAATGTCTTCCGTAAGAGTCAACTAAGAAAGTCAGGGGTGTTCCCTCAGGTAATGAGCTTAACTTGCCACTGGTCGTCTGACCTTGCTTCGCTGAACGTGGCTGTAAGGCTCTCCTCGGTGATCTTGCAGCTCTAGTTATCCCATTTCGGGAACACCGGCGTGTGAATACGAGTACGTACGTAGAATAGAATAGAGTAGAGTAGTGTAGTGTAGAGTAGAATAGAATAGAATAGTTTTTATTTGAGAATTACATATACTTACTTCTCTACCTCTTCTACCTGGCTACTTCCTTCTTTTGATCTGTATTTCTACCCTATTTCTATTGTCCTTTTCTATGTTACTTCTGTCCGTGTATGTGTAATTTTTTCAAAAATAATTAAATCTATAAAAACACTCTATTATAAATTTCTCAAGGATGATCTATTCTATACACGGACATATATATACGAGTATGTATATCACATCCTCTTTGCTCTCCATTTATGGAGAACACTATCTATCTACCCTCTTTATTAGTACGTCTCATTTGGGACATCCCGGGGGTGTTGTTTAAATAGGAGACGGAATTTGGGTCAATTATTTTTAACCCCTCTGCAAATAAAGGGGTGTTAGAACATGTTTTGAGTAGCCTACATTATCAGATATTACCATGAGACATTTTTTGGTGAAACATGTCTCTGAACTAATAATGTTATCTTACTAATATTATAAACGCGAAAGTTTGTGAGTATGGATGGATGGATGTTTGTTACTCTTTTACGTAAAAACGGCTGGAGCGATTTTGATAAAATTTGGTGTGGAGATAGCTGACACCCTGGATTAACAAATACGTTACTTTTTATCCCGGGAAAATATTTTTATCTCGGATAATTTCGACGTTTTGTTTTTTCTGCAGACCACGCGGACGAAGTCGCGGGCGTCCACAAGTGTAATAATAACTTTATAGTGTTTTGAATTAATCTTCTATTTCTTTCTTTATATTTTTCATTCTCAATTAAGTGTGTGGTAATATAAGTATGTCTGTTTGTGTCAGTCCGCAAATACATATACAGGTGTTTATTCGTGGCCACCCTTAACGAGTACATCAAATAAAGTAAGTTTATGCAAAAAAAAAATGCTGGGAAATTATGTAAATTTTTTTGAAAAAAAAAAAAACTTGATTGGACGAAATTTATAGTATCCAGTGTTATGTCGTTTTTTCATAGACAGATATTAATTATTTCTCATGAAAAAATCTTGCTACGCGCGTCTATGTGTATTTATGCAGAAAAACGCAGTTGATGAGGAGATTCGTAGTAGTTTTCTGGAACGTTGACGACCAAAAATCATCCTGTATATCCTTTCTGAGTTAAATGTGGCTGCGTGACCTTTTTTATGATCCTGTAGTTAGGTTATCCCATTTCGAGAAAAAAGCCGCATGAATACGACTATGTAATGTTGTGGCCAAATCATTTTAATAGTCATTTCATGAAATGGTCGGTTTAAGTTACAATTATGAAATTATCAATTAATTATTATGATATGGTCAAGAGAATTTTGTTGACCATTTCATGATATAAATAATTCAACGATGTGGCTACGACATATTATACCTATACGCGTAATAACTAACTTAAATCTAGGTATGTAAAGCCAAAATGAAATGGATGAACTATAATCGATTGGCCATCATGGCTTTTACATATTTTAATTAACAAAATACTTATATTTTGTTCTTAATTTTTCATGAAATTTGGTAAATTTCAGTACCTAGTTAAATATCTCTTAAATAGGGCCTATATTATCACGAATACCTATAATTATAACATAACGTCCAAAGGCTACATAAAAAACATCCTTTCTCCCTTTTTTCTTCAAAATGGGTTGAGTTGACGTCCGGTATTGTTACCTACAAAATATTCCATATTACACGATAAAAAACACCTAATCGCGGCGCTAGTTGCCTCATATTTCTATTTTTGTCAATATATTTTGCTGTAATTCCAAAAAAAAAATACGTAAAAAAAGGGATTTTGGCCGAAAAACATCATGACTACAAAAGATGTCTGCGAACAATTGGCTTCAAGTACTTGACGGGAAACGGTATCAAATTCTACTTTTTAGGATTCCCTAATAATTATTTTTTGTTCGGTACTAATATGGGGCTTCACTGGAACATATCAGCAAGCCCATTTGATTAGTCACAGGATTGCCTGACACAAATGGCGCAGAAAACAAACATTGCGGATAATCAAAATATAAATACCTTTCCTGCGAGTAAACACTGTCTATAATTTGGTACACTGATACTTGTTCAGCATTTCGGTATTTGCCTGGCTGTCATACCTTTTAAATAATAATATACTTTATATTATTGCTGCACAAGAGGTCTTACGTATACCGACTTTCAAAAGTAAAGTATGTATTTCTTCTTAATTAGAATGAAGCTCTGGGAGTGAAAAAAAACCTGTATAATAGGTACTACAGCTGCTTCTCTTCCCGGGCATACTGTACAAGTCAGTAGAGGGACAAGAGGGTCTTGGTGTTTTGTAGGCGATGGGCTGACCACCTGTCACTACTAACCGAACTTGTACATCTCAACTATACCCTCAAAATTTGTCCGAAGTGGTACCATGTGGTTCTATCGGCCCTTAGTGCTCTGCCTGCCCCGTAAGGGATAATGGCGTGATTATATGTATGTATCTAGAATGAAGCTGTTTACCATACAGTGCAATACAGGGTGTAACAAAAGAGGTATTTTCCAAATTTCACCAGTTAAGCCCCCCGTCATACAGGGTGAGGGAACAATTTTATCGTAAAGTCTCAAATTTTAGTCACGTTATGCTCCGCTGTTGACTACTTTTAATTGTATCCCATCATACGCCCTGTACACGACTTGAGCCACGGTTTCAGCCCTGAGACACAAAATGCTCTCAGAACATGGAGTAAGAACAAATAGGAGATGATATTAAATAGAATTGCGACTGTCCGACGCTATGACGGCTAATTAGCGTAATTGGTTACATCCTACTAATATTATAAACGCGAAAGTTTGTAAGTATGGATGGATGGATGGATGGATGTTTGTTACTCTTTCTCGTAAAAACGGCTGGAGCGATTTTAATAACATTTGGCATGGAGTTAGCTGACACCCAGGATTATCCCATGGGCTATTTTTTATCCCGGGAAAATATTTTTATCCCGGATAATATCGACATTTTGTTTTTTTTTTTTTGCAGTCCACGCGGACGAAGTCGCGGGCGTCCACTAGTTTATGATAAAAACAGAACGTTAATTATTTCTAAGTCATTAATGTTTCTGTATTTTCCTACCTTTATATATCTATACATGTATATGTATAACTATCGAAGTTTTGTCACCTACATTTTACTGCAAAACGAAAAACTTTTAATAAAATTTATTTGCCGCTCTGTATTAAATAAAATAAAAATCATTTATTTCGGAACAAAAGTCGAATTTTCATAAATTTCAGTCTAATTTTCATTAATTAGTCGTACCCCCTAGTAACGGCATCAGCTATGATCATTTTTACCCGACTGCGCGACGCAAAGGAGAGGTAATGTGTTTAACAGCCTATGTTTCTATGTTCCTTTGAAGCACTATATAGACCAAACGCATGGGACGATTTTTATGATTCATACGTCAATCGATTGCTCTTAGTCCGGCGAGTGTCACCAAAGCCATGACGTTAGAGAAAATCTAATATGGCGATTACTGGGCGCCATATTGTGAAAACGAAAAAAATTAAAGTCAACAAACTCACTCTATATCAAGTTGGTTATCGTGGAATAGGTATTTAAAATACATTTGTAGTTTTATCTCAACATTTTTCGATTCAACTGACTGTTTAGGATCTATAACGATTTAAAGTTGCGTAAGAACCATTCTCACATATAAGTATTAGACAGCATAAATTATATATATAATTTAAAAAATCCAAAAACCCGACTGCGTAAGAAAGAACCATAAAATAACTGAAAATAATAACAACTGGAGGCCAATTCTCGCGCGCACTCGACATTGAAAATGTCTATTCAAAATGGCGGATGTCGAGTGAAAACCCAATTTTCGTATTCCCGTGCCCAACCTTCGACATTATGTCTACTGCTAGTCACTAGACATTTCCCTCTTTCCCTCGACATCAAGTCGAGTGGTCATGTGTAGTAGACATGGAATGTCTAATGACAAAATACATAGATTTAGTTATCTGTGGTGAAGCGAAACGCGCGGAAAATTTTAAAACTTCATAAAAAGTTTTGTGAGAAAAATAGATAATGGATTTTATTATACATTTCATGCAGGATATAATTTGAGGAAGCGAGATTGCGGGCGCATAGCATTCCTATGCGTAGCATAACTTTCAGAGGAACGGCGTTTACTTAACAGATATTTTTTTTATAAAAAATATAGCCTCCCCAAAGAGTACTTCTGAATGCAGATGTAGAACCATTCATTGTACAGAAAATTAAGTTCCACACACAATTAAAAGTAAGTTTATCCCTACCTAATTAGATTACAAAAGCATAATATACCTAATTTGCACTCACCAATCATTTAGCTAGTTAGATACCTAGGTTTTTAGTTAGGTACACATACAAACGTGTAAGATATGACTAGATAAGTTCTCAATTGTTATAGGTCTTGTGTGCATTGAACTTCTTATCTCAGGGGTCATACCAAACTCCTGTTGGAAAAAATGTAACCCTAAACATTTTGCAACCATCTGTTTCTAGATGTATCTCAGAGTTGGTAGATGGTTTAAACCACCCCAGATATTTGGACGATGGGTTCATTTTCTCCATACAATAAATGAGATGAACACTATAACCCGGCAGTTTGTATACTTAATCTATTATACTTCATAGTTTTTATAATGGCCATCTTTAATTAGGTAGGTATGTACCTACTTACTTACCTACTTTATTGCAATTATTTTTAATTCAAATTATTCTTTTTTATTCGTTCTTGGATGTATAAGTAGACTGTACACATGTAGCCGTTGTATGACCAGATACAATGGCTATATGGGTACACCAATATATAATGAGAGGAGTTATATAAATAGGAAAAACTACCGTTCAATAAACACACAACTGGTTGGTCTTTAATGTCCGTTTTTATTTATTACTAACTTTTATATAAAAGTAAAACTATGCCTATATAGATAAAACACATTTTATTATAGTAAGTAGGTATACCTATAGGTTTACTGGTATTTTGTTGAGAACTTGCATTTTAATATTTCTCATAGATATCTAAGGATCTTGAATATCAATGGCCTCTTCCCGGGATCCACACATAACATACACATTTGGAATAATTCTAGTGTTTTGGAGTTCATGAAGAGACTACATAGAGATGGTCAAAAAGCCACGTCTTGTTGGCGCTTCCTAGGGAGTTGTCTATCCACCGACTTTCGGCGCTGTTTTTCATGAAATTAACAGAAAATTTCGCAGACCTCAGCTGTTTGTCATCTTCTAACAGCTGAACTAACAGCATTTTTTGAGCTGCGGATGTATATTGGTTTATTTAATTTAATATATTGAATACAATTACATAATGTAATGTCGCAAAATATTTTTTTATTCAAAACGACGAAAAACGTAAATAATACCGCGAACGGACAATGACAGGCAGGCAGGAAATACGTTTCAGTACACGCATTGTTGCTTCATCATGTTATCTATATTTTCAAAAGAAGTTCGTTAAATGTGTGTTTTCTTTATTGGGCACTTATTTACAATATTAGTTATAAATGAAATTGTATTAGGCGGTACAATTCGGAAGTTCAAACATTCACTATGGGTGCGCCCACCACCGGGCCCTACACCCTCCACTGACCCTCGGATCTGATAACTCATAACTGCGAAAACAGGCACTTGCACTAACTATAATCGCAACGAGAAACCAGACCCGAGCACCTAGCATGCAAGACAATACATTGCACTATTCCGAAATCAAAAACTAGATAAATAATCTATATAGAAATTAGTAAATTAATAAACCACTAATTATTATGAACCTCTAAAACCCAACACATTACTTACACAGCGTGTGTAACGATTGTAGTTAGTGCAAGTGCCTGTTTTCGCAGTTATGAGTTATCAGATCCGAGGGTCAGTGGAGGGTGTGGGGCCCGGTGGTGGGCGCACCCATAGTGAATATTAGTTATATATGATAGTGTAAATTGAAATGTAAGTTGTTAATAAAAAAACATTATTAAATGATTTGTTTTATGACACCACTGGATTGTGTGTAACGGAACGTAAAACCGGTTTTTCAAAATTCAATTTTCGTGCCAAAAAAATTAAATAAAAAAAAACCGGCAATAACTGTCATTAGGCTTCGACATAAATCTCTAATGTGCCCGAGAATAGCTTTTTTGACTGAAATAGACATTTCCCTCGACTTTATCCTTAGACATTTAGGATTAGACATGATGTCTACTGTAGACCTAAGTCGAGTGCGCGCGAGAATTGCCCTCCTGAACAGTCGGGATCCATTATCCGACAGCCAAGCTTATTAGCTTTCAATGGATCCTGGCTGTTCAGTTGTTATGTTACGTTCATTAGAAAATATTTTATGTTCTTCAATAGTATTCATTCCATAATAATATTATAGAATTCTAGACCACCAGACATCTAAGTGCTTGTTTTTTTCACGTTGTACATAGGTTGGTTCTATTTTACGCAGCCGGGTTTTTGGATTTTTTTAATTATTGTTCGTAGGTAATCTCCTCTATGTACCTAATTCTTGTTACGACCCTCCACAATATACTTAGAGTTACTACGGTACCTAATGACGCCCATTACGGGGATGAAAGCCATGTTTTACATACATACATATATACACAGCTGTGTACCCCAAATGGGGTAGCTTGAACTGCGGGTTAGATGTAGAATATTAGTGACCAGCTACATCACCTGAGAGAATACCCCTGAGTTCCTTAGTCAACTCTTACGACATGCACGGAAGGAGATGCAGCTGATGTATTCTAGTGAAGCCCCGCATCAACATAAGTTTGTTTTTGTAAGCTTATTAAATATGTCATTAAACATGTCATTTAAACATCACATGTCATTTCGTTTATCCTCTACACGACACGTCATCTAGTAAGGGGGGCTGTGTCGTTGTCGTGTCGTGTAATGAAAAAATGAGCCATATTAGCTAATGCCCGGTTTACACGGGCTTCGTAGCTAAGTGCTTAGTACTTGTCAATATACTAAGCCTCAATATGACAAGTGAAAAGTAACCGTTTACACGTTGGATCCAGTATAAGTTATTAGAGACCAGATATTCGAAATGGAACGACGCCGCCTGATTTTGCGCAGTGTGTTTAAGCAATATTCAAACACACAACAACTTGTCACTAACTAACTTGTCGACCTGTTTACACACGGTCAGCAAGCGACAAGTGCTTAGTAAATCGTGGTGGGGATATCGACGTCTTGCTCAGTAAATAGGATCGTTTTCTATTCACTTGCACCATTCATAAACACTAATACTAAGCACTAATCAGCGTGTTTATACATGAGTATTTAAGCGCTTAGCTACTAAGTTCGCGTGAACCGGGCATAATACATTTTTGCTTCCAAATAAGCCGTGGTCGTGTCGTTGCTGTGTCGTCTAGTGTAAAAACGACTACTGAAGCTAAGAAAGTGATATTTGGACCGCGGCGTCCTTTTGTGACGTACATGTGCTCTAAGAAAGGAATTAGCAAAATTTTCCACGGGTACGAAATAAATTACCCGGACGAAGCCGTAGGCGGTCGCCAGTCATTAATATCCATATACAGTCAAATCGAGCTTGGTTCCCGAACCGTACTGAGCTTGCGTATCATATCGCGGAAAACGTCCGTCAAAATAGGCTTACTCTGGTTGATTAATGTACCATTAACAAGGTGATATAGACCGGGCGTACAGTATACCTGTCGACTATTCTTTTACCTATCGGTATTTTAAGTAGAAAATTCATATCTACATAAGTATACTGGATGTTTTTTCGTTGCGGTACGTACTCTATACATAAAATAAAGTAAGTTTATGCCAAAAAAAAAATGCTGAGGAAACTATGTAAATTTTTTGATTATTTTTTAAATTACTTGATCGGACGAAATTTATAGTGTCCAGTGTTTATGCTAGTTTTTTCATAGACAAATATTTTTTAATTTTTTTACACATACTACACAACACATTAACCTAGTCCCACATTAAGATCCCTAAGGTCTTGTGTCGTGGGTACTAAGCAACGGTATATAAATACATAAATAAGTATAGAAACATCCATGACTTGGATATAAATTTTTTATCTTGAAAAAATCCAGTCTATTTACTTAACTTTGGACCCTAATATTTTGGAAACCAGACACTTCCCAGGTATACTTCCATGGAGAAAAATGATCGTGATGATGAGGAGATTCCGTAGTTTTCGGGAACGTTGACGACCAAAAATCACCCTGTAGATACAGCCGTGTTCCCGAAATGGCGTAACTAGAACTCCAGGGTCAAAAAGGAGAGCCAAGTTGAGCATGGGTGGGACAGATGTTAATTATCAGTAATCAGTATTATTTATTTTTTTCACTTCACAATACATTGACCTAGTCCCACACTAAGATCCCTAAGGTCTTGTGTCGTGGGTACTAAGCAACGGTATATAAATACATAGATAAGTATATAAACATCCATGACTCGGAAACAAACACCGATATTCATCACATCAATGTTTGCACCTACCGGGATTCGAACCCAGGACCTATGGCGTCGCAGGCAGGGCCACTACCAACTACACCAATCAGCCGTCTTGCACCAATTTGCTAGCTTATTGCCTGAGAGAATGGCCCGCAGGCTTATTTACTAACTTACGATTGGTCGGCAACCGGTCGCTAAACGTCAAAAGACGACTACGCGCCTGATTCAAAGCACCCCTATTCTGTAATCGAGCAGTATGGTGCACCGACTTTCTAGTAGGATAATATCAAATGTCATGTTTGACAGCGATTATCTAGCGGTTGCGTGTTAGATAATCGGCCTGCCGAGTTCTTTAGTCGACTCTTACGACTTAGATAGCAAATTTACATTAACGTCATGGCAAGAAATTAGAAGAGAAGCGATATTGTCGTTACGTTGTGATTCATATAAAGTATTTTATTGATTTGGTGATAAAGCATATTTCTAATTACTTAAAATATCCCTAATCTGTATCTATTTTATTCAGCTAAATATTTCGTAGCCTGCTTCATAGCCTGCATATACTGAGCTGGAGCCGTTTCATAATATGTTTCGCGATATTTTTTTTTTTTAATTTCGGTAAGGCCTTTTTATAATTGACTCTGATATAGTAACTTCTATATCGTATACAGGCTGATTTTTGGTCGTCAACATTCCCGAAAATGAGTAAATAGACTGCGTTTTTCTGCATAAATGCACATTGACGCGTGTAGCAAGATTTTTTCACGAGAATCTATCTATGAAAAAACTAGCGTAAGTACTGGACACTATCAAGTAATAATTTTTTTTTTTTCAAAAAAATTGACATCGTTTCCCAGCAGTTTTTTTAGCATAAAATTACTTTATTTGATGTATAGAGTACGTACCCTTCGTTAATGGTGGCCACAAAAAAACACCCTGTATAGATAACTTATTTAGTATTATGAATTAACCTATTTTTATTTGATTTACGGCCGAATTTTTTCAAACGTTAGATAGGCTATCAGAGGTTTAAAGTTGATGTTGTCTTTCTCTAAAAGTTTATCGTGATAGAGACAGCATCAAGTTTACTCTTCGGATAAACTATCTGACGTTTGGAAAAATCAGCCCTTATATTATTATGTATGTAAGACTTAGATAAAATTGCTAGTGTCACCTAGTCTACGTTTTAATGTAACCATACTCCCATTAACAAGTTCCTAAGATAAATGATGTCTGCCGAATTAGATAAGTGCCGTTTGATGATTTCGGCTTAATGTATTTCGAATTATACAGGGTGTAACAAATGGATACAACGGAAGAGTGGATAGAAGTGTTGGAAGGGGAAGACCTCGCCGGACTTTCACCGATCAAATGTTGAATTTCTAGAGAAAGGTCAGGTCATGAGTACCCTAAACCGACGACAGTGCATGAAGAATATCATGAAAGTAGATGAAGCGAAAGAGGCGTGTTATGACCGTAGCAAGTGGATATCCGTGATCTCTGCCTAGCCCTCCAGGTAAGAGGCATAATTTTATGTATGTATGTAACAAATGTGGTATGTTAACCGAAAATCCACCATAAAAATAGCCCACTATCAACAACCTATCCTCAAAATTTAAGACCTGAAATCGCATGATTATTTTTTCAGATAGAAAATAGCATTTCGCTTAACATACCCCTTTTATTACACCCTGTATACCTGTACTACACCCGTGACTTTGAACGCGAACATAGGTTACTGCTAAGTTTCATCGAATTCTGTTGTGTAGCTTTTGCATGAAAGAGCAACAAACATACAAACATTTATGCTCCAATACTTTCAACATTTATTGGATTCGATTATGTTTTTCCTCTAGAATAGTGAATAGAAGAGTCGACTATGGAACTTGGGCATTCTCTCAGGCGATAAGCTAGCAACTGAGATGTCTCACTTTTAAACGTCAAATCCACAGAGAGTAATAACTAGACAAGGCAAGTGTTTCTACTTGGTGTGTAAAAAGGGATCGCAAACCACTTCTATCAGCCCTAATTCCTTCAGTCCTGGCTCGAGAACGAGGTGTCTATTCTAATTCCTAAGTCTATTTTTACATGCAAAGTACACACACTTAGTTTATCTAGTTATTAATAGCTCTGTGAATTTGACGTTTAAAAGTGAGACATCTCGCTCTCACCAAATTCATCATACGGTTGCTGCTGGTCACTGAATCTATTGTCACTATGTGGCCACTATGTATAACGTGCCTATGGGCACACCTTTATGACATAAACTTTATTAAAGCCTGTGATGAATAACAATGCAATGAAGTCACATTATTATTAACATGTTTGTCATTAAAATAAATAATACAACAACACAAAATGTACAGTATATTGACCAATTTACTTCAATTACGAAAAAAATTAGGTCAAACGTTACTGATAGGTGGTTTTTATGTCACAAATTTTTCGTTTCCGTTCAAACAATCAAGTAATTACTATCAATTAGGTAATTGAACCATTTATATTGTATGTTATGCAGATATATTTATTTATACATATTACATAGGTGTATTTTATATTTTTGAAAGATAGAATAAGAAATGAGGTGATCAGAAAGAAGTGTGGTATAAATGAGGACGTGGTGACGAAGATTGAGAAGGGTTGAAAGTTGACTGACAAAGAAAGTGTACGACGGAAGAGTGGATGGAAGGGTTGGAAGGGGAAGACCTCGTCGGACCTTCACTGATGAAATTGGTGAAATTCTACAGAAAGGTCAGGTCAAGAGTACCCTAAACCGACGAGCGTGCATGAAGAATATCATGAAAGTAGATGAAGCGAAAGAGGTGTGTCAGGATCGTAGCAAATGAAGATCCGTGATCTCTGCCTACCCTGCAGGGAAAGAGGCGTGATTTTTATGTATGTATGTATGTATTTTCTATGCTGCTCTGGGAGTGAAAAAAAAAGTATAATACGACAGCTGCTTCTCTTCCCGGGCATACTGTACAAGTCAGTAGAGGGACAAGAGTGTTTTGTAGGCGTTGGGTTGACCACCTGTAACTACTAACCGAACTTGTACATCTCAACTATACCCTCAAAATTGGTCAGAAGTGGCACCATGTGGTTCTATCGGCCCTTGGTGCTCTGCCTACCCCGTAAGGGATAAAGGCGTGATTATATATATGTATGTATGTATGTATTTTATATTATTAAAGTTGTTTTTCAGCATGTTATAGTTATGTTCAGCATTGGACATCTCATGGCTTAGGTATTATGATGATGATAAATAGCTAGTAGAGAATGCCTTGCATTAAGCTCGCCCTTGTACAGAACGTTTTAATTTGTAGTACAATAAAGAATTTTATCTATATATCTATGAAAGTCGTTTTAGGGTTCCGTAGCCAAATGGCAAAGAATGGAAATTCACTATGGGTGCGCCCACCACCGGGCCCTACACCCTCCACTGACCCTCGGATCTGATAACTCATAATTGCGACAACAGGCACTTGCACTAACTACAATCGCCATGAGAAACCAGACCCGAGCACCTAGCATGCAAGACGATACATTGCACCATTCCTGCCTTTGCATTTGTGCCTGTTGTCGCAATTATGAGTTATCAGATCCGAGGGTCAGTGGAGGGTGTAGGGCCCGGTGGTGGGCGCACCCATAGTGAATGTTTGAACTTCCGAATTGTAACGCCTAATACAATTTCATTTAAAGAATGGAAAGTTTATAAATTCGTCATATCTATCTGTTGATAAGGTAACTTTGGCTAGGTGCTGTTTTAATATCGGTACATCTTTACATGTGAGTCCGACTCACACTTGGCCACTTTTTAAAGTTTAAATTAATTCCGTATTAATTAGTCAATAGTAATTAATCCATTTCCGATCTCAAGACTACAATATGATGAGAGATTGAGCTGAAGTTCACTAGTAAGGGATGAGCCTACCGCCGCTTCTCAGGCGCATAAACCTATACATACTAGTAACGAATCCGATAGAATTATAGTAATATTATTATTATATATTGTAATATTATTCAATAATCATCCACCGCCAGTATATACAAAGGGGTTAAATAAACACACTGACGGGTAAAAAATAAAAAGTAATTGAAAGCAGTGTCACTTCTGCCCACAATAGCCTGTCTACTCTATGCCAGCACAAAGCATAAGCAGACGATGGAGAGACGTTTCCGGCCACCCCCTTTGACAACTGCCTACTTAACTTACCTACATTCAGCTGTATTGGAATACGGGCTATGTGAAAATCATACCTACATAGGTACATGCTTGTTTGTCTCTTCAACGATTCTAAATACTATACAGGGTGTAACAAAAGGAGTATGTTAAGCGAAAAGCTATGTAAATAGCCCACCAAAATGAACCTACCCACAAAATTTCAGACTTGAAATCACATGTTTATTTTATTCCGGTAATATGAAAAATTCCTAAACAACTCGGGAATGTTCACACAATCTAGAAAAATAAACATGTGATTTCGATCCTGAAATTTTTGGAAATAGGTTCTCTATAGTGGGCTATTTATATAGCTTTTCGCTTAACATACCCTTTCTGTTACACCCTGTATAGGCATTCTCATCATCATCACGATCATTTTTCTCCATGAAAGCATACCTGGGAAGTGTGAGATTTCCAAGATATTAAGGTACAAACTTACAAAGTTGAGTTACAGATTGCATTTATTTCCTTTTTGAGAATTAACACTCACATTTTAGTTATTACTAGAGACTACAGGATGATATTTGATCGTCAACGTTCCCGAAAACTATGGAATCTCCTCATCATCGCGATCATTTTCCTCCATGGAAGCATACTTGGTAAGTGGCTGGTTTCCAAAATATTAGGGTCCAAAGTTGAGTAAATAGACTGCGTTTTTCTGCATAAATGCACATTGACGCGTGTAGCAAGTATTTTTTCACGAGAAATAATTAATATCTGTCTATGAAACACTGGACACTTAAGATACATAAAAAAGCCGACAAGTGCGAGTTGAACTCGCGTGAAGAGGGTTCCGTACGATGTTACCTATCATGTTTTTTTAAATCTGACAAAAAGTTGGTACGCACAATATTGAGTGATTTACCATGTTATTTTAATATCATGGACTTCTTATAGGTTTTCCTATAATCTATAAGGAGAAAACTAATTTCTGTATTTTTTTCAAAATTTTAGGTTCAGTAGTTTCGGAGATAAGGGGGGGGGGGAATGGTCAATTTTCGTCTATTTTCTTGAATAACTTGGAAACTATTTATTTTAAAATTACAAAAAAATACATTTAAGATCTTCTCAACAAGACCTTTCATTTGATATGCCACACGATGCAGTTTTCAGAATTTTTTTTTTTTAATTTACCCCTTCCCCCCCCAAAAATGACCCCCCATATACAGATTTCATCTGCTCACGTCACACCTCTGTGTTTGGGTCACAGGAATTGATATGTGTACCAAATTTCAACTTAATCGGTCTAATAGATTCGGAGATAATTGACTGTAAGCGACGGACGGACAGACACACGAGTGATCCTATAAGGGTTCCGTTTTTGTATTCAGACGTACGGAATCCTAAAAACACTACAAATTTCGCCCAATCAAGAAATAAAAAAATAAAAAAATTACATCATTTCCCAGTATTTTTTTGGCATAAACTTACTTTATTTGATGTATAGAGTTCGTACCCTTCGTTAAGGGCGGCAACGAAGAAACACCCTGTATACATGGCGCGCAAGAAGTATTTAGAAGACGTATGAACTTAATTCATATATATATTTCTACTATAAAATTATTAATAAAGAAATTGAAAAAATTCTTTACCCGAGTGGGATATTTCTACATAAAATCACGCCTCTTTCCCTGCGGAGTAGTAAGAGATCACGGATCTCCATTTGCTACGGTCCTGACACACCTCATTCGCTTCATCTACTTTCATGATATTCTCTATGCACGCTCTTGACTTGACCTTTCTCTAGAATTTCACCAATTTGATCGGTGAAACTTGATTCATTTACAGCCAAATTGCAATGATCCAACATTTCTCATGTAGCTTACAGCAAATTCTCTTTGCCTGTTGCCTGCCACAGTCGGTAGTCATGCAGCCAGTGAGAATTTGGAAAGCTATTTATGGAAACTGTTTAGTCCGTCTCGTAGAACAACTCCTAATACCTGATTTCGGAACTAATTTTTGTATTCAGTGACACAGATAATGTAGGTAGTCTTTTTTTTTCCCAGGGGTGCTTCCATAGAAAATAAAAAGATCGTGATGTTACAAAGAATACGAGGTATTAAAAGAACAGAGTTGTCTTTTTACACCCAGTACGTATAGATTGATGACTCCTTCTAGGGACTCGTTATATTCTATGCTCTATGTATGTATATACCTATAGATACTTAGAAACAACCATTAGTAAATTTTTTATGGAAGTTTAAGTAAAAATTCAATATGGCGGCCATTAAAGCACCTATACGAGTACATAGAGATACTTATATTTAAGTAGTGTACCCTAATCTCATAATTGCACCCAGAGGGACTTGTAAACATCGATATACTAAAACGATGTCCCGTACCGTTAGCACAATAGAATACATACATATTTGCTGGTTTGCTGCTAGAAATCTCTTGAACAGATAAGCTCGTCTTTGTACATTCTCTGAATCATGCCAGGTCATTATATTGTCCAATGTTTACATACATACATACATATAATCACGCCTTTATCCCTTACGGGGTAGGAAGAGCACCAATGGGCCGATTGGAGCACATGGTGCCACTTCTGACCAATTTTGAGGGTATAGTTGAGATGTACAAGTTCGGTTAGTAGTGACAGGTGGTCAGCCCATCGCCTACAAAACACCAAGACAGTCTTGTCCCTCTACTGACTTGTACAGTATGCCCGGGAAGAGAAGCAGCTGTAGTATTATACGTTTTTTTACTCCCAGAGCAATATAGTGAAGAATATGTGTTCCCTAATTGAGGAACTTCAGGATTGTAAAAATTCCAGAACCACGTTCAACATAGCAAAGATAAATAACAAGTTGCTAGCTTTTCCCCTGAGAGTATACACGAGTTACTTAAGCGACTATTACGATATGGAATACAATACAAAATACGGGTAAGTTACTTTTACATTATATTGGCAGTGGGCTGGCCACATCTGCCGTAGAACCGATGGACGGTGGAGTAAATGGGTTCTCGAATGGAGACCGCGCCTCGCGCGTAGCGTTGGGCGCCGTCCGGTCAGATGGACCGATGACTTAAAGAGGACGGCTGGTAGTGACTGGATGGCAAAAACGGGAGATCGAGCCATGTGGCGTACACTGGGGGAGGCCTACGTCCAGCAGTGGACTGCAATAGGCTGACGACGACGACGACGAGGACATCATATTAGGGTTGCCAACCGTCCTGTTTTCCAAAGACATGTCCTGCTTTTTGGCGTGTCCTGGGCTGTCCTGGATAGTTTTTAATCATCGTTCTGGGTTTTAGAGTCCTGACACATTCGCTATCTGCAGATTTTCTAAGGGTGCTGATATCAGGTCAACGCCTATTGCGACGACGCAAATAAGTGTCAGCAGCACCCCTAGAAAGCCTAAAAGACGCAATTACGTAGTCGCCGGCACTGAATGTGTTAAAGACATATGTTTGCAATTCGCACGCCACTAACTCTCTTCAGTCGTATTGTCACTGGGCTCGCACATGTATAGTCCTGGATTTTAATCGAAATGTCCTGGTATTTCTTCTTCAAGTCCTGGTTTTCAAAGTTTTGAGATGGCAACCCTACATTATACAGGATGTTTTTTCATTGCAAATCTTAACGTAGGTTACTTACTCTATACACCAAAATATAAAGTAAGCTTATGCCAAAAAAAATGCTGGGAAACGATGGAATTTTTTTTTATTACTTGATTGGACGAAATTTATAGTGTCCAGTGTTTATGCTAGTTTTTTCATAAATAGATATTAATAATTTGTCGTGAAAAAATCTTGCTACACACGTCAATGTGCATTTACTGGCATTTATGCAGAAAGACGCAGTCTATTTACTCAACTTTGGACCCTAATATTTTGGAAACCAGACACTTCCCAGGTATGCTTCCATGGAGAAAAATGATCGTCATGATGAGGAGATTCCGTAGTTTTCGGGAACGTTGACGGCGAGTGGCGCGTGTCGATCGCACGTGCTGATGGACCAATAGGAAAGCAATCATTTTGTTTTGAACTTCGGTGACGCGACTCACTATTGTTTTGTTATGATAACTGACAAGATCTGACGCGCATGTTTGTTTGCACTTAAGTTTTTTTATACAGATTCGCATCCGCATACGCATTCGCGGATGCGAGCCTCTTAAAATCCGCATCCGCGGATGTGGAAAAAAGTGGATCCGCAACAGCCCTGATGTGAATAAAAAAAGTAGATATTCTAAATATTTGAACTTTTCTGTTGACCGTAGGTACATTGTAATTGGGGTAAAAGGACTAAAATGGTTATTTACGGTAACTTTACGCCGATTTCAAGGTTTATTTCAATGTTATTAGCTAACATTGTTAGTGAGGTGTGGCCGAAATGTATATTTCTTGCAAATATGATGAGGCTCCGACGCTAAATTATATTAAATTATATTACGTTTCGCACGAGTACTGTGCTGATACTATACATACTCGTATAAACTTTCCTCGTGAATCACTCTATCTATTAAAGAAAACCTCAAGAAAATACGTTCCCTAGTTTGAAAGATCTAAGCATACATAGGGACGGACAGACAGCGGCTAGCGACTTTGCTTTATAATATGTAGTGAAGTGATGACCAGTTACCGGGTTAGGTTAATGTATTTGCATAAATATATACATATAATCACGCCTTTATCCCTTACGGGGTAGGCAGAGCACCAAGGGCCGATAGAACCACTTTTTTTTTCACTACACAACACATTAACCTAGTCCCACACTAAGATCCCTAAGGTCTTGTGTCGTGGGTACTAAGCAACGGTATATAAATACATAGATAAGTATAGAAACATCCATGACTCGGAAACAAACATTAATATTCATCATACCAATGTTTGCACCTACCGGGATTCGAACCCAGGACCTATGGCGTCGCGAGCAGGGTCACTACCTACTAGACCAGTCGGCCGTCAACTTCCACTTCTGACCGATTTTTAGGGTATAGTTGAGATTGTACAAGTTCGATTAGTAGTGACAGCTGGTCAGCCCTTCGCCTACAAAACACCAAGACCCTCTTGTCCCTCTACTGGCTTTACCACATGAGACTTGCGCTTCGAAAGCGTTTACATTTTACTAGTTACCGGGTGTTTGTACCCAAAAAGCGCCTGTAGGCGTACGAACGTATTGGTGACCTTTTTACTGAATTTTCACTAGTTCAGAAGGGTAAGCACGAACCTTCCGATAGTCCGTAACGCTATCGTCAAACTGTCAAATCACATAGATTTTGCTAGCGAGTCGCTAGCGTTACACCGCGTAAAAAGGTTCGTGCTTACCACACTGTAATTCTATGGTGTTGGTTAGCGAGTTAAATGATTGTTTAAAAAAAATAATTTCGTTGAGATGAGACCATAATGCTAAACTTTAGCTAGGTAAATCTTAAATTCACAAATTCCTATTTGATTTGGCCCTTCCTTGTGATGATGATCTCCGACCGTATTTCGGTCAAGGCGACCAATCTCTACGGAGATTAGTCAGGTACGCAGGAGATATTATAGTGCACAAGTGTGTGCGCGAACACAGATGCACTCTCTATTCCCTCACCCTCATAGTCCGATGGGACGGAAAGCCGACACGACCAACGACAACGAGAGATCAGGCGCAGGACCAACGGTTTTACGTGCTTTCCGAGGCACGAGCTAAGTGACAATTTGCAAAATTAAAATATGTACATGAAATAAATTCATTGGTACAGGCCCGTGACTGGGATCGAACTTATGCCTCCTGCTTGGAAGGCGCACGTCTTAACCACTGGGCTATCACAGCTTGTATTTGTATACAGGGTATAAGTGACGCCGTCACTCACAGCTTGTATATCCGATTCATGTGAAAAACAAACGTTCGATATAGAGTTCTATTTTTACTAGAATTTGGTTCTGCTTGTGTCCAATAGATGGCGCTGTTACAAACTATAAACTACCCATGTATGTTAAGTAAAGTGCAGCACAAACACAAACTATCTAAAAACTCATTATAAGCAAAATATTAAGCGCTCAGACTTTCAAAGTTTTAATAGCACATAAAGAAGTTTTAATTACGCACCATCTAAGAGATTGGCTGTAGTTATGTGCGATTCTATTGTCTTACAGATTAAAATTAAGGCTTACTTGTAGAAACTGCCTTAGTGTGAAATCAGCCCCGTATTACTAACATAATAGTCACGCCCATTATAGGTTGGGCAGAAGTGTGCGAATTTCACACCCACTTTTCACCAATTAGCCTATTAAGGCTCACGTGGTATGTGAGCCTACCGCCGCTTTTCCGTCACAAATACAACAACCTCGCGACCGGTAACGAATCCAATAGGAAATGTTTCCGTGCCATTCTCAATAGGTATTACTCCCGTATTACTTAACTAGTAGGTCTAGCAAAAGGTGAGCAAAAGCAATGCAATAGCGAAATTTGTACAAAATTCGCTATGTGCTTTTAAAATTGGTTCAGTATTCGTAACAGCTAACTCAAAGAAATTTGACAATTTAACGCGAATATTTTACAAATTCACAAGTTTTCGCTATCGCATTGCTACTGCTTTGCTTCTGCAAGATACTTAATCATCCTAATTTGTTATCTTGTTGAAAAATAAACATGTGATTTCAAGTCCCAACAATATGGATAGGTCTTGGGCCATTTTCATAATATTTTGCTGAACATAATTATCTCTCTTGTTACACCTTGTACAAGTTTTATTAAAACTATCAATAACTAGAGTTCAAAGCTAGAGTGAATAGGCACTTTCTAGGCCGCATTCACCCGAGGCTGCACATCTTTCTTAACATCAGGCACGATGGCGGTCAAATGTTTGCCTAGGTAATTGTAAAAAAAACTAATGTATGAATGGTCTTAACTTCTTACAGGTTATTCGGCGGGAAAAGCTGGAAGGGTGCAGGTGTAATTTTCTTGTGAAAATCAAAAATTATTTGTAAATGGCTTGCATGTACGAGTATCCGTAAAGTGATGTTTTCTGGTAGATAAGTTATATTTTGATTACTTGTGATGTGAATCTAGTGCGTGTGCATGGTTTTATACGCAGGTAAGCTGAGTAAAACTTTAGCCGGAATACGATCTCTTCATGGGCCCATGTAAGTTGTTTCTGCAATTATTTTTCATTTTGACTAACTTTACACTTGTTCTTGAGGATTTTCCCGACGTTTCCATTCATCATCATCATTATCATCTATCATAAATTCAGAAATAATTTACTAAAGACAATGGCTGTATGGGCTTAGTTCCCCTTGCCTTTCCTTAGGGATAAACTTAACAAAAAAAAAATAATAACTTCTTACTTTTTTTACAGAATGAAGTACATACCATGTATAAATATAGGTAATAGACGGCTGCGTTTCCGAAATGGGGCAGTCAGAACTGCAGAATCATAAAGGATCTCACAGCCACGTTCAGTAATAGGGGGACAGAATGGTAATTATCAGTGACAAGTTGCTAGCTGATCGCCTGTGAGAATAGGCCCTGAAGTTCCTTAGTCGACTCTTACGACATGCACGGAAGGAGATGCAGCTGATGTATTCTAGTGAAGCCCGCGTATCAGCACAGGTCTTCATTAACTTTAAAAAATTTGTAACTTAATAATTTTAATGGAAAGGTAGCAATTTTACGAGTTCGGCTTCAATTTTATTACGCCTATTTTGTATGTTATGCCGTGTTACGTAAAGTATAGCCTTCGGTTGTAATAAGTTGTTTTAAAAGGTATTGCGTTTTTTAACATGTTTGTATTGTTTTGAAAAATGGTAGCTATATGTTCGGCTCAGAAGTCAGAATGTAGGTAGGTAATTAAAAGTAATTTAACATATTTTTACCTAAATAAAAACAAGATTAAGGACCGAACTTTCGAATGGTATATGCATTGGTACAGAATCAACTTTATCCATCCTTATCTGTAAACAGGAGAAATCGAGCTGCTCAAACATGGAGAAGAAACAAAGAGGAGTAGCGGCTAAGTATATTTTTATAGAAAAATAGTGTGCCGCGGTGAGGGGGTGAAGTGTGTGACGAGGGGAGCATTGAACACTGTAGCCCTGCCCATTTACATAGAAACCACCTTGTAGGGACTAGTCAAACTACTTGCTTATTATCAATATAGTTTAAGATTGTCTTACTAGTGCAATTACTCATCACTAGATGGCAATATTATACTAAGTATCCTGATAAAAGCACTAATGTCTTTGTAATTTTAATACGGTTACATTTCGGAGTACAAGCGTGTGGTTACAGCTACTGCGTTACACTGACGCTGAAGCTCCGCCCCTATCATGACGTCATGGCCTCACGATTGCCACACGACTCACTTCATAGTCCTACCTCCTCTTTTATACCTTCATCTTGTGCTGAAAGCGATTCTTGAAAATTAAAGTTAAATAGGTATCAGAATTTCCTCGTTCCCACATTTAATAATAATTAATGATTAATTAATGCACTTAGATATTATAACTCTTCTGTAAAAAGCTCGTTAAGAAGCGCTTAACATTATCAATTTGTGAAATTATTTTAAAATTATCGGAGTGTTTCCGAGGAATTCTCGCTTCAGTTTTAATTGAGATCTTCACTCCAAAATAGAAAAGAGAAAAGACTCAAATGGCTTGCTGGTATTCTAAATTATATACCGGGTGTGGGTGACAGTCAGGCAAATATTGATATGCTGATTTCAGACCACGATTTTGAGTTGAAAATCACTGAAAATTTTTAACAATTTTTTTAAAAATTTTTCATGGCGAAAATAGTTTTGTACGTTTAGTTAGGCTTTAGATAATGGCTTAAAAACAAAATTTCAGCCATTGAATTATTTCAAAAAAAAAAGTTGCGATAAAAAAATTTCAAATAACTGATCAACCCGTATAACCAATAAGCCCATTTAACTAGTCTCAGGATCGCCCGATTGGCGCGGAAAGCAAACATTGCGGATAATCAAATTAAAAATGCATTTCCTGCGAGTAATAACACTGTCACACATACCCTGTATCTAGGTGTATTTGGTAGGTCCTGCCTGAGAATAGATCGTTCATTTAGAACTACACTATTTTTTTCTAAAAAACGTAGAAAATTATTGAATTTTTAGTGGTTTTCACCTCAGAATCATGGTCTGAAGTCGGCATATCAATTTTTGCCTGGCTGTCACTTTCACCCATGTATAAAGTTTCATAAAAATCGGTCAAGCCGTTTCGGGGGAGTTTATATCAAAAGATATAGAACTAGCACACCTTTGCCCAAGCCCTTTGGGTATTAGTGGACGTGACTACATGCATGTCACAAATTAATTACGAGTATTTATACAAATTACAAATACTTATAGGTCAAAAACTGTAGCGTGTTTTTTTATAATTCCGCTTTCCCTAATGGATCATAATAATCATAAACTCGCCTGTACAATGTTATTTTTCAGTAAACATGTACAAAGAAAAATAAATAATGTGTAACTTAGCAACGCGTACACAACAATAATTTAATGCTGATTGGTTGGTGCTGGAACTTGTCTTGGTTCGCTTCCTGGGGGAGGCAAATATTTGTATTCCGGCCGGTCGGAAGCGGCCTGTATCCAACCGATGCCTGCGATCTTGGTTAGGTCGCTCGTCCGTTCATCTCGCGGGTGGCCTTCCCACGCTGCGTTTGCCGATACGTTATGCACTCTAGAAGCTTTCGGTTGCAGTGGCCATCGGTTCTTCGAGCTATGTAGGCCTACGTAGTACAATAAAACTAAAGCAAAATGACATCTCCATAATATAACAGCTTCGGGTGATATATAGTCTACGTAGACTTGGATCCCCTTCAATAATCAGGTTTACCTAACATGCATACTATGGTATACCGTACCACAGCACACTATAATTTAATCGTATAATATCATTTGACCATCAAACGGATAGTCTGCCCCTCAGTCTATAGATATAAGCGTTCCTTCGTTTGTATACGTGCATCAACCTATTGCAGTCCACTGCTGGACATAAGGCATAGGCCTCTCCCGGGGCACGCCACAAGGCTACTGCCATAGGGGGTTTTCGACACCACGCTTGGCAGGCGGGTTGGCGACCGCAGTGTGATTTTCGTACTATGTTGTCAACACGGTAATCGCTATTGCTAACCACGGCCAGAGTTGGGATGGTGCTATTCTACTCTGCCGACAACATACAGGTTGTTGACATACTGTTTATATGTTACACTGTGTCGTGTACGGGTCAGTGCGTTTGACGATGTTGCAGGTAAATTTTGAACCGGATATTTTCACGCGTTTTGCTTGTCTCGTCCTTTTGTACGTGTAGCTGTCCAAAATATTATTACTTTTTGATATCTCTTACCTTTTTCATTACACATCTGCATAGCTCAACATTACATGTGTACTATATGTACAGGTTGATTTTTGGTCGTCAACGTTCCCGAAAACTACGGAATCTCCTCATCATCACGATCATTTTTCTCCATGGAAGCATACCTGGGAAGTGTCTGGTTTTCAAAATATTAGGGTCCAAAGTTGAGTAAATAGACTGCGTTTTTCTGCATAAATGCACATAGACGCGCGTAGCAGGATTTTTTCACGAAAAATAATTAATATCTGTCTATAAAAAAACTAACATAAACACTAGACACTATAAATTTCGCACGATCAAGGAATTTAAAAATTAAAAAAAAAAAAAAATTCTCAGCATTTTTTTGGCATAAACTTACTTTATTTCATGTATAGGGGCCATTCTACTTTTCGATGCCTAAAAGTTGGTCTCTTTTAAAATTCATTTCGCCATACACACATTTATTTTAATTTTTTGTAAATTACTCCATTTTATTACTTAAGATTAGTTGAACAATGCATAAAATATTGTGTTTTTAACTTAATTATAGAAATTATTGTAACATTTAAGGTAACTCCGTTGTACTTTTCAGTAACTCAGTCGTTTTTCATATAAATTATACCTGTCCCAGTATGATGTCAGAATTGGCAACATCATTTATCCAAAAAAACTCCCAAGAAGACATAATATTGAATGGCTTCATATAACTCTCATTTATAATAAGTTTATAGTTCAGTAATGCCCACATCCACTTTCGTACTACAAGAATTTAAAAAAAAATATCCAAGTCGCGTCGCCTCCATCGAGCAAAATGATCAGTACCTACCGTTACCATAGGAAATAACGCTTTAAAACAAAGGTAGTAGAAACCGGTTTACACTGGACGGTTCGTTATAAAGCAATTCAAAAGTGTCACGTGGAGCATGCGCGGGGAGAGTGCGCAGTGTCCGAAACAGTCGGCCGCCAGATCTAGTCAGGCGTGCGTGTGTTTATTCGGCGTCTGCTGAGTTACCAATAGGCGAAGGTGATTATTACAATTTATTTACGTTTTCATTTAAATAGATATTTATAAATGTGTCCGTATTCCAAAGGTCATACTATTTTAAAGTATTAAGTTATGGTTTCTCGCCAGTAATTGAAATAGTCTTAAATTTACTCCTGTGTTACCACTACACCGCGTTACTACTAAATAGTAACGCAGTTGTTACCTTGGTAACGCGGTAGTCATTTAAAAGGGTTTTTTTGTAAATAAAACGAAACACTTATAACATTTTGCAGTTTTTTACTACACTTAGAAAGAAAGCTTAATATCAAAAAAAAAGAAGCAAATGAATTAATGTTTTATTTATGAATGTCCTAGCATTTTTATTATGCGTAAGTTCAGGTAAATATTTAATAGGTATGGTGTATCTTTATCTAGGTATTTCTCTTACAAGATGGCGTTAACACCAGCTGAGAAACAACGCCGTTATCGACAAAGATTAAAGCTGGACCCTGAAAAATTTGCAGAAGCTAAAAGAAAACATCGGGAAAGGTACCATGCCAGCAAGAAGTTAGTCAAAGATATGACAGAGAGGGAACATAGATCCGCCAAACGCAAATGGAAAACTGCTAATAAGAAGCGTAGAGAAAGCCAACGAGCTGCTCGTCATATTCTCGAAAATGTTTTAACTCCATCTTCAAGTCCACGTTCAAGAACTCCTATTTCCCCTGCATCCAGAGGCCGAAATCAAATAAGACGCAATAGGTCTAATTTGTATACGACAAACGCGAAATTGCAAGAAGAACTAGATCAACTTAAGAAAAAATGTAATAAATATAAGAAAAGATACCAAAGAATAAAGAAGAAGCCGAATAGACAAGATAAGGAGAACGAAGATAAAAGCAATAAATATAATATATTAACTAATGCTATCAAAGAACATTACAATAAAATGAAAAATATTCAGGCTAAAAAAGTTGTACAACAGATTTTTCAAGCACAAAGTATTCTTGCTTCTAGAATGAAAATTGCAATCGTTCGGGAGTCGTTGGGTATTGATCAAATTAAGATAAAGCAGACTGCTCCAAAACTACCCATCTTAAGAGAGACAATAAAATGCTTCTTTGATCGTGACGATGTGTCTAGAGCCACAGCTGGTAAACGAGAGACTGTAACTTACAAACGTATTAAAAAGCAGAAGAGATTCTTGCTTGATTCGATGAAAAACCTATATCGAACATTTAAAATGGAAAATCCTAAGATTACATGCTCGTACTCCTATTTTGCCAAACATTGACCATTCTATGTAAAGACGCCTTCTGTTGATGGTAGAGATACTTGCCTGTGCAAAACACATGCTAACGCCCAATATCTTATCAATGCACTTTTTAAACATAAGGTTATTTCAACATCTAATATGAATAACTTTATTGAACGCATGGTATGTTCTATAGATAGCCGCGAATGCATGACCGTTAATTGTAACAACTGTTTTAATAAAGAACTGCCTTATAAAATTCCAAGTGACCTTTTCACTATTAAATGGTCTCAATGGATCAGAAAGTCTGAAATTATTGTCAAGTCGGGTAAAAGAGTCAAGATAATTAAAACAGTTAAAGAAGTGGTAGAAGAAACTCTTGAAAAAACGATGCAAACCTTTAAAAAAACTATGGTAACATTGAAAAAACATATTTATATCATGAGAGCACAATTCAGAAACTACAGAGCCGCGATAGATGAAATGAAGAATGACGAAGTTGTGTTGCACATCGACTTCAGCGAGAACTACAGCTGCAAAAATTACGAAGAAGTTCAGTCTCACCACTTTGGCGGATCCCGTAAACAAGTAACCTTGCACACAGGAGTAATGTATTTAAAAGCTGAAAGAGATGTCAAACCAACCACACTATCATTTTGTAGCGTGTCGGGTAACAACTTGCACAATCCTGTATCAATATGGGCCCATATGCATCCCATTATCCAAGAATTAAAAACTAACTACCCACATGTTAGAAATATTCACTTCTTCTCTGATGGACCTGCCACACAATATAGACAAAAGCTTAATTTCTACTTTATTTGTACAAAAATCTTCGAAGAATACCAATTCAATCGCGTCACGTGGAACTTTTTTGAAGCTGGCCATGGTAAAGGAGCTGCTGATGGAGTAGGTGGATTCCTGAAACGTACCGCCGATAAGAAAGTTGCTACTGGAACGGATATTTCTGATGCAGAAACCTTTTTTGTAACCCTGAAAGATTCAAGCAAAATTTGTCTATACTTTATTAAAGACGAAGATATTGAAAAGGTACAACAGACGGTCCCCAAAAATATTATTCCGCTACAGGGAACTATGCAAGTACGCCAGATATTTACAGATTCTCCTAGTAAACTTCATTACAGAGAACTGAGTTGCTTTTGTCAAAGAGGTTTTTGTGCTTGTCTTAATCCAAAAGAATACCAACCTGTTTTATGTGCTGACGAGAATCTTGACGATAAGATGAGTGAAAATGTTGTGTTGAGTAACATTGCAGATATAATATCCAAACCACGTAAAACTTATTACGACTATGTTTATTCTTCATCTTCTAGTGATGATGAGCCACTTTCGAACTTGAAGAAAACTCCACTTTCTGACGTAGTTTCGAACCTGCCCTCAGCATCCAACATAGAAAATGTACCCTCAACATCGAACGGTCAAGAACAGCAACTCATTCAGAAAGAAAATATTCATCCATCAAAAATATACAATGGTGTCAATGTAACTGTTAAATTTACTTCAGAGAAAAATCACGAATACATGTATCTGGGAATTGCTCGAAGTGAAGTAGATGAAGAAGGAGATGTGAAGATAATGTTTTATAGAAGTGTTGATTCAACGTGTAAGAAGTTTAAAAGTGTAGAGACGGATGTTTCGTTCGTGCCATACGAAAATATTGTAGAAATTGTTCCTAATCCTCGCATAGTTACTAAAGGCAAACGCGTTTTATATTGCTTTGACCAACCCCTAAATATATTTGAGAAATAATTCATTCTATATTCTAATTTCATTATCAAAATTATTAAGCATTTAATTTAGTTCACTTTTAAACATATACTTAAATACTATAATATTGTCATGTCAATGAATAGTATCTAATTCTAGTGACTAGTTGCATTGAACTAGGTTTTCTTTACGAGATAATAATATTTCTTAAAAATATTCTGATTGTTATTTACTTGTTTAAGTGGTTTACATACTTTTTTTTGTTTTATAATTAAGAGATTTATCCAAAAAGTATGATAATGTAACTTCAAAAAAGAAAATAATTGTGATACAAAGACTGTGTTACGAATGTTACAACTGCGTTACTTTCTTGTCCCCTAAATAAGATTAATGTTTTGTTAAATATCTCTCCTGTTTTTGACAAAATGTATATATTTCTTGTTCGAATCTGTAAACATAGAAAGAAGTTACACTTTTCTATTAGTATCCAATTAATATGACTGTTTTCTTGCGTAATATTTAAAATATTATTGGTTAAAAAGTTAATTAAGGTAACGCAAAGACTGATTTTTTAAGAAAAAAAAATATATATTATGTAATTTTTCTTTATTTGACTTACGAAGGTACTAATTAAGAATCAGTAAGATATTAAATACGGTAATTGATCTCGTTTTGACATTCCTATAAATAAATAATAACGTCCAAATACTCAGTAACGCAATGGTTTTATTTTTCTTCTTTCTTTCCTTTAAACGTTAATTTAACAAAAATACAGAACAAAACATCGCTGCAAGCTTGCGGACATGTTAAGATATTATATTCCCTTTGTATACAATCACTCAAATAACTAAAATTTTAAAGTTGATTTTTTTCATTTTTGGTCAGAATATTCTAATGTTTTAGGCATCGAAAAGTAGAATGGCCCATAGAATACGTACCCTTCGTTAAAGGTGGCCACAAAAAAACATCCTGTATATACTACACATGGATGTGTTCCTAAAAGGGGTAGTTAGAACTTCAAGATCATAAAAGAGATCTCATAGCCATGTTTAAGATAGCGGGGGCAGATGTAAAATTATCAGTGGCCAGTTGCTAGCTTGAGGTCTGAGAGAACGCCCGTGTTCCTTAGTTGACTCTTACGACATGCACGAAAGGAGATGCAGCTGATGCCCCGCATCAGCACAGGACTTAAGATTACTGTATTATAAATAATGTCTGCCTACCTCTTTGGGAAGTAGGCGAGTGTATCACTTCATATTATAAAACAAACTAGTCCCGCTGTCTGTCCGTCACTCCCCCTGATTACGTAAAAGCAATAGCAAAGCCGAAGCAAAGCGATAGCGAAAATTGTACAATATTCGCCTTGAAATATCAAAGTTCCTTTGAAATTCAATAGTAATACGAATCTGACAAGCAATCAGCGATTTTTGTACAATTTTCGCTATCGCTTTGCTTTTGCTAGTTAGGTAATAAGGGGGCCGGTTTATGCTTAGATCTTACAACTACGCAACGGATTTTGATGCGGTTTGTTAAAACAGATAAAGTGATTCAAGAGGAACGTTTATATGTAGATATAGTAACAGCATTGAACCCGTGCAAAGCCGGAGCGGGTCGCTGTGCATATATAAATGTAACAATATACATACGGGATATAGCAAAATATTCCTTGTTATGTAAGCAAATAACTTGTTCATGATTTAAAGTGTATAAAAAATACAGCAATTAATTATTATGATAAAACAAGATGCTTGTGATTAATGTGTCCCCGAAGCAGAACAACCGAAAATTTATATTCGAAGAGGGAATTTCCAGGGAGAAAAAGGAGTATGTTACGTAACAGGACTACGACGGACATAACACTATTTTTTGACCCCAATTGAAAAGAAAAGTATTAACTAAGTATTTTTTTATTATATAGAGGATTTCAGAAGAAGTACCTACACTCAAATTAAGTGTATCTTCAACACAAATAGTCTTCACATTCTCTATTTTTATATGTACTAGTGGACGTGACGTCGTCCGCGTGGACTGCAGAAAAAACCAAATGTTAAAATTATCCGGGATAAAAATAGTTTCCCGGGATAAAAATTACCCTATGTGTTAATCCAGGGTGTCAGCTAACTCCATACCAAATTTTATTAAAATCGCTCCTGCCGTTTTTACGTGAAAGAGTAACAAACATCCATCTATCCTTCGCGTTTATAACATCAGTAAGATAAGATTTTCAAAAATAGGCTAGCTAAAACCGCAGGACCGCGAAAGAGATCCTAAAGTTACGTTTAACATTGCGGGGTCTGATGTAAACGATCAGTGACAAGTTGCTAGCTCATCGCCTGAGAGAACACCCCCGAGTTCCTTAGTAGACTCTTACGACGGAAGGAGATGCAGCTGATGTATTCTATTATCACTTATACACAGTGAAGCGATATAATGAAACACGGGGAAAGAAGCAGCAAGAAACCCGATCAGCAATGTTTTTAAATAGAACAGGCGAGCAGAGTTACAAAACACTTTGCATTTCTAAACCATACAAATTAGTCGACTTTATATAATAATAATAATTAATATTATAAGGTACAAAATATGTATGATGTGGTGCAAGTAACACTAGAGTGGGTCACTATTACTAAACCATACAAATTAGTGAAAAACAAGGAGTATAAAAATATAACAACACATTTTGTACCTACTTATATATTAAAATGAAGGTCATTCTAACACGCAACCCTTAGGTAAGTACGAACAAAAAAATATTACGGTTGACTGGACAAAAGCGGAAAATTTTAAATTTAGGTAAGCTAAGCCTATACTTGGGCTCCTAAATAACAAAAAAAAATACATAATGTGTTATAGGTATTATTTTATTTCAAAGTAAATTATTAAAATTCAAAGTTAATGATCTCACGAGCAATATGAGTTAAAAACAAGATAATTATCTCACATTTGAGCGATAAATCCACAGACCTACTATAATAATACTAATAATATAATAATATAATATATATAATAATAATATATAATATATAATATATAATAATATATAATAATAATATAATAAAACTAATAGCTGGATAATCTAGGGTTGCCGTCTCAAACTTTGAAAACCAGGATTTGAGGAAGAAATACCAGGACATTTCGATTAAAAGACAACACTATAAATGTGCGAGCCCAGTGACAATACGATTGGAGGGAGTTAGTGGCGTGCGAATTTAAAAACATAGATCTTTAACACATTCTGTGCCGGTGACTACGTATTTACTTCTTTTAGGCTTTCTTCTAGAGGTACCGCTGACGCTTATTTGCTCGATGTCGGCACCCTTATAAAATCTGCTGACAGCGAATGTGTCAGGACTTTAAAACTCAGGGCGATGTTAAAAAACTATCCAGGACAGCCCAGGACACCCCAAAAAACAGGACATGTCCTGGGAAAACAGGACGGTTGGCAACCCTAGCATAAACAAGTGTATATTTCACGATAAAAAGAGGGTACAACGTAAAGCATTTCTATCAACGCAAAATCTTTTGGGCCTGACTGGAAAACTAGTCTCAACTCTCCTCCCAAACTCTTTTTAGACAAACTAGGAAAGTTCATATAAGTTTAGAAAAATATACATAGTGGTTTCCAGTCTCATATTTTATGGACATATAAATATAAATTTGCAATAGCAAAGCCGAAGCAAAGCAAAAGCGAAAATTGTACAATATCCGCCTTGAAATGGCAAAGTTAATTTGAAAATTCATTTTACGTAATACGAATTTTGACAAGCGATCAGCGATTTTTATACAATTTTCGATATCGCTTTGCTTTTGCTAGTTAGGTAATAAGGGGGAGGGTTGTTTTACAAGAATGGGGTAGCCAGAACTACAGGATCGTAAACGGAGATTTCGCCACAGCCACGTTTAGAACAGTCGTTAAAGACGGTCAGAAGTTAAAGATCAGTTTAGAAAGACAGGTTTATTATAAATATGTTTTTAAGAAAAGATTTTTTTTTTCACCCGAATGGGACTCGAACCCACGACCTCTCGCATTCCGTGCTGTGCTCTCACCAACTGAGCTACCGGGTCTATTAACTCGGATGACGAATTTGACCATCGCCACTTTTATTCTTACATTACGTTTTTGGCAACGTTATTTTTTCATTTCGCCAAATCTCGATAAACAGAGCTGAATCCCTCAGCACAATGTTTAATGATGAAACGATCAACCATATCCCAGCGGATTATATTATATACTAGTGGACGCCCTCGACTCCGTCCGCATGGACTACAAAAAAAACAAAATGTCGAAATTATCTGGGATAGTGGCCCGCCCTCGCTTCACTTCGGTACATATCAGTATATTAGCTACATCTTCATATGTAGGTACAGCGGTTTTTGTAAAAATTTGGAACTCCCGTTGGTTCCCTTCCCTTGGGAATTTCTGGAAATCCGTCCTTAGAGCTTCCTCATAGTTCCTAATCCGATTTAAGCTTCGTAAAAATAGCGGTTTTCGTAAAAAATTAAAATTCCCGTAATGACTTACGGGAATTTCGGTAAATCCGTTCTTAGTGCTCCCTCGCAGTCCCTAATGAACGTACAGGTCTGATTTCAAATTCATATGTATCGCGGTTGTCGTAAAAAAATGAATTCCCGTTTGTCCCCTTCCCGTGGGAATTTCGGGAAATCCGTTCCTAGTGCTTCCTCGGGGTCCCTAATGAACATATATGCCCAATTTCAGATTCATATGTGAAACCGTTTTTGTAAAAAAAAAATAATAATTCCCGTTGGTCCCCTTCCCGTGGGAATTTCGGGAAATCCGTTCTTAGTGCTTCCTTGTAGTCCCTAATGAACATATATGTCCGATTTCAGCTTCATACTCGTATAGCGGTTTTCGTAAAAAATATAGAATTCCCGTTGGTCGCCTTCCCGTGGGAATATCGGGAAATTCTTATGGCCTATGTTCACCCAGGTTCAATAATGATTCTAACGGTGAAAAAAATTTTTGAAATCGGTAATGTAGTTTTTGAGCCTATTCATTACAAACAAACAAAGTTTTCATCTTTATAATATTATAGTATAGATATTTATTTCTTAGTTTATTTCAAAGACTTTCTTCAAATGTTGTAGCTAGATCTATGTCTAGGCTTCAGATCTAGACTATATCTAGATGACCTGGTTTCTAACCACGTCTGTGACAGACTTCAGAACTTCTAGAAACTTCTTTGTAGTTGTGAAACTGTAAAAAGTGTGGCTGAAAACTCGGTTGAGAACGTTTGAACGTTTCATTCGGTTTTTACGAAATTCGTATACTTACGAGCGGTCATGAATTTGGCATTTATTTTTGAGGCCTGATGCCAAGCCCTTAATATTACAAACGCGAAAGTTTGTGAGTATGGATGGATGGATGTTTGTTACTCTTTCTCGTAAAAACGGCTGAAGCGATTTTAATCAAATTTGGTATGGAGTTAGCTGACACCCTGGATTAACACATAGGCTACTTTTTGTCCCAGGAAAATATTTTTAATCCCGGATAATTTCGACATTTTATTTTTTTTTCAGTTCACGCGTACTAAGTCGCGGGTGTCCACTAGTTTTAAAATAATAAAACTCACTCATATAAAAATAAGACAAAATCTACCTATAAATCTACGTATGCATCGAGCTATGTATATCGGCCATTCTCGACATAGTAGGTACGTACATATATTTATCCCCCAAAGAAGGTGGGCAGAAGTGTGCAAATTCCACACCCACTTTCACCAGTTAGTTATTAAGTCCCATGTGGTAAAGGGTGAGCCTACCATCGCTTTTCGAACAATCTAGCGACCTGTAACGAATCCAATAGCAAAAGGTCCGCGCCATTCTAAATAAGTAGGCATTACTCGTATAATTTTTAAGATATAGTGGACGCCCGCGACTCCGTCCGCGTGGACTACAGAAAAAACAAAATGTCGAAATTGTCCGGGATAAAAACATTATCCCGGGATAAAAAGTAGCCTATATGTTAAGTGGGACCTGTCAGAGTACATTCCTGAAAACTGCATCCAAATCGGTTTAGCCGTTTCTGTGATTAGCGTGCACAAACGCACAGACAAACCAACAAACAGAAAAAAATTCCAAAAGTCATTCATTTGGGTACTATTGCGTTAATAAAGGTCTCCTATAACATTTTTTCTCATATATCTTCAATGTACAGACAGTGATCCGTTACATTTTTATTATATGTATAGAATAGAAGATATAGAATAGATTTAGCGTCAGAGCCTCATCCGTTAAATAGCAGAGTGCACCAAGGACAGGTGAGGTTGACTTTGGGTCCTTAAGGTATTAGTCAAACCTACTTACACCCTTATACCTTACCCGTACCCACCCAAATATAGGCCACATCCAAGGACTCCATACCAAGCCATTTAGCAGGTAATATATAGGTATGACGACCTTCAGATTCCCACCTATAGGTTTTAAATCAATCCCATGGACCCCTTCTACGATTCATCCCTTAATGGATGCCGGTTATAGCGATACAAGTATGAAGTAAATACAGTGTGGAGATGTCGGATATTTAACACGCTTCACATAACATTAACTTAGTCCCACACTTACATCTCTTAGGTCTTGTGTCTTGCTGTGCAACGGTATAAATATATAGATATATAACAGTATAAATATATAGATAAGTATAGAAACATCAATGACTCGGAAACAAACAATTTTGGTTTGGACATAAAGGAGAACTGACTCTAGATTTTGTCTTTAGGCATTTTGTTCTGACATAAATATGACATATCTTTCGTTTTTACGTGATTAATAATCTATACATATAATAAAATTGTAACGGATCGATGTTTATGCACGCTAATCTCAGAAACGGCTGGATCGATTTCGATGCAGTTTTCAGGAATATATTGTGACAGGTCCGACTTAACATATAGGCTACTTTTTATCCCGGGAAAGTGTTTTCATCCCGGATAATTTCGACATTTTGTTTTTTCTGCAGTCCACGCGGACGGAGTTGCGGGCGTCCACTAGTAACTAATATTAGTTTCATTTTATGCTAGAAACGCTGACTAATGCTTGCCAGATCATTAAATATATTTTATGTATTTAGTTGTGTAGCGGAGCCATCTATCGGATGCAGGAGAGAACCACAATCGAATGTAAAATCCTAGAACGCGATATCAAAGTTTTTCACTATGATTGAAATATATACATGGGCCAAACAAGGACTAGTGGCCCGGTGGGGCCGGAAGCGCTTCCCTTTTCACCACCCCCACCGGGCCGCTAGTCATTGTTTGGCCCATGTATTCCAATCACTGTAGTTCTCTCTTACATCAGATAGATGGCTCCAATACAGTTGCAATATAATTTAAAATTTTCTATACTTACATAAAAAAGCCAAGAACCCTTCCTAATTATTTGATCATTATTGGTTTCCTGTACGTCTGTCTGGAGTGATTTTAATTTGGTATGTGTGTCTAATGTTATATTTAATTTAAGTTTTGTTGTTGTATAAACACTGCCCTCAAATTTATCCCCAGCAATCCAGTTTAACTAGAAGATAATTCCATGCAGAATCAAGCTTGCTTTTATAACATTATTGATAGTACAATGCATACAATGAAGATTATTTTCTTATCTTATCATAATCTACATAAATGTCTAGCTAATATCCGTGGCTTTTGACTTTGACAAACATAATAATACCCATCATTAATTAATTGTACGACATCATAAAATTTTGCAACACAACAACACCTCTCTCTTGTATTTACTGCATGACAACAATCGATGGGATATACCTACCGCTGTGTAAGTAGTGCTACCCGTCGAGAAATTCACCTCGAGGAATAAATCCTTATACCTCACAACACATTAACCTAGTCCCACCCAAAAGAACCAAGGCGGAATTAGTGGGGAGAGGCACAAGGGTCTGTTTATAAGCGGTGATAGAAGCAGCGAGCAGGTTGGATCCCAGTCATGGGATTTCAGGATCATCAAGGAGTTTAGCATAGCTAGGATAGAAGTTAATGATCAATAGCTAGCAGACTAGCTTATACTCGTATCTGATACACGGTTCGGATTATTATAATTAGTATAAATGCTGTCGGTTGTTGGCGAAACATATGTAGATTATTAATCTAGTTTTTGATTTCGGAAATAGTGCGATGTATTGTCTTGCATGCTAGGTGCTCGGGTCTGGTTTCTCGTGGCGATTGTAGTTAGTGCAAGTGCCTGTTTTCGCAGTTATGAGTTATCAGATCCGAGGGTCAGTGAAGGGTGTAGGGCCCGGTGGTGGGCGCACCCATAGTGAATTATAAATGCTATAAATAAAGTCTGCTATAGAGAACCTACTAGAAAATGTGTGACTAACTTGCATTATTTTTATGTAAATTTCATTGAATACGCCGAAAATCACAGCAAAAGCTGTTTCAAAAAAGGAAAGAAAGAAAAAAGCAAATACAATAAGCATTTTTTTAAAGCAATGAGTTTGCAAGAATGGTTTAGTGTTGCATGATATTTGCTTTTTTCCTGGTTTTAGGTTTAATAAAGATTTTCTCATATGTGGAAATACAATGTTTGAAGCACCTATGTGTGAAACTAATTTACATTTTTACCCGACTGCGCCAGAAGTTTTTCGAGTGTATCTATATTATTGAGTTTTACATGATCTATGTATGTATATATTTCTTGTAGCAAGGTATCGTTAGTCAGTCGTGAGAGTACCTAACACGGGGTTAAGTTTTTACGCAGTCGGGTTTTTTTATTTCAATAAATGATTGTTACGTTAAGGTATTTGAGTTACTTCGAAATACAGGTTTATTTTACAGCCAAGCAAACAATGAAGATTTAAGTTCAGGGCATGGTTCTGAAGGAAAATGTACCGGCCCCCTGATTACCTAATTTGCAATAGCAAAGCCAAAGCAATGCGATAGTGAAAATTGTACAATATTCGCCTTGAAATGTCAAAAGAAAATCATAGTGGACTTTCCGCGTGAACTTAAATATGTCGAAATTTTGAAAATATGTTGATCATTTATTTGTACTTTTTTGAGAGCAAATTATTTTTTGAAAATCATCTTTTGTTTAAGTCATTGTCTAAGGCCTAATTAAACGAACGAAATAATTATTTTCTGAAAATATGAAAAAAAAATCGATTTTTTAAAATTTTTCAGCGAAAATTTTCAGTGTTTACCGCATCAGAATCATGATCTGAAGTCATGGTATCAATATTTGCCTGGCTGTCACAAACACCCTGTATAAAATTAGTAATTGAAAATTAAAACTGTTTTGTTTTAATGTCCATGGAGGAAAAAGTTTATGCTTAAAAATCCTGATTCGTTGAAAAATTAAAAATTTCTATATATTTTAATAGTCTATAAGCCTATTCATCCTGATACGTTGAAAAGTTACAAATAAAAAAATAAATTAAAAGCTTTTTTCTTGAAACATTGAGAACCGACTACTTTTTCAATTCATAAAAGAAGTGAACATTCTGACGACAAATAAAACTGTCGACCTAGAAAAGAAAAATTGTTTTAATTATTTTCTTCGGCTGCCCTATGTAAATTAGTCACTAAGGCCTTATTAACTTTTGTCCAAGTAGGGTAAACAATACAATACAGTACCACTATTTATTTGTTATTATGTATAAACTTTGTAGTCTAGTCCTAAGAAATACTGCTAAGATTAAAGATTTTGCTAATTCTTTTTTTAGCGTATTCCTTGAAGTACAGGGATGGTTCTAACGGAGAGAAAAAAAAATCATTTTCAATTCATTTCATTTCTTTTACTACATTCCCATAAAGCAAAGCTTTGCGATTTATTTATTTTTGGGTTGTTTAAATTCACCTCCTTTTTTGTTTGGTAACAATAGAAAGTTATAATTAGTTCGAAATTTAAAAGTCCGGGAAGGAAAAACAATTGGGTGACGTTAGTTCAAAGGCGTGAGACAGGACAACGTCTGTCAGGTCCGCTAGTTTTGTAATATATTTTTTATTGGCTAGCGTTGATAAATGTTTACCCGGGAAAAAAAAATCAACTATAAAAATATGAACGTAGTGTGCTACACCCGTGACAAAATGAAGCCATGTATTACGATTGAAAAAGAAATAAAAACACGTTTAGCCTAGCGGGGCTTAACGTAAAAGATCAAGTGATAAGTTCCTAGCTCATCGCCTGAGAGAACGCCCGAGTTCCTTAGTCGACTCTTACGACATGCACGGAAGGAGATGCAGCTGATGTATTCTAGTTAAATCAAATCAATTCGTTTATTTGTGGATCACAGGTAAAAAGTGGGCTCTCTGTGTCCCGCCCAGTGGGCATACAAATTTGGTCCTTACATTCATTTCATACATATTATAATATTATAATTATAATATTGTTATATGTATAATTATAATTATAATATAATTATAATTACATTCATACATATTATAATATAATCACATAAATTTAAGTTGATTATCTGAATAAATAAATAAATAAATTCACAATAACCATAATCAGAATAAGGCAATTAATTACACCAATTTCATATAACTTTCCAATTATGTCAAATTCTTATCGTCGAAAAATTCTCTCATTGAGTATATACAGGATGATTTTTGGTCGTCAACGTTCCCGAAAACTACGGAATCTCCTCATCATCACGATCATTTTTCTCCATGAAAGCATACATGGGAAGTGTGTGGTTTCCAAAATATTAGGGTCCAAAGTTGAGTAAATAGACTGCGTTTTTCTGCATAAATGCACATAGACCCGCGTAGCAGGATTTTTTCACGAAAAATAATTAATATCTGTCTATAAAAAAACTAACATAAACACTAGACACTATAAATTTCGCACGATCAAGGAATTTAAAAAAAAAATTCAAAAAAAAAAAAAAATTTCCCAGCATTTTTTTTGGCATAAACTTACTTTATTTCATATATAGAGTACGTACCCTTCGTTAAAGGTGGCCACAAAAAAACACCCTGTATAATATAAGCTTTTCCTTTTAATAATGTCCTAAGTTTATAACAAAATAATTTCATATTTTCCATGGTACGTAGGGTCTCAGGTAATTTATTATATATTTTAGGTCCCATGCAGAAAATGTTATCTTGCAGTAACTTTGTTTTAGATGGTACCAAATATAACTTTCCCGCATGTCGGTCTCTGGGGTTAATCTCATACAGATTCATATTTGAGCGTAGTGAAGCCCCACATCATCAAAGGATTAATTTCTTCTGTAATATCTCAACTTAACATCACACTGCGGTCACCAACCCGCCTACCCAGCATGTTGACTATGAGCAAAACCCCCCTATGACAGTAGCATTGTAGCGTGTCCTATAAGAGGCCTACGTCCAGCAGTGAACTGCAAGGCTGATGTGATATGAAGCTTTAACATGTTAGTGTACTATACCACTATCTTTCTGCCCTTAACCCATTATAAATAGGGACGCCAACCCTTCTCGGGTATAGAAGTAAAATTTTTTAGAAAATCCGTACAAAAAATTAATTTCAGTGGTACAGGCCCGTGACTGGGATCGATCTTACGCACGTCTATTAATAAAAAAATATTACTGCTTTTTTAAACAAAATATTATTTATGCAAAGTGATGTATGTCTGTTTAACATTACATTTTCGCGTGTAAGCCCCCGCCAGGTTACTGATAACAGTGGTTATGATTGATGTTGGGAAAAAGGTGCGAAAAAAGTTTTCTCATTATTTCCCGTTGTACCAACGCTTCGGTATGAATTTTGAATAAACCTATTTCGTGAAAGTAGGCTGGCTGATTAAAGAGTTTTTCGGGTTTCCGATCTGCGACATTATTGAGTATTTCTTTTCCACAAAAAATATTTAACGTAACATTATAATAAAGGCTTTAAAGGTGTACATATTTATTAGCAATACAGTATTGGAAATTTATTCTTATTCTTTATTGTACACTAAATATTACAATAAATACAGAGAAATTTACAAAAGAAATGCATACAAAGGCGTGCAAGAGATTTCTTCTAGCATACTAGAGAGCAAAGTGAGGTCATACATACATACATATAATCACGCCTTTATCCCTTACGGGGTAGGCAGAGCACCAAGGGCTGATAGAACCACATGGTGCCACTTCTGACCAATTTTGAGGGTATAGTTGAGATGTACAAGTTCGGTTAGTAGTGACAGGTGGTCAGCCCATCGCCTACAAAACACCAAGACCCTCTTGTCCCTCTACTGACTTGTACAGTATGCCCAGAGCAGTATAGATCAAAAGGTAATAATGTGTGTACCTACAGAAACAATCAAAACTTGGTAACTTTACCATAATCAAAATGAAACATGTACATTTCTTTTATTTTTTTTATACAGGATGCTTTATGATCACCACCGTATATGAAGGTTACCTAATAATACAAGGTTCAAAATAGGTGTAACTATGGTAATCGAAGGTCTATGAAATTTTAAACTCGAAATTACATGTTCATTTTTCAAGATTTCATGAATGTCTCTGACTTGTTTAGTTCTCCATACTGTCTGGAAAAATAAACATGTGATTTCGAGTTTCAAATTTTGTGAATAGATTTCTTGTGGTGGTCTGTTTTCATAGCATCTCGCTTTTGTAATAGTCGGTGTAATATAAATAAACAAATACCTTCACTTCAGATGTTTAAAAAAAACTTACCTTTGTGCATAGTATTCGAAAAAAGCAACAAGTATCTCAAGAGACCTCGTCATGGCGGCCCACATTTCTTGCGTTTTGCATTTTGGATTCACCATAGACGACAAACGATTCGGGTCCTCCGACATTTAAACCTTTTTACATTTTCATTTAAAAAAAAACAGTTATCACAGACAACACTTTTCTATAGCACAATCTTAGTAGAAGTGGTTATCAACAGGTACGTTGACCTGAATATCCTTTGTAACAAAAAACACGCGCAAACATCAAAAGTAAACAGCCTCTATTTAATTGACACTAGTCTACAAAAAAAAACCAAAATTTTTACACCAAAAAATTAAACACAACTTTTTATACAATAAAGCACTTGATATTTATTTATACGACCCGTAAAGCGTACGGCATATTCCGCTGAAAGACATGTACTGAAGTCCGTATTTTGAACGACGCATGCGCGAAACAAGTGTCAATTTTATCCTGGCCCTTACTCCCTGGATATAGCCGTCAATTTTCATGTTAAAACTTGAGATATACTACCGTTGGCGGTCCAATATAAATTGGTAATCACATAAACGATATGATACACGGCTACCTTTTTGGGAAGCTACAGGTTATGGGTACATTATTGTTTATAGTATGAGTACAAAATTGTGAACACTTTGTGAAAAAAAGGTGTTCAGGGGCTTACTTCGGCAATGAAAGGAAAAAAAGGTACTACAAGACGGAAGTTTCACGAATTTTCTTTAAATCAAAGCTTAATTTTCATAAGATATTATACGTGTATATAAAAGATATCCTAATTAACAGCATAAATATAAATATAGCGCGCTGACTCTAAATTTTTTAGTAATAATTTAATTTAAGCTTTGAAAAGTCAATGCTTTTTAGCTTGATGTTACTTCTTTACCTAATAAAAAATATTATAATAATGCGTATTAAACTGTACCTATACAATACAATATTACCCTATGTTTCTTAACTACACTGTATCAATTTCAGGAGAACATCTCACAGGCGATAAACTAGCAACTTGTCACTGATCCTTTACATCTTGCCCCTTTAAACGTGGCTATAGCATCTCTTGCGATCCTGCAGTTCCAGCCACTCCATTTCGGGAATACAGTCCTTGGAAGATGGGGCGCTCTCTGGTGTGGGACGCAACCTGCGTTGACACCTTAGCAGCGTCCCATCAGCGGCACAACAATCAAAAGTGGCTCTGCGGCCAATGCAGCTGAAAACCTCAAACGACGCAAATACGCAAACCTCAGTGGTGACTACCTATTTGAGCCGTTTGGAGTTGAAACCATGGGGCCATGGGGTCCAGGAGCCCACAACCTTTTTAAGGATATTTCGAAAAGGTTGGTCGAGCCATCTCATGACCAGAGGGCTGGCTCATTTTTTGGACAGCGAGTAAGCCTCGCTATCCAGCGGGGCAACGCTGCCAGCCTTTTGGGTACATTGCCAGCGGTGGAGGACTTGCAAGGAGTCTTCTATTTGTAAATTTTATTTTATTTTGTAGCTCTAGTTTTTTTTACGTAGGTTTAGTTATTATTGCAAATAATTATACAGGGTGTTTTTTTGTGGCCACCTTTAACGAAGGGTACGTATTCTATACATGAAATAAAGTAAGTTTATGCCAAAAAAAAATGCTGGGAATTTTTTTTTTTTTGAAATTTTTTTTTAAATTCCTTGATCGTGCGAAATTTATAGTGTCTAGTGTTTATGTTAGTTTTTTTTATAGACAGATATGAATTATTTTTCGTGAAAAATCCTGCTACGCGCGTCTATGTGCATTTATGCAGAAAAACGCAGTCTATTTACTCAACTTTGGACCCTAATATTTTGGAAACCAGACACTTCCCAGGTATGCTTCCATGGAGAAAAATGATCGTGATGATGAGGAGATTCCGTAGTTTTCGGGAACGTTGACGACCAAAAATCATCCTGTACATGTATATTTGGGGTATACCTATTATAGTAGAACTTTTTAAGTAATAATTTTATATTGCATAACAACTAATAGCATAAACCTCTTTTCGCAGAATATCGTTTGGCATTAACTCATTTAGCATACATTGAAACCCATATTTCTGTAAGTCAGAATTATCTGTACGCATAATTTTGGTATCCATAATAATCACAATGTATAATCATCACATCGCAGAAAGTTCAAAACCAGATTCATCTTTTGGCATATATTTCTTATCCATAACTATTTAAAAGTAGAACCAATATTATAAATAATCAGTCTGATTACACAGAATGTGGGTACCTTAAAGCAATAGGAGCTAATATAAGATTAGTATAATTTTATTTTCTGATTAATTTAATTGTTTTTTTTTCTAATAATTGTAATAAATAAAAGTTGATTTAATGATAATTATTTGGTTTTTATATCCTTGCCCATGAGAGCATGTTCGTTTCTGGCACTCGCCGGCCGCTGCCGCGGCACGCTCGCTTCGCTCGCTCGGCTCGTGCATAAGAGGTCACAGTTCTAACCTAACCTAACCTACGCATTTTTAAAGAAGAAAGTAACCCAATCTATATTATTCTAATTGAAATTCTATGATCTTCATAGTATGCCTAGTTAAATTATGCCAAATAATCTGTACTCTAAATGAACGTTATGCTAAATGATATTATACAAAATTATAACTATGCCAAAGGTAAATATGCCAATAAAAATTCTACTATCTTAAATGTATGCCATTCTAAATTCGGTCATAAGCACATTATACCTAAAAATATTTATGTCAAATATTTTTTATGCCTAATAAATGATCGACTAAAGAAGTTTCTGCGAAGTCAGTTATCCCAAATAGGTTTCGGAGTATCAAGTTTCTACCAAATAGACCGCCCCCGTATATTTGCTATGGCTCGTCGTCGTCGTCAGCCTATTACAGTCCACTGCTGGACGTAGGCCTCCCCCAGAATACGCTACATGGCTCGAACTCCCGTTTTTGCCATCCAGTCACTACCAGCCGTCCTCTTTAAATCATCGGTCCATCTGGCCGGCCGGATGGAGCCCAACGCTACGCTCCACTCGAGAACCCGTTTACTCCACCGTCCATCGGTTCCACGACAGATGTGGCCTGGCCACTGCCACTTCAGTCTGCTACATTTCGAGACTATGTCTGTCACTTTGGTCTTCTGCCGGATAATCTAGTTTCGGACTTTGTCCTTTGACCTTCTTTTTTATTGACCTTTCAATACCTCTCTGAATGACATGCAATCGGTGAGCCAGCCCCACCGTTAGGACTAAATTGGCAGACATTGGTACCAACTCCATTTACACGGGTAAACATTTTACCTACTCCATTTACAATTGTAAACATTGGTACCAACTCTATTTACATTGGTACTAACTCCATTTATATGGGTAAACATTGGTACCAAGTCCTTTTACAGTAGTAACTCCATTTGGTACCTGCTTTGTGACTATTGACATTATTTCTATATCACAAAGAATATCTATAGAAACAAGAAAACAGCTTTCAAGGGAGAAAAGTGTGAAAATTGAAAATACTACTCCAGGAGCGCTTCAGTGGTACACAAATTACAACTTTATGCTAGCTGGCATAAGTTTTAGATTGCAGGTAAAGTTTTCCAACTATTGAAGAAAAGTTTTCTTGATTGAAAACTATATTTTATTAAATTTGTCCCTTAATATACCAATTTAATACCAAATGCAATGCAATAGATTTATATAAATATTTTTCTTCTGATAGAAAAGAACGTATAGACAGAGAATTAAATAAATAGCCTTCGTCATTCATATCAATCTATTGCAGTCCACTCCTGGACGTAGGCCTCTCCTAGGGCACGCCACAAGGCTACTGCGGTTTTTACCCATAGTCACCACTTTGGATAGGCGGGTTGGTGACTTCAGTGTGATTTTCGGACTATGTTGTCATTACGGGAGGCGCTGCTGCCCACCTCCTCGAAACCCTGAATCTTATAATAACTAAGGCAGATATATGGGGCGGTGCTTTTCTTAAATGGATTTACTTAAATAATAAATTATGTAAAAGGCATATTGTTTTTGCCGACGCAATGGCTAGGGAAAACGCTAAACTTTTACTCACGTAAGGTTAAAAAAGATAATTCAGAAGAGAGGAAGAAAGTCGTTCGTTTTCATTTAAAGCGCGCAACAATTTAAAGTTTTCGAAACATGTTTTAAATTATCTCTTTATTTATATTTAAAAATCATCTTCCTAAAAATCTATACAGTATGTAAGTGACAGCCAGACAAATATTGATCACTCAGTCTCACGCGGATGATTTTTTTTTTTCATTTCATAATATTATTTGAAATATTGATTTGCTGATTTCAGTTCATGATTCCTAGGTGAAATACTTATGCCATAGAAAGAGAATAATCACAGACCTGAACACTGAAAAGTTGATCCTTCAGTAATTTATGACAAAGCATTTGATATTAATGTGCAGATTACATGAAGGGAAAACTTGGTACTCACTTTTTTAAGGCGACGCATTGCTATGTAAGGTCTATCCAAAATTAGTGTTTATGATAAATTAGTAGGAAACATAATATTGTGATATTTGTTCAGAAATCGTATTTATTTTAATACCAACGCTTTTACATCAAATATGGGATTAGTGTTTACAAGCCATAAAAAAACATCATTAGTATATAAGATAATAAATAAAAAATTATCTGTTTCTACCCTAGATTTGAAATAATAAAGGAAGGATAGAGACGGATATACACTTTAGGGGTGCAACAGAGGGAGACAACGACTAAATCGATGGAGTAACCATGGCAACACAGGCCCTGTTCAACAGAGCAGTTCATTTTGAAGTGGTTTTTTTAAATGCAACTGAAATTTTTAGCGATAGTGTTGGATAGTAGAGAATTTTATTCTATTTAGAGTTAAGTTTGCCTTTCTGTAAACTTTTGAAATGATGGATGTTAGTTTCATAATAAACGACTGCCGACTGGTCTAGTAGGTAGTGACCCTGCCTGCGACGCCATAGGTCCTGGGTTCGAATCCCGGTAGGTGCAAACATTGATATGATGAATATCAATGTTTGTTTCCGAGTCATGGATGTTTCTATACTTATCTATGTATTTATATACCGTTGCTTAGTACCCACGACACAAGACCTTAGGGATCTTACTGTGGGACTAGGTTAATGTGTTGTGTAGTGTGTGAATATTTATTTATTTATTTAGAAATCTTCATAATGTAGAAGCTATACCCGAGGAGGGTTGGCGTCAGGCAGACAGCCGGACGTAAAATAAATGTCAAATCTTTGGTACTGCAAGTTTCAACAGAAAAAATGTTGCGCCGAGCAACCCCATAAATATTGTAATAAGGGCAGGAAGATGATGACATTTAAGTTCGAAGATTCATCATCACAACAGCCTATTGCAGTCCACTGCTGGACGTAGGCTTCCCCCAGGGTACACCACCACAAGGCTACTGCCACAGGGGGTTTTTGCCAATAGTCACCACGCTGGGCAAGCGGGTTGGTGACCGCAGTGTGATTTTCGGACTATCTTGTAAACACATGAGGCGCTACTACCTCCCGGAAACCCTTAGTCTCACGAATTGATTTGCTCGGGTTTTTACCAGACTGCTAGAAAGAGGGTTATGTAGTTGGGTTAGTGCCTAGATGGCTTGTCGCATTTGAGCTTGACAAGGATCATTAGATTCGTACTAGTAGTCCAGTGGCACTGGCTTAAAAATTTTACGCAGTCGGGTACTCAGTCGTGCAGAATACAGGAAAATACTTTGTTAATGCCAAATAACATCTTTTTAACGGAGTATGGCGAACTTTTACAAAATCTTTTTTTTCTTTAAGCAAATTTTTCCATTCGCAAAATTTTCCAATTTCTTATTTTCTCTATATCGAATTCCCCGGTTTCCTTTTTTCTCAATAGTAATAATTCCATTTGTAAAATTGAACAATCTTGGTAATTCCAAATATGTAGTTTATAACAAATATACAGGCACGCTTGTGAGGAAGCCGGACATTACAATTTTCCGATAATATTAGCACCTTCTGACCTATCTATACTATAAATAAATGACATATTCCGAGGTTGAATGCACATGACCGCGCCGGCTCTCGTCTGAATTGATTTGACTTGGGAAGTCATGTTAATTATATAGGTATGTCTTTTTAATCGCCAGAAGGAGGGTTTATGTTAGTCGAGTGTATGTATGTATACAGGATGTTTTTTCGTTGCCACCCTTAACGAAGGGCACGTACTCTATACATCAAATAAAGTAAGTTTATGCAAAAAAAAAATGCTAGGAAACGATGTAAAATTTTTTGAATATTTTTTTATTTCTCGATCGGGCGAAATTTATAGTGTCCAGCGTTTATGCTAGTTTTTTCATATACAGATATTAATTATTTCTCGTGAAAACGCAGTCTATTTACTCAACTTTGGACCCTAATATTTTGGAAATCAGACACTTGCCAGGTATGCTTCCATCGAGAAAAATGATCATGACGATGAGGAGATTCCGTAGTTTTCGGGAACGTTGACGACCAAAAATCACCCCGTATATATTTCTTGGCATGTTCTAGAGCGACTTGTCGTATTTGAGCTTGAGAGGTATCATTAGAGTCGTTTCGTGAGAGAGACACTGAGTCTTAAATTTTTACACAGACGGGTTTTTTTCAATAATTAATAAAGTTATCAGACGTTATCTTCTATGCTGCTCTGGAAGTGAAAAAAAAAGTATAATATACAGATGCTTCTCTTCCCGGGCATACTGTACAAGTCAGTAGAGGGACAAGAGGGTTTTGGTGTTTTGTAGGCGATGGGCTGACCACCTGTCACTACTAACCGAACTTGTACATCTCAACTATACCCTCAAAATTGGTCAGAAGTGGCACCATGTGGTTCTATCGGCCCTTGGTGCTCTGCCTACCACGTAAGGGATAAAGGCGTGATTATATGTATGTATGTATGAAGTTAATCGATTAAGAGCCAATTTCAAATACCGATCTTGAGAGATTTTAAAGATTAAGTATTTAATCGTTTTTATTAAAAGTATTTTGTTCTAATTCGGATTATAGTCCGAAAATCACACTGCGGTCACCAATCCGCCTGCCCAGCGTAGTGACTATAGGCAAAAACCCCCTATGGCAGTAGCCTTGTGGCGTGCCCTGGGGGAGGCCTACGTCCAGCAGTGGACTGCAATAGGCTGATATTATACTAGCCACCCGCTCCGGCTTCGCACGGGTGCAATGCTAATACTATATGTATACCTACATATAAACCTTCTTCATGAATCACTCTATCTATTTAAAAGAACCACATTGAAATCCGTTGCGTGGTTTCAAAGACCTAAGCATACATAGGGACAGACAGACATCGGGAAGCAACTCCTTTTTATAGTTACTATGTTATGATAATAATATACTATGCTATGCGGTGATAGCTCAGTGGTTAAGACGTGCACCTTCCAAGCAGGAGGTGTAAGTTCGATCCCAGTCACGGGCCTGTACCAATGAATTTATTTCATGCACAGATTTTAATGTTGCAAAATTGTCACTTAGGAAAATGAAAATTCGTCATCCGAGTAATTGACCCGGTAGCTCAGTGGTAAGAGCACTGGCACGGAATGCAGAGGTCGTGGGTTCGATTCCCACCCGGGTGAAGAATTTTTTCCATTTCTTTATTAATAATTCCAGTATTCGCCTGGCTGTCACTCTGTAAGTACTAGGTATGCCTAAGCAAGCCGCATGCATTACTGACATATCACTGCTTACACATACTTTGTCGAGTTTACTGTCCTTATTTTCGTCGGGTACGGTCGGAAAAAAAGGACAAAATAAAATTTATTTTGACATTCGTACATGGCTTGGTATAGTAGGTAGAGTTTGTTTCAAAGATTATTTTCCGTGCACATTTTGGGAAGTAACATAATATTTTATCGTATGCAGTTACACTAGACATATCTATCTATATATACATATAATAAAAATGTAACGGATCGCTGTCATGGAAGATATATGAGAAAATATATTATAGGAGACCTTTATCAATGCAATAGTACCCAAATTAATGATTTTTGGATTTTTTTCTGTTTGTCGGTTTGTCTGTTTCTGTCTTTGCGTTTGTGCACGCTAATCTCAGAAATGGCTAAACCGATTGCGATGCAGTTTTCAGGAATATATTGTGACAGGTCCCACTTAACATATAGGCTACTTTTAATCACGGAAAAATATTTTTATCCCGTATAATTTCGACATTTTGTTTTTTCTGTAGTCCACGCGGCGGGAGTTGTTTCTTTTTGATACTATGATACGAACACTCGTAACACCTTATAGTACTTATAATTACACTAGTATTATGAATATCCGACTTATTTGCAGTCCCTACACCCTAACAAGGCATTTCACAGTAAGTATGTTTTAACTATTCTCCAAGGGCTTGCCCCAACCATCTGCCCTTTGACATTACACGACGTACAATTGCGTCTTATTTTACAGTATTTCAGAGGCGGTGCAGGGCAAGAATTTGTACTAGTAGGTGTAAACTGAATATCTATGCATATAAAAGAAAATCGTGCAAAAGAACGTCGAGAATGGCTGTGCCTACCGATTTGACTGAAATTTGGTGGGCAGGGAGCTTAGAACCGAGAGATGAACATAGAATAAGTAGTACTTTTTATCCCGCGATAATATTATATTTTTTATCCCGGATAATTTTGAAATTTTTACTTTGTGTTGATTAAGAAATAAATTACTTTGTCTAAAATTTTCTCTATGGTGGTCTATGAAAAATTTTATAATAACATTCTGCTTAATATACCCATTCTTACAGCCTGCATATACAATCACGATTATTACACCCCACGTTTTCAATGGGGGTTAAATCAAGTATCAACAAGGTCAGAGTATGTAAGTGCGAATTGGTTAGAATCTTTTCTCCGCAAAGATATTAAGGTCAACCTCATGAATTTTTCAATAAAGGACCTTGGGTGCTTGAGCCGGTGGATTGAGAATAGATAAATCACGTACCTAATACAAAGGCCATTGTGGTTATAAGACGCTTTTTTGGAAAAAAAAATGTCCTTTTTGTTACTTGGTTTTTTTTATCTTAATTTTGTTTTCATGTGAATTTAATCGCTATATGGGTGAATTTCAACAACCTCGATTTTTGACTAATTACGCTGGCGAAATTTTTATATCCACTTTCTATAACTTTTTTGTATTCGAAGTAATAGCCAAAAAATATATAATATTCAGTCATATGGTACATATTTTTAAAAATGTATTATTTCTTGAGATATCTGCATTTAAAAATTTCAATCGCCACCGATATTATTATCAAATCACCGAAATTGTAAATCTCTCCACTAAAATTGATTACAATCAGCGGAATTATAAATACAGGAGAACATCATATGAATTACCTATTTATTTATTTTATAAGAACTTGAAAACTTTATATTTTTCGTTTATTAGTTGGTAATAATGTTTATCATCATGATTATAGCTTAGAAACTATGATAACAAATTTAAGGAACACGTTAACAGTTAGAGAAATATTTTATTACATACTTTAAAATGCTTCCTAGTGAGTTTTTTCTTAGCATAAAACGTAGTGGCCATGGTATCTCTTTTAAGATCTCGCAGTTCTGACTACACCATTTCAGAAACCTAGCCGTATTTATTTATATGTACGTAAAAATCTTCGAAAACCAGAAATAAGGATCATTTCTTTTCACATGTGAAAGTGCACCTCGTTAGCTACCTTTATATATAAGGAACACCCCATCCGAAAATTCACGGTGACGGAGATATGACAATGATATGATTTTTTTAAAATCTCCTTTTAGAGAAGTAGAATGGCATATAAGAAATGAATCACATTTTATACTTTGACCTCCCAAAAATCTATCAACATTTCAAGCAAAATTTGTTAAATGTTTTTGCCAATTAAGCCCCTGCTTTTTCAAAATAATATACTGCGTCATGCGTACCCTTTATCAAACTAAATTCCTTATTTAATAAGCTACTCAAAGAGGTGTACGTAACTTATTATGAGAAAGCTTACTAGCAGCCAACCAATAAAGGTTTCGAAAAATACATTCCGTGGCGCTACAGCCTATAGCAGTGTTATATTGAGGTAAGTAGAATGTAGAACTCTTCTGTTATCTTATCATCAGGCGTACTTGTTCAAGCTACTCGGGTTTATCGCAAAGATACTCGGGTTTATTCGTAACTGTTCATTTATAGTATCAATTTTGGGTGGTTTCCTTGAGGTTGAACTAAAGGCCAAGTCATAATCAATATCACAAAACGTGGGATTGAAGTAGATAATAATTATGTGCATGAGTACACCTACTTAGGCCAGTAGAATATTCAATATATAGATATTTTTTCTGAAAACAATCAGGACTCACAAAAATATTACATTCTTATTGGTCAGCTATTAATATTGAGGGATGAATCTTAAGTGCCTGGAAGAACTTAGTTCATTTAGGAACGGTTCCCTTCCTATGATCTTATAACGTCTACTTGTCAATATGTGTACTTATGCTGTCTATCGATTGACCTACAGTGCTCAGACTGCATCAGGAACACCATTAGGTATGCTAATCGCCTACCAAAAAGGAACTGGACAGTAAAAATACCGGCCATGTTAGTCGTTTAGACACCGAAAGATAGACGAACAGTGCAACTGGCTGGACGCTACAGAGCGGCTGCCTGGGGTAGGAGTAAGACGAGATGGAGGTGGCGGTATGACCTCGATCCGAGTTGAACTGCATCATGAAAAGGCCTTTGGATAGCAGTAAGACTCCTATGCTATATATAATAATGTCAGTTCATCACCTTTGTATTTTTTAAATTTGACTACAAACTTAGGTTACTTGTTAAAAAGGTTGTCGCGCCATAGGATAGCACCTTTTAAAATTCTTATTAGTCAGCTGTTGGTAAGCTTTTTCATAATTATACCTTTTGAATTTAGTTTAATGAAGTGTGCGCATTACGTGAAATCATTATTTTGAATGAATAGGAAAGAATCAGGAAAAAAAATTAAAAAATTTTTGGTAATTGTACATTGACAATGCCAAGTTGATGTCTGTTGTTTTGTCTCAAATGATTATTTATTTATCTAGTTGAATTACTGAAATATACACGTATTTTAGTTTTTTTATGCATTTCTATTTAATAATAAGGTGATTTTAAAAAACATTACAAAATGGGGTATAACCCTGAAGCCGTAATTTTTTTAATGGGTCTTCCTACCCATTTAGGTAGAAAATGGGCTGTAATTTTACATCTCAATAGAAATAATACCCGGTTTCCAGTCATCCTGTATATAAAAAGACAAAATATCAATTACGGTGACATTATTAAATTACAGTGGCCTTCTTTTTTGCCACCGGAGCCACTGGAGTTGCGACACCGTTCTTAGAATTAATTAATAAAGTACAAATTATAACGGACACTATTATTTTAAATGTAATAATTCTTTTGCAATTACGTCGATATATCTAATCTTTAATCATTTGTAAAATTTATTTTTAAACAGCCTTATAGTTTTTTAAATACACATGACACCGTTATATGATAAATTTGTATTCCTGCGCCACCGCAGGTTATACTTACGTTTTTGGCGGGAAAACTGTTCAGTGTATCAAACATCCTTGTACTTGGTATACGATAGCTTGACAGAGCAGTGCAGGGAAAGATAGCTTAGCATCTATCTCATTCATTATGATGAAATAGTGTAATGTTCAAAATGCGCCAGCGTTATTGACTTTTTCCGCGGGACATTTTTAAAAAGCTGTTACAGGTACTACCGGGTTAAGTTAAATTACTGCTCATGGTGTAAATAATAGTGTCATTTAATGTATTTTTAAAATATGTATGTATTCTGTTAAATTAATTCACCCGAAAATTGAAATAGCCAAATTTATTTTTGCAAATGAAGTGGGGACATAGCACCGCAATTAGATTTAGAGCCTTTGATAATTTTTTTAATGCGTAAACAAATAGATTTTGGTCTTAAGTTTTAAACGTTAGTCTAGATCACTGTCTGAACTTAATGAAAAAAAATTAATAAATGTGCATTTTGCACTTTCCACTACGATTTTCATCCACGCCGCGCTAAAAACGTACCTGGGAAATTCACCCATATATTATAGATTTTAAGCCTACGTCCAGCAGTGGACGGCAATAGGCTGACGACGAGTCGTTTCACAAAACAAGAACTGACATGGGTCTATAAAAGGGCACCTTGGTCTTGTTCTTCATTTTTTAAAAGCTTTTATAATTGTAATTGGAAACTACCGAATTTTCATACAGAAAAAGGACAATAATTTAAATTTGGTAGTTACGTCCATTCCACGTGGACGATAATAATATTTTAGGCATGGCTAGGCTAAATTGGACAAATCTTTAATTTACGATAAATTGTCCATTCATTTATTATTCATGGCATTCTATGATTACCATTTATGAATTTAATTCTAAAAAGGACGCCATTTTACGTTGGTCACTTTTGTTTTACATTTTAAACTAGAGTAATTGGAGCAAAAGCACGGTATGCGAGAGGTCGTGAGTTCAAATCTCACTCGGGTGAAGAATTTTTTCATTTTCTTAATAATATTTATAATATATTTGAAACCAAGCCAAGTTTAGTATACAGTGTGACCAGTGACTAGTTGCTAGCTCATCGCCCGAGAGAACGTCCCTGAGTTCCTTAGTCGACTCTTACGACATGCACGGAAGGAGATGCAGCTGATGTATTCTAGTGAATCAGTGCAGGTGCTTATTTTATAGATTAATTACTTATCTATTTTAAATAGATTGCCACATTAAGTGAAAAAATAAATGGACTAGCTACTAGTCCATTATGAGCTGAAAGCCTAACGCAGCGCCACCTGGTTTTAATAATAAACTTAAAACCTTCAAAGAATACGAGTAGAAATTTCTAGCGCCATCTAACGGAAGCATCATAAACTTTTACATAGCTAACGCCATCTAGTAAAAGTGTGGCACCAGTGATTGCGCCATCTAGCTCACGAGGCTAGAATTTTGGAGTGAACTATACGGTAAATAGATGGCATTGTTACATGGTGTTTAGTTTAATTTTCAGTCGCTAGATGGCGAAATTAAATTTATATCTTCAGATTGTTAAAAGCTAAACAGCTGAAGATTATAGGTACGCTATTTTATTATGTTGCGTTTTGTAGGTAGATAGTTTACCTAACTTTATAATAGATAGGTACAGTTTAATTCCACTGTACAAAATTTAAACACTGTACCGTATGTAAATAAATGTATTTCTATTGTGTTTCAAACCGATTTATGCAAGATGTCGACCGACATAAAGGTACAATGAATGTCGCAGTAACTGTAGGTTTTTTAAGTACTTACCTATGTATTTATTTCTAAAGGCATCATCTTAGCATTATTTACAAATATATTTTTTAAAGTAGCTTAAAAACGCTCTAGAGCGTGTCAAAGAAAAACTAACTGCGTAAAGTACCTTACGAAATTTGTAAGTAATTTAGTTTTTTATTGACATTATTTTGATCCTGTGCAACGTTAAAATCGTAAGCGTCGCCGCCGTGGGCAGACCAGCAGGCCTATTGGCTATCCTTTTTGACAGTTCATAGTTATCTAGTGATTATCACTCATTGAAACCTAATGAACTGAAAATGACATGTGTGCGTGTGTTGGAAAATTATCTACCAACATTATGTAACTTCCATTTGTTAAGTTTCATTTAGTGATCATCACTTTAAACTGCACATTAACTATAATACATATATTAATAATAATAATAATAAACGTTAACAGTAGTTATAGAAATATAAAATTATAGTGTGTAAGTTTTTTGTACATTAATAGGTCATTCTAGTTTCTAAGCTAGGATTTCCTGTGTTATAGACACCAGCTCATTTTTTTATTTTTAACTTTTGAAGCTCTCTCTCCCATTGGGGACACAGATCTTATTTTAAAACAGATTTATAAGTAACTAGCTGTTGCCCGCGACTCCGTCCGCGTGGACTGCAGAATTTCCCGAGATTAAAAGTGGCCTATGTGTTAATCCAGGGTGTCAGCTAACTCCATACAAAATTTTATTGAAATCGCTCCAGCCGTTTAGACGTGAAGAAGTAACAAACATACTCACTCACAAATTTTCGCCTTTATAATATTATTAGAGTGATATGATTTCAAGATCCACATTTAGAATGCGGAATATATCTACATATACAGGGTGATTTTTGGTCGTCAACGTTCCCGAATACTACGGAATCTCCTCATCATCACGATAATTTTTCTCCATGGAAGCATACCTGGGAAGTGTCTGGTTCCCAAGATATTAGGGTCCAAACTTGAGTAAATAGACTGCGTTTTTCTGCATAAATGCACATAGACGCGTGTAGCAAGATTTTTTCAAGAGAAATAATTAATATATGTCTATGAAAAACTAGCATAAACACTAGGCACTATAAATTTCGCCCGATCAAGTAATTAGAATTTTTTTTTTTCTAAATTTACATCGTCTCCCAGATTTTTTTTTTTAATAAACTTACTTTATTTGATGTATAGAGTACGTACCCTTCGTTAAGGGTGGCAACGAAAAAACACCATATGTATACATAATTAAATGCTATTTGTGATTTTTGTGGCTCTCAGATAGACTACCTACATTATCTGTACTATAAGTAATTAGGTACTCTACTTACGAAAATCATAATAGTTGATTGAGCCACCACACTGTGACTAAGTAAATGGGCACAAAGCTATTGTGGTTTACCACAGAAGCTGTTAGGTAATTCCCATTTTCGCAAATGAGCTCTAAGGTACATTAGGTCGGCAGACGAATCTAACTTTGGTAGGTGCGTAGTTCAACCTACCTATTTATTGAACGATCTATATTATGGTATGTATGGTATACAGAATGTTGTTACATTGCTACCCTTAACGAAGGGTTTCGTACTCTATACATCAAATAAAGTAAAATTATGACAAAAAAAATGCTGGGAAACGATGTAAATTTTTACATCGACCAAAAAACACCCTGTATACTGTACAGGGTGTAAAAAGACAACGATGTTTTTTTAATACCTCGTATTCTTTGTAAGGTTACGATCATTTTCTTATATGGAAATGACAAAAAAATATGTAAAATATTGTCATTTTATTGCAAGCAATGTATTCGTCTGATGCGCAAAGTATAAATGTACCTACAAAACTAACATTATAATATTTTGATATGGTATCTTTGAAAAAATGTTTGTTACCCGTTTTCAGGTGGATTTATGTAAAAAAAATGATAAACACTAATGTAATTTTGGACGTCAATATCTTGAAAACCCGTGGTTTCCCAGGGGTGCTTCCATAGAAAAAAAATATCATAATGTAACAAAGAATACGAGGTATTAAAAGAACAAAGTTATCTTTTTACACCCAGTATATTATGTGTTCCCAGAATAGGGTAGCAATGGAGGGTGGGACGAAGTACATATCCTATATCCAAACTCATTTAAAAGCAAATGCAGTTGTAAGCTGAGCGGATATCAAAGTTAAGTTACAAGTTGCTAGCTCATCGGTTGAGAGATCGTCCCTATTATTTGTTAACGCCACTCTGTTTGTGTGTGCTGACAACATAGTTCAAAAATCACACTGCGGTTACCAATCCGCCTGACTAGCGTGGTGACCATGGGCAAAAACCCCGTATGGCAGTAGCCTTGTAGCGTGCCCTGGGGGAGGCCTACGTCCAGCAGTGGACTGCAACAGGCTGACGATAACTCTATTATAAAGTTATTTTAATAGTAAATCCAAAACAAGTTTAACTAAGGGATCAACTCTAAAATTATGGTAACTGTTCCATTTCCTGTCTATTGTACTCTGAGAGTATCTTAAAAACGTCGCAGACCCTATGTTCTAGTAACAAACAATATGTAAATGTTACTGCCATTCAGCGAAGTCCATTTTAAAATCTTTCGCATTTCTAGCAAAATTATGACTAGCGTTGCTTCTTTCAGTTGCAAAATAAGCTTTAAATACCTAGAAATAAGGCAGATTTTGTGGCAGAGCTAGAAAAACTAATTTTCAGAACAAATGGTACGTTTCCTATATTTGATGAAGACTTTAGGAGTTATAACGGAGTCTAAAATGCTTTAAAAGTGTCTAAGCTGTATAAGGGGTACAATTGCGCTTCTTAATAATGGTTACCTATTCCAGTTATTTAATAATAATAATTGGGTAGGCACGACTAAATTGTATTGTTTTATTTTATTTATCATTTATAATTATATTTTAATAATGTGATGTGATGATGATCTCCGATCGTATTTCGGTCAAGGCTACCAATCTCTACGGAGAGTGGCCAGGTACGCAGGAGATATTATAGTGCACAAGTGTGTGCGCAAACACAGATGCACTCTCTATTCCGTTACTCTCATAGTCCTATGGGACGGAAAGCCGACACGACCGGAGAGAGATCAGGCGCAGGACCAACGGTTTAACGTGCTTTCTGAGGCACTATCTAAGTGTCAATTTTGCCAGTCCAATATTAATATGCTGACTTCAGACTATGATCAGGCAAAAACCACTGAATATCAATTTTTTGTTATTTTTTTCTAAAAAAAAATAGTGTAGTTCGTTTAATTGGGCAATTATAATCCCTTATATAAGACAAAAATATATTATTCAAAACCAGCTATAACTTATAGGATAAAACTCCACCATCCAGGTTATTTTTAACTTTTCCATCGACCAATCAATCACGTGATCATAAAGTTTTGTCCCGGACAGGTTCATTGTTAAGGGTTGGGGGTTGAAAGTAACAATTTTCCAATAAATAATCGCTCCATTTAAACCCCTAAAGTGTGTTCGACAGTTAATTAATGGTGATAATTTTTTAAACGAAAAACAGGGCGAGGGTAGCCGCACTCCTTTACTATGTGGAAGTTAATAGAGAAAAGTAATTTATTTTTATATGATAATGGAATAAATTATCTTTCTAGTATATTTTAAGGATTAAAAAACAATAAACCTATTGATTTTTTTCTTTATCTAAAGGATGTTTTTTGGTCGTCCACGTTTTCGAATACTACGGAATCTCCTCACCATCATAAATTTCGTTCGATCAAGCAATTTAAAAAAAAATCAAAATAACTTTCATTTTTTTCCAGCATTATTTTTTTTTTGGCTTAAACTAACTTTATTTGATGTATAGAGTACGTACCCTTCGTTAAGGGTGGCCACGAAAAAACACCCTATACATGAAAGCTTTGGTAATTTAATTTGGTCAATATTGGTATCTGATCTGACGTGGGGCTTCACTAGAATACATCAGCTGCATCTCCTTCCGTGCATGTCGTAAGATTCGACTAAAGGACACGGGCATTCTTTCGTAAGTAACCAACATATGCTATGCTATGCCAGCTATGCTAAACAAGGCTGTGGGATTTCCTCTATGATTTTGTAGTTCATGCTGTGTATATTAAAATTATAATAATGTGTATGATGGAGAATCAAATGGGATAAAAATCCATACATTTTAGATTAAACCCACTGTAAAATCCAGTCCAAATCGATCTGAAACCGTGTACATTCGTTACCAAACTAAACAAACACACGGGGCCGAAGTTTCGATTCGAATCAAATTAACTAAATTCAAATCAATACAACCCCAATTATATTCACCAACCCCTTCGCAAATTATATTATCACAGTCTTTCTGCTTGATTAAATAATAATATTGGAGTGTTTACCTTTGAAAAATTTATTTATGGAAGGTGTTTTTATAAAAATTCTGGAGTTCATATTAAATTTGCCTGCTTTTTCCCGTGAGAATTTTCGTAACGTACATGACATCATTGACCGCGTGGTGCCGGCAGAGTAGAATTCGTACCACCCCATGTCTGCCCGTGGGTATCGTACGAGGCGATTAAGGGTTTCCGGGAGGTGGGCAGCAGCGCCTCCCGTATTGACAATATAGTTCAAAATACAAACTGCGGTCACCAACCCGCCTGCCCAGCGTGGTGACTATGGGCAAATAACCCCCATGGCAGTCTTGTAGCGTGCCCTGGGGAGGCCTACGTCCAACAGTGGACTAAAATAGACTGATGATGATGATGACGGTTGTTTGTCCCCAAAATACAAAAACATCTCCTGAGACCGCGCAGCAAAATCTCTTTAATGTTCCACCTGCGCGTTTCTGTTTCATAGCAACTCTCCCCTGCCGAGCACTGCATCTTCTGAACGGCTTTCTATTCTGCCTGAGTGCGACGTGTTTGCCTGGCGATGGGTGAATGTGTGCAGGGAATGTTTGAGGTATTGTGAGGCGATGGATGGCAGTGCAAATCTGTAAATTATTATCATATGTTTGTTTATTGTTATTTTATCTTATAAATTATTACTTTAATTTTTAATTATTATTATTATTTTTTAATTTAATTTTTACACAGCCAATTCGAAATTTGTTATTTACAAATTTTTTACTGTAATGTTATGTAATTTTTTATGAAAAATTAATAATAAATAAATAAATGATGATGACAGCTTAAATTAGGTCTTTCATATCTAGTCCTAACTTACTTTTGAAACATAATACATACATAAATAACACGGCTGTTTTCCCGAAATAGGTTATCCAGAACTGCAGGATCATAAAGAAGATCTCAGAGCCACGTTTAGCATAACGGGGATAGATGTAAAATGGTCAGTGACTAGTAGCTAGCTTATCGCCAAAGAGAATCCCTTAGTCGGCTCTTACGACATGCACGGAAGGAGATGCAGCTGATGTATTCTAGTGAAGCCCCGCATCAGCATAGGATAAGTTTTAAAAAAAGCAGCTTAAATTCAGTAAAATTAATCTTATTCATTTTTCAACTTACTTATAGTAGCGATTACAAAATCTCTAGCTATATAATTACCTATTTACAGGTATAGCAGCTTTCCTATTCCAAGAAGCAACCCATAGCGTTTTGACCATGGAGAAGAATTAAAGAGGAGTAGCGGCTAAGTATATTTTCATACAAAAATTGTGTGCCGTGGAGCGGGCCTGGAGTATGGGACGAGGGAAGCATTGCAGACTGAAGCTCTGCCCATTTATATAGAAACCACCCTGTAGTGATTAGTCAAACTACTTGCTCATTATAAAATTATTAATAAAGAAATGGATAAAATTCTTCACCCGAGTTGGAATCGAACCCACGACCACTGCAAACCGTGCCAGCTGCTCTACCACTGAGCTACCGGGTCATTTGCTTGGTTGACGAATTTTACCATCTCCTTTCTAAATTACATATTGGCAACGTTATTTTTTCATCCCGATAGCTATAAACTAGCCAAATCTCGGCAAACAAAGCTCAAGATTGTTTACTAGTGCAATCACTCATCGCTAGATGGCAATATTATACTACGTTTTAGTGAAAAAGTACCCTGATAAAAGCGTCTTTGTAATTTTAATACGGTTACATTTTGGAGCACAAGCGTGTGGATACAGCTACTGCGTTACACTGACGCTGAAGCTCCGCCCCTATCATGACGTCATGGCCTCACGATTGCCACACGACTCACTTCATAGTCCCACCTCCTATTTTATACCTTCTTCATGTTTTTGACCTTGTAGGTACTTATATCGTGACATAATTTCATTAAAATTTTATAACACCGTTGCTAAGTTACTAAGTTACCGAAATTTAGTCAATATCCCATAGTCATAACAGTGGCTTTTTATTTCATAACCAAAGCTGTAAAAGACGCGGGGCTTCACTAGAATACATCAGCTGCATCTCCTTCCGTGCGTGTCGTAAGAGTCGACTAAGGAACTCGGGGTCGTTCTCTCAGGCGATGAGCTAGCAACTTGTCACTGATCATTAGCTATGTTAAATGTGGCTATAGGATATCCTTCTTGACACTGATCTTGTTACCCCATGTTGGGAACACACTCGTGTATATTAATTATGTAAAGCCGCCAAGTCAAAATTCGCCCATCTGATTCCCGACCGCGCAAAACTCAGCTTAACCCACACAATCGTTAATAAACCATTGCTAAATAGGTATCCAAATAAAATAATATTCGTATTTCGAACAATAACTAACCATTTACAGTGATTAAGAGATCTAAGGAACCGGAAATGAGACCTCGAGGCAAGATGGCGCCTCTTCCGTTCAAGCGAGCTCATTGTTGTGGTTTTATTAAAAAATAGAGCAAAATGGCGGAAACTGCAAGAGTAAATATAATAATTAGAGGTAAGGCCAGTAACTTGAAGAATAATTTGTGCTATCTTGAAGACTTTTTTCATAATAGCCTATTTGAAAAATTAATTTAATGCTCTCTTTTTCTGATCTATTCCGGTCCGATCCCTTTAACTAATATCGTTTTACTTTAAATCCACAACAAATTCCGGTCTAATACCAAAACAATTTTAAGATTCCGGTCTGATCCCGTGGAGTTCTATTTTAGCGTGTAAGGTCAGAAAATAAAACAGGAAATTTTCTTAATTTTCTAATAGGAAAAATTCTTAAAAAATTAAAATAAGAATTAGTAAAATAGTCTCGATCTCTTAATAAAAATCAAAAATTATTCGAAAAACAATATTGTATGTGTCTACTTATTTACTTGCTAACAGTACTAAAAAAACATTGAGAAGACACACGGGATCAGACCGGAATACAAAATAAATGAAATATTTATGATATCCCGCGACGGGATCGGATAGGAATAAAATTAAATAAAGCGGATCCTTTGCGGGAACACTTAGTCTTGCTGGGATCGGAACGGAATAGATACTTTTTCTAGAACTTGATCAAGAGAGTGCATCAATTTTATCTTTTAGACAGGTATATGTGACGATTGGAAAAATCGGTCCCTAATTACCCAAATTAGATATTTATTTTAATAAAAATATTTGTAAAATTTGGTAAAATATTACCAGCGGCTTTTTTTATTTGTTTTCAATTGAAGGGTACAGGCACAAAACAGGGAATTGAAACATTTTTTTGTATTTCAACTTTTTTATGGCAACCCATCGTTTGTCTATGGTATTTTTATTTCCACTCACAATAGTCAGGTAAAACACAAGGGAAGTCCTCCAAAACGAATGGTTTCTAAATTGCGTACGTATAGGCATAAAAGAGGAACGGTTCAAATTTTCAATTGCTCTTTTCTCTAAATGAGTTCATTAGGACTCTCCTCCTTCTTTGCCTGTACCCTTCAATTGGGGAAGCCTTTGTCCACTGGAAAAACTCTAGTTGTGATTGTGTCCAACTACTGGACAGAACACTCCCTGGTCCCTTATTTGAGCCCACACTTGTCTTATTCTCACTAGTGGTCCACTCTGACTGAGACTTATCCATCCCTATTTCGTCGTAGTCTTCCCTCTATCGTCTCCTGAGTCCATCCTTGTGTCGTTTTCTGTCTGTAGGCTAATAATACAAAAAAAAAAGAAAATTTACCATACAATCCCCCAATGTTCCAAAATTGAGAAACAGCTTAATACTACCCCTTTGACACCCCCAACTCGAGGGAAATCAGGAATTTTAATGAATCAGTCCAATTCGGGATTGAGATATTTTAAGCAATTTTTCATTGCTGCAAAATAAATTTGTTCTAGCTATTTTCTGAATAACTTTTTATGGATGTTGAATTATAGGGAATAAAAATTTGCATGTCAGATATGATGAAATACGAGTATGTAGAACGCTTGCTGTAAATAAGATAAGATATAATTTTTTTTAAACGAAAAACCGACTTCCTCCCAAAACTCGAGCTTACTAAAGTAAAATTTAACTAAAGGGCGAATAATATTGCGTTAAGCCGTGTACGAAGTTTAGGAGGCATAATATTGTCAGATTTATATAACTTTTATATAAAATAGGCCACATGACAAAAGAGAAAAAGGACTAGGCTTCGAAACTTTACGTCTGACAATATGATGATTATGATGATAATGATGACCTCCGACCAATTTAGGTCATGCCGACCACTTCTACTCCTAGATATTACTAAGTTGGCGTTCATGCGCTCGGTGATGGCTTACATTTACATAGCCAATCTTCGCCCTGAACGCCCGCGCACACAGAGGACAGGTTAGTGCGCCATTATTGTATTATAGATAATGGCAGCAGGAGGACGAGTCTTTAGTTCATCACGTTTAGCGTCAAGGTCAGCTTGACGCTGCTCCTCGAACTCGTGTACTTGCTTTATCACCGTCCTGCGCCACTCTGGTCGTTGTGCTGACAAAACTTCCCATTTAGATGGATCTATATTGCATCTCTTCATCTCTTTTCTGAACATCTTTGTATCTGAGGAGTTGCCCGCCGCGTTTCCGCTTGCCCTCCTCTAGTTTAGAAAAAAAGATGCTCTTAGCCAATCTCTCCTCCGCCATACGAGACACCTGACCGCACCACCGAAGCTGCCGACGCATTAAGTAGGCCTCAATGGCACTTACATTGGCTCTTCGCAATACTTCGGTATTACGCACTCGGTTGGACCATCTGATTCTCATGATGGATCGGAGACACTTGAGGTGGAATCGATCCAGAGTGCGTATGTGGCGACGGTACATGCACCACGCCTCGGAGGAATATAAGAGATTTGGCAGCACAACAGCCATGTACACACTTATTTAAGCAACATATAATTACACTCCTTCTTCCTGCCCTGTTCCCAATCATTTGGGGTCGGTGCAATATATAGGTACTCTTTTTTCATTCATCCCTATTATCCGTCATCTCGTTATTCTCATGTCTACCTCTTCCTCTATAATCATCTTACTTCGGACACGGCTTAACGCAACATACAGGATGATTTTTGGTCGTCAACGTTCCCGAAAACTACGGAATCTCCTCATCATCACGATCATTTTTCTCCATGGAAGCATACCTGGGAAGTGTCTGGTTTCCAAAATATTAGGGTCCAAAGTTGAGTAAATAGACTGCGTTTTTCTGCATAAATGCACATAGACGCGCGTAGCAGGATTTTTTCACGAAAAATAATTAATATCTGTCTATAAAAAAACTAACATAAACACTAGACACTATAAATTTCGCACGATCAAGGAATTTAAATAAAAAAATTTAAAAAAACCCAGCTTTTTTTTTGGCATAAACTTACTTTATTTCATGTATAGAATACGTACCCTTCGTTAAAGGTGGCCACAAAAAAACATCCTGTATAATTTAATGACTTAACACAATTATCTTCATCTTCATAAGCCTATTGCAGTCCATTACTGGACCTAGGCCTCCCCCTGCCATAGGGGGATTTTGTTACTAAAAAGTTCCACTATCTGTTTTTCGGCGGCTCCATCATCAGACCCTCGTTTCCTTTATATTATGTGTAGCTGACCAAAATTCTCTATAAAAATCTAAAAACGGACTACTCGTGCCTTTTATATTTGAGGATATCCCTAGATTCCTTAGAGATTCCATCATCAGATGTTATGTTTTATATGTAGGTGATCAAAACGCTCAGTAAAAGTATAAAAACAGACTACATGTGCCTACAATATTCGAGGATTGCCCTCGATTTCTCCAAGATCCCATCATCAGATCCTGATATGGTGAATATGGGACCAACCTGGAAGTATACCATGACCAACTATAAAAAAAAAATTTAAATCGGTTTATAAATGACGGAGTTCTGAGGTAACACACATAAAAAAAAAAAAAAAAAAAAAACATACAGACGAATTGATAACCTCTCTTTTTGGAGTCGGTTAAAAAATTGAAATCGGTTCATAAATGACGGAGTTCTGAGGTAACACACATAAAATAAAAAAAAAATAATAAAAAAAAAACATACAGACGAATTGATAACCTCTCTTTTTGAAGTCGGTTAAAAATAATAAAAACAAATGTATGTCACATTTGAGCAAATAAACATATTGATTGACTGATATTTTAATAATTTACTAATGCTCATCTTGTGCTGATGCGGGGCTTCATCAGAATACAGCAGCTGCATATCTTTCCGTGCATGTCGTAAGAGTCGACCACAGAATACATTATGACTCGACTAAGGAACTCAGGGGCGTTCTCTCAGGCGATGAGCTAGCAACTGGTCACTGATCTTTTACTTCGGGTCGCCATTCTAAACGTGGCTATAAGAACTCCTTCGTGATCTTACAGCCGTATATGTATGTATGTCTATTTTTAGTAGGTAGTTCTGGACCCTATGCCACCTACTGTGTATCCAGTTATTACTTTTGTGTCTTCAGTTTCACAGCGCAGCATGACAGCATCTATTTTTGAATCTTCCCTGGGCCTCACGAATACACGCCAATAATTTCATTAAAATTGGTTCAGCCAGCAAGTCTTTTATAGTTAAACGTAATAGGTTCTATAGTAGAATTTCGCTTAACCCTTTTGTTACATCGTAGGTATACATATAAATATTATATCTTTATACCTATAGTAGATAAAGATATTTTATAAAATTATTAATAAAGAAATGGAAAAAATTCTTCACCCGGGTGGGAATCGAACCCACGGCCTCTGCATTCCGTGCCAGTGCTCTTACCATTGAGCTACCGGGTCAATTACTCGGATGACGAATTTTACCATCTCTTTTTTAAATTACTTTATTGGCAACGTTATTTTTTCATCCCGATAGCTATACACAAGCCAAATCTCGGCAAACAAAGCTGAATCCCTCAGCACAATGTTTAATGATGAAACGATCAACCATATCCTAACGGATTATATTATGGAGAAGTGTTTTTATCTTAGTCAAGATATTATATATTATAAAATTATTAATAAAGAAATGGAAAAAATTCTTCACCCGGGTGGGAATCGAACCCACGACCTCTGCATTCCGTGCCAGTGCACTTACCTTAAGATTTGTCTTTGTTCATTTGAAAAACTCTAGTTGTGATTGTGTCCCACTACTGGACAGAACACTCCCTGGTCCCTTATTTGAGCCCACACTTGTCTTATTCTCGTGTCGTTTTCTGTCTGTAGGCTAATAATATTATATATTATAAAATTATTAATAAAGAAATTGAAAAAATTCTTCACCCGGGTGGGAATCGAACCCACGACCTCTGCATTCCGTACCAGTGCTCTTACCTTAAGATTGGCACGGAATGCAGAGGTCGTGGGTTCGATTCCCACCAGGCTGAGGAATTTTTTTTTTCATTTCTTTATTAATAACCTTAAGATTTTTTCTAAATTCATAATTTAAGTCACCAAATTTCAGCAGCAATATACACGTAGGTAAATTCTTCATAAAAGTTTGTTTAATGCTCTTCATAATCTTGTCTGTTTGCCTAACATTCTAACATAAACACTTCCAAAAATGCTGCAAAATGACAGAAATAGAACGTTCCAGAAAGGTAAAGTTTTTATCTCTCGAAAACATCTAAAATATTTTGTCGAACATCGCTTTAACTTTGTACATGGGCGTCAAATATTACATTTCACAACATTTGAAAAGAAACACGTGTAGCTCCATACACTTTTACGAGTATACAGGATGTTTTTTCGTCGCCACCCTTAACGAAGGGTACCTACTCTATACTTACATCAAATAAAGTAAGTTTATGCCAAAAAATATGATGGGAAACGATGTAATTTTTTTTGAATTTCCAATGTTTATGCTTGTTTTATCATAGACAGATATTAACTATTTCTTGTGAAAAAATCTTGCTACGCGCATCTATGTGCATTTATGCAGAAAAACACAGTCTATTTATTCAACTTTGGACCCTAATATCTTGGGAACTAGACATTTCCCAGGTATACTTCCATGTAGAAAATTATCGTGATGATGAGGAGATTCCGTAGTTTTCGGGAACGTTGACGACCAAAAATCATTCTGTATAAGGTCTTTTCAAAATTAGTGATTATCATTTGACACGAAACTAGGTAGGTAAAAAGAAACAACTTTCATTATGGGACCAACTCCGCAATAGTGAAAAAAAATCAGCTGTTCCATAGAATCTCGAATAATTACTGCACTGAAATGTATGGAACTGCAGATTTTTTTTTCTATTTCGGAGTTGGTCCCATAGTAAAAGGTCTTTCTTTTTACTTACCTAGTTTCATGTCAAAAGATAATCACAAATTTTTAAAAGACCTTATATATGTATATATCTTTGGCATGCTATAAAGTCTAAACGGGTTATCGCATTTGAGTTTAAGAGGTATAGTTAGATTCGTCTGGTCGTAAGAGTGACACGGGTATTTTTAGGGTTCCGGACTGCGTCAAAACGAACCCTTATAGGATCACTCGGGTTATGTCCGTCGCTTATGTATATTTCCGATCTTTAGCATGCTATAAATTTGGTACCTAAACGGACCCAAACACAGAGGTTGACGTGAGCGATGAAATCTGTATTGGGGGTCATTTTTGGGGGGGAGGGGAAAATTAAAAAAAAAATCTGAAAACTGAGGTGGCATCAAATGAAAGGTTTGTTGAGAAGATTCTTAAATGTATTTTTGTAATTTTAAAATAAATAGTCCAAGTTATTCAAGAAAATAGACGAAAATGACATCACCATTCCCCCCCCCTTATCTCCGAAACTACTGAACCTAAAATTTTGAAAAAAATACAGAAATTTTTTCTCCTTATAGATTATAGGAAAACATAAGAAGTCAAATTAAAATAACATGGTAAATCACTCAATATTGTGTACCAACTTTTTTCAGATTTAAATAAACGGAACCCTACGCGAGTTCAACTCGAGGTTTTTTTTTATCGACCACATCGCGCGTGCCTCGTAATGTCAATACTCTGGTGTTAGACAAAGTAACATCTCTCGATCGAATCGATAAAGGTTAGTCATTGACACGTTTGGTTCAATAGGTAGCATACATTTTAAGTCACGTGATTTAGTAAAGTAAATACCAATCATGTTTAGTTTATTTATTTATTGTCATACTGTGTACATACAGTCATGTTTTATTGTCCAACCGCATACCTTAAATGTATCTAAAAAATCGCAAATAAAGGCTTCCAATAGAAATAAATATTTCCATAACATAGTGAACTTCGCTATCGCAAAATTATCACATTATTTAAAATGCTGCTATGAAGGAAAATGTACAGTACCTAACAAATTTTCGCAATAGAAAACACAGCAATTTAAAAATGGGACCAAACACGTGCATCGACTTTAGAAACAACCTGCTCCCTTGACAGCTTTTGTTCAAATAAAAAGGAACAAGTGCTCGCGTGACGAAGTTAGCTTCGGTGTTGCAATATAAAAGCTAAGCCACTTTTAGTTATAGTGTTGCCAGTGTGATTGTTTTATTATTCTTTTTAGTAAAGGAAATCGAGGTAGTTTGTTAGTGGAATGTTATTCTCGAGAGAAAGTTAAGGAAGCAGAAAGGATATTATGTACATATAGATAGTGCGTTCTATCAGCCATGACTTACGGAGCCGAGACGTGGAACCTGACGGTGGGGCTGGCTCACCGATTGCATGTCACTCAGAGAGCTATGGAAAGGTCAATTCTCGGAATCTCGCTAATGGACAAAGTCCGAAACGAGATTATACGGCAGAAGACCAAAGTGACAGACATAGTCTCGAAATGTAGCAGACTGAACTAGCAGTGGGCAGGCCACATCTGTCGTAGAACCGATGGACGGTGGAGTAAACGGGTTCTCGAATGGAGACCGCGCCTGGGCAAGTATAGCGTTGGGCGCCCTCCGGCCAGATGGACCGATGACTTAAAGATGACGGCTGGTAGTGACTGGATGGCAAAAACGGGAGATTGAGCTATGTGGCGTATGTACCCTCGGGGAGGCCTACGTCAAGCAGTGGACTGCAATAGGCTGACGACGATAGATAGATAGTAGGTATCATCTTTAGATAGAGGATAGAGAAGAACTAAGTTTTTAAAATAAGGGATGAAAAAATAACGTTGCCAAAAACGTAAAATTAAAAAAAAGGTGGTAAAGTTCGTCATCCGAGTTAAGTGACCCGATAGCTCAGTTGATAGAGCGATGCAAGGAATGCGAGTGGTCATGAGTTCAAATTTCACTCGGGTGAATTTTTTTTTCCATTGAAGGTTCGGTGGTTAGAACTAACATGGAAAACTAATCCTGATGATGCCACGGGTGTTGGCGAAACATATGTCGGTTAAAAATTTTAATTGGTTTTCGGATAAGCAGCTATGTATCTATGGTGCTTGGATCTGGCTTCTCGTTGCGACAGTAGTGTCTTGTGTTCGTGACCATGAGTCGGCAGATCCGAGGGTCAGCGGAGGGTGTAGGGCCCGATGGTGGGCAACCCCTTAATGGAAATTTGAACTTCCGAATAGTGACGCCTGATACAATTTTTTTTTTATTATTTTTTTTTCTAATTAATATTTATTATAATTATTAAGTTTTGTTAAAAAAAAGGAAAACAATTGTAACTGTACTTACATTATCCAGCGTGGTGACTATGGGCAAAACCCCTCTATGGCAGTATAGCTAAAGTAAATATAGCCTTGAGTCGACTCGAAGTAACTTGCCTCTTAGCAACTTGTCTCTGATAAATAATTTACATCTGGCCACGCTATGCTAAATGTAGGTGTGGGATCTCCCCTATCCTGGATTCTGGCCCCCATTTCGGGACATATACACAGTCGTGTGTATAATATACAGACATACATACAGTAATCACGCCTTTATCCCTTACGGGGTAGGCAGAGCACCAAGGGCTGATAGAACCACATGGTGCCACTTCTGACCAATTTTGAGGGTAGGTATTATGTATATATATATTTATGTATATGCTCTGGATACTTCTGTGCTGCTCTGGAAGTGAAAAAAATGTATAATAATGCAGCTGCTTCTCTTCCCGGGTATACTGTACAAGTCAGTAGAGGGACAAGAGGGTCTTGGTGTTTTGTAGGCGATGGGCTGACCACCTGTCACTACTAACCGAACTTGTACATCTCAACTATACCCTCAAAATCGGTCAGAAGTGGCACCATGTGGTTCTATCGACCCTTGGTGCTCTGCCTACCCCGTAAGGGATAAAGGCGTGATTATATGTATGTATTATGTATGTATGTTTAGCCATTATATCGTGGTAAGTCAGCACATATAAAAAGTAAGTTACATATAGGTAGTATTACTATATGTTTTTCTCATGTTACTTGTTGACTCTGGCTCTTAGCCAGATCATAAAATGGATGCTAAAAATATTGTAAAACATTTCCAATATGTACCTCATCTATTTTATTCAAATAGGCAACTAGTGTCAATCCAACAAAAGTGTCTGAACTTTTTAGAATTCATTTAAAAATTTCCAACACAGTATAGACCTTACTGATGGATGATGATGATGATGATTGCTAAAAAGGTGTTTATGTACACTGCGGTAGGTTTTAATAAACACTGGTAACAGGAACACGCACACTAGGCTAATGCCTGTCTCGTGGGTGGCTGTGTTTCGTTGAGACATGAATAATCTTACATTTCTAAGGTAAAATGATTGGCTAGGCATTCGACAGCATAGCCTTTTGTTATAATCTTGCTATCTGTGCTGATGCGGGGCTTCACTAGAATACATCAGCTGCATCTATATCAGGAGTTCCCAAACTTTTTTTCTCATAGACCCCTTTTATAAGTTAACTGGTCCTTGGTGGACCCCCTACAGGCCTACACATACGAATTCATTGTAAACCAACATTTTTTCACGTCAACGTAGACCCCCATCGAGTCTCCTGTGGACGCCTGGGGGTCCACCTGGACCACTTTGGGAACCACTGATCTATATACAGTCAAACCTGGATAAGCGAGAGTTCAAGGGAGCACAATCTCATTCTCGCTTATAGAGGTTTCTCACTAACCCGAGTTTCTCGCTAATGCAGGTACATGGGTAGCGTTTCTCTCTTATAGAGGTACGCAGCAATAACAAGTTACAGTAAGTACGATTGTAGTAAATATGTAATATGATAAAATTATGTGCATAATATGCACAACATATATTATGTACGTGTATACATATATATTTTTAATAATATGTATATGTTATGTACGAGTACATTAGATTTCGACATCAAAGTACTTTATAAGGGTAGGTATCAAGATGCTTACGAAAACAAAACAAAAATTCATGCACTAATGTAAATTAATTTTATTTAGAACTTATGTGTTTACACTTTTAAAAAATCTGTCCATTTCGTTTGGGTTTCTGTTTTTGTATTTTGAATGTTTTTCTCTAACTCATAAATTTTGTCGAATATTGCTTGATCAACAACCGCCGCGTATTCAAAGTACTGATGGACCGTCTCCAACGCATTTAATGCTAGCTTCATTGGAATGGTCTTTATTTCTGTTTCCGGAATAGCAATAGTTCCTCCTAAATAATAAATAAAGCTCATCTCTCGCTTATAGAGGTATAGATAAGTAGCAGTCTCACTTACGGAGGTCCATGAGGGAAAAACGACTCTCTCTTACAGAGGTTTCTGTTTCTCGCTAATAGAGGTTTTGGGAGCTTAAAATGACGGGTCCTGGCTATTACTCTCACTTATGGAGTTTTCTCACTTATCCAGTTCTCACTTACCCAGGTTTGACTGTATATCCTAAGAGTCGACTAAGGAATTTAGGGGCGTTCCCACAGGCCTCGGCTATGTTAAACGTCGCTCTAATATCAGTGATGCTGTGCTGTAGTTCTTCCGATCCTATTTTTGAAGCTTCAGCATGCTGCTTTACACTAGTGGACGCCGGCGACTTCGTCCGCGTGGACTGCAGAAAAAACAAAATGTCAAAATTATCCGGGATAAAAATATTTTACCGGGATAATTATTGTAGCCCATGTGCTATTCTGATATGTAAGCCATATTATTATAAAGTTTCTTTTAATCCATTCGTAGTTTTTGCGTGAAAGAGCAACAAACAAATCAAATCAAATCATTTTATTGCATACTAAGTGTACTCGTACATAACAGTTTTAATTGAGTATCAAAGCACTTATAACTTAGTAGCCCTTATGTATGAGGCACCGCAACACTCTTAAAACTAAAAAACTAAAGTAAACTAAACTATAATTACGTTTTTTTAATTCTACTTATTATTATTATATAGGTGCATGGTGCAATAACTATTGTCCAGTTAAATATTCATTTAAGTCATAGGGACACATTTCAAACAGGTATCTTTTTAATGTTGACGGCCTTTTAATTTTTGACGGCCGATTGGTCTAGTAGGTAGTGACCCTGCCTGCGACGCCATAGGTCCTGGGTTCGAATCCCGGTAGGTGCAAACATTGATATGATGAATATTAATGTTTGTTTCCGAGTCATGGATGTTTCTATACTTACTCGTATCTATGTATTTGTATACCGTTGCTTAGTACCCACGACACAAGACCTTATGTATCTTAATATGGGACTAGGTTAATGTGTTGTGTAGTGTGTGAGAAGAAAAAAAAAAAAGTATGATTAAATGTGGTTAATTTACTCTCTTTTTTATTTTTTTCGGTAATTTATTAAATATTTTGATTGGCATAAAATATTGACTATCGTTTAGCATTTTCAGTTTAGATGGAGGTTGGTATAGATTTTCTTTATTTATATTTTAATGTTAGTTTAATGATTATTGCACCTACCGGGATTCGAACCCTGGACTTATGGCGTCGCAAGCAGGCTCACTACCAACTACACCAATCGGCCGTGTCGATTTCTATAGGGGGAGCGATTTTATAAGAGTTTATTTTTTTATACCGACAGACTCAATAAATAATGTTTTTGGCAATGGCAGGCGCTTTAATTAGGTAATTACAACATAAATTAGTATGATTAATGACGCTCAGGCTCGTGCTGAGATTTTTTCTTATTACAGAAAGGCCTTGAGCTTTTTTTTTTAAGAAAAAATCATATTTACAAGTTGCTAAGATATTCTATTCTATTCCTTATTGTATACAGACATTTTATATGGAAAAACATTTTACATTGACATTGGCGTGCTTATCCATATAAGAGATTTCTTCCAGCAAACCACTTGTGATAGCGAAAGTTGGGTGAAAAAGGTAGATTGTATGTGTACACAATACCAAATAAATATACTTACATAAACCTACATAATATCAATATACCTAAATAATAATACATATCTACATATAATAAACCTAACCTACATAGACTTACAATAAAAGTATCTTACAATAATAAAATAACCGACAGACCTACAAAGTACAGTACTACTATTCTGTACTGATGCAGGGCTTCACTAGAATACATCAGCTGCATCTCCTTCCGTGCATGTCGTAAGAGTCGACTAAGGAACTCGGGCATTCTCTCAGGCGATGAGCTAGCGACTTATCACGGATTATTTACATCTGTCTTCGCTTTGTTAAACGTGGGTAAGGGATCTCGAGTTTTGTGAATAAATTCTTTATGGAGAGCTATTTTTATAACTTTTCGTTTTACCTACGACTTTCCAGTATAAATAGATGCAATATGTGCATTGATAACTTTTTGTTATCGGACATTACCGGGTCATTTTTATTTGGAACCAGACGCTCATCGCCTCTACCGGGAAATTTCAAATAAATTACGCGAAAGCTCCCGTGACCAGAATGCTGGTCTCTTTTTTGCTCAAAAAATTAGCATTGCCATACAACGTGGCAATGCTGCCAGCATTCTGGGCACCCTCCCAGTAGAAGGCAACTTTGTAAATATATTTCATTTCGTGTAGATTAATTTAGTTTTTAGTTTTATATAATGTAGTTAGTATTTGTAATAATGTAATATTTTATATTTTGTATATTTTTGTCAATAAAAATTATTAATTAATTTGGAACGTAAATCCACAAAAGGCAGTGTGTATTCAAGACAATACAAAAGCAAGCAATAAATAGTGTTTTCACACTTAACCAATCGATATCGACAGAAAACGGAGCAACTTTTCGCCAAATCGGATATAGAACTTCGATTTGAAATACTCTTTGAGCCGGCAGTGCCTGGCAGCTTATTTTACACAAAGCTTTTACTTTAAAGCTGCTATGATAGATGTTTAAAATAGCGATAAAAATATCTGTTGGTGTTAAACCATATATTCATGTCAATAGACTATTTATGTTGTTGATATCCCACCCATCCGCACCAAACGTTATGCTAACTCGTTTGTAATGCGAACGGCTAAGGAGTGGAATGCACTTCCTGCCGATGTATTTCCCGAGCACTAGCTAATTGTAAAAAAAAGACACGGCTGTGTTCCCTGAATGGAGTGGCCAGAACTGCATTTAGTGGTGTATGGATGTTTGATTGAGGTCACCAGGTAGGTTGTGGCGGCGTGAAGGAAACTTCAAATTCAGCAGTATATAGATATATTGCCACAACACATAAAGTTAGAATAGAAGGAGAGAATAGTGAAAGTACAGAAAGACAGAAGAAGGTACACGAGCACGAAAGTACATAGGTATATACTCGTACACAACACATAGACATATAAATAGGCCACCAGTGGCGTAGCGGCACTCGCGTATGTGGGTCGTCGCGGTACAGGGTGGCGTGTACACTGTGTCACAGTCCTAGGACGACTGGAGGTACCAGCGCATGAGCAGCGGGGTGTGGCGCGATCACGTTCGGCGCCGCACAGTGGTTCCAATGTATGGGAGGTGCTGGACATTCGCATCCAAAAAATAAAATTGGTGAATCTTGAGAAACGAATTATGCCATCTTGTTTGGTAGATCAATGTCTTCAAAAGTTATTATTTTAAGTTTTTTTGTAACTGTTATATTTGAGGAGATAATTGAGAAATAGTGTTTTCTTACTATGGAAATGGTCAAACTTACTTACATATCTCTTGATTCCGGCCTCGTTTCAAGTTGCGGTCTTCGGTATTGTGTTTATATTTGAGAGAACTACAATTAATGCTAACACACATAGTGCGCCAAACGTGCACTTTCTGCGGTACATAGAAATGTTTGATTTTTATATTATAATATACTACAATGACAAGGATCTTACAATTTTCTGTTAAAATCATAGAGGAATAAGGGCCCCTCTAAATATGCGTATCGATAAATGATGTTGCAGAAATAAAAAAAATAATAATTAAATTAATTAATTTGCAAACGAGGGCAACGATCGATCCACAGACGGTCTTAGACTTTTAAATAATTAATTAATGAAATTATTGCATTATCATTAAGACAGTAGTCATTAGCATTTCTATCAATTACAGATGTCATTCTTAGAGTAATTTTTAGCATTTTCAACAATTATTTGATGCAGGTGATTATTAATTGAAATAATTAGTACTAAAACATTACAAGAATAACAATTGTACGCAGTACGCAGTAATGAGGGTAGTGTAGTATAAATTGGTTGGTAATCCTTTATTTTACATCAGTTTTGATTTCTATTTCGTTCTAATAAATATGTCTTTCCGTGGATTTGTTACAAATCTTGACCTTTATTGCGCTTTACGCAAACACAATGATCTACGTGACTTTGATCATCTATTCGGTGTCCTTAAAACGAATTGCAACGTTTCTCTTTGTGAAGGTGCCGCCGAAGAAGACTTAAAGAACTGGTGTCGTCGATTTTGCTACCGGATCTATCCTAAATGGTCTCAAGCTGGAAGAAGCGAAGGAAAGTTTCTAAATAAACACTCAGAGTGGTTGCAGTCTGAAGTCCAGTGGCCGGATTCCCTAAAGGAAAATAATTTGCCTTTACAAGTATTACCTACGAACGCAATAGAAGAAGAAACTACTGAGCAGACGAATTTACCTTCTAAATCCGATGCCTCTACGTGTACTCATGTCTCTCCTCGTAAGCCCTTTGAAGATTTAAGTCCTCGTCAAAAGAAAAGACGCACTGAAGTACTTAGGGCATCTAGCAGCACTGACGAGATTATGTTTTCTGCACAAAGCAGTCTTAGGGCTGCAGGGGAAAATGATGTAGCTGATATTATGAAGTTTTTAATGGAAAATCCTACAGAAGCTTCTAAGATCAAAGATTTCATTGGCGGACGGAGTACCACAGATTCAGATAAATGTATATCTCCACTAAAGGCCCTAGCTTTGTTTGTGTCGATGAACCTTTCAAAATGGCGTTATATGACTTTACGGGATTTTCATGCTAAAGAAGGAGTAGCTCAATATCCCAGTTATTACATGCTTCTGAAAGAAAAAAAGAAATGTTACCCAAAACAAGAAGACGTTACAATTACTGAACACTCTGCTAAAATCAAATTGCAAGCGTTGCTAGACCTTACTACGACAAGACTTCTACAAACCCAAAACCTCTCTACCACTGAGGAGAAAAACCTGGTGCTCGTGAGCAAATGGGGCTTTGACGGTGCTTCGGATCAAAGTGTTTACCACCAGAAAACAAGTGAAACTGAGGAAACGAATTTCGCCAGTGTATTTGTTGCAAGTCTTGTACCAATCCGGCTCACATCCGAAACTGGCCAAATAATTTGGGAAAATGAGCGGCCCTCGTCAACATCTCTTTGTCGACCAATCCTAATCAAGTTCATCAAAGAAACAAAAGAAAATGTTCAAATGGAGATGTCTGAATTCGAAGAAGAGATTAAGCTTCTGCAACCTACTAAGAGCGATGACGTAAGTGTAAAGCACCAGTTGCATTTGACGATGATAGATGGTAAGATTCACTCATACATATCAGGCACAGCAGCATCAGTGTGCGACATTTGCAAAGCGCGTCCAAATGAGATGAACGACATTAGTAAAGTAAGAAGCAAGCCAGTGCACGAAGACATGTTTAAATACGGACTTAGCTCGCTCCATGCATGGATCCGGACCATGGAGTGTTGTCTTCACATCGCATACAGATTAGACATAAAATCATGGCAAGCTAGAGGTGATGAAGCAAAGAAGAATGTTGCTGAAAGAAAATCAGCAATTCAAGAAAACTTCAAAAAAGAAACTGGAATGCGTCTTGATGTTGTCAAGCAGGGAGGGAGTGGAACCACCAACACCGGTAATTGTGCTAGAAGGTTTTTTGAAAACCCAGAAAAATCTGCTGAATTAACCGGATTAGATGCGAGACTTTTAAGAAGGCTAGCTGTCATTTTACAGTGTATATCTTCAGGAGAGAAACTCGACATTGACAAATTTCGTATGTTCTGTAATGACACTACTTTGCTCTACGTGGAATTATATCCATGGTTTTATATGCCGTCTAGTCTCCACAAATTGCTGGTCCATGGGCCAGATGTCATTGAGAACTTTTCAATGATGCCTATCGGCTTTTTGTCCGAAGAAGCCTCGGAGGCACGAAATAAAGAATTTAGAAAGTACCGCGAAGGACATTCAAGAAAACATAGCAGTGTCTCGTGTAATGAAGATGTACTACACAATCTTTTATTATCTTCTGATCCGGTTCTTACAAGTATTCGCCCAATGTATAACAAATTTATTAAAAAATCTTGTTTCTCAGAATTTTATGAACTGATTATATCCGAGACAGGTAAATTTAATTTTGTCGATATAAACGAGTTAATCGAAATAGACTCCGCATCAGAATTGATCGATGATGATTGTGAAGACGATTCATAAATAAATTAAAATTTTAATTAAAATAAATATAAATAAATAAATTTTTTATTACAGTTTAATAAAAAGATCTCATTCGTGTAACTAGGGTCTTTCTCACTGTGTTTATAGACATTTTTAGTTAAATTTATCTGTACTATTTTATAGATTTATAATGCATGTTGTGCTTTTCGTATTTTTTGAGTTTTATTAAATAAATACTACCACTAACAATTTTAGTGTAATTTAGTTCTCAAACCATTTGACCTACATTTTGGACATGTCAAAAATCAAAATTACAAGATCACTTTCATTGTAGTGTTCAGTATGGAACTTTTTCGTATATAAAAATAGACATCTCTATGTACCGCAGAAAGTGCACGTTTGGCGCACTATGTGTGTTAGCATTAATTGTAGTTCTCTCAAATATAAACACAATACCGAAGACCGCAACTTGAAACGAGGCCGGAATCAAGAGATATGTAAGTAAGTTTGACCATTTCCATAGTAAGAAGATACTATTTCTCAATTATCTCCTCAAATATAACAGTTACAAAAAAACTTTAAATAATAACTTTCAAAGACATTGATCTACCAAACAAGATGGCATAATTAGTTTCTCAAGATTCACCAATTTTATTTTTTGGATGCGAATGTCCAGCACCTCCCATACATTGGAACCACTGTGCGCCGTCAGCAGTTTTGCTGAACTACGGATATCGCGCGGCGTTGCTTGTGCGTTAAATATAGTGTTGCGAATGTATGACTATGATGTGTGTAATGCTTGTCTTCTTGTAGGTGTACATATATATGAAATATAGTGTATCTGTTTAGTATTAATAAATATAAATACACATATAGATATATATAAATATGTATCAGGTCACCTACAGTACTCCCTTCCAGAGACCGAGTCTACGGGCGATAGTAATCTGGGAAGTGAACTCGCCTTCCCGATCGCGTTGCCCGTACAGGTGGTGGATGGTCTGGTTGTGGTGGTCGGTCAGGAGGATCAGTACCGCCGCGTGGCGGTAGAGGTACGGCATTGTCAGTCAGTATATAGGCTGGTTTCAACCGATCTATACTGACTGTCACGTCCTTACCCCTGACGCGTATTTTAAAGTGCTTGGCACTTCGGCACAAAACTTCGTGTGGGCCTGTGTAGGCCGGTTGGAGAGAACCAAGTAGCGCGTCTTCCCTAAGGAATACGTGGGTACATGTGGTGAGGTCCTTAAACACGAAGGTTTTGTGTCTCGAGTGGTGCTGGGTTGGGACCGGACGTATCTTCTCGGCAAAGGACTTGAGACGTGCTGAGAATTCGGTGATGTCAGTGGTGTAGCCTGTGAAGTTATGGCCGAAGAATTCGCCAGGTAGGCGGAGTGGCTCACCGTACACCAGTTCAGCCGAAGAAGTCTTCAAGTCCTCCTTGATGGAGGTTCGTATGCCGAGAAGAACGAGAGGTAACGTCTCGGTCCAGTTTGCGTCAGCATGGCAGGTAATGGCTGCCTTTAGTTGGCGGTGAAAACGCTCAACCAAGCCGTTGCACTGTGGGTGGTATGCCGTTGTCCTTCGGTGATCGAAACCGATGGACTTGGACAGTTGCTGGAACAGCGCTGATTGGAACTGTCCTCCGCGGTCGGTAACGATCTCGGAAGGACATCCATAGCGCGACACCCAACAGGAAAGGAACGCTTTTGCTACCGTTTCGGCTGTAATATCGGTAAGTGGTACAGCTTCCGGCCATCGCGTGAAGCGATCGACGGCTGTAAGGCAGTACCGATATTCACCATCTGGCGGCAGAGGGCCGATCAGGTCTAAATGGACATGTTTGAATCGCGCCGAAGGTAAATCATGCGTACCTAAAGGTGACGCGACGTGCCTGTTTACCTTCGTGCGCTGGCAGGCCAAACATGCCTTAGCCCATTCACGGCAGTCCTTGCGCATCAGAGGCCACACAAAGCGTTCTGCAACGAGCTTGGATGTGGCGTTTGCGCCTGGGTGGCAAAGCGAATGCAGGCAGTTATATACCTGCTGACGCAGTTGTTGCGGGACGAAGGGCCTGGGAATCGGCGTACTGACGTCGCAGTACAATGCGGTACGACTTCCAGGGATATTCGTCTTGATGAGGCGAAGAGAGGACTCACCCGGAGACACGCTGTAAGGTCTGGATCTGTAGCTTGCATTTTGGCCATCACTTCAAGATCGACAGGCATCTGCAGTTCGTTCACGCGGGAGAGTGTGTCGGCCACGACGTTACTCTTACCCGAGATGTGGCGAATCTCGGTGGTGAATTGCGAGATGAAGTCCAGGTGTCTATACTGACGCGGCGAACAGTTACGTTTCCGTTCGTGGAAAGCGTAACAGAGCGGCTTGTGGTCAGTATAGACCGTGAAGTGAGTGGCCTCTAGCATGTGGCGGAAGTACCTTATGCTCTCGTAGATGGCAAGGAGCTCGCGATCGTACGGTGAGTACTTCGCTTGCGATGGGCTCAACTTGCGCGAGAAAAATGCTAAAGGCTGCCAAGATCCATCCTTAAGCTGCTGTAGGACTGCACCTATTGCCGTATCAGAGGCATCAGTGACAAGTCCTAACTTAGCTTGCGAGTCAGGGTGAGCCAATAGAGCAGCGTTGCTCAGGCTCTTCAAACAATCCCTAAAGGCTTGCAGCGAATTTCCCTCTATGTGGACGGGATGGGAAGCCTTGACCGATCCGGTTAGCAAGGCGTTCAGGGGAGCTTGAGTCTGGGCGGCGTTGGGTAAAAATCGGCGGTAAAAATTTACCATGCCGAGAAATCGCCTAAGCTCCCTGACTGTTTTCGGAATGGGAAATTCCGAAATAGCTTGAACCTTGCTTTCCAGAGGCTTGGTGCCACTTTCAGAAATGGCGTAACCTAGAAATGTTACCTCGGGAGCGCCGAAAACACACTTACTCGTGTTTATGAGTACGCCGTAGGTCTGCATACATGTAAAAAGTTGCCGAAGGTGGTCTTCGTGCTCACGAGCCGACTTGCTAAAGACCAAAAAGTCGTCGAGGTAAGGGTAAACAAAATCTAGACCACGCGTCATTTCGTCGACAAACCTCTGGAAAGTTTGACCAGCATTCCTAAGCCCGAACGTCATAAAGGGGAATTCGTATAAACCGAAAGGGGTGGTGATTGCGGTCTTCGGTATGTCCTCCTTAGCGACCGGTATCTGGTTGTAAGCCTTAACAAGGTCAATGACCGAAAAGTACTTACAACCAGACAGACTGTGCGAAAAGTCATGTATATGACGGATCGGGTATTTATCCGGGATAGTCCTGGCGTTGAGTAGGCGGTAGTCGCCGCAAGGACGCCAACCATTGTCCTTTTTGGACGCGAGGTGGAGTGGGGATGCCCACGGACTATCGGACGGACGCGCTGTACCGTTCGATAACATGCATTCGATTTCTTGTTTCGCAATTTTTAATTTATCGGGGGCGAGACGTCGGGGCGAGCATGATACTGGAGGGCCTGGTGAGGTAATAATATGGTGTGTAGTATTGTGCTTGACGATACCCGGAGTACCAGCAGGGCGTGTTATTTCCGGATATTCGGACAGAATCGCGTGATACACACTGTTACCTCCAGTCGGGACTATAATGCTGGACAGAGATAAACTGTTCTTACTAGCTAAAGAAGCTACGGTACTGACCTTGGTTAGGCTATCGGAGAGTTTGTGTTTGCTGACGTCGACGATAAGCCCATAATGTGAAAGAAAATCTACGCCGATTATGGCTTTCGTGACGTCAGCAACCACGAAACGCCATGGGAAGTTACGGCGTAGGCCCAAGTTCAAATTTAAATTTACGTACGTAAATTTAGGTTTGCATTCCGCCATTTTGATGTGCGAATTCGTGCGCGTGGTGATGTTGAATCACTTTCACTGTGTAGTAATGTCCGTGTCCTTTGCGGGGTCACCAGTTTAGTGGTGTATGGATGTTTGATTGAGGTCACCAGGTAGGTTGTGGCGGCGTGAAGGAAACTTCAAATTCAGCAGTATATAGATATATTGCCACAACACATAAAGTTAGAATAGAAGGAGAGAATAGTGAAAGTACAGAAAGACAGAAGAAGGTACACGAGCACGAAAGTACATAGGTATATACTCGTACACAACACATAGACATATAAATAGGCCACCAGTGGCGTAGCGGCACTCGCGTATGTGGGTCGTCGCGGTACAGGGTGGCGTGTACACTGTGTCACAGTCCAAGGACGACTGGAGGTACCAGCGCATGAGCAGCGGGGTGTGGCGCGATCACGTTCGGCGCCGTCAGCAGTTTTGCTGAACTACGGATATCGCGCGGCGTTGCTTGTGCGTTAAATATAGTGTTGCGAATGTATGACTATGATGTGTGTAATGCTTGTCTTCTTGTAGGTGTACATATATATGAAATATAGTGTATCTGTTTAGTATTAATAAATATAAATACACATATAGATATATATAAATATGTATCAGGTCACCTACACTGCAGGATCATAAAAGAGAGCCCACAACCACGTTTAGGTTAGCAGAGTCCCATTGATGGTCAGTGACAAATGGCTAGCTTATCGCCCGTAAAAACATCCAACCTTAGCCGACTCTTACAACATGCACGGAAGGAGATGCAGCTGATGTATTCTATGTAAAAGCCCGCAGCAGCAATGACTGGTATTTGTATAGATAAATAGGTCGAGCGATAAATAAGAATTGGGGCCCTGGTCTTTGGCCGTTCTCTCCCAATAATTGGAGCGATGCATTAGCGAAACGATACTCCTACCATTAATTTGAGTAGTTGCCACGTCATGCTTAGCTGTGCGACTGGGGAAAATTACATGTGTTATGCTATACAGGGTGTTTACATGTGTTATGCTATACAGGGTGTTTTTTCGTTGCCACCCTTCGTACTGTATACATCAAATAAACTAAGTTTATGCCAATAAAATCCTGGGAAACGAAGTAATTTAAAAAAAATTCTTGATCGGGCAAAATTTATAGTGTCTAGTGTTTATGCTAGTTTTGTCATAGACAGATATTAATTATTTTTCGTGAAAACGCAGTCTATTTACTCAACTTTGGACCCTAATATCTTGGGAACCAGACACTTCCCAGGTATGCTTCCATAGAGAAAAATGATCGTGATGATGAGGACATTCCGTAGTTTTCGGGAACGTTGACAACCAAAAATCACCCTGTCTATATCTATACACGACTTATATGATTCTAATGTGATTTTTGTGTTGTTTTTGCGTGGTATCGTGCTGATGCGGGGCTTCACTAGAACACATCAGCTGCATCTCCTTCCGTGCATGTCGTAAGAGTCGACTAAGAATCTCAGTGGCATTCTCTCAGACGATAAGCCAGAAACTAGTCAGTGACAGATTATTTTAAAGGTTTCTCGGCTATGCGAAACCTGGTTTTAGGTTTTTTTTTTTATAATTCTGCGGTTTAGGTTGCCCCATTTCGGGAAGACAGCCGTGTGCATATGTATGTATTTATTCTACAATTACACACTTTTTCCCCACTTTTCGCGTTACCTTGCTTCCCTAATTCTACTTTGTAGCTTTTTTCGAGTACGTTTTCTCTTTCTTACCGCCCTAAGTATTCAATTTATTTCCGAACGAAGCGAAAGAGCTTAGGATTGTTGGAAACATACTCCTACTAAATGGAGATCTGTGGGGTAAGCACGAAAATCTATGGGAATTGACAGTTTGACTGTTACGGACTATCGAGAGGTTCGTGCTTACCCCTCTGTAGTCTCTGCCTATGGGACATAGATATACGTGAGGTTATGTATGTTTGTATGTATGTAGATTATCTCGTTTGTTTCAGAATGTAGCTTCAATTTAATCAATATCTACCACCGGCGAGTCTGTCGGTTTTTATGTCACTTTTACGAGCTAATGTCGGTGAGGAGATAAAATTTATTGTAGCCGTTTTCTATCGAGTTTATGTTATATTGCTTTTAGGGTTCCTTGATTGAAATTGGTTTATAATTTTCAAAAATCTGACTACGTAAAAGCTCTCAAGCTCATATACGACAAGCTTTTAGAATCTAGAGTGTGTTGAAGAAATAAACAAACATAGGTACATATTACAAACGTGCAGTCATGAGCAATAAGGTGTATCAAATGGTAGATGCCCTTGCGTTAAGGTTCAAAATCCTCTTATTACTTTTATTATTACGACTGCGCAAGAAAGAGGGTTATGTTTCTCGAGTATATGTATGTATGTATATTTTTGTCAAATTTTCATATCGCATTTGAGCTTGAGAAGTTTTTTCACATTAGAAAAAATTACAATAATAAAAAAACTACAGAACCTTTAAAAACGTGACATTTTACTCTTAACCTGTTTTCCTTGTTTTTATGAACAAATAAAAATAGGCGACGCTGAACAAAAAACGGCCACAACGACGTGATTAGCTTACAAAGTACATCGGGTTATTGATCAATCGGGTTAAGCTGACTTTTTCGTGGCAGGGAACTGGATGGATGGGCATTCAAAATTCATTTTATTCTGGAAAGGAAGTTTAAAATTCGATTATTACGTTCATTTTGTACGTTACGCGTATACTTTGTCAATAAATATGCACATACTTAACATAGCTAAGGTCTTGTATCGTGGGTACAAAGCAACGATAGTTATATAAATACATACAGCCAAATATAGAAGTAGGACTATTCTGTGTCTGTCTGCGGACCCTGTGCTGAGGGCCAGTCTACGTGTTCACTTGTCTTGGGAAATCTCCATCCGTTTGACTAGCCAATTTGCCTACTCTGTTTTGTAGCTTGTGTGATTAATTTAACTATCGATTAGTTAAGTTTAGTGCTTAGTTTATTTTCTGTGAATCATTCGTTTTGTCTAGCGATTGAATGAATGTTTTCAAAGTTTTTTTTTATAACTAAATTTCTCAAGAACCTAAGAATATTGATAATTTAGGGTTTGATGACATCTTAAACTTTACACATTTTGCACATTTTGCATAGATAGCGGGAACATAATAAGTTGCTAGCTTTTCGCCTGCGAAAAATGCTCGAATTCCCTAGTCGATTTATTTTTCGCTAGAACAAATTGTTTTGATATTTACAACTAACTATCGATCTTGAAAATAATACTCAACATACTTAAAGATATTGTCTAAGGAATGTGCTGATTCGTTACACGATAGTGTATACTTTGCTCGATCAAAAATTATCTCAAAAAAACTCAACTGTGAAATCTAAAACAAATAGTTTGATAGTAAATTGCATGGCCTTAAACATCCCTAACTTTATACGGGGTTTTATAACAACACCGCATATTTTCACAGACAAAAACCTCAATAGAGAAACAAACAAGCAGTCTTATGTCGAGTGTACACTACACAAGTGGTCGTAGGAGGGAGTGTATCGATTTTGAAGGGCCCTTATCGACTTCTTAGCTAGGCTTGACGACATACTTGCAGGCTTTATATCGTGTGACTGTCTGTTGATGATTATAAGAACGGATGACTATAATTTACCTTCTTGTACTGTAAATATAAGGTAAATTATAGTCATCGACTAACTTCATGTTCTTGCGTATTTGCTTCTAAGAAAATGTTATTATTTATTGGTTGGTGATAAAATTGAAATTTAGGAGTGTTTTGAGATTTTTTTTAGGGCTACAAACATTATATTATCCTTTTTTCAATTGTTTTTTGTAATTTTGTGTGCTTGATGCGGGGCTTCACCAGAATACATCAGCTGCATCTCCTTCCGTGCATGTCGTAAGAGTCGACTAAGGAACTTGAGCATTATCTCAGGGGATGACACTGATCTTTAACATCAGCCCCTGCTTAACGTGGCTTTAGGATCTCGTTTGTGATACCGCAGTTCTGGTTATTTTACTTAAGTAGTGGACGATCACCAGTTGAAAAATTTTAAGAACCTCTGCCTGATTTGAATTTTATATTTTCATCTTGGCACAATTTTCTTACCTTACCTTAGTTGTAGGCTATTTGATTAGTTGAGAAAATTATGGCGGTAACTTACCTGCAACAAAAAAGATACAACCTTATTAAACAATTCTATAAGAAAACTAGCTGACCCGGCAAACGTTGTTTTGCCATGTAAAAGGGGTTGATCCTAGAGGGGTGAAAATTCATGGTTGTATGTATTTTTGTATGCTGTATCATAAAAAAATAAAAACAAAAAATTTTGTCAAAAAAAAAAATTGAGGTGGACCACCCTTAACATTTAGAGGGATGAAAAATAGATGTCCGATTCTCCACCCTAACCGATATGCATGCTAAGATTTACGAAAATCGGTCGAGCCGTTTCGGAGGAGTTTAACTTCTAACACCGGGACACGAGAATTTTATATATTAGAGATATATTAATGTGTTGATGTTATCAGTCCTACCTTATATTATACCAGTCACGGGCCTGTACCAATGAATTTAATTCATGTACAGATTTTAATGTTGTAAAATTGTCACTTAGCTCGTGCCTCGGAAAGCAAGTAAAACCGTTGGCCCTGCGCCTGATCTCTCTCCGGTCGTGTCGGCTTTCCGTCCCTCCTGCGTACCTGGCCAATCTCCGTAGAGATTGTTCGCCTTGGCCGAAATACGGTCGGAGATCATATTATAAATCCGAAAGTAAGTTTATTTGTTTGTTACCTCTTCACGTTTTATTTACTCAAGCAATTTTCATGAAATATAGCATACATACATAGGTAGGTATATTTGGCAGTACGCAGAGAGGAACCCTAAGGATGGATAAGAAACTTCGAGTCTTTTCTAAGGTGATTAGCTAGCAACTTGTCACTGATAATTTACATCCGTTTCCGCTATGCTAAACGTGGCTATGAGATCTCCCTTACGATCCATCGGTTCTTGCTACCCAGCCGTGTCTATTAAGTATGAATTTTTGTAGTGGATGCCGTGACAAAATGTCTAAATTATCCGAGATAAAAATATTTTCCCGGAATAAAAATATGCCTATGTCCTTTCTCAGGCTATAGATCTGTGTACCAAATACTTATCATTTCTATCGGTGCAGTTGTTTTGTTGTGAAAGCGAAATAGAGTTACTTTCGCATTAATATTATTGGTTAACTTCCATGCTGCTCTGGGAGTGACAAAAAAAACGTATAATATTACAGCTGCTTCTCTTCCCGCATACTGTACAAGTCAGTAGAGAGACAAGAGGGTCTTGGTATTTTGTAGGCGATGGGCTGACCACCTGTCACTACTAACCGAACATCTCAACTATACCCTCAAAATTGGTCAGAAGTGGCACCATGTGGTTCTATCGGCCCTTAGTGCTCTGCCTACCTTGTAAGGTATAAAGGCGTGATTATATGTATATATGTATGTAATATTATTAGTAAGCACATACAACTTTCACTCACCTGAAAAGCCTCCAAAAATAACTCTGGGCGATCAGAAAAGCATTACCAAACATCATGGCAGATCACGTGAACCGTATCTTAAAGGCATACGGATTATAATACCCTATTTACTGAGAGAGGGTTATGAGTTTATGTACTTAAGATATGCTTGAAGGAGATAAGATGGATCAGCCCTCTTAAGCCTTTTTACTCGGTTTTGGTACCTACTTAAGGTTTGATATACAGAGTGTAACAAAAGGGATATGTTAAGCCGAATACCATACATAATACGCACGTCTGTGTTTATAGTCTATGTACAAGGTGTATAACAAAAGAGGTCCAAAGACATAACATACCGGACATCAGATCTGTGTTCCCGTAATAGGCTGACTAGAACTGCAGGATCGTAAAGGAGATTCCACACGCACGTTAAGCACATTATACAGGGTGATTTTTGGTCCCCAACGTTCCCGAAAACTACGGAATCTCCTCATCATCACGATGGGAAGTGTCTCTTTCCCAAGATATTGGGGTCCAAAGTTGAGTAAATAGACCGCGTTTTTCTGCGTAGTTTTGCAGATTTTATTCACGTGAAATAATTAATATCTGTCTATGAAAATACTAGCATAAACACTAGAAACTATAAATTTAACCCGATCAAGAAATTTTTCCAAAAAATTTACATCGTTTCCCAGCATTTTTTTTGGCATAAACTTACTTTATTTGATGTATAGAGTACGTACCCTTCGTTAAGGGTGGCAACAAAAAAACACCCTGTATGCTATTAATCCTAACATATAGGTACATATAGTATAAAACAAAGTTGCTTCACGCCGTCTGTCTGTCCCATGTACCTACTCGTATGCAACCACGCAACGGATTTTAAAGCGTTTTTTTTAAATAGATAGAGTGATTCAAGAGAAAGGTTTATGTGTAAGGTATCAGAATTGTACCCGTGAGACGAATATAATATTTAGGTACAGTTATCTTAGCTTACGTCAGCACCCGTATGATGAATTATGTGAGAGCGAGATGTCTCACTTTTAAACGTCAAATCAACAGAGCTAAGTAATAACTAGACAAGGCAAGTGTTTCTACTTGGTGTGTAAAAAGGGATTGCAAACCACTTCTATCAGCCCTAATTCACTCAGTCTGGCTTGAGAACGAGGTGTCTATTCTAATTCTTAGTTCTATTTTTTACATGCAAAGTAGGTACATACACATCTCGCTCTCACCAAATTCATCATACGGGTGCAGAGTAATACAAAGGCTATATAATTCGAGACATAGACATTTAGACAAAGCCGCGGGCATGGGCTAGTTATAGACTAGTGAAATAACGTAATCCTAGTCAACCGGAAGAAGTGGAATATTACTCATATAATGTAATCGAAGACATATTATATGTTGAAGGTCAATCGTGAGATGCATTACGTTAAAATTTAAACCCTATCCTATTAAATACATCTACGAGTACATAGAGTGTAACAGAAAGGGTATGTTAAGCGAAAAGCTATGTAAATAGCCCACTAAAAGGAAGTTATTCGTAAAATTTCAGACTCGAAATCACATGTTTATTTTTCCAGATAGTATGGATAATTTCTAAACAACTCAGTAATGTTCATACAATCTTGAAAAATAAACATGTGATTTCGAGTCTCAAATTTTGGAAATAGGTTCTCAATAGTGGGCTATTTACATAGCTTTTCGCTTTACATACCCTTTCTGTTACACCCTGTATACAAATAAATTAAATTGGATTGTCTGTTTGTTACATTAAAATAATCGTTTTTTACTATACAGGATGTTTTTTTGTGGCCACCTTTAACGAAGGGTACGTATTCTATACATGAAATAAAGTAAGTTTATGCCAAAAAAAATGCTGGGAAAAAAAAATGTTTTTTTAAAAAAAATTTAAATTCCTTAATCGTGCGAAATTTATAGTGTCTAGTGTTTATGTTAGTTTTTTTATAGACAGATATTAATTATTTTTCGTGAAAAAATCCTGCTACGCGCGTCTATGTGCATTTATGCAGAAAAACGCAGTCTATTTACTCAACTTTGGACCCTAAAAAATATTTTGGAAACCAGACACTTCCCAGGTATGCTTCCATGGAGAAAAATGATCGTGATGATGAGGAGATTCCGTAGTTTTCGGGAACGTTGACGACCAAAAATCACCCTGTATACCTAGATGTAGGTATACATATATACATGGTAAATATAATATAAATATTTGGTCTTTATTCATTACAAAAACTTGAAACTAGATACAATTAGATACCTGTATTTTTAATTATCTGTGCTATCGCTAGTAATATTATTATTGCAAAGTAACTTTGTCTGTCTGTTACAAAATCGTGCCCAAATTACTGAAGGTTTAGACAAAGTTGCATTATCTCTCAATCGAATCAATAGAGCTTCGCTGTTAAAACATTTGCTCAAATATCGCGCATTTTTGAAATTACGTGATGAAGAACAGATGCCATTGGTTGTCAATGCCAAACTATGTTACAGTAACATTTGTTTAACCTGAAAAAAGATTTAAATGTAACATGGTACAATTATTTGACCTGAGAACAGATTTAAATGTGACTTGGTACGGAGATAATTAAGAGCCTGTTAACAGGCAGGGGACAGGGATGATCCCATGATCATATTTAATTCGTGCAACACTTTTTGTACCTACACTGACAAATCCATATCATATATGAACAAATTTGTAGGGTATATATACCTATATATAGAAACGTAGAAAAAATATTAAAAATTTGGACATTTACGAAATGAAATATTATTTTATATGGGACAGAGAACCTGTGTACGTTTTTATGCGATAAATGTTTGTAAGCGATTTAAGTTTTGCACATGTGAAAATGATGAAAGTAAATTTCTAAGCTTTACAGGCAAGCTTAAAACTTGTTTTTAAGCTTTTGTTAAGATAATATTGCACTCTAGATACCGTGTAAAATATTAAATGACTCACAAATGCAATACGTGTTGATTAAGACCTTCAATACACTAACAAAAACATTTTGAAGATGTTATAAAAAATTATAGCCAAAAAATACAAGGTCCGGCACTCGAAGGCATTGCGCCAGTTGATGACGTCATCATGTGTCTAATCACGCACTCAAAGGCATTGTGTCAGTTGTTATGACGTCATCATGTGTCTAGGTGTCATCGACCATATATTGTTAAATAAAAAAACTAGTTTTACTTTTATTCTGTAGTATAAAGCGATAAGCTCTTTTATGATACTGTTTAAAATAAATTTTATGTGTAAAGTTAATGTTAAATCTATAATTTTGTATTTTGAAGCGGAAGTTTGTGTCGAATACCACCCTGTATATTAGAAAATATATTACGTGTCTTTTGTATGCAGTTCAAATAAAAATATATTACCTAGCACATTATTGGAGTGTTATTACACCTTTATTTTGCTAAGTACTTTACAATCCGCTAATAATTTTCATCGATGCACGAGTAACTCCACATTTTGCCTCGTGGCTTCAAAATCTTCAAACTACCCACCCGACTACAAAAGGCTGAATAAGAAGGGTAAGGATTTTAAGGTGTAAAAAGACAACAATGTTTTTTAATACCTCGTATTTTATGTAAGGTTACGATCATTTTCTTGTATGGAACCAACCCTGGGAAATGACAAACAAAAATATGAAAAAATACTGACATTTTATTGCAAGCAATGTATTCGTTTGATGCTCAAAGTACAAATGTACCTACAAAACTAACATTATAACATTTTGCCATGGTATCTTTGAAAAAATGTTTGTTAACCGATTTCAGATGGTTTTATGTAAAAAAAAAACGATAACATTAATGTAACCCGTGGTTTTCCAGGGGTACTACGACAGACATGATCGTGATGTTACAAAGAATACGAGGTATTAAAAGAACAAAGTTTTCTTTTTACACCCAGTGTGTATATCAGGGTCTATCTCCATTATATGCAATGCAATGGAAATAAGCCTCTTGCTAGGCATAAAAAATATAGGGCAGACAAAACTGCAGGGTCACGGAGAAGGAGATGCAGATACGTTCAGCATAACGTCTGTGAAAGACCAGTGACAACTTGCTAGCTCATCTCCTGAGAAAACGCCCCTAAGTTCCTTAGTCGACTCTTACGGCATGCGCGGAAGGAGATGCAGCTGATGTTATTCTAGTGAAGCCTCGCATCAGCGCAGGAAGCTATAATCTAAAAATGAATCGCTAAATGTGTTGGTAAGCGCGAATCTCGAGAACGGCTGAACCGATTTCGTTAATTCTTATTTTAGTGTACAGGGATGGTTCTAACGGAGAGAAAAATAAAAAAAAATGCCTGAACATGTCTAAAACATTCCTCTTCTACATTCCCATACAAACAATTTGTTCGAAATTTGAGAGTCCGGGAAGGCAAAACAATTGGGTGACGTTAGTTCAAAGGCGTGGGACAGGACAACGTCTGTCAGGTCCGCTAGTATAACTATATAATTATACCAGTTTATATACAGAATGTAACAGAAAAGTTATGTTAAGCGAAAAGTTATGTAAATAGCCCACTATAGAGAACCTATTTCCAAAATTTGAGACTCGAAATCACATTTATATTTTTCAAGATTGTATGAAAATTCCTGAGATATTTAAAAATTCTCCATACTATCGGGAAAAATAAACATGTGATTTCGGGTCTCAAATTTTGTGGATAGGTTCTCTACAGTGGGATATTTACATAGCTTTTCGCTTAACATACCCTTTTTGTTACACCCTGTATAATTGTAAAGAAGGTCAAAACCTTGTTAGAAACCAAACCATAATAATAAGTAAGTAAATAGAAGATTTATGTATGATAGAAAAGGACAAAATATCGCGGATATCATATCGTACGATATCGTATCGCCTCTATACAAAATTCAACATGGCGGCAATATTTCTCGTATTTTGACAAGCTAAATATCGATAAATCGGTATATCATATCGTGTTTCGCAGGTCATGCTACTTGGGCAGGACATTAACTTTTTTTAAAAATATAATATATAATTGACGGGAGTTTTTTTAATAAACTTTATAGACAAGGTCACATATACCACGAATTGCAGTTAATATGACTGATTAATATGTTCCTAACATACTTACAAGTTTTTGTTTTTGTTACTTAGATTTACTCTTAAGGATTTCCGCTAAAACAAATAGCATGTGTTTTTAAGGAATATCCTTAATGAAAAAAGAAATAAAAAGTAAAGAAAAAACTATTCATTCCTTTGCTGATGCGGGGCTTCACTAGAATACATCAGCTGCATCTCCTTCCGTGGATGTCGTAAGAATCGAGTAGGTATAGAACTCTGGCGTTCTCATAGGCGATAAGCAAGCAACTTTACATCTGTCTCCAGTTTGCTTGAAGTGGCTACAGACTCTCCTTTATGATTCTGCATTCTTATAGCATTAGAATATGACAAAAAAATGTACATAATCGTGTTTCATAGTTTTGAAAACAATTAAAATCGATTAAACTTTAACCTTCAACCTATGAGTTCATAGTTCCATATTAACCTATTAACCTAAAGCACATAATATACGTTTGCCAAATTAATATGAACCTAAATGACCTAGAAATACGTGCTAAATGTTGTTGGAAACGTAACTACAATAATTTAAGTGTGCATGTGAATTTACGCAATAGGATATCAAGGAGGTCTAACGCTTGGAGGAGCTTGGAAGTCCCATCATAACTTACTAATAAAAAATAAGATCTCCGGCCGTATTTCGGCCAAGGCGACCAATCTCTACGGAGATTAGCCAGGTACGCAGGAGATATTATAGTGCACAAGTGTGTGCGCAAATACAGATGCACTCTCTATTCTGTCACTCTCATAGTCCGATGGGACGGAAAGCCGACACGGCCGGAGAGAGATCAGGCGCAGGACCAACAGTTTTACGTGCTTTCTGAGGTACGAGCTAAGTGACAATTTTACAACATTAAAAACTGTACATGAAATAAATACAGTGGTACAGGCCCGTGACTGGGATCGAAATTAGGCCTCCTGCTTGGAAGGCGCACGTCTTAACCACTGGGCAACCACCGCTTCTTACTAATATTATACCTAAATTCGAAGTTTGTTTGTTAATCTACACCGAGGCTAAACTTAGGAACGTGATATTTGGACCGTGGCTTCATCTAATGACGTATATGACCACTAAGAAGGGATTTCTAGAAATCGCCACCGGAACGGGAAATCTTATGTTTATGCGAACGAAGTTGCGGGCTTCCGCTAGTCTACACATAAAATACGCACACAATTTCGTACGCGTGGACTGCAGAAAAAACAAAATGTCGAAATAATCCGGGATAAAAATATTGTTCCCGGATAAAAAGTAGCCTATGTATTAATCCAGGATGTCAGCTAACTCCATACCAAATTTTATTAAAATCTCTCCAGCCGTTTTTACGTGAAATAGTAACAAACATACATACATACATACATCCATCCATACTCGCAAACTTTCGCGTTTTTAATATTAGTAAGTTAAGATATTCGCATAGACAACTCCTGCGCCACTCTGACATCAGTAACATATATTATAACAATATATACTAACATAATATATGTTTGACAGTCGAATACTGACAGTACGTAACTTCCATTTGACTGGCATACACGATAACATCGAACGTGATTAATTAATTTGAACATAGCAACTGAAGTGTAAAATTTAATTAAACAATAAAAACGGTATAACATATTTCGCTGAATAATCAAACTGGTGAGAAATGATAAAAAGTTGTGTTGATAACGAAAGCGTCGTGTTGTTATAATGGTGTTTTTAAATTGTGGATTTTTCAGTGTATGACATTTCAGGTACCTACTCGTACTTATAAATTTTTTCACAAACAACTATTTATTTATTTAGTGACAACAATTTTAATATGCCCACCCAGGTTAGTTTTTTTAAGCTTACTTAAATTATTGTAATAAATTTAATAATTACCAATTATAATTTAATTCACAATTACCTAGGTACCAATTACCAGTATCACAATAACACATAGGCTACTTTTATCCCGGGAAAATATATTTTCCCGGAAAATTTGGACGTTTTGTTTTTTTGCAGTCCACGCGGACGCAGTCGTGGGCGTCCACTATAAAAAGGTCAAAAATGTTTCCTTTGCTATAACAAGATAAAAAGATAAGATAATCACGCCTTTGTATGCATTTCTTATGTAAATTTCTCTGCATTTACTGTAGTGTTTTGCATACGAGATAAAGAATAATATAAACGCGAAATTTTATAACGATGTACTATGTGATGTTTGTTGCTCTTTCACGCAAAAACTACTGAATGGATTTTGATGAAACTTCGCAAAAATATAATTTAATATCAGGATAACACATGGGCCACTTTTTATCCCGGATAATTTGGACATTTTGTTTTTTCTGAAGTCCGCGCGGACGGAGTCGCGAGTGTTCACTAAAGAATAAATATATAGTGTGCTGATGCGGGACTTCACTAGAATACATCAGCTGCATCTCCTTCCGTGCATGTCGTAAGAGTCGACTACGGACATTCTCTCAGGCGATAAGCTAGCAACTTGTCACTGAACTTTGTTGTCAAATGTCATTTTTGAACAGCGTCTAACTTTAGACGCGCTTTTGTAATAACACCGGAACAAAGGCGGGTATATTAGTGAACTACTTTAAGATAAAAAGTAGTTTTTATATAATAAATAGAGCATCATAGTTGCAATTTCGACATAAATAGCTATCGCAGGAAACGAGTCCGGTTGATAAAAATATAGCAATTAACACTAAGCTTGTCTATATGCCCATTGGTCTGTGAAAACGCGATTTCTCGGGATAAAAAGGAGGGTACGGGTAAACAAGGTACATAATGGGCATGGATCGAAGTAGTACTTCGTTGCTTCTCTGTGAGTGAAAAAGAAAACGTATAATACTACAGCTGTTTCTCTTCCCGGGCATACTGTACAAGTCAGTAGAGGGACAAGAGGGTCTTGGTGTTTTGTAGGCGATGGGCTGACCACCTGTCACTACTAACCGAACCTGTACATCTTAACTATACCTACCCTCAAAATTGGTCAGAAGTGGCACCATGTGGTTCTATCGGCCCTTGATGCTCTGCCTACCCCGTAAGGGATAAAGACGTGATTATACGTATGTATCGAAGTAGTAATACTCGTAAAGGTTTTACGACATATTAAGTTTTTGCGGACTAAAACAATTTATGGCCGTTCAATAATTTACATAGGGCTATTCCTAAAAATGGGATAGTTAGAACTTGCACAAAGAATATTAGCAAGCCTAGCATGACCAGCGAAATACGATATGATAAGCCGATTTATCGACATTTAGCCTGTCAAAATATCAGAAATATAGCCGCCATGTTGAATTTTATATAGAATACGATATCCTTTATCGTATATCCACGATGCGTGGTCATGCTAGGGGGTCTAATGTTAAAAATCAGTAACAAGCCTATCGCCTTAGAATACTCCTAAAATAATTCCTTAGTCGACATGCACGGACGGAGATGCAGCTGATGTATTCTAGTAAAACTCCGCATTTCCACAAGCACTATTTATGTGTTTATCTTTATTCGCAAGAATTGTTTAAAAATTCCGTATGACACACGTGAGCTTTGGTAATTAGACGCTTTTACGCGTACTCAAGCCTTGTTAATTATATTAAATTACCAACATAGGTAACACATCACTTGTATCATACATAACTTACAATATTTTGCTAATATTTTTATGTTTTTTTTTTCAGTTGACGTAAACAAGAAAATGTGGAATGGAGCTCAGGATATCCCTATATTACGCAAAATGCTTTATAACACTATTTATTGTGTCAATTATATGGTTAATTATAGATGCCAATATTGATTATTTTCCCGAGTTACCAATTAATAATGGGGGACAGCATAGAAAAGAAATTATGCAGTATAATGGTAAAATTACTACTCACGTTTTTTCACACGATTAACCTAGTCCCACACTAAGATCCCTAAGGTCTTTGTGTTGCGCATAACCTTCATCTTATTTTAAAAGTAGACAACTAAACTCGGATCATTTTATATTTTGTGTCCGATTAGCCCACTAAGCCGATATTTACTGTGGCTTTCTTTTGTGACATGCAGGTCCACTAAGAAGGGGTTTACCGAAATTCGCTACCCGCAATTCTAAAATAACACAGACAATATCAGGGGTGGCCGCTAGTACACAATTAAATTATATTAACAACAATTTTATTGCCCAATCAATTTTCCATAAGAGTATTCAATAACAACCGGGATAGGCCCACCACTCATTCCCACCTCTGCAACTCCTGTAAGCCAGGATCAACAGAGGCGACCAGAAAAATGCATAACATAGCATAGAAAATCCCCGGGGGACCTAACTAGCGACTACAAAGCATTAAAACTAATAGAAAAACAGAATGTGAAGTATGAAGATAGGTATTCTTAATATTACATTAAGCACTGACTGATAATATTATTACAATTGGAACATACGGCTACTTTATGTTACCTATGAGTTATTATGCCAATAATAAGTGTGACAAAACTCTTTAAAGGCACTGAAATTGTGCTTAGATGAGATAAGATCATTCAATAACAGATTACAGTTGATACAGCTTCAAAATATTCAAATTCCTTTACAAATTTTCAGGTACCGAAGATTTTCTACTCAACACCACTGGTTGCTTCATACCGAATTATATAAAAAAACTGAAATACACCAAGCCAGTTATATATCATAGGACATGTGTGAAACGTGCTGTGTTTGTCAAAAAAATTACAGACAATGTTGTAATATTTGAAATAGATGATAAATTGATGAACAAATATAGCAAAGGTGAGAAGTATCAATGCTGTTATAGATTTGGAAGTCGATCCACCGTGAAGGGTCAAGAGGATAGTCATATAACGTAAGTCATATAAAAACCAAAATAATAATAAATAAATAAATATTCGGACTCTTGCTAATACACTAACCGAGTCACCCCTTAGGTCTTGTATCGTGGGTACTAAGCGACGGTATTTAAACACATAGATAAGTAAAGAAACATCCATGACTCAGAAACAAATAGCGATATTCATCATATCAATGTTTGGTGCGAAGGTCAAGGTCACTATGAACTACACTAAGCGGCCGTCATGATTATGATTTTGATGGTAATGGTGATGATCCTAATATAGTTAAGGTTCCGATAACCGATTTATTATCCTGTTCTAATGCGAGGCTTCACTAGAATACATCAGCTGCATCTCCTTCAGAACATGTCGTAAGAGCCGACTAAGTAAGGCGTTCTCTCTGGTGCTGAGCTAGTAGAATGTCACTGATAGTTTACACCTGACTTAGCTATGTTGAACATGGTTGTAGCTGCATACCGTAGAAAGAGAAATAAATAGAGGAGCTAATAGCGTATACAGTGTGATAGAGAAAATGTTATATACATATACGAGTGTTATTAGCTATGTATATTTATTATTTGGTTTGGCTTTTATCATATTTAGACCTTAAATTTAATAAAAAAATTGCATGATTATAACAAAAAATAGATACTAACTAAATAATCTTTTGATTTACATAAAGCGTCTCATCAAAAGTTCAACTTACCGATGAGAGGTTATGTTTGGCTGATTTCGCTCACTACGACTTTTACGGCCAATTATACTGCAATTCACCATAACTGCACACTTTTAGTACCTTGTAGGATATTGTTTAAGATTCGAGAACACAAATTTCATGAAACTTTAATTGTTTTGGACCAAATCTCTTACGACACGAACAATTTGTCTGCCATCAATAGCAATGATGGCAAACAATAAAAATCTATACGCTAGTGGAGACCAAAAACTTAAGTCTCATCCTGCTCACACCTTCATAATTTACATTCGCGCCATCTTACTCTTGTAATTATTATTATTTCAGTAGCTTGTCTATACTTATACTCTGTCTACGCTGCATACAGTAGCTGCATTGTTGGTTATAGGTTTACAGAATGCATAGATTTTAAAGATAAATCCAAACTAGATTTGAGAAAAGAACTCATATCAGTTACCTGTAAGATACAATCGAAGAAGGTTATATATGAAGACGTGTACATGATAGTCAAGAAGAAGAAGATAGATAAACGTAATAATGGTAGTAAAAGAAAGAGATGGAATGTTCTTCTTATTGGACTCGACAACGTTTCTAGAGGAAGAGCTTATAGTACAATGCCAAAAACTGTGGAATACTTGAAGATGAATAATTGGATAGATTTTAAAGGATATCATAAGGTAAATATGTGTTTGTTAATAAATAACCTAATTTATTAAACCGACTGCGTAATTTGCCATCTCACGACAATGAATCTAATGATACCTCTCAAGCTGGTGTCTCAATCTCAAGGTGACAAGTAGTTTAGGCTCTAGAGCTTACTAAAGAAATGTACATACACACAAACGCAAACTCGAGAAACATAACCCTCTTTCTGGCGCAGTCGCGTAATAAAACCGGCCTCTTATAAGTAGTGTGCATAATAAAAAAATATATATTTCAGGTCGGTTCAAACACGTTTCCTAACTTAATGTCCTTTTTGACCGGCAAAAAGAGTTCCGAAATCTGGAACACCGATTATGAAGTGCATCGTAACTCATTTATATGGAACTTATTTAAAAAGGAAAACTATTTTACCGCTTACGGCGAAGATTCCATTTATACACCAGACACATTTGCAAGATTCAATTTCAAGGATCAACCCACAGATCATTACATGCGTCCTCTATTTTTAACAAGAGAAGATAAACAAGGAAATATAGTGTGCACTAAAAGTTTGCCTTCAGCGAAACACATTTTAGATTATGCGTTAAATTTTACTGTCACATACAAAGAGGATGGATTTTTCGGAATATTCTGGACTAATTCTTATAGCCATGACGGTGAACAGTCACCGACACTTATTGATGCTGATATTAAAAAGTTTCTTCAAGAACTTGATGAAGAAAAGGTGATGGATGATACTATAGTATTCTTTATCAGTGATCATGGGATGAGATTTGGTGAAATAAGAAACTCGATTGAATCTTACTATGATGAACGACTACCAATGCTTTTTGTGTGGATACCTGATGATTTTAAAGACAAGTTTACTGAACAATACTATAATATACAAGTAAATCAAAATAGATTAGTTACGCCATACGATGTATATGCAACTTTAAATGAAATTTTACATATGTCAACTAAAAGTGATATTCACAAATCTGATGCATGTCCAAATTGTAAAGGTTTATTCGAAGAAATATCACCTTTAAGGACATGTGAAGACGTACATGTAGATAAAAAATGGTGTGGTTGTCACAACATGTTTAAAGTTGATACACACACCAAAATGGCAGACGATATCATCAATACAGCGTTTACAAATATACAGGAAAAATCTAAGGGAGTTCGGACGAAAAAGTGCTATAAATGTGGTCCAATTAAATTAAAATCTGTTATAAGACTACATGGTTATAAACGTGATGTCGAAGAATCGACATATTATGTAGTAGCTTTTTCCGTTGCACCTACTAGTATGGTGTTTGAGGCTACTTTGCAAGTCATTGATAGTAATATAACGGTTATAGAGCCTACTACAGCCATATCACCTTATAGTCCCGCAGGGACTTGTGTACAGAATAAATATGACAATCCCTTGTGTTCGTGCTTGAAAAAACATAGATGCTAGTGAAAATTTGCAAGGTTATTTAAATTCTATTTTTTAAATTATGTAAGTACCTATATTAAATTATTTCTGTGAAGTACCTTATATATTTGCATAGTAGTTTATTTAATTGGTCTATGGAACTGAAATAATACTAGTAAAATATTGTACATGCTGAATTCATATGTTATAGAGTAATCATTTATCGAAATCTAAATGAATCTCTAAATATATTATTTACGTTACAAAACATATAAGTAGTTGATTTATTCATGTATTGATTTATTTAAAAAAATGTAGCGATAAAAAATCATATTGTTAGAAACATTAATTTAAAAGGGCATACATAAAATAAGTAAATCCTCATACAAAGAGGTTTAAATAAGAGTGACCTGTTATAAAATTAATCGTTTTACTTCCAGAACAATCTATTCTTTGAATCCAACATAGAAATTTCGCAATACATTTATTTCTTTGACAGAAACGTCGAGAACAATAATTTTCTGTCGCGATAAATTGCAGTTCAATTTTTGAAATAAAACGCGAATTTGAGAATCATTTTTATTTTCGGAGTGACCTAATTTTCCCTCGGGTCCCAATCAAATAAGGTTGTCAAAGTATTTATTTTGGTATTTACGCATAAAAATAACCTATTTTTTTTTTGCTTGACATTATTCGATTTTATTAATTTTTCGGGCTTGAACTCAGATCGTGGAAAAAAACGGCCCTAAATGTAGAAAAACGCAATGTGAATTCCACTACAAACCTATATAGGCTTATACGCATTTCAATACAAAACTTGCATCATAGATTATACTAACATAAATAAATTAAATCTTATAATTTTATGTCACAAATGGACAATTGGATAGTTTCCTATGGTTGAATCTTAATAACATTTTATGCTTATCGGAATAAATTATCAAAACCACACCTATCTGTAAAATTACAATTTGATTATGTGTCTAAATGAGGTAGTAATAAGCCTTCAAAGTTAAGTGGGCAAGTCCATTTTTCAAATATGAAATTAATTGAAAATTACATCAAATGTCTACCTACATCATTTAGAGCAACTTTTGTTTTGTGACCATATTTATAAACGCAATATTTAATATAGCTGTAAAACAAAAGCTCTTTTACGCGCATATAAGTTACGCATACAAGTGACGTCACGTCGTGGTAGCTGTTTGTATGGAGCGTTTTTTGTTAAGTCTAAAATTGTGGTTTTGAAATCGTTATATCCCGAAAAGTTTTTACGCTAGCGAAGTTTTTCTCTCGCAAATGTTTCTTTTATTTTATGATTGTTCGATATAAATACAAATAAAAAAACTGTCAACTACCCTATTAAGCGTAGGCCAATCCAAAGTTATCTATGTATTTCTTATGATATTATATTTGCGAAGTTACCAAATGCATAGAAATTATATAATATACCTATATTCTTCTTCTTCTTCTTCAGCCTATTGCAGTCCACTGCTGGACGTAGGCCTCCCCCAGGGCACGCCACAAGGCTACTGCCACAGGGGGGGTTTTGCCCATAGTCAACACGCTGGGCAGGCGGGTTGGTGACCGCAGTCTGATTTTCGGGCTATGTTGTCAGTACGGGAGGCACTACTGCCCACCTCCCGGAAACCCTTAATCGCCTCGTACGATACCGACGGGCAGGCAGGGGTGGTACAAACTCTACTCTGTCGGCACCACGCGGCTATAATATGCCTACCTATATTAGGGACTCCATAATGCTGGCCCTATAAATAAAAAGGTGTAAACTACGCAATTTCGTTTACCTATTAACCTTGTTTATAAAATAATAACCGTTAACGTTTTATCGCAAACCCCAGCTGGCAGAGTTTAATCGGAAATTAGGGGTTGAACAACCCCTTTTCAGCGCTTTTCCACCCCTTCCGCTGCTACAGCCTTTATTTTTGCTTTGTTACTGAAAATATGATGTTCTGTGCTGATGCGGGGCCTTCACTAGAATACGTCAGCTGCATCTCCTTCCGTGTATATTGAAAGTGTCGACTATCGAACTCGGGGGCGTACTCTCAGGCTATAAACTGGCAACGTGTCATCTGTACAGCTATGCTAAACATGACTGTGGTATCTCCCTTATGATCCTGCAGTTATGGCTATCCCATTTCAGGAATACAGCCTTGGAATATGTTAGGGAAAAATACCTCCCATGGCAGTCTTGTGGCGTGCCCTGGGGGAGGCGTCCAGCAGTGGACTGCAATAGGCTGATGATGATATGTTAGTAAAATAGTTGTGCAAAACATCGTTGGATTACAGCACTTAAACAAAAACATAAGTTATGATTATGTGACCCTTCATTAAAATTGTAAAAAAACCTATAATATATAAAAAAAAAAAAAAAAAAAGTAGGTACGTATTCAAAAATGCCCCACTTGGATAAAAATCTTCAAGATTCTATATACATACTACATATGTACATATAATACAGCTGCTTCTCTTCCCGGGCATACTGTACAAGTCAGTAGAGGGACAAGAGGGTCTTGGTATTTTGTAGGCGATGGGCTGACCACCTGTCACTACTAACCGAACTTGTACATCTCAACTATACCCTCAAAATTGGTCAGAAGGGGCACCATGTGGTTCTATCGGCCCTTGGTGCTCTGCCTACCCCGTAAGGGATAAAGGTGTGATTATATGTATGTAGATTGTATAATAATGTTGAATAAGTAATATAGACAAAGGTTTAAAACTTGTAAGGGTAGATACATCCCTTAGGGCGAAAACCCTTTCGTGATACATGTCGAGGACTGACCCTTACAGCCCTTGTAGTGGGACTATGCCTTTTATTCATCTTTTTTTAAATCCCATCGAAGGCATATAAGTGTAGCTAAGTCTGCATCGGTATGATGAATTTGGTTGAGAGCGAGATTTCTCACTTTTAAACGTCAAATTCACAAAGCTATTAATAACTAAATAAACAAAGTGTATGTACTTTGTGTGTGTATGACTACAAACTTGAAATTTTGCAGGTCGGTTCCTTGTAGGGTGAAGGTATCCGCTAAGAATGTACTTAACGAAACTCCACCCCTGAACGTAAAACGAGGTTTGCAAAGTGCAAAGTTTTTAAAGTAAGGCTTTTCCAAAATTCTCGCAGGAACGCGAATTCCGAAGTTCACGCGGACAAAGTTGTGGGCGTCCGCCAGTATTGTTATACTCGTATTTGCACCGAAATATAGAAAATGTCCGAATCCGTCCAGTACATGACGTCATATCCGGCGGTCGCCATTTTGATTCCGGTTTAGCTGCCCTGGGTCCGTATTTATTTGTACGCTTACTTTGATATACTAAATATAAACTAAATATTTGACGCAAAGCTACCACTAAGTTAATAGCAAACATGACTGTATAGTGTATAAGGCGCGTTCATATACCTACCACGCGACCTCCCAGAAACCCAATACCCAAAACACATGGGGCGGTGCTATCCTACTCTGCTGACACCTCACAACATTTTCCCCATATACCATAACGAAATAATAGCTTTTAATATCTATTTAGAGTGACTCAGTAACATTTCCCATTGGATTCGTTACTTGTAGCTAGATTGTTGTATATGTGCCCGAAAAGCGGTGATACGCTCACCGGTTCATTCCCGTTCGTCCCACCAGGGCTACGAGTGGGACGAACAGGAAATTAATAAAAGTGGGTGTGTAAATTGCATACTCCTGCCCAATCTCTTTGGGGGATAATGGGAGTAACTAAAATATGTGAAGATGATGATGATGATCTCCGACCGTATTTCGGACAAGGCGACCAATCTCTACGGAGATTGGGCAGGTACGCAGGAGATATTATAGTGCACAAGTGTGTGCGCAAACACAGATGCACTCTCTATTCCGTTACTCTCATAGTCTGATGGGACGGAAAGCCGACACTACCGGAGAGAGATCAGGCGCAGGACCAACAGTTTTACGTGCTTTCTGAGGCACGAGCTAAGTGACAATTTTACAACATTAAAATCTGTACATGAAATAAATTCATTGGTACAAGCCCGTGACTGGGATCGAACTTACGTCTCCCGCTTGGAAGGTGCACGTCTTAACCACTGGGCTAACACCGCAAATATAATATGTATGTATGTATTAAACTGCAAACCTAAAAACAAGTGCAGAACATAGCAGCGTATCATTAAACTTTACACTATGCAGCTGTAGTTCAACTCGTGTCATTGTAACAAGTTATATTATGCAAGCCACCCTGTATTATATGTACAGCCTAAGGATACTATCTAATTGAGACACTAGAGTCACGGTTACTATATTTTCTTTAAATTTTAGTCCTGTGGGGTAAGCACGAACCTTTATACGCGGCGTAACGCTAGCGACTCGCTAGCAAAATCTATGGGAATTGGCAGTTTGACGCTAGCGTTACGGACTATCGAGAGGCTCGTGCTTACCCCTCTGTGCTGATGCGCGGCTTCACTAGAATACATCACCTGCATCTCCTTCCGTGCATGTCGTAGGAGTCGACTAAGGAACTAGGGGCCGTTCTTTCAGGCGATACGAGTATACTCGTAATAATTTGCCACAGATCATTGACATCTGTCCTTGCGACGCTGAACGTGGCTGTCAGATTAGGCCTTATAATCCTTCAATTATGCTACCAATTTTCGAGAACATAGTCGTGTGTTACATTATATACCTAATTTATAAATGAAATTGTATTAGGCGTTACAATTCGGAAGTTCAAACATTCACTATGGGTGCGCCCACCACCGGGCCCTACACCCTCCACTGACCCTCGGATCCTCAGGATTATAGAAATTAGTAAATTAGTAAACCACTAATTATTACGAAACTCTAAAACATGTGTTGGGTTTTAGAGTTTCATAATAATTAGTGGTTTACTAATTTACTAATTTCTATAATCCTGAGGATGCCACGGTTGTTGGCGAAACAAATGTACATAGATTATTTATGTAGTTTTTGATTTCAGAATAGTGCAATGTATTGTCTTGCATGCTAGGTGCTCGGGTCTGGTTTCTCGTGGCGATTGTAGTTAGTGCAAGTGCCTGTTTTCGCAGTTATGATATATATATATATGTTAATTAATATCAGTGAGCAGATCCAATGAGTATTTTTGATTTAAAAGGTAAGAGACCATACACTTTACTGTTTTACACAATTTGTTATTGTGTAAAAATTGGTTTGCCTTTTACACAATATGGTAAGCCAACTGGCGACAAAGTATCCTAGTTAGATAGTTATACTTCAAGCTGAGTATTTAATTAAATTTTCTTAACTTTAATATGTAGTTTGTCGTAAAAAAGAAATATGCCAGATTTTCTTCATGAGTTTTAAGTTGTTATGGTAAAAAGGTTTAAAGAAAACATCTTTTAAAAATTCATTTCAGAAATCTATTTATTCACAGACACCTAATTTTTTTTTAAATTTTAATTTTTTATTTAAAATTAAAAATATATTGTGTCGCTCTGTTTAGCAATTTTGTAAATTTTTGTTTATTAATTTAAGTAATGTTAATGTATGTCATTTTAAAGTAGGTATAAATTCTTGCATACTGTATGTTTATACGTGCCCTGGGGGAGGCCTACGTCCAGCAGTGGACTGCAATAGGCTGATAATGATGATGTATCTTTATGGCTGTATAGGAGATTCTGTACTTATATGTATAGAACCTCATACATAACACTGCTATATAACCCATCCATCTATCCCTAGAGATAAGGCTCCACCAATAAAACCCTTATCATGGTCACCAAAACCGTAGTAAAAATATTAAAAGTTTTACAGACCGGCTATAGAGATATCATTTTACGGTCGTCCCTTTCCAAATTGTAGGTTGTTAAAATAATCTCGCGCATAACCCTACTGGATACATGTTTGAGTCTGCCCCCTGATTACGTAACTTGCAGTAGCAGAGTCGAAGTAATGCGATAGCGAAAATTGAGAATGTGTGTATGCGCGTGGCGAGGGCGGGGCGCGGGAGGACGTCGAGCACTAAATTTTCGCTATCGCGTTGCTTCGGCTTTGCTATTGCAAATTAGGTAATCAGGGGACCGGACGTCACAGTACCTACGAGTACGCTCAACCCGAGTGGGCTTGGAAGACTTCTTGTACAGAAGGAGATGTAGGTGTTCTAGTGAATCCTAGCATCAGCACAGGAGATCAATATACATAGATTGGACTAATACCAAATGTCCTGTTGGACAGCAACGAACGAAAATTTCGACCAGTTGCAAGTTATTAAATAACTACAATCTTGACTTGACTTTAGTAACAATTTTGGTTCAATTGTTCCTTTTAAAGAACTTCGTTTCAAATACAGAAAAGAATCAGAACTGCAACCGAAGAAAATCAATTTCCCAAAAAAGCGCCAATTGACCTGGAAACCCTCGATTTGCAGTGTTGGCAGTTCCGGAATCGCTGAAACTGTTACTGTTATTGCCTCATTTGTTGGTTACGCCTGAAAAGTCTAGTGTAAGGATAGCGTGAAATAACTTCATGAATATAGCCCACTGGTGGGAAAATCTTGGATATTTTTGTATTATACCGAGGTACCCGCAGAGGTACTTCTATGCTGCTCTTGGAGTGAAAAAAAAAAGTATAATACTACAGCTGCTTCTCTTCCCGGGTATACTGTACAAGTCAGTAGAGGGACAAGAGGGTCTTGGTGTTTTGTAGGCGATGGGCTGACCACCTGTCACTACTTACCGAACTTGTACATCTCAACTATACCCTCAAAATTGGTCAAAAGTGGCACCATGTGGTTCTATCGGCCCTTGGTGCTCTGTCTACCCCGTAAGGGATAAAGGCGTAATTATATGTATATACAACACACAGCTGTGGTCAGAACTGAAGGATCATAAAGGAAATCCTGCAGCTACATTCAATATAATGAATCATAGATCTGATAATAACCAATTGCCAGTGGTGCTGTATATAAATTAAAATAGTTAACAACAAAGATACCTACTCCAAAAAAGTATTTCGCATAAAGGCAAATTTTGTCAATTAAAAAGAACAAAACAAACTTTTCTTCTTTGTTCTTTGTAATTTCGCTTCAATTAACTTTGCGTACTGTTTTTGAGTGTTTTTAAAGTTAAAAAGTGTTTTCTAAACAAAATTTGCTGATTACCGGTCCAATAAATTCGGTGTAGGTACACCTTCAGAGAGCTAATTTGATTGAAATTGATTGACTTTACACGTGGTCTGCGGAATTAAGGATAACGTTGTTTTTGATTTTGGGTTGACGTATGCTTATACAGCATGTAACAGAAGGGATTATGTTAATATAATAAGGGTATACCCTTATTATATGTTCAGCAAAATAGCCCACTTTTGCAAACCTGTCACCAAAATTTGAGATTCGAAATCACCATGATTATTTTTCCACCACTGATATGTCTATACAGGTTGATTTTTGGTCGCCAACGTTCCCGAAAACTACGGAATCTCCTCATCATCACAATCATTTTTCTCCATAGAAGCATACCTGGGAAGTGTCTGGTTTCCAAAATATTAGGGTCCAAAGTTGAGTAAATAGACTGCGTTTTTCTGCATAAATGCACATAGACGCGTGTAGCAAGATTATTTTCACGAAAAATAATTAATATCTGTCTATGAAAAAACAAGCATAAACACTGGACACTATAAATTTCGCCCGATCAAGTAATTTAAAAAAAAACAACAAAAAAATTTACATCGTTTCCCAGCATTTTTTTGGCATAAACTTACTTTATTTGATGTATAGAGTACGTACCCTTCGTTAAGGGTGACAACGAAAAAACTCCCTGTATAATTCGATCAATGAATATTATTCTTGTATTCTTTATTGTACACACAAGCATTGGACAATATTCATTAGATACATCAGCTGCATCTCTCGGGCGATGAGGTAGCTACTTGTCATTAATCTTCCCTGCCTATGTTATACGCCATGGATCTCAAAATAAGGGTAGCCAGAATATCTAATATCAATGACATTTTTCTGAAAGAACGCCCTTGAGTTCCTTAATCGACTCTTACGACATGCACGGAAGGAGATGCAGCTGATGTACCCCAGTGAAGCCCCGCATCAGCCCAGGGGTTTTACTTCGACATTAAAATATCCAAATTACCGATAATCCAGAACCGTGGCTTTATATAATTCAGAATAAGTCCTATAATCCAGCCATCTGAGCCCTATTCTCATGTTCCTCGACAAATGTCTACAGTTTGCCTAATAAAAATTTTTAAAACCAAATAGCTAAACTTAAATGAACATAACTATATTTATATTCTATAGTCACGCCCCCTAACCCCCAAAAGCGTTGGGCAGAAGTATGCATATCACACACTCACTTTTTACCAGTTGGCTTATTACGACCCCACGTGGTAACTGGTGAGCCTACCGCCGCTTTTCGGACACAAATAAAACAATCTAGCGACCGGCAACGAATCCAGTAGAAAATGTTTCTGTCCCATCAGCTTATAGCAGTCCATAGCTGGACGTAGGCATCCCCCAGAGCACGCCACAAGGCTTGCCCCCACTTTACCATCCAGTTACTACCAGCCGCCCTCCAGGGCGTCCAAGGGTACGCTTGCCGTTTACTCTACCGATGGTTACTTAGTACTTGTGACATAAAACCATATGGATCTTAGTATAGTGGTTTTTTTTAAATATATTTTTGTATAGGCAACAAGGCCTTGTACATCTTCCTTGTTATAAACTTTATTTTTTGAAAACATTACTGTGCACAATAAAGAATTAGAATAAATTTTAAAAATTAAATCTCTCGACCGTATTTCGGCCAAGGCGAGTAATCTCTACGGAGATTAGTCAGGTACGCAGGAGATATAGTGCACAAGTGTGTGCGCAAACACAGATGCACTCTCTATTCCGTTACTCTCATAGTCTGATGGGATGGAAAACCGACATGACCAGATAGAGATCAGACGCAGGACCAACAGTTTTACGTGCTTTCTGAGGCACGAGCTAAGTGACAATTTTACAACACTAAAATCTGTATATGAAATAAATTCATTGGTACAGGCCCGTGACTGGGATCAAACTAACGCCTCCTGCTTTGAAGGTAATATAATAAGAATAAGACCCCGAGCTTTATTTTATTAAAACTGGAAGTTAGATTAGTAAGCTGAAAATCTCGGGGCTTAATTTTTATACTGAAATATCAGAATAATTACGTAAGGGGTGAGAAACGTGACTTTGTTTGAGTTTAATTTTGGACGAGCGAAGGCTGTGAGGTGTTTGAATAAATTTTGAGTTTAAATAAGTTAATTTTGTATATTTTTAGCAAAAGGTATTATCTCAACTATCCCAACTACTTAATATTATAAATGCAAAACTATTTCATTTATTTGCCACACACTATACATTACAATTCCATGCAACTTAAACCATACAAATTATAAACAAGCGATCCAGATTATTTATTTGTTTGTTGCGCCCAAACTTTCTTTACTTAACCAAAATTCTTCAAATTTTGCATACATAGCCCAGTGGTTATGACGTGCACCTTCCAAGCGGGAGGCGTAAGTTCGATCCCAGTCACGGGCCTGTACCAATAAATTGATTTCATGTACAGATTTTAATGTTGTAAAAGTATCACAAAGCTCGTGCCTCGGAAAGCACGTAAAACTGTTGGTCCTGCGCCTGATCTCTCTCCGGTCGTGTCGACTTTCTATCCCATCGGACTATGAGAGTGACGGAATAAAGAATGCATATGTGTTTGCGCACACACTTGTCCAATATAATATCTCCTGCGTACCTGGCCAATCTCCGTAGAGATTGGTCACCTTGGACGAAATACGGTCGGAGATCATCATCATCACATACAGGGTGATTTTTGGTCGTCAACGTTCCCGAAAACTACGGATCATCACGGTCATTTTTCTCCATGGAAGCATACCTGGAAAGTGTCTGGTTCCCAAGATATTAGGGTCCAAAGTTGAGTAAACAGACTGCGTTTTTCTGCATAAATGCACATAGTTGCGCGTAGCAAGATTTTTTCACGAGAAATAATCAATATCTGTCTATGAAAAAACTAGCATAAACACTGGGCACTATAAATTTCGCCTGATCAAGAAATTAAAATTTTTATTAAAAAAAAAAATACATCGTTGCCCAGCATTTTTTTTGGCATAAACTTACTTTATTTAATCTATACAGTACGTACCCTTCGTTAAGGGTGGCAACGAAAAAACACCCTGAAACACTGATGCCTGTGACACAGGGTCTACCTAGTATGGACATCAGAAGAACTACGGACTTATATTTACAATGGTGACTGAGTTTTGATTGTGCTGGATAGCCTGGAAGTATAGTTTAAGTTTCTACTGTCAACATTATTATAAGAAATAAATAATAATTATTATATTATCTCTGTTTAAATTCTCGGGACTCAGAGTCCTGGTTCTCTGAGAGGCGTACATCGGGCCGTAGCCAAGATGTAGTGGCCCTTTTTAGAGAACTTTAATATGGTGTGGGATACACATGGCGGATACCATCGCCGACCGCACAATATGAGAGTGCATACACCGGCGATGGTCCCCGCCATGTGCAAGACTATGGGAGTGCAGATCTATGTCGTGCGATGGAAAATAAGGTCATGGGCTATGGGGGTGGTACTGCTGAGCGCGTCGTCTGTGTTTGAATTGTTGGGTGGAGTGGATAATCGGGATATGCCACCAGAATGTTCTATTTAAAGGATTTAAAGGAGACTAACGGACGCCTGCCATTACAACCAAGTCTCAAAATTGCAAAGGTGGCAGGCGGTGACTCGCCGACTCATTTCATGGGCCCCCTGAAACGGCCAGTAGTAGTGCCGCACGCACGGAGCGACAAAGAATTTTGAATATGATACACCCGGGGCAACATTGGTGGAGTGAGCGGCTAGGGTGGGGTGCCCCTGGACTTTAAACCGGGGCAAACTCACTACTTACGGACGGGCACATCCACCCTCGAGCTGTCATAGCTCTCGCGACTCCACTCGGCCCGGCCGGAGAAGGCAAGGCAGAGGTGGGAGAACTGTTCCTCGTCAGACCTCACTCCGGCGCCGGAGATGAGGAACAGGGTCTTCTCCGGGAGCGCTTGAGGTCCGTGGGATCGCTACCTCCCAACAGATCGCCATTATTATTATACTGTGTTTGTAACTTTGCAAACTTTGCTATTTCACTATAGTAACATCTTTGTATCTAAATGGGTTTTTTCATGAATGTCCAAGAAACCTGACACGTTTACTTACGTCCTTCGAAACTGTACAGGATGCGAAACCAATTTGAATACGATCTTAGAAGACGTAAGTACCTATTTATCACCTACTGTGTGTTTTGTCGTTGCCAAGAGAGATGCCAAAAAAAATTGCTGGGATACGATTAACATTTATTTTACTTATACTATAACAGCCAATTCCTATAACTGATCTTGAGAGATTTTTCGCATATCTCAGATTTAATCTTCAATTGTTTTCACACAAAATTTTAAATTAGGAATAAATTAAATCCGAGATTATTTCGATCTCTCATATTGAAATTGGCCGTAATTAGTCACGCGCAATGTTTGAATTGGGAATTGATAATATTTGTCTTATTTGGCGAAACAATTCTAAACATGTAATAATAACAAACTTAACTGTGTATAAGTAAATTATAATTTCATTTCAAATAATAAACATACTTTCCCTATCTAAATTTCGTTCGTTGTTATTGTGCTTCTTCAAATCGGCCTGTAGCAGAGTATAGTAACATATGTACCTAATCCCTTGTCTCACTGACATAGGAGTGAACGTGATACCATCTTATAGTTTAGGAGATCGTTTATTTAAAAAACTAGTTTTGTTTTTACGTGAAAATGTTTTGTTCAATGTAAGTAACTTTTTTTCAGCGACTATATAGAGAAATGGAGAAATCGTAACTTAATAATACTTCATCTTCCTGCCCTGTTCCCATTTATTTGGGGTCGGCGCAATATGTACTTTTCTTCCAGTCATCCCTATTATCCGTCATCTCATTGCTCACTCCTAGCATATCTTTTCTCACACAGTCCATCCAAAATTTCTTTAGTCTATCTCTTTCTTTATATCCAACTCATGCATAACGCTCTCTGTAAAATATGCCTTTCATCCCGTCGCTTTACATGCCCGTACCAAGACAGACGGTTACTTCGTAACTTGTCTGTGATCGGCGCAACTTTCAGACTTCCTCTTATACAGGGTGTAACAAAAAGGGTATGTTAAGCGAAAAGCTATGATTATAGTCCATTATAAAGAATCTATTCCCAAAATTTTAGACTTGAAATCACATGTTTATTTTTCAAGATTCCAGAGTTGTTTGGGAATTTTCCATACTAACTGGTGAAATAAACATTTGATTTTAAGTCTCAAATTTTGGGAATAGGTTCTCTATATTGGGCTATTTTCATATCTTTTCGCTTAACATATTCTTTTTGTTACACCCTGTATACTGGGTGTAAAAATACAACTTTGGTCTTTAAATACCTCATATTCTTTTTAACATCCCGACCACTTTTTTCTATGGATGCACTCCTGGGAAACCACGGGTTTCCAAGATATTGAGGTCCGAAGTTACATTAATATTACTCGTATCATTTTTTTTTTACATAAATCCATCTGAAATCGGTTAACAAACATTTTTTTCAAAGATACCATGTCAAAATGTTATAATGTTAGTTTTGTAGGTACATTTGTACTTTGAGCATCAAACGAATACATTGCTTGCAATAAAATGACAGTATTTTTTCATAAATTTATTGTCATTTCCCAGGGTTGATTTCATAGAAGAAAATTATCGTAACCTTACAAAGAATACGAGGTATTAAAAAAACATCGTTGTGTTTTTACACCCTGTATATAACTTAATAATATTATATCGATGATGCCTTATTAAAATAGAATAGGGTGTATGTAGGGTCAACTAATAGCTAAAGATCTAAAGTCAACCTCACCTGCCCGTGGTGCACCCTGCTATTTAGCGGACGAGGCTCTGATGCTTCATAGCTTATAATACCTATTTAGAATGGCACGCCCCCTGATTACGTAAAAGTATAGCAAAGCCGAAGCCGCGCGATTTACGCACTCAGGGGTCGGACACATTTCCTATTGTATTCGTTACTGGTCGATAGTTGTATTTGTGCTCGAAAAGCGGCGGTAGGCTTACCCCTTGCTACGTGGTACTTAATAGGCTACTGGTGAAAAGTGGGTGTGCAATTTGCACACTTCTGCCTAACCTCATTGGGGCATAAAAGGTGTGATACTTAATATGTATATATGTTTATTATAACATTGTAATTATTACAAAGGAAAAAACATTGGTAAAAGGTTTGCTTACAGTACTCGTGTCATCGTATCTTTATATATAATAGTATCGTATTGTGGTTACTTTTTGGTTCTTCCCAAACAAACACATTCGCGGTAAAAAAAAACACGACCGGAAAAACGGTGACAGTGGTTATAGCCATAAATGTCACATTAATCATAATTTTGTATGTTTTCTCGTGTGTTTGTCATGTTTAATGGGTTTCACAAAACAAATTTAATTTTTACGCGCCATTTTTAAAAGGTCACTATTTTTTAAGATGAATTAGTGTATTAAAATAATAATAACACACATAGACGGTGATATAGGTATAGGTTGTAACCAATGAGGTTTTATTTTCTTAAGAGGAGCCTTCTTGAACACGGTTTTTGATCTTTAAATATATTATCAAGCTTTGCCCGCTATTTATTTAGTATGCGCCAAAGAGTATAATAATATATAGGGCAAAGAGAGCCATCTGTGTCAAAAATATAGATTCGAGTTATCACTAGCGCTCCAGGCGGATTTTGGGCAAAACTGAACCATACCTATCTATAACTATACCTATATATATATCTATCCTACATACCAGCTAATTTGAAGATTATCAAGTAATCAACACTTGTACTTTACCTGGTAGGATATGGACTGAATATGTACATTTACAAAAAATGTATCAAATTATACAAAAATAATCCATAGATAATCCTCCCAAGTGATGTAGAAGTGTTGATTACTTCAACGTCTAGCTAGTACAGGAGTAAAATTAAAAGTATGTGCCAAGCTCTTCATGACCATAGACGTGCTTATGTTTGAGTTTCAAAGGAGTTACATAAATAAAATACGTGTGTCATACGAGATGTAAAAAATCTTTTGAAATGTGTAATAAAAGCTTAGGAATTACATTTCACCGGAAAGTTATATTTATTTATTATTTAAATCATAATTCGAGTCCGACATATCCGAGCTGTCAATTTTCGGTCATTTTTCATTATCTATGACAATAACGTGGCTACCACCAGGGATTTGGTATCTCCTATTTCTATGGCTACCACTTCCATGTGACAAGCGTGCTGTGCTCTTCAGCGCGGTTGCTTATAAAGTGTTGCCATCTCTTTTGCGCTCATGCTATCTGTATCTTTCTTTGTCACTCATAACTATATTTTAATAGTTATCTAAAAAAAATATGTAGCTATCGAAACGCATCTCGCGGTTTATCAATTTTTAACGCAATTTACTATGAACATAACCTCGGGAAAAAATCCAAGAAAAAGTGTTGAAAAAATAAATCATAGTTGAAACAACTAATGGCAGAAGGAGTATGTTTAGCAAAGTTTCACTCGTATGCGTAAAAACTCTCACGACAACAATCACGTATCAAAAAATATAATACCCAGAAAACATCTTTACAACATGATTTCTTTAAAATAATTTTGTTTTCACAAGAAAATTACACCTGCACCCTTCCAGCTTTTCCCGTCACTAACCTATAGATAATTTTTTGTTTAGCTATCCCGAGGAAAGGCAAAGGAAAAGCCCATACAGCCATTGTCTTTAGTAAATGTTTGAATTTATATTATAGGTTGTAACAGAAGGAGTATGTTTAGCAAAGAGTATAACTCTCACGACAACAACACGTATCTTATAATACCTCTCAAGATCAAATGCGACAAGCTCTTAGACTTTAGAGCGTACTATAGAAATATTGTCTTCAGCCTATTGCATTCCACTGCAGGACGTAGTCACCACGCTGGGCAGGCGGGTTGGTGATCGCAGTCTGATTTTTGGACTATGTTGTCAGCACGGGAGGCGCTGCTGCCCACCTCCCAGAAACCCTTGACCGCCTCGTACGATACCCACGGGCATACAAGCTTACATAATAATTAGTTAGAAATATATATACTCGAAAAACATAACCTCTTTCTTGCGTAGTCTGGTCAAAACTATGCAATAACCTGACATATGCGGTTGTCCACTTGTGGGCTATTTCCATCGCATTTACGAGTAACATACTCGTTCCGTTACACTTACTAAACAACCTAACTAACTTGTACGTAGTAGAGCTTGAAAGCCTTTGTAAACTTCATTCCATCTAGAAACATCTAAAACTACTGAAACTAGACATAGTTTCAAAGACCGTCAACTATTTATCTAGGTAGATCACTATTTAGTTAGTGGCCGATGTTATCTTATAGTCACAAGAGATGCGATTATTATATGTATAGGTACTAGTGACGCCCGCGACTCCGTCCGCGTGCACTGCAGAAAAATTATGAATCTAAACCATTCTCGAACCCACAAAAATTTCATCATAATCGGTCCAGCCGTTTAGAATGAGTTCAATTACAAGCACACAAACAGAAAACTTAAATATATAAAGATATACAATTGAACACGGCTATGTTCTTAGGGCTTGGCGTCAGGCAGGCAGGTGGCCGTAAAAAACCTCCAAATCCTTGGCAATATGAGTTTCGAAAGAAACCATATTGCGCCGACACCATAAATAATGGGATGAGGGAAGATGTCTTTCCAAAAAAAAGCAGCCAGAACTGCAAACTCACGAAGCAAATCCCATTGTCACGTTTAGCATAGCAGGGTAAAGTAATAGATCAGAGACAGTAAAGTTGCTAGTTCAATGCCTGAAAGAATACCCCGAGTTCCTTAGTCGACTCTTACGACATGCACGGAAGAAGATGCAGCTGATGTATTCTAGTGAAGCCCCGCATCAGCACGGGATACATAGTTAGGTGATATAAATAAAAAAATATTTTATTTATTACGACCTAACCTAACCTAATAAATACCTCACAGAGATTCTACCTTTTTTTCGTTATTGGTTAAGAGTCAGGAATTCTCTTTTCGGCTTTTCTGTCCGATGGGTCCCTTGACCCTTTTCAAATCCATTGTTTTTTTTGTTAGACTTGCAGGAGGGATGGTCGGCAGGTCCTCTTGGATGGCCGTGCCTCCTAGCTGGTTGGGTGATAAAGTACAAGTCCCAACAAAATGTAGAAATGTATATATTGTAAAGAAGGAGAGAATTAGTGAACTATGTACAGGAAAGTAAAATACAATATAGCTTAGGCAAAAATGCATGTGGACTCTACGGGCATAGAGAAATAAAAGAAGAGATGACAAAAGTGACGCGCAGATGCTTGACACAATGAGCGGCATTTGCATCGCATTGGATACACGGACACTGTCCGTCGGACAGCCTAGTGGATACACGGAGCTATTTAAAAAATATAATAACGAAATTGGAAAAACCCGAACCCTAGTTTTGATCCAACTCCATAATGATTGTTAATCTCACTATGTACCGCAAAGCTATCATGGCTTCGCGTAGCCTGTTGAAATTAATTATCTTATTCAGTTAGACATACATTGACAGTATTAGAGAGCAGTTAGTGATTTTGTAAACTTTTAATAGAGGACTTTCTTGAAACTGGAAGGGAACAGAACAGTTGGAAATTTTTGCCCAATTTTAGGGGGTTGTATAATTTTGTTACATAAATACATACTACAAATTACTCATAACAATCTCCGACTGTTGCATTTTGTGTAACAAGATTACTTGTTCACTTATTAAAATAGATTGGCTTTTATTTAGTCTGAACTGAAGATATATTCCGTAAAAATACTTCTAAATGTTTTCACTCTATTAAATTACCAATACCACCCCCTCCCCTGGTATCTTTCCCGGTCATTAAACCTCCCCCCCTCTAAGCTAGGTTTACCTGGTCCTCCTCAGATTTATAGCCAGCACTTTGTGTCGATTCCGACGAGGACATCCATCTTTCTCTTAATTGAGGATAGGATACATCTTTGTCGGAGAGAAAGCGCTTAGAATTGTGTTTTCCTAAGAGAGAAATATCTATCAAAGTAAATGACGCTGAAAAAACGTAAGTTTAATTAATTTACCTGTGTAACTTTAATAGAATACATCAGCTTCAGGTCTGCATCTCGTGAGTCGACTAAGGAACTCGAATGTTCCACACTCATGACATTAGACACAATAGGGAATATGCGTCTGACACGAAAACAGATTTTTTTATATTACATTCGAAAGATATTACAAATACAAACCGAATAGTGCAAAAATAACATCAATCGGTTAGTAAATACCAAAGTTACAGGAGTATGAAAAATTTCACGAAAAAAATTTGCAACATAAAAGGAGTCAAAACATACAATTTTACCCATATTTTGAATTATCTCATTGATTTAATAAATACTTTATTAATACCTGCACCTATTATTATTGACAACAATACACAAAATATAAAATATTACGTTTATAAAATAAGATTGCATTTTTTCCCCATACTAATTTGAGACGGTTGTCTATTATGACGTCAAAGTCTTTGTCATTGTAGTATGGAGCAAGCGGAGCGTTTCAAAAACATTTTGCCGGCTCGTATTTTTGAATTGCTGTAAATCCAAAACGGTTAAAGTTAGATGTGCCATTCCAAGGGCAAACTGTATTCATTTTTTTACGTAGAATATAAAAATGACATAAAAAAAATTCATGCATATCATCATCATCATCATCATCAGCCTATTGCAGTCCACTGCTGGACGTAGGCCTCCCCCGGGACACGCCACAAGACTGCCATGGGGGGTATTTGCCCATAGTCACCACGCTAGGCAGGCGGGTTGGTGACCGCAGTTTGTATTTTGGACTATGCTGTCAACACGGGAGGCGCTGCTGCCCACCTCCCGGAAATGCATATACCCTATTGCAAATTACACACCCACCTTTCACCAGTTAGCCTGTTAAGTCCCACGTGGCAAGGGGTGAGTCTACCTCCGCTTTTCGGGCACAAATACAACAATATAGCGACCGGTAACGAAACTAATAGGAAATGTGCCCGTCCCATTCGAAATAGGTATTATATTAGCGTCAGAGCCTCGTCCGATAAATAGCAGGGTGTACCATAGGCAGGTGAGGTTGACTTTGGATCCTAAGGTATTAGTCCCACCTACATACACCCTTACTACAGAGTTATTGCGAAAAACAGCAGTAATTGCAATACAAGCATGTTTATATTGATTTTGTTTCGGCAATGTTCGGATGTGTTCGGGGAAATTCGGGCAGTAGGTCGGTTTAAACTCGCGGTACTGTTTGCGGATTTGATGCATCTACGAGTAGCTTCTAATGGCCTGGAAAATAAATGTCTTTGTTGGTGATAAAAGCGAACGGCTTATTTATTTTTCGTATAAACTTATTTCGAATGTCTAAGCTTATGTATTTTAGTGAAGCCCCGTACAGCAGCACAGGACTAGAACAAATAATTGAAAATAATTACATAGTTTTTTTTTCATTGATCTTGTATTACTTGTTACTTTTACGAGAGTAAAAACAGAGTACTCCTCTCACCTCTCAATCAAACACCCTCAAAGAAAAACCAATGAAACAAAAGCAATAAACAAAATGCAATCCTACACAACCACTTAAAAATACCATCAATGCCATACACAGTATAAGCTCATCAGCTCCTCGAGTAAGTAAAGCCACAAGAACAAAATACAACTGAAAATACCGTTAAGCATCAAACGCGTCTGCCATTACCAACATTCTCCTCAATGAGAGTTATGTAAGCAGTGAATGGATCACCATTATATCTATATATATTTATGCGTCCATTCTACTCGAGCTTTGGCGGTAGATGTGTAACTAGGAACGAATTAGATAACGTGCTCACATTCGTTCTATTGGAAAATGTCACCCGTACAGGGTAAAAGATAGACATGCGTTTGTCCCAAAGTCAACCTCACCTGCCTGTGGTCATAGAGGAATAAGATGTAGACATAGAGTGCTAATGTCATACTAACAGTTTTGATGCACCATTAGAGTTTTCGATGCCTCACAATTCCAGTCCTTAACACTTAGATTGCATTACTATACGTTACAGTACATTACTATACATTACACAAATATAATCTAAGTGTCAAGGACTGGAATTGTGAGGCACCGAAAAGTCTAATGGTGCATCGAAACAGTTAGTATGACATTAGCACTCTATGACATCTTATTCCTCTATGCTGTGGTGCACCCTGATATTTAACGGACCTTTTTAGAACGTTACGAAAACATATCCTATTAGATTCGTAATCGGTGGCTAGATTATTGTACTCGTATTTGTCCCCGAAAAATCTTAAAAGGCTAACTGGTTAAAAGTGGGTGTGTCCTCACACCTCTGCCCAATCAGTTTCGGGAATAATGAGAGTGAGTATAATTATTATTTATGTACATATGTGTTTGCAACGGAATCTATATTTGAACTGACCCAAGATGTCGGATCTAGACCACACATTGAGTGACTGATTGAATGAATGATTCATGCGAATGAAGTAGACGACGGAATGAAAGACTGCGAGATTATGAGCTGACGCTAACTGATGGCGTGGTATGGCATGGTACGACAGGTTATGTGAATCCAGAAGAATGCCACACACATTAAAAGAGTAAATGAATAATACGAAAGTAAAAAAAAACCCGCCATTTCTATTTCTATTACTCCTGCACAGTGCCGTAAATAGGGCGGTGCCACCGGTGCCCAGGCTCAGGGCGTAGACTCTGGGGGGCGCAAGAATGGTCACTTGGCCAGACTAGGCAGGACTAAATAGAGCGCAGTTATAGACGCTCGCACAGGGCGTAGAAAAGGCAATTTACTGCTCTGCTCCTGCACAAGAAGAACGACAAAGACACTTTAAATTTGATCAGAGGATATATCAAAAGCATCAACTGCAACATAGCACATCGCTGATGGAAAGGCAGACTTAGGCTATCGTTAACCACTAGAGCAGGGACGTTATTAGGCGGCCGTAATAAAACGGTAAATGACTCACTAGAACGTTTTCTATGTAAACCGCGGGATGAATTACCGCTCTATGAGAAAACGGTGTAATTTCACCGCTATATCATGGCACCGTAATTCGAGGATACCATAGCGTTTGGACCCAAAGTTATAGGCCGATTTAACATTTATCGTGATGTTACAAAAACGAACTTCAATGGGAAGCTAAATAAGGTTAAGGTTAGGTTATATTAAGTTAGGTAAGTTTTTTTTTTGTTTCCTCCCCTCGGATGGCAGTTGCGGGGCAGGCTGTCACTCATTGCACGAGTCCTCAAATCGAGTATCCGTAAAGGGATTCCTCCACATAAAAATCATGACGCAGAAATTAAAAAAAAAATTATTGGTTTTTTTCAAAGATCGTAGTAAAAAGTCAAGGTTTCGACTTGTCATTTACACCCTGTAATAAGCAGGAAATGGCTTTTAAATGTGAGTAAAATATTATAATGTCTGGCCCGAAGCCAAGTCACCTGCACTCGGTGCAACGGTAAGTAATTGGGCGCACACCTGGGTACGTTTGCTTTGTTTATTTAATTTTACTTTGCCTACAAATTATAATCTATCTACTACTAGAGAGGGCGTTTTTCGTTCCGCATTCTCCTCATCATCTCGAACATTCTCCTTTATGGAAGTATGTAGACCAAGTATATCTGGTTCATCAACGTACGGAAAAACTACGCACGAAGCTAGAAACCAATTTCAAAACTGTGTCTAAAGTTAGACATACTGTTTAAAATGATATTTTGACATTTTATTATATATAGTTAAATTTAGGCAACGCTTAAGTTAAACAATGTTTAAATTATTTTGTAATTAAACAGCTGATGTCTGAACTGAGGCTTCCTTTTGTAACGTAATAGATCCATTAAGAAGGGATTGTGCTATATTCACCCCCTAAAGAGGTTAACCTGAGTTAAACGCTTAAATTAGCTTCAAGCAAAAGTAACCTGAAGGGAATAAGATTCACGTAAGTAAAAGTACGCGAGGTGGACGGATGACCTGGTCAAGGTTGCGGGCGTCGGTTGGATGCAGGCTGCTTCCGACCGGTCGGAGTGGAGGTTGTTGGGGGAGGCCTATGTCCAACAGTGGACTTCTCAGGGCTGTAAATGATGATGATGATGAAGTAAAAGTAGCCTCAACTCGAGAAAAAGTGACTGAAAATAATGTTGCACACAGTAGATCCACTTAACGTTCAAGTCCCTCAAAACCTCTTTATTTTTATTATCATTAACCCCTAGAAACACTTAAAACTTAGATGGAAACAAAACAAAAGTTCATAAAAAAAGTTTCATGAAAAAACATCGCTGGTTCACTCAAGAATACAACTTTCATGAAGAAAAATGTAAAGACATAGGAATGAATAGATAATGTTGAACTGTAGTGTGCGAAGCAAAGTAACTCGTTTCGACACTACCATTTCGTTCATAATACGTACACATCAGCATCGCAGTTCACTGATGGACGTAGGCCTCCACCAGGGCATGTCACATAGCTGCAGCTACTGCCTAAGGGGTTTTTGCTTATAATGCCAAAATAGGTTATCAATCAATAATATAACATTAACTTTATATTATTATAATAACATTGAATGACAGACTGACGTAATCATCCAAAAATATTATACTAACTGGGTATAGGAAACATAGGTAGGTAAAAATACTATAACGCAATACCGAATGACGTGCTATTTATTAAATTCACCAAACGATGTATAATTTGAACGTCACGCCAGATTACATAAAGTATGTTCGCTTAAATTATCTTAGAAGTATCTACTTAAAGTTATATCTGTGTAGAAAATGAATGAACCCTAAAAATTAGGTTAAGTGTCTCTGGTGATATCTGATTAGGGTTCTGCAAATTTTTTTATTTCCTTTTACATTTGAATTGAAATGCACCTTATTTTATGGTTTTCTTGGAAATACATTTTTAGAACTTTTATTATTCTTTACTGTAAATACTATTTTACTAATTTTATATAAAAAAACACTATTAAAAATAGCATGGGCTGACCACTTGTCACTACTAACCGAACTTGTACATCTCAACTATACCCTCAAAATTGGTCAGAAGTGGCACCATGTGGTTCTATCGGCCCTTGGTTCTCTGCCTACCCCGTAAGGGATAAAGGCGTGATTATATGTATGTATGTATCTAAAAATAGCATAGAACCTACTAACGATATTCTAGTGTATCTAGTGAATATACTATGTTAATCTATATTATACCCACGAGTATATATAGGTATATCACATACATTTCATATGTACCTAAATATTAATCATTTATACTAACTAAAATGAGGATTCTTCTTCTTCAGCCTATTGCAGTCCACTGCTGGACGTAGACCTCCCCCAGGGCACGCCACAAGGCTAACTGCTGCACGGGGGGTTTTGCCCATAGTCACCACGCTGGGCAGGCGGGTTGGTGACGGCAGTGTGATTTTCGGACTATATGCTGCCCACCTCACCGGAAACCCTTAATCACCGCGTACGATACCCACGGGCAGACATGGAGTGGTACAAACTCTTCAATCTCCTCAAAAATGTGGATTATCTCAGTGGAAATATTTAGGTACTTCTTCGTTGTAGATACGACTATAAATCGGAGATTCAAATAATTATGATTATTATCTGTATGATTTAAATGACTATTAATTAGTAGTTAGGACATTCAAACAAATATATTACTATTGTTTTTGCTTATCGCTAGTTTAATTGATCTACGAAGTTTCTTGATATTAGGGTGTATGTTAAACCATAGAGGAATAAGATGTCATAGAGTGCTAATGCCATACTAACAGTTTCGATGCACCATTAGACTTTTCGGTGCCTCACGATTCCAGTCCTTGATACTTAGATTGCATTACTATACGTTACAATACATTAGTAATGTAGTACATTACTATACATTACACTAATAGAATCTTAGTGTCAAGGACTGGAATTGTGAGGCACCGGAAAGTCTAAAGGTGCATCGAAAGTATTAGTATGACATTAGCACTCTATGTCTGCCTCTTATTCCTCTATGGTTTAACATATTGCTATAAGAGCTTAGAAAGAGTACAAACATTTCTTCTTCTATCCAAAACAATGACAATAGCTCAATATAGAGAACCAGGATTAGACCATGTAATGTCGTTTGGCACCAATAGCGGTTCATCACGTGACTTCTCTGAATCTCTTTAATAATAATAATAATAAATACTTTATTGCATATAAAAACAGTTTGTACATGGGCGAACTTAATGCTATGTAGCATTCTCCACCAGTTAATTTAATCTTTCGATTCGATAGACAAAAAAACTATGTCTTGGGCCCTTGTTTGCAATTTTTTTCTAAAGACATGGTATTACTGAATTGGGATAGCCAGATCTGCAAAACCATTAAAAATATCCCACAGCCACGCGAACAAATGTAAATGATCAGGTCACTAGCTCATCGCCTGAGAGACCGCCTCTGAGTTCCTTCCTAGTGAATCCAAATATATAATTAGCAGGGCATTCACATATAATGTACCTAAGAGGTAGGTATAGAATATACGTATAATACAATTTGAAAATGAACATTTCAAGTTTTTTTAAGTTCTCTATGGTAGGTTATTGGCCGCGTGGTGCCGGCAGAGTAGAATTCGTACCACCCCACGTCTGCCCGTGGGTATCGTAGATTAAGGGTTTCCGGGAGGTAGGTAGTAGCGCCTCCCGTGTTGATAACATAGTCCAAAAATACAAACTGCGGTCACCAACCCGCCTGCCCAGTGTGGTGACTATGGGCAAATACCCCCCATGGCAGTCTTGTGGCGTGCCCAGGGGGAGGCCTACGTCGAGCAGTGGACTGCAATAGGCTGATGTTGATGATGATGGTAGGTTATTAACAAAGCAATTCGTTTATCATTTCCATTTTTTAGATTATCTTAATAAGACATAAATTATTAATGCAAATTATTATTAATGTAAATTATTATTAATGTAAATTATTATTAGTGATGTATTATTGTTAAGTTTTATAAATAGTCATTGTTTGTTAATTTTTTTATGTACTTAATAATATTTTACTTTGATAACCATTTTTTTTAGAAATAACTTTCTCAATAAAACAGAGCTTAAGTTAATAAAATAAATTACTTACAGTATTTACACGTTATTGACTTAATAATCTGCGACTTACCTGTAACAAAAAATATTATTAATTTAATTTTGTTCAGGCCCTAGAGAGAGACTATCTCTATATGAAATTTTAATTAAACTGATTTAAGAGTTTATATGTAATCGTCTAACAAAGAAACAGAGAGTTATTTTTGTCCTATTCAAATAGTATTAGTAAGATTTTATTAAGGTTTATTTTTTGTCGTCTACATATCATTCTGTATTACATTAGACTTTTCTTCATGAAAGCATTAATATTATTAAAAAAAAAACATATTATGATGAAAACAATGCACACCCCTCGTGGTAACTGAAAATTACCCTGTATTACTCGTAACAATGCTATTATTTCCTGGAGTTTCTCAGTAAAACATAAATTGTTATTCCTAAATAAAGATAGGTATTTATTTTATATACAACCCGGCTCCACTGAATGTCTGTTACTCATTTATTATGTAACAAACTGTCAGCAAGCTTCCCCAAAACAGCTTAAAAGTTTATTCCATTCCCATTTGTGAGAAGTTACAAAAATTCGACAAACAACAATCTAAATTCCTTGCAAAATAAACAAATCTTTGAAAACAAATAAAGATGTGTCAAAAACTCGAATACCCACGTCATAAATTTGATGGGAAACCTTTAAGAGCAATTGAGTGCAAGTTCTTTGTCTTCTTCGACTTAAGAGCTGTTTTTCAATGGTTGAGTGTGAGTGGAGTTTGAGTCAACGATTTTTGATATAGGGGCGAGTACGACACGACATCTCTGATAGAGGGTAAGTACGATCAAAAACAGAATACTCGTATTATCTCTTTGGGTTACACTTTATTGAGTTCTCTGAAGTTCTTTTAGCAATAACGATGTCAATATAAACTCTTCTACAAGGACCCAGCACCCGTATGATGAATTTGGTGAGAGCTAGATGTCTCACTTTTACACGTCAAACTCACAGAGCTATTAATAACTAGATAAACTAAGTGAATGTACTTTGCATGTAAAAAATAGACTTAAGAATTAGAATAGACACCCGTTCTCGAGCCATGACTGAATGTATTAGGGCTGATAGAAGTGGTTTGCAATCCCTTTTTACACACCAAGTAGAAACACTTGTCTTGTCTAGTTATTACTTAGCTCTGTGCATTTGACGTTTAAATGTGAGATATCTCGCTCTCACCAAATTCATCATACGGGTGCTGGAGTCTGTATTTAGACAAAGTAACATAGTTTTGCATCGACGTCCGTTATAGCTACACTCCCACCATATTTGTCCATGATCACCACGCTGAGCGGATTGGTGACCGCAGTATGATTTCTGGACAATTTTGTCAACACGGAAGCTGCTGCCCACCTCCCGGAAGCCCTTAATCTTGCTATACCCACGGGCGGACATAGGGTGGTGCTATTACACTCTGCACATTTTATAACTAACTATCATACTGCGCCGTTAAATCTAACGGAACGAATAGAACTCATGGTCCCTTTTAACAAGCAAACAAACGTAATGGCAGTAATGAGAATAAATGTCTAAAGTTAGAAACTCATCTCTCCTAGTTTGCTTCATGGACTTCAGGACTATTTCACGAGGACGAAACAAAACATAGGAATAAATGGGGATATAAAGAAAGAGTTAGATTAATTAATTCACTTTTATCATAGAGGAATAAGATATCATAGAGTGCTAATGTCATACTAACGGTTTCGATGCACCATTAGACTTTTCGGTGCCTCACAATTCCAGTCCTTGACACTAAGATTGAATTACCATAAGTTACAATACATTAGTAATGTAGTACATTACTATACATTACACTAATAGAATCTAAGTGCCAAGGACTGGAATTGTGAGGCACCGAAAAGTCTAATGGTATATCAAAACTGTTAGTATGACATTAGCACTCTATGAAATATTATTCCTCTATGCTTTTATATAACAACCTGTACTGATGCGGGACTGCACTAGAATACATCAGCTGCATCTCCTTCCGTGTATGTCGTAAGAGTCGACTGAGGAACTCGGGAATTCTCTCAGGCAAAGGTCTGTCACTTGACCATGTGTGGGATTTCCTTTACGATCCTGTAGTTCTAGCTACGCCATTTCGGGAACACAGGACAGGAACTTATATGACAATAAGTATGTATGTTTGTAAGTTTTGCAGGTCCAGGTCTGATGTTACTTTCAAAATTTTTTACGGTATCAAGCATACTCGTAAGTTTGCGTTTCGGGATTTTATGGCCACCAACGTGAAAAAGTATTCCACTGAGAGCACCCATTCGAAGAGCACCTGCGCGAATAGCACCCGGCCTATTCCACTCAGAGCACCGATTCATCGCAGGTGCTCTAAGTGGAATAACATAATTTTTTACATTTTATTCCACTTATAGCATCCATGATTCAACACACTAGTGGCAGGCTTATTGAATGAAAGATATCGATTAAAATCAGTTGAACGTTTTTTAAATATGTATTTTACGCCGTTTTTGCATATTATCGATTCGAACACGAAGTGAAACTATCCAATACAATATACAGGATGTTTTTTTGTGGCCACCTTTAACGAATACATGAAATAAAGTAAGTTTATGCCAAAAAAAATGCTGGGAAAAAAAATTTTTTTTTTTGAAAAAATTTTTTAAATTCCTTGATCGTGCGAAATTTATAGTGTCTAGTGTTTATGTTAGTTTTTTTATAGACAGATATTAATTATTTTTCGTGAAAAAATCCTGCTACGCGCGTCTATGTGCATTTATGCAGAAAAACGCAGTCTATTTACTCAAATTTGGACCCTAATATTTTGGAAACCAGACCTTTCCCAGGTATGCTTCCATAGAGAAAAATAATTGTGATGATGAGGAGATTCCGTAGTTTTCGGGAACGTTGACGACCAAAAATCATTCTGTATAATATTTTTTTTGTATTTTGAACTTTTATTAGATTGTGTAATATGTCGAATACATGTTATAAAATCCGCCTTTTGTCTAAAACTCTACTTGAAATGTTAAGTGTTTTCGTTGAAGTTCGACTCGCATAGGTAGCACTATATTTTGTTTTCTTGTTATTTTGTACCTAATTGTACTAAGTTTAGGGAATGTGTAGTAAAAATCACATATTTTCTCTCTGCATTCATCACCATCTTCCCCACTTACTAATGGGGTCGACGCAATATGGTTTCTCTGTCTGCATTCACCCATCTATAAAGATAACTTGTTCCTACTGCGGTGGGTTGACCCATTACAAATATGTAGTTCTTGGGCGATTCAAACTGCGGTGCGAAAAGACTCATTCAAAAAGAGCTCTTAGCCTATTCATTCCGCGGTTCGAATAGCTCGCGGTGCGAAAATACTAAATACACATAATAAATACGTCTAATATAATAATTAATAAACGTTAAACAGATTTTAATCGATATCTTTCATTCAATAAGCCTGCCACTAGTGTGCTGAATCATGGGTGCTATAAGTGGAATAAAATGTAAAAAATTAGAGCACCTGCGATGAATCGGTGCTCTAAGTGGAATAGGCTGGGTACTATTCGCGCAGGTGCTCTAAGTGGAATACTTCTGCCTAGAGAAGAAAGATGAAATATCAAATCCAACATTAGGTTTGACAGACCGCAAGGCCTACCTGTATGCAATATTTATACCTATTTATACGTACCTACCTATGGTATACTATGTTAGCAAACTGGAAATTCCCGTAAAGTAAGATTAACCTAAAAACCCACACAAAAATTGTTCTAAGCGTCACAAATAAATATTCGGCTCGCATATCTCGTTCCGTTCTGGTATGAAGCTGATATATTCCGGGTTGTTCCCATTTCGCTCTGACACTTCGGGTTCGGACGTTTTCCATGCTCCAGCTGGATTTCCAATCGAATTATAATACTGTGATGTTGTATAGGGACCTACTATGTTAATTTTGTAAGAGAAATTGTGTAATGTGTTTTAATTTAATTGAAATACTGAAAACAGCTATCAAATGAGACTGGAAATAACATTCTTGAGTTGTTTAGGTAGGTTTGGAGAAATCTCCAAACTAACTTCCAATCTCAAATTTCTCCTCTCCTTCCGTAGATACATGTCGTAAATGTCAACTAAGTATCTTGTTTAACTTGGGAATTCTTTCAGGCGATAAGCTGTAACTGATATTATAGATCTGACCCAGCATATAGCTAGCTTTCGTAAAACGTATCGAAGAGCGAGCCAAAAGGTTGATCGGCAATGATTCACTGTGCAAAGATAGATTGCAAAGCCTTGAGCATCGACGTAAAGTTGCAAGTCTCTCGGTATTCTACAGGTTACATTTCGGAATGCGTTGGGACTTCACGATCTAATTCCCCCAGCATCCTTCTACCACCGGACGACCAGGGAAACGTCAAGGCCACACCGGTTCACAGTTGAAGTGCCGAAAACTCGTACTAAGCGATTTGCATCTACATTCATAGTGCGAACGGCCAAGCTGTGGAACTCCCTGCCTGAATACTTGTTCCCCATGAACTATAATCTTGCGGTCTTCAAGTCGAGAGTGAACCGGTTTCTTTTAGGCAAACGCGCTCCATCTTAGACTGCAACGGTGCTTACCATCAGGCGTGTTGTAGTCAAGCGTAAGCTTATTTATTATAAAAAAAACCGTGTCTGTAAGAACTCCTTCTTGGTCCAGCAGTTCCGGTTACGCCATTTTGGGAGCGCAGCCATACATTATAATAAGAAAATCTTGTCGTGATATTTTCATGCCAGCGAAGCGACGTAGTTCTTTCGCAAATATTTCTAATATTATTTTTATTCGTAAAAATATCGTTATATATCCTATTATCAATGACATCCTCATTATTTACCCCCTCCATCCCTCCGTGACCCCAATCAATAGGACCTCAGTTTATTTAGGGTATTTACCTCGTCTTTATATGTACCTACACTAATACGAATAACCTTACATACAAATAGGGAAAATCCTGTTAAATAACATACATAACAATGTATGAATGGCGTCAAATGAAATATATATATATATATATATATATATATATATAGGTACAGGGATTTATTGAGCAAAAAGCCATAAATATAGTCCACTAATTAAGAACATATGAGTATCTACAAAATTTCTGAAAAAATAGCATTTTTATACATAATCGCAGAGGAGATTTTACGGTCACGTTTAGTAAAGCGGGGTCATAAGATTTTAAACATGACAAGTTGCTAGCTCATCGCCTGATATGAGAGAATGCTCCCGAGTTCCTTAGTCGACTCTTACGACATGCACGGAAGATGCAGCCGATGTATTCTAGTGAAGCCCCGCAACAGTACAGCACCGTTATAATGCAAAATAGTTCTAAAACATTGACTTGGTCCATCGATGTCCCAGACAAAATTTGTGGCCTACGAAATAGGCAAAGTTATTAACTGGCAACTAGCCAACTTTCTGCCCTAGCTTCAATTTAGTGAAATGATTTTCACTAGCAACTAGCTGAAGCCTGCAACTTCGTTCGTACGACTACACACACGTCAGCCTATTATGGTCTACTGCTGGACGTAGGCCTCCTCCAGAGCGCGCCACAAGGCTACTGCAATAGTTTTTTGCCCATAGTGACTACACTGGACAGGGTTGGTGACCGCAGTGTGATTTTCGGACTATTTTGTCAACACGGGAGGCGCTGTCCACCTCCCGGAAACCCTTAATCCTACGATACCCACAGGCAAACATGGAGTGCTATTCTACTCTGCCGGCACCACATGGCTAATTTACACTGTAATAAAATACTCAAAGTTAATTACTAGAATCTTCTATGCTGCACTGGGAGTGAAAAAAAAACGTATAATACTACAGCTGCTTCTCTTCCGGGCATACTGTACAAGTCAGTAGAGGGACAAGAGGGTCTTGGTGTTTTGTAGGCGATGGGCTGACCACCTGTCACTACTAACCGAACTTGTACATCTCAACTATACCCTCAAAATTTTATTCATAGTTCTATCGGCCCTTGGTGCTCTGCCTACCCCGTAAAGGATAAGGGCGTGATTATATGTATGTAATTACTAGAATATAGATATATCAGCTGCACAATCTTCTTCGTGTATAGGTGTGTATATGTATGTATGTATGTATTATTTAGAACATTCGAAGATAACATAAATATATAACCAATATTTATCATGCAATGCCCTCGTAACTTGTTGCCTCTGGCAGTCTGCCACGTTTTCTCCCAAAACATCAACCCTGCTGTTAACTTTTTACTGTCGCTTATAAATATTTTATTTCTTGCATACATAGTGAGCTAGACAAAATTGTAAAATATTGCACTAATAAAAACAGATTAAAGACTGTTAAACTTTATTGTTTAAACCCGAAATATAGCAATTATGGCGTTATTACAAGAGTCTAAAGTTAGACCTCCTTTATGTTCTTTTAGTTCAACCGTGCCTATATGTACCTATATATACTAGTGGACGCCCGTCTTCGACTTCGTCCGCTTGAATTGCAGAAAAACAAAATGTCGAAATTATCCGGGATAAAAATATTTTCCCAGGATAAAAGTAGCCTATGTGTTAATCCAGAATGTCAGCTAATTCGATACCAAATTTTATTAAAATCGCTCCAGCCGTTTTTACGTGAAAGAATAACAAACATCCATCTATCCATACTTACAAACTTTCGCGTTTATAATATTAGTAGGATAAGCTCTATAAATGAGACAATACCCACTCTTATATAGCCTTAATTGTTATATTACGCAGTCTCGGTATAATTACTCAGCTACAGAGTTATTACTAAATAATTACTGTGTAATCTCAATCACGGCATCCAAGTTCATTAAGATGGAGATGCTCAGGCTGAAGCTCGTCACGATTTGATTGGTGCGAGTGGAAGCACTGAAGCGATTTACCCGCCTACAAAGGAGGGTTATGGTTTATGTATATTTCTTTCCATGATGCACCCTGCTAATATAACATACAAGACTCTGACGATAATAGCGTGACTATTATACTGGGTGTAAAAAGACAACTTTGTTCTTTTAACACCTCGTATTCTTTGTAACATCACGATCAATTTTTTTCTATGGAAGCACTTCTGGGAAACCACGGGTTTCCAAGATATTGAGGTCCAAGGTTACATTAAAATTATATTTTTTTTTGCATAATTCCATCTGAAATCGGTTAACAAGCATTTTCTTCAAAGATATCATGTCAAAATGTTAGTTTTGTAGGTACATTTGCACTTTGCGCATCAAACGAATACATTGCTTGCAATAAAATGAGAGTATTTTTTCATAATTTTTTTGTCGTTTCCCAGGGTTGGTTCCATAGAAGAAAATGATCGTAACCTGACAAAGAATACGAGGTACGAGTATAAAAAAAAATGTTGTCTTTTTACACCCTGTATATATGTATGTGTATTTGTTTTGACATCGCATTTGAACTTATATATTTTCATTGTGATTCTTTTAAGCCGTGAATGTGACACTGCAGTTAGGCATTGATATAGAGGAATACGAGTAAGTGTAGACACAGAGTGCTAATGTCATACTAACAGTTTCGATGCACCATTAGACTTTTCGGTGCTTCACAATTCCAGTCCTTGACACTTAGATTGCATTACTATACGTTACAATACATTAGTAACGTAGTACATTAGTATACATTACACTAATAGAATCTAAGTGTCAAGGACTGGCTCAGAAATCCGGATTTGTGAGCCACCGAAAAGTAATGTTGCATCGGAACTGTTTGTATGACATTAGCACTCTATGTCTACATCTTATTCCTCTATGGCAGGGGTTCCCAAACTTTTTTTCTCATAGACCCCTTGCAAAAGTTAACTGGTTCTGGTGGACCCCCTACAGGCCTACACCATGTTATCTACGTATTAATTGTAAACAAACCGCCATTTTTCATGTCAAAGTAGACCCCATCGAGTCTCCTATGGACCCCTGGGGGTCCATCTGGACCACTTTGGGAACCACTGCTCTATGGTGTTAATGATATCAAGTCTACTTATTCTGGTTTACCGTTTTTCCGCAGATTTTTACAAATGTCGTTGCCATGTAAACGTAGCAAACATACCATTTTGGGAACGCAATATAACGATTGGTACGGGTTTCCGGGAGGTGGACAGCAGCTGCAGCGCCTCTCATATTGACAACACATTGCGAAATTCTAACTGTGATCACTAACCCGCCTGCCGAGATAGGTGACTCTGGGCAAAACACCCCCTATATCAGTGCCTCGTGGCGTGCCCGGGGGTAGGCCTACTTCCGGTACTGGACTGCAAGGCAGATGTGTTGTGTTGTAAAAACTATAAAAAATGATATCAGAACACATTTTTTGTATTAAACGCTGTCGCTTGAGCCTTGCACTACTTACTGCAAAGACAATCAAGAATGATTAATACACCGTCCGCCCAGTCTTAGTACTTCACTGCCCCCAACGAAGACCGAATAATCTTGATACTTTGCAAGTTTTGTTTTCGATGGAAAGTTTTTATAGGAATGTTAAACGGTTTAGATGAAGGATAAAAGTTTAGTTTGGAACGGTTTTATAACCGTTAGAAGACTATAAACGTTATATATGAGTACTATAAGAGAAACATTGCTATGGTTAAAATATATGATTATATGGAAATGTGAGACTTCCTGTCAGTTAAAAAAGAAAAGAGTTTTCCGTTACTGACTGATTGTATGACTGAAAAAACGACTGAAAAGGTTGAGTAATATATTTTTATGTTTGTTTAGTGATTGATAATAGTTCTTCAGACCGTATTTCAGCGAATCTCAGAGGAGATTATCTGCGCAGGAGATAGATATGCACTAAATGCGTACGCAAATACAGCTCTGTACACAAATACTCTGTATTCAGACTGCATAGATCAGCATCATAATCCATGCTCATCTGCATCAGAAGGGCACATAGCTAGAAGAACCGATGGCTGATGGAGCCAAAAAGTTCTATAGTGGCTACCACATACCGGCAAGCGTAGCGTGGAAATACCACCCGTAAGATAGACAGACGACCTAGTCAGGATCGCGGGTTTCTGCTGGATGCAAACCGCTTACAGCAGCCTTGCTATTCTCTAAGTTTAAACACCCCTGTATCCTTGATTTCAACGTTCGTTGTAACATCGATGAACAGTGTGATCGATTTTAGTATTGAAATGCTCTAAGCATAAACATCATCGATAGGTGCATCGTTTAGCCTTGAACCAGGTCGCAGTGGATGTTGTTTATGGAGGCCTATGTTCATAGCTTAAATGACCTTAAAGCTACCACTTACAGTGACTGCGAGAGGTATTTCGAGAGGCCCAGCTTGCTGATCTTGCTCCCCTTGATCCCCTCGTTCACTATGTTGGTGACCGTTAAAAAGTTCTTCGTCATCGTTGAATCTTCCGAAGACACTAGCGCACCAGAAAAAACCACAAAAATTAAAACGATTCTAAAACCACTAGGCGACACTAAAGAAATTACAACTTACTTTTGCTCGGACGTACTTAACATCGATTTAAATTATGGCAACAAATAACACGCAATATATTTTTGGGTAAATAAAGGGATTTTATGGCAACACTGCACTTTTGGCACTGGTTTCTCTCTTGTTTGTTTTTTTTTTATCACAGATATATTTCTCGATGTCTATGTTAGCAGCAAACAGTTCAAAAAACCTGTAAAGAACGGTTTGTTTTATTTTGTGGCAACACATTTTTTTGTGATTGCCTAAAAGTGCCGGTATTACTTGTTTTTTTTTTCTTCTTTTAACTGTTTTCCTTTTTGATAGAAAGTTTTAGAATTTCATGACGTTTTTTCATTTCATGCTATGGAAAATAATCATAATATTGTTTTAGCATTATTATAAATTTTATTAAGATTCTTCATGATAAGGCGTCTTGAAAGATTGTCAACAATTTTTTTTGATTCTGAAACGTGTAAACAAGGTTGTTATATTTTACACCCCATTCAAAGGGGCGATATGAATCACGATATAATCTTTAGACGGTGAATTGTGTTGTAACAGCATTCACTTATTTCAATATTTACGTACTTTATACACATGTACTGTGTTTTTGAATTACGGTAACCAGACATGCAAGATCATAAAGGAGATCATACAGCCGATTTTAGCATAACGGGGGTAGATGTTAACTAATAGAGACAAAGTGTTAGCTTGAGAGAACGCCCCTGAGTTCCTTAGTCGACTCCTAAGTCATGCACGGAAGGAGAAGCAGATGATGTATTCTAGTGAAGGCCCGCATCAGCATAGGTTATATTCATCAGCCTATTGCAGTTCACTGCTGGACGTAGACATCCCCCAGGGCACGCCACAAGACTGCCATGGGGGGTATTTGCCCATAGTCACTACGCTGGGCAGGCGGGTTGGTGACCGCAGTTTTTTTTTTGACTATGTCGTCAACACGGAAAGCGCTGCTGCCCATATCCCGGAAACCCTTAATCGCCTTGTACGATACCCACGTTAGGTTATATTAACCCGAAATAATTAATTGAACCTCTTATATCAGAAGCGTAGCGTGCCTTGGCGGGGCCCCGTATAAAAATTTGTTTGGGGGCCCTTAGGAAGGGTAAAAAATTATCACAAAAGAAAAAGATTGCATAAAATTGAAATAAATATTTGTTTATTGCAGGTAATTATGATCTATCTGTTACTTTCCAAAAATTTTACAAATAATTCAAATTAAATATATAGGTATACTCTCTTTACCTTTTTTTCGGTGAACTAATTTAATAAATAAATCATTCATAGCTAGGGCTGCCAACTCTTATACACAGATCTGCGGGACGGCGGGGTTAAATATGCGGGACTAGAGCAAGAAAAACGGGACATACCTACAAATTGCCATTTTTTTTCATTTTTTTATAGAGAAATAAATATTTTGTGACATTCTATTGGAAACGAAGGTCTTATTTTACTGTAACCAGTGGCGCTTCAGATATATATTTGTATTTACCCAGCCGATAGTATACCTACTTTGTTAGGTACTTACTCATAGTCTTTTAGAATAAACAATAAAACGCGAGCCGAGCGAGCGCGAAATTTTTGCACTTTTTTTACACAACAAATTTTTGGTTTTTTTTAGAATAACACCTAAAATTCTAATTATAAAATAAATATCTTCTTCATATAATATTGTCCGTTTTATAGTAGAAGCATAATAACGCGAGCGGAGCGAGCGAGATTTTTTTTCACTTTATTCTATATATTCTTTATTATATATATTACTTTATTTCAATAACAACCTAAATTTCATGATAAAATAAATACCTCAATCATATCATACTCTCAGTTTTTTTGTACATAGTAACAAAAATTTATCGTTTTATACGCCCATATGTACGCCATAGACCTAAGTAGTTAAAAGTTAAGTAGTGTATATATTTCTATATTTTATATCATCTGATTGTCTTAAATGTAAATAGAATCCGCCTATGAAAAATCAAAATTCTAGATTTATGTATCACGTGCTATCCGCGATAATAATCTGAAGAAGGGTTTTTCTATCAACTGGGGAGGAGTCACCTGAAAGCGGGACATTGGGCGTCCCACAGATACTTAAAATGGGACGCGTTATTTAGGCTCTGACCCTATTTATAACTGATGATGAATTTAGTTTTTCTAAAGTTTCTGCCTCTATGGACAATAGTGACAAGTCTGACAGGCGTTCCTGTCTCTCTTAGCTAAGCTCTTAATTTTGAAAAAACGTCTTTCAGCAGTTGCGGTTGTAACTGGAAGGGTCAAGAATAATTTGAATTTTGAATTATGTACATCGATTTTTGTGGGATTCATCCGTTGCAGTAAATTACTTAAACAGGGAAATTCTGCATCCCGCGATAACAGATTTACGGTGTTGCCAAATTTTTTAACGCACGCCATACGCGGGAAAAAAAGAAATCGCTTTTTTTGTCTTTTATTATTTGTGAAATAAAAAATATCGAAGGAGTTTATTAATTTTTTCATAGGCACTTTGGGGGCCCCGTATAATTGATACGGCAGATACGGCGGTAGCTACGCCCCTGTCTTAGATCCACATTTATTTCATCGTTTTGTACCAAAGGCTCTTATAACCAAAACCTATAAGACGTCTAAGTTAACATAGCATAGGAATCACATACAAACATAGGAGTGTTACATAGTCAATATTGAATATGTATGCGGGTATCTAAACAAACATACACTTGATTGCGGTGGTATGACGTCATAAACAATGACGTAATATGTCGCTGTTGTTAGGTACGTGTAGTAATATATATCTATAATTATAATTATAGTGTGTGTATTAAATGATTGTCCATTGTTAATTTCCTGTGTTGATTGGGGTTCACTAGATTACATCAGCTGCATCTTCTGTATATGTCGTAAGAGTCGACTTAGGAAATTAGAAGCGTTCTCTCAGGCGAAGAGCTTAGCAGATATACAGGATATTTTTTCGTTGCCACTTAACGAAGGGTACGTACTCTATACAACAAATAATGTAAGTATATGCCAAAAAATGCTGGGAAACTATGTAAATATTTTTGAAAAAGTTTTTTTAATTACTTGATCGGGCGAAATTTATAGTGTCCAGTGTTTATGCTAATTTTTCATAGACAGAAATGAATAATTTCTCGTGAAAAAATCTTGCTACACGCGTCAATGTGTATCTATGCAGAAAAACGCAGTCTATTTACTCAACTTTGGACCCTAATATTTTGGAAACCAGACACTTACCATGTATGCTTCCATGGAGAAAAATTATCGTGATGATGAGGAGATTTTGTAGTTTTCGGGAACGTTGAAGACCAAAAATCACCCTGTATAAACGCAGTCTATCACAAACCTCCTTTCCTCCAATAAAATTGAAGTGGCTTCGTAAGTATTTCAAAGTATAATTTAATTTTTCCCTCCCAGCCATCTAGGTCATGTATCTGATTTAAAATTCTAGACTTCATGTCCGTTTTAAACTTAATTCAATACAACTTTGTGAAAAGATACATTTTGATAAATTCTGTCGCCATTTTGAACTGAACTTACGTAAAGTACTGATTGAATTTGTTCTGCACTTAAAGAGTTTATACATAGAAACTTAATAGTTTAAATATGTATTATTAGTCGTATAACAGTGGTTGCTCAGTATTTCAGTATTTGCATGACTGTCACTGACACCCTGTATAGACACAGCTGTGTTGCCGAAATGGGGTAACCAACCAGAACTTCTTCTTCTTGTAGTGGCACTCCATTACTGGAGGTCTGCCGTCAGCTTACTAAATGCAGACTTGTCCCTGGCCATTCGGAACAGCTCCTCCACATTAGCTATTCTCGTCCACGAATGTTTCGCAGCCAAGATTTCTTTCGTCAACCAACCAGAACTGCGAGCTCATAAAAGAGATCTGTACCATATTTAGCACTGGGGGGATGTCAATGACCCACGGGTCACGACCCCTGAAAGAATGCCGGAATTCCTTAGACGACTCTTACGATATGCACGAAAGTAGATACAGCTGATGTTTTCGTGCCTTCAAAGAATTTTGTCACACTTATTTTTGGCATATTAACTTATAGGTAGCTTAGTATGTTTTTGTAATAATTTTGTCAGTCAGCGCTTAATTTAATATTAAGTGTACCTATCTTCATACTTCACATTATGTTTTGTCTATTAGTTTTAATATTTTTTAGTCGCTTGTTAGGTTTCCCCGGAATTTTCTATGCTTTGTTATGCATTTTTCTGGTTGCCTCTGTTGATCCTGGCTTACAGGAGTTGCAGTGGCGGGAATGAGTGATGGGCCAATACCGGTAGCTGATGTTTTCTAGAGAAACATCACTAGAAAATAAATATTTAGAATTTTTTTTTTTACCCTAATCTTGTGTGGTGGGTATACAAACAGTAGGTATTAATAGAAACATTTTACTCGACAAACATCGATATTTGCCCTACCGATTTTAAACCATGGCGCGTCAGTCAGTACTACCAATCCATCGTCAAAATATTAGTAATTTATTTTTTCATTAGTCCAGACCCTGCCTGCGACGCCATAGGTCCTGGGTTCGAATCCCGGTAGGTGCAAACATTGATATGATGTTTGTTTCCAAGTCATGGATGTCTCTATACTTATCTATGTATTTATATATCGTTGCTTAGTACCCACGACACAAGACCTTAGGGAACTTAATGTGGGACTAGGTTAATGTGGTGTGTAGTGTGTGAATATAAAAAAAAAAATTAAGAAAGTCATTACTCGGAAACAAACATCGATACTTATTATAATCAATGTTTGCACCTACCGGGATTTTAAACCATGGCGCGTCAGTCAGGGTCACTACCAACTATGCCAATCCATCGTCAAAATATTAGCATAATTTCTTTTTTCATTAGTCCAGCAACCGTATACTAACTTAATTTTAATAAAATCAATGACCCGTAAGTAACCGGACAAGTCGATTAAGAGTATACAATGATGTTAATTAGAGCTTAATAGCGCTATATTAGCCGTATAATCTCTACCTTAACACCTTTATGACACTACTTCTCTTTGCTAGGTAACCAAAATGACCTTTTATTCTTTCGCGGTTATAATTAATGACTCGCCCCTGACCTGTTTTCTCAAGTGAGAAAGTGAGGGGCCAAACGCCTAGAGACATTCTTTATTTTAGACTAGTCGCTCTTCAGTAGTCTTTTCTATTATATCTCCTATGCTGATGCGGAGCATCACTAAAATACATCAGCTGCATCTCCTTACGTGCATGTCGTTAAAATCGACTAAGAAAATCCATTTCGGAGACACAGCCGTTTGTGTTATGTACTTATATACAGGGTGTAACAAAAAGCGTATGTTAAGCGAAAAGCTACGTAAATAGCCCACTGTAGAGAACCTATCCACAAAATTTGAGACTCGAAATCACATTTTTATTTTTCAAGATTGTATGAAAATTCCTGAGATATTTAAAAATTCTCCATACTATCGGAAAAAATAAGCATGTGATCGAGTCAAAAATTTTGTGGATAGGTTCTCTACAGTGGGCTAATTACGTAGCTTTTCGCTTAACATACGCTTTTTGTTACATCCTGTATATATACCTATGTAATACATACCTGATTTTAGGGTGATTTTTGGTCGTCAACGTTCCCGAAAACTACGGAATCTCCTCATCATCACGATCAATTTTCTCCATGGAAGCATACCTGGGAAGTGTCTGGTTTCCAAAATATTAGGGTCCAAAGTTGAGTAAATAGACTGCGTTTTTCTGCATAAATGCACATAGACGCGCGTAGCAGGATTTTTTCACGAAAAATAATTAATATCTGTCTATAAAAAAACTAACATAAACACTAGACACTATAAATTTCGCACGATCAAGGAATTTTAAAATTTTTTTCAAAAAAAAAAAAAAAATTCCCAGCATTTTTTTTTGGCATAAACTTACTTTATTTCATGTATAGAATACGTACCCTTCGTTAAAGGTGGCCACAAAAAAACACCCTGTATACAGGATGTAAAAAGAAAACAATGTTTTTTTAATACCTCGTATTCTTTGTAAGGTTACGATCATTTTCTTCTATAGAACCAACCCTGGGAAACGACAAAAAAATTGTGAAAAATACTGTCATTTTATTGCAAGCAATGTATTCGTTTGATGCGCAAAGTACAAATGTACCTACAAAACTACAAGTAACATTATAACATTTTGACATGATATCTTTGAAAAAATATTTGTTAACCGATTTCAGTTGGATTTATGTAAAAAAAGCCGACAAGTGCGAGTTGAACTCGCGTGAAGAGGGTTCCGTACGATGTTACCTATCATGTTTTTTTAAATCTGACAAAAAGTTGGTACGCACAATATTGAGTGATTTACCATGTTATTTTAATATCATGGACTTCTTATAGGTTTTTCTATAATCTATAAGGAGAAAACTAATTTCTGTATTTTTTTCAAAATTTTAGGTTCAGTAGTTTCGGAGATAAGGGGGGGGGGAATGGTCAATTTTCGTCTATTTTCTTGAATAACTTGGAAACTATTTATTTTAAAATTACAAAAAAATACATTTAAGATCTTCTCAACAAGACCTTTCATTTGATATGCCACACGATGCAGTTTTCAGAATATTTCTTTTTTAATTTTCCCCTTCCCCCAAAAATGACCCCCATATACTGATTTCATCTGCTCACGTCACACCTCTGTGTTTGGGTCACAGGAATTGATATGTGTACCAAATTTCAACTTAATCGGTCTAATAGATTCGGAAATAATTGACTGTAAGCGACGGACGGACAGACACACGAGTGATCCTATAAGGGTTCCGTTTTTGTATTCAGACGTACGGAACCCTAAAAATGGTAATATTAATGTAACTTTGGACCTCAACATCTTGGAAACCCGTGGTTTCCCAGGGGTGCTTTCATAGAAAAAAAAATGATCGTGATGTTACACAAAATACAAGGTATTAAAGGAACAAAGTTGTCTTTTTACACCCAGTATGCCATATGTGTGTAACTTGTCCTGCCTGATTTACCAACGCCGAAGCAAAACTACTGAAGCAAAAAATGTGACATTTACCAGTACACCGTAACTTTCTTTTGTGACGTATAAGTCCATTGCGAAAGGATTTCCCGAAAATCCTACGCGAACGGGAACAGACGAGAAATTTAAAATTTTACATAGACGACGTCGTGGTCGGCCGTTAGTTCTTATATGTGATTAGTGGACGCCTGCGACTCCGTCTGTAGCCTATATGTTAAGTGACACCTGTGACAACATATTCCTGAAAACTGCATCGAAATCGGTTCAGCCCTTTCTGAGATTAGCGTGCACAAACATCGATCTGTTACAATTTTATTATATGTATACAAGAATAGATAGATAAATATATATAGTACAGTACATGTGAATATATATGACTATTAGTCAAGCGAACTTTGCGAACATAGTCTCAGGTAAAAGCTAACAAGAAACAAAGTCAGATTGTTTTTATTCCATTCCCGTTTTTGTTCTGCCATCATAGCTGTGGCTTCACACACAACAATCAAGGGACGCCCTAATTTTCCTTCAAGAGTCATGAAAAACACTCATTATACTGACACAGAGTAAAAGTACAGTAACACGACTATATCTATATCTAGAGGACTTGACCAATTAGGTTTTCGGCAAGGCAACCATTTCATTATCAGTGAAGTCAGTACAATATAGTTTCTTCGAAACACATTTATTTTATGGCCAGACGCCTGCTTGATACTAGTAATTTTAGAATATTGTATATTTTATTTATTTAATTAATACATTGGGTTTTGATCGCAACCCACCACGCTACAGTGCGTGATTGAGGGACGCTTATTTTCAGTAGTGGACTTGATGATTGAATGACTTGATGATGAAAATGATGATGACTGATGATGAAATTTATTGATTGATTAATCATTGCTTTAGCGTCATTCGAACTACTTGTATAATAATATTATGTAAATAAAAATGCATATTGCCCTACATTTTTGTATAAGTTTTTGCACCGCGCGTCAAGTAAACTGTATCTGTATTCTGTACTAAATAAGCATTGACGGCCGATTGGTGTAGTTGGTAGTGGCCCTGCCTGCGACGCCATAGGTTCTGGGTTCGAATCCCGGTAGGTGCAAACATTGATGTGATGAATATCGATGTTTGTTTCCGAGTCATGGATGTTTATATACTTATCTATGTATTTATATACCGTTGCTTAGTACCCACGACACAAGACCTTAGGGATCTTAGTGTGGGACTAGGTCAATGTGTTGTGAAATGTGTGAACATTTATTTATTTATTTATTTATTTATTCTATTTTGTGACACTGTATTTTCGCACTCTGTGGTACTCGTTAGGGCTTCGGGGCTTCTCATTCTTTGACGTTTATCATTGTGAGTGTCAAGAGCTGTAGGTGTAGTCAAGTATACCCTCGTAATTGACGTTTGGTCAACGTATGTTTGTTTCTATATACAGGGTGTAACAAAAAGGGTATGTTAAGCGAAAAGCTATGTAAATAGCCCACTATAGAGAACCTATCCACAAAATTTAAGATCCGAAATCACATGTTTATTTTTCCCGATTGTATGGAGAATTTTTAAATATCTCAGGAATTTTCATACAATCTTGAAAATTAAAAATGCGATTTCGAGTCTCAAATTTTGGGAATAGGTTTTCTATAGTGGGCTATTTATACAGCTTTTCGCTTAATGTAATCCTTTTCCTTACAAATATTATAAATAGGAAAGTAACTCTGTCCGTCTGTCCCGCTTTCACACCAAAACTACTTAAGCGATGTAAATAAAATATTGTACACAGATAGTCTAGCAAGACCATGAGAAAGAACATTGGCTACTTTTTATCTCTAATATTTATATACAGAATGTTTTTTCGTTGCCACCCTTAACGAAGGGTACGTACTCTATACATCAAATAAAGTAAGTTGATGCCAAAAAAAATGCTGGGAAACGATGTAAATTTTTTAGATTTTTTGATTTTTTATTAGTTCAGTGTTTATGCTAGTTTTTTCATAGACAGATATTAATTATTTCTCGTGAAAAAATCTTGCTACACGCGTCAATGTGCATCTATGCAGAAAAACGCAGTCTATTTACTCAACTTTGGACCCTAATATTTTGGAAACCAGACACTTCCCAGGTATGCTTTCATAGAGAAAAATGATCGTGATTATAAGGAGATTCCTTAGTTTTCGGGAACGTTGACGACCAAAAATCACCCTGTATTTTCGACATTATCAGATCCCAAGATCGGGTAGCCAGAGCTTCATGGTGACGAATGATATCCTAAAACTACGTTTATCATAGCAGGGATAGATGTTAATGAGCAGTGACAAGTTGCTGTTACCATTGTTATTCTACAAGTAACGTACTTAAGTACGTTTACATACATACATGTATGCATGTAAGGGATAATCACGCCTTTATCCCTTACGGGGTAGGCAGAGCACCAAGGGCCGATAGAACCACATGGTGCCACTTCTGACCAATTTTGAGGGTATAGTTGAGATGTACAAGTTCGGTTAGTAGTGACAGGTGGTCAGCCCATCGCCTACAAAACACCGAGACCCTCTTGTTCCTCTACTGATTTGTACAGTATGCTCGGGAAGAGAAGCAGCTGTAGTTAGTATTATACGTTTTTTTCACTCCCGGGGCAGCATAGAAGAAGTACGTTTATATACATAGCTGTTGGGGCAGCTACAGGATCACAATTGAAATTCTATAACCAAGTTTAGCAAAGCAGGGTTAGATGTAAAAGATTAGTAAGAAGTTGCTTGCTCATCGCCTGAAAGAATACCCGAGCTCCTTAGCCGACTCTTACGACATGCACGGAAGATCCAGCTGACGTATTCTAGTGAAGCCCCGCATCAGAGTAGGTCTTAGGTGCCTTTTGTTACATTAAATTTTATTCTATCCATTTTAGTTTCTTTGTATCTGTCAATAAACTCCAAAGCTACAAAGTTTAATATCGACGAAATTTCAAATAGCATCTCAATAGACGTAGAATTCAATAGACATCAATAAACCTAGCTTTGGACGGAGAGAGTTGACATAAGTAGGTCAAACAGAAAGTGTTATATAAAGTTTCGGAATCGGTGAAAATAGTGCAAATAGGATAATAGTTTTTATTTACTAAGTTTAAAGTCTTGCATTTGTATTTAAATGGCGAAAGTTTTGTTGAAAGCGATAAAATATTGAAGTTTATTTGAAAACAATTAATGACATGAACCTTCATTCATAATACTGGTCAATTATTTGAGGGGAAAGCAAATTAGAGTCATGATCTTTATAAAAATCTTTCGGCTTAATTATAACTTTTCGGTTTTGACTTGACTTAACGTGGATTTCGACTTTTATTTTTATTACCAAAAATTACTACAAAACAATTTAATAAATTTAACAATTTAATATAACAATTTAACCGTTTAAATTACTAGATAAACTAATTCAACGATTCGTATGTAAAGATACTCGTACCTGTATCACACAGATAAAGCGTCATTCTGCTGTACAAAACATTTTTTTTATAAAGTAGACGACGTAAACGTAAGGTTATCTACACTAATATTATAAAGAGGAAAACTTTGTTTGTTTGGTTGTAATGAATAGGCTCAAAAACTACTGGACCGATTTTAAAAATTCTTTCACCGTTAGAATCCTTATAGGACCTGGATGAACATAGGCTATAAGAATTTCCCGATATTCCCACGGGAAGGCGACAAACGGGAATTCTATATTTTTTACGAAAACCACTATACATATGAAGCTGAAATCGGGCATATATGTTCATTGGGGAGAGCAAGGGAGGACTAAAAACGGATTTCCCGAAATTCCCACGGGAAGGGGACAAACGGGAATTCATAATTTTTACGAAAACCGCTATACATATTAAGCTGAAATTGGGCATAGATGTTCATTAGGGACTGCAAGTAAGCACTAAGGACGAATTTCCCGAAATTCCCACGGGAAGGGGGCCAACGGGAATTAATTATTTTTTATGAAAACGGTTACACATATGAATCTTAAGTTGGGCATATTTGTTTATTTGGGACCCCGAGGAAGCACTAGGAACGGATTTCTCGAAACTCCCACGGGAAGGGGACAAACGGGAATTCATTTTTTTACGACAAGCGCGATACATATGAATTCGAAATTAGACCTGTACGTTCATTAGGGACTGCGAGGGAGCGCTAAGAACGAATTTCCCGAAATTCCCACGGGAAGGGGACTAACGGGAATTCAATTTTTTTACAAAAACCGCTGTACATGTGAAGCTAAAATCGGAGACTGCGGGGAAGCACTAAGAATTGATTTCCCGAAATTCCCACGGGAAGGGACTGTCTGTGCGTTTGTGCACGCTAATCTCAGGAACGGGTTAACCGATTTCGGTGCAGTTTTCAGGAATATATTGTGACAGGTCCCACTTAACATATAGGCTACTTTTTATCCCGGGAAAATGTTTTTATCCCGGATAATTTCGACATTTTTTTTTCTGTAGTCCACGCGGACGGAGTCGCGGGCGTCCACTATTTACTATATAGATAGTATGGAGAATTTTTAAATATCTCAGGAATTTTCATACAATCTTGAATAATAAAAATGTGATTTCGAGTCTCAAATTTTGGAAATAGGTTCTCTATAGTGGGCTATTTACATAGCTTTTCGCTTAACATACCCTTTCTGTTACATCCTGTATTGTGACAGGTCCCACTTAACATATAGGCTACTTTTTATCCTGGGAAAATGTTTTTATCCCGGATAATTTCGACATTTGGTTTTTTCTGTAGTCCACGCGGACAGAGTCGCGGGCGTCCACTAGTTTCTTATAAATACGCATTACATTTAAACATTATATCGGTAATATGAGTATGCTTTATTTATTTAGGAAAATATGGTACATAAAACTAAACTCAATCTTATTAAGGTACAACATTAAGTACAATTCAAAGTTCTGAACCAGATTGGGTTCCTTAGATTACTCGTATGTACGTACATTAGATTATGGCTTTGTGCGAAATGCCTGAAAATCAACGCACAGACCACCATTAACTAATAGGAGACCTGGAAATTCCCATCGTAGTACATGAAGCCGTCGTAGTTACTTTGCTTTAAATAAATAAATAAATAATCACATGCTTCAATCATACCTAGTACCACACTAAGGTCGTATGGGACCGTGTCGTGGGTACTAAGCAATGGTACAAAAATACATAGATAAGTATAGAAACATCCATGACTCGGAAACAAACATCGATATTCATTTTTTTCAACTTCACCAATCGGCCGTCAATATAATGACGATGATGATCTTCGACCGTATTTCGGCCAAGGCGACCCAATCTCTACTGAGATTGGCCAGGTACGCAAGAGATATTATAGTGCACAAGTGCGCAAACACACATGCACTCTCTATTCCGTTACTCTCATAGTCCGATGAGACGGAAAGCCGACACGAGTGGAGAGAGATCAGGCGCAAGACCAACGGTTTTACGTGCTTTCCGAGGTACGAGCTAAGTGACAATTTAACAACATTTACAGAGGGTTAAGCACGAACTTCTCGATAATCCGTAACGCTCTAGCGTCAAACTGTCATTTCCCATATATATTGCTAGTGAGTCGCTAGCATTACGTCGCGTAAAAATGTTCGTGCTTACCCCACAGTTCACTGTTAAATGTAATTTAAATACTATTATTATGAAAGTCTTACGATTAATACATTTAAGTTTCTGAACCATTTCATTTGCAAATATTAAGCCCTGCCATTTGCTGAGGTTTAATGGAATTTGAATGCTAATACACACAAGTTAAGATTCAGAGTTTGACCCAATTTGGAAAGGAGTTTACTACGTTATGTACTCGTAGGTATATGTTTATTAAATATTGGTTTGTTGTTTATATGTTTGTATAGCTATTTATTTATTTATTTATTACAGCTCTGTGGACAACCAACAGCTTATAAAACAATATAATATATTCTATAGCAACAAAGAAGCCAATTACAGGTTATCACATGTAACAATAACATATATTCTTATTCTTTATTGCACATACACAATACTCTTTAAAATAATAATAAATAAATAATAAATAGCATTTTTTTTACAATTAGATAGGCAAACATTTGACCGCCATCGTGCCTGATGTTAAGCAAGATGCGGCCTAAGGTTGTACTGTACATGTTTACCTAGAAAGTACCTATTCACTCTAGCTTTGAAGCATACAAGATAAAAGAAGAGATGCAACAATGCCAAGCTTATCTCTACAAGAGATCTCTTCCAGCAAGCTCAGCAAGTAAAGAGATATATTTCAATATTTAATATTTAAATAATAATATTATAAATGAAATTGTATTAGGCGTTACAATTCGGAAGTTCAAACATTCACTATGGGTGCGCCCACCACAAGGTTGTGTAAGTAATGTGTTGGGTTTTAGAGTTTCATAATAATTAGTGGTTTTTACTAATTTACTAATTTCTATAATCCTGAGGATGCCACGGTTGTTGGCGAAACATATGTAGATTATTTATCTAGTTTTTGATTTCGGAATGGTGCAATGTATCGTCTTGCATGCTAGGTGCTCGGGTCTGGTTTCTCATGGCGATTGTAGTTAGTGCAAGTGCCTGTTGTCGCAATTATGAGTTATCAGATCCGAGGGTCAGTGGAGGGTGTAGGGCCCGGTGGTGGGCGCACCCATAGAGAATAATATTATGTAAAATCCTCATTAGCTTGTTCTGATGCGGGTCTACTAGAATACATCAGCTGCATCTCCTTCCGTGGATGTCGTAAGAGTCGACTAAGGAACTCGGTGGCGTTCTCTCAGTCACTCTGAGTTTTCAATCTGACCCCGTGTTGTTAAACATACATATATGTACGATTTCCTATGCGATCCTGCAGTTCCGTCTACCCTATTTCTAGGAACACGGCAGCGTATCCCAACTAATATTATAAATGCGAAAGTAACTCTGTCTGTCTGTCTGTCTGTTACGCTTTCCCGCTTAAACCTCGCAACCGATTTTGATGAAATTTGGTACAGACAATCTTTAGACCCTGAGACAGAACATAGGCTACTTTTTATTTCGAAAAAATATCATATAAATATTTTAATCGGGTTTATATCAACATTTTGTTTTTTTTTGCAGTCCACGCGGACGGAGTCGCGGGCGTCCACTAGTTATATATAAATATATATATATATATATATAGGTATGTATTATAATAATATTAGTAATAAGTTTATTACAATTATAGTGGTGAGAATCGGGTCTGAGACAGAGTCGACAGAGATTAGTCATAGACACGTTACTCTAAAAAGCCATCATTGTAGCGCGTTCGTCAAATCCGTGATGCATTTAACTGCGCTCGTAGCATGACTTTGGTGAGAGCGAGATGTCTCACATTTACGCGAGAGCTAAGTAGTAACTAGACAAGGCAAGTGTTTGTATTTGGTGTGTGAAAAGGGATTGCAAACCAAGTCCTGGCTCGAGAACGAGTGTCTATTCTATAGGTAATTCCCAAGTCTATTTTTATATGCAAAGTACATATACTTAGTTTATCTAGTTATTATTCTTTATACATACACAAAAAGAAATATGGCTCTATGAATTTATCTCTACCAGTCGCAAGCCAAGCAAGTAAAGAGAAATTAAATGTGATAAACAAATAAGAAACTCTCGAAAAAAAAGGATAAAAAACTCTCATATAATGGACAGGTAGTGATCAGCTTTTCCCTAATTCATCAATCTCTAACCGTGTGGGGTACAGTTATTAATAGCTCTATGAATTTGACGTTTAAATGTGATATATCTCGCTCTCACCAAATTCATCGTACAGGTGCTGGATGCGACAACGAAACTCGATTCCAAACGATGGTGAATTTTCTAAGCACCCTCATATCGGTACGGAGAGAGTTAAATTGAATATTTCCCTCGATTCAGCACTTACAGGCACTACACTGACCTATATACCCTGCCTATCAATAGTTGTGACGTCACGCTTCCAAATGTACGTGAAATTTATGAGTGCTATCGACGTGCTTGGTGAAAAACCACGTAAGTGACAAAGTGTTGTTTTTGATGTACTCGTATGCTAACTCAATCACAACAATAAGTGGCCATTGAAATTTAAAAAACAACTTTAGTAAAAAGTTTTTTTTTGATGAATGCTTGTACAAATGTGTGTAAAAATACTCACATAGTTTTATTGATATTACTAGGCAACTAAAAGTAATATATTTTTATTTATTTATAAGGAATTTATTTGTAAATCTCGTTAAACAGCTGCGATATTAAATTGAAAGTGAATTAGATACTTATTAAAGTTTTCATTTAAATCCGTATTTTTCTTTAAATCGTTGTTATGAATAAAAATTTAAAAAAAATTTTTTTTGGTCTTGAAATTTTATAAATTAAATTATAGGTATAAATTTTTTATTATAATAAAGTTCATATTTTTATATTCAGCACAGCTCATGTACATCACTACATATTATAATGCTTAGATCTTTCAAAGTAGGGAACGGATTTTGATGCGGTTTTTTGTAATAGATAGAGTGATTTACGAGGAAGGTATAACTAGGGACCCGCCCCGGCTTCTCATGGCAGTAATGCACTCTCACGCAGGCGAAGCCGTGGGCGGCCGTTAGTATTATATCATTTAATAAAATATTATATTGAGTAGCTTGACAAATACCTACCGACTTTTTATTCCGTCAAAGACTAACGTACACAAAATGAACTAGAACCTATTTCAATACCTATCAACACTATCGCTAATTAAAATTACTTTGTCACCTTTTCGAGTTTTAAATTCGTACTACGTTAAGTTTTTACAGGTAAGACTTTATTTAATCATTCTGGTACCTATATAATATACAAAAATATCTTACTTTCATCTTATGTACCACATCTGACGTCACTCCAGCGGAACTAAGGTAAATTGAAATATATACGTGAGAAGCGTCTCAATGCGGCCAAAAACCCATTTCCTTTGCGAAAAATTTGAAGAAATTATCTCGTTAGTTACATACGTTTTGATAAAACTTAAATGAATGACAAATTAAAAGTTACTACTTTCTATATACGTACATATATCTTTTTAGGCAGATAAATAATGAGTCTATACCAACATATCTTACTGACCAGTGCTACGCTTTTTATGTACATATTTTTAGTTAGTTAGTTATGCTTTATTGTACACAGTAAAGTTTTCACAAATAAAGTTTATGACAAAGAAAATGTACAAAGGCGTGCTTATCTCTAAGAGAGATTTCTTCCAGCAAACCATTATTTTCTTGTAGGCGGTGTATAAGAAATGTATTTATCGAAAGCGAAGTGCTATAAGGTGACTGGAACGATCCCCTTCGTGATCATGCGTGATCTCTGGCTACCCCATTTGTCTGGCTATGTAAATAAAATGATATATTGAATATGTATGTATGTATGTACAAAATCTTATTATACCCTACGATTATACCCCACTTCTCAAGAATGACTACTGCCGCCATTCGGACACAAATATTTCACGTGTCAAGGACTGGAATTGTGAGGCACCGAAAAGTCTAATGGTGCATCGAAACAGTTAGTATGACATTAGCACTCTATGACATCTTATTCCTCTATGCTGTTACTGGTTGTGAAATATTCAATAGTATTCATTCCATAATAATATTATAGAATTCTAGACCACCGGACATCTAAGTGCTTGTTTTTTCTTTTCAGTTTTTTTATTATGTACATTTTTTGGTTCTTTTTTAAGCAGTCGGGTTTTTGGATTTTTAAATTGTTTTTTTATTTATTTTATACTTTTTTGTTGTGAGTACCTAGCTACTAATAGGTACACTTCAAGAAACATGCTCAACATGCTCGGCAGCAAGATGTTTTCGTCTTGCTGCTGTCTAAAAACTTATATGTGACAATGGTTGTTACACAACTTTCAATCGATATAGATCGTAAACGGTTAGTCGAATCGAAAAATGTTGTGAGAAACCTTAATATTATATTTAAATACCTATTCAACGATAGCCCACTCAATATAGTTTGTCGACTTAAATTTTTTTCATTTTCACAAAATGGCGTCCAGTAGTCGCCATATTGGATTTTCACTATGACACTCGCCGGACTAAGAGGAATCGATTGACGTATGAATCATAAAAATCGGCCGAGGCCTTTAGTCTGTGTAGTGCTTCAAAGGAACATACATACATATATAGGCTGTTAAACACAATACCACTCCTTTGCGTCGTGCAGTCGGGTAAAAACTACTTGATCAGCACAAAGCTCATCATAAATCGATTCCAACAGCCAATAAAGCTGTAATCGACAAATTCGCACAAATATTTTCATCCAATTACATTTGACAGAAACTCGAATGTGTATCTGTTCTACATTTAAATTTTAAATCATCCCCAACCCCTTGCCACCCTCTACTCCGAATTAACGTAAATCTGATAGCCACTAATTACTCCGTGTGGTAATTTAATGGTAAAGGTTAAATTACAATTTTTAATTTTGGGATTGCTTGTATACATTACTCGTACCTACGTGGCAGACATGTCTTATGTTATAAGTTAAATTGAAGGGTACAAGCCTTTGCCTGAAGGAGAAGGAGAGTCCTTATGAACTCATTTAGAGAAAAAGCAATTGAAAATTCAAACAGTCCCACCTTTATGACTGTACGCAATTTGGAAACCATTCGTTTTGGAGGACTTCCCTTGTGTTTTACCTGACTATTGTGAGTGGAAATAAAAATAACATAGACAAACGATGGGTTGCCATAAAAAAGTTGAAATACAAAAACATGTGACATTCCCTGTTTTGTGCCTGTACATACTCGTAGATATACAGGTTGTTTTTTCGTTGCCACCCTTAACGAAGAGTACGTAGTCTATACATCAAATAAAGTAAGTTTATGGCGGAAATAATGCTGGGAAACGATGTAAATTTTTTTGTTTTTTTTTTAATTACTTCATCGGACGAAATTTATAGTGCCCACTGTTTATGCTAGTTTTTCATAGACAGATATTAATTATTTCTCGTGAAAAAACATTGCTACGCGCGTCTATGTGCATTTATGCAGCAAAACGCAGTCTATTTACTCAACTTTGGACCCTAATATCTTGGGAACCAGACACTTCCCAGGTATGCTTCCATGGAGAAAAATGATCGTGATGATGAGGAGATTCCGTAGTTTTCGGGAACGTTGACGACCAAAAATCATCCTGTATAGACGCACGACTGCGTTCCCGAAATGGGATAACCAGGACCAAAAAGGAGATTCAACAGCAACGTTTAGAATAGCGGGGACAGATGTAAATGATTAGGGACAAGTTACTAGCATACGTCTGAGAAAAAACCCGAGTTCCTTAGTCGACTCTTACGACATACATGGAAGGTGCAGCTGATGTGTTCAAGTGAAGCCCCACATGAGCGCATGAGTTAAACTAAAGATACCTAATAACCATTTTAAATAACTAATCTTCCATAATTCACCTATTTATATAATTAATGACACAAAAATAGATATGAAATTCTTTACACGTATAACACCATAATGAGAGTCGCAAAATATTATATTATGTCAACGCTTTTTTACAAAAAGGCAAGAGCGAATTTAATTAAGAATATAGGGTTCTTTTTATAGATATAGAGATAAATTAAACTGCGTTGCGAGACTTGAAGCTTTTACATATCATGTTTTTAAAGAGATAAATATTCCAGTGCTAAAACGGCCCTCTGATTACGTAACTAACAGTAGCAGAGCCGAAGCAATGCGATAGCGATAATTGAGAATGTGTATGTGCGCGGGGCGAGGTGCGGGGCGCGGGAGGACGCCGGGCGCTCGTTGCGCGCACGCACACTCTCAATTATCGCGATCGCGCTGCTTCAGCTTCGCTAATTGCAAATTAGGTAATCAGGGGGTGGGGCTTCACAAGAATACATTAGCTGTATCTGCTTCCGTGCATGTCGACAAAGAAACTTAGAGGCATTCTCTCAGGCGATGAACTAGCAGCTTGTAACTAGAGATGGGTCAGATTATGTAAAAATCGTACCTGTTCCACCTAATACTAATATTTAAAAATACATACATACATACATAATAATCACGCCTCTTTCCCGGAGGGGTAGGCAGAGATCACGGATCTCCATTTGCTACGATCCTGACACACCTCTTTCGCTTCATCTACTTTCATGATATTTTTTATTATATTTAAAAATTTTCATTATATTTTCATGATATTTAAAAATACCTAATCCAAATACCTGTGCCTCACCTCTAGGTACTAGTAACTGATCTTCTATATCTGGCCACGCTAGAGAATCTCATTCCTGATCTCAAATTTAGGCTACGCATTTTTGGGACCGCAGTCTTATGTTATATGTATGTAATTTTACTAAACACCGATATCTAAATACGCAAATATAGCATTAAAAGTATTAACAACTAGCGGACCTGACAGACGTTGTCCTGTCCCACGCCTTTGAACTAACGTCACCCAATTGTTTTGCCTTCCCAGACTTTCAAATTTCGAACAAATTGTTTGCATGGGAATGTAGAAAAGGAATGTTTTAGACATTTTCAGGCATTTTTAAAATTTTTCTCTCCGTTAGAACCATCCCTGTACTTCAAGGAATACGCTAAAAAAGAATTAGCGAAATCGGTTCAGCCGTTCTCGAGATTCGCGCTTACCAACACATTTAGCGATTCATTCTTATATAGTAGACTAGCGGACCTGACAGACGTTGTCCTATCCCACGCCTTTGAACTAACGTCACTCAATTTGTTTTGCCTTCCCGGAATCTCTTTACTAATAATCGAATTTTCAAATTTCGTACAAATTCTTTCTATGGAAGTATATAAAAGGGTTGTTTTTAGACTTTTTTACGAATATTTTTTCATTTTCTCTCCGTTAGAATCATCCCTGTACTTCAAGGAATACGCTAAAAAAAGAATTAGCGAAATCGGTTCAGTCGTCTTCGAGATCCGCGCTTACCAACAAAAATAAGGATTCTTTTTTTTTTTTATGGATAATATCCCAGATTAAGCAAAACAGAACCCTAAAAGTGAACCCAAAAAGCGTATTCAGTACCTAAATACATCGCGTGAAACTCTATTCACAAGATATTTATTAAAAAAGTAAGTACGTATTTTTTATTTACACCTCCTTTCTTAAAAGCGTGAAGATTTATCGCGCCTACTTTGTAATTTATCATTGTAACATTTACAAAATGGTGTATTACGGTTTCCCTTTTTAAAAGAGGCCCATCATCATAAAGAAATGGCTAGACATCATCTTTCTACAAGATATCATTGCAAATAATTGTACCTGCCCGTCATCGCAGCGTAACAGTAACGTCTAATATAATCTAAGCATACTAACATTATAAAACTAAAGAGATTGTTTGTTTGAACACGCTAATCTCAGGAACTACTGGTCCGAATTGAAAAAAAATTCTGTGTTAGATAGCCCATTTATCGAGTAAGGCTTCGCACGGATGAAGTCGTGGGTGGCCGCTAGTTGAGTATATTTCTGTCGATGTTAAGTCTATATTTTAAAATTTTCGATTTCACTTCATTGTTAAGTTTTTGATAAAACATTAATGGATAATGGAATTCACAATAAAATAACTCTGTAAAGTGAAGCAAAGTGCTATGTTACAGGAATTCAGGCAACATTCTTTTGATGATATTTTAAAAATAAAATAGCTTTTTCAGAAGTACTTTGGAATGTGATAATAATTATAAGTACCTAAATATCCAGAAATAATACAGTTGGCACGGAATGCAGAGGTCGTGGGTTCGATTCCCACCCGGGTGAGGAATTTTTTCCATTTCTTTATTAATAATTTTATAATACAGTTACAGTTTAATCCATTATATGGTGCTGATAAAATTAAATGTTAGGTAAATGAAATTGTATTAGGCGTTACATTTCGGAAGTTCAAACATTATGAGTTAATTCTGTGTAGGTAATGTGTTGGGTTTTAGAGTTTCATAATAATTAGTGGTTTTTACTAATTTACAAATTTCTATAATCCTGAGGATGCCACTGTTGTTGGCGAAACATATGTAGATTATCAATCTAGTTTTTGATTTCGGAATAGTGCAATGTCTTGCATGCTAGGTGCCCGGGTCTGGTTTCTCGTGGCGATTGTAGCGGAAGGCTTGACTGAATTTTATTCAATTTCATATGTATATTCGGTAGGGCTAAATACGACCTACATACACTATTTTTTATTCCCTTTCCACGCAATAAGCAACATCCACGCGAGCAATAACAGATACTTGTAGTAATATGTAAAGAATAATCTTGCGGTCTTCAAGTCAAGAGTGAACCGGTTTCTTTTAGGCAAGCGCGCTCCATCTTAGACGGCAACGGTGCTTACCATCAGGCGTGTTGTTAGTCAAGCGTAAGCCTATTTGACATAAAAAAGAAGCATCATATTTTTTACAATATTCCCAACCTGTACTATTAGCAATAGCATGATATTTTCTATCCGATTTTTCTAAAAATGTTTTCTCGATACATTTTCCTATTGTTTAGCTATTATCCTTGTTCGCGTGTGTATATTAGGATTAGGTACGTGTTATCCGTGTCAGAGGTTTACAATAATCCGTTGTTTAAGCTAAACATCAGATATTCTAAACAATGTTTAAAGAGTGTCTTATTTTAGACGCGGCTTTGTTGTTATTACAAAATAACACCCTCTAAGTTTCGGGTCTCTACAATCGGCGGTTTTGGCTTTACTTTGATCAATCTTTCAGGATAAAGCATTTTGCAAAATATATAGGTATACAGGTTACAACAAAAAGTGTACTACTCTTACATACATATATACATATAATTACGCTTTTATCCCTTACGGGGTGGGCAGAGCACCAAGGGCCGATAGAACCACATGGTGCCACTTCTGACCAATTTTGAGGGTATAGTTGAGATGTACAAGTTCGGTTAGTAGTGACAGGTGGTCAGCCCATCGCCTACAAAACACCAAGACCCTATTGTCCCTCTACTGAGTTGTACAGTATCTCGTATGATGAAAATAGCGCTTTATAGAGAACCAATTTGAGAATTTGCTTTTGAGTCTCAAATTTTGTGGGTTTATTATAGTAGATTGTTTTCTTCGAACATCCTCTTTTGTTACTCCCTGTATAGATGTAAAAAGAAAATCATCAAAGAAGAGCATTTCTTTAACAAAAAACAAACAAAAATTGTCGCTTCCGATTTGCAAATCCAAAAATATACCAAGCTTTCACAATTCTTTACAGAGTTACAAAGAAATAGTACAAAACTTTTATGCCCCTTTCACAGGGGTCAAGTATGATAAGGGGATGAAATAGGGGATGTAGTGTAATACGGTTGCGGATAACCGAAGTGGTTTCCGGATACCGGGTTTCGAATAAGGTATCCGCGGATTAGGGGAATACCGCTTACAGGTAGTTTGCGGTTTTTCTAACTAATTTAAGACGCCAATTTTGATATCTCGTGTTGATTATTATTTTCTACCTATACAGGGTGTAAAAAGACAACGTTGTTATTTTAATACCTCGTATTCTTTGTAACGTAACGTCTTTTTTTTCTATGGAAACAACCCTAGGAAGCGAAAAAAATTTTTTTAATTTTTTTTATTGCAAGCGATGTATTCGATTGACAAATGTACCTACAAAACTAACATTTTTAAATATTAATATGGTGTCTTTTAAAAAAATGTTTGTTAACTGATAGTTTCCAGATGGATTTATTTTAAAAAATGCTGATATTCATGTAACTATTGGACCTCAATATCTTGGAAACCCGTGGTTTCCCAGGGGTGCTTCCATAGAAAAAAATGATCGTAATGTTACAAAGAATACGAGGTATTAAAAGAACAAAGTTGTCTTTTTACACCCAAAATACTCGTACTAGTGGACGCTCGCATGGACTGCAGAAAAACAAAGTGTCGAAATTATCCGGGATCAATATACAGGATGTTTTTTCGTTGCCACCCTTGACGAAGAGGTACGTACTCTATACATCAAATAAAGTAAGTTTATGCAAATTTTTATTTGCTGGGAAACGATGTAATTTTTTTTATTATTTATTACTTGGTCGGGCGAAATTTATAGTGTCCAGTGTTTATGCTACTTTTTCATAGACATATATTAATGAATAATCTCGTGAAAAAATTCTTGCTACACGCGTCAATGTGCATTTATGCAGAAAATCGCAGTCTATTTACTCAACTTTGGACCCTAATATTTTGGAAACCAGACACTTCCCAGGTATGCTTCTATGGAGAAAAATGATCGTGATCATGAGGAGATTCGGTACTTTTCGGGAACGTTGACGACCAAAAATCACCCTGTATTTTAAATATATATAGATAAAAAGTATCCTACGTCCTTTCTCGAGCTCTAGACTATCTGTATACTAAATTTCATTTAAATCGGTTTAGTATAGTTTTAGCGTGAAAGCGATACAGGCAGACAGAGTTAATTTCGCATTTTGCTGTCAAAGCCAAGTAGAATAACACCACCTCATGTCTGCCCGTGGGTATCGTACGAGACAATCAAGGGTTTCCGGGAGGTGGGCAGCAGCGCCTCCCGTACTGACACCATAGTCCGAAACACACTGCGGTCACCAACCCGCCTGCCCAGCGTAGTGACTATTTATTAAGTTTATTTATCAATATTTTATTAATTTCACGTCTTACAAGCCTAGCATGACCTGCGAAACACGATATGATAAACCGATTTATCAACATTTAGCCTGTCAAAATACGATAAATATAGCCGCCATGTTGAATTTTGTATAGAGACGATACGATATCGTACGATGCGATATCCACGATGCGTGGTGATACTAGGGGGGCAGTGCGGGTTTTCACTAGAATACGTCAGCTGCATCTCCTTCCGTGCATGTCGTAAGGCGACTTAGGAACTCAGGAGTATTTTCTCAGGCAATAAGCCAAAGAAAATTGTCAGTTTACTCTGTGGCTCTAGCCTAGGATCTCGTTAATGATCCTGTATTTCTGAATACTCTATTCCAGAAACATACCGCGTGTATGTATTTATGTAATTTAACATAATGAAATAAATAGAAATGATTGTTGTTATAACAAAACGGTATCTTAACAAAACACTATTTACATACATACATACATATAATCACGCCTTAATCCCCTACGGGGTAGGCAGAGCACCAAGGGCCGATAGAACCACATGGTGCCACTTCTGACCAATAGTTGAGATGTACAAGTTCGGTTAGTAGTGACAGGTAGGTCAGCCCGATCGCCTACAAAACACCAAAACCCTCTTGTCCCTCTACTGACTTGTACAGTATGCCCGGAAAGAGAAACAGCTGTAGTATTATACGTTATTTTATCACTCCCAGAGCAGCAAAGAAGAAAGAACACTATTTAAAAATGACATATTTAGACGACAAAATGTGTGCAATATACATGCCAAAATAAATCAATGATTAACAATGTTAAATTTTAATATGATGACACCAAATACCTATAATATTATTTTCCTGGCTTTTCAATATCTTCATAATAGACATTCCGTTGTACATTTTTAAAACAAGCCGTTTGTTACGTCGGAACTGACCGGGTTTTATTAAAAAAACTGAACTAAAAAAGATGAAACTAGGTCAAACATCACGGTAATTGTTAAAAGCTCCGTTTTGGGATGATGTTTTAAGCAAACTGTACTTCTGCTACCACCTTTGGGATGGATCAGCTAAATATCAGCTAGCTGCACTGGACTAGGTGGAAAAACGGGCAATAAAACTTATTGGAGATGAAACCGTAGCAAATTCGAAACTCCAGGCCCTGACCCACCGCCCTAAAATTGCTGCCTTGTCAGTGTTTTACAGGATACACTTTGAGAGTGTGCGTGGGAACTTCACGAACAGTTCACAGCCCCTTTTCACAATCGGGATACTAGCCAGACTAGCGTATCACCCTTATGTTGTTGATATCCACCCATCCGCACCAAACGTTTGCTAACTCGGTAATGCGAGCGGCTAAGGAGTGGAATGCACTTGCCGAGATTTCCCGAGCACTACAACATTGGTTTCTTCAAAGCTAGAGTGAATGGGCACTTTCTAGGCAAACATGTACCACCCTAGGCCGCATTTTGCTTAACATCAGGCACGATGGCGGCCAAATGTTTGCCTAGCTAATTGTAAAAAGAAAATAAAGAGTGTAACAAAAGGTGAAATGCTATGAAAGTAGCCCACTACAGAAAACTTAAGCCAAAAATTATAGAATCAAAATCACGTCATAATTATCTTTTAAGATAGTATGGAAAATACATACATCATTCCTATAATCACGCCTTTATCCCTCGGGGTAACACCAAGGGCCGATAACTGGTGCCACTTCTGACAATTTTGAGGGTATGTTGAGATGTACAAGTTCGGTTAGTAGTGACAGGTGGTCAGCCCATCGCCTACAAAACACCAAGACCCTCTTGTCCCTCAACTAACTTGTACAGTATGCCCGGGAAGGGAAGCAGCTGTAGTCAGCAACTCCCAGAGCGGAATAAAAATGTGGAAAAAACCTTAATAACTCAGGAATCTTCATAAAAAGTACCTAGACAAATAGACATGTTATTTCGAGTTTAAATTTTTTTTATTTTCATAACATACTCCTTATGTTACATTCTGTATACAAAAATTGAGAAGAATAATTTTGAGTTAGTTTGGGCATGTGAAGAGGATGAATGAAAGTAGACTGACAAGAAAGTCTACAACGGGAGAGTGGATGGGTTGGAAGGGACAGACCATTACGGACTTTTTTTATCCAAATCAGAGACATTCTTGATACTGGTCTGGTAAAAAGTAGGTACCCTAAACCGACAAGCGTGCATGAAGAATATCATGAAAGTAGATGAAGCGAAATAGATGTATCAGCACGTAGTCTTCGGTCACCAACCCGCCTGCCCAGCGTGTTGACCCCCTGTGGCAGTAGCCTTGTGGTGTGCCCTGGGGGAGTCCTACGTCCAGCAGTGGACTGCAATAGGCTGAATAAGAAGAAGAAGGGTAGCCAGAACTGCAGGATCACAAAGGAGATTCCATAGCCACGTTTCACATAGCGTAAAAGATCAGTGTTAAGTAGATCAGCGCCTGAACTCCCCCGAGTTCCTTAGTCGACTCTTACGACATCCACGGAAGGAGATGCAGCTGATGTATTCTAGTGAAGCCCCGCTATGAGTCAGATTCTTACAAAGATCTCTCAATTAATCTTTTGTCTCGCCCTCAGTCGAACTAACCTTAAAAGGTCGTCAAAACTTCATCAATCAGCACTTGTTTCTGCGATCGTTAAAACTTTGTGAATAACAAGAATAAATTACTTTTCATCTTTATACCTACGTAACTATGTTTTTTATTATTACAATCAGTTTGTTATTTAAAGAAGACGGCGATTTGCTTCTAGACCCTTGGGCTCAGGTGTTAACATCTTAGCGACTTTCACTATGGGTGCGCCCACCACCGGGCCCTACACCCTCCACTGACCCTCGGATCTGATAACTCATAACTACGAAAACAGGCACTTGCACTAACTACAATCGCCACGAAAAACCAGACCCGAGCACCTAGCATGCAAGATAACATCGCTCTATTTCCGAAATCAAAAACTAGATAAATGATCTACATATGTTTCGCCAACAACCGTGGCATTCTCAGGAATATAGAAATTAGTAAATTAGTAAACCTGTAAAAATTTGGATGGTCAACCGACCTCCCACAGGTACACCATAGATCTAAGTAGTTCTAAGTTAGTTTTATAGGTTGATAAACATAAAAAGCAGCTGTTGTGTTAAAGAATTAATTTCACTAATAATTGAGTCAAACTTTAATAACACTCAACTACTATATTAATTATTATGAAATCACTATTTACCAATAATTGGTAATATGTGGCAATCTAGTAACTAAGTATTTTGGAATGTATCTAACAAATATATGATCCTTTTTTAAACCAACTTTTAAACCGCTGGGCCTAGGAGTAGCTTCCTCCTTTATCTTACAATGAAATAAAATTATAATTGAAAACGAAATCAAAATAATACTGTCATACTAATGCTAGGTTTGCTGACTCTCAAATCTGAGGATTTCGAAGGATTCAAAGGTTGGTGCAGAGCCAGTAACAACTACATATCTTATTATGTAAAATATACCAATTATTTTTCAATTGAATTCCGAGGCCGCGTGGTGCCGGCAGAGTAGAATTCGTACCACCCATGTCTGCCCGTGGGTATTGTACGAGGCGATTAAGGGTTTCCGGGAGGTGGGCAGCAGCGCCTTCCCGTGTTGACAACATAGTCCAAAACACAAACTGCGGTCACCAACCCGCCTGCCCAGCGTGGTGATTATGGGCAAATACCCCCCATGGCAGTCTTGTGGCGTGCCCTGGGGGAGGCCTACGTCCAGCAGTGGACTGCAATAGGCTGATGATGAAGTAATGTAATAGTGGTTCAACTAATACCTTAGGACCCAAATTTAACCTCTCCTGCCCGTGGTGCACCCTACTATTTAACGGACGAGGCTCTGACGCTATTAATACCTGTTTAGAATGACACGGAAACTTTTCCTATTTGAGTCACTACCGGTCGCTTGATTGTTGTACCTATATTTGTGCCCGACGTAAAGCGGCGGTAGGCTCATCACTTACCATATGGAACTTAAACATAGGCTAACTGGTGAAAACTGGGTTGCACTAACGAAATAGTTTCATAGAGGGCTAGTTAATGCATTCGTTTTTTTTTTATTGCTGTCAAAATATCAACGCAGTATAACGTAGATTATTTTGATCAAAGAAACATTGCATTAATTATAAACATAATCAACTTTTTGTTGCGTAAAAAAATTTTCCCCGCCATTTTCGGCAACGAAATTAAATTTCCCCAAAATGTTCAAGTTTCACTTCGCCTTACCCAAAATTAATATACCAGCACTTTCAGGCATCCAAGAGCCATCACAAAGGATAACATATAACTATATCTTTTCGAAAACCAACCTGTTATATAACAACAAAACAAGGCCGCACGAACCGAAACGCCTTCGCCGCGCGACCGAATTAGGGGAAAAAAAAATATTCGAAAAAGGAACAGGACACTACACTTGAAGGGATATTACGCGGGATTTTTTTGCAAGATAAGAGAGAGTAAGATGCATGAGTGCGAAAGAGCGAGCGATAGACGTGCTCTCGGTTTGCGAGTCGGCGTAGCACTGACTACGGGATGCTACGGGCCGTAGCTGCGCGTAGATGTGCTACGAATTTCATAGCATTATACGAATAAGCTATGAAATATGTATGACTAGCGGGTTGCCGCGACTTTGTTCGCGTGAAATTTATAGCCTATATATTAGTCTAATGTATAAGCTATATAAGTGCCAAGTTTCATCAAAATCCGTTGTGTAGTTTGAGCGTGAAAGACTAACAAACATCAAAATACCAAAATAAATGACTTTTACATTCTCGCCAAAACTGGGAAAAGGCTAGACCGATTTTAATGAAATTTTCTGTTTTTTTTTCAGTTAAAGAGACTTTGAGGAATGTTTAAATACTTGTGATTCTAGCAAGTGGAGCCGCCGACGAGACACTAGTTTAAATTATATTTCTATTGTATTCCTAAAATATTAACGTTAGAATATACATAGGTACATATAGATATGGCCGTGTTTCCGAAATGAGATAATTATCTGCAGGATCATAACGGAGAATCCATAACCACGTTTAGCACAGCGGGGCCAGATCTTAACGATCAGTGACAAGTTGCTAGCTCATCGCCTGAGAGAATGCATTTGAGTTCCTTAGTCGACTCTTACGAAGGAGATGCAGCTGATGTATTCTAGTGAAGTTCGTTTTGAATTTTATATGTATCACATTACATATACAGGGTGTAGGTGACAGCCAGGCAAAGTACCATTGTGTTGAGTTATACGACAGTTATTACTCGCAGGAAATATATTTTTCATTTGATTATCAGTAATCTTTGCTCTCCGCGCCAATAGGGTAGTTAACAATTTTTTTTATTTGTATTTATATCGAAAGATCATAAAATAAAAGAAACATGCGAAAGAAATTTGCGAAAGAAAAACTTCGCTATCGTGAAAACTTTCCGGGATATTAACGATTTCAAAATCACAATTTTAGACTTGCCAAAAAACGCTCCATACAAACGGCTAACACGACGTGACGTCACTCTTTCAGTAACTTGTATGCGCGTGAAAGAAATTTTGTTCTACAGCTATATTAAATATTGCGTTTACAAATATGGTCACAGACCAAAAGTTGCTGTAAATGATGCAGGTGGACATGTGATGTTGTAGTTTTCAATTAATTTCACATTTAAAAAATGGACTTGCCCACTTAAGGCTTATTACTACCTCATTTGGACACATAATCAAATTGTAATTTTACAGATAGGTTTGGTTTTGATAATTTATTCTGATAAGCATAAAATGTTATTAAGATAGGAACATAGGAAACTGCCCCATTGCATCGGGCGATCCTGTGACTAATTAAATGGGCTTATTGGTTATTGTGTGACACATTTCTGTTTTTTGGATCACTTGTGACTCTCCATTAGGGTTGATCGGTTATTTGAACTATTTTGAGGGAAACTTTTTTATTTCATTATCGTTTGTTTAAAATTTTATTTGTAAGTCATTATCTAAGGCCTAATTAAACGGAGTAAACAATTTTTTTTTCTGAAAATATGAAGAAAATGTCGAAAAATTTTGGAATTTTCATGCGAAAATTTTCAGATTTTTCCGCTTCAGAATCGTGGTCAGACCACGGTATCAATGAGTCATCAATATTTGCCTGGCTGTCACAAACACCCTGTATACTTAGTTATTTATATACATTATACATATATTTATACCTTCTTCAATACATTCATTTCTGGCACGCAGTTTTATACTCTACGACCTTTGAGATAAGGCATTTCATTGTCTGTGAAAAATATATTGAAAACTTAACGTCTGAAAATAGCTAAAGGTAGAAAATATTGGAAAAAAAACATCGAAGTCAATGCTCGGGAAATAGTTTTTCTTTAGAAAATATTGCTTTTTGATTCGCGTTTGTGCAATTCAAGTTTAGAAGTTTTAAATATTGAAGTTAATGAAAAGAAAACAGGTTTTAGTTTTCTTAAAAGAAAACCTACAAATATTAACTTACATATATATATGTATTTTGCGTGTGTATATATATACTCGTATATATATATATATATATATATATATATATGAATAGTTCGTTATCTATATCTATACATATAATAAAAATGTAACGGATCGCTGTCTGTACAAGGAAGATATATGAGAAAAAATATTATAGGAGACCTTTATCAACGCAATAGAACTCAATGCGATGATTTTTGGAATTTTTGTCTGTTTGTTTGTCGGTTTGTCTGTGCGTTTGTGCACGCTAATCTCAGAAACGGCTGAACCGATTTCGATGCAGTTTTCAGGAATATATTGTGACAGGTCCCACCTAACATATAGGCTACTTTTTATCCCGGGAAAATGTTTTTATCCCGGATAATTTCGTCATTTTGTTTCCACTAGTAAAGAATAAGAACATTTGTTGCTACTATGCTACACGTGATTGTCGGTTCTCTTTTACAATCCTGAACTCTTCTAGAACTTAGTCGTGTATACAGGGTGTAACAGAAAGGGTGTGTTAAGCGAAAAGCTATGTAAAGTTGTTCAGGAATTCTCCATACTATCTGGAAAAATATACATGCGATTTCGAGTCTGAAATTTTGGAAACAGGTTCTTAACATACCCCTTTTGTTACACCCTGTATAAGGTCTATCCAAAATTTAGTGATCATCTTTTGACACAAAAGGTAAAAAGGAACAACTTTCACTATGGGACCAACTCCGAAATATAGTTTACACTAGTTTCGTGTCAAAAGATAATCACTAATTTTAAATAGACCTTATATAAGTATGTTAAAAAATGCTACCTAACTGCAAAATAAAGCCTACTATAAAGTATTTCTCACGCGAAGTACTCAATGAGAGTACAAGTGTATGTAAAGAACTTCACTAAAGAATTTATTACTCGACCTTTATAAGAGCAAAGTGGCCCCTGTGTGACCTAAATCCTGCATAACGGTCGTACGTAATGCTGCTATAAGTGCAAATTGTAGTTACTCGGTAAGTGTCAATTACTAGCTGTTTCTTGTAACTTTGGATACATAATGTATCAGACGAAACAGTTCTCTAGATCTACCCTTATACACACATACATATAATCACGCCTCTATCCCTTACGAGGTAGGCAGAGCACCAAGGGCCGATAGAACTACATGGTGTCATTTCTGACCAATTTTGAGGGTATAGTTGAGATGTACAAGTTCGGTTAGTAGTGACAGGTGGTCAGCCTATATAAATATAAATATTTTCATAACAACACATTAACCTAGTCCTAAACTAAGATCTCTAAAGTCTTGTGTATAGAAGTACAGAAACATCAACGACTCGGAAACAAGCATCGTATCAATGTTTGCACCTACCGAGATTGTGGGATCTATGGCAAACACACACACACACCCATATCAGCCTATTGCAGTTCACAGCTGAACGTAAGGGTAAAGACACACGGACTGCAATTAAACTACAAGTCTGATTGCAGTTGGTGTGCAGTTACATCAACAAGTGACAGGTACGACAGTTATGTTGACGTGCAATGGGCTTGCAGTTTCATTGCAGTTGCGCTAACTGCATCGTAATTGCAATCTTGCAGTTGAATTTCAGTCCGTGTGTCTTTACTCTAAGCCTCCTCTAGGGCATGCCACAAGGATATTATCATACTAGGATTTTAGCCCATAGTCACCACGCTGGGCAGGCGGGTTTGTGACCGCAGTGTGATTTTCAGACTATGTTGTCACCACGGGAGATGCTGCTCATCTCCCGGAAACCCTTAATCTTACAATACCATGTGCAGACATGGGATGGTGCTATTCAACTCATATTCAACGAGTAGTAATCAAAATGTTTTTAAAACATTCAGTTATCATAAATCCAATGTTATTAAAAACAAAAAGTTTATTTCAAGCACGTTCCCAATTTATAGTTTTAATTCGCTTCTAACAACTTATGTAAATAGAAATAGAATTATCAAAGTTGAGACTTTATTTATATATGTTCGAAATCAGTTTTTTATTTCTCAAGATTCTATGGACATTCCTGAGTTGTTTCGGAATTCTTCATACTATTTGGAAAAATAAAAATGTGAATTTGAGTCTGAAATTTTGGAAATAGGTTCTCTATAGTGGGCTATTAACATAGCTTTATGCTTAACATACCCCTTTTGTTACACCCTGTATAAATAAATCTCTCTCTAGTGCCTCTAGTGGTCGCCCGCGACTTCGTCCGCGTAGACAGCCGAATCTAGCCAATGTCCTTCTCCGTACTACCACCTCTGGGGTATGTATGCAAAAATTGCAAGAATGTTGATTAAGAAAATAAAGCTTGAATATTAAGGCAACAAAGTAACAAATAATATTGTAGCGCATTTATAGCATACTAGTGGACGCCCGCGACTTCGTCCGCGTGGACTCCAGAAAACGCAAAATGTCGAAATTATCCGGAATAAAAATATTTTTCCGGGATAAAAGTAGCCTATGTGTTAATCCAGGGTGTCATCTAACTCAATACCAAATTTTGTTAAAATCGCTTCAGCCGTTTTTACGTGAAAGAGTAACAAACATCCATCCATCCTCCCATACTCACACACTTTCGCGTTTATAATAAGTAGGATAGAGACTAGCGGCGAACTTTATAGCGAGTAGTTATTTTGTTGCATAAACTAAACCTGGCAAGGTTTATCCAAATCCGTTCAGTACATTTTGCTTCAATAAAAAATACATCCATCCTTACATATATTCGCGTATTATAATATTAGTAGGAGGATTTTCAAATTGTTGTTGACATTGTTGGCATTAATATAAGTTGTATTGTCACTACTAACCGAACTTGTAAATCTCAACTATACCCTCAAAATTGGTCAGAAGTTGCACCATGTGATTCTATCGGCCCTTAGTGCTCTGCCTACTCCCGTAAGGGATAAAGGCGTGATTATACATGGTGTTTTTTTGTGGCCACCACTAACGAAGGGTACATACTCTATACATCAAATAAAGTAAGTTTATGCCAAAAAATATTCTGGGAAAAAAAAATATTTTTTTTTTTTGAATTTTTTTAAAATTACTTGATCGGGCGAAATTTATAGTGTCTAGTGCTTATGTTAGTTTTTTTTATAGACAGATATTAATTATTTCTCGTGAAAAATCTTGCTATGCGCGTCTATGTGCATTTATGCAGAAAAACGCAGTCTATTTGCTCAACTTTGGACCCATATTTTGGAAACCAGACACTTCCCAGGTATGCTTCCATGGAGAAAAATGATCGTGATGATGAGGAGATTCCGTAGTTTTCGGGAACATTGACGACCAAAAATCATCCCTGTATGTACGTATTGTAAGCCCCAAAGCCTCTAATATATTATATTACTAGTGGACGCCCGCGACTCCGTCCGCATGGACTACAGAAAAAATAAAATGACGAAATTATTCGGGATAAAAACATTTTCCCGGGATAAAAAGTAGCCTATATGTTAAGTGGGACCTGTCACAATATATTCCTGAAAACTGCATCGAAATCGGTTCAGCCGTTTCTGAGATTAGCGTGCGCAAACGCACAGACAAACCGACAAACAAACAAAAATTACAAAAATCATTGTTTTGGGTACTATTGCATTGATAAAGGTCTGTTATAATATATTTTCTCATATATCTTCCATGTACAGACAGCGATCCGTTACATTTTTATTATATGTTTAGATAGAAGACTAACATTAAAATAATGATAAAATCCTATAAACAAGAAAATGGCGTACAAAATCAACTAAAAACCCGCCGAAAATGAGCAAATATCTTTAAGCGATGTCTATTTCAAAAACCAAGTCCTGCGGTAATTCGTGCAACTGAAACAATATCGAATTAATCAGTCTTAAAGTTGAAAGATACTAGCGCCGATATCAGAAGATTGGATAGTTGAAGCGAGGAATAACAAAGGGAGCAGAGTCGTAGAGATAGGGATGAAGTACAGAACAGGGAGTTTCGAGGTCACAGACCTTATCCTGATGTTTGGGAGTTGTATAAGCTTCTCAAGAAATTCTGGATTAAAAATATTACGTCGTCTAGGAGTATGTAAGGTAAACATTTATGATAGGAATTTTCCGGATAATTCCGTTCACTTTTAGATATCTGAAATTTTGAAAAATTGGAAATTATAAGAAACAAGCTGCCGCAACTTTGTCTGCAACTATATGTTTGCAAAATTTTATAAAGATTAGTTGAGTAAATGAAGCGTTAAGAGATAACAAACGAACTTTCTTCTGCATTTACAATATTGGATGATATATTTTATATGTACAAAAAATACATTGAAATTACTTAAAAAATGGGATATTTTTAATTGCACATCAAATAAATAATCGTCCATTTATTTAATATCATCTTTTATATGCATTTTTACATCAAAAAATTTAATTTAGTACACATAAAATAAATGTTTAATAAAACAAATACAGCAGATAATTCCAAAATATATTATCAGCCCTGTAATAACATAACTGTTTTCCTTGAACTCAAGACAAATTAATACCTTTTGGTACAAAAAATACTACAATCTCATTATAAATACTGACTGCACAGCAAATTAACCTTAGCGCAGAACAAATAAGTCGAATAGTGACAGTTTCCTTTTCATCATCATCATCATCACCACTGCTGGACGTAGGCCTCCCCCAGGGCACGCCACAAGACTGCCATGGTGGGGTATTTGCCCATAGTCACCACGCTGGGCAGGTGGGTTGGTGACCGCAGTTTGTATTTTGGACTACTCGTATGTTGTCAACACGGGAGGCGCTGCTGCCCATCTCCCGGAAACCCTTAATCGCCTCGTACGATACCCACGGGCAGACATGGGGTGGTACGAATTCTACTCTGCCGGCACCGCGCGGCTTTAAATATCTCTTTTCAAGAGATCGACCTCTCCAATCCAATACGGCATCACTGCTACAAACTCCCCGATTTAATTCTGGGGCTTTTGGGTATTCTTTCTCGGTTCAGGCGGTTAAGCTCTGGAATGAATTACCCCACACGGTTAGAGATTGTCACACTGTTGGCACATTTAAGGGAAAAGCTGAAGAATCACTACCTGTCCATTATTTAAATATGCTGTCATTTGTTTCTCTCCTTTTTTTTCTTAATGTAGTTTTGTAGTTTCTTAGAATTTGTTTAATTGCACATGTTACCCTGTTGTTAACAATTTCTCTTTACTCGCTTGGCTTGCTGGAAGAGATCTCTGGTAGAGATAAGCTTGCCATTGTACATAGTTAACTCTTCTTTAATGTTGTATGCCATATCTCTTTTTATGTATGTGCAATAAAGAATAAGAATAAGAAAAAAATAATAATAGGTTAGACTATGACAAACAACCGGCCAGAATCGAATTGTTGAAACATTTTGAAGTTATTATTTGTATCTGATTTTATTTTATATTTAAGTGTTGATCTCTATCGATAAATCTTTTCTGGAACAAACCTATATATAGCACATCTTGGTTTAAATTTCTTTGTAATCTTTTGTCAAAAAAGGTTGTATTTTTTATAAAACAGCTCAGCATAATTAGATTTCAGTCATTACGAGAATGCAAATTTTTCCTTTTCACTTTATATTCATGTACAAAGCTGACATGAGAGAAATAAAAATAGAATTCTCTGTCGAAAAAACACCAAATTACTGCTGAAGGAAAAAAAACAAAGGGAAATGCAAAATATAACAATATTTATATAGAAACGTGCATCGAATAAAACAAGATGGGTCACTCCGGGCTTGACACGTGGTGAAGTCATACGAGTAGTTCAGCAATCAAAGGGCTTCGGACATAGATATATTTATGGGTATAGTACCTTCCAACAGTTTTACGTGCTTTCCGATGTACAAGCTAAGTGACAATTTTACAACATTAAAATCTGTACATGAAATAAATTCATTGGTACAGGCCCGTGACTGGGATCGAACTTACGCCTCCCGCTTGGAAGGTGCACGTCTTAACCACTGGGCTATCACTACTATACCATGACAGGACTTGTAAGTGATTATTACTCAGTACCGCACTTCTATGGCGATTTTGTTTCAGCAACATTTTTAGACATAGACAAATCTTTATTCGCTAAGACAATAGACACTACACGTTACTAAAAGATTGGCAAAGTGGTGTTTTACAATTTGGTGGTAAGTTTTTATTTATGCATTTAAAATTTAAACGAACTACGACGTTGTCAATGCATGGATGTTGTTATGACAGATGATGGACATAACAACACATACCATAATTTTGTACAACTCCTAAAATGTAAGCTATATCTAGATAAACCTGACCGTTTTTTGTGATACCGCATTAGAATAAACCAATGTAAAACCTTATATGAAATATATATAAAAAATATATATATTTTTATATCTCACAAAAGTTATGTGCGATGTATCCACGATAGGAAAAGGGTCCTGGGTCAGCATGTGTTACAAGTGTGCATCGCTGGTAATTCTATCGAGGGCTCGCCCACCACCGGGCTCTACACCCTCGGATCTGACGACTCATGGTCATCAAGCCACTACAGTCGAAACGAGAAGCCAGATATAAGCACTAGCTAGCATGCAACCATAAGTACATAAGTACATGCTGGTAATTCTGCCAGAGTCCAAAAAGGACTTTTTAACTGGTTCCACGTTCCTTCCAGCACTGGAAGTAGAGACAATTCTACATCAAAATGCTCTACATGAGGTCTATAAGATTATCCTGTGATCCAGCCATGAAGTAATAAAGAACTGGAGATTACTATGATGGAAGATAAATATTAGTTCCTATACATACTTTACAACACCTTATGTGGGACTAGGTCCACATTAAGATCTCTAAGGTCATGTGTCGCGGATACCAGTGCATTAGCAAAATAGGGTACCTAGAGCTGTATGGTCACGAAAGAGGTAATACAGTCACGTTTGGTATACTTTGTTCTTTTAATACCTCGTATTCTTTGTAATATCACGATCATTTTTGTCTATGGATGCACCCCTGGAAAACTACAGGTTTCCAAGATATTGAAGTCCAAAGTTACATTAATATTATAATTTTTTTTTACATAAATCCATCTGAAATCGGTTAACGAACATTTTTTTCAATGATACCATGCCAAAATATTACAATATTAGTTTTGTAGGTACATTTGTACTTTGCGCATCAAACGAATACATTGCTTGCAATAAAATGTCAGTCATCATCATCATCATCGGCCTATTGCAGTCCACTGCTGGACGTAGGCCTCCCCCAGGGCACGCCACAAGACTGCCATGGGGGGTATTTGCCCATAGTCACCACGCTGGGCAGGCGGGTTGGTGACCGCAGTTTGTATTTTGGACTATGTTGTCAACACGGGAGGCGCTGCTGCCCACCTCCCGGAAACCCTTAATCCCCTCGTATGATACCCACGGGCAGACATGGGGTGGTACGAATTCTACTCTGTCGGCACCACGCGGCTACTAATTTACTAGTTTTTACACCCTGTATAAAGTCAAACAACTTGCTAGTTGATAGCTGATGTATTCTATGGAAGCCCGCCATTAACACAGGAGCGTTAAATAAATACGTAATTAATTTTAACTGTTGAAGCTTGCACCACGCATTTGAACCTAGGATCTAGCGCGGTACAACCTACTACGCTATTCGCTGGTCAATGTCAGCCAGTGATTAGTCCACACTGCGCTGTAAATTCTACATTGACTTCCTCCCCTCCTTTATCTAATTCCTTCATGTCTAACCCTAATAAGGTAAAGAGCTCTGTAGATAGGTAGAGGCCTCGGAAAGGCCCTTCCGTATTATGCGAAGGGCTTGCGATTGCTCTCGAATGACTCAATTCTGTTTAATTCAAAGGGAGTAGTTAGTTTCATTGTGAAGCCCTTTTTGCGTATAGAACTTGCCATTCAAGGCTATTGGCTATATACAGGATGTAACAAAAAGGCTATGTTAAGCGAAAAGCTATGTAAATAGCCCACTATAGAGAACCTATCTACAAAATTTGAGACTCGAAATCACATTTTTATTTTTCAAGATAGTATGAAAATTCCTGAGATATTTAAAAATTCTCCATACTATCGGGAAAAATAAACATGTGATTTCGGGTCTCAAATTTTGTAGATAGGTTCTCTACAGTGGGCTATTCACATAGCTTTTCGCTTAACATACCCTTTTTGTTACATCCTGTATAGCATTAAATATACTGATGCGGGGTTTCACTAGAATACATCAGCTGCATCTCCTTCCGTGCATGTCGTAAGAGTTAACTATGGAGTTTAAGGGCGTTCTGTCAGGCCATGAGCTAGCATCTGTTACTGATCTATTTATACTAAACGTGGCTATAGGTTGCCATTTACCATCCTGCAGTTCTAGCTAATTGAAAGATAGGATAAGAAATGAGGTGACCAGAAAGAAGTGTGGTATAAATGAGGACGTGGTGACGAAGATTGAGTAGGGTATGTTGAGGTGATTTGGGCATGTGGAGAGGATGAGTGAAAGTAGACTGACAAAGAAACTGTACAACGGAAGTGTGGATGGCAGGGTTGGAAGGGGCAGACCTCGCCGGACTTTCACCGATCAAATTGGTGAAATTCTAAAGAAAGGTCAGGTCAAGAGTACCCTAAACCGACGAGCGTGCATGAAGAATATCATGAAAGTAGATGAAGCGAAAGAGGTGTGTCAGGATCGTAGCAAATGGAGATCCGTGATTTCTGCCTACCCCTCCGGGAAAGAGGCGTGATTATTATATATGTATGTAGTTCTAGCTAACCAATTTTGGGGTATATGTAAAATATAGATATACTATTATATTAAAATTAAACGTTAATAGCCAATTAACAATATCAAAGTACCACAATAAACCAATTTCACAAAGCTTTTAAAGTCTAATAATTAACTGATAAAAGCTGGAGGCAAGTTACCGATAGACTTCAAATTATCGTCAATTTTCGAAGTGTCCATAAAATCGGGATTTCGTTCGAATGTCTGGGATTACTTAAGCAAATCGAGTTATAGACGGACGACCATTAAATTTATTATTAGATGGTGTGGGGGGAGATACATGAGGGATGAATTTTTTTTTTTATTTTAGGATTTGTTTTGATGATAGATTGGCGCAGTTGCCTGCCTGCAACGGTCCTGGCTTCGAATCCTGGTGCAAAAATTAAGAATATCGATGTTTGTTTCTGAGTCATGGATGATTCTATATTATATATGTATTTATATACTGTTTAGTACCCACGACACATGTTAGGGATGTTAGTGTGCACCTAGTTATGGGTTGTGAAGATTGTGGAAATTTATTAATTAATTTAGTTTTCGAAAAACGATTTTTTGTGATTTATTAATCAAAACGATAACTTGTTGATAAATTAAGTCCCTTAGTCGACTCTTACGACATGCACGGAAGGAGATGCAGCTGATGCATCCTAGTCAAGCTCGTTATTAGCACAGGACACGACAATACGTATGGCCGATTGGTGTAGTTGGTAGTGGTCCTGCCTGCGACGTCATAAGTACTGGGTTGGAATCCCGGTTGGTGCAAATATTGAAGTGAATAATATCGATGTTTATTTCCGAGTCATGGATGTTTATGTACTTATCTATGTATTTATATACCGTTGCTTAGTACCCACGATACAAGACCTTAGGGATCTTAGTGTGGGACTAGGTTAATGTGTTGTGAAGTGTGTGAATATAAAAAAAAATGCAGTCCTAAATCCTCTCGTGCTGATGCGGGGCTTCACTAGAATACATCAGCTGCATCTCCTTCTGTGCATGTCGTAAGAGTCGACTAATTCAGGGGCGTTCTCTCAGGTGATGAGCTAGCAACTTGTCACCGATCTTTTACTTTGCCTCGCTATATTCAACGTAGCTGTATGATTTCTGTCGTGATCTTGCTTTTCTGAGTTCCCTATTTCGGAGATACAGCCGAAGTATACCAATTCCAACTCAAATAAAAAATTGATATCAATTTATAAATGACGGAGTTCTGAGGTAACATTAAAAAAACATTCTGACGAATTGATAACCTTTTTTTAAAGTCGGTAAAAGAACGTCATCTGTCCTGTAAATCCTGAAATATGGGCTGAAATGTAAATTGAACCCTTTAAATTAAACAAGTACTGTTAATTAGGAGATTTCAGGCAGTATTTGTTATTCAGATTTCACGAGAGACTTTTACTTTAAGTGTGACTTTGTTAAAATATCTTTCGCCTTTTAAAATTAACTGGCAATCGTTTGATTGTAGAAATACCACTTTTACCAGTTAATAATACATAAATATAAAATATTCACAAACTACAACGCATTAATCTACTCATACACTAAGCCCACTAAGGTCTTGTGTCGTAGGTACTAAAGCAACGGTATATAAATTACATAGACAATTACAGAAACCTTCAAGACATTGATATTCATCATTTTAATATTTGCACCTATTGGAACTCGAACCCAGGACCTATTGCGCTGCAGGCAAGGTCACTACCAACTACACCAATCGGCCATTTCTTCCTGGAGTTTAATTAAATTATTATATACAGGTTCTTCTATGCAGCTCTGGGAGAGAAACAAAACGTATAATACTACAGCTGCTTCTCTTCCCTGGCATACTGTACAAGTCAGTAGAGGGACAAAAGGGTCTTGGTGTTTTGTAGGCGATGTGCTGACCACATGTCACTACTAACCGAACTTGTACATCTCAACTATACCCTCAAAATTGGTCAGAAGTGGCACCATGTGGTTCTATCGGCCCTTTGTGCTCTGCCTACCCCGTAAGGGATGAAGGCGTGATTATATGTATTGATATACAGGTTAGACTTAAGAGATATCCTCCAGCTAATCGGCAATATCATTATTGGATGCAATATAGCACGATAGCCGTAACGGTATTGATATTGGGAATATTAGTATCAAATCCAAATTGAACCGTACGTGTACTAAGCACTATTGCTTTCACATTCCCTCGAGTTTGACCTTAATTAAATTTCATTGCAATACCGTAAGCTGTGCCCTTTGGCTTTGTCTGCCTTAGAAAGAAAAATACATACAAATAAATATTTACCACTAAATATGGATTTTGTGCTGATACGGGGCTTCAATTAGAATACATCAGCTGCATCTCCTTCCGTGCATGTCGTAAGAGTCGACTAGGGAACTCAGGGGCGTTCTCTCAGGAGATGAGCTAAATTATTACTGATCTCTTACCCGCCCAGCTATACTTATCATGACTTAATTAAATCCTACGTGTCTGACTACCCCACTTTGGTATCATATAGGTATTAATATAAGTCAGAACGAATTTCGGTCATGGCGGCCAATCTCAACGGAGGTAACCTCCGCAGGAGACAATAATATTATAATAATATTATAGTGCACAAGTGTGTGCGCAAACACAGATGCACTCTCTATTCCCGCTCACTATCTCATAGTCCAATGGGACGAAAACCCGGCACGATCGGATAGATATTAGATACAGGGTCCGCAGGGTGCTTTCCGAGGCACAACCTAAGAAATAAACTCAATGTTGACAGGCCCGTCACTGACATCGAACCTATGCTCCCAGATAGGAAGGCGCACGTCTTAACCATTGGTCTATCACGGCCATGTATTGACACCTTATGTATTTTTACTCTGTAGTCTATTTTACATACTCTCTGGTCCATTTTGCATGCTCTGTGGTACCTACTGGCGTTCAAATTAAGGCGTACTCCGCTGAATGGCTGAAAAGAGGCTGTAATTGCCGACTGAAATATTCAGCCGGAATAAACTAGACACCGCATGACGTCATCGCGTAGGGTCAGCAGAGTTGGGAGTGTCTTTTTGTTGTTTTTTTTTGAAACGTCTTTAAAATCGCGCCGAAACATACGGGTACCAAAAAACTGGACCGTAACGAAAAGGTCTATATCATCGGTCTTAGAAACAAAAATGTGGTGTAAATATTTCACTTATATAGTCAGCTCGCTGTTATGACATTGAGTTCGTGTCGGGGTCAAGCGGAGCGGCGGGGGAGGGATACTGCGATAACTGTGCGAAACCGGCGCTCACGCTTGTTTCTATTCAGTGTAACTCGTGACTCCGACTTTATAGCGTGGTGATTCTTTCGTGTCAAGTTTATTTGAACCGATTGATTTATACAAAAATAAGTGTAATTTGGACACTATCTATACTTATAAAGCTGATTTGTTTGTTTGTTTGAACCGCTAATCTTACTGGTCTGATTTGAAAAATTCTTTCAGCATCCAAGGAAGGCTTCTATACAACAACCTGCCCGGCTGCACGGGTACAACGGCGGACGATTGTGGGCGGCTGCTATTTAAAATAACCAGAAAGTGACAATAAATATATAAACATTTGCTATGTATTTTATGTTTCTATTACGTAAAAAATACTGCGTCCATCTTGTTTTCATTTCAATCTTTTACTTTAAAAGCGATTCGCTAACATGACGTTTCACGTTATGTGCCCCGACAAATTTTTTAATATATAAACGGCAGAAAAGCTCAGGATTTACTTTAATTGTAATAGTAACCCAACTGATATAAAGGTGAAAATGAGTTTGTTTGTTCCCTCTTCACGCATCCAATTTCCTTGAAATTTTGCATCCATTTAATGGGTGTACGGAATTGCGAAATGCGATAGCGAAAATTGTACAATATTGACGTTGAAATGTCAAAATTCATTTGACGTAATACGAATTTGACGAGCAATCAGCGAATTTTTTACGATTTTCTATATCGCTTTGCGTTTGCAGAACCTATATATAAATAAATATTCACACACTACACAACACATCAACCTAGTATGAAGGTCTTGTGTCGTGGGTACCCTATATAAATACATAGTAAGTATAGAAACGTATGTCGTCGCAGGCAGGGTCACTACGAGTACCTACTAGCGGGGGTTCCAAAACTTATTTTGTCTACTGCCCACTTTGAAAATAAATTATTTTTTAGCGCCCCCATTTTTCCACCTACTTAAAAACTACTGTAACTCCCAAGCCTCTACAGAACGCCCCAATTTTTTTTCTGGGTCTCTCAGCGCCCCCCTTTTGGCCTGCAGCGCCCACAAGGGGGCGTTATCGTTCACTTTGGGAAAGGCTGTACTAGACCAATCGGCAGTCAAATGTATGTATGTAAATGTACGAGTAAGTTTTATTCTTTCTGCTGTCCCTACAGATGGCGCTATAGTAAAGTTTAGTTTTCATCTCTGTGTAGTGTCACACGAGAGGGGCAGCTTTGTTCTAACGGCTGCAGGCGATTTGAGAGGGGGCCTAATGTGGACGTGTAAGAGGACAAATATGACCCTTATTGTTGGACAAACTTATTTGCGATGCATTTTTTATAATTATATTTTCAGTAACTTATATTATTATTGTTATTGTATCTCTGTTTAAATTCTCGGGACTACAGAGTCCCGGTCCTTTGAGAGGCGTGCATCGGGCCGTGGCCAAGATGTAGAGGCCCTTTTTAGAGAACTTTAATATGGTGTGGGATACACATGGCGGATACCATCGCCGACCGCACAAAATGATACACCCGGCGATGGTCCCCGCCATGTGCAAGACTATTGGAGTGCAGAGCTATATCATGCGATGGAAACAAAGGTCATGGGCTATGGGGCTGAATATTGGGTGGGGTTGGGTAACTGGGCTATTGAAGGAGACTAACGGACGCCTGCCATTACAACAAAGTCTCATTTATTATTATTATTATTATCGATAAATTACTTCGGGGCTATAATTAAAAAGCTGAAATTATACATGTAATATACAGGGTGTTTTTTCGTTGCCACGCTTAACGAAAAGTACAAAGTATTCTATACAACAAATAAAGTAAGTTTATAGCTAAAAAAAAATGCTGGGAAACGATTTTAACTTTTTTTAAAAAAAATTACTTGATCGGGCGAAATTTATAGTGTCCAGTGTTTATGCTAGTTTTTTCATAGACAGATATAAAATATTTCTCGTAAACAAATCTTGCTACGCGCGATTATGTGCATTTATGCAGAAAAACGCAGTCTATTTACCAGACACTTCCCAGGCATGCTTCCATGGAGAAAAATGATCGTGATGATGAGGAGATTCCGTAGTTTTCGGGAATGTTGACGACCAAAAATCACCGTGTACAGGTACTATGTATATTCCCCTGAGATTTCCTGAAATTCCAACGGGATATTGAAAAGAGAGAATTTGATTTATTTACTTACTGTTTCAAAAAGCATTTTTTAAATCTACGCAAACTTCTACTCTTCAAAAATGAAGACTAGAAAAGTTTTTAATTAGCTAGCTACAGGTAGCTAGCTATTTTTATAGGAAAGGAAAACTTTAAAAAAGAACCATAGTACGTTAGCGGTTGAAAATTAATTTAATTGTAGAACTAATTTGTAAGCGACCTGAATAATAATTTCTAGAGGAACTTCAAGGAAACTGAGCACCTTAATTATTTAATTAACATCTCCATATACTGAGATAAATTAGATTAGAGCACAGCTTTAGGAATACTAAAGGAAATACAATCTTTGTGGTTAAATACATACATACATACAGAACGGGTGATTGAGCCTTGCGGCGTGCTCTAGGGGAAGCCTGTGTCCAGCAGTGGACTGCGATAGTCTGATGATGATTGATATTATGAATATCGACGTTTGTTTCTGTGATGTATGCGGGTAGGTAGCCTACCCGCGTTGAGATTAATAAAAGTCAGTCTCGAAATAACTGGTTGTTTAATTTGTACATCTCTGCATATTTATCACATTGGCGACGAGGATGGGATCCAAAACCAATTTTAAGGAGTTTGATGTACAAACGGGAAAGTGGGCCACCTATATTATACAGTTACGAGCGTGGTTTGACGTAAATGGAGTTGCACCAGACAAATACGCTAAGTATCTCGTGGCGGTCGTCGGGTCGGACATTTTGGATTTAATTATCGACTTGTGTTATCCAGAATTACCAGAATCTGTGCCGTTCCAAGAGATTGTAGACAAAATTCAAGCTCATTTGTCTCCCAAGAGGTCAGAGGTCGCGGAGCGTATAGTTTTTCGTAGCTGCAAGCAGGAAGCGGGGCAGTCGCTCAACGATTACTTGGCAAAATTACGTCGACTCGCAAAGGAATGCAACTTCACCAAACCGGAGTACTTGGAGGAAAACCTACGTGATCAGTTAGTGTACGGCTTACGCAGTGATACCATCAGATTCCGTCTGATGGCTGAAGAGAAGCTGACACTCGACCGTGCGACAAGGCTGGCGTTGTCGCTGGAGGCGGCTGAACGAGACTCGCGAGCCAGCAACGTGGTGGTGGCGTTAGGCGGCGAGAACGTGCACGCGGTGCGCGCCGGCCCGGCCACGTCCACCTCGCGGGCCTGGGGCGCCGGCGGCGGCGGCAGCGGCGGCGCGCAAGCTCCGCACTCCAGGCGGGCCGGGCAGCGGCGTCCGGGGGCAACGCGTTGGTTGCCGTGTGGTAGATGCGCGCGCACCCATCAACCAGGAAAGTGCAGTTTTGCAAACTCAGTGTGTTACGTATGCTCTCAAATAGGGCATATCGCCAAAGTGTGTAAAATGCGTCGGCAAGTAAACAACGTCGAAGTTGATCAGTATTGTTACCGTGATGACAATAATACCCATTACAGTGATGATTGCGATGATGACGTGCCGATATACGTCATCCAGGGCGATGGTGCGGATAACCGCCCCTGGTATAGGGATGTGATAATTAACGCGGCGAAGTTGAAAATGCAGTTAGACAGCGGATCTGCGGTGAGTGCTATCCCAGTGACCACATATAGAAAATGCTTTTCACATATTGACATTATACCTACATCAATAAAATTGCGTATGTTTAGTGGACAAAGTGTGCAACCGTTAGGTACAATTAAATGTTCCGTGTCATATAGGGATAAAATTGTAAATAATTTAGAGTTATTTGTAGTGAGCACGAAAGATAGCCCGGCATTGTTAGGTAGGCGGTGGATGACAGCGTTAGGCATAGAATGTACCCAAACAGATGCTATACCTACAATGTCGGTATCGGCGGTGCGCGCTAGCGCAGTTTGCACCGCAGCCGGGGTCAAGGACCGCGGGTTACGTCATAAGGAGGTGCTCGAACAACTTCAAGGTACGTACCCTAATGTTTTTTCCACGGGAATAGGTACTTTTAATAAAGGTATGGTACATTTACGCGTGATAGACGGCGCAAAACCAGTTTATTGTAGACCGAGGCAGGTACCATATGCACTAAAAGATAAAATTGAGACAGAATTACAACGTATGATAACTGAAGATATTATTTCACCAGTGGAGTCGAGTGATTGGGGAACTCCTGTGGTTCCAGTTATCAAAAGCTCGGGAGAGGTACGTTTATGTGGCGATTTTAAAATAACATTAAATCCTGTTTTAGTCTATGCACAAATATGCCGCGAAGGGCTCGCCATCATTTTTGCGGTGCAAAAATTCCATCACTACGTATTTGGTAGGCGATTCACACTGATAACAGATTGTAAGCCACTAGCCGCTATTCTTAGACCAGACAAAAGTATACCGCAGATGATCGCGGGCAGGCTACAGCGCTGGGCAATAATACTTTCAGGTTATGACTACAGAATAGACTGCATCAAGTCGGAGGATAATTGTGTGGCAGATGGCCTGTCCAGGCTACCGAGAATGCAGGACCACATTAAAGAGACCGAGTCGTACGAATTTTTACATTTCATAGAAGAAGCAACTCCGTTAAATCACACAGACATAGCTGTGAGTAGCAGCAGAGACACAGCACTATCGACGTTACTACGGGTACTACGAGGTAATTGGGAATATTGTCAGGAGGCGGAGCTGCAGCCGTACTGGCGAGTGCGCGACTCGCTGAGTATCGAGCACGGCTGCGTAATGCGCGGGGCGCGCGTGGTCCTGCCGCTGGCGCTGCGCGAGCGCGTGCTGAGAGCGCTGCACGACGCGCACCAGGGCGTGGTGCGCACGAAGGCATTCGCTCGCGGGTACGTCTGGTGGCCGGGCCTGGACGACGACATCGAGCGCATGTGCCGAGAGTGCGAGACTTGCGCCATGGAGCGGCCGACGCCTCCACGGGCGACATTACATCCGTGGGCTTGGCCACAGCTACCTGGGTACAGAGTACACGTCGATTTTTTATCCCCGAGAGCACAATCATACTAGTATTCTTAGTATTCTTTATTGTACACATAAATTTTTATCATAGACAGTAAGTTGTAAAAGAAATAGTACAAAGGCGAGCTTATCTCTAAAAGAGATTTCTTCCAGCAAACCATTAAGTACAAAGGAAAATTTTATAATATATAAAAGGAATATCATATGTGCACACTTATTAAAATATAAATAAACTTAACACAAAAAAAATATATTTACTAAATAATAACAATACTTAATTATCTACTTAGATACATACATAATAGAGACATACATATATATAATAAAATATATATCTATAATACTACTACATACTAATTTATCTATATAATACATACAAACATTATATTGTGACCTATTCAAACTATATCAGACTATACTTTGTACTCGTGGACGCGCATTCAAAATGGCTAGAGGTAAGTCGAGTTAGCAGTACTGGAGCGTCGGTTACGATAGCTTGTCTACGAGAGATGTTCGCAAGATTTGGGAACCCACAGGAGCTTGTATCGGACAATGGGCCACCATTTTCTAGCAGAGAATTTGGTAATTATATGGATGTGTGTGCCATCAAACATATCTTAGTTTCACCATACAAACCGAGTAGTAACGGGGCGGCAGAAAACGCCGTAAAACTAGTAAAGGTTTGTCTGAGTAAAGCAGCACGGGATAAGCGCGATACCGATGTAGCTCTGCAGACGTTCTTAATGAGACACCGTTGTACGCCACATACCACTACAGGTCGTACTCCGTCAGAGTTGCTAATAAAAGGGACAATAAGAACGAATTTTGACCTTCTGCGCCCTGATCCTGCCGAACTTGTCATGGCAGCTCAGCGTAGACAAATGGAGACACACACAAGGAGTAACCAAGGAACTCGCGAATTTACAGCAGGGGAAGAAGTATTATTTAAGAATTACGCAAACAATAAGTGTTATTGGAAAAAGGGTGTTATTGTGACTCGGCTGGGGCCCCTAACGTATCAGGTGAGAGAGGGGGAGAGATTACATAAACGTCATATAGATCAACTAATCAAAGATCAGTCAATAAGCGCTAACCTAGGAGCTAGTGGACCTTACATTCCAGTTGTTTCTGAAATTGGTTTACCTATAGCCAATGGACAAATGAGCCCTGTCGGTGGAACAACAGCATCACCAGTCACTCAGGTACAGCGGCATGCTAACACAGTTGCGTCACCACGCCCTGGTTCCGCGAGTGAAGCTGACCTGGCGCCGCCGTCGCCGGTATCGATACCCACCACTAGTAATGTTATGGTAAATGCTAGGCCTAAACGCGATCGTCGTCCACCCCTTCGTTTTGTCATAGATTAAGTATATATATATAACTGACATATAATAATATTAGCATCCTAGCCTACCTAATCTAAGTTTTATACATCTTTATGGTTTTATTATATCTATAAGTGTATACCTTTAGTGAGATAGCTTGTCCATAACTATTGTTAAATAAGACTTTGTTTACCTTATTATTAGTTATTATTAACGTAAAGGATTATCCTTTAGATTAAGTGTGGGAGGATGTGATGTATGCGGGTAGGTAGCCTACCCGCGTTGAGATTAATAAAAGTCAGTCTCGAAATAACTGGTTGTTTAATTTGTACATCTCTGCATATTTATCACAGTTTCCAAGTCACGGATGTTTCTAAATTTATCAGTGTATACAGGGTGTAACAAAAAGGGTATGTTAAGCGAAAAGCTATGTAAATAGCCCACTATAGAGAACCTATCTACAAAATTTGAGACTCGAAATCACATTTTTATTTTTCAAGATTGTATGAAAATTTCTGAGATATTTAAAAATTCTCCATACTATCGGGAAAAATAAACATGTGATTTCGGGTCTCAAATTTTGTGGATAGGTTCTCTATAGTGGGCTATTTACATAGCTTTTCGCTTAACATACCCTTTTTGTTACACCCTGTATATACCGTTGCTTCGTACCCACGACACAGGACCTTAATGTGGGACTAGGCTAATGTGTTGTGAAGCGTGTAAATATTTAATTACCTATTCAGTACCTATTCTGAGCGCTCTCAAGGGAAACCACAAAAAAACGAACTTTACTTCAACCATTTTATTTTTACCATAAAAAAAACTAAACAACAAGATAAAGCGGGATCCAATTAATTCCCTTATCAGTAAACCCGGGATAATAAATGTTCAGGTTTACAGATTACGGAGATTAAGGGTTGGTAGGGGGTGGTTTAACTGACGGGGTAGGATGAGACAAAGAAACTTCGTGGAGGCGGGCTAGGACGATGAACTATGCAAGTATGAAAATTTTTGTTTGAATAATTTTATGGCTATTTTGAAAGATAGGATAAGAAATGAGGCGATCAGAAAGAAGTGTGGTATAAATGAGGACGTGGTGACGAAGATTGACTCGCCGGACTTTCGCCGATCAAATTGGTGAAATTCTAAAGAAAGGTCAGGTCAAGAGTACCCTAAACCGACGAGCGTGCATGAAGAATATCATGAAAGTAGATGAAGCTAAAGAGGTGTGTCAGGATCGTAGCCAAATGGAGATCCGTGATCTCTGCCTACCACGCAGGGAAAGAGGCGTGATTATGTATGTATGTATTGATTAGAGTGAGTCAAAGCATCCTGTGATAATGCTGGGCTCGACTAGAATACATCAGCTGCATCTCCATATCATATGCTGAAGGTGGTTGTAGCTTCTTGTGATCATGCAATGATCATGCAATGCTGACTACCCTTTTTCGGGAACACATAGAGCATGTTTTTTCGTTGCCGCCCTTACCGAAGGGTACGTAAAGTAAGTTTATGCCAAAAAAAAAAAATGCTGGGAAACGCTCTTAATTTTTTGAGATTTTTTTTTTAGTTACTTGTTCGAGCGAAATTTATAGTGTCCAGCGTGTATGCTGGTTTTTTCATAGACATATATTAATAATGATCGTGATGATGAGTAGATTCCGTAGTTTTCGGGAACGTTGATGACCAAAAAACATCCTGTATATGTATGTACAAGTATCTGGCAGACCGAAAGTATCAGTGACTTGGCATAGTTAGCCAATCAGACCGTGTATTCCCATAAACCGATTGCGGTAATAACTCGGTTCACGAACCATATAAAATTTAACGCAAATTCAGTATGACACTTTCACTTTTGCAAAAATTGCAATATTGAGTAATACATTAGTCACGCCTATTATCCCTAATTGAGGTTGGGTAGAAGCATGGAAAATACACGCCCACTTTACTCCAGTTAGTCTATTAAGTCGCACGTTATAAGGGGTGAGCCTACCGCCGCTTTTCAGGCACAAATACAATAATCTAGCTACCGGTAACGAAATCTAATGGGAAATGTTTACAAGTCATTCTAAATAGGTGTTATAAGCTATTAGTGTCAGAGCCTCTTCAAGTCATTCGTTCATCTGGGCGAAGGGCAAACAAAGCTACGCTTGCCAAGGCGCAGTCTCCATTCGAAAACCCGCTCACTCCATCGTCTATTGGTTCTACGACAGATGTGACCAGCCCACTGCCACTTCAGTTTACTACACTTCGAGATCGCAGTAGTAACTACGGCCCACGAACCATACAAGTCCGTAATAAAGTTACGAATGCTTCTCCAAAAAAATTGCATATTTGTATGAGTGACAGTATCGCACTTGGGCTACGTTTTTTTTAATTAGTAGATTGGCGGGACATTTACTATCACGTCGCCCACTGACAGGGCGTGAGCGATGGGCGTGCAGTGCAATGGCTGTACGATTTACATACGGAGAAGTAGGATGGTAGAAATGAGGAGATCCGTCCCCTGTTTACGTAAAAGCAATAGCAAAGCCGAAGCCGCGAGATTGCGATAATTGAGAAGGGGCGTGGTGCGGTCGGCGCTCGTTGCGCGCACGCATACACTCTCAATTATCGCGATCGCGCGGCTTCGGCTTTGCTATTGCTTTTACGTAATCAGGGGCCCGTAGACGTACAAAGATCACCGATATAGTTTAACCGTCCAGCAATCTGAAGTGGTAATGGGCAGGGCACATAGCTCAAAGAACCGATGGAGCCGACAGGTTTTAGAGTGGATACCGCGTCTCGTCAAACGCAGCGTGGGAAGGCTATCCGCGAGATTGACTTAGCCAAGGTCGCGAGCATTGGATGGATTTTGAACGCTTCCGACCGGTCGGAATGGAGGTTGTTGGGGGAGGCCTATGTTCAGCAGAAGACGTCTCATAGCTGAGAGTGATGATGATGATGATGAGGCACGTCCTTTATACATCCTTTTCTTAGCACTTTCCAATTTGGTATGTGTAGGTTCGTCTAGGACGACGTCTTCCAGTATTGCCATTCGATTCTGCCATATATATCTCTTTCGTTAATCGTCTTTCATCCATCGTCTCCAAAGGACCACACTTATATACCACAGATGTTGATAAAATATAATAAACATTTAATAACTTACTATTAAAAAGTGCAGCAATGTCAGTCATATTAACCGTGTGTATCACTCATGACATGTTGCTGACTCAACATTGTTGAACCTAACCGCCTTTGACATATGAGCTAGTATGCACTGGCAGGTATTTGGAACGATTCTGACGGTACCTCTATAAAGTTAGGACACGGTGTAGTTGGAATAGTAGAGCGTTTACTGCAATTTACTGCTTAATATTAACTATACATATATTATAAAGTTCTAGCGGCCGCCCTTGACTTTGTCCACGTAAACAGGTACATACAGGATGATTTTTGGTCGTCAACGTTCCCGAAAACTACGGAACCTCCTCATCATCACGATCATTTTTCTCCATGGAAGCATACCTTGGATGTGTCCAGTTCCCAAGATATTACGGTCCAAAGTTGAGTAAATAGACTGCGTTTTTCTGCATAAATGCACTTAGTCGCGCGTAGCAAGATTTTTTCACGAGAAATAATTAATATCTATCTATGAAAAAACTAGCATAAACACTAGACACTATTAACTTCGCACAATCAAGAAAATATTATTATTTTTTTAATTACATCGTTTCCCAGATTTTTTTGGCATAAACTTACTTTATTTGATGTATAGAGTACGTACCCTTCGTTGAGGGTGGCAACGAAAAAACATCCTGTATATTCTGATGTTCTGATATGTTCAGTAGTTTTTGCGTGAAAGAGTAACAAACATACATCTACTTTCGCATTTAAAATTCAGAGCTTTGTTCTGAATGACTAACGGATCAATGTACCAACCTAAACCCCTGATCGTAGAGATCTGAAACTTGCAAACTATGTTCTTTGTATAGCCCAGGTAAGTAATATAAGAAAGTATTTCCCGAAATTCCCACGGGAACAGTGGGGCAAGCACAAACCTCTCGATAGTATCTAACGCTATCGTCACACTGTCATATCTCGGTTATCGTCACGTGTCGGTTCCACATGTAACGAGGAAGCCGAAAACTTCTAACTAATGCGTATAATAATTATGTTTGTTAATTGAGTGTTATATTCTCGATCTTTATGTGGTAACTGGCATACTTGCGACACGGGAAAGTGGGCAATGCTTCAATAGAAAGTAAGTAGTATAATAAGTACTTAGAAATAAGAGGTAGGGGACAAGGGTCACGCATAAACCACCCAGGGATTATGTGACCCTTCATTAAATTTGTAAAAGAACCTATATTATATAATAAATAAATTTTAAAAAATCATATAGATTTTGCTTGCAAGTCGATAGTGTTACGGCGCATAAAATAGTTCAAGCTTACTCCACTAAGCTAGGGAATTCTAAAGTTGAGATAGACGAAGTCGCAGGCGTCTTCTAGTAATAGCGCAAACATTAATAGAGTATTTTAGAGGTTCATTTGTATGGAATCCTAAATTTATATGTGAAGACGTTTAAATATCTTTTCACAATGAAAATCTGAAGAGCTCGGAATCTGCAGACATGGCAGACATAGATTAATAGAAAGCCAGTGAGAAGCGTGGGGTGGTTGCTTGTCTAAAAGTCTTCTATACCTATAAGCATTATAGATAGCCTTATATGACTTTTACAGGATGTGAAGAGTTTTTAGTAGTAGTAGTTTAGTTTTAGGAAGAAATCAGAATCAGAATTCTGATTTATACATAATTATGTATTTTTAACCCCCGACGCAAAAACGACGGGGTGTTATAAGTTTGACGTCTCTCTCTCTCTCTCTCTCTCTCTCTCTCTCTCTCTCTCTCTCTCTCTCTCTCTCTCTCTCTGTGTGTGTGTGTGTGTGTGTGTGTGTGTGTAAATGTGTATGTGTCTGTCTGTGGCATCGTAGCTCCCAAACGGATGATCCGATTTTAATGCGGTTTTTTTTTATTGATTATAAATGGTGTAAGTGACGGTAAAATACCGAAAAGATGACTTCACGATATGATTTTTGAAGCAAAATGTATTAAAAAAACTTGAGTATTTCATGACTTTTAGGATATGTCACATATCCCTTTCAGGCCCAAAATATATTTTTTAGAAATTTATATTTTTTTGTTTATGTTATGTATTTAACCCTTAAATTGATTCTGAAAAAAAAAAAAAAATCTAGCTACCCCCCAGGGGGGTACACGACCCCTACACGATCGTGACGTTCGGGTTTTATCTGCACCAGTGCACGGTCGTGACGTTCTTGGGCTTAAGGGTTTTAATGTATTGTTTTTTTTAGAAATTAAAACAGAATGCATAGGAAAATCAACGTTTATTACTTTAGTACTCGTATTTATAATTATTTTAAATAATTATATTAAAGAGATATTATTATGTAATATAAATTTAACAAATAGACTTGGTAACGCTATAACTGAGATCAAACAAAAACATAATCCTTCTAATAAATCAGTCTTTCGATTTGCTTCAATCAGACTTTTGAAATATCTTAAATATATTTATTTTTTGTGATAGCCTGCAAAACAATTTTGTTTTCTTGAAAGGCAAAGGTACACATCACATTTTTGGCATTTTATTTTTGATCGACTTTTGCACATCTCCAGTCGACAGGCGCGAGGATTGTCGATCTCTTCAAAGCTCGGAAGATGGTCGTAGCCGTCGTACCTTTTAGCCTGAGATGGCTGGTTTGATCGCCTGTACCTCGAACTAGTGTTGAGTTCTTCAGCCGACTCGTCATCGCTCCGACTAGTTCGTCTTTGACGATTAGGAGTGTTTGTAAGCCCATCAGCGATTTGCATGCGAAACTCAAGCAAGTCCATCACTTTATTACTAGGGATGGAAGATGCTTTGCACTCTAATTTGTACAAACGCCAGGCATTTGATACGGCAAGGTCGAAGAAATGGAAGATAACTTTTAGTGACCATTTTCTCGTTTTCATGAAAGTCCGGTAGTATTCAATTGACTGATCTAAAACATCCACGCCACCCATGTGTTTGTTGTAGCTATCGATTATGTTGGTGCGGGAACATCTATGAAAGCCCCTCTGTTTTTGTCCCATCGACGGACTGATGTTAAGTCATCTGCAGATGTGCAGTTCGAGGCAACAAGCACAGACTTATTGTCCATCCATTTTACGACGACGACATCATCGCACACGAATTGTTGTGATTCACCTCGTTGCATGCGACGATCCTGTTTAAAATCGATGTTGTTTCTGTCAGGTATCCGGTTCATCATTATGGTCCCTGTCCCATGTAATCCGATGCTGTTCAGTCTTTCTAACAGAGGTACGGAGGTGAAGTAGCGATCAAAACAAATGCAGCTTCCAGGAGGGATGCATTTTGACAGATGCAATATAACCGACGCTCCAACACCCAGAGACCTGTCGCCAATTGGGGTGTTAGCTCCTCTGTATACTTCAAAATCGATCATGAGACCATCATGGGTAGTAGCAACAAACACTTTTAAACCTTGAGGTCTAGGTTTGGTTTTGATTACTTGACGGAGCCCACGAGGACACACTCCACTGAACGGGATCATCTGTTCGTCGATGGAATAGTAACCTGGCTGCCTTTCTAGTCTATCACAAGTTTGTTAACTTTACTGATTATGGGCTGCACTTTCCAAAGTGAGTTTGTATTGCCTGGCGGAGGAATATCGCTATCAACGACGTGAAGTGCTGAACGCAATGTCTTAAATCGTTCCCTGCCCATGATGTTGGCTACTTTTTCTAAGCGCAAATCATCTCGCCAATACATGTGCAGCCTCGGGTAAGGGATACATCCCATAATTAAATGGATACCAATGAGCTTTTAATTTCTACTGTATTCGTATTCAAAATACGACCAGTTTTGCGTATATAATAGTTGTTAGTGTTCATAGCACATTGCTCAAAAAACTCGGTATCAAAGTAATCTTCAAATATTTGTAACGGAGATCTAATTGCACATGGCTCACGTTGTGGATAATTATGATGTTTTTGATTAAATTGTACCTGCCTCCACAGTCTTCGTCTCACAACAGCGCGAATTGCGTTCCTACGTCTGGGTTGAGGTGGAGGCCGAATAGTTGGTGTCGGGGACGGTGCTGGTGGAGGTGAAGGGCTGCATGGCCTTTGGAGGGTTAATCCATCATCATCCAAACCTTCCACTTCCGATTCGTTCCCATCTCCAAGCAGCTGCAGTACCAAATCTGAAGTCAGCTCTCTACCTATTAAAACGAAAAAAAAACCTAATAATTTAAGAAAATAATAAAGTAACCTAAACTCGGCTAAAGTGAAGTTGAACCCAAACATCACTATCGTGACTTTTAATTTTTTGATGGGAATATTACTCGCAATTTGCATAGATTACTAGCAAAAACTAATTAAAAGCATGTATCATCATCACATCAACTAGATCATAACAATGACTTGACTTAAAAGTTACAAAACAAAAGAAATTAAATAACTTACGTGTACCGCTCCCGTCGTCGAAAAATACGGCCATCTTTGTCGCTCGACCAAAGCTGACTAACGAATAAATTGAACAAAAAATTACAATGCGTGCGTAGCGAAGTTCATGCACGATCGTCGCGCTCGGGTTTCGGCCCGAAAAGTTGATTTGGTTAGACGCGGGAATTTTAATAATAAAAATGCACTATCGTGTTTGACGGGTCTGAAAGGGATAAGCAATATAATAATAATATGATAGGTAGCTGTAAAATGCAATGAAAATAGCGTACCAAACTAATATGTAAATATACTCAGGAATATTTATGATTTAGTTTATATATTATATATTTTAAAAAAAATCTTGACGCAGTCACAACACGCTCCGCAATTTACCAAAATAAAAAATTATGTGCACTGGAAGATTGCAATCATAGATACTTCCTAGCCGTAGTGCCCCGTGCTATCTACCTACCACACCTTCACACAGCTCAGTGTTTGTTTATTGTGTTCCATACGTTCCATAACAAATTTGACAGAACGCCGATAACCACCGTCGCCCAGGAAACCTATCCCATAGGCAACGTGACAGCTAATCTGCGCGTGCTTTGACGCCGTCAGGCGCGGCACATAGAAAATCGTATGACGCGCAGCCCAAGCCGTCAACCACGCCACTGTCACCGCGGAGACAAAAACAACAAAAATAATTTTAGGTTCTATAGAGGAGATACCAAATCCCTGGTTCTATTATTGTTATTTTAATACTGTTATTATGAAATAAATTATGAGTTTAGACTTTTTTTTTTTTTTTTTTTTAGTTTATCCCGAAGGAAAGGCAAGGGGAACTAAGCCCATACAGCCTAATCATTATTTAGTAAAACGTATTCTGAATTTATGATGGATGACAATGATGATGAGTGGAAACGTCGGAAAAATCCTCAAGAACGAGTTTAAAATTAGTAAAAATGAAAAATAATTGCAGAAACAACTTACATGAGCCCATGAAGAGATCGTATTCCGACTAAAGTTTTTACTCAGCTTACCTGCATATAAAACCATGCACACGCACTAGATTCACATAACAAGTAAACAAAATATTACTTATCTACCAAAAAACATCACTTTACGGACACATGCAAGCCATTTACAAATAAATTTTGATTTTCACAAGAAAATTACACCCACTCCCTTTCAGCTTTTCCCGCCATTTATATTTTATAATCCTAAAAGATTTTGTTACTGTTGACTGACGTCTGACAGTCCAATGACAGTGACGCTCAGCTGTTTACATATTTTTCTTTAGGTAATTTTTATTAATATTTTAAATGTGTTATATCTAAGAACTACTTAGATCTATGGCGTAATTTTTACAGGATGGACAGCCGATCTACCTTATCAGTTAGCGTGCCCAAAATGCTGGCTGCGTTGCCGCGCTGAATGGCTATGCTTATTCTTTGGCCTAAGATAATCATTTATTTCGAGACATAATTTTTTCTATACTTGTTCTCTAGACTGTTTTTTTTTTCACTTTATACTCTCTTTATTACAGCCTGTAGATATATTGAAGGTAGAGAATAAAGCACTGGAGTTTTGTAAAGTCATACCTTTTTTCATAAGATCGTTGCATTAAAGAAGCAATATTAACATTTTATGTAGAAAAGCAACTGGACGTATATTCTACTAATATCATAAATGGTGAATATGAATAAAAACACCATATCGCCCACTCAATACAATACTGGCACAATTCAAAAAGAGTTAATTTGTGAAAACACAAAATCGGCAATAACTACTCAGTCAATGGGAGTATTCTTATCATCTTAGTGTTTTTTGATTCCCTATTATATTTCTTATTACATAAATTGACGGCCGATTGGTCTAGTAGGTGGTGACCCTGCCTGCGCCGTTATAAGTCCTGGGTTCAAATCCCGGTAGCTGCAAACATTGATGTGATGAATATCGATGTTTGTTTCCGAGTCATGGATGTTTATATACTTATCTATGTATTTATATACCGTTGCTTAGTACCCACGACACAAGACCTTAGGGATCTTAATGTGGGACTAGGTTAATGTGTTGTGAAGTGTACGAATATTTATTTATTTATAAATATAATATCATCTTCCTATTATTTATAGTTTTTCTAGTATGTGAACGTAAGTTTAGGTATTGCCTATTATGGCAGTAGCCTTGTGGCTTGTGACGTCCAGCAGTGGACTGCACTGCAGGCTGACGTGTGTGTATAACGAAAAACAAAAAAGTTAGAACAGAGGGCTTACTGCGAGTTTTCACTTCGAACTCGATCGCGTAAACGTAAAACAGCCAACCAATCACATTATGGCATGATCACGTGATGTAATGAAAGTGAGAACAACGGCACGATGCGATTGGTCGAATAGTTTACGTTTACGCGATCGAGTTCGAAGTGAAAACTCGCACTAAGCCCTCGGGACATATCGTCTGCCCGGCTAGCTAAATTACGTACATACATACATAGATACAGTCACGCCCATCATCCCCTAAAGAGGTTGGGCAAAAGTGTGCAAATTACACACCCACTTCTCACCTGTTAGCCTATTAAGTCCCACGTGGTAAAAGGTGAGCCTACCGCCGCTTTTTGGGCACATTACAGCAATCTGGCTAAATTTAATACTGTACATAAAATCGAGTAAATTAATAATCATTAATCCGACTAGCTCCAAAGTATTATATTCCTAATCCTAAAATTAAATAAATCTACTCAGATAAATGAGATTTTCTGACGAAAATAGAGAATGGGATTTTTTTTTAAATATACTGGAGTAAATATTTATCTTGAAACGTAGTTTAGCTCAATTTAAGGTACTCGTAACTGTTGTATTGAAAAGATAGCTTAGCTAAATGATGTATGTTTTCAATCAATGATTTAATGATAACTACAACATTTGTCTCTTCATAGCTAGAGTGAATAGGCACTTTCTAGGCAAACATGTACCACCCTAGGCCGCATCTTGCTTAACATCAGGCACGATGGCGGTCAAATGTTTGCCTAGGTAATTGTAAAAAAAAAAAAAATTATACATATTTGCTGATGCCAATTCTAGTGAAGCCCCGCTAGAATTGTTTACATCTTCTTCGGTGCATATCGTAAGAGTCGACCATGGAACTCGGATCGTACTCTCAGGCGATGGGTAAGCTACTCGTACTTTTTACTGATCTACACAATAATATCTTGGCATACTATGATAAACGTTTATATGTATGAGAAGGCGGTTCCAGTCATGTTTATTATGTAGTATACAGGCTGTAACAGAAAGGGTATGTTAAGCGAAAAGCTATGTAAATAGCCCACTATAGAGAACCTATTTCCAAAATTTGAGACTCGAAATCACATGTTTATTTCTCTAGATTGTATGAAAATTCCTGAGTTGTTTAGGAATTCTCCATACTATCTGGAAAAATAAAGATGTGATTTCGAGTCTGAAATTTTGTGGGTAGGTTCCTTTTAGCGGGCTATTTACATAGCTTTTCGCTTAACATATCCCTTTTGTTACACCCTGTATATTTAAAATACATACATACATGTAATCACGCCTCTATCCCTTACGGGGTAGGCAGAGCACCAAGGGCCGATAGAACCACATGGTGCCACTTCTGACCAATTTTGAGGGTATAGTTGAGATGTACAAGTTCGGTTAGTTAATTAAAAAGTATCATAAAAATAGTAAGAAAAATAAACACTTAGATATTATATTCTATCCCAGGAAAATATTCGCTTGCCCGGAGCTTGCTAGCTATGGTACAGATGCCTAAAAATAGGATTATAAAATACCTGAAGCTACTCGCATTTGTTCCACAACGATAGATTTCGTTTTAGACTAAATTTATATGGAAACCAAACAATATGGTAGAAATATTTACATATAATTTCAACTTATTCTCATAAAATAATAAGAAAAGTTAGTAAAAATATAGTTATTTTGTTTAAGAAATATTTATATTATGTTTACATTTATTCACTAAGGTACCATCAAGTTTTTGGAGTAAGCCATCTAAAATATGGCAGCCAAGCCTTCAGAATCAGAAAGGAGGTCTGTAACACGCCGCATTACCAAGTACCTAAACATAAAACCAACACTAGACTAACGTCAAAACATGTCAATGGCCTCAGGCTACTGCTCCCTAGTTTAAATCGGATTAAAAACACGAATTCAATTCAAACAATAGTTTTACAGAAACCATTTTTCAGTCTTAATTTCAGCAGATCTCCATAAATTCGTTACCGTTGACAGTAAGATGGGAAAAAGATTGAAGAACATCTCTCTGTCGAGCAATAAATCAAAAAAATAAATGGAGGGTACTTAAGGCTACGCTTTGCATACAAAAGTAATCAGCCTGCTGCAGTCCACTGCTAGACGTAGGCCTCCCCCAGCGTACGCCACAAGGCTACTGCCATAGGGGGGTTTGCCCGTGATCACCACGCTGCGCAGGCCGGTTGGTGACCGCAGTATGATTTTCGGGCTATGTTGTCAACACGGTAGGCGCTGTCCACCACCCGGAAACCATTAATCGCTTCGATACCCCTGGGCAGATATGGGGTGGTGTTATTCTACCCTGCTGACACCACATAGTATTTTTAGATAATGCATTTACATACAGGGTGTAACAAAAAGGGGTATGTTAAGCGAAGTGCTATGAAAAATACCCTCCAAAGAGAAAAACTATCCACATAATGACTCAAAATCAAATTTTAGAAGATACTTCGGTTCTTTAATAGTTATATATTTATACCTATTCGCTTTGGTTATACCATATAGAAGAGTAAATGACAAATTGAATTCCAGATGCATCTACACGTATCATAGAATATCTACTGTGCCAGATTTCGGAACTAACATTTTTTTTGTGCAATGACACAGATAATGTAGACTTGCACATAGTAACTAGCGCCATCGTTCAAAGGACCTATTTGCTGAAACGCACTAGATAGATATACCACACTGCAAATAGAATCCTCTCGCGCTGTCACACCGTAAAAAGATTTCTACATCTGAATAAATTCCGATTTTTCGATCAGGTCATAAATTGTGGTCCAAAGTATAGACTAAACCGATTGGCCCACCACTGATATCCACCACTGCAACTGCTGTAAGGATTAACGAAGTTACTATTTATTTATGTAAATGTAAGTACAAAGCGATACGATATGTAATTAAATACGTATTTAAAAATAACAATACATATGCAATAGCGATTAAGATTAAATATAAGTACCTACACTAATAGTTTAAAATCTGTAAGAAATAAAAGGCTTTTTATTTTATTTTTTTATAAATAAGTACAAAGCACGATACATTTACATATTCAAAAGTTAATGTACGAGTATAGGTTAAAATTTGCATTCGCTTAGAGTTTTTGTTCATTAATCACAAGTAAATTCATCACATTTTTCAAACTCAAAATATTGAAATTCGCTACGTAATCTACTTTAAAAATATGGTGTAAATTCGTCACAGGTACCTACTTCATAGGCAACAGTAAATACAAACAAAAGAGTAGTAATAAAACTATACTCCTCACTATCGCCATAGAGGAATAGAGTGCTAATGTCCTACTTACGGCCTCGATGCTCCATGAGATATTAATAGTACATTACAGTATTGCAATCTGACGGTCAAGGACTGGAACTATGAGGTACCGGCAAGTCTCAAGGTGCACCGAAACTGGTAATAGAACATTAGCATTCTATTTTATCTTATTCCTCTATGCTATCGCTATCGCTTATGACTTGAACCACAAGTCCTACGTAAGTGTCAAAACCCTGCAATGTCTTCCACACCGCGTCCAACGACACTCGGGCGAGGACATACTAACGGAATGTAAATAAAATTCGACAGTATATATGCATTTTTTATGTTTGTTCGCGGATAACGTCGTCATTTATGAACCGATTTTTTTAGATAAGTATATCTTATGTTTACTTCTCTATCCTGACTACTTTGCTGGAAGAAATCTCAAAAGATAAGCACGCCTTTATACAATTTCTTTTTGATCAACGATATTTGTGAATATTAATAAAATTAATGTGCAAAAAAAGTGCAGATATAAAGTATAAGAAAGGCTCAAGTTGTATAGTTATAAGTTCTGATGCAGGGCTTCACTAGAATACATCAGCTGCATCTCCTTCCGTGCATGTCGTAAGAGTCGACTAAGGAACTCAGAGACGTTCTTGATGAGCTATCAAATGGACATTAATCTGCCACATCATGTACTTACCTAACTATATATATATTAAGTGCCTCGTTCAACAACCCTAAGAAAAGCAGCTATGTCACATAAAGTCTCATAAAGCAGTTATATAGATTTACACGTCAAAACAACAACAAGTACTAACGTAGGTACTCGTCGCAGGCGTCAGCTAGAACTTGTAAATGTTGTTTTTTACTTAAAAAAAGAATAAACAAACAGCACTGACGAATGACAATCACTATTCACAAAATAAAGATTATTTTGAACAAAACATACAAATTTAGATAAAAACACGATTCTTAGAACTCTATTTTCATTCAAATTAAGGCTGTATTCATACTCAAGAAAGTGACGCTACCAAAAATGCGTTGACTCTAATTTATTTTAAGTAGAAATAATCAACAAGAACGAAACAATAATTTATATATAATATCATAATAAATGTGTGCACAATAAAGAAAGAATACAGGTATTTATTATTATATTATTAATATAATAATTTATTGTATTCTTTCTTTATTTTTCTGTTTCTTTATTGTTTTTTTATTAGGCATTATAGGCATTTTTGTATTTTCCTATCATCAATCTACTGCGTCAAATCTACTAATGCAAAAGTTTGCTCTATGAAAACCTAATGAAGCTGATTTCGTGAACACAAACTAAACTTTTTAAAACTGATCGTCACTCATATCTTACAAGTTCTAGTATTTGCTATTACTGCTTCTCGAAAACTTAATTTTCTATTTTAAAAAATTAAGTATGAAGTAGTAGCGAGGTTATTAGCGAATCCCAGCACCAGCACAAGACCTAATCGAACTAGTTACCTAATACAAATACAAAAGTCAAAAGTGTTCTCAACTGGTTGCACAACTGGTCACGTAACCACTATTCTAGTAGGAAAACCACCCAGGAAAGCCTCAAGCGCACCGGCCCCCTTATTACCTAACTAGCAAAAGCAAAGCGATAGCGAAAATTGTACAAAAATCGCTGATTGCTCGTCAAATTCGTATTACGTAAAACTATTTTCAAAGGAACTTTGACATTTCAAGGCGAATATTGTACAATTTTCGCTATCGCTTTGCTTTGGCTTTACTATTGCAAATTAGGTTATCAGGGGGCGGATGCGTATGCGTACACGTAAGCGTAGACGTACACGTACCTCTGAGTTGTAATGTATGGAACTGTATAAGACAGGACACACCGCTTGACGTCTACGCTTACGTCTACGCATACGCAACCGGTCTGCCCGTACCTATACAGTTCCATACATTACAACTCAGAGGTACCTACGTGTACGTCTACGCTTACGTGTACGCATACGCATCCGGTGTGCTCGAGGCTTTATACACAATCAATGTTAACACTACATTGAGCAACTGATTAACGATTGCTTAATGTTACTTTTAGCTAGAAATAGGTTGATGAGAAAAATAAGTAGTTCTATGTTTTTACTGAACGTATTTGTTTTACAAAAAGCTATGCGAGCTTGGGCTGGACTTCACCAGAATACATCAGCTGCATCTCCTTCCGTGCATGTCGTAAGAGTCGACTAAGGAACTCAGGAGTGTCAAGTGTCAGCGATGACCTCACTGATCTGTCACTCTTCCCCTTATACTAAACATGTCTGTGGGATTTTTTGTGATTATTCTTGCTACCCGATTTTGGAAACACAGCCTATATATATGTATGATGTCCGCTTGCGCTTATCACACAGTCCTCCCCTAGACCCACCCGCGACCACTTATCACTCAGTCCTCTCCTAGACCCATTTCAACATAAGTAGAATAAGTACTTTAGTCTTCTCTTTTTTTGCTTACGCCTTATATTCATTCAAAAAGAAGGAATGAAATAAAAAAGATACCCAAATTTTCATTAAATGACTCTTTTCTCGTTTGCAATTAAGGTGGGAAAGGCTCAAAAGTACTTATTAGGTACCTAACTAAATAATGCTTAGGTAGATCCACATAAAGCCATTTGATTACATACATATATATCCAAAAAATGGGGTAGCCACATGAAGAAGGTATAAAAGAGGAGGTGAGACTATGAAGTGAGTCGTGTGGCAATCGTGAGGCCATGACGTCATGATAGGGGCGGAGCTTCAGCGCCAGTGTAACGCAATAGCTGTAACCACACGCTTGTGCTCCGAAATGTAACGGTATTATAATTACAAAGACACTAACGCTTTTATCTGGGTACTTTATTACTAAAACGTAGTATAATATTGCCATCTAGTGATGAGTAATTGCACTAGTAAAACAATCTTGAACCATATTGATAATGAGCAAGTAGTTTCATTTTTGTATGAAAATATACTTAGCTGCTACTCCTCTTTTATTTCTTCTCCATGGGTAGCCAGAACTATTTGCTACAGTATCAATTTGCTAGCTTATCTTCTGAAAGATCGCCACTAGCTTCTTGAAAGAGATGCAGCTGATGTATTCTAGTGAAGCCCCCGCATTAGTCAAGAATTTGCCTATTTGGCTGATATACTCGTATGTATCGTGACTTGTGGTGTTGGCAGGGTAGAATATCACCACCCCATGTCTGCCCGTGGGTATCGTGAGGATTTTCGCGTGGTAGGCTGCAGAGTCTCCCGTGTTGATAACATAGAACTAAAATCACACTGCGGTCACCAACCTGCCTGGACGCGGTGACTATGGGCAAATACCCCACTATGATAGCCTTGCGGCATGCCTTGTCGGAGGTCTACGTCCAGTAGTGGACTATATTATTATTATTGTGTGTACAGAATTAAGGTACTTAACGGATGAAATAATAATAGTATTACGTTTTAAAGGTATCTTCTACATTCTACTTCACTACCCAAAGTCTGACCTAAATTTAATATTTAAAAAGTCCAGTCTTTTCCGCACAGGCAAATACACTGTGTGATTTTATGGACCTGTTCCAAAGCCCTTTTCGAGGTCTGGGTCATAAAAATGCGAAAATAACTGTTTGAATTTCTTTAGGTTTCATGTGGGGTATCTTAAAAATAGAAAAGAACTTTCGAATTGAAAATGTTTTGCACTTCTGTGTGGACACTAGTTGAAGCTGTAGCGTCGATCTGCATGTCTCGACACAGACTGAGCCGAACGACCGCGTTGCGCGATATTTTATTTTATAGTCGTGAGACAGAAATACTCTCTCTCTCGCTCGCTCTCAACTAGCTGCGCACTCTCTGTATGTTAGTGTAGAATTAAGCTTATGTATAAATATGTGTCATTTACAAATAAATCTCATGAGTCAGTGAGTCGCGCTCGCGCAGTCGTTCCGCTCGGACGTCCCACTCCACTCGTGCAGTGTAGTGCCGCCGCCCGGCCGCCGATCCGATCCCCCACCCTGGGGCGATCAGCCAGTGCGTCACGGACAGTTTCGGGCACCCGCCCCCCGGATTGCAGTGTAGTGCAGTGCAGTGTAGTGTCGTCCGCTCGGCTCGCTCCCCCTCCCGGGGAGTCAGGCAGCGCACCGCAGTGCGCCCCGCGCCACTGCTGCGCTCGGACGCGCTGCTCCAGCTGCGCTCCCGCCTCCGTGTCGTCTCGCCGTTGGTGAGATTTTCTTATTTTCAGCGCCCATCGCGGGCAGCACACATCCCCTGAGCACAAGATTCTCAGGGGCCCACATACATCACTTAGGTCACCCGCCCCCGCTTTTCCCAGCGGGGTCGGCACGCGTTAGGATCACCTCCCTGCCGCTCCTAGGCAGGGAGACTTGCAATTCTCACTAGGAGGGGTGTCACCGGGCCTTCAGCCCGATGGCTTCACCTACTATTCCGCCGTCGTCCGCGGGTCCTCTCGAGGACCACGAAATGTCGCGGTTCCTGAGATACCTTGTATCTCAAGAACCAGCGCTGCTCGAACGCTTTCGAGCCAGCGAAGCCGCCCCTTCAGGGCAAACCATCCCCGGCCCTTCAGGCCCTTCAAATGGCACAGCGGAGATCCTTACATCTCCACCATCCTCACCGATGCCCTGCTCGCAGGCCTCGGTAGCCTCTATGGAGGTCGCTGAGTCCTCGAGCGAGGCATCATCCTCATCCTCATCCTCGAGGAGCTCCTCCCCGGCCCGTCCCGACTCCCCTATGGAGGAGGAGTGGACCACGGTCGAGAGAAAGAGAGGTCGCACCTCTCCTAACAGCAGCGGGGCATCGTCCCCGCCTGCTAAGACGCCGAGGCCCGCGTCTGGGCGACCTCGCGCCCCTGTGTTATCGCAGGATAACCTTCCTGCGGCTCCCAAAGCCGCTACTCCCCCACCTGTCTTCCTACGGGATAAAGACAGGTGGACCTCCCTTAGCGGGAAGCTAAACGCGCTCGCTATAAAATACAGCAGGGCCACCAACACCGAACAGGGCATTCGAATATGCCCTGTCACGTGCACGGACCATCGTGCACTAACGAAGCTTCTCACCAATGAGAAGCTTCATTATCACACATACGCGCTGCCGGAGGAGCGCCAGCTCCGCGCGGTAGTACGGGGTATACCGAGTCAGATCTCGGAACCCGAGGTGCTCGATGACCTCAAGGCGCAAGGCCTGCCGGTTCATTCGGTATACCGAATGATCAACTCCCGAACCAAGTCCAAGTACGACATGGTACTTGTCACCTTGGAACGGTCCGAGCCGGGGAAAGGCATCTTCGACATCAAGTCGTTATGCGGTCTCTCCGGCATCAGGATTGAGGTCCCCCACAAGAAGGGGATACCCGCGCAGTGCCATAACTGCCAGAAGTATGGTCATAGCAGCCGTTTCTGCTTTGCACTACCTCAGTGCGTGGGCTGCGCTCAGGGCGCACATCCTAGCAAGGACTGTCCCAGAGACAAGTCAGTTGTCCCGGTCAGCTGCACAAATTGTGGCCAGACCGGTCATCCCGCTAACTACCGCGGGTGCCCGAAGGCCCCTAAGGCCAGAAAGGCAAAGAAGCGCTCCAGGAGGCGCTTCCCGGACACAGTCCCCGCTAGGACGAGCGCGGACTCAGATAAGGCCGCTAACCCCGGTCGAGTCGCTCCTCCGCAGCCCACCACTGCTCCCACTCCCTCCGCTGTGCCAAACGCGTGGGCCAAGCCCCTGAGCTTGACCCAAAAGCCCTCCGCGCCCTCCACGGCGGCGCCCCCGGCCTCAGTCACTCCTGTGACAGAGGCCGAGCCCGCCGCCGCCACAAGCCGGCCCTCAGCCGCACCTAGGATCGCTGCTATCTCGAGCCGCGATCCGAGGATTCGCCCTTCAGGCAATCCTCCCGCCGCTGCGCCTAACGCAGGCGACTTCAGCACTCTGCTGGACGCCACATTCGAAAACCTCCCGCTGCTACTCGAAGCAGCGGAGGCACTCGAAATTGCCAGTCGGTCTGGCAAAGCCACCCTGTACTTACAGACTCTGCTGAAGTACAGAGACGTCATTTCAACACTAAAACTCTCGTTATCTTAAAATGGCTTCCACAACCAGTAGGATGAAACCGCGTTCGCTGTCCATCTCGTTCTTCAACGCAGATGGGCTTTCCAAACAAAAGGACGAAGTCTTCCACTTCATCCAAACACACCAAATCGATATCATGCTGCTTCAGGAGACCTTCCTGAAGCCAGCGAATAGAGACCCGCGCCTAGCGAACTACTCCATCGTTCGCAACGACAGATTGGGCGCCCCGAAAGGTGGCACCCTAATCTATTACAAGCGGTCCTTTCACTGCATGCCTATCGACTGCCCGGACCTCACCAACATCGAGGCCTCCATTTGTAGAATTAGTATGACCGGCCATCAGCCAGTCATAATAGCATCCGTCTACCTCAGCCCGTCTAAAGCCCTCCTCGAGGCAGACCTTCTCGCTCTGCTTGGCCTAGGCCCCTCGGTCATACTGGCCGGGGACCTAAACGCCAAACATCGTTACTGGAACTCCGCCAGAACCAACACCAGAGGCAACGCGCTTAACGAGTTGCAACTCAATCACGCCTTTGACGTGATCGCCCCCCTTGAGCCAACGCGCTACCCGACCGTTAACAACATACTCGACAACGACCATGCCCCCGATGTCCTAGACATAGCCATACTCAAGAACGTATCTCTACGTTTTAAATCCATTGAGGTGTTTCACGAGCTTCACTCGGATCACAGGCCCGTAGTCCTAAAAATAGGCACGGACGATCTCAATGAGCTGCCCGACAAATCCGTAGTGGATTGGGAAAAGTTTGAGGCCTACCTCAAACTTGACCCTACTCGGCACTTAGAATCAGTCCCCGACACTATTACCTCTGTCGAAGAAGCGAACGTCGCAATCGACGCCCTCACCAACCACCTTTCGGTCGCTATGAGCGAAAGCTCCAAGCGGGTGCTAGCGGCGAACGATCGCCGCTGGCAGCTGCCTGGCGACATAAAGGAGTTGATAAGGGAAAAGAACGCGGCGGTTCGCGGCTGCGACATGTACCCTACGCAGGAGCGCAAAGCTCGTAGGAACCTCCTTCAGAGGAAAGTCAAAGACAGAATACAAGAACTGAGGGACACCAATTGGGACAATTTCATGAGCGAGATCTCTCCCAGTCACCAGGCGTACTGGCAACTGGCGAGGGCCCTCAGGAGTGAAACCCTGAGCGATGTCCCTCCTCTTGTCACTCCCGGCGGAGTTCTAGCCTTCGATGATAGCGAGAAGGCCAACTGTCTGGCGGACAGCCTAGAATCCCAGTGCTCCCCGAGCACCCTCCCGGTCGACCCCGACCACCTGCAAACGGTGGAAAGTGAAGTGGACTCCCTCCCATCTCTCCCTCCTCCTTCAGAGGCTCTCACCCCGACCACTCCTAAAGAGGTCGAGGAGATCATTCGCGATCTTAAACCTAGGAAAGCCCCGGGTGCCGACGGCATCCCGAACAAGGCTCTCAAAGTCCTCCCTGCCCCCCTCATCCTACTACTGGTGAGCATCTTCAATGCTGCACTCAGTAACTTCGTTTTTCCAGCCGCCTGGAAAAATGCCATCGTTATCGGCATCCGTAAGCCCGGTAAACCCGCGAACGTCCCGTCCTCGTACAGGCCGATTAGTCTCCTCAAGACTATGGCCAAACTCTATGAGAGAATTGTCGTCAGACGGCTCCTCGTAGTCGTCAACGACAACAATCTCCTTCCCGACGAGCAGTTTGGCTTTAGGCGCCAACACTCGTGCACCATGCAAGTGCACCGCCTCACGGAGCACATCTTGGACCGCTTCTGCGTGTTCAAGAACAAGGTCCCCACAGGAGTGCTCTTCTTCGATGTGGCTAAAGCGTTCGACAAGGTATGGCACAAAGGCTTGATCTACAAGCTCATCCACTTAGGAGTGCCACACGGTCTCGTGCTCATCTTGCGAGATTTCCTTGTCAACCGAACGTTTCAGTACCGCATCGAGGGCGAACTCTCCTCCCCCCGCCCCATCAGGGCCGGCGTCCCCCAAGGCTCAGTCCTTTCTCCCATCCTCTACTCGCTCTACACGAGCGACATCCCGCACACTCCAAACGTGGAGCTCGCCCTATTTGCGGATGACACCGCACTCTACACGTCGCACTGGAACCATGGGGTTATCTGCAAAACCCTGCAAAAAGCCGTCACCACCTTAGGCTCATGGTTCCGGCGTTGGCGTATCGAGGTCAACCCCGACAAAAGCGCAGCAATGCTCTTTGGTCGGACTTGCCCAGACCCGTACACCCCGGGCCGACGCCAGTCGGTCTCAGACATTAGGCTATTTGACCGCTCTATCCCCTGGGTAGAGACGTACAAATACCTTGGTGTGACCCTTGATCGTAAACTTACGTTCAAGGCTCACCTCAAGATAGTGTCTAATCGGGCGCGGTTCTTCGCAAGCCGCCTCTCCTCGTTGACGTCTAAAAAGAGCAAACTTGGGCTTCGGCACAAGATTACTCTCTACAAGACGATCATACGCCCGGTACTCATGTACTCGAGCGTAGTCTTCGCCCACATCCCACGATCCACTCTCTACCGAATGCAGGTGATCCAGAACCGATTTCTGAGGCGTGCCACGGGTTCCCCGTGGTACGTCCGGAACTTGGATCTGCATCGCGACCTCGAGGTACCGACCCTCCGTAAATACATGAAGGACGCTTCACGTCGCTTCTTTGACCGCTTATCCCATCACACCAACCCGCTGGTTGTGAAAGCCATTACCTACCAACCCCGTCACTACCACTCGACGGGGCAGAGACGACGTCCCCGAGACGTACTCGCGGACGACGACGACGCCATTACGGCGTATCTGGCCAGTTTAAATCCAGCCCCCGCGTCAAGCGCAACCACTATGCGGCGCCCCCGTCGGAGGGGACGCCGCCAACCTCTCATAGATTCAACACACACCAGACAGGTGACTGACCAAAGTAGGCAGCCCTGATCTGACTCGTTTGGCCAACACAGCCCCACCGCAGTTGTTTCGAGGGTTCTTTAGCGGTGGGTTTTTCAGGAACCCTTAGTAGGTAGAGTCAAAAGTAGGACGCTGCTGGGCATCGACCCTACCAGCCATCCTACAAATAGTCATAAAAACCTTTGTTTAGTCCCCCAAGCGACAAAGCCCCAGCCGCATCTGGGGTGCACTGGTCGCGTAGGTTTAAACCATTCGGTTGTGCGCCTTCAGCGCACACCAAGTAGCCCGGTGAAGATGACAAAGCCCTTCAGGCTATCATCAGATTATCATTCAAAAAAAAAAAAAAAATAAATCTCATTCCCGATTCAACCTTCATCTGAGTATTATTTATTATCAACTAGGCATAGCCTAAAGTGGTGACCCCGACAGAACAACACAAGCAAGATGTACTCGGAAGATCAACAAGCAGCAACAGTGGCATCTCAAGAAACACTTTCACAAGAAGTAGAAGTCGGCGGAATCTCTCTATCACTGCGCATCCCTCCATTTTGGCGCGATCGTCCCAAATTATGGTTTTATACATTTGAAGCAGCTACACATGAATTGAAGAAAAGCCAAACACAACTAGCCCAAATGGTTATAGCACGATTAGAAAAATGCGATGTTGAACAAATTTGTGATCTGCTGTACAACCCACCGAAGTCGAACCAATACTTAGCCCTGAAGGAACGCCTCATTTCTGTATATGAAGAAATCGAAGGACGGCAGTTTCAAAAGCTACTCTCCGAAATGGAACTTGGCGATCAACGACCCACACAATTATTACGGCGCATGCGGAACCTAGCAATGGAGAAGGTGCCCGACTCAACTCTTCGGCTTATGTGGATGAATCACCTACCACCACATGTCCGCTCTGTCCTTGTCGTCAGTGACAGCGTCAGCAAGCACGTCGCACTCGACGAACTCGCATTAATCGCCGACAAAATGCTAGAACAAAGTGTCGAAGTCGCCGCCGTACGTGCCACACCAGCCACGCCGACACCCTCGACGTCGCAGCACGTCGATACACACCATCTAGTCGAAGAAATAAGAAAATTATCACTAGAAGTCGCAGCCCTGAAAAATAAAATATCGCGCAACGCGGTCGTTCGGCTCAGTCTGTGTCGAGACATGCAGATCGACGCTACAACTTCGGCCATTAAATACTGCTGTGTTTATTTGAAGTGTAAATAACATATCAGACAGTCAAGAAATAGCTGTATCTAATACTTTTTACAGACTGACTTAAAAGTTACATACATACATACAGGGTGTGGGTGACAGCCAGGCAAATACTGAAATGCTGAATAAGTACCATTGTGTTGAGTTATACGACAGTGTTTTTACTCGCAGGAAATGTATTTTTGATTTGATTATCAGTAATCTTTGCTTTCCGCGCCAATTTTATCGGGCGATCATATGACTACAGTAGAGCCTCTTTAATCCGAACATCTAAAATTTACACCCTGTTCGGATGCACGCAGCGTTCGGATTATAGAATTTAAATAAATAAGGACAATTTTTGAAAATAAAACAACGTTATGTGTAATTAAGAATAAGCTTAAATCATGCAAAATTGTTATATAAAGTATCAATCAGCCTTTTAAAAAAAATCCGGAATAGTGCTTTGGCAAGTCGTGTTTAGTGACATAAAAAACGCTTTATACCTTAATTTACGCAAAAGCTTTTTTTCTGACATCGAAATATCGATTTCATCCGCCCAATCTAAACAAGTATTTAAAGGCAGACACAGCTTTTTATTGTTCTGTGCCCGCGAGTGACTGAAAAACGGCGGGTGCATGAGGCTCAGGGGGTCGTTCGGATTATAGAGGCGTTCGGATTAGCTAGGGTACGGATTATCGAGGCTCTACTGTAATTAAATGGGCTTATTGGTTAGTGTATTACATATTGCTGTTTTTGGATCACTATTGATTCTCCATTAGGGTTGATCAGCTTTTTGAACTTTTTTGAGGGCATCTTTTTTTTGAAAATCGTCTCTTGGTTAAAATTTTATTTTCAAGTAATTATCTAAGACCTAAATAAACGAAGTAAACTATTTTTTCCCTGAAAATATGAAAAAATCGGAAAATTTTGGAATTTTCCTGCGAAAATTGTCAGTGTTTTCCACCTCAGAATCATGGTCTGAACTCATTATTATTTATTTATTTATTATTTTTTAAATATTCTAGAACTTAAAATTAGGTACAACGTCCCACAAAACTGGTATCCATATTTGCCTGGCTGTCACAAACACCCTGTATAACCATGCCCAAACAACTTCCTTCCAAAGAATCCTCCAAACATGATAATTTTATTGTAAAAATTACTGGTCTCCATCTTTTAAGATCGAAAATATTCATGTAGAGAACGCCCCTGAGTTATTTAGTCGACTCTGACGCCATACACGGAAGGAGATGCAGCTGATATACCTATATTCTAGTGGAGCCCCGCATCAGCACAGGAAATATGTACTATACTATATATTTTATAATATATAATATCTTGACTAAGATAAATTTATAAAAACACTTCTCCATTAATATAATCCGTTAAGATATGGTTGATCGTTTCATCTTTACACATTGTGCTGAGGGATTTAGCTTTGTTTGCCGAGATTTGGCTAGTGTATAGCTATCGGGATGAAAAATAACGTTGCCAATATGTAATTTAGAAAAGAGATGGTAAAATTCGTCATCCGAGTAATTGACCCGGTGGCTCAGTGGTGAGAGCGCTGGCATCGTGGGTTCGATTCCCACCCGGGTGAGGATTTTTTTCCATTTCTTTATTAATAATTTTATACTATACTATATGTCAACGCTCCTGGCACGCGCTGTTATATAATGTTCTATGACTGCGTGTGCCAGGAGGGTTGGCGTATGGTATAGTAGATTATAATATTCATCTGTGCTATGGGCATATTATTAACTAATAAGATCTAACCCGTTCCTACCTGATGAATGATCAAAGGTTTCCGTTAGGATCGTTTGATTAAAGATTTATTCATTTCTAATCATTATTCCAGTTGGATAGTAGAACAACGCAATGGAGCGAAAATAGTTACTGGAGTAATATTGACGTTTGTTATAATGCAAGGTGTATCAGCTGATCGTTTCAGAAAGATGAGCCTACATTATACATATAATCACGCCTTTATCCCTTACGAGGTAGGCAGAGTACCAAGGGCCGATAGAACCACATGGTGCCACTTCTGACCAATTTTGAGGGTATAGTTGAGATGTACAAGTTCGGTTAGTAGTGACAGGTGGTCAGCCCATCGGCTACAAAACACCAAGACCCTCTTGTCTCTCTACTGACTTGTACAGTATGCCCGGGAAGAGAAGCAGCTGTAGTATTATACTTATTTTTTCACTCCCAGAGCAGCATAGAAGTTTATATATAAGCCTATATTATAAATTATAGTTATTTAAACCCTTTATAGTAGTGTCTTTCAAATAAATATAATCTATTGCAAGTATGTAATGCATTTTCAATTTAGTTGTGAGCAGTGTATGCTATCCACGCCAATTGTATTGGGCAGTCGTATGCCTTGCTTATGCCTTGCCATATGGGCTTTTCGGTTATTTTGTTATACACTGCTGTTTTTTGGATCACACAACAATGGGTTGACTTTAGTTTATTTGAACTTGTTCGTGTTCTATATAATTATTTTTTGGCTCATATCATTGCATTAGTTTATATAGGATATAAACTAATTACATTATTTTGACTCTGAAATTTTTTTGAAATACTCAATGGTGTACCTACCATTTTTACAGCACTTCACTTGCCTTTACATTATACCCTGTACAAGTACCATGTTTGCAAAAAACGTCGGTAGAGTAATAAAAAGTTGGTAAATATTCGTTACCATAAAAATATAACTAAAGGTCGCGAAAGTTAATGTATTCATGTTTTCTTTGTACATAAGAAACAAGCTTTAGCGATTTATTTATATTCTGTGCTGATGCGGGGCTTCACTAGAATACATCAGCTGCATCTCCTTCCGTGCATGTCGTAAGAGTCGACTAAGGAACTCAGGCGCGTTCTTGATGAGCTACCAAATTGTCATTTATCTTCTACACCTGTCATTGAGCTTTATAGCCTTCATAGTGCTCTATTTTCACAACCTGACAAGTTTCATCAAAATCCGTTTAGTAGTTTTTGCGTGAAAGAGTAACAAAGATAACACACACATACACATTTATAATATTAGGAAGTAGGATAGAATTTAAAAAAAAAACTGAAAAATTTTCGTATAACTCTTTCGTATAACATAATGTATATCTTAGAACTTACACCACCCCCGACCAATCCAACAAATGCCCTCGAAAAGACAGCTCCCCTATCGCAGGGGATGTTATTCCGCACGGTTGTTTTTCTTCAGCCCTTTCAGTTTCAGGGGTCTGCAAATATTTTACACCCGTGTATGTAGAGCCACTATTGACAGTTCTGTTGATTTATCGAGGAATAGTAGATGTTTCCTGCGTCTTAGGTCGCGTGGACTATAGAATAATTTGCATACTTTGGTTTTATTTTTGACAATCGCTTCACTTAACATCTGACCCCGCTGAATGTAGTAAAGGAGATACCATAGCCACGTTCAGCGTAGCGGGGACAGATGTACATGATCCGTGACAAGTTACCTAGGATATCGCCTGAGAGAATGCCCGAGCTCGCAACAGATTTTGATGCGGCTTTTTAAAAGGGAACTATAATATTTCTGTCAAGTTGTATCACCAAATAATTAGATCTATCGCCACGAAATACTTTCGTTCTCAGATAAACAAATATGTTCCCAGGTATGAATCACCAAATTAATGTTAATATATGTGTAAAATAAAAGATGGATCACCAAAGAAATTGTAGTGCATTGATTGAATATAAACGTCGTTCTCACAATACTTAATAGTTTTGTTACTTAAATAATAGGTTTGTCCTCAAAATGACTTGGTTACATGTTTAAGTCCAAGACGGTTTCGAGCGACAAAAATATGATTTATTGGTGATCGCTTTTAATTAATTTGCTTCAATACTTATTAGGACAAACCTATTAAAATACATCCAAAAATATTAATTTGGTACTAGACCTTATATCTCCATAATTTTAGGTGATTTTTTGTGAAACTGATTTTATATTGTTTAGTGACTAGATTTTGGTGACAAATCTATTATTTTGGGGGCAAACTCTATTATTAGGGAAACAGAAAACGACTTAAATTGGTGACAGCTTAAATCATACCCTTTTTACAAGCTTTTATTTAACTTGCAATGTATGTTTGTTCGGGTGAAATCTTACAACTCAATTTTAAGGCACTTGCCCTCAACCGATTGGGCTGAAATTTGGTGAGCACGTTCAGTTCGGATGACAATGCATGATTAACAGTGTGACGTCATTCTAAATCCAACATGGCGGCATACCCACAATGGCGGACCAATTAATTTTAATGCATTCCTACAATATGGGTATCAAATTAAAGGGCTAGCTGAGAGTAACTCGAAAAAAATGTGACGTCACTCTTAATCCAATATGGCGGACTTCTAAAACTTGAAAATCTATTTTGAAACAGATATTTTTAAGCAATTGAGTTGAAATTTTGTATGCACGTTCATGCATGACAATGCGTGGTTAACTGTATGACGTTATTCCAAATCCACCATGGCGGAACACCCAAAATGGCGGATAATTTTCTTTTATTCGTGCCTATAATATAGGTATCAAACATGTATCAAATGATAGGTCTTGCTGAGAATAACTCTCGACGAGTATATTCAAAATTAACTGGCAAACGACCTTGCAATAATGATGCGTTGAATGAGATGAACAGACTTAGGAACTTACCAGGTGAAAACTAAAAAGTATAAAATAAAATTTAGGTAAAAAAACCTTTTTAAAAACAAGCTTTTATTTAAATGCGCTAAAAAGAAAAAATAAACTTTTACACTAAAACTTTTACTGTTAATTTATAACGTCATTTCAAATTTAACACATTTGACACAATTTATATGTTATAAAAGCTTGTCGCGACATTTAAGTACTCGTATTTACGTTCTTACTTTTAAATGTTTATTAGGCAGCATCTTTGTGTTGATGTTTCAGATTTTCCCATATTGTTCCCACGCATATCGAAGAAATATCCGTCGACCCTTCCAGAGCTTCGTGTAGAAGAGTAAGAGAGTAATATACAACAGGGTTCGCCCCGGTGCCCCGAGGTGGTATGTTCACGACATCATGTCATCATGCCACTCAGTCCTCGGCACGGCCTCACCTTGACTTATTAAAAATTTAAAACTAAGAAAGTAAATACGAGTACTTAAATGTCGCGACAAGCTTTTATAACATATAAATTGTGTCAAATGTGTTAAATTTGAAATGACGTTATAAATTAACAGTAAAAGTTTTAGTGTAAAAGTTTATTTTTTCTTTTTAGCGCATTTAAATAAAAGCTTGTTTTTAAAAAGGTTTTTTTACCTAATTTTTTTTAAATACATAGAGTGATTCAAGATGATGGTTTGTGTACTCGTATTTACAGTATTAGCATTGCATCCTGAGAAGCCGGGGCGGGTCGACTCTTACGACATTGAGTTACCGATGCAGCTGATGTATTTTTTTTTATTTCCACAGCTCTTAGAAATGTACAGAGTTTAACATTAATCATCATGACATACTGCCATTTATGGATTTTAATTCTATATAATAATACTAAAAGGAGAGAGCATAAATATTATTATTACTAGTGGACGCCCGCGACTCCGTCCGCGTGGACTGCAGAAAAAACAAAATGTTGAAATTATCCGGGATAAAAACATTTTCCCGGGATAAAAAGTTAAACCTATATGTTAAGTGGGACCTGTCACAATATATTCATGAAAACTGCATCAAAATCGGTTCAGCCGTTTCTGAGATTAGCGTGCACAAACGCACAGACAAACCGACAAACAGACAAAAATTCCAAAAATCATCGTTTTGGGTACTATTGCGTTGATAAAGGTCTTCCATAATATTTTTTCTCATATATCTTCCATGTACAGACAGCGATCCGTTACATTTTTATTAAATGTATAGATTAACTACTTTAATAATTTTTTTAAATAATTTTAATAACTTTAATAATGATAGTAATCATTTATTATAAAGCATCTTTAAAATAATGTATTATAGCTAACTTAGAACTACTTAGGTCTATGGCGTACCTATGGGAGGTCGGTTGACCATCCAAATTTTTACAGGATGGTCAGCCGATCTACCTTATCAGGTAGCGTGCCTAAAATGCTGGCTGCGTTGCCGCGCTGAATGGCTATGCTTATAATAAATATTATTAGATTACATAATTAATGAATGACCACTAATTATTGTGTTAGTAAATTGTTGTGTCGTGTAAGGGTGTATGTGTGTGTGTGTGTGTGTGCGTGTGTGTAATATATGTATGAAAGTAAATCAGCACAGAACAATGCAATAAAGTAAATTCTTTCATATCGAAATGATTTTCACTTTCACTTCGGTAAGTACTTGTATACAACTTTGGTAACGTACCTAGGTTCTTAGGTAAATAGGCCACATATACAACAATACAGTTTCTGTATTGATTTCCTCTTCCAGGCAGTTAATATTAATGGATGCTTAGAGGGAAACAGGCAAGCTACACTAAAGACTAATGACCGGAGTTAAAGCGCCATCTAGTTTCTGATACCGTAAACCTGGACTGCTTAAATTACGGTGCTATAAAATTAGTGCACTTGCTTTTAACAAGATATTCTTTCCGACAACTTATAAAAATAATATTCAGATAAGGGATGATTTCTCCGATAGATAGATCTTAATATATATAAATCTCCTGTCACGATGTTTGTCCGCGATGGACTCCTAAACTACTTAACCGATTGTAAATTAAATTGGCACACCGTGAGCAGTCTGGTCCAACTTGAGAGATAGGATAGCTTAGATCTTTAATTATAGTCGCAATTTTATTTTATTGCAAATTATTTGTCTATAATTAATTGACAGTCACAATTATCTGTTAACTCCAAAAGATTCTAACAGATGTCGATACTTTTCGACTGGATTGAGTAAGTAATCAATAGATGGCTCTGCTATGGTAAACCGACAAACGTGTCATATAAGCTACAATTCAATTTCCACGCGGACGAAGTCGCGGGCGTCCACTAGTAAGTCTATAAAATATTCTGAAGGATGTAATTTATGCTTCCTCTATCACGATAAAGTTTTAGAGAAACGTTAGCAATTGTAAACAATTTGTGGATGTAGAGATGCAATTTAGACTATTTTAGACATTTTAAAAACTTTTAAACTTTACGTTGTTGTAACATATTAATATTTATGTATTTATTTTTCAAATAGGACTGGTAGGTTCTGAGATTGGCACGTTCAAGCAAACAAACTCTTCAGCTTTACAATATTATAAGTGTAGATTTTATACAAAATGTATAAAATTATACACATATTATGTGATTATGTATGTAATATATCTCTTTCATCCGCCTCACGCCACGCCTACGTACGTACTTACAAAAAGTAAACATAAACATACCCCTAAATACGCAAGGTAGAAATTTATCCCATGGGATTGTCGCATCAAATTTCCCTGGATAATAAATCACCATTAAACGCCTAGTCTGGATTATCTCTGAAGCAGAACTGTTAGGGAGCTCCGTAACCGTAACCCAGACCGTCGGATATCCGATATAAAAAATATCCGTAACTGTAGCCGAATAATATCGTATAAGGGCGGAGTCTAAATTGAGACACGTTAGTTTTGATCGGCCCTACCAAACGGTGACATGTAAATAAAACCATTTATTAGTATTTGTTAATTGTTTGTTTGTAATTTGTATTATGCTTTGAAATTCTTTAAAAATCTAATATACCTACGTGACTCTACCTACGAAACTCCTATATTCGTATCATATCCGTATCCATATCCGAGGAAATTTCATATCCATAACATCCCTGCTCTGAAGGTAGAGGATTATTATACTGCACAATAATATTATATTGTAGGTGGTGAAAATTGGAACTACAAAATGTGTATTAGAAACGCAGGAGGAAGGTTTGTCACTAGCGCCATCGTCGATGGAAAATAATTGTATCTGTACTTATAGAAAATATTGCGTAAGAGAAGCTGTTTTTTACCCGACTGCGCCAGAAAGACCTAAGTGTTTTGGAGTATATTTAGATTCCTGTGTTTACTTTTTAAAAATCCTATTAAATTACGGCTCACCAAACATGTTTTAAATTTTATTATAATAGTTATGTACAAAAAGCTCCTGAAAATACCTTGATAAAAGTATAGCTCCATCTAACGTTTTCAGGAGATAACGTTTCAGCAACAAACGTGTTTGTAAAAGTGGTTTAAAGGCTTCATGCTTTCACGAGTTTGCACACGTGTTTTCACCGAGCTTCTAAATACACCCAACAGATGGCATTAGATAAAATGTTTCAGTTTTCAAAACAGAGATGGCGCTGATCTAAAAATATATCAGGATTTTTACGCAATTTATAAAATAAAACTACTTACCCTAATGTTTTTGTACTTATTAATGGAGTCTTTAAACTGAGGAATCCATTTAATCTGCTCATATTCTTTCCTCCGCCATCACTTGATGTTTCGGCTCTGAAACAAACAAAAAATTAGAAAGCTAGTTGAAACGGGGTGATAACGGACAGAGGCATAATAGCTTTTCAACTTATCAAACCTCAGTGGAGACTAAATGTATAGTTGAGCCGTTAGTGTTTGAAACTATGGAACCACATGGGAGCTCATGCTCTTTTTGAGGGCATTTTAAAAATACTGGACGGACAAGGAATACCTCTGGACAAAGGATTAGCCCTACCGTCCAACTGGCCTTTTGGCATGTTGCTGCGATGAATAAGATTCAGGTATGTACCTACTCTTTAACTTATTCATTTATTTATTCACACACACACACATAATTAATGTTTATTATTATAGGTTATACAAATGCGATAAATCAGTTTTTTTCTTAATACTAATTGTTAATTATTATTATTAACATAACATGCAACAAACATTGCCTTTACTGTGAATTCTGTAAGAGAAACTGTACATAATTGTAAATATGTTCAAGTTTATTTGCAATTACTATCTAACCTAACCTTACTATCCACAAATTCCTGTATAAATTTATTCTACCGTTGCGGGGCTTCACTAAAGTTACTAGTTTATCGCCTGAGAAAATGCCCACCAAGCATGGAGAAGAAATAAAACAGGAGCAGTGGACAAGTATATCTTCATGCAAAAATAGTGTGTCGCTGAGCGGGGGTGCATCCTAACACTGTAGCTCTGCTCATTTACATAGAAACCACCTTGTAGTGACTAGCCAAACTACTTGCATATGCGCGTGGTTACAGCTACTGCGTTACACACACTGGCCCTGAAGCTCCGCCCCTATCATGACGTCATGGCCTCACGATTGCCACACGACTCAGTTCATAGTCCCACCCCACCTCCTCTTTTATACCTTCTCCATGCCACCAAGCTTCTTAGTCGACTCTTACGACATACACGCTAGGTGTATTCTAGTTTCTTAGTTTACTCTAACGACATGCATGGAAATAGAAGTAGCATTCTACTAAACACCAGCATCAGCACATCATCAGCCTATTTTTGTCCACTTCTGGATGTAGGTCTCCCCCAGGGCACGCCACAAGACCACTGCCACAGGGGGTATTTGCCCATAGTCACCACGCTGGGCAGGCGGGTTGGTGACCGCAGTTTGTATTTTGGACTATGTTGTCAGCACGGGAGGCGCTGCTGCCCACCTCCCGGAAACCCTTAATCGCCTCGTAAGATACCCACGGGCAGACAAGGGGTGGTTCAAATTCTACTCTGCCGGCACCACGCAGCATCAGCACAGGCAATAGATAATTTAGATAACATAAAAAACCTAGCACTTTATTACGCGTAAATAATACAGCCCTACCTAAGAAATAATGACAAATTATAGGCAAAAGGGATATGAAATTCATCTTTTTTGGATTCCAGCCAACCTTTCAGATATCCAAACGGTCGCCTAACTGAATAACAAATAGGTTTCAGTCGGTTTCAGTGAACTGTGAACTTTACCCAAATTTCCTTTGTTAGGTTTCTACTATTAATACATAATACTACAGAAAAAACAAAATGTCGAAATTATCCGGGATAAAAACATTTTCCCGGGATAAATAGCCTATATATGTGGGACCTGTCACAATATATTCCTGAAAACTGCATCGAAATCGGTTGAACCGTTTCTGAGATTAGCGTGCACAAACGCACAGACAAAAATTCCAAAAATCATCGTTTTGGGTACTATTGCGTTGATAAAGGTCTCCTATAATATCCGGCCAGGCTTCACACGGTTGCAATACTGATACTATACATTAAAAACCTTTCTCTTTATTCACTCTATTACGTATTATGATACACACATGATTATCTGATATCTAATCCAATGTAAGATTCTTTTGTTAATATGTTACTTAGTTTTGACTGTGTCGCTGGGAGCTTTCTTGCTATTTCTTCTTTCAAGCAATGACACTTCACTGAAATAGTGTAACAGTAATAGTAGAAGCATGCGGTATGTCAGACCTAATGTTGGTTTTGCCATCAAGGAGAACTGTCTAGCAGCTCTCCTGGATTTCGTCTTTAGGCGACCTTAACTCTTATTAGCTCCACGTTGGTGGCTATTAAGCCCCGAATCGCCAACTTATGCCTGACAGACCATAACAAATCGTACTTTGTGGTAGTGTAGTGACCATTGCCAAAGCAAAAGCTTTGCGATTTATTTAACCTCCTTTTTTTGTTTGGTAGCGGTTTCATTTTGGGGTGCGAACATAGAAAGTAACATATAAAAATATATAAATAAGACAAATAAGTTGTTCATGCTTTCATGTCAAAAAAAATAATTTTGAATTTGAATTAAAAAAAACCGCATCAAAATCCGTTGCGAAGTTTGAAAGATCTATACCTCGTAGAAATTTCTATTGTTAAGAAATAGTGGTAGTAAACATTTTTAATTTCATCAACAGTTATTAAACTGCCTGAAAATTTTTTACAACATTGAAATAATTGCTTACCATGCAAGCTTGCAAAAGTTAAAATGTGGTAGATTATGAAGTTGGGATCACTTGTTTGTTAAATTGTTAGGGACAGACAGCGGAAAGTGATTTTGTTTTATACTATGTAGTGCTAATACAGAAGTTCAGATATGTGTTATCGATATTAAAGTCTATTAAGTCCTCGTCGAAAGAACATCCTTCTACAGAACAGGTATTTCACACAGTACTAAACTGCATTTTCAAGCACTCAAGGCAGTCTTGAAAATTTGACTGATTCAGCGCCACCTAGCGAATGTTGTGGTACTTACAAGTCAATTAAAACTTGGCGCTCGAAAGAGTTTGGCTAAAATTTAGGTTCAGAAACGATTTAAGAAAATATATATAGGTACATACTTATATATAAATATATAAATTAAAGACACGGGTGTGTTCCCGAAATGGGGTAGCCAGAACTGCACGATCGTGAAGGAAATGCCACAGCCACGTATAGAAAACCGTGGGAGTGGGGACAGATGTTATTCGATCAGTGACAAGTTGCTAGCTTATCGCCTGAGATAATACCTGAGTTCCTTAGGCGACTCTTACGACATGCACGGAAGGAGATGCAGCTGATGTGTTCTAGTGAAGCCGCGCATCAACAAAGGTAAACAAAGATTATTTAATACAAAAATTCCTCCAAAAGAAATTAACTTACTTTTTAACGGGGAAGAAAAATGCGTAAATCCGAATGTCCAGGGAATTCCCGGGATAAAATTTAAATCGATATAATTATTTCTCAGACGGACCGAAGTTTTTATCCTTTGTTAATATTGTTTAAATATGTCGGAGTGGTGACATCTGGCGGGTGTTAGCAAAGCACCTTGTGGCGCCATCTAGTTTGCTTGCTATGAAATGTTTACCTTATAGATTTGTGATTAAAGGAAACGTCAGGTATTAGTACCTGGGTGGAATCAGAGATGGCGTTGTTCGAGGGTAAGTCGGTAAAGTTGTTCGACTGACAGTGACACTTGGTGGAACGCCATTACGGTGAAGACATTCGAATTGAGCGTTGGTTAGCAAACGTCATCTCTGGGATCACCGCGTTTTCCTGGTATTGATTTGTATCCATTTAAATTAAGGCAATCGCGTGTTATTATAAAGTTAATCGTTTGTAATAATTAAATTCAATCTATCGGCTATCACCGCGTGATATTATTTACGACGCCTACGTTTACGAACTACACGTAATGGATCCTCGCGATGATAATCTTACCGTGGAGAAGGACCCATCTACGTCATCAGAATTGGGATGCAACCCGGATCACCCACATGAAACACGTGCTTCAAATAGTGACTCGAGCGAAGAAAAATGGCGTCTTCTCTTCGAGCAACAAAATCAAAATTTTCTGGCGTTGGTGCAAGCAATAAAACTACCTGCATCTTCGGACTCTATTCGCCTTCCTGATTTCGACCCAGAGAAAAGAGACATCGACGCCCGAGCTTGGATAACGACCGCGGACATGTGTATCACAGATCGACATCGCCATGGATCTTCTCTGATGATCGCGTTAAGCCACGCACTCAAGGGCGAAGCATCATCTTGGCTGTCTTCAATATCGTTTCCTAATATGACGTTTTTAAGGAGCTTTTCGTAGCAAGGTATGACTGTCCTGAAACTGCTGCTTCCTTTCTCATCAGTATGCACGACAAGAAACCGAGAGATAACGAGTGCCTGGCCTCATACGCCGCTACCCTCATAACATCCTTAATGGCAAGGTGGAATGGACTGACTACAGAACAGATAGCAATAGCCACTGTCTTAGCTCATATTTCAAAACAAGAGCCACATGTTCAGAGGATTGCTATAACGACTGACATCAAGACGCGTAACCATTTACAAAAGGAACTGAAGGCTGTCTCGTTCCTGAAGAGAAGTTATCCATCAAGTATTTATCGTGATGGACCCGACCTAAAAAGAAACCGACCTAATGGATCTGCTGTGACCATCAAGTGCTTTAATTGTGGACAACTAGGCCACAAATCTCTTCAATGTCGCAACAAAGCCAATTCGAAGAAGCAAGATGACCGGTCCAAACACAGGTCCTTTCACGGGGACCATAACTCGACCAACCAACCTACAGGGAGAACCGATCGCATCACCTGCTTCAACTGCCGGGAACAAGGCCACTATGCATCCGACTGCCCGAAGAGGAAAATCAAGGAGGGGAACAACGGTACCGGCGGCGGCACTGGAACTGGTCCAGCTAAGTAAAAGCGAGTAGACGTGTGCATTGTGAATGCGCCTTCGGGTTCTCTGCGTCACTCTGGTGAGTCATTCCCATTTACTTACGACTCAGGTTCAGAGTGTTCCTTAGTTAAAGAATCGATTGCTTTGAAATTTAGTGGTAAGCGAATTTATGACAATGTTTCTATGACTGGTATAGGACAAACTTCTATAGCCTCGTACATGCTCTAGGCGATCTCGTGAACAAGTACGTTGTAGTGTACATGGATGACGTGCTAGTTGTGGCCAGTAACATCGACGAAGCTTTCGATAGACTAAAGGTAGTATTAGAAGTTCTTTCTGGGAAGGGATTTTCGTTAAATCCTAAAAAGTGCTCATTCCTGAAAGAAAAAGTAGAGTACCTAGGCTTCGAGGTGCGCCGAGGTCAAATTCGTCTGTTTCCACGAAAGATAGTTGCACTTACCGCTTTACCACCGACCGGCGCTCTTAATAATCAAGGTAGATTTTATGATTTTCATTTTGATTCGGGTGCTGAGTGTTCACTAATAAAAGAAAGCGTTGCATCAAGTTTCAATGGTAAAAGAATTGCTAAAACTGTCTCTCTAACGGGAATTGGTCAAACCAGTGTATTCAGCACCCAGCAAATACTGTGTAATGTTGAAATTAATGATTATTGTTTAGAACTTTTATTACATGTTTTACCCGATGTGTATATGCGTAGTGATATTATGCTAGGTCGTGAAATATTGAGTCAAGGCTTCGTTATTAACTTGTCAACAAATAATTTTAGCATTTCAAAACAAAATAATTTGAAGTAGTAGGGAATTGGGTTCTCTGGCTCACGCTCTTTCAACATAATCGGAGTTTTAGTTTTCAGTATTAGGTGAATAGATCAACTAAGAGCGCACTGGGGGCGCGTGTGCCCCCGTGCACTATGAGTTGACCATTCACCTATAACTGAAAACTAAAACTCTGATTATGTTGAAATAGCGCGATCCAGAGAGCCCAATTCCCAATTTTTTTTATTTTAATGATAAATAAATAGTTTCAAAATACATGTACACTATAATAACTTACTACTACGAATATAAATGAATACATAACTCTATATTTACATCTAAAATACCTAATAAATATAATGAAAGTAAAACTATCTTAATTAGAATAGCTAATTGAGAATTTATTTAAAAAACAGCAAGTGTGAAAAATTATGGTATTAAGATATTATAATATTAAAAAAACTTGCTGTTTTCATCACATATTTTATCACTCATCTTCTCAATTAATCCGCGGGCCGCAGTATATATTTCATCTTTAAATAAGTTTTGAACGATGTGCTGGCAACATATTTCTGCTGTACATTTACATATTTCATCATTCTTAAATAGTTCTGCATCATATATTTCTAGTTTTATAATTTTACGACCTAGGACAGGAATTTTAATGAATGAATACATCTCGTTTTCTTGTGTTCTTTTTCTTGACATGCCTGATCCGTCGCCACTTTGTTTTCCATTATTAATTTGGGTAGACGGAATAAAATTGAACAAAGATTCCGATTCCTGCAATCAATATAATATACTTTTAACTATAATACTTATTTAATTACTTAGGTACGACAAGTTCATAACATAATATAAAATGGGTGGGACTTACCGACATTATAAGCTTATTTTGATCTTCAGTTATACGGTAAAACATTTATTTACGTCTCTACTGGACAGTATTTAAAAACAAAATGAAATAAACTCTTAATAAATTGTAGGGAAAATCTATATACTTTGGTATTTACTTAGGTATTTACCTATAGTAACATTGTCCGCAATAAAATAAACTACCTTTAAGGACGTAAGACTGTATGTACCTATGTCATTTAATTTTCACAATCGTTAGGTCTAAGTTTTGTATGCGACCTTAAATAATATTATTAAAGAAAGCAAAAGCAAATTAATATTTGAGAAAGTAAAGCCACAGCCAAGTAATAGTTTCGTAAAAATATCGGTTGTCTATCGATTAAGGAAGTTTTGCTGACCAGGCTCCTTGTCGTGTATATGCACACACTCTCATGGCCATACCTTATCGGGTAAGTTTATTCCATCTTATTACATTACTAACACCAATGAACCTCAAAATCTATTAATAGGTCTCGGTGAGTACATACCCCGTTATTTGTTTGAATTTTTTGTGTCAGCCAGTGCCTAATTACGTTAGTACCTAGGTACCTACTCTATTTTCGTAAAGTTAAGTTCTCAGCTAAGTTCAGTTTTAAATTAGTGCGTCAAGAGAAGTTGTTTTCAACATGTAAGTATTAAATATCTAGTGTTTTATTTATTGTTCAGAATGTAAGAAGTGTTCAAACAATTAGGTGCTATCCGAACGAGTGATCTTAGAGTTACTTTAATAAAATATACCTACTTACTAATACTAGTATTCACCCTAAACGAAATCTATCTTAAATAAGCTGTATTAATTAAGTATTCATTCTTATATTCTAGGTCGAGTAAACAAGAAGTCAATCAGAGCTGTGATAGTTCTTCGACCGAGAGCGACTCGTCCAGCAGTAGAGAGTCGTCCCCGGAGCGCGCGGCTCCCGCGCCGGCCCCCGCTCCGTCTCCGCCGGCGCCCGCAGCGGCTGAGCCCGCCCGCCACACCAAGAGAAAGAAAACTCACACTCCTCACTCCTCCAGCAAAAGGTATCTTATTATACTTACTACATGTTACTAGAACTACAGTTTTCAATTAAATATTTACATTACTCAAATATCGTCTTATACAGAGCATTAATACCTAGTGCAATTACCTATCATTATTATGAATTCATATCTTGGGAATAACCATTCTATAAATTATTTGTATGTAATAGGTACCTACAGTTTTATAAAAATATAGGTTACATTATTATTATTATTTATTGTACTTAATACTGTATACTTATAAAAGTACTAAGTACCTACCTACTAGCGGGTAATACGTTTTATATTGGATAACTAAACTTTTATAAAACTAAAGCTTTATCAGTTAATATTTTTATGTTATACTACATAGGTCGGTTTTATAAAACATTTTTTGATCTAGACTAAGCAGTTTTTCACTTCCAGTGATAAATTCTACTTTCCTTCCTATTTTACCCTTATTTTATTCTTCCATTTAAGTACTCATAATTAGATATACTTAATTTTATTTTATCTTTAATTATAGGTCCAAGATTGAAAATAAGGATAAGTCTACGAAGGCCCGAAAACAGAAGGTGAAGATTGATGCGCGCCTTCTGCAGACACACGCCCACTCGTCGTCTGCGAGAGTTACGGCCAAAGACATTATGGGGTCTGACACGGATGTAGATGAAGATCAGCAACCCGATAAAAAAGATGGACTTGTATCATATTTATGTCGTCGCGGCTCTAATGGTATATCTAAGCAATATAATCCTAATATCAAAGGCTTACGTTTCGTAGATCTTAAACTTTACGTGTGTAGTGAAATAGAAAATATTTCAGCCATGAATAGATGGCGCCATGCTGTGGTGACTCTAAAAACGAAAATTGACGATGACAATCCTGCCTATCGGCATTTGGCTAAGTTTTTAAAAGAAATAAAATATAACTTCAAGGATTGTCCAGTTACCTATGTCAGTACACCCAGCATGTAATATGGATAAACTGCGATGCATTAAGTAGGTATATTATTATTGTTATCCTCATCTATAATCGAGTGTATTCCTATAATAAACTGAGGAAAAATATTGATAATTCATTATGTTGTGATTTATACCTATTTAATGCATTAAGTATATTATTATTATTGTTATCCTCATCTATAATATAAATATAATATAATAATATAAAGTGTATTCCTCTAGAATAGCTTTTAAAAATATTTTTGAATGTACTTTGTTATTGGTGTGTTTTAATATTAAATGCTTATCTATTTGAAAATAATTAACAATCATGTTTCTTTTCTTCCAGAAAAAACCCAAAATAAAACTAAAAATGAAAACTTAAAGAGAAATAAAACTAAAAATGAAAAGTCAAAGAGATATAAAACTATTAATGAAAAGTCAAAGATTAAAAATATGAAGTTTTGTACTGATTGTAATATTCGAATTATGGAAAGCTCATATAGATTTCATTTGAGAACAAATTTACATAAAAGTAATTGTTTATTAAAAACCAGTTTTCAAAACATAGATATAATAGCTACAGCATTTAAAGAAAGAATAGTTACTTACAGAATTAACACTGGAGAAAATATGGGTATTACTCCTGAGGACTTTTTATTTAAAATTACAGATGATGTGAACAATCTCATAGCAATGAGTTTGTCTAAACATGGCTGTCTTAAGCTCAATTTGGAATTATTTGCTAACTTCAAATTACCGAACTCAGATGAAATTCAAATTAAATCTTTTAATACTAAGTATGAGACTATATTTATAAATACTGACTTATTTGAATTGTATTCAAAAACTTGGAATGCATTGATTTCTAAACTGAGCGAATTTCAGCACCGTGAATCAGGCTGGTGTTTTATTTCTGTCAATCACTTAGAAATAAATATTAATAAGTACTCTCCCTTAAGAGGTGGTAGCTATCTAGAATTACCTAAAGAAATCAGAAGTACAAAAAGTTGTCTAAATGTGAAAAACTTTGATAATCATTGCTTTGTATGGAGTATAGTAGCTGCCTTATTCCCTTGTACAAAAAATACTAATCGAACAAGTTCATATCCATTCTACTCATCAGTTTTAAATATTAAAGGAATGAATTTCCCACCATCGCCTACAGATATAAGATTATTTGAGAAAAACAATGTTTCTATTAGTATTAGCATTTATGGTTTAGATAGTAAGAAGCAAATAACTGGTCCTCTATATATGACAAATCAAAGAAAAGAAAATCATATAAATTTATTATATTTTGAACAGAACTCAGGAGGACATTATTGTTTGATTAAAGACTTGGTAAAACTTACTCGACGACAAGTCAGCAAACATCATGGTAAAACATACTTATGTGAAAGATGTCTCCAATTTTTTATAACACAAGAGAAATATAATTCACACACGTGTTCAAACGTGTTGACAGTTTTACCAAATAAAAATAGTCAATTACAATTCAGAAATTATGAAAGAAAACAAAAAATTTATTTTGCTATATATGCTGATTTTGAAAGTTTATTGTTAAATATTTATGAAAAAAACAGTTATAATGTTGAAACCTTTAAATTACATCAGCCTTCATGTTTTGCCTATTACATTTGTTGCTCACATGATGCAAATCTGAATAAACTTGTTCTATATAGAGGATCAGATTGTGTTGAAAAGTTCATAAAATATTTGATCAAAGATGTAAAGTATATTGAAAGCGTGCTTAGAAATAAGAAACCTATGAAACCAATGACTTTAGAACAAAATAATGAACATCATAATGCGAGTCTCTGTCATATTTGTGAACTGCCAATTTATAATAGTAAAGTCGCTGATCATGATCATATAACTGGTGAATACAGAGGTGCCGCTCATGCTAAATGTAACTTATTATATAGAGTGTGTCCCTTTGTTCCCGTTATTTTCCATAATTTAGCAAACTATGATGCTCATGTATTCATAAAAGAGTTGGCTAAATATGAAGGTGATATTAAAATTATTCCAAAAACGAAAGAAAAGTATATTACTTTCACCAAGTTTCTAAAAAATCCAAATTCTACTTCCACAATTCAGATCAAATTTTTAGATTCATTTCAATTTCTCAGCTCCAGTTTAGACACCTTGAGTAAAAACTTGGCAGACATAGATTTGAAACATTTACGAACAATATTTAATGATAAAGAATTGAACTTACTTCGCCAAAAAGGCGTATATCCTTATGATTACATGGATTCATGGTCACGATTTAACGAAAAGTGCCTTCCAAATAGAGAAAAGTTTTATAATAGTATAACTTGTGAGAACATCAGTGAAGAGGAATATGTTCGTGCGCAAAGTATTTGGAATAATTTTCATATAAATACGCTTGGAGAATATACAGATTTGTACTTGAAATGTGATGTGCTGTTATTATGTGATATTTTTGAAAAGTTCAGAAATAGTAGTTTAAAATATTATAAACTTGATCCTGCATATTATGTTACCTCTCCAGGTTTAAGTTGGGATGCAATGCTATTATACACAGGTGTTAAATTAGATTTATTACATGATAAAGAAATGTATGAAATGATAGAGAATGGAATACGTGGTGGTTTAGCTCAGTGTTCACAAAGACATGCTAAAGCGAATAATAAATACATGTCCAACTATGATAGAGAAAAACCATCAACATATCTGGTTTACTTAGATTGTAATAATCTTTACGGTTACGCTATGATGAAAAAAATGCCAATATCTGAGTTTCGATTTTTATCTGATGAAGAAATTAAAAACTTAAATGTTTTAAATATTTCTGATGATGCTGAATTTGGATATATTTTAGAAGTGGATTTAGATTATCCTTCTTATTTACATTCTTACCATAGTGATTTACCATTTGCACCTGAAAAGCATATTCCACCAGGTGGAAAAACTAAAAAACTTATAGCAAACCTATATGACAAATTTTATTATGTTATTCATTATATGTATTTGAAAGAATGTTTAAAGAATGGTCTTATATTGAAAAAAGTTCATCGTGTAATTAGTTTTCGGCAACAAGATTTCCTGGCCAAGTATATAGAGCTAAATACACGATTACGTCAAGCTTCGTTATCTAAATTTGATAAGGATTTCTTTAAACTTCTGAATAATGCTATATTTGGAAAGACAATTGAAAATAGACGAAAACAAGTAGATGTTAAATTAGTTACAAAATGGAGAGACAATACTAATAAAACAAATAAAGAAATTGGTGCAGAAAAACTAATCTTAAGACCTAACTTGAAAAGTGTGTCAATTTTTTCAGATAAATTTGTTGCAATTCAGTTAAGTTTGGAAAAGATCACTTTAGACAGGCCAATATACATAGGATTTTCAGTTCTTGAATATGCAAAGCAACACATGTACAATTATCATTATAACTTCATCAAAAAGAAATATAATCAAAATGTAAAGTTATGCTATACTGACACTGACAGTTTACTTTATATAATAAACACTAACGATTTTTACAAGGACATGAAGTCAGATATCATTCAATATGATACAAGTAATTTTGAAATCAATAATGTTTATGGAATGCCTGCATTAAATGCGAAAATTCCAGGACTTTTTAAAGATGAAATGGGTGGGGATATTATAAAACAATTTATTGGTTTGAGAGCAAAACTATACTGTATTGAAAGTACAAAAACTGAGATTAAGAAAGCAAAAGGTGTATCAAGATCAGTAACTAAGAAATTGAAACCAAGACACTATATGAACACTTTAAACAAAAATGTTGATATGAGATGTAATATGAATTTAATAAAATCTATGAAACATGTATTATATTCGCAGACGATTAACAAACTTGTATTAAACAGACATGATGATAAAAGACAGGTTCTAACAAATCAAACAGATACTTTACCTTGGGGGCATTGTGAGACATTATTTTAAATGTTGTAATATTTTAAAGGACTAGTTATAAACAAATTATAGCAACAAAGTTAATTATATTATTAATTTATATGTATATACATTTTAATATTCCAATAAAGTTCATTTATGCATTTAATTTAATTAATCTTTTTATTTTTAATACCTATCTTCTATGAAACTGAAAGCTTTCCTCTACATATAGAGTTAATATTAAATAAATAACTATTAATTTTACTTAATCGAAATGTGTATTTCATGCACATAATATCGACTTTGTACTACCCACATAAATAAATCATTTATATTTATTCACCCCTATAATATTGTTATTAATAAAATGATGAGATCTTTATTAAAACTACAGACGATAAAAGGATTTTGAACAAGCAGCACCATGAAATACGTTAAGCAACTACATACTTTAGAAATTCGTAATATTCAGCTAGACAGTCAATTAAATAAAGTCAGACACAGCGTGCTTTTACCTAATACAATCCGTTGTATAATTTGTGGACCATCAAACTGTGGAAAGACAAACGTTATGCTAAATTTACTAGTTCACAAAAATGGAGTAAAATTTAAACATATTTATTTGTGCTCTAAGACAGCATTTCAACCCAAATATCATTTCTTAAGTGAAATAATCAAAAATATTCCCGAAGCAAAACTCTTTATTTTTAACGAAAACCAAGAAGTAGTTCATCCTAATGAGGCTTTGAAAAATTCAATTATGATATTCGATGATGTGGCATGTGAAAACCAAGTAAACATTCGCAATTACTTTGCAATGGGAAGACACCGACAAATTGATTGTTTCTATCTGACTCAAACATATTCAAAAATACCCAAACAACTTATCCGGGATAATGCTAATGTATTAATAATTTTCAAACAAGATGATACTAATTTGAAGCATGTGTATAATGAACATGTTAATACAGATATGGAATGGATAAAATTTAAAAGCTTATGTTCTTCTGTATGGCGAAATAATTATACTTTTTTATTAATAAATAAAGACTGTGAACTAAACAATGGGAGATATAGACAAGGATTTGATATTTTTATTCACGTTTGAAACCTTAAAAAGTATATGTTTTGTAGATTTAACTCAGTGTATAACATATGTTTGCAAATAGCAGTTGTTGCCAATAGTACATGATGAGTAGCACTGATCCGTTGGAAGCGGCTAACATTAAAAAGGAGCTAATAAACTCAATAAACAGTATAAAAAACAAAATAAAACTAATTAAACATGAAGAAGACGCTGCTAATTTAAAGTATAAAAAAGTATTTAAACCAATTACAGAACCATTAGAAACATTAATTAAGAATAAAGATAGTCCAACTGCTGGTGTTATAAACTTAAATGTTAGGCATAGTGATTGCAACTCCACTATAGAAGATGATTTTAGTGCTAATGAGATTCATAGTGATTCCAACTCCACTATAGAAGAAGATTTTAGTGCTACTATAACAGATGACTCAGAATATTATAGCCAAGATGATAAAACTCCAACCAAAATAAAGGATGATTCAACAATATCTCTGGGGAAGGATGATGTTATAGATATGTATAATGATATAAACGTGCCTTTTGGTATTCGCAGTGAAAACAAAATATTTAAGATGGGTAACTCTACAGTTAAATTTTCTAACACCAATAATGCTTTAAAAAATAAATATGTAACTATAAGTAATAAAAAGTATGAATTAACTGCAGGTCTAAATGAGCTTTTAATTCGTAATAAACCTAATTTAAAGTTGGTCACAGAAAACGATAAAGTGAATTACAAAGATATTCTTCAAATAACTAACGCTCACAAACGAAATTATAGCCCAAACGGACAAATTAAAGGTGATAAAGGATTAAAATATCGTAAAATAATTAAACCACTATTTGAAAAAAAGACTGGTGGATACATACCCAAATTAAAGCAATATAAAGGAAACACAGATTATGTATTTTGGGATGACCCTAATGAATTGGTTGAAAGGTTAAAGTTATTGATTGCATCTCAAAGTGCTGGAAATAGTAACCATGATAACGAAATTATGTCAATAATAGAGGAACTAAAAGAAGCGAAAATTATAAAATACTAGTCAGCACACCAGATAAATCAGTTGTTTAGACTACATCAACCATGAATGATGACAGTTTAACAGTGGATAGAACTGAAAAAACTAATAGAGATAATTTGTATAAATCAATTAATATTATTAACAAGATTATCAACAGCTTAAGTGATCGTATAAAAAGAATTGAAAAGAATATTGAGTTGAATGAAGTTCGTAGTATTTTAAAAAAACATTATGAGCAAACTGGACGTCGTAAATGAAATTCATAAATATGCAAGAAAAAATTTTCCCCGTAGGAAAGTTATTCTTAAAGACATAGATGATCTATGGCAAGCAGATTTAATAGATATGCAATCATTATCAAATTTCAATTGTGGTTTTAAATATATTTTAACGATAATCGACTGTTTCTCAAAGTATGCTTGGGCGATCCCACTTAAACAAAAGAACAAGAATTCTGTTGTAAATGCTTTCAAAAATCTACTACATAAAACCCGCATACCACGTAATTTGCAAACAGATTTAGGGACCGAATTTTATAATGACATGTTTCAAAATATAGTCAAGAAGTACAATATTAATCACTATTCTACATATTCTACGAAAAAAGCTTCTATCGTAGAACGATTCATAAGAACACTGAAAAATAAACTATATAAAGAATTTAGTCTGAATGGGAATTACAAATGGATCGGTAGCATTTTACAAAATAAAATATATGAATACAATAATAGCTTCCACAGAACAATAAGACGGACACCGGCATCAGTTAACCAAAATAATAAAAACATTGTTTTGCAAAAATATATTGCATTAGCACCTCTGACAAAATTGAAAAAGAGCAGATTTCGAGAAGGAGATTTTGTGAGAATCAGCAAATATAAAGGATGTTTTGAAAAAGGTTTTACTCCTAATTGGTCTACAGAAATATTCAAGATCACAAAAGTGCAGGATACTATTCCTTCAACTTATATATTAGAAGACGCTAGACAACAACCTGTTTTAGGTGCATTTTATAGTGAAGAACTTCAAAAAACTAAGAATCCCAAAATTTATTTAGTAGAAAGAATAATAAAACGAAAAGGAGATAAAATATTGGTAAAGTGGTTAGGGCTCCCTGTGAGTGAAAATAGTTGGATAAATAAAAACAATATTGTATAAACCTTTTTTCTATTAAGTACTCAATCTTGTAATAACCAAATAAACTTTTTTCATTTCATTTTTCATTTTCATAAACCGATAAGTAAAAATCGATAAAGTGAAAAAAAATTATAAATAAATACAAGAAAATATCTTTTCGTCATTTACAGTTGGTTCTTGTAAGAGAGAACACTATACAATTTAAGATTGTTAGAAAAAATGGTAAAGATAAAAAATATGTCTAATCACACTAAGAATGAGATAAAAGGCCCTCAGCAGAAAAAGAAAAAGTCTTACTCAGGATCGGGTTTTAAAACAAGTTTTAAAGCGATGATTGCGCATACAAAAAAACATTTAAAGAACTTGAAACCTAAATGTAAAAAAGCAATGGTAGAATTAGCTGTTGCAGCTGCTAAAGAATTAACATCTGACTTACAAATCAAATTACCAAGAATCATACCTGTACCGAAAACTGGAGGATATCTGCCATTAATACCTATATTCGCTGGGCTATCAGCTACTGGTAGTATTGCGGGTGGTGTATCAGGAATTACCAAGACAATTAAAGAGTATAAAGCAGCAAAGAATCAGTTTGCGGAATTAGAAAGACAGAACAGAAAAATGGAAGCTCTATGTATCGGAAAAGGGTTACACCTTAAGCCTTACAAAAACGGACTAGGAATATTTGTTACAAACGCAAAAAACTAGATGCAAGGCTACCAGATAGAGCTCTATCAAATTTTGATATAATTCAGCACTCAAAAAATATTCCGTTTTTTCGGGGTGTTTTCATGAGAGATGAATTACCAAGTAACCCATTACCGATAGAATGCGGAGTAATTAATTTAGATTCTTCTAAAAACTCCGGCACTCATTGGGTAGCCTATGGAAAAATATATAATTATATTGAATATTTCGACAGCTATGGTAATCTTAAACCTCCGAAAGAATTAATTAAATACTTAGGTAACAATATGGGCTATAACTATGATAATTATCAGGGAAACCATTCATATAATTGTGGACATTTGTGTTTGAAATTTCTTAAATCATTTTGGAGAAAACATCAAGTACCTCCCTATATATAATTAAATTTGATTTGTAATATCTTTCAGTCCATTGTTTTTACTGGATACGCAAACATTGTATTATCTTGAAGAAAGAAATAAATTATTATGATCGTTTATAATAATAATAATAATAATAAAACATCGCATTACAAACCAAAGCCTAACATTTCATTATCAATTACGAAAGATTGCAGACGTATGATAACAAAGAAAATTACGAAAAATAATAAAGAATTTCTACGTGCGCTTGGATTTAAAGTGTAAAATGCTTCAAATAAGTGAGACAGCTGAACATGATAATTCCATTGAAAGCTATGAAATTCATAGCTATAACCCTTACAATAATAGTTTTAAAGATAATGATGAAATCAGAATTCCAATTCATCAGCAAGATGTGTATTTATTACCTTCAGCCAGCTCTATTTATATAGAAGGATATGCGCGAGTATTCAATAAAGATATATCAGGAAAGATGACTAAGAAGGAACATGAGTTCATAAACAATCCATTCCTATTTTTATTTCAAGAAATACGCTATGAGCTGAATGGAGTTGAAATAGATCGCATTAAGAACGCAGGAATTACGTCAACTATAAAATCATATATTTCTATGAATGAGGCAGAAAGTAAAGCGTCTGAAATTTGGGGATGGAACTTAAAAACTGTGAAACAAAAAGATGGACATTTTAGTGTTATTATTCCGTTAAACAAAATATTCGGTTTTGCAGAGGATTATAATAAAATAATTATCAACTGTAGGCATGAACTTATTCTACATAGAAGTAGATCTATTTCAGATTGTTTAATAATGGATAAAACTGATAGTTCTGAATTAGATATACATAAAGTTCAGTGGCGTGTACCACATATAAAAGTTTCAGACCGTAATAGACTATCCCTTCTAAAAACTTTAGAGAAAGATCGACCTATTCAATTGGCATATAGAAATTGGGATTTATATGAATATCCTATTTTACCTCAAACAACAAAACATTCATGGTCCATTAAAACTGCTTCTCAATTGGAAAAACCACGGTATATTATATTTGGTTTACAAACGAATAGGAAAAATAATGTAACAAAAAGTTCCTCGTTATTTGATCATTGTCAAGTTACCAACATTAAATTATTTTTAAATTCTCAATATTTTCCGTATGATTCACTCAATCTTAAGTTTGATGAAGGTAAATATAGTATATTATATGAAATGTATGTGAAATTTCGGCAGTCTTATTATAACACAAGCGTTGACCCCCTGCTTGATTTGTCTAAATTTAAAGAAAAGGCTCCGCTTTTTGTTATTGACTGTTCAAGACAAAACGAGCAGTTAAAAACTGGACCAGTTGACGTTCGGTTAGAAATCGAATGCTTACAAGACATACCAGATAATACGACAGCTTACTGTCTCATTATAAACGATCGACTTTTTGAATACAGACCTTTAAGCAACATTGTAAGAAAACTAACATGAATGTTATTGTTGATTTACAAGGTTTTAAAATTGAACCAAATATTTTTATACCAAAAGAAATAGCGATTAAATGTGGAAATAAAGCTGTTGTACTATTGATTAAACCACCTTTTCCATATCACCTTCTAAGCTTAAAAGAAAGACGACATGTACAATGGGTACAAAAATACAGAAATTATTTTTGGAATGAAGGATTTGTAAACTATGAAGATTATAAATTACATATTAGTTGTATTTTAAGAGATAGAAATATATATACTAAAGGCTATGAGAAAGTTATATGGTTAAAAGACATTTTAAACTATGATAACGTTTTTAATATAGAAGATAAATTATGTCCTAAGCTATCAACCCTACATGATAATTATTCTAATTCAATAGATATGATTTCTTGTATTTATCATGATAATATTTGTGCTTTAAAAAATGTGTTTTGTTGTTATAAGTGGTGTATTGAAAACAAAGTTTTTAGTGGCTAGTAAATAAAATTATAAATAAAATAATTATCTGGTTTTATTCACTGAAATCCTTACTCTTTATGCCTATATTATACTTACTTATTTAGGACTGTTTATCCTAGGTGCGTCGAGTGAACTTATTTTTGAAATAACAAAGTTACATAGGAAAACATTACTCAGTTGTCATCATTGATTGAGTTGATTACCTATATTTACCGACAAACGAAAGCTAAAGTTAAAGTCCACCTTCAAGTCGAGAATCTCGTGATTTGGGCTTTCTAGATCGCGCTCTTTCAACATAATTGGAGTTTTAGTACTGAGCTGTATGACGGTGCGCTTTTAGTTGATCAATTCACCTATAACTGAATACTAAAACTCTGATTGTGATGAAAGAGCGTGAGTTGGTAGGTACTCGTAGGTAATTATTACTAGTAAATTAGGTACTGTACTTAATCAGTACTAATGTACAACTTACAACTAATTAATATCATTAAAATAAAAATAGGGAATTGGGCTCTCTGGATCGCGCTATTTCAACATAATCAGAGTTTTAGTTTTCAGTTATAGGTGAATGGTCAACTCACAGTGCACGGGGGCACACGCGCCCCCCCAGTGCGCTCTTAGTTGATCTATTCACCTAATACTGAAAACTAAAACTCCGATTATGTTGAAAGAGCGTGAGCCAGAGAACCCAATTCCCTACTACTATTTGACAGTTTTAAATTGTGACGTTTTAACCGATTCTAGTATCAGTAACGACTTTAGTAATGTTGACACAGATATACCCTCTTGTAAAAAGTCAGATCTTTTAACTATTTTAGGTGAATATTCCAGTTATTTTACAACAGGTTTGCCAAAAACTCGTGTAACTACAGGTGAACTCGAAATTCGATTAATTGATCCGAAGTATAGAGGTCCTTTTAGGGTATCGGAGGTACTTGAAGGTAATCGTTATGTTCTTAAAGCCCTTAATTCCAATAGAACCTATAAGTACGCACATGACAGACTTAGGCGAATGCCTGCGAATGACATTACCAATGACACGCTGACATGTGACCGTGATGATAATCTGTGCGAACTTGACGGGGATGGACCGTCATGTTCTAATTAATGTTGAGTTGACTGATTGAGAGTGGTTTACGGATACCGGATAGAGGTATTCAAGAGTCACTGGATGGAAGTGACTAGACTGGTTTACGGAAGCTGGATGGAAGTTTCCAAGAGTTGCTAGATTGAGGCAACTAGACTTACTTGACTGACGTTACTCTATATGGATTGTGTATACTGTAGCCTTGTTTTGGAATTATTTACCTTGTGTGTGCCATGCCGTTTGGTTTAAAGAACGCCAGTTCAGTTTATCAGCGGGCTATAGCAAAAGCTTTAGGTGAATTAGCTCATAGTTATATTGTTTCTTACATTGATGACCTGCTGGTATTGTATTCTACAGGAGAGCAGGGATTGGAACGTCTACGACGTGTCTTAGATGTGTTCATTAAGAATGAAAAACGTAATCAAGTTAAACTAGATCCTAAATTTTAAGGACCGTATAAAATTTAATTGTTAGATGGTGATAGATACCGACTAAAATCTTTGTCTTCAAATCGAACCTACAAATATTCGCACGATCGGGTCCGTAGGGTGCCAGACCATCAAGTTCCTAGTAATTTTGATATCGAAATTAATGTGACCTCAGAGTCTAAATGAATGAATTTTCATATGCGATGTACAAGTTACTGACCGGTTTTTTTAAATTGTGACTTTGACAAACCCTTGACAGACAGTAGTATGTAATTGTGGCAGAACCGAAGGACCGAGTTTCTGCTGTAGCCGATGGACAGTGCTACATGTGTGTGTGTGGGAAACCGAAGGACCGTGTTTCCGTAGTAGGTAGCCGATGGACTGTGCTACATGTGTGTGTTGGAAACCGAAGGACTGTGTTTCCATAGTAGATAGCCGAAGGACTGGCTATATGACTAACTGTTACTGTAATGTTGACCGAAGGAAAGGTCTGACTGATTTAAACGTATGTGCGAGTCTGCTTATCTTTTATTTTTTATGTCTTTACGTAAAGATTTTGGGAACTTGACGGTCGATGAGCGATTTTTGTGATTTCATGAACTATTGTAATAAGAAGTCTTTAAATTTAAGTTAAGTCAGAATGGGCCGAGCGCTAGTATGTGCCAGAGGCTCTTTGATTATTTTCTCTTGCAGATAAGTCCCACGAGGACGTGTGAGGCGCAGGACGGCCGTGTCGGAGTGGTGACATCTGGCGGGTGTTAGCAAAGCACCTTGTGGCGCCATCTAGTTTGCTTGCTATGAAATGTTTACCTTATAGATTTGTGATTAAAGGAAACGTCAGGTATTAGTACCTGGGTGGAATCAGAGATGGCGTTGTTCGAGGGTAAGTCGGTAAAGTTGTTCGACTGACAGTGACACTTGGTGGAACGCCATTACGGTGAAGACATTCGAATTGAGCGTTGGTTAGCAAACGTCATCTCGGATTCCGTTTTCGCGAGAGTTGGTTAACACACGTGTCAGCGAGATCTTTTGGTTCTTAGATAAAATTTTGTAGTATTTTAATAATAGAACTGTAGCTATATAGTGTCTGTGTTTGTGTTGTCCATCGGTAAGTGTGTATTTATAGACTTTATAGTTAACATTTCCTCCCATACTATATTTTAGTATGGACATCCCGCCAAAGCCCCCGGATCCTCCGGACTCACCCAGAACCCCTGAAAACTGCTTGTCCTCCCCTCCTCTCTTCACTCAGGAGTCTCGTAAGAGGCTTAGTGATGTTGAGTTGCCCAAACCAGCGAAAAAAACAATCATTGACCCTTCAATCATTAGCCAACCTTCATCCCAACAAGCTACCAATATTTTCACACATCCTAGCCTTACTCAGGGTGTGAAAGAATACTCAACTGATGATAAAGGTCCGTATATCATTCATGTTTCCCGTGTAGAAGATGAATCTTCTGTTGGTTTGAACTTGCGTCCCATAAAGTTTGGTCAATTTTTAGTTAAAAACAAAATCAAAAATATTGCATGTGATGGTGTTAAGGGTGTTGGTCGGAATAGAGTATCTGTGCAGTTTATGAACCCTACTGATGCAAATGACTTCCTTAAAAACAAAATACTAGATATTCACAAATATTCTGCTTCCATTCCAACATACAACATTACACGCATGGGCATTGTAAAAAGCGTACCCATTGACATGTCAATGGAGGAGCTCGTTGAGTCATTGGTATTACCATCAGGTTGCGGTATAGTCCTAAAGGCCCGTAGGCTGAATAGAAAGACCTCAAGTGAGGGAACTATTGTTTGGGTCCCGACCCAAACTGTTGTTCTCACATTTAAAGGCCAGGTTCTCCCTTCTAGAGTTTTCTGTTATCATACCTCACTGCCCGTTGACATGTATCAGTTGCCAACAATTCAGTGTATGAATTGTTGCCGATTTGGTCATGTCAAAGCTCAGTGCAGGTCTCAACCAAGGTGCTATAAATGTGCTCAACCCCACTCTGGAGACACATGTTCACTCTCTGAGGAAAATACGTCTTGCCTATATTGTTCTGGTCATCATTCTGCAACGAGTCGATCTTGCCCGGAGCAATCTAGGCAAAAATCTATTAAACTCACAATGTCCCAAGACTGTGTATCCTATGCTGAAGCCTCCTCCCTTTTCCCGTCAGTTCGACGTTCATACGCCGAAATGACCGCGGTAGCTCCTAAAAGACCCGCATCCCAATCATATCCCCCCCAACAGACCAAGTCCTACAAGAAAACTGTATTTTTCCCCCCTCGTCAACTTCCCCAGTTAGGTAAGGGCTACGATAAGGCTGCACACCAGTCTATTGTTAGTACCCCCTCCTCATCCCTCCCTAATGGTTCTGCTTTTCCCAACGAACCTAACCCATTCCCGGTAACCCTTAACGTCACCTTAGTTCAACACCTATTAAGCACAATTTTAAATTTTTTAAATAGTTACAAAGAATCCCTACCGTCCCACGTTGCCTCACAACTAATACAAATTGCTAACTTAGCTAAAAATGCATCCATTCAGGATCCTGCAATGGAATGCTAGAAGTATTAGACGGAAAAGATATGATCTGACCATTCTGGTCCAAAATCACAATCCCGATGTCATTGCCATCTCTGAGTCTTGGCTGTTTCCTGGATCCCATTTTAGGTTTCCGGGATACTCCTGCTTAAGGGATGACAGTGACGACGGGTATGGAGGTAGTGTCCTCCTAATAAAACACAACCTCTTCTTCTCCCAAATCCCTCTCCCATCTCACAGTCAGGATATCAATGCAGTAGCAGTGAAAACTCTAGGCATTGCTATTGTGTCTGTGTATATCCCTAACCCTTCTCCTTCCCTCGCTCCAGAGTTATCCGCTACCCTGTCTGCCCTTCCTTCTCCTTCCCTCATTATGGGAGACTTTAACACCCACCACACTATGTGGGGGTGCCATTACTGTGACCCATTTTCATCCTACCTATTAGACATTTTCCACCTTACCGACGTCATTCTCATGAATGATGGATCTCCAACTCGTAGGGTTAATCCCCTTACCCAAAACCCACGCACTGCAGTGGACCTCACTGCCTGTTCACCATCCCTCTTTCCTCTCTTGTCATGGGATCGTCTTCCTTTTACTACCGGGTCTGACCACTATCCCATCCTTGTCTCCATGTCCAATTCCTCACCTCGTCCTTTATACCACTCCCCCCTTTTAAAATATAAATTGGAGGCAGCAGATTGGACTGCTTTTCAACAAGCTGTAGATAACAAAATTTGTTTCATTCCTCCTACATCCAGATTAAATTCCCTAAATAATTACTCTCTTTTCATAGACGCCCTTACCTCCTCAGCTGACTCTCATATTCCCACAAAAAGTTCCTCCCGACGTAAGTATTCCTCGCCCCCATGGTGGGATAGTGAATGTACCGAGGTGGTTAAAGAAAGACGTAACGCGGAGAAAAGATATGACGCATCCATGACCATGGAAAATTTCCTATTATACAAACGGACGGTTGCACGTACTAGAAAGTTTCTAGCACGGAAGAAGAGAGACGGTTGGTCTCGATTTTGTGAGAGTCTGTCACCAAGAACTCCTCCAGGCATTGTCTGGAAACAAATTAACAGGTTTCGCTCCGCAGTCTCTGAATCATCCAACCTAACATCTAGCGATCCTACCTTATGGCTTGACGAGTTCGCTGACAGGCTTGCTCCTCCCTCTGTTCCCCCTTTAGACTCAATCCCTCTCCCTCTTCCAACCATTTCATCTGAAGATGAAATGGACCATCCCTTTAGTATAGGTGAGCTTAAACAAGCGCTTAAGGGCCTTGTGGACTCTTCGCCTGGTGCTGATGGTATCCCGTATTCCTTTCTTCTAAAATGCAGCCATCAAGCACATAACCTTTATTTGGATTTAATTAACTCCTTCTTCCTATCGGGTATCTTCCCTGAATCCTGGAAAACACAAACTATTATCCCTATCCTCAAACCTGGCAAAGATTCCTCTGACCCCTCCTCCTACAGACCCATCGCATTATCTTCAGTGCTGCTTAAGGTGTTGGAACACCTTATAAAAGGGCGACTAGAGTGGATAGTGGAGAGCAGAAATGTCCTACCCAGAACCCAATTTGGCTTTCGTAAGGGGATGGGTACTCTTGATAGTCTAGCTACACTTACGTCGGATATCCGTTTAGCTTTTTCCAGGGGCGAATTTTTGGTCGGAGTATTCTTGGACATAACAGCTGCTTATGATAATGTGATGCTTCCTGTGCTCAGGCAAAAAATGCTCCATCTGAGTTTACCTGTGAGGCTAACTCACACTATTTGTAACATCCTAATGGCAAGGTCCCTATCTATTCGCTTCCGGGGTTATGCTTCCTCATCTAGATATGTTTGGAGGGGTCTCCCTCAAGGTTCTGTGCTTAGCCCTCTACTATTTAACATATATACACATGACCTGGACCGTTCAGTGACAAGCTTCTGTAACATCCTGCAATATGCTGACGACCTGGTATTGTACACTTCTCTCAAGTCTATCGAGGATGCAACTTCCCGACTCAATTCTGCTCTCCACTATCTTGATATTTGGTTGACTGACCATGGTCTGACTTTATCTCCATCCAAAAGTTCAGTTGTGGTGTTTACCAGGAAACGTACAATCCCCGCTGTTGACATTAATATACAGGACCATTTAATTCCTGTTCACAGATCAGTCAAATTCCTAGGTATCATACTAGATGGTAGACTTACAGGTGAACAACACTTTAAGTACATTGTTGAAAAATGCGAAAGGGGAGTAAATATCCTTAGAGCTCTTTCGGGTGTGTGGTGGGGATCTCATCCATTCACTCAGAAGATTCTCTATAATGCCATTATTCGCAGCCACTTGGACTATGGCACATTCCTGTTGATCCCTTGTAACAAAGCTCCTCTCCAATCCATTGATAGAATCCAATCCAAATGCTTAAGAATTATCCTTGGTGCCATGAAATCGTCGCCTATCAACGCTATGCAGGTGGAATGCGTAGAGCCTCCTCTAGGCTTGCGCAGACAATATTTATCCGACAGATTTATTTTCAAAATTATCCAAAATCCCTCTCACCTTCTTCAACCTAGAATCCGTGACCTATCTACACTTTCTTTACCTGAAAGTAAAACATCGCTTTTAGTGTCCAGTGCGGCATTCTGCTCCCAGTTACCCCTCCCCATTTTCCAATCTGAAATTCATCCCCTTTTTTCCAAAAACTATCATTCCCTTATATTTGAACCTTCCATCTTCCTGAACCTTGGCATTTCAAAATTAACTCCAGGCGCAAATGAAATCTTTAATTCGGAGATGGCTAACAATTGGCAGGGTTATATACAAATTTTCACTGATGCCTCTAGACCCTCTGACAAGGGAAATGTTGGTGCTGCCGTCTGGATCCCGCGATACAAAATTGGCCTTACCTTTAAATGCCCCTCCCATTCCTCAGTGTTTATTGGTGAGGCTATTGCTATCCTCGAGGCCATTAAGTACTCCTTTTCCCACAAATTAAAATCAATAATCCTCACCGATTCCCAGAGCACCCTCCAATCAATCCTATCCAATCCTTTTAGATCCAAGTCAAATTTTCCCATCATTCTTGAGATCAGAGACGCCTTGTACAACTGTCACTTGCAGAATGTTCACGTTGTGCTGGCTTGGATACCTAGCCACAGGGGTATTTCAGGTAATGAAACGGTCGATTCTCTCGCAAGGTCTGCTTCTAGGATGGGTGTACTTGACCATAATCTTATATTCAGCCACGACCTTATGGAATATTCCAAATATCGCCTGTCATCATCTTGGCAGAACCTCTGGAACCATAGCAGACTCCTCAAAGGGAAACATTATGGTGATATCCAGGAACTCATACCTTGCAAACCGTGGTTCTTTAGATATAAAAAAGCTAGCAAAACAGTTACCTCCACAATTTGTCGTCTACGTTTAGGCCACTCTTGCACACCCGTCCATCTTAAAAAAATTAAGGTCAGAGATAGCTCATTATGTGAATGTGGTCTTGCAGAGGGCACTGCAGAGCACATTTTCTTCAACTGTCCTAATATATCCCCTTCCCTTTACCAATTCCTGCCCCCTGTCATTCCCCTCCCTACTAATTTTAATTCTGTGTTATCCTTTGTAAATACTCCCTTTATAAAAATTTTGGCCCACTTTATCAAAATTAATAATATCAAGTTATAGTATGTAGTGATATTTTACGTAGATATACCATATTCTCTGTTATTCTAAATTTTTTATATATATTGTACATAAATTATGTAAATAAGTACTCAAGCTATTAGTATGTATGTCTATCATAAATCTAATAAATTATTCTGTGTGTGTCGAATTTTAACAAGTGTGGTGTTTCTCTTTGTTTTAGGTACAGTCCTTAAATTTTTTTTTTTTTTTTTAAAGATTCTCATTTTGACCAATCTCCAACGTGATTTTCCATCTCTACGTGACATTGGCGGAATTATTGTGCCCGACGCAATAATGGGTGCCATTAATAATAAGAATTGAAAACGTCATCTCTGGGATCACCGCGTTTTCCTGGTATTGATTTGTATCCATTTAAATTAAGGCAATCGCGTGTTATTATAAAGTTAATCGTTTGTAATAATTAAATTCAATCTATCGGCTATCACCGCGTGATATTATTTACGACGCCTACGTTTACGAACTACACGTAATGGATCCTCGCGATGATAATCTTACCGTGGAGAAGGACCCATCTACGTCAAATATATGTATTTAGTGTATCATAACCAGTGGTCGGAGTAGGTATATTGAATTAAGGTCATTGACATCAAACGTATATGTTAATATGGATACGCCTCCGAGTTTCCGGATTATTATGATAAAAATAAAATAAAAATACCGAAACATCGAAATTATTACTTGAAACTAGTTAAAAATTGTCAATACTCTCAACGCTAGTTTTTGGTAACTCCGGTACATTCCGGAAAAAATGCATGTCCATGTTATGATATCATGACGCAAGTATGTAAAATCAATATACCTACTCCGACCACTGGTCATAACATAAAGTGTTATCTTAGGCCTGAACTCGTTCTTGAGGATTTTTCCGACGTTTCCACTCATCATCATTGTCATTCATTATAAATTCAGAATTCCCTTTGCCTTTCCTTCGGGTTAAACTAAAAAAAAAAAAAAAAAAAAAACAAAAAAAAAAAAAAAAAAACTTAGGCCTGTAACTTTGTTTGCATAACCAAAAATTATACAATATGATGATGGTGATGAATATTGAATTGTATCAGGCGTCACTATTCGGAAGTTCAAATCTCTATTGAGGGATCGCCCGCCACCGGGCCCTATACCCTCCGCTGATCCTCGGATCTGCCTACTCATGATCACGAACACAAGACACTACAGTCGCAACGAGAAGCCAGATCCAAGCACCTAGCATGCAACCATAAATACATAGCTGCTAATCCGAAAACCAATTAAAAATTTTTAATCGACATATTATTATAGTGCACAAGTGTGTGCGCAAACACAGATGCACTCTCTATTCCCTCACTCTCATAGTCCGATAGGACGGAAAGCCCCGACACGACCTGAGAGAGATCAGGCGCTGGATCAACGGTTTTACGTGCTTTCCGAGGCACGAGCTAAGTGATAATTTTGCCACATTAAAATCTGTACATGAAATAAATTCATTGAAATAAAATATACAATATACAGAGTATAACAAAAGGGTTATCTAAAGCAAAATGCTATATAGCCCACTATAAAGAACCTGTCCAAGAAATTAAATACTCGAAATCATATAAGTTATTTTTCCAAATTATACGAACATTCATTAGTTAGGGTCTTGGTGTTTTGTAGGCGATGGACTGACCACCTGTCACTATTAACTATACCCTCAAAATTGCTCAGAATTGCCACCATGTGGTTCTATCGGCATTTGGTGCTCTGCCTACCCCGTAAGGGATAAAGGCGTGATTATATGTATGTATGTTCATTAGAGAGATCAAATCTGAAATATGCGGAAAATCTCTCAAAAACAGTTATAAAACATAGGCTGTTTAGAGTATACCCGTAAACATAAGATGTAAGGCTTGCAAAATAAATTGGAATTAAAAAATATATACTGCGAATGCGCCATACCATACAAGCCAATGGTAGTAGAGTCCGTTTGATAGAATAACTCATATGCTTGATTTAAGAACTAACATTTTTTGTATGCAGTGACACAGATAATGTAGTCATGCACATAGTAACTAGCGCCATCATTCAAAAGAACTATAGTATAGTACGCTACGAGTATACGCCGAACATCTGGCAGTGACGTGATTTAGTACATCGTAAGTTAGGATACGAGAAAATATTGAATTGTCATCAATAAAAATTGTGAAGCTGAGAGTTCAGTCAGCTTTTGTAGAAAAATATTATTTGTCAGAGAAAGAATTACTTTTAACAGCAAAATTCGTGAAAAAAAATTAGGTTGATAAAAATATTAGTCGCAAATACTCATTTTTTCTTTAGTAGTCTTATAAAATACGATATAGAAAGATATAGATAAGATAAAGCTACTGCCATAAGGGGATTTTTCCCTTAGTCACCACGCTGGGCAGACGGGTTGGTGACCGCAGTTTGTATTTTGGACTATAATTGTCAGCACGGGAGCCGCTGCTGCCCACCTCCCGGAAACCCTATATCGCCTCGTACGGGCAGGCATGGGGTGGTACAAACTCTACTCTGTCGGTATAACTAGCGATGATGTCCTAGGTAATTAACGAACTTTTACCTTTTAGATATAAGCATACTTATTCTTTGCACCTTAATCTATCTATCTATATATATATATATATATACTAATATTAGAAAGCTGAAGAGTTTGTTTGTTTGTTTGTTTGAACGCGCTAATCTCAGGAACTACTGGTCTGATTTGAAAAATTCTTTCAGTGTTAGATAGCCCATTTACCAAGGAAGGCTACAGTCTATACAACAACCTGCCCGGCTTCGCACGGGTACAACGCCCCCTCACGCGGACGAAGTCGTGGGCGGCTGCTAGTTATTAATAAACAAATAGCATACTTAAAGCCGAGACTTTTTTCCGGAAGACTAAATATACCTATAATAATTAACAACGAGCATGTATTAAATACAGGGTGTGTGTGACAGCCAGGCAAATACTGCCATGGTGACTTCACACCATTATTGTAAACCAAACAGCATTGTTTTTATTTTCAGGAAATGTAAGACTAAAGTTTTAGAAAATTCATAAATCTTACCACCCCGCAATGTAATGCTCATAACGGAAAATTGCGCGCGCTCACGTGGCGTAGCCGGGCGGGCGGGCGGCGGCGGCCGCGCCGCCCGCCCTCCGTGTCGGTGCAAAATCTTTCACGAAGTAAAACCTACCTCCCTAGGTAAATTTGTTTAAGCATAAAGGCTCTATTCGTAATACGAAAATACCGTGTGTGTTACCTACCTACATTGATACCTAACAACAACACTTCATAAATAAATTAGTAGTAGGTAGTTAGTTACCATCGAATCTTAACCGATCATCAAACGTACATAATACTTCTATGCACAATACATAACATACACATAAGTAAACATGTACATACCAATAAGTTATCGGTGGTAGTACATACCATGTCTGTCTATCTTGTAAGTAAGACAGGTAGGTGCAATCAAACCAGTAACAAAACGTAAGTCGGAATCCTACCTACCTACTTTAGGACAAATAGGTAAGTACTACTATGTACTAGACTTCATAATCTACATAAACACTAATCGATAAATTAGGTAAAAACTAGTATAAAATGAATATTCTTACTTCAGTCTCCTCGTTCAGGTCTTATGCGGTAAGGCTCGAAATGTAGGCCTCCCAGCTGCACGCAGAGCCGTGCGCGCCGAAGAGTCTCGGCATGCAGACGAGGCATCAGTGTTCGGTCTTCGGCTATCGCGGCATTTAGTTCGATAAACGCGGCTCTGATTCGTAGCTCCATGACGTCTCGTCTATCACACTCTGTGACGTACACGCGCTCTTTGATGTAACCCCATAGGAAAAAATCCAACGGGGTCAAATCACTGCCAAATAACTGGTGCCGTTCATACGTGCCGGCAAAAATACCGGCCCGAGGATTTGGTTATGGTACACACCAGCCCACACATTTAAGGACCACCGAGTCTGGTGCCCCGTCTGCTGGATGGCATTCGGGTTACCATGTGACCACAGATGGGCATTGCGCCGGTTCCACATACCGTTACGCGTAAATGTGGATTCATCAGTCCAGATTACTCTGGATATGAAGCCAGCATTTACGCGTTCCTGGCTAATGAGCCAACGACAATACGCCACCCGGCGACTTGCGTCTCCCGGCACCAGAGCCTGCACCTTGTGGATGCAGTATGGGCGCTGCCGATCTCTACGCAGCACTTTATGCACAGTCCAGTGCGACGTACGAGCTCCATGATGCCGCTGAATCAATTTCGCAGCGGTGCGCGTACCCAGACGTGGATTACGGCGAACCACAGCTAAAACTCGTTCTTCGGTACGCAGAGCAACTGGTCGTCCAGCCCCTTCTTGTGTCGGTACAATTGGCCGATTATCTAGCACCCTTTGATACGCTGCGGTTATAATACGGCCGTTTGCTGGGTGCCTAGCGTTGGGATAACGCTCCCTGTACATCCTCAAGGCAAGCGAGGCATTTCCTCGGGCTTCGCCCAAACACATGAGCATCTGCCCGTACTCACGTGCACTAAATACACTCATTATCCGTATCACACAAACACACAATACACACACAAAAATATCCCATAAAACACACGAAATGTCCTATGCTACGCGCAACGATATCCAAACGACTTTCTATGATCTAGGACTGCAGCGAACTGGGCGAGAAAAAAAAACTAAACTCCCGAAAAATTGAAATTTGCAAACCAATAGTGTTGTACACTTGTTTCACTGTTATCGATCCAAACAAAAAATCGTTGTATAATGAGTGCACATAGGTAGGTCGTATTTCAGTTCAGTTCTTTCTAAATCATTAGATACCTAGGATCATAATGTACTTACCTATTTTTCAATAAAAAGCAACCATCATCGAGTGGTGGCCTTCCTGGTAGGTAGTAAAGCCTAGCAGTACAGCAGAGTATGATTTTCGGCTAACATGGTGATTAAATTAAATAAACCTAAGCTTATTAATACATATCGCATTTAAAGTAAGTAGGTAAGCGTACTATTAAGGTATAAGGTACGGGTTGGGCTCATGTATGTACTTATTTATTACATTGAGAATTACGTTTCGATAATTTCTAGTCAAACAGACAATAAATTACACAGACTCCAAGTTACTCCTGTCTTCTAATCACTGTCAGTATGACAAAAAATTTCATGTGTAGGTAGGTCCATATGCATAACCCATTAAATAAACATCGAAATCACCTACCGAAACTACCTGCTTACTTATTTTATTACCGGCAGTTTTTGATTATAAGAAATAGCTGTAGATAAGATAGTTAAAAAGTGCACAATAGATTTGTTGTTCGTTTTACTGCCTACGGTCATTCAAACTAGGAGCACAGATTTAATAGTAGCTACTGGCGTAAGTAGGTACTAAAAGTTCCAAAGCGTCCAAATTACGATTATGACTATTTTGCGATTAGCAAATTTACAAACTAGGTTTTTTAAGTTAATGTAATGAATGACCTACCTAATCTATCCATTATTTCAGTTGTAAGTACCTACTGATAGGTAGATAAAAGAACTTATCATTTACCTACTCTTTATTTCAACTACATTGTTTGCATTTGAAAGATACGAACGGAGGGACTAATAAAATTGCTTTAATTAGATTCGATATCGATTTTAATTAGTTGAAATAATACATCCCAAATCCCAACACTATTACGTACCTTTTCTACCACCTCCACTCTACCCTACTACTACACTGCGAGTTTTGCAAACATAGTTATTTTGAACGGTGGCGCTAGTTGCTCGGTGTATGACGACATTATGTGTATCTGCATACAAAATATTTTAGTTCCGAATTCGCCCACCGGAATAAAATTGTATAAAACGGTAATCATACTAGAATAAAGGTGGTTATACACACTACAACTCCACCAAGCCAAGTTTGCAAATCGCGTGTCGTGCGTCGGTCGATCATCTAGCTAAAAAGATTCGCTAAGACTTAAACATAAATTAATAAACGATAAATGCTACAAACTGTCCGTAATGGTCTGCCTATTTTTTTAGAAGACAGGCAGGGTCTAGGTTATGAATTATGATATGATTTCATCTCATCAGCCAACCCTTGCTACTTGTTTTATAACATGCAAGCCATGTTCAGGTACTGAGATTTTTAATATCTTGTTCATGTTACTCAATCATGCAGTGAAAACATTAAATCAAAGTATGAATAAAGAGAAAAAAGTGATATGTAGTAGGGTAAAGTACTAAAGAAAGCATTTTATTATTAAAGGTATGTACTGAAAGTACGTAATCCATCATGTGTAGTGACCGACTAGTGTGTAGGGATACTTTATACAGGCGCTAGGCGGTTGGCCTTTGTACCTAGGTATCTATCACAAACACCCTGTATAATATAAGCGAGAATTTAATAAATGTGTACGAGTTGAAAATGGTATGTTTGGAATATATTAAATGTTACCGTAGTCTCTGCCTACATGACTATTATTTATGTATGTAATAGTGGACGCCCGCAACTCCATCCTCGTAGGCTGCAGATAAAAAAATGTCGAAATTATCCGGGATAAAAATGTTTTCCCGGGATAAATTGTAGCCTATAAATTTTTCTGGTATGTAAGCTATATTTTTGTGAAGTTTCATTAAAATCCATTCAGTAGTTTTTGCGTGAAAGAGCAACAAACATCCTTATTACATACATACTGCCTCAAACTTTCGCGTTTATAATATTAAAAGGATGTTGAAAGTAAAGCGTTTCCATACCAATACGTAAGTCAGACTACACAACAAATGGAATTATTTTGTCAACAGCCAAAACATATTTGATTTATTTATTTCCGTTAAAAAGGCTCGAGTAAAATAAAATAAATAAAAAACTCCTCTACAATGTAATAAATTGTGATACCTTTTATAAAACGGAATAGATGGATATTTAATTATTTTACTAGGGCTGTGTGTACTCAGAATGGGGTTGCCAGAAATTCAGAAATCATGAAGGAGATACTTACAGCTACGTTTAGCATAACGGGAACTAATATTAGTGATCAGTGACAAGTTGCTAGCTCATCGCCTGAGAGAACGCCTCTGAGTTCCTTAGTCGACTCTTACGACATGCATGGAAGGAGATGCAGCTGATGTCTACCAAAGCCCAGCGGCCCCCTGATTACGTAAAAGCTATAGCAAAGCCACAGCCGCGCGATCGCGATAATTGAGAGTGTGTGCGTGCGCGCAACGAGCGCTCGGCGTCCTCCCGCGCCGCGCACCTCACCCCGCGCACACGCACACTCAACAATTATCGCGATCACGCGGCTTCGGCTTTGCTATTGCTTTTACGTAATCAGGGGGCGGGTATACTCTTCTACAAAATTAATCTGTTATATATTGCTATACATTCTCCTGCGCTGGAAAGTTAAAATTTTGAAAATAAACTATTGATTTTAAGTCTGAAATTAACTAGGTAAAGATTATCTACAAAAAAGGAGCTCAAAAACAACCACCTTTTAAACTTTGCAAAACTAAACGATTTTCATTGAATTTCGCTTAAAATACCCCTTCAGATACACCCTGTATAACGAGCACGGCTATTACAGTTTTATCGCTACCATGTAGTTATTTTACAGGGAATTTTCTGCAAATTCACTGAATTTTCCTCGTGTGGCACACTTCGTAACTTTCTAACTAAAAATTCTTTGACAAGAACATTTACTGGAAAGTTTTGCTATAAAACTTTTTCTAAATCCATATAATAGGTACTAGTTTATGCCTGCAACTTCGTCTGCGTAAAATTTATAGCCTATGTGTTATTTTGTATCACTGCCTAGTTTCATCAAAAAGCGTTTGATAGTTTATGTGTAAAAGACTTTTGCATTTATAAATTACTTGTGAATGCCCGCGACTCCGTCCGCTTGCACCGCAGAAAAAAAAATCTCAAAATTATGCGTGATGAATATATTTTCCGGTGATACATGGTAGTCTATGTACTTTCTCAGGCTCTAGACTTCCTGTGTACCAAATTTCATTTCAAACGGTTCAGTTGTTTTAGCGGTAAAGCAGAATTACTTTCGCATTTTTAAATTAGTAAGAATTTTGTACTTATCATTATAAAAAGGCTTCTTTTATGTGATGAGGAAGAAATGCAAGTTCTGAAATAGTTTTCAAATTAAACAATTTGTTTGCACCAAAACTAGTCTAAATTCAATTTTAACTTCGACCCGCAATGTGGCGGTAACTTCGGAACTTTTAATTTTAGTTTTAAATTTAATTAAGTTACACTATTATCGTGTTCTTTCCCTGACATTTCTACTTTTAAATATAGATAGATAAAATTGTTTACTGTACTACAAAAAACATTATTTACAGCATTCTCTACCAGCTAACTTGGTTACTTGAGAAATATACACATACGAGTGATTAGGATTACACAGGGAATTACGTAACTAAATATTGCATACATCAGCCCATTACAGTCTGCTGTTGCCTTGGGGAAGGCCTACGTCCAACAGTGGACTGTATAGTGGGCATAGATTTTTTGAACGTATTTCTTATAAACTTAGTATTTCTTATAAATAGCTTATAATACCCATTTAGAATGTCACGGAAACATTTGTCGCCGGTCGCTAGATTGTTATACAATATTTGTTTTACCTTCACCCCTTACCACGTGAGCCTTAATAGGCTAACAGGTGAAAAGTGGGCATGTAATTTGCACACTTCTGCCCTACCTCTTTGAGGGATAATGAGCGTGATTATATGTTTTTTTTTTATTATTTCCATTCATCTCCGATGTTGATGGCATATATCAGTTTAGGTAAGAAGGTGATTTCATACGCACTCTAACATAACCTTTTCCGAAATTAACTACATTAATCCCTTATTTAGGATCCGTGAAATAGGTTGAAAAGGGATGTTTTTATTAGATCACCACGCATTTCTTATTTGTTGGATATTCAAATTATTTTCACGTTAGGTAACAAAGTGTTTCAGGTTAACACTATGGGTATCATCATCATCAGCCTATTGTAGTCCACTGCTGGACGTAGGCCTCCCCCAGGGCACGCTACAAGACTGCCATGGGGGGTATTTACCCATAGTCACCACGCTGGGCAGGCGGGTTGGTGACCGCAGTTTCTATTTTGGACTATGTTGTCAACATGGAAGACGCTGCTGCCCACCTCCCGGAAACCCGTAATCGCCTCGTACGATACCCACGGGCAGACATGGGGTGGTACGAATTCTACTCTGTCGGCACCACGCGGACAAGTACTATGGGTATAGTCTTGTTAAATTAAGTTTTAGTTATTATTGTACGATTTAGGTACGGTACAGAGTGTTAAATTGTAGAAATAACTAAATAAACATTAAAATTAGTCAAATTTCAATCTAAACTGTTTTTCAAGCAACTCGAATAAAGTGTGTAATAAGACGTTATGTTTTACTTCGAACAAACAAATAACGGTTTAGTTTAGTTAATTTAGAGTCGATTTTTCCAAACATTAGATAGCTTATCAGCAGAATAAAACCGATGTTGTCTTTCTCTAAACCTTGATAATGAGAGAGACAGTATAAACTTTATTCTTCTGATAGGTTTATCTGACGTTTGGATAAATCCGCCCTTATTGTCATAATAGGGAATATGCGTCTGACACGAAAACAGATTTTTTATTCGAAAGATATTACAAATACAAATCGAATAGTGCAAAAATAACATCAATCGGTTAGTAAATACCAAAGTTACAGGAGTTTAAAAAGTTTGAAAAATTTAACGAAAAAAATTTACAACATAAAAGGAGTCAAACATACAATTTTACCCATATTTTGAATTATCTCATTGATTTAATAATTACTTTATTAATATCTGCACCTGTTAAAAAACATTTTTTATTGACAACAATACACAAAATATAAAATATTATGTTTATAAAATAAGATTGTATTTTTCCCCATACTAATTTGAGACGGTTGTCTATTATGACGTCAAAGTCTTTGCCATTTTAGTATGGAGCAAACGGAGCGTTTCATAAATATATTGCCGGCTCTTATTTTTAAATTGCTGTAAATCCAAAATGGTTAAAGTAAGATATACCATTCCAAGGGCACACTCTATTCATTTATTACGTAGGATATAAAAATGAAATAAAAAAATTCATGCATATACCCTATTGTGTACATAAATAACTAGTTTTTTTTTTAACCATTTTGGACCTTCAATACACAGGGTGATTTTTGGTCGTCAACGTTCCCGAAAACTATGGAATCTCTTCATCATCACGATAATTTTTCTCCATGGAAGCACACCTGGGAAGTGTCTAGTTTCCAAGATATTAGGGTCCAAAGTTTAGTAAATAGACTGCGTTTTTCTGCATATGCACATAGTCGCACGTAGCAAGATTTTTTCACGAGAAATAATTAATATCTGTCTATGAAAAAAACTAGCATAAACACTGGACACTATAAATTTCGCCCGATCAAGTTTTTTTTTTTAATTACATCGTTTCCCAACATTTTTTTTGGCATAAAGTTACTTTATTTCATCTATAGAGTACGTACCCTTCGTTAAGGGTGGCAACGAAAAAACACCCTGCATTACGTGAGATAGTATTACATTAATTAATAAATTAAAGATGATATTACAGATGGAGATAAGATAATTTTAAAAAATCTATTTATGGTGCACATCTATGCATATACAATAGAAATATAACCTATAGAAGTATAGTCCGAAGTCCGATTTGAGGAATTTTTATTGGTTCAGATTTGCACCTTATGCGGTTCTGTCATTCAGTGCTCAGCGGTCCGTGGCTACGAATGTATGTCAAACTAAAGGGCTTACCATGACGAAATATGTGCTGATATCCTGCCAAAATTATTCTCAAAAACATAAGAAAATAAACAACATCACATTTCACCGGTAAATATTTGATGTTTTTACGTAATTTCATTAATAAAACAATAAATACAGAATAAAATTTTCATATTTTTAAATTATCATTGTGAACAAAATGTTGCCATGTGTGTGAAAATTTACCCTATTTTTAAACATGCAGATTGTAGGTAAAAGTGGAGGTAACTACCTATCGCAACTATGAATACTCCGGTTATACTTATCTACACAATAATATAGAAATATCAAATTATGATCTTCTATATTTAAAGAAGAAAAAGAAGATAGGAATAAATACAGATTCTTTTATTACTATGGAATTTTAGATTTCCTGCTAACTCAATAACTGCTGACAATTGGATAAAATTGCAGAATAATAATTCTAATATAATAACTATCGTTTTTTACTAAAAAAAAAATAACTAAGCATGAATTTCATGTTGTTTTTATGAAAACAAAGTTAAGTTTTCCGTTTTGGTAAATATATTTCAAAATACTGACTATACATCGTTCATACCAATTTTATATTTACATACTTTTATAATTGGCAAGGCATTTTAAGTAATAAAAAAAAATTGACATACCCATTTTATTATTAACCCTGGGGCGGCATCATAATGAAAATGTATTTTTGTTTTAAGGCAAAATAAATCAATTTACTAGCACCGCTACACACTTCATTCGGCTCATATAGATAAATATAAATAATTTAAATAAATGTTTTACGGTTTGCAGTGGTCGTGGGTTCGATTCCCACTCGGGTAAAGAATTTTTTCTATTTTCTTTATTAATAATTTTAAAATATTTCTATATTAATTTTGGTTAGTTAATAACATTTTTGTTATAATTATTCTCTGAACTTTAAACAGTGGCGAAACTAGTTGTGGGACCTATTTTATTACCCGACTGCGCGACGCAAAGGAGTGGTATTGTGTTTAACACATATGTATGTATGTATGTATGTCTGTTCCTTTGTGACCTCCTGTAGCCTAAACGGCTTGATGGATTTTGATGTATGAGGTATCGTTAGATTTGTCTTGATTACGGGAGTGTCATAGGATACATTTTATCATAAAAGTCCCACGGGATAAAGACATAATAATATTTTTTCTAAATTTCCCTTTAAACAACAAAAATATGTATGCGGTATCATTAGATTCATTTCAATCACGGGAGTAATTAATATAGGATACGTTTTTTCTCAAAATTCCCACGGGAACATGTTAATTCTGCGTCAACGCAAAGCAACTCATGCGTTAGCAAGCAAAAAGATAGGGCGTGGCCTGGCATGCGGCGCGCGGCGCGGTGCGGAGGGGGATATGCTCGAGTATACAGCCCGAATGCGGGCACACGCATAAGGGCACACGTCGTTGACGGTCGTCTCTAAATAGCGATTTTTTCGATACTTCGTCGTCTGACGCGAAACTTATAAAGTATAAATAACTCGTTCTTTTTACCCGACTGCGCGCCGCAAAGGAGTGGTATTGTCTTTAACAGCCTATGTATGTATGTATGTTTGTATGTTCCTTTGAAGCACTACACGAACCAAACGCCTCGGCCGATTTTTATGACTCATACGTCAATCGATTCCTCTTAGTCCGGCGAGTGTCACTGAAGACATGACGTTAGTGAAAATGCAATATGGCGACTACTGGACGCCATTTTGTAAAAATTAAAAAAATTAAAGTCGACAAACTATATCGACTGGGGTATCGTTGAATAGGTATTTAAAAATAATTTATAGGTTTCTCTCAACATTTTTCGATTCGACTAACCATTTAGGATCTATATCGATTGAAAACCATTCTCGTATATAAGTTTTTAGACAGCAGCATGACGAAACCTTTTTGCTGCCGAGCATGTCGAGCGTGTTTCTTGAAGGATGCCTATTAGTAGCTATATTAACTAAAAAGTATAAAATAAATAAAAACATAATTTAAAAAATCCAAAAACCCGACTGCGTAAAAAAGAACCAAACTATGTATATAATAATAAAAAAAAAACTGAAAAGATGAAAACAAGCACTTAGATGTCCAGTGGTCTAGAATTCTATAATATTATTATGGAATTAATAATAATTGAAGAAAATAAAATATTTTCTAATGATGTAATATAACAACTGAACAGTCGGGATCCAGTAACCGACAGCCAAGCTATTAATATTTCAATGGATCCTGGCTGTTCAGTTGTTATATTACATCATTAGAAAATATTTTATTTTCTTCAATTATTATTAATTCCATAATAATATTATAGAATTCTAGACCACTGGACATCTAAGTGCTTGTTTTCATCTTTTCAGTTTTTTTATTATTATTATATACATAGTTTGGTTCTTTTTTACGCAGTCGGGTTTTTCTTTGATTCACTGATTGTGGAATTACGTACAAGCTCTCATTCACTGTATTAATTAAAACGATGTTTACCGTTACTACAATATTTTTGTTCTATTCAAATTAAATCTTAAAAATAGGCATCGTTCTTTCCTTTATTGAATGAAAAAAAACCACGGAGAATGGCCTCACAGCTTTGTTGACATAATGACAAATTATTCAGAGGGACAATTTTTAATAGACTATAGTATTTTTTCATCCAGCACTTTTGGACCAATAATGTATAAAAGGTCTATCATCTCCTTCTAATATATTTTATATTTAAATTTCACGATAATTCTATAAGATTTTACAAATCATTCATTATACTTCTCAGCATCAATAATAAATTTATCGACTATTTCGCCACATCTAGGGAAATAACATTTTTATGGCAGCATTAATTTTATGTCATGCATACGTCAAGTCGATATTTTATGCCTGTTTTTTTGCCTTGCGTTTGTTTGGAACACACCTTCTATAGGTTATATTTCTATTTCATATACCTTGAAACCAACTTAAAAAAAACACATGAAAAAACTACTTTCTACGAGAACTACTATTTTACCCTAGGATAGTTTTTAGGACGTAACGCGAGTTCCCACGGGAAATTAGAAAAAAATACTTTTTTTCACGAAACCCTCTGTCATTGGATAAAACCATGAAGAAGGTATAAAAGAGGAGGTGGGACTATGAAGTGAGTCGTGTGGCAACCATGACGTCATGATAGGCGCGGAGCTTCAGCGCCAGTGTAACGCAGTAAGCAGCTGTAACCACACGTTTGTGCTACAAAATTTAACCGTATTAAAATTACAAAGACACTTTTATCAGGGTACTATTTTTACTAAAACGTAGTATAATATTGCCATCTAGCGATGAGTAATTGCACTTGTAAAACAATCTTGAACCATATTGATAATGAGCAAGTAGTTTGACTAGTCACTACAAGGTGGTTTCTATGTAAATGGGCAGGGCTACAGTGTTCAATGCTCCCCTCGTCCCATACTTCACCCCCGCTCCGCGACACACTATTTTTGTATGAAAATATACTTAGCCGCTACTCCTCTTTTATTTCTTCTACATGGATAAAACAGAATCGTATTCTATGATAAAAAGATAGAAAGAAATATTTGTTTTTCCATTGTAAATAAGTTAGTGAGTTAATATTGACCGTCACATTTAAACCCTAACCCTTGTACATCTCAACTATACCCTCAAAATTGGTCAGAAGTGGCACCATGTGGTTCTATCGGCCCTATGTGCTGTAAGGGATAAAGGCGTGATTATAACTATGTATGTATGTCTATCCCTCTCCGTTCATAGCATAAATGGCTGAGAGAGAAAGGGATTGTTTGCATGTTTGTTTGTCTCTTACATAAAAATACCGTTTACATATACAGGGTGATTTTTGGTCGTCAACATTCCCGAAAACTACGGAATCTTCTCATCATCACGATCATATTTCTCCATAGAAGCATACCTGGGAAGTGTCTGGTTTCCAAAATATTAGGGTCCAAAGTTGAGTAAATAGATTGCGTTTTTCTGCATAAATGCACATAGACGCGTGTAGCAAGATTTTTTCACGAAAAATAGTTAATATCTGTCTATAAAAAGTACAACATAAACACTAGACACTATAAATTTCGCCCGATCAAGTAATAAAAAAAAATAAAAAAATTCCCAGCATTTTTTTTGGCATAAATTTACTTTATTTGATGTATAGAGTACGTACCCTTCGTTAACGGTGGCCACAAAAAAACATCCTGTATATTATTCACGCGGACGTTAACGAGAACAACCTCTATGATCATATCGCCTGTGTCCCCAAAAACTCAAAATGAGGTAATCAGAGCTCCAGGATCATGAAGGAGATCCTAACGATCAATGACAAGTCGCTAAGCTCATCTGAATGCGAGCGAGTATGACAGAATAAAAACAAACAAATGTCTGTCTCGTGCTGAAATGTGTCTAATTGCGTCACCGTAAAGTAATTATTGCTCTGAGCGTCTAGAACGGTTCAGTTTCAGCTTCGTTCCAACTGGATACTTTTCGAGAATTGGCCCCCTGAGCTCTTACGACTCTTACGACATGCACAAAGAATATACTTACTCTCCGACATTCATTACATTTTTTTTTAACAGTTAGAATTGTTATATTCGCATTTCGCGCAATAGTTTTTACCATTCCTCCGTCCGTATTGATTCTTATAACTTAGGTAATAATTCAAAAAGTTTAAGAGAGTTTCCGCGGGCACCTCTTACCCAGTTAGACGCTACTTTAGACCTTGGGGACTTTGTTAAACGTTGTGTTACTAATTATCATAGACATTGGATTCTACTACAATACTTTCGCTTAGTAGATAGATCTTGTGCTGATGCGGGGCTTCACTAGAATACATCAGCTGCATCTCCATCCGTGCGTGTCGTAAGAGTCGACTAGTTCGGGGACGTTCTCTTTGCTAGCTATTTGTTACTGGTCTTTTAATGTGGCTGTAGGCTCTCCCTCGTGATGCTGTAGTTCACGCCACGACAGCTGGCTCTAGCGACTAAAGTTGCTGACAAGTTTAAAACTCAGAAACAAGAGTACTTTAAAAAATATGTAAATGTAACAAATTTATGCAAAAAAGGTCACAAGTCCCTTTCAAGTACTTCTCCAATGAACAAAATTAATTTCTGTTTTAACTTTAATGGCATAGAAATCAAAATATCTTGCACATAACATGTTTTATCATTTGTACATAACATACAGGGTGTGTGTGACAGCCAGGTAAATACTAAAATGCTGGGCAAGTACCATCGTGTTGATTCATACGACAGTGTTGATGAATATTGATGTTTTTGGATCATTTGTACCTCTTCATTTGGGTTGACCAGTTATTTGAACGTGTGTGAATGATGTATGAATTGGTTGTTTAAAGGTATTATCGAAGGCCAAATTTAACGAACTATTTTTTTTTCTGAAAAATTTATACAGGGTGTAAAAAGACAACAATGTTTTTTAATACCTCGTATTCTTTATAAGGTTATGATCATTTTCTTCTATGGATCCAACCCTGGGAAATGACAGAAAAATTATGAAAAAACACTGTCATTTTATTACAAGCAATGTATTCGTTTGATGCGCAAAGTACAATCGTACCTACAAAACTAACATTATAACATTTTGACATGGCATCTTTGAAAAAAATGTTTTTTACCCTATTTCAGATGGATTTATGTAAAAAAAAATGATAATATTAATGTAACTTTAGACCTCAATATCCCCGTGGTTATACCCGTGGTTTCCCAGTGGTGCTTCCATAGAAAAAAAATGATAGTGATGTTACAAAAAATACGATGTGTTAGGAGAACAAAGTTGTCTTTTTACACACTGTATGTATAAAAGAGAATCGCAAATTCGTCGTGAAAAAGTAAAAAGAAGTGAGATACTGGAAGCTATTTCGCATTTTTAACATAACAACTTTACTAGAATAGACTTTAATATAGAAATTGATATGAAATAAAAATATACGAGCTAATCCTATATCCTAAGCCAAAATCTTTTTCGCATAATCTTTCATAAAAATCCTAAGCGAATTTGAATCTTATATCAAAGTATTAAAACATTAAATATGTATTATATTTGTGGTTAAACCAATATTAAATTCTCGAGCTTACAACTATGTAGTCAATAAAGAGGTCTATGTGGTTGGGCATAAAAATACTTTTACGATAAAACGTTTGCAGCTACGTACATACGCTGTTTTAGTTTTACATGGCAATGTTTCGTAGTCATGCTACGAGGCGTAGAACCGTAGCAGATGCTACAAAATGCTACGCCATTTCTTGTCGAAAGATTGTATTTTTGAAAATAAAAGTCAATTTTATATTTCTTTATTTTTAACCCCCGACGCAAAAACGACGGGTTGTTATAAGTTAGACGTGTCTGTATGTGTGTGTGTGTGTAATTAAATACATATTCACACGGCTGCCTGTTTTTATTGTCCTCCTGAATATCCCGAATTCCGCTGCAAAGGTTTGACCATATTTCTTTAGAAATTTCACATAATTTTATGTTTTTTTTTGTTATTTTCGTAATTTTTTTATATTAAAGCCATGTAACTAAGCTATCTAACCATTAAGGTTGGTTTTAGCATAAATAGATAAAAATAATAAATAATGATATAGATTAAGTCGAATAAATAATTTGTATTTGAATAATGTTTAATTTAAGCAACATTCGACTAAAGGTCATTCAAGAATCACAAAAAAACAAATACGTACCTGTTAAAAAACTACTAAGGAAGAAAGCTAATCAAATATTTAGAAGTAACGTTGTTTGAAACAAGTGAACAAGAAGGATGAAGTGCGGCGGAGTTTGCGTAAGCCAATAACCGAATAACCTTTTGAAAAGTGATAAGAGACACATTCTGGAAGAAATCGTAATGGAACCAATGATTTTATTTAAAAAAAATATATCTTTCTGTTATATACGAAACCTCTCCGTGAATTCACGTAGACTATCCAAAAAATAAGACTAACTTTATAATCCTGTTTCTCTCGTTCCGTTAGAAATTTGAGAATTAATTTAATCGTTCTTATCTAGACCCTTCAAGGAACAAAAATACTTTCTAAGTATAAAAATACTTTCAGCTGCCATTATGCCTTATCTGCCAATTACTCAGTAAGTAAGTAACGGATGAGTTTTGTTTAGGTTTCAGTTGTTAGAACCTAACATAAAGGTTTAATGTAATTGATGGCCTAGCAGGCCGCATTGACTTTGCTTTATTCTTTTTTATTATTTTTCTATATTAAAATTATTTTTTACTACTAATTGAATTCTCGGCAATGTAACATATAAATGAAATACAGTCCAATAATTTTACCAGAATGAATTCTATTATTTAATTAATTTACCAGTACCTAAGCCGACATTAGTTTAGCATTGATTCAACAGACAACTCCGCTCATAAGTCTCGCCTGCACGTAAAATCCCTACGAATTTAAGGTAGAATCAATACTAAGTAATAATTAATGTCTTTCTGTGTGATTATTTCTTCCGTGGTTTAAGGTTTCCAAAACGGATACTAAAATAACAAGAAATTATACCAAACGCTTGTAAAATACATAAAACGCGTATTCTGGTCAATTTTGTATAAAAACGTAATTGTTTTTTTTTTATACTTCACAACACATTGACCTAGTCCCACATTAAGATCCCTAAGGTCTTGTGTCGTGGGTACTAAGCAACGGTATATAAATACATAGATAAGTATATAAACATCCATGACTCGGAAACAAACATCGATATTCATCACATCAATGTTTGCACCTACCGGGATTCGAACCTAGGACCTATGGCGTTTGTTTGATACGTATCCTATATCCTAAGACATCTCAAAAACTCAAAAACACCTCAAAAACTGCTCAGGTAAAATCCTGCCTATCTTCTTTCGTTTCTAAAGCGTACTTCATCATTCATGGCTTAATATTTTATTTTTATTTTTTATAATTAATAGGCTTACGCTTGACCACAACGCGCCTGATGGTAAGCACCGTTACAGTCTAAGATGGAGCGCGCTTGCCTAAAAGAAACAGGTTCACTCTCGCCTTGAAGACCGCAAGATTATAGTTCATGGGGAACAGGGATTCATGCAGGGAGTTCCACAGCTTGGCCGTTCGCACTATGAATGTAGAAGCAAATCACTTAGTACGAGTTTTCGGCACATCAACTGTGAACCAGTGTCGCCTTGACGTTTCCCTGGTCGTCCGGTGGTAGAAGAGTGCTGGGGGAATTAGGTCGTGAAGTCCCAACGCACACTCCCCGAAATGTAACCTGTAGATTAAGTTTGTCACACTTTAACGCAAAAATTGCTGAACACATTTTTATGAACCTTTTCAGTTCTTTAGCCTATACGTCAGAATAATGACGACTGATTGGTGTAGTAGGTTGTGGCCCTGCCTGCGACGCCATAGGTCCTGGGTTCGAATCCCGGTACGTGCAAACATTGATATGATGAATATCGATGTTTGTTTCCGAGTCATGGATGTTTCTATACTTATCTATGTATTTATATACCGTTGCTTAGTGCCCACGACACAAGACCTTAGGGATCTTAGTGTGGGACTAGGTCAATGTGTTGTGAAGTGTGTGAATATAAAAAAAAAGATATTGCTAAAAGTTTAGTCTAAATCGCGGATATTCTATTGTTCATGAAAGTAGTTATTAATACGTAACGAGTAAATTCGCAACATTTTTCTACAAATAGACATTTCCACTTCCAGCCGCGTGGTGCCGGCAGAGCAGAGTTTGTACCACCCCTGCCTGCCCGTGGGTATCATACGAGGCGATTAAGGGTTTCTGGGAGGTGGGCAGTAGCGCCGATCACACTGCAATCGAGAAAATCACACTTCGGTCACCAAGCCGCCTGCCCAGCGTGGTGACTATGGGCAAAATACCCCCCATGGCAGTCTTGTGGCGTGCCCACAAGACGTGATGATGATGATTTAGTCCTGATGATGCGGGACTTGACCCGAAATAGTATGTATGTAAGTATGTTATTATAATTTTGTCTTCGATTTACACTTACCTGCGTAGACTCATGATTTCGATATTTTTACACTTTTACTCAAATATCTATCACTTTTACATAGAGCTTAAGAAAACCTACATATTATCAAGGTTCACATTTTAGCATAACTTAAAACAGTTTCATGCGAAACAAAATACTATTAAAACTTTCAAAAAACACTGGGAACAACTATGTAAATATACAAAATATAATTATAAGGAACTAGAGTCAATAAAATTATGTTTTTTACTTTTTCTGAATCAACAAAGTCCAAAAACAATATTGTTTTCAAAACAAGAACGAGATTCAAAACAACATTGTCCATCGAAAACAAGAATTCAACTGAACTCCCCACGAATTTCAGGCTATTTCAGCTAAAAATATACAAACAAAAAACAACCTAACTATTGCCTGAAATAACAATCAAAATCCCTTAGCAGGACATGAGCAGGTTTGTACCAAACTTTCGCTAATAACATTAAGAGCTGTAACACAATGGGGTAAGACAGATTTTTGTTTGGAGTTCTACATGGATATGAAAACAATAGAAAATTACCTTTGTATGGGCTAAACTTATCTTAGAATCGAATATTTATCCTATTAACCTGTTGTACGAAATTCTAGCTTATATCTAAGTAATAAAGTTGAATTTGCTAAATATAGGACAGTAATACAAAGTTATCTGACAAGGTGGTCAAAATTAGAACTAATGGCCTTTCATATAAAGTTAATATCAAATTCGAATACAGCTCTACAGGGTGTAACAAAAAGGGTATGTTAAGCGAAAAGCTACGTAAATAGCCCACTATAGAGAACCTATCCACAAAATTTGAGACTCGAAATCACATGTTTATTTTTCCCGATAGTATGGATAATTTTGAAATATCTCAGGAATTTTCATACAATCTTGAAAAATAAACATGTGATTTCGAGTCTCAAATTTTGTGGATAGGTTGTCTACAGTGGGCTATTTACGTAGCTTTTCGCTTAACATACCCTTTTTGTTACACCCTGTATATCCAGTGCTGACGCGGGGCTTCACTAGAATACATCAGCTGCATCTCCTTCCGTGCATGTCGTAAGAGTCGACTAAGGAACTCGGGCATTCTCTCAGGTGATAAACTAGCAACTTGTCTTTGACCTTTAACATCTGTCCCCGCTATCCTAAAGTGGCAGTGAGATCTCCCTTATAATCATGCAGTTGTAGCTACCGCATTTGGGAACGTGTATAATCTTGTATGTCTTGTACTTTTGGTCTTCGGCCTATAATAATATAAAAACGGCCAAGTGCGAGTCAGATTCCTTATTATCAGCGATACATATTATAAAACAAAATGGCGTCCCGCCGCACAGTGGTCGGAAAATCGAGCTCCATAGTCATAGAAACTAAGTGTCACAAATTAAAAAAGAAAAAATCTGAATGTCTTAAGTATACCTCCCTTGTTTTATTCTTTTAGTATGAAGAGTGTGTGTAGCTCCTAACATGAGAAAAAAAAATGTTTGCAAAGTAATTATTTGCAGTGTTGTTTTTTTACTATTTCGGAGTAGGTCCCATTATTAAAGTTGTTTCTTTTTACCTACCTAGTTTCGTGTCAAAAGATAATCACTACTTTTTGGTAGACCTTATATAATACAGAATTATAGTCGATCCAATAATTTTTTGGTTCAAAACAAACTATTTAACATTTTAGGTACTTAATAAAAACTTACTTAGAACTAAGGTCGATTTTAAAAGCATTTCAAGTGATGTGATGTAATTTTAATGAAAATTTAACGTTTCAATTTCTGATAAACTTTTCTCAGGAATATTATTGGATAAATTTATAATAACACTCAAAAATTTTTAAATAACCTATAATTAAAAAAAAATGGTTCGCCCGCATTTAAAAAATTATTCTCCGGAAGAAGGCAGCCGTAACATGCTCGTACTATATTCCTTACCTGATAGCACAGCTAGTCCCGTCTTCATCATCCTCCCTCTTTTTCCGTCTCCTTCTGATATACAGATATACGCCTACAGCGAAAAGGACAGCTATAGCTCCACAGCTAAGTAACGTAACTATGATTACGTCACGTTTCTTCATGGTTTATCTGTGGAAGATGGAAATAGATATTATTATAATGTGCTTCACCAAATAGTTTAATAAAAGACTTCGCTAGAGTACGTCAGCTGAATCTCCTTCCGTGCAAGTCGTAAGAGTCAACTAAGGAACTCAGGGGCGTTCTCTCACGTATAAACAACTTGTCAAATATATCTACATGACAAAGGCATATTGTGAATAACAAGTCATATTACAAAACGGCTGGGTATTTAGATTAATGTCAAAAATAAAAACGCCCGACCCGAGCGACCGAAGCGAGCGCGTCTCACGAGCGAAGGGAGCGTGCCTCACGAGCGACCGTAAAGTGGTAGAAGGATTTTTTTCTTTCACATTAATCAAAATGCCTAGTTTTGGAATGCGACGTGTTATTTTATATGCCTGTGATACAGTATTATGGGAATCGTAAGTTTACGCGGACGGCACAGTATAGGTTCAAGAAATCCCAACTAATTAGTTGCTTTTAGCAATGTATTTTAAAATAATTCAGCCTATTTCGACGTCATTTGAATGCAGTTTTCGTCCCAATTAAGGCGCTGGCTAAAATAATTGACCTATTTTTGTGTGTTTCGGTTCAAATTCACGTTAATAACCTCATTCTCGGTGAGCTGGACTATAAGCTTTTAACTGAATTGACTCTGCCTGCGACGCCATAGGTCCTGGGTTCGAATCCCGGTATGTGAAAACTTTGATATGACGATTATTGATGTTTGTTTCCGAGTCATGGATGTTTCTATACTTATCTATGTATTTATATACCGTTGCTTAGTACCCACGACACAAGACCTTAGGGATTTTAATGTGGGACTAAGTAAATGTGTTGTGAGGTGTATGAATAGGTATTTATTATTTATTTTAACTAATTAATTTAATTAGTCCCACGTGGTAAAGGGGTGAGCCTATCGCCGCTTCTCGGTTACAAATACAACAATCTAGCGACCTGTAATCAATTATGTGGAAAATGTATCCGAGTTACTCTAAATAGGTATTATAATCAGATATCGGATAATTTGATGCATAATTTAGCAAAAAATTTACTATACCTACGAAAGACATCCCACAGTCACGTTTAGCAGGGACTGATGTTAATGGTCAGTCACAAGTTGCCAGCTTATCGCCTGAGAGAACGCTTCTGAGTACCTTAGTCAACTCTTACGACATGCACGGAAGGAGATGCAGCTGATGTATTCTAGTGAAGCCCCGCATCAGCACAGGACAGTAATGTTTGTATATTATATTAATCGCATTCCGCTTTACTTCTTGCCTTTGCAAATAAAAACAATGATGCAATAGATAGATACACTATTATGAGAATGGATTGAGATTGCATTGGTTTATCTTGAATATATATTGGACATATCTATTTAACTTGATTATTGTTATTTTTTAAATAAAAATACACATAAATAAAAATATAAAACAATCTCAGTATATAGGATAAATGTACAGTGGGGTATTTATTTATAATTTTCTTATGTCACATCTGGATTTAGATAACACCATCTTGTGTTGATGCACGGCTTCACTAGAATACATCAGCTGCATCTCCTTCCGTGCATGTCGTAAGAGTCGACTAAGGAACTCGGGGGTGTTCTCTCAGGCAGCGACAACTTGTCATCTGTCCCCGCTATGCAAACGTGGCCGTGGGATCTTGCAGTTCAGGATACCCCATTATGTGTACATGTGTGTAAATTATACTATATATAGATATTGTTTATACGAAACTAACTTCATAAATTATTAGACCCTATTTACCCTTTTAACCTAACCCTTTTTACACGTAACCATTTCCTGCCTTGTAGTTTTTGCTTTTATTTTAGCATAGAATAAAAAATTTACTAGAACCCATGAACACGCACACTTTTGAAGCCAAATTAAACTCGTCGCAAAATAAAAGGCCCGTTTTGACATTAAAATTTGTCTTCGCGACCTAACTAGTGATGTAACCATACGACTTAATACTCGATACTCACGATAAATTCAAGTTTGCCTGAGTATTTTGTCTGCATGAATATGTATTGTAAAGTGCAATGGATTAAAGTTTTGATTTGAAAATATAAAATTTCAGGCCAAAGTTTATATCGATCATCGTAATAAAAAGTTTGTATGGATGGATCATTTTTTGTTACTCTTTCACGCAGTACAGCTTGATGGATCAAGCTGAAATCTAGATCAGAGATAGTTTATATTATAGTCTGAAATAATATTTAGGCTACTGTTTATTAGTTAGTTTTCAATATAAATATCTTGATCGATTTATTTTTTTCCTTAAGCGATTATTAATATTCTGTGGACAATATGAAAAAATCGTATGCACAACACTTAGCCGAGTGGGCGGTACCCATCAATGAAACATGTAATTACATTCGGAACATTTCGATCAGTAAAAACTAGAAATATTTATGGGCGTGAACTGTCAAAACGGGCCTTTTATTTTGCGACGAGTATAAGTCAGTCTATTGACCTGATTAATTAAGATTTGTCTCCATTATGAGTCACATTCACCTTAATTCTATATATATATGGATATATTTTGCAACCGTTTTGTTATATTATATTCTAAAAAGTGTTTTTTTTTTTCTTGATGAAAATTTGAGCTTCCGAATAGTAACGCCTGATACTCGGTTTAGAAGAGCGGAAGATGCGGGATTTTCGACTCGTTCTTTGGTAGCCCTGTAGACATTTGTCATTGATGACTCCGTCTGGGGACTCGTTACTCTATGTTTTACTAGATTGTGAAGGACCATTGTGATTATCGTCTACCACATTATTTTTCACCACCACAATACAATAAAATAGAAATCTTTTCACAATTTCCTAGAACATAAAATGAAACGGAAACAAGACCTTTAGTTATAATAACGCCTTTACAGTTTGGCAGCGCACCAAATTGCAGGTTACACGGTTGTAAGTCACGGAAAATGAGGTATTTTCTTACCCATGCGTACATTATTATGGTGAATACAAGAAGTGTGAAAAATTGCACACCTGTTTTTCTCTTGTCAGCTGACGTTTAAACGAACGAACCTTAATAGTTATTTCATCGGACTCCACTAGCTTATCGCCTGAGAGAATGTCCCTGAAGTCCTTAGTCGACTCTTACGACATGCCCGGAAGGAGATTCAGCTGATGTATTCTAGAGAATGCGTGTCGACTAAGGAACTCTTTCAATAGTGTCTGATCATTTACATCTGCCCCTGCTATGCGAATCGCGGCTGTGGGATCTTGCTTTATGATGCTGCTTCTGTATAATCCTGAAATGTTTACTACCCCACTTCTAGAACACAGCCATGTCTTGTTACATTACATTTTGGGAACATAGCCTTGCTGTATAGGTACGAGTACATCTTATGTAATCTTCATTTTCCCTTAAGCAAAGAATACTATTTAAAAAAAAAACAATAGTCTACTGTGTCCTAAGGTTCTATTTATGGACGTCCATCGATTGCCCTTTCGCCTGACGTATCGGGACAGCTAAATGGACAGAGGAATGGCTTTGACAGCGCGACTTGATTTTAGAAATAAAGCAAATATTTCGTATTTTTACCTACTGGGATGAGGGAACGAAAATTCAAATCAATAATTTTTTTAAATAAAGTTCAGTAAGCAAGCGTATTTGTAATACAGAATTAACATACCTATATATCACTATCTTACTAATATTATAAATGCGAAAGTTTGTGAGTATGGATGGATGGATGTATGTTTGTTACATCTTTACATAAAAACGGCTAAAGCGATTTTAATAAAATTTGGTATAAAGTTAACTGACACCCTGGATTAACACATAGGGCATTTTTTAACCCGGAAAAATATTTTTATCCCAGATAATTTCGACATTTTGTTTTTTCTGCAGTCCACGCGGACGAAGTCGCGGGCGTCTACTAGATTCATAGATTCATAGATAAATAAACACGGCTGTCTTTCCAAAATGGGGCAGCCAGAACTGCAGAATCATAAGGGAGACCCCATCGCCACGTTTAGCATATCAAGTAGATATGTTAATGATAAGTGACAAGTTGCTAGCTTATCGCCTGAGAGTATGCCCGAGTTCCTTAGTCGACTCTTACGACATGCAGCTGATGTATTCTAGTGAAGCCCCCATCAACACAGGACTCAAACTTAACCATTAAAAAATATGTTCTATCATCTCCAGTGAGTGTTGTCAAGGGGACAATTTACCTTTAAAAATACGAGAGTTACTCAATCCAAAACAACACTCACGAATCAACGTATCACCTTATAAGGTAATAAATAATTTATAGCTGTCTCACTCCATCATAAAGGTCACTAATGAGATAGAAAGGGACAGTCGTTTATCGACGATCGTAAACCCTAACCTTACAACTCTTCGATATAGAAATCTTTATCTAAATACAGGATGTATCAAAAGAGGTATGATAAGCGAAATGATATGAATATGCCCACTATTATACAATCTATCTACAAAATTTGAGACTCGAAATCCTGTGTATATTTTCCAGTTTGTATAAATATTTGAGTTATATACACAACGTACATACATATAATCACTTATCCCTTACGGGTTAGGCAGAGCACTAAGGGCCGATAGAACCACATGGTGCCACTTCTAACCAATTTTGAGGGTATAGTTGAGATTTACAAGTTCGGTTAGTAGTGACAGGTGGTCAGCCCATCGCCTACAAAACACCAAGACCCTCTTGTACCTCTACTGACTTGTACAGTATTCCAGGGAAGACTTTCATTATATTTTCACTTAACATACCCTTTTAGTGGCACCATATGGTTCTATCGGCCCTTGGTGCTCTGCCTACCCCGTTAGGGATAATGGCGTGATTGTATGTATGTATGTACACCCCTTTAAAATTGTCTAATCCTATATATATACAGGGTGTAACAGAAAGCGTATTTTGGAAATAGGTTCTCTATAGTGGGCTATTTACATATCTTTTCGCTTAACATACCCTTTTTGTTACACCCTGTATATATGTATATATATATATATCTTATAGTCACGCGAATGAAATATCAGGCATTAGCCAGCATAATTATAGGAACTAACATACATATGACGTAGATGGGTCGAGTGGCGTGCCGTTAGGTGTGTCCGACATCTTCCAAAATCCGAAATAAAGAATGCGGCGTGTAGTAAACAAGCTTAATTAGGAATCACAAACACTTTCACTGTATCTACGCACAAGATTACTAGGATTCTAGCGGATAACGTAGAAACGTGGTAAGTACAAGACAGAGGCTGATTAGCACCCGTGCTTCGCTCGACAGACGCAACAAAAAAAGAGCAGAATACCCTCCGGCTCAATTTAAACGACCCGGTGGTCGTTGTAAATCTACAGTGGCGCCCTCTCAGTACTCTGTCTTGTCTATACCCAAGTGACAGCTGTCCTCAAGTCAGTGATAGCTGTCGACTTGACGTTTCTAACTTCAACGATTGAAAATAGATGGCGTTGGAGATCCGACTGTAGGATATGACATCTTGATCTCCGACACGGCCATTTTGACAACTCACGCGTCCTCGCGTGGGGTTTCTGGAAAGAAAGAGGATTTTGCAAAGTAACATGTCTCACGCTCGGTCTTTCTGACCATTGGGACAGTAAAAACTTCATTTAAACGTTACTAAACCTTTATTTCAAACGAACCAATATCATCATAATCAAAATTGAAAATCATTTTACTATACAAAATTGTTACAAATTTACTTGCATACTATTAAACAAAGAAATCGACTATAATCGTCACACACAAGGTAAATAATTCCAAAACAAGGCTACAGTATACACAATCCATATAGAGTAACGTCAGTCAAGTAAGTCTAGTTGCCTCAATCTAGCAACTCTTGGAAACTTCCATCCAGCTTCCGTAAACCAGTCTAGTAACTTCCATCCAGTGACTCTTGGAAACTTCCATCCAGCTTCCGTATACCAGTCTAGTCACTTCCATCCAGTGACTCTTGGAAACTTCCATCCAGCTTCCGTATACCAGTCTAGTCACTTCCATCCAGTGACTCTTGAATACCTCTATCCGGTATCCGTAAACCACTCTCAATCAGTCAACTCAACATTAATTAGAACATGACGGTCCATCCCCGTCAAGTTCGCACAGATTATCATCACGGTCACATGTCAGCATGTCATTGGTAATGTCATTCGCAGGCATTCGCCTAAGTCTGTCATGTGCGTACTTATAGGTTCTATTGGAATTAAGGGCTTTAAGAACATAACCTTCAAGTATTATATCAAGATTACCTTCAAGTACCTCCGATACCCTAAAAGGACCTCTATACTTCGGATCATGCTTGGTTTGATTACGCTCTTCATTTTGTAGAAGAACAAAGTCTCCAACTAAGAAAGGTGTTATGTGAGCTTTAGTTTTATCAAATCGTACCTTATCGTATGAAGCGCTTTTCTCCATATTCTCTACTGCTTGGGCTCGTACCTGGTCGATGTCAACTTGAGGTTCTTCATCTCCGGCTAATAAAATATCAAGAGGTCGTGCAACCTTACCAATAAGTAACTCCAGTGGGCTGGCTTTGGTAATCCTACTCGTGGCACAATTGAGAGCAAGCTGTACGTCAGGTAAAGCGTCCTGCCATGAACGTGAACTGGTCTCAACGGCTGTCAGCATGTTCTTCAATGTGCTCATGACCCTTTCTACCTGGCCATTTGCTCGTGAGCTACCTGTTGCGATTAAATGTAACTTGATATTGACAGACTCACAGTAGTCCTTAAAATCTCTGCTGGCAAAACAGCGGCCCTGGTCAGCGATCAGACGACTTGGTGCCCCAAATAGAGCAACACTAGCCTTAAGAGCTTTGATACTGCTAGCCGTGTCAATGTGTAGTGTATGATGGAGCATGACAAACTTGGTGAAGGCATCTATAAGCACGAAGACATACTCCTTTTTGTCATTCTTCCCGCTTAGTTTGCCAGTCGCGTCTATATGTATCGTGTGCCACGGGATTGCTATTTTTGGGATTGGATGCATTTCAGCTTGCACCTTACCGGAATGAGATTTGAAGATATTGCATGTTACACAGTTCGCGACAAATTTCCTAACGTATTTGGACATATTGTCGAACCAATACAAGTCATAAACCTTTTCTAGTGTCTTCTCCCATCCCAAATGTAGCAATCCTTCGTGCACATTGTTAATAATTGACCAACGGAAGGACCTGGGTATCATAGGCAGACAACGAGTCTTATTGTTTCTTTGAATTTTACGATGAAGTACACCAGATCGAAATTCGTACGTCTTTGATACCTCGGCTGGAATATTACATTCTTTCAGATCGGATATCAGTTTTGAAAGTTCACCATCCCTCTGTTGTTCAGCCATTAACCAGTTGCTAGTAATCTCAGCCAAGTTTACCTGTTTCGGCTCTACTCTCGTAACTGCGCTCCGACTACTTTTCTCGCTCTCGGCTGGTAAAGGGTTCCTGGAGAAGAAATCAGCATGTGACATGCGCTTACCACTACGATGGATTATGTCGAAATCAAACCCCTGCAGAAAAGCCCACCATCGGTGTACACGTGGGGTTAGGTCAAGCTTTTTACGCGTCGATTGGAGTGAACTGCAGTCGGTCACAACGTCAAATTTGCGCCCATGTAGATACTGCCGGAAATGTTTCACAGCGTTCACGACAGCAAGAGTCTCCAACTCGTAAGAGTGGTACTTGGATTCTGCAGATGTCGTGCGCTTGCTGTAATAGGCTACCACATGAGGCTTACCTTCTTTGAGTTGAATGAGGACTGCTCCATAGCCAATCGCGCTCGCGTCAGTATGCAGCTCAGTCACTAGACTAGGATCGTAAATCGTCAATACCGGCTCCCTCGTTAGCATAGAAATGATCTGTTGCCTGATTAACTCATGTTGCGGTTCCCATTTTATTTTACCATTACCAGACGTCAATGAATATAGAGGAGATAAAATTTGTGAAAATTTAGGAACAAATTGGCGGAAGTACGAAGCTAACCCAATGAATTGTCATAAATTCGCTTACCACTAAATTTCAAAGCAATCGATTCTTTAACTAAGGAACACTCTGAACCTGAGTCGTAAGTAAATGGGAATGACTCACCAGAGTGACGCAGAGAACCCGAAGGCGCATTCACAATGCACACGTCTACTCGCTTTTCCTTAGCTGGACCAGTTCCAGTGCCGCCGCCGGTACCGTTGTTCCCCTCCTTGATTTTCCTCTTCGGGCAGTCGGATGCATAGTGGCCTTGTTCCCGGCAGTTGAAGCAGGTGATGCGATCGGTTCTCCCTGTAGGTTGGTTGGTCGAGTTATGGTCCCCGTGAAAGGACCTGTATTTGGACCGGTCATCTTGCTTCTTCGAATTGGCTTTGTTGCGACATTGAAGAGATTTGTGGCCTAGTTGTCCACAATTAAAGCACTTGATGGTCACAGCAGATCCATTAGGTCGGTTTCTTTTTAGGTCGGGTCCATCACGATAAATACTTGATGAATAACTTCTCTTCAGGAACGAGACAGCCTTCAGTTCCTTTTGTAAATGGTTACGCGTCTTGATGTCAGTCGTTATAGCAATCCTCTGAACACGTGGCTCTTGTTTTGAAATATGAGCTAAGACAGTGGCTATTGCTATCTGTTCTGTAGTCAGTCCATTCCACCTTGCCATTAAGGATGTTATGAGGGTAGCGGCGTATGAGGCCAGGCACTCGTTATCTCTCGGTTTCTTGTCGTGCATACTGATGAGAAAGGAAGCAGCAGTTTCAGGACAGTCATACATTGCTACGAAAAGCTCCTTAAAATCGGCCCACGTCATATTAGGAAACGATATTGAAGACAGCCAAGATGATGCTTCGCCCTTGAGTGCGTGGCTTAACGCGATCATCAGAGAAGATCCATGGCGATGTCGATCTGTGATACACATGTCCGCGGTCGTTATCCAAGCTCGGGCGTCGATGTCTCTTTTCTCTGGGTCGAAATCAGGAAGGCGAATAGAGTCCGAAGATGCAGGTAGTTTTATTGCTTGCACCAACGCCAGAAAATTTTGATTTTGTTGCTCGAAGAGAAGACGCCATTTTTCTTCGCTCGAGTCACTATTTAAAGCACGTGTTTCATGTGGGTGATCCGGGTTGCATCCCACGCCTGATGACGTATATGGGTCGAGTGGCGTGCCGTTAGGTGTGTCCGACATCTTCCAAAATCAGAAATAAAGAATGCGGCGTGTAGTAAACAAGCTTAATTAGGAATCACAAACACTTTCACTGTATCTACGCACAAGATTACTAGGATTCTAGCGGATAACGTAGAAACGTGGTAAGTACAAGACAGAGGCTGATTAGCACCCGTGCTTCGCTCGACAGACGCAACAAAAAAAGAGCAGAATACCCTCCGGCTCAATTCAAACGACCCGGTGGTCGTTGTAAATCTACAGTGGCGCCCTCTCAGTACTCTGTCTTGTCTTTACCCAAGTGACAGCTGTCCTCAAGTCAGTGATAGCTGTCGACTTGACGTTTCTAACTTCAACGATTGAAAATAGATGGCGTTGGAGATCCGACTGTAGGATATGACATCTTGATCTCCGACACATATATCATTATCAGCCTATTGCAGTCCACTGCTGGACGTAGGCAGACGTAAGTAAATATAAATATATATATATATATATATGTTACAGACTCACGCAAAAATTATTCAACGAATAACAGTACATTAGAATAAGTTCCCAGGCTAATATCGGAAAGTTTATGTGAATATTTGGATCCAAAAAGAAACTGCTGAACTAAGAACAGAGATAAAAAGGAATTCCCAGTGGAAAGAAAAAATGGGAATTCAAAAGTTTACGCGAATGAATCCTGTTTTGAAGCGAAACGAAAAAGTTTTCACTGTTCAACTACCAGGTCGCCAAGCTGCAATATCTATCGACCGCTTGAAACCTGCATTCACTTTAAATGAAACTGAAGACATCCCGCAACAGAAAGTGACCAGATCAGGACGAGCCGTCAAACTTCCTGTACGCTTCGCTTGAGGGGGAGCCATGTAGCTACTCCGCGCATGTTAGAACTGTGCGTCGGCAGCTACATACACGTGCGAGCAAGATAACAACATCAACCATCTCCTTCGTACCTATCGTTGCGATCGTTTGTGATTGGTCAATTTAATTTATTACTCCTTACACCACCTTAGTTCATAAGTACCTAGTCTATGTTTAAATATAAGCGAAATTACAAATAAATTCATTCTGAAATCAGCAGTCAAGACTTTTAATACTCTACAAACGCCAGTCTCTAAAAATTCAAGAGCGTTATCAAGCAATAACCAAAACAATACAAAAGTCATAGAATCAATATCATTAACACAATAGATTGTGCAACCAAGTTTTCGCATTATCATAACAAACTTCAACTAAAACTGTATCTAATTCCCAAAGGTTTCGATCTTAAAAGTACTTAAATCAGAAATAAAAGTATACTTTGCAATGTTGCCGTTTGTTTTAACTGTATCTAGGGTACACAAGTTTTGATTATCTTGCATGGAACTAAGAGTAAAAGTGTAGTTTTGGATGTCGAAAACTGTACCCAAAAGGCTAATGCGGCACCGCACCGCGTTGCGGACGTAGTATCGATCGCTGTTAGTTGAAATGTTCAAGTTGAATGGGACGAGTTACTTGACTGTTTTACTGTCGCAAGGCTGGGCAGGAGATGAAATGAATATTTAACTAATTACTATTCAACTTGTTAGTAACATCATTCTCGTACATATCCCATATTGCAATATACATCTAGGCTAAGGGGGCTTAATGTTGACTTATAATATATCTATGTGTGAATAATATATATATCTATGTATATAATATATCTATGAAAAATCGCTATGCGATTAAATAAATACTTGGTAGTGGCACTAAGCCTGAGACGCCATAGGTCGCGGGCGGGTTCGATGCTAGCCGCTCCGAACGGTCGGGATGAAGGTTTTTGCTATATTCAGCAGTAGACTTCTCATGTGATGAATATCGATGTTTGTTTCCGAGTAACATATATTTAATGAAGAGTTGACTTAAGAATCATATACCTTAACAACTCCGAGTATAGTGCTTTGTGCAATGCTTTTTTCGATATACACGTTGCTTAGTACCCACGACTCAAGACCTTAGGGATCTTAGTGTGGGACTAGGTGAATGTGTTGTGAAGTGTGTGAATATATTTATTTAATATATCTATGTGTGAATAATATATATATCTATGTATATAATATATCTATGAAAAATCGCTATGCGATTAAATAAATACTTGAGTCACTAAGCGAGACGAAGGTCGCGGGCGACGGTTGAATGCTAGCCGCTTCCGACCGGTCGGAATGAAGGTTGTTGGGGGAGAGCTATATTCAGCAGTAGACTTCTCAATGCTGAGAATGATGATGATTTAGCAAGGTAACTTTTTTACATATATTTAATAAAGAGTGACTTAAGAATCATATACCTTTAACAACTCCGAGTATAGTGCTTTGTGCAATGCTTTTTTCGATAATTGCTACACCAGTTTTGTTGAAAATTTGGTAGTAGCTAGCAATACTAAACAAAAGAATAATCCAAATCGTGATTATCTTGATCGTGATCGTGATCACTGTAGCGCGTGACAAATAAATAGCAACAAAATATTGTTAAAATTATTGATTCTCATCCCATTACCCCATCATCCCATTAACTAAGTAAAACAGTCACTTAATCATTCCACTTGCCATACAAGTCCACAAACCAGTTCCAACAAGGCACAATCCCCATCTATATAAAGGTACAGTACTCCCGAACTTCGGCACGGTTTCGATTCTTAGCTGATTTGTGTCGATTGTAATTTCTGAGGGTCGTTGAAGAAAATCCACTTAATATTTGAGGGAAAAGATTTATTTCGTATTTTTGAACAACTGCTCAAAGTACTGTGCTGATGCGGGGCTTCACAAGAATACATCAGCTGCATCTCCTTCCGTGCATGTCGTAAGAGTCCACTAACGGCCTATTTCAATACGAGAGATCAAAAAGAATCTAGGATTTTTTATTCCTAATTTGAAATTTTGTATAAAAACTATCAATATGATCAGGCGTAGGACCAACGGTTTTACGTGCTTTCCGAGGCACGAGCTAAGTAACAATTTTACAACATTAAAATTTGTACATGAAATAAATTCATTGGTACAGGCCCGTGACTGGGATCGAACTTACGCCTCCCGCTTGGAAGGTGCACATCTTAACCGCTATCTATTGGCTGTAAGGCACTTAGGAATGTCTTCCCAGGCTGATTTGTCACTGACTTTTTTATACCCCACTATAACCACGTATTTATTTTTCAGATATTATGAAAAGATCCCTAAACAACCCAAGAATATTCATACAATCATGAAAATTAATATGTGATTTTATTTTTAAAATTGTACAAAAATCACTGATTGCTTGTCAAATTCGCATTACATAAAATAAATTTTAAAGGAACTTTGACATTCCAAGGCGAATATTGTACAATTTGCGCTATCGCTTTGCTTCGGCTTTGCTATTGCTTTTACGTAATCAGGGGGCTGTTTGTTTCACTATATATATATAGATATATCTCTTTCGTTAATCGCCTTCCATCCATCCTCTCCATCTAGAACCTAACATAAAGGTTTTATGTAATTTATGAGATAGCAGGCAACATTCTGTTTGTTTTATTGCGTTTTCTGTTATTTTTCTATTTTCAAATTACTTATGATTAAAATAAATTACGACAATCTCGATATAAAATACAGCACTAATTCAATCAACATGAAGGCTAATTTGATTATTATAAGTATATGTACCAACATAATTATGTTTTTTGCTGCTACAATATGACCACATCACTGAAGCATGCCTTACTCTACTCCTGACTTTACGCAAGGAAAATAAGCTTTCTGCCGTAATTAGCTAAAAATAATTTAATAAGCCTCCATTAGGGAATAATGCAATCTTTGTGAGAGGTTCTGTTACGGTATTTAAGTGAGAAAATTAGGGAAGCGTAGGCTATGACCTTGGGGGGATAATAAAAATTACGTGGCAGAAAAGAATATATTCAATGGCCTCAATATCGTTAGTGTAAACTTTAAAATTCCAAATTTTCGCGTTCTCGTGAGCACTTCGGAAAAAAAAACTTTGTAATCGGATACCTACGTCAAACAAAGAACACACTCTTCAAGTTTCAGGTGTCTAAGATCACCGGCCCCCTGATTACGTAAAAGCAATAGCAAAGCCGAAGCCGCGCGATGGCGATAGTTGAGAGTGGTTGTGCGCGGGGCGAGGTGCGGGCGAGGTGCGGGGCGCAGGACGCCAAGCTTTTGCTTTGCTTTTGCTGTTGCTTTTACGTAATCAGGGGGCGGTTTACAGTGTGAGTTTATCCGTCTTCGTATTTCAGGACAAAGCATTTTAAATTCACCTATGTAAAGGTAATAATAGTTAGTCTCAACTTCGATTATCCAACCCCACCCAAAATTCAGCGCCATAGCCTTGTTTTCCATCGCATGACATAGCTCTGCACTCCAATAGTCTTGCACATGGCGGGGACCATCGCCGGGTGTATCATATTGTGCAGTCGGCGATGGTATCCGCCATGTGTATCCCACACCATATTAAACTCTCTAAAAAGTGCCTCTACATCTTGGCTACGGCCCGATGTACGCCTCGCAAAGGACCGGGACTTTGTTGTCCCGAGAATTTCTACAAAAATAATTTTATTGATCAAAATACTTAACGTAAAGATAATAATGATGCATGTTTTTCATGTGCTGATGCGGGGTTTTACTAGAGTACATCAGGTGCAGGGGTGTTCTCTTAAGTGATATACTAGCAACTTGACACTACCATTTAAATATCTACTCTCCTGTGCTAAACGTAGCCATAATATATAAATGATCTTGTGGTTTTGACTACCCCATTTTAGGATGACGGCCAGGGTCAGCTAACTCCATACCAAATTTTATTAAAATCGCTCCAGCCGTTTTTACGTGAAAGAGTAACAAACATCCATCCATCCATCGATATTCACAAACTTTCGCGTTTATTAAATTAGTAGGATAGGATGTTTAGCATTACAATACAAGTCGGCAATCCTTATACCTATAATGGCTCCAGTTATATGTCCCATAGATTATAATTTATTAATGGTCGTTATAATATAATATATAGGTAATGGTCCGCCATATTCCCTGTGGTCCGACACGTAAGAGGTGTTCGGGGAATACCCTGATCACATTTTTCTGTATCATAAATTTAGAATAAAGCTCTTTTCAGACCACGCTGTACATGTGATAAACAGTATGTACCTATAAATAACAGTAAGGTCTATAATCTATCTATACATCGATATACATATAACAAAAAAAAATGTAACGGATCGCTGTCTGTACATGGAAGATATATGAGAAAAAATATTATAGGAGACCTTTATCAACGCAATAGGACCCAGAACGAAAACAATGATTTTTGGAATTTTGTCCGTTTGTCTGTGCGTTTGTGCATGCTGATCTCAGAAACGGCTGAACCAATTTCGATACAGTTTTCAGGAATATTTTATGACACGTCGCACTTAACATATAGGCTACTTTTTATCCCGGATACTTAGATTTCTGGATTAACACATAGGTTACTTTTTATCCCGGATAATTTTCCGGACAAGTTTCCGGAAGATGGGCAGCAGCCCTCCCGCGTGGGCAACATAATCCGAAAATCACACTGCGGTCACCAACCCGTTTGCTCAGTGTGGTGACTATGAGCGAAAACCCCCCCCTATGGCAGTAGTCTTGTGGCGTATCCTGGGGGAGGCCTAATAGGTCCAGCAGTGGATTGAAAATACGCAGATGTGATATAGTGCCAATCGGCAGGTTTCTTTAATGAATATTTGATTGATGTATCACTTGTAGGTACATGGGCGGGCATAGTATATTTTTATGAGGGTGCTGCAAAAATGACATAAGTTCCCAAATATAGCAACCAAAAAGTACTTTTCAACTTTTCTCATCAACTCAAAGAAATTGAGCAAATCAGTACTTGATCAATCACATTTAAATATATCAAACAGCAACCAAAATACATTGATGCTTCCGATCATAATTTTGCTTGGAAATAACATGAAAGTTGGCGATTACAAAGGTTTGGAAGAGCTCTTTCTAATTTGGTCGCTCAAAGTTTTAAAAGTAAAAGAAAAGATACATTGCATACTTCTTTAGTACAGTATTTATTTATTATTAAATAGGTTGTTTTTTGATGATAACACATACACAGATACAATAGCAACAATAAAACAATACAAACAGGGAAGAAACATAGTTGGAAGTAACTACTAAACGCAAACCTCTGCATCAAGTTGGCAATACCATGGAGGTGACAACACCGTCTCTTTGCTACAAAGAATATACTTACTCTCTAACGAAAGCTTTGCTAGATGTTGTGTGCCGTGTCTGCATATCAGGTTCCTAATATATTGTAAATTATAGAAATAAATAGTCCTTGTTATCTAAATACTTTTGTTTATTCACTATGGGTGCGCCCACCACCGGGCCCTACACCCTCCACTGACCCTCGGATCTGATAACTCATAACTGCGAAAATAGGCACTTGCACTAACTACAATCGCCACGAGAAACCAGACCCGAGCACCTAGCATGCAAGATAATACATCGCACTATTTCCGAAATCAAATAACTAGATTAATAATCTACATATGTTTCGCCAACAACCGTGGCATCCTAAGGATTATAGAAATTAGTAAATTAGTAAACCACTAATTATTATGAAACTCTAAAACCCAACACATTACCTACGTATTAGCTACGTACGATGCATTAATGCATGCTAGGTGCTCGGGTCTGGTTTCTCGTGGCGATTGTAGGTAGTGCAAGTGCCTGTTTTCGCAGTTATGAGTTATCAGATCCGAGGGTCAGTGGAGGGTGTAGGGCCCGGTGGTGGGCGCACCCATAGTGAACGTTTGAACTTCCGAATTGTAACGCCTAATACAATTTCATTTATAAAACTTTTTTTCATATTTCTACAGGTAGAAACGAACAGTGAAAAGCACATATAAAAGTACAACGAATTTTCCACATTCATAATAATGATAAATGTGAAGGTAAGTCTGTTTTATTCATTTATTACTCTCTGACGATAACTCTATCTGACTAGCAAACTTGTCATTGATCGTCAGCATATAGAGAAAACAATATTTAAAGTGGCTGTGGTATTTACCTTAAGGGCGCCAACCCCTCCGGTTTAATGGCACCCTGAACCTAATTGTAATTATTGAATTGTATCAGGCGTCACTATTCGGAAGTTCAAATCTCTATTGAGGGATCGCCCGCCACCGGGCCCTATACCCTCCGCTGACCCTCGGATCTGCCTACTCATGGTCACGAACACAAGACACTACAGTCGCAACGAGAAGCCTGATCCAAGCACCTAGCATGCAACCATAAATACATAGCTGCTAATCCGAAAACCAATTAAAATTTTTTAATCGACATATGTTTCGCCAACACCCGTGGCATCATCAGGATTAGTTTTCCATGTTAGTTCTATCTACCGAACCAACTAACAACTAAAAAAAAAACAATTTTAATTCTTTTAAAATTAAAATAAACATATAAAAAAGAATCTGCAGTTCTAGCATCCCATTTCGGAAACACAGCCATGTATTTATGTATACAGGATGTAAAAAACGGGTATATTTAGCGAAATGCTATGAAGAACTATAAAGAAGCTATCTACAAAATATGAGACTCGAAATCTCATGTTTATTTCCAGATGGTATGGAGAATTCCTAAACAACTCGGGAATTATGGATAGCTTCTCTATAGTGGGCTATTAACATATCGCTTGACATATGCTATTTGTTACACCCTGTATGACCTTTAAACCACTCTACTACCCCTCTTATCTCTTGGTATCTAGTTACGATTCGAATCACGATCAGTATTTGCAACTGAATGATTGTCAGATGTCCCGAGCATGTTATGTAAGGGTACGATTTTCAACCATTTGTCTCCAGTTTTACATACATACTAGCGAACCCGAAAGACGTTGTTGTTCTGTCCTATCCCAAGATAAAGGAAACATTTCCGAGATATAACAACCATCTACCGGGCGTAACTGAAACTATTATCCTTGTGATCCTATGAAAAAAGTTCTAACATAAACAACAATATAAATCTTTTTTTCGCGTTGTTTTAATTGAACTCCTTTTAAACGACTGGGCAAATTTTGATGAAATTTTGTGTGTATGTTAAGGTGGGTTTGAGGGTGGTTTAGCTTCACAATTTGGTCAACTAAATAATACTTTTGGACTCCGTCCGCGTGGACTGCAGAGAAAACAAAATGTCGTTGACCGAATCGTAGGTCTAAAGCATTCTCGAACCCACTTAAACACACACACAAAATTTCATCAAAATCGGTTGAGCCGTTTAGAGCGAAATCCATTACAAACACACGAACAGAAGATTTTTATATATAAAGACATAGGTACTGTTTTCCCGAAATGGGGTAGTCAGAAATGCAGGATCATTATGAAGATCTCAAGACCACTTTTTAGCTTAGCGAGGGATAGAGATGTACGAGTAGTTGCGAGCTCATCGCCTGAGAAAATACCCGAGTTCCTTAGTCGACTCTTACGACACAGGATCCCAGTTTTTAGATTAGATAATTTGATAATCATTTAGAAAGTATATAGGTTACAAGAAAAAAATAACATTTGCTGATGCTACGCTTCATTAGAATAAATGACGGCCGATTGGTGTAGTAGGTAGTGGCCTGCCTGCGACGCCATAGGTCCTGGGTTCGAATCCCGGTAGGTGCAAACAATGATATGATTAATATCGATGTTTGTTTCCGAGTCATGGATGTTTCTATACTTATCTATGTATTTATATAATGTTGCTTAGTACCCACGACACAAGACCTTAGGGATCTTAATGTGGGACTAGGTCAGGTGTGTTGTGAAGTGTGTGAATATTTATTATTATCATTCTTCTATGCTGCTCTGACAGTAAAAAAAACATATAACACTACAGCTGCTTCTCTTCCCGGGCAAACTGTGAGGGTCTTGGTGTTTTGTAGGCGATGGGCTGACCACCTGTCACTACTAACCGAACTTGTACATCTCAACTATACTCTCAAAATTGGTCAGAAGTGGCACCATGTGGTTCTATCGGCCCTTGGTGCTCTGCCTACCCCGTAAGGGATAAAGACGTGATTATATGTATGTATGTATGTATTATCAGCTGCATCTCATAAAGAAAATCCTTCCACAGCCACGATTCGCATACGGATGACAGATATAAATGGGGGGTACTTTTATACCTTTATTTTACATTGTTAGCATAATACCCACACTATAAACTTTACCTACCCTTATTTCATCCCTACTTGCTATTCTGCCCACGCGTCCCTGAACAGGGTCCAGACAAATTGACAGTTACCCCGTAATAGGGGGATTAAATGTGCAAAGAGTATCGACAGTATTGTAATTTAAACTAGAGTAAATTTATACGTTAGATAGTTAGTACAAGATATCTTGAGTTGCTTGACAAATACTGGCTTTTTTATTCAGTCAAAGACTAACATATACAAATAGATAAAAACCTGGGCCCATAACCTAATAAAACATTTCTTGAGTAGCTTGACAAATACTGACTTTTATACTACTAATCTATAACTTCTACTATAAATAGGCTAGACGGATTTCGATCCAGTTTCAGGAATATACTGTGACAGGTCCCACTTAATATATAGGCTACTTTTTATCCCGGGAAAATGTTTTAATCCCGGGCAATTTCTACATTTTGTTTTCTCTGCAGGCCACGCGGACGAAGTCGTGGGCGTCCACTAGTAGTTAATAAGTAATCTAACAAATTGATCGGTATATCTAGAAATGGAAGGGGAAGACCTCGCCGGAATTTCATCGATCAAATTGGTGAAATTCTACAGAAAGGTCAGGTCCAGAGTACCTACCCTAAACCGACAAGCGTGCATGAAAGTTGATGAAGCGAAAGACGTGTGTCAGGATCGTAGCAAATGGAGATCCGTGATCTCTGCCTACCCCTCCGGGAAAGAGGCGTGATTATATGTTTGTATGTATGTACATGGGGAAATACCTGATGTCTATACCACAGGTTAGTCTAGTGTAGACACAGAAGACCAACCTAATTCTGTTCTCACTAATGGTTAACTTAATACTAAACCATAATGTTTAAATGTCTACAAGTACAAATGCTACTTGGTGAACAATCTAATCAATAAGTAAAGGTAATGTGAAACTTTTCAGGCCTTACAAACTAAGCTTACAAATAAACAATTTTAAACATACTATGGCCACTCGCGAGGTGGACGAACGACCTGGCCAAGGTCGCGGGCGTCGGTTGGATACAGGCTGCTTCCGACCGGTCGGAGTAGAGCTTGTCGGGGGAGGCCTATGTCCAACAGTGGACTTATCAAGGCTGTAAATGATGAAACATACTATAAACCATACATATACTTACGGCTGTGTTCGGTAGCCAGAATTGCAGAATCATGAAGGAGATCTCACCACGATTAGCACAGCGAGTGAGAGCATCAGTGACAAGCTAGCTTATCGCCTGAGAGAATACCCGAGTTCCTTAGTCAACTTGGACTACTCTTTCCACTTGCACGGAAGGAGATGCAGCTGATCTATTCTAGTGAAGCCTCCAATCAGCATAAATACTACTAAAGATAGATATTCCACATACCTATATTTTGCTGTCAAAAGTCTTGTTTAACGAGGGTGTAACTTTACGCATTGTTTATTAGTAGTACAGTTTTCGCAATACTTTGTTCTGGTATTTCATTTTTGTCGTTAAGTAAAGTTAAATATTCAAGAAGAAAATTAAACAAAATAACATTAACCTCAACCGTGACTAAATTAAATTGAACAGCCAACTCAGAAATTAATCTAATTAATACAGCGACATTTGATTAAAGGTTGCTAAAAGAATTAATTAAAGAGAACAAATAAATTAAAAGTCGGAATTAGGTCAGAAAATTCAGATTTCTATTACAATAATAACGTCTCCGATCGTATTTCGGTCATGGCGGCCAATCTCAATGGAGATTAGCCGACTGCACAGGAGATATGAATAAATAAATAAATATTCACACACTTCACAACAACTTAACTTCATCATTTACAGCCCTGAGAAGTCCACTGTTGGACATAGGCCTCCCCCAACAACCTCCACTCCGACCGATCGAAAGCAGCCTGCATCCAACCGACTAAACAACAACTTAACTTAGTCCCACATTAATATCCCTAAGAGCTTGTGTCGTGGGTACTAAGCAATAGCATATAAATACATACATAGAATAATATAGAAACATCCATGGCTCGGAAACAAAACATCAATATTCATCATATCAATGTTTGCACCTACCGGGATTCGCACCCAGGACCTATGGGGTCACAGGCAAGGTCACTACCTACTACACCAATCGGCCGTATTATAGAGCACAAGCATGTGCGCAAACACAGCTGTGTGTTACATTTAGTTTACACGAAAGTAGTAATATTATTAATATTTGTGGACATAATAATTATCAGAACAGGAAATATACATATCCAAGTAGAAGTTACTAATAAATTATGCACAACAAAGTTATTCCAAAGGCTTTATAGCCATAATAAATCTGAGTATATTGGCGAACGTAATAACGTGGTAAAGCAGTCATCCCATTAATATTATAAACGCGAAAGTGTGTGTATGTATGTATGTATGTTTTGTTGTTCTTTCACGCTAAAACTTCACAAAAATATAGCTTAGATATCAGAATAATACATAGGCTACAATTTAGGTACTATCCCGGGAAAATATTTTTATCTCGGATATGTAATTTAGATATTTAGCTTTTTCTGCAGTCCACGCGGGCGTCCACTAGTATGATATAAAAAAGTACGTAGGCAAATTATGTATCTTACAATAATAAAGCAGTATCGTATTTCTATTGGTTGTAGGGTAGTTAGCATTCGACGATTATACAATTTTCACGTTCCCAATGACAAATCTCTCTGCGATTACTGTTACGTAAAACAGATATCAGTGAAGTTGTAAAATTGACAAATAAATAATTAGCTACAGTTCCAATGTATTAAAATTCATGATTTTCAGAACACATAACAAAATATAGGTACAATTGCAAATGTACAATTACAGATTTCCAAATTTATTTTAACAGAGCTTTACCACGTTATAACACCAATCAACCCCGTTTCAACACCTCGCTAGGGGTGAAGCCCTTTTATAGACCCGTTACGGCACAAATTGCGTACAACCTTCTTCTGAAAATGTACGTACCATATTCTGCATGTTCTATAAAAGATATACAAACATAAGATACAGGATATTTTGGCCGTCACGTTCCGACACGGAATCTCCTCATCATCACGAAATTTTTCTCCATGGAAGCATATGGGAAGTGTCTGGTTTCCAAAATATAGGCTCCAAAGTTGATAAATAGTGCGTTTTTCTGCATAAATGACATAGACCGCGTTGCAGGATTTTTTCACGAAAAATAATTAATATCTGTTATAAAAAACTAACATAAACACTAGACACTATAAATTTCGCACGATCAAGGAATTTAAAAATTTTTTTCAAAAAAAAATTTTTTTTTCCCAGCATTTTTTTTGGCATAAACTTACTTTATTTCATGTATGATACGTACCCTCGTTAAAGTGGCCACAAAAAACATCCTGTATATGATGTAGACCCGCTATGTTAAACGCGGCTGTATGATATTCCTCATGATCCTAGAGTTCTGGGTAGCATGATTACGAAGAAGTTTCTTAATCTGAAACTTGGACGGTGTAATTCTTTGTAGTACATAGGCATAATAGGAAAGGATTTCCTAAACCTACAGAATACATGAGAATATCGGGAATTCTCAAGTTTAGGTGGACGAAGTCATGGATGGTTTCTCGTGGCGATTGTAGGTAGTGCAAGTGCTTATTTTCGCAGTTATGAGTTATCAGATCCGAGGGTCAGTGGAGGGTGTAGGGCCCGGTGGTGGGCGCACCCATAGTGAATGGAAGTCATGGACGTAAGTAGTTAGGTAAATATATAATTAAATATTAAATATAACGTCCATCTACCACCGGACGACCAGGGAAATGTCAAGGCCACACCGGTTCACAGTTGAAGTGCCGAAAACTCGTACTAAGCGTTTTGTTTCTACATTCATAGTGCGAACGGCCAAGCTGTGGAACTTTCTGCCTGAATCCCTGTTCCCCGTGAACTATAATCTTGCGGTCTTCAAGTCGAGAGTGAACCGGTGGTCAAGCGTAAGCCTATTATATTTTAAAAAAATTCTTCTAACTACTACTTCCTACTTCTTCCTCTAAAGATAAAGATAAATACTAACTCAAGGATACATTTAAAATTTTACTTCTATGTATACTACTCTGGGAGTGAAAAAAAAACCTATAATACTACAGCTGCTTCTCTTCCCGGGCATACTGTACAAGTCAGTAGAGGGACAAGAGGGTCTTGGTGTTTTGTAGGCGATGGGCTGACCACCTGTCACTACTAACCGAAACTTGTACATCTCAACTATACACTCAAAATTGGTCAGAAGTGGCACCATGTGCTTCTATCGGCCCTTGGTGCTCTGCCTACTCCGCAAGGGATAAAGGCGTGATTATACAGGATGTTTTTTTGTGGCCACCTTTAACGAAGGGTACGTACTCTATACATGAAATAAAGTAAGTTTATGCCAAAAAAAATGCTGGGAAAAAAAATTTTTTTTGAACACATTTTTTTAACATTCCTTGCATCGTGCGAAATTTATAGTGTCTAGTGTTCACTGTTAGCTTTTTTTATATGACAGATATTAATTATTTTTCGTGAAAAAATCCTGCTACGCGCGTCTATGTGCATTTATGCAGAAAAACGCAGTCTATTTACTCAACTTTGGACCCTAATACACCACGCACGGGTGCAATGCTGATACTATACCTATACATATAAACTTTCCTCTTGAATCACTCTATCTATTTAAAAATTAAAACCATCAAAATACGTTGCGTAGTTGAAAAGATCTAAACATACATAGGAAAAGAGAGAACGGAAAGCGACTTTTTTTTTTTTTTTATTATTTTCATGGGACACAAACAGTACTATTACACAAATTTATTTACACATAAATAGAAACACCAACATTCTACCAATAAAAACACATAAAACATTGAAGCTCCAACCAAACACATCACACTGAATCTTTAAAACCTCCACAATCAACATTCATCAAGGGCCTCAATGATTTTACTTTTATAAATATTACATTTTGTATTAAACAAATCAATGCCCTTGAAACGCCGATTGTAGGAGTCACACGATCGATAAATAAAAGTATTTCGCATATATTTGGTCTTAGTGAGCGGCACATTAAACAACTTAACATAGCGCGATCCCAATCTGGGACATCTAATACTTTGGATGGTCAACCGACCTCCCACAGGTACACCACAGATCTAAATAGTTCTAAGTTAGTTTTATAGGTTGATAAACATTAAATATCTTCATGTATCCATTTAGGTACCTAATATTGAAATAGTCACATATACGAACTTAAATCTTTAATCTCTCGCGCGACTGAGTTATTCAGAGTCATATGTATAAGAAAGAATACTTTGTTATTTTATACTTTTATAATTTTATACTATATTATGTATCTTCCTCATTCTTATCCAAGGATAATTATTCCTATTCAAGTCTGTTAAAAGATACAGTAATACATAAAAGAAGTAAATAACTAACAATACCGATTCTCCCGACCTACGTCACATAATTCTCTGGCCATTTCTCCCCTTTCCACCCCTTTATGGGGGTGTGTACCTAATTGCCAGGCTATTAAGGTCAGTCTCTAAGGCCCACATGGACTAGTTCATTGGTTCTCAAAGTTGAGCGTAAAACCGCCCACTAAAAGAAAGTTAATAACTTTTATTGCCGCACACTCAGAGAAGATTATATCTCTAATGCGTTCATTTTACCCACTTTTTAGGACAGAAACTGGTGGAAAAGAAATAAAATGTGAAATAACCTCTTTCGGTGTTTTTACCTATCCGTGTCTAAAGTTAGATACTATTTAAAGATGACATTTGACGACAAAATGTACGGAATATCTGCCAAATTTGTTATAAATTAGCTTATACAATGTTCCGTGAATATCGTAAGACGACTAAGAAACTCGAAAATTCTCTTAGGCGATAAGCTAGCAACCTGTCACTGATCACTTACATCCATTTACATTTGTCCCCGCTAAACTAAACGTAGCTGTGGCATGTCCTTTATGACCCAGCAGTTCTGGTTACCCCATTTCGGTGACACAGCTGTGTGATGTACGATGTATGTATGTTATTTGTTAACATGAGTGGGTTGTTAGCAAAACTTTTGAGAACCTCTGGTATCCGCCAGCGGAACACGACAGCGGAATATCCATGGGGATATTACTAACTAAGTTAGCCAAGTCTTTGGTAAACATCAAGTAGAATAACACTCGGTAGGCCTGAAAAGCGAAGACATAAAAGGCATAATATTTCATATTTTATTATGTACTGTTATTGCATTTAGTACTTAATCTCTATTGAGGGATCGCCCGCCACCGGGCCCTATACCCTCCGCTGACCCTCGGATCTGCCTACTCATGATCTATTATCTATCTACCGAACCAACTAACTTTTAATTTAAATTTAAGTTAGTTGGTTCGGTAGATAGAACTAACATGGAAAACTAATCCTGATGATGCCACGGGTGTTGGCGAAACATATGTCGATTAAAATTTTAATTGGTTTTCGGATTAGCAGCTATGTATTTATGGTTGCATGCTAGGTGCTTGGATCTGGCTTCTCGTTGCGACTGTAGTGTCTTTTATTCGTGATCATGAGTAGGCAGATCCGAGGGTCAGCGGAGGGTATAGGGCCCGGTGGCGGGTGATCCCTCAATAGAGATTGGAACTTCCGAATAGTGACGCCTGATACAATTCAATATTTAGTACTTTTAGCCTATTGCAGTCACTGCTGGAAGTAGGCCTCCCCAGGGCACAATACAAGGCTACTGTCATAAGGGAGTATTTGTCCAAAGTCACCACGCTGGACAGGCGGGTTGGAGACCGCAGTGTGATATAACAAGGTCTATGTTGTCGACACGGGAGGCTTCCCATCTCCCGGAAACCCTTAATCTTACGATACCCACAGGCAGATATGGGGTGGTGCTTAACCGATTTGGATGCAGTTTTCGGGGATATATTGTGAAGGGCATCACTTAACACTTGGTCTTGTGTTTGTTTTTTGCTTGTTTGGAGCGAATTCGGAACTAATGCTTCTTCTACTAGTTAGTTAATACATCATATTTTCTGATAATTTTTATATTTCGTTCTCACTCCTACTGAATCAAAATAAATGTAACTTAATATAAACATCTTTCTTCATCTAGGTACCGGAAGGTCACAGGAATTGGCCGGAAGGAACTTGTGAATGACAGCTGACAGAGGTACCAACCGACATCATTAACTGACCTGTAGATAGGACCCAAAGGTCTGATAATGAACCGAATGCTTCGTATTTGCGCTCACTAGTCACGGATGTACTTACGAGTATCTATGTATTGCTTAGTACCCACGACACAAGACCTTAGGAATATTAGTGTGGGACTAAGTTAATGTATTGCGAAGTGTGTGAATATTTATGACTTATGAGGGGGTCAAAACTGGCTCCAAATGGTTCATGCAAAATTACACACGTTGTTGCTCGCCAGTTCTGCTAGCTGGAACTTGGCTTGACACGCTACCGTGTGTCGAGATAATTTTATTTATAATTTGTTGGCGCTATTGAGGTAAGCTTTTTCTTTCTTTAGATAAATCAACAATATATGAACATACTTAAGCTTTCTAGAAATTGTAACCATCATCATCATCATAATCATCATCAGCCTATTGCAGTCCACTACTGAACGTAGGCCTCCCCCAGGGCACGCCACAAGACTGCCATGGGGGGTATTTGCCCATAGTCACCACGCTGGGCAGGCGGGTTGGTGACCGCAGTTTGTATTTGGGACTATGTTGTCAACACGGGAGGCGCTGCTGCCCACCTCCCGGAAACCCTTAATCGCCTCGTACGATACCCACGGGCAGACATGGGGTGGTACGAATTCTACTCTGCCGGCACCACGCGGCGGTGGTGATTGTAACCATACTATTTGGAAAAATAAAAATGTTATTTCGACTTCGTCAAAGAACCGTGTCGCCATTACGTAGGCCTAGTTACAGTCAGTGAGTGTTATGTGGTGTCGGCAGAGTAGAATAACACCACCATATGTCTGCCCGTGGGTATTGTAACATTAAGGGTATCCGGGAGATGGGCAGCATCGCCTATGTTGTTGTTGATAACATACTCGTAGTCCGAAAATCACACTGTGGTCACCAGCCCGCCTGTCTAGCGTGGTGATGACAAAAACCCATGGCAGTAGCCTTGTGGCTTGCCCTAGGGGAGGTCTAGCTACAAGTGAACTGCAATAGTCTGAGTGAATGGTTTATATCGCATTTCGTAGGATACTTTGATCTCTATTGAGAGGTCGCCCACCAGCGGGCCCTACACCCTCCGCTGATCCTCGGATCTGCCGACTCATGATCACGAACACAAGACACTACAGTCGCAACCAGAAGCCAGATCCAAGCACCTAGCATGCAACCATAAATACATAGCCGCTAAATCCGAAAACCAATTAAAATTTTTAATCGACATATCTTTCGCCAACACCCGTGGCATCATCAGGATTAGTTTTCCATGTTAGTTCTAACTACCGAACCAACTAACTAACAACTAAAACCAATGTATTGCAAATCATTTTTATTTTGATGATTGAATCTCCATCTACAGTGTCCTCTATGTAGCTTATAAACTTAAAGCGTAAATTATTACTTAGCCTGTAAACATTTAACCTTTGTGACTACGACGAAAGCTTATAAAAAGTCGCCTTTGAAGTAAATTCAAGTCAACGAAGTTTCCTTTGTGTAACCTGCTACCGTTTTCGTGACAAGCATTGAAAATAAAAAATGGCTGCTATTCTATTAATCTTTTTAAAAAGTCTTCCCTTTTATAGTAGGGCAATAAATCGAACCGTCGAAGGCATATTGAATAATATGACAACATGACGACCGATTGGTGTAGTTGGTAATAAAAAAAACATATCCACCAGTGACGTGATTATAGGCAGACGCGGGGTTTCATAATGAAATCTTTATAAAAAGTGGCACGAGTCAATCTATATAAACGTAATAACTGCATTAGACCAGATTTTTAAACTTGAATCTTATGTAGTTAACATAAGACTCGACTTTACTTGTATCAATTTATGACAACAGATGCCCAGCCATACATTTGGGCAGTTATTTGTCGTGCCATTTTTTGAGCGCTGTCACTGAATCTTGTTATAATTCATCTAAGATATCCACAGCATCCTCAGCACTACGTCATGTACATGAACGTAACTGTAGTTTATATTCAGTCTTGTTTTTTATTGTAGTTGCACATAGTATGTAAGTGTTATAGCAGTTGTAGCAGGAATATATTAGTATAAATTTAGTAATGTTACTGTTTCGATTAAGCTTAATCAATTGTGTATACACGCCTAGGACACGAAGTTAACTCAGAACAGTACAGTAAAAACTGTACTGTTCTAAGATGTTAAATATTTTTACTTTGTGTCTGTTATGTTGCCTTAATAAATAAATAAATAAAAAGTTGGTAGAGACCTTGCCTTCGACGCCGAAGGCCCTGTGTGCGAATCCTGGTAGATGCAATTGACATGATGAATATCGATATTTGTTTTCGAGTCATGGATGTCTCTATACTTATCTATGTATATCTATGTATATACACATACCGTTTCTTAATACCCACGACACAAGATCTTAGGTATGTTACGATGGGACTAGGTAAATGTGTTGTGAATATTTATTTAGCAATTTTTTATTCAATTATCGCAGTGTACAGTCCATCAGACCCGACGTTGCCTAGTTATTCCGAATAGGTTTTAGAGCGAGATAATATGGCTACTAGCACTTAAATTGATAAGATTTTTTCCCTAAATAGGGCATAAAATAGCAGTTCACGCGGATGGAGTCGCGAGCGTTCCCTAAGCAAAGAATACCTTTCAATATTATTCCTTGCAAACACCTATTTTACCCTCAAAAGGGATCTTATAATCTATATTTATATGATTATTTTCGCATTCATCCCTTACGTGTCAACAATATTTCCCTGAAAAGGGACTGGACCCTTTTAAAGTGCCACTAGGGCTTTGAATTCCCTTCGTAGCTATTTGGGGACATTCCGTAATTAGATTTAAAATGGAAAGTTAATTATAAAAGTTGTTATAATGGAAATTTGGATGTAAAAACCTTAACATAATCACTGAAGTATAGCTGATGCTAGTGACTATCCATATAAGCGAAATTAAATTACTTAATGTTTAATTTTGCCAGGTGCCGACACGTGGTCTCTTACTGTGTGCCTCATAAAGAAGCTCAGGATCGCACAACGGACAATGGAGAGAGCTATGCTCGGGATCTTTCTGCGTGATAGAATCAGAAATGAGGAGATCCGCAGACGTACAAAGATCACTGATATAGCTCAACGGTCCAGCAAGCTGAAGTGGCAATGGGCAGGGCACATAGCTCGAAAAACTGATGGGCGATGGAGCCGGAAAGTTCTAGAGTGGATACCACGTATCGGCAAACGCAGCGTGGGAAGGCCACCCGCGAGATGGACAGCTACAAAGAAATTAACTCAAAACTTTTCGAAATAAACTTTATAATAAAAAAAAATTAAGAAAATAAAAAACATTGGTGTTCGTATTTACGGGCGATATCGTGTCGGGGTAATTGGAGGTTATCAGTCGGGTGGAGATATGAACCATATGTCCAGCAGTGTAATTGCGAACCAGGGCATATTTAAGTCTTAATAAGTAGGTGCTATAATTATTTAGTTTAGCACAAATCACACATAACGTAATTTATCATGTGCCCAGGTATTGCAAATGACGCACCTAACGCAATAACGCAACGTTCCTAATTACCCGAACTTGGAAAGTCGAAACAAAATGACCGTTACTTCGCAATAGGTAGGTTTTGCGGTGAACCTAAAACTACTTGGCAGTATTTATCAAACTGATGGAGTATAGGTACCAATGTCAGATGGCAACAAAATATGTTGTCATTAACCTCAAAGCCATATCGTTTTGTGCTGATTTTTACATACGACAAAAATTGTAACATAATTACGTAAACGATTATCTAGACATCACCGTGACGAGAATGCGTGCCCCGAGTCCTTCTCAGTCGCACTCTTACGACATGCACTAAGAAGGCTGGCAAGCGCATCAGCTTAGATGTGTGCGGGCGATGCAGTGCGGGAGGTTCATTTGATATTGAACTGTTCTCAATTACCCGCCGTTCTCAATTACCCCACCATCCCCTACAGCTTGTGGTAAATTAATCGGAAATATTTCCCATTACCGGTAACGAATAGTTACCGATAGCTAGATTGTTATATTTGTGTCTAAAAAACAGCGGTAGGCTCACCCCTTACAACGTGGGACTTAATAGGCTAACAGGTGAAAAGTGGGTATGTAAGTTGCACACTTCTGCCCAACGTTTTTAGGGGATAATGGGCGTGACTATATGTATGACGGCCGATTGGTCTAGTTGGTAGTGACCCTGCCTACGACGCCATAGGTCCTGGGTTTGAATCCCGGTAGGTGCAAACATCGATATGATGAATATCGATGTTTGTTTCCGAGTCATGGATGTTTCTATACTTATCTATGTATTTATATACCGTTGCTTAGTGCCCACGACACATGACCTTAGGGTTCTTAATGTGGGACTAGGTTAATGTGTTGTGTAGTGTGTGTATATTTATTTATTTATTTATATTTATGTATGTAATTAAAAATACCTAAATAAACTCAATCGAATATAAATCTAATTTCCATTTTAATTAAACCTACAATCAGTTAGCAACTCCTTTCCACTTTATTATTCAGTAGATAACGACCGAACTTTTTGGTCACTTTAAAATACTTTTTGCGATAGACAGAGGACATAGCTATGAGTGAATACCTCGAATACCTCGATGATATTTATGACATATAGCTTTACATCTAGCCCCTACTGTGCTATACGTGGCAGCAGTTCTAGCTGCCCTATTTGTAAATCAGCCGGTGTATATGTCGAAAGTATATTGTAGAACACGTTGTCTATATCTATACTAATATTATAAAGAGGTAAACTTTGATTGTTTGTATGTTTGTTTGTTTACTTGCAGCGAATAGGCTCCGAAACTACTGGACCGATTTCAAAAATTCTTTTACCGTTAAAACCTTATTGGACCTGGATGAACATAGGCTATAAGAATTTTCCGATATTCCCACGGGAAGGCGACCAACAGGAATACTATATTTTTTACGAAAACCGCTTTACATGTGAAGCTGAAATCGGGCATATATGCATTGGGGACAGCGACGGAGGACTATAAACGGATTTCCTGAAATTCCCACAGGAAGGGAACCAACGGGAGTTCCAAATTTTTACGAAAACCGCTATACCTACATATGAAGTCGTAGCTAGTACCGAAGCGAAGCGAGGGCGGGCCACTAGTATTTTATATATTACAAAACGGCCAGTCACAATAGAATAATATGAAATCCTTCTAGTACTTTGCCGATCGCTCTGGCGATCCCGCTCACTTCGCTCGCTCGGCTCGTGTGTTGTTATTTTAACAGTTTTAACGTAAATGAAATTGTATTAGGCGTTACAATTCGGAAGTTCAAACATTCACTATGGGTGTGCCCACCACATGTTTCTCATGGCGATTGTAGTTAGTGCAAGTGCCTGTTGTCGCAATTATGAGTTATCAGATCCGAGGGTCAGTGGAGGGTGTAGGGCCCGGTGGTGGGCACACCCATAGTGAAGTTTTAACGTAACCTGATCTAATTAATTAAGCAGACAAAATACTAGAAACCAATTTGTCTCCCTCCAAAACCCATACTATTCAAAATACTAAGCCATTTTATTATACTCGTACTGCGTATTATAATGTGTCTTCGACTCGCTCAAGTCTAAGTAATGCTATGATAGATGGAGACCACTTCTCAAGTAACGAATAAGTTGACGGGAAGAGTGATGGCGATTCCCAGGGTCTATGTCTGTCTGTGTCTCACGGTATAAGGGACTAGCTGTAGCTAGTGTTTGTTTTATAGAAACTCTCGATTTAATTTCGGAACAAAAATTTTGTATCATTGTGGTCGTCAGTCTATTGCAGTACACTGCTGGACGTAGGCACGCCACACGACTCGATATCCCGTTTTTTCCATAGTCAGTACCAGCCGCCCTCTTTAGGTCATTGGTCCATCTGGCCGGAGGAACTTCAATTCAATTCAATTCAATTTTTATATATATATATGTCGTGGCCAACTAGAATTTCATTTCATATGGTCGAGCATTTCATGAAATGGTCATTTCATGAAAAGTTCATGTCTACATATAATGATTTGGGCAGATCGATGATTAAAAATCTTTCTCGATATGGGCCTAAACGCCCGATTTTCATGAAGTGGTCGATTATTGATCATATCGTAAAATAGTACATGAATCACCGGTAGAGGCGCTGCGCGCGTTTTATTTATGTGTGAAGATGGCATTTTTCTTTTTAGGTTATAAAACAAATTAAAGGGTAGGGTGACTATGCGAAGGAGTAGTAGTGTGTTATATTGTATAATATATATTAGACTTAATGGTGGTTTATAATAATATGTTAAACACATTACGATAGTGGTTAGGTTAGGTTAGACTATGACAAATGACGCACGAGCCGAGCGAGCGGAGCGAGCGTGCCAGGCAGCGTGGCGATGTGCCAATGCGAATCGCTTGAGTCTTTTATGTTTTTAAATATTATATTGTAAAATATCACATAAATAATAGCAAAAAAAATTATACCATCATACCTTATGAACTTATATATGTACGGTAATATTATTTATATAAGTTCCACATTCGGTTAGGACACCCTGTTAATACGTGGCCACGTGGAGACAAAATCGTGAAATGTAGACATTTAACGCTGGTCAAATTGAATTGGCATCGAAATGCGACCACTTCATGAAATGCTCGACCATTTCAAAATGATCAATTTAACAATATGGCAACATATACATATAATCCGACTTTATCTTGGGGTAGACAGAACACCAAGGGCCGATAGTACCACATGGTGCCAATTCACCAATTTTGAGGGTATAGTTGAAATGTACAAGTTGGTAGTAGTGACAGTGGTCAGCCCATGCCCAAAACACCAAGACCCTCTTGTCCCTCTACAGACTTGTACAGTATGCCCGGGAAGAGAAGCAGATGTAGTATTATACTTTTTTTTCACTCCCAGAGCAGCATAGAAGTCTTTTTAAGAAGGGCATGTTCTGGGGTAGACCAGACCTGCAGGATCATAAAGGAGGTCCCACGCGTTTAGCACAGCTTTTTCAATACGCTTCAGATCAGGACAAAATGCTAGCCCATCATCTGAGAGAACGCCCCTAAATTCCTTAATCGACTCTTACGACATGCACGGAAGGAGATGCAGCTGATGTATTCTAGTGAAGCCCCGCATCATCACAAGATGTATAATGTCGGATATAATATAATATAGTTTAGTCATGAAATCGCTTTCTCTTCTAAATTGCACCACAGAAATAATACAAGAAAATCTTTACTTGCTAACGGATGGCATAAATTAAGTTTTTTATTCTAATAACGAGCTTCGCAGACTCCAACCAAAGTAATTTTCAAGGTAATTTTACCATTTTAAAGTGAGATGTTTTTTTCCGGGTTATATTAAATATATAGGTATTTTAAGTTATATAAAATAGGTATTATAAACGCGAAAGTTTGTGAGTATGGATGGATGGATGGATGTTTGTTACTTTTTCACGTAAAAATGGCTGGTGCGATTTTAATGAAATTTGCTATGGAGTTAAGTGACAACCTGGATTAACACACACATATGCTACTTTTTATCCCGGGAAAATATTTTTATTAAGGATTTTTTTTTTAAAATATAAAATAATAGGCTTACGCTTGACCACAACGCGCCTGATGGTAAGCACCGTTGCAGTCTAAAATGGAGCGCGCTTGCATAAAAGAAACCGGTTCACTCTCGACTTGAAGACCGCAAGATTATAGTTCACGGGGAACAGGGATTCAGGCAGGGAGTTTGACATTTTGTTTTTTTCTGCAATCCACGCGGACGAAGTCGCGGCTGTCCACTAGTAATGTCATTATTTAGAAATTTCTTAGCTTCTATATACGGGTTTTAGTTAATTCCCGCTGTTTCTAAAAAAAATTGGTACACAAAATATTCACTATGGGTTCGCCCACCACCGGGCCCATAGTGAATGTTTGAACTTCCCTATAGTAACGCCGAATACAATTTCATGTAGGTACACTAAATACTCACTTAGTCTTAATTCCAATTAAAGAAATTATTGCTCTAAACCAAACTTTAATTTTTCATAGACCCCTTTCAAAAGTTAACTGGTTCTGGTGGACCCCCTACATACTTACAACACATACAAATTAATTGTGAAATCCCATTTTTTCACGCCAACGTAGACCCCCATCGAGTCCCTTGTGGACCCCTGGGGGTCCATATAGACCATTTTGGGAACCACTTCTCTAAACTAAGTAAATTAATCACGACTAAGGTTTGTTAATCACTCTCTTGTTCTTTAACCTTTGACAAAGTTGACGTGGACGAATTGTTGACATTTAATAATCTATCTATATAGGTACATATAATAAAAATGTAACGGATCGCTGTCTGTACATGGAAGATATATGAGAAAAAATATTATAGGAGACCTTTATCAACGCAATAGTACCTAAAATAATGATTTTTGGAATTTTTGTCTATTTATCTATCTATTTGTCTGTTTGTCTGTGCGTTTGTGCACGCTAATCTCAAAAACGGCTGAACCGATTTCGAATGCGGTTTTCAGTAATATATTGTCACAGGTCCCACTTAACATATATGCTACTTTTTATCCCGGGAAAATGTTTTTATCCTGGATAATTTTCACATTTTGTTTTTTCTGTAGTCCACGCGGACGGAGTCGCGGGCGTCCACTAGAACACATTAATAGTCCCACACTAAGATCCCTAACTGAAGGTCTTGTGTCGTGGGTACTAAGCAATGGTAAATACAAAGATAAGTATACTCGTAGTAACATCCATGACTCTTCCATGATATTCATCATCAATGTTTGAAACTATCGGGATTTGAACTGGAATTTAACCGTAACGATACCTGAGGTAATTTGTGTTATATTGCTGCACGCATACCCATGTTAGTTCAGCGCTAGTGACTTCGATTGGCAATTAAAACGTCAATGTATATCGTACACTATGTACTCGTATATGTCGAAGGCATATTGTAAAACACGCCCTATTACAAAACGACAAGGCATTTTGAATAGTATGGGTTTTGGAGCGAGACAATTTGGCTTCTAGCAATTGGTCTGCTTAATTAATTAGGTTAGGTTATGTTAGACCTGTTAAAATAACAACGCACGAGTCGAGTGAGCGTAGCGAGAATGTCCCTGCAGCGACCGGCGAAGTGCTAAAAGGAATTTTTTCTCTCATACTATTCAAAATGCCTGGCGAGCGTTTATAAACGGACGACGCCGTTTGTATAAAGACGAATCATACAAATTGCCTGCGACATATATATCAGTATTATATAACTTTACACGCAACTCTTTCTTGGCCTGTAGTGTTGAGATAGATACATGAACGTATAAAGAACAACGGACGTAATGCTGTCAATGCATAGATTGTAGCACCGTAATGGCGGCGCGTTGCGCATGTATGCGTATTTTATAGTACTCGTAGGCGCCGAGCTTACTATGGTTTGTATGTGTGGGTGGATAACGTGTCATTACACATCCCTACTCCATGGAATATCGGTACCGAGCTTACTGTGAACACTCTGTCCGTTATTCTTCATACGTTCATGGACAGATACATTTATTTATTGTCATAACTGTGTACAACGCACACATATAAATAAATGTGCTCATTTCGGACCTACAAATTAATCTCACGCGATGATGATTCGTCATCATCATCAGGCTTTTGCAGTCCACTCCTGGACGTAGACCTCCCCCAGAGCACGTCACAAAGCTCGATCTCCCGTTTATGCCATCCAGTAACTACCAGCCGCCCTCTTCAAGTCATCGGTCCATCTGAGAGGGTATGTATTCAATAAATTATAACCAATTTTAATTTTACAATACTTTCTTACTGCTCGGCCAAAGCCTTCCCACTCTTAGACAACACCTTGCGATCCTTCGGTACCTCCTGCCACTCCGGAAGGTCCTCTAGGTCTTCGCGCCATTTCTTTAGTAAAAGTGTAATTATAGAGAAATCTATTAAATTAAGTAACTAACTATGGACCAAAACCCTCTATGGCAGCAGCCTTGTGGCGTACCCTGGGGGAAGCCTATATCCAGCAGTGGACTGCAATAGGCCGATGTATGTATAGGGTAACATGTTCTGACTGATTCATCAACACCGAGCAAAAGTACTGAAGCTAGAGACGTGATATTTGTGGACTGTGGCTTCCTAGGTCCACTAAGAAAGAATTTTCCAAATTCCCACAGGAACGGAAAATTACAGAAATCCTATACTTTAAGCGGACAAAATAGTCAGCGACCGCTAGTTAATAAACCAAAAACAACAAACACAATGGTTTAAATAACCTAGCCTAGACACAAAAGCCTCTTAAACCCTTAAAAATACAAGGGGGTAGTTAAAGCCTATCTCAAAACAGCTCTAAAAGGCACGACTAACAAACAATTGTTTGTCAATAGCATAAGGGTTGGACACTTCAATGGACCTTCGGGTTATAGTAATAGAGTCGATATTTAGGTTATTTATTTAAGTTCAAAGATGGAGTAGGGAATGAGGTAGACAATTGGCTGGTTTTTTTTAGGCTTTAGAATAGAAGAAAAAAGTTTGGTATTATTTCTAGTAGTATGGAAGAATTCGAAAACAACTTAGGAATATTCACAAAATCTTGATTTCAATTCAATTTAAACCTTATACGACATCATCATCATCAGTCTGCAGTCCACTGCTGGACGTAAGCCTCCCCGGGGGCACGCCACAAGATTGCCATGGGGGTTATTTGCCCATAGTCACCACGCTGGGCAGGCGGGTTGGTGACCGCAGTTTGTATTTTGGACTATGTTGTCAACACGGGAGGCGCTGCTGCCCACCTCCCGGAAACCCTTAATCGTACGATACCCACAGGCAGACATGGGGTGGTACGAATTCTACTCTGCCGGCACCACGCGGCAATGGCCACGTTGCCATTGTACGACATGGAAGCTGAAAAATCAAATTTTATAATCATTATGTCACAAATGAATTAAATGATTTCTAAACCTGAAACAAAATTAAAACCTATACATGTAGGTGCTCATGTAACTTATTTGTCGATTATCACATTTGAATATTAAACGAAATTGATATTGAAAACATGGTGTTTTCGAGTCACAAATTTTGTGGGTGGGTACGAAAATTTCGCTGAAAATACCTCTACTGTTAAGTACATAAGTACAATATATACACACGGCTGTGTTCCCGGTATGTGGTAGCCAGAACTGCAAGATCATAGAGGAAATCCCACAGCCACGTTTAGCATAGCATCGGTACACTTATTCTTCTAATACACCCTATACATATACATACATACGGAGTGAATGAATGAATGAATGAATGAGTGGAGGTTGTTGGGGGAGGCTTTTGTCCAACAGTGGACTTCTCAGGGCTGTAAATGATGATACATACATGACTATAGTCACGCCCGTTATACCCCAAAGAGGTTGGGCAGAAGTGTACAAATCACACACCCAGTTTTCACCACCTTTTGTAAAGACGTAATATCCAACATATACTATGCTTAATGAGCCAACACGTAGATTCACCAAGTACTAATAATTTAAACATGGCCGTCATAGCTCATTCATCATAATCCGTCGAGAATGATGAATTACTTTTATGTGCGGTATTAAATAACTTAATACGATAGTATATGTTACGTTATGATACGTTAGGGTTGCCAACCGTCCTGTTTTCCCAGGACATGTCCCGCTTTTTGGGGTGTCCTGGGCTGTCCTGGATAATTTTTAAGCATCGTCCTGAGTTTCAGAGTCCTGACACATTCGCTGTCGGCAGATTTTCTAAGGGTGCCGACATCAGGTCAACGCCTAGTGCAATGACGCAAATAAGCGTCAGCGGGACCTCTAGAACATCTAAAAGAAGCAAATACGAGTACGTAGTCGCCGACACTGAATGTGTTAAAGTCCTATCTTTGGAATTCGCACACCACTAACTCCCTCCAATCATATTTTCACTAGGCTCGGACATGAACCTATACAGGGTGTTTCTTCGTTGTCACCCGTAACGAAGGGTACGTACTGTCTGAACATGAAATAAAGTAAGTTCATTGCAAAAAAAAATGCTGGGAAACGATGTAAATTTTTTTGAAAAAAAATTTTAATTACTGGATGGGGCGAAATTTATAGTGTCCAGTGTTTATGCTAGTTTCTTCATAGACAGATATTAATTATTTCTCGTGAAAAAAACTTGCTGCACGCGTTAATGTAGCATTTATGCAGAAAAACGCAGTCTATTTACTCATCTTTGGACCCTAATATTTTGGAAACCAGACACTTCCCAGGTATGCTTCCATGGAGAAAAATAATCGTGATGATGAGGAGATTCCGTAGTTTTTGGGAACGTTGACGACCAAAAATCATCCTGTATAGAAATGTCCTAGTATTTCTTCTTCAAATCCTGATTTTCAAAGTTTTGAGATGGCAACCCTATGATACTTGGCAAATAATGTACGCAGTACCTAGTTATGGCAGAATACACAATTCACGCACAGTTGTGTTCTCAAAATGAGGTAGCCATGAGCCATAATTGCAGGATGGCCAAGGAGATTCCAAAGCCACGTTTAACATAGCGACAGTAACGGCTAAGATCAGTACCAAGTTTAGCTCATCGCCTTAGAGAACGCCCCTAAGCTTCTTAGTCGACTCTTACGACATGCACGCAAGGAGAGGCAGGTGATGTGTTCTAGTGAAGCCCCGCATCAACATAGGAAATTTTCATGACGTCAACAAGAAATAAACCTCTTTACGAGGCTACCCGTGATCTTTAGTAGTCTAAAGATGGCGTCCTAACTCCTAAACATGAAGATTACTGTATCTGTCTGTACCATAAAAGGTAATAGGCCTATTCGAACCCTTGCGTAACTTCGAGTTAGAAATAAAATAGAATAACATAGAAACATACCTACCTACGGTGTCGAGACGTGGTCTCTAACTATGTGCCTAATAAAGAAGCTCAGGATCATTCAGCGAGCGATGGAGAGCTATGCTTGGGATCTCTCTGCGTGATCGAATCAGAAATGAGGAGATCCGCAGACGTACAAAGTTCACCGACATAGCTCAACGGTCCAGCAAGCTGAAGTGGCAATGGGCAGGGCACCTAGCTCGAAGAACTGATGGCCGGTGGAGTCGGAAAGTTCTAGAGTGGATACCATGTATCGGCTAACGCAGCGTGGGAAGGCCACCCGCGAGGTGGACGGACGACCTGGCAAGGTCGCGGGCGTCGGTTGGATGCAGGCTGCTTCCGATCGGTCGGAGTGGAGGTTGCTGGGGGAGGCCCATATCCAACAGGGGACTTCTCAGGGCTGTAAATGATGATGAAATAAAGCTGCTGTGCGTTGTACCATCACTTTAGTGAGAACAAGGCATTTTATACATATGTATGGAAGATAGGATCTTTTCGCCACGAATAAATCCTTTACGAGTAACTTTACTGCTGAATATAAGATTAAAAGATTAGAATTACCTCTGTTAAAGAAGACATCTTTTTTAGGACAGCTAAACGGCTCTGCAGTGAAAATTGAGAACTTATTTTTATGCTGGACCTAATAATTCGTTAGTATAAGTGATATTAAATATCTGTTTGTTTGTCTTGTTTCTTTGTTGATAATATGATCGATTCCGGCAGCTCGTAACCTGGGTTTGCAAATGGACTGTGACCTGCGTTTTGAGGATCATATAACAAATCAAGTGGGATCATGCTTTTATAGGCTAAAAGTGTTGTACAGAATGAGGCCCTACCTGTCTGAACAATTGAGAATTCAACTTGTGGAATCCCTGGTCCTATCCAATTTAAATTACACAGATGTAGTGTTTGGTCCTCGTCTGGTACAAAAAACGTCTCGGCTGGTGCACGCTTTTGCTTTGACATTCCGAGGAGGGGTCACGTTTCGCCTTAAGAAAGGCGAGTACTGTTTACTCAAGATGGCACACAGACGTAAACTGCATTTGGCCTGTCTTCTTTTTGGCATCCTGAAGCACGCTGCTCCAATATACTTGTCTGGGAAGCTCGGTGAAGTGTCCAGTTTGAGATATTGCGATCGCCGACAATGTTCGTTGCAGCTTTCAACACAACTTTCAACAACACAAGTTTTACTAACAAAATGGTAAATTAATTTAAAATATCTATAATATTTTCTAACTTGGTGATACCTTAATAATAGCGTCCATAAAATCAAAGTCCATAGGGCCAATCATTGGGAGGGTGCGACAATAGTACGTCTTACCCTATGTCATTCATTCATTCATTCAATCCATTATCGTGAAGTTCTTTTGGCTTTCTGTCTTGTGCGCCATTTTGAGTGAAAAATCTACAAGTTTAATCAGAAAAATCTCCACGATTCTCTATTACAAGAGTAGAGATATAAAATAGGGCAAGCGCGAGCAGAGTGATTATTTTATAGTTCAGTACGCAAAACAGGATTTTTAACCATGTTTTATTTTAAATGTTATTTTGTTGTACATACATACCTATACACACACACAGATGTGTTCCCGGAATGTGGTAGCTACAACTGCAGGATCATAAAGGAGATCTTATAGCCACGTTAAGCATAGCGGGAACTGATGAAAGTTGCTAGCTTATCGCCTAAGAGAATGCCCAAGTTCCTTAGTCGACTCTTACGACATGCACGGAAGGAGATGCAGCTGATGTATTCTAGTGAAGCCCCGTACTAACACAGGACTAATATCTAAGTTATAGTTACGGGACCCTAAAAAGAGAGAAAAAGACTGCGCTGAGTTCTCACAATTTGCACATTATTACACTTACAGGACGGAATTCATTTCTTTTTTGCTCAGGGTTGTCAACTGACGTATTCTATTGCAGTTTAAAGTCCACTGTATATTTTTTTACGTACCTAATATTAGGTTTCTAAAAAAATCAACATCGATTAATTTATTCAGCGAGAAAGGTCAGCAACTCAGCATAAGAAGAAATTAGTAAAGGTACAAAAATAGTATAAATAAAAAGTAAAGAAGCATTGAGTACTTAATCCCACAAAAATATTATAAGTTATTAGTTACATAGAAAGAGGTACCTTATTCCTCTAAGAATCGTCAAGGAATCAAAATCAATATAAAACAAGTAAAATGTTATTCATTATTATTTACGTATAAAGCAAGTTTTCTTTTATACATATTATCAAATTCAATTTACTGATCCCACAAAATTGATATCACAGTAACATTCAACGATAATAATGAAAACTGACAGCCCTATTACAAATCGAATCCGACGACATTCGAATTCACAAATTGGAAAATAAGCTCAGAGAGTACCTATTGTAAGCCACAATCATTTTCAAATGCCGAACAGAAATACGAGATGTTTTGAAATTAGAATGGGATTTGAAAAATTGAATGATTTTAACGAATGAATGATTTTAATTTGGAACAGATAATAAATGGCAAACAAATTTGCCCGCCATGATCACTTTCGTGACAGAAAAACAAGAATTAGTTTTTTTATGTTCTTTCTCTAAACCTCGATCAAGATAAAGAAGCATCAACTATATTTCAAGGCATTTCGCTTAACATACCTACCCATTTTGTATAGATTAATGTACTATATAAAACACAAAATAAAATATGCAAATGTAAACATAAACAAAGTTGCTACGTACTACGTGCTCCGAAATATAACATACAATATGCTAAAACAGCGCATAATGCGTTATTCGTGTAAACCCCAGTGTTAACATTACGTCGTAAAATCGTGCTTCTGTACTAATGTTAATACACACATAAATACATGAAAATCACTCCTCAATCCCGGAGGGGTAGGCAGAGATCACGGATCTCCATTTGCTACGATCCTGACACACCTCTTTCGCTTCATCTACTTTCATGATATTCTTCATGCACGCTCGTCGGTTTAGGGTACTCTTGACCTGACCTTTCTCTAGAATTTCACCAATTTGATCGGTGAAAGTCCGTTACTAGTGTTAGTATGATGAGTAACCCAGTTGCAAGAAGAAACGTTAAGATTCACTATGAGCTCGCCCACCACCGGGCCCTACACCCTCCACTGACCCTCGAATCTGATAACTCATAATTGCGAAAACAAGCACTTGCACTACCTACAATTGCCACGAGAAACCCGAGCACCCAGCATGCAAGATAACATCATTTCATTGATGGAAGGTATTAATAATTTGGTATCTCTTAATAGGATCGCCTGTTCGTCTGTCTGTCTGTCTATTTCTTTGATTGTCTGTGCATCCATCAGTCACAGCCGATTAGTTCCGAATAGACTAGACCAAATCAGGTGAATTTGGAAAGTTAAATTCCTTGACGAATATAAATAGCGATAACATTATTACCTATATATATTTTACTATTATGTATATGTATTTATTACTATTATGTATATGTTTGTCGGTTTGTCTGTGCGTTTGTGCACGCTAATCTCAGAAACGGCTGAACCGATTTCGACGCAGTTTTTAGGAATATATTGTGACAGGTCCCACTTAACATTATAGGCTACTACGGACGGAGTCGCGGGCGTCCACTGGTTAGGGATATAAAACTACTTTTGTGCGGTTATGCCAGACTCAAGAGGCTCTTTTAAGAGAACTTTAAAAAAATATGTTATGGATTATTATTATTTTTGGTATAATTTTAATATATCTACTTATATAAAAATATCGAGTATTAAGCATTCTAGCAAATAATCCCGTTTGATGTAAAATATTCTCAACTTCCTACCTTCTTCCTTTGTCGTGTAAAACCTCGCCTTTTCGGTTATTACCTGTAAAAATGAGAATACAGATATAAAATCTACGCAGTAAATAAGTATTTTATAATGAGCAAGTAGTTTAACTAGTCACTACAAGGTGGTTTCTATGTAAATGGGCAAGGCTACAGTGTTTAATGCTCCCCTCGTCCCATACTTCACCCCCGCTCCGCGGCACACTATTTTACTCCTCTTTTATTTCATCTTCACATGAACGGATATAGAATAGCGGACAGAGTGTTGTCAATACGCAGAGTGAGGCATTCATAGTAAGCTCGGTAACGATATTCCATGGAGTATAGATATGTAATACGCGTTTTCCACCCACACATACAAACCATAGTAAGCTCGGCGCCAATTTGATCGGTGAAAGTCCGTAAAAATGAGAATACAGATATAAAATCTACGCAGTAAATAAGTATTTTATAATGAGCAAGTAGTTTAACATCACTACAAGGTGGTTTCTATGTAATGGGCAAGCCGCCATTTCACCCCCGCTCCGCGGCACACTGCTGCAATCTGTGTATTGCTCGGTACAGCATTACGTGGAAAATACCACACATGCGTTGTTCGGTGCTTATATTGACGTTCGTCCGTTGTTCTTTATACGTTCATGCATCTCCATGTAAAAACCTCATTCGTGAAGCATATAGAAACATTCATTTTACCTTTTGATCCCGTTCTTGAGTATCTCACCCAAATGTCTTGTAAGTATCTCATTATAAACAAATGTTGTACAAATTGTTTCTTCTATGCTGCTCTGGGAGTGAAAAAAAAACGAATAATACTACAGCTGCTACTGTACGAGTCTGTAGAGGGGCAAGAGGGTCTTAGTGTTTTGTAGGCGATGGACTGACCATTGTTACTTCTAACCGAACTTGTACATCTCAACTGTACCCTCAAAATTGGTTCTAATTGGCACCATGTGGTTATACCGGCCCTTGGTGCTCTGCCTACCCCGTAAGGGATAAAGGCGTGATTATATGTATGTATGTGGTACAAATTAAATAATTGTATTGCTCCTTCGGTTTATTTGTAACTAGCTGTTGCCCGCGATTTCATCCGCTTGGACTACATAATGTAGCCTATGTCCTTCGTACTTCCAACCATCCTATTGCAGTCCACTGCTGGACGTAGGCCTCCCCCAGGGCACGCCACAAGGCTACTGCCATAGGGAGGTTTATGAGCAGGCGGGTTGGTGACCGCAGTGTAATTTGCGGACTATCTTATCAACAGGAGGAGGCGCTGCTGCCCACCTGCCGGAAACCCTTAATCTTATGATACCCACGGGCAGGCATGGGGTGGTGTTATTCTACTCTGCAGACACCATACTTCTAACTAAATGTAATTAGGTAAAATTTTAAGAAGATTGGTCAAGTAAATACAGCAAATCGAAGTAACAAACAAACTTACTTCAGCATTTATAATATTTGTTGGGATTGCTGTAAATCATGTTATTTTAATTTCACGAGTATTTTCCTGTTTACTATAAGATTTCATCCCTTTGTTCTTTATATGGTAAATACTTTCATTTATTTATTCTGTGTACACAAAAATAAACATAAACATACTAAGTTTTGTTTGCATATTCACTATCAAAAACTAGATTAATGATCTACATAATATGTTTCGCCAACAACCGTGGCATCCTCAGGATTATAGAAATTAGTAAATAAGTAAACCACTAATTATCATGAAACTCTAAAAGCCAACACATTACCTTCTTCTTCTTCTTCAGCCTATTGCAGTCCACTACTAATCTTTCTGTAATATGTTTCTATACTATATGTATAACTATACCCTCAAAATAGGTCAGAAGTGGCACCATGTGGTTCTATCAGCCCTTGGTGCTCTGCCTACCCCGTAAGGGATAAAGGCGTGAGTATTTGTATGTACCTATATATGTATATTTGGCCGCGTGGTGCCAGCAGAGTAGAATTCGTACCACCCCATGTCTGCTCGTGGGTATCGTACGAGGCGATTAAGGGTTTCCGGGAGGTGGACAACAGCGCCTCCCGTGTTGACAACATAGTCCAAAATACAAACTGCGGTTACCAAACCGTCTGCCCAGCGCGGTGACTATGAGCAAATACCCCCCATGGCAGTCTTGTGGCGTGCCCTGGCGGAGGCCTTTGTCCAGCAGTGGACTGCAATAGTCCGATGATGATGATGACCTATATATGTTACTGAATAAGAAGTAGGTACATATTTATAAATATACATATCCCAAAATGGGGTAGCCAGTGCTGCAGGATGATTAAGGATATTCCGTAGCCATGTTTACCTTAGCGATACCAGATGTACTAAAATGACCAATGACAAGTTACCTGAGAGATCGCCCCTGAGTTCCTTAGTCGACTCTTACGACATGCACGGAAGGAGATGCAGCTGATGTATTCTAGTGAAGCCCCGCATCAGCACAGAATAGCATGGCTAGTGAATGTGTGTAAAAATTTATTTATCTGTACTCAGCATTTCATATTGGTATCGATAGGCCCACCCCTTACAATGGTATTGAATATTGGCGGCGGAAGACTCACTGGTTACAACGACGAAAAATTAGTGATTAGTTCAACCTTTTTAGAGATAAATGGGCGTTAGTATATGTATGCATAATTTATTATTATTATTATTATTATGCTTTATTGTACACAGTAAAGTTTTCACAAATAAAGTTTATGACAAAGAAAATGTACAAAGGCGTGCTTATCTCTAAAAGAGATTTCTTCCAGCAAACCAACCGTGAAAGAGAAATTAACATAAGAGGTAGGTATGTGTGCACACAAACAGACCAATAAACTAAATAATTAATTAAAGAAAAGACATAAACCTAAAATAAACAAAAATACCTAAATAGACTACATAAACATAAATACCTAAATAAAACACATAAACATAGATAAGCATAGATAAATAGTATACATACTAAAGGATAAAAATAACATCAAATGTAAGTAAATTGGTATACAATAGTAAGGAACCAATAATCAGACACTATTAATCAAGAAGATGGGAGAGATAAATAATGGACCTTCAATCTTTTCTTAAAAACATCAACTGATGGACAATCTCTCACAGAGTGAGGCAGCGAGTTCCATAGCTTTACCGCATAGACAGAGAAAGAGAAGTTAAAAGCAACTGAATTGTGACGAGGAGTTTTTAGTAAGGAAGCTGTATTGGACCTCAAAGGATGGTCTCTTAATTCATCTAATTACGCCGAAACAAAGCCCTTGACTAATTAATATTACAGCGAAAAATCTGTACCCTTGAAGTGTCCAGATATCAAAGATAAATTACGTAAATACAGAGAGTACACTCTCCTGTGCTGACGCGGGGATTTACTAGACTACATCAGCTGCATCTCCTTCCGTGCATGTCGTAAGAGTCGACTAGGGAACTCGGGGGCGTTCTCTCAGACGATGTGCTAACAACTTGTCATTAATAATTTACCTTCTTCGTGATCCTGCAGCTGTGGCTACCCCATTTAGAACCTTCTATGTAAGTAATATGTATGTATACAAAAAATATGCTTTGTCCTGACTGACCGACGGATGAACGCACAACCTCAACAGCTGACCTTAGAGACCAGGGGGGAAATTCCTCAAAAATTTTGAGCAGAAACGCAGCCACTAACGAACCGTTAACGAAACGCGTCGGAAGCAATACTAACTTACCCCTGGAGTATTAAGGTATATTTTAGCATGCAGTTGTCGCGAGTATGACAGACTTAACTCAAATATCTGCTTTTCGAGAATTGCTCCCCTGAAACTTAGAGGGTGTGTTCTCTATGTGATGCAGGCATCCAATAAGATTTCCACGGCAATTAATTCATAACTTTACAGTGATGATTCGTACATAATTCGTTTTACTTGGGGCACATTGCCGCGCAAAACAATTTCCGAGCGAGGCTGTAATGGCGGCCAGGCCACGCTTAATGTAGACCACCGGACTCAAGGCATGAAACAAAGCATACCTGAGCGACGAGCGTTCAAAATGGACGACGAGCGTTCAAAATCGACAGATTAAGTAAGACTTTATCACATATGAACAGTCTGTATCAAACAATTCTATGTAAAATCTCTCATCCTAATTTTAATTCGGAGCACGTAAACCCGCCGCCATTAATTATGACCGGGATTCTCTCGCATTCATCAGGGATTTTCTGGAGGTCTGGAGAAACAATGGAGCAGGACCTTTAAAGTGGATATATTCATACACTTTACAATACATTAACCCAGTCCCACAATAAGATGTCGAAGAAGAGGACGAAGTTTCAGGCATCCACTACTGGTTACTTATACTTTATTACATAGTCCCTGAAGGTCCGCGACCTATACCTATATGCGATCTGTACCGACGAAAGACGATATATATAGGTTAAAATAACGTGATTAGCAAACATGATATCAATATTTTTCAGTTGGCGATGACTTTGCGCCCTAAAATCGCTGTTTTCAACTAAGTGGTACTCTTCGAACGATTTTAAGCACAACTACAAAGTTAATTTACGTACCTGGGAACCCTAAAAATTTTCAGCTGTTTTCAGCTGATTTTAAGAGTTTACGCCTTTGTTGAAGAATTTTAAAAAGTTAAACTTTTATGCTGCCCTGGGAGTGAAAAAAAAAAGTATAATACTACAGCTGCTTCTCTTCCCGGGCATACTGTACAAGTCAGTAGAGGGACGAGAGGGTTTTGGTGTTTTGTAGGCGATGAGCTGACCACCTGTCACTACTAACCGAACTTGTACATCTCAACTATACTCTCAAAATTGGCCAGAAGTGACACCATGTGGTCCTATCGGCCCTTTGTGCTCTGCCTACCCCGTAAGGGATAAAGGCGTGATTATATTATTATCATTATTTTCAAATACAATACTCTTTTTCTTTGTTAAAATTCTATTTATTCTGTACTTCTTCACTATAATACATCAGTAACTGTCTCGGAATGTTAAACGTGGGTTCGGTATCTTCCTTATGATCCTCAGTTTTGGCTACTCCGCTGGGAATACATGCAGTGTGTATAATGTTCTTCTTCAGCCTATTGCAGTCCACTGCCGGACGTAGGCCTTCCCCAGGGCACGCCAGACAGTTACTGCCATGGGGGGTTTTGCCCACAGTCACCACGCTGGATAGGCGGGTTGGTGACCGCAGTGTGATTTTCGGACTGTGTTGTCAGCACGGAAAGCGATGCTGCCCACCTCGCCTTGTACGATACCCACAGGAAGGCATGGGGTGGTACAAACTCTACTCTGCCGGCACCACGCGGCTAATGTGGCGTGTATACTCGTATGTAACTATCAACCTAGGCGCCAGTGCTTAAGGTTTCATTTCATATGCAGTGCGTTAGTACGAGTAAATAAAAACTTAGTAAACATTGCAATAGACTTTTTTACTATGGACAAAATGTAAATCAATAAAATGATTGGCTGACCAGCACAGATGTCAAACCTAAGAATATTCTGAATAATGAATTTTATATATGTTAAATTATTTACATACATACATACATACATACATAACCTCACGCCTATATCCCATAGGGGTAGGCAGAGACTACCGATCTCCATTTAGTAAGTTCCAAACATACCTCTTACGCCTCATCCACATTCATTAAAATCTTCATACATGCTCGCCGGTTTCGGGTGCTCTTGACTAGCCCTTTTTTTAGCACATCCCCAATTTGGTCTATGTAGGTTCGTCTAGGGCGGGACCTGGGCTCGGCCAGCGGGCCGGATTGCCCGTATGAGGTCACTTAATCCGGCCCGCCATATACGTTTTCAGAAAAATTTTATATCAAAAATCAAATTTCGTTAATCGTCTTTAGACCAAAATCCATCCTTTCCACATGTGCAAACCATCGAAGCATACCTTTCTCCATCCTTGTCACTGCGTCCTCTTTCACACCGCATAATTCTCTTATCCACTTATCACACTATTTCTCACTCTATCTCGCAAAGTTAAATTATTTTATTAAGATTAAATTCCGTAGCTGATACGATCCGTGCCCACTGGCAATTGCCACGTTAATGGTGTAATTTTTGTCCAAAAAACACCAGCCTTCTGGTATCACGGGAAGTTCATGATATGATTTCCCGGTAGAGCAAGTGGAAGACTTGGTCCCCATAAGAGCTGGTCCCAGTACCCAAACGCCCCAAACATGAGTCCCTGGGAGTACCTACTGCATTTCAATAATGTAAAGTTTCGTGGTCAAACCACTCAATGTACTGAATAATATATAATTAACATAGTGAAAGGACAACAAGGATATGCCATAAGCAATGTAGTTTACACAGCGCAGTATGGACCAATCACTGGTTCATATTTGCCTCTTATAGTCACGGGTAACTTTACACCATTAATCAGAGAGCTTAGTGTGAGTTTCCACTCCGAACTCGGCGCGTTTGCGTTTTCCTAGGGCCCGACGGATAAAGCAGTCGACCAATCACATTTTGCCGTGATGACGTGATGTATGAACAACAGCACTATGTACGTAATGAATTGGGGAACCGTACTGTGGCCCCTATGCATAGTTTACGATAACACGTTGTTCTATCTAGAGTGCCCGTGTGTGGCGAGGGTAGCGAACACTCGCTTTGAAAGTCCCGATCCCAGTTAAACTTCGTTAACCGAGTAGACGGGCGCGCTACGAGTAACATGTTTGTATGAGTTCATTCCGTTTCCCACTTTGCTGGAAGAAATCTCTTTAAGTGATAAGCTCCAGTTTTTGGCCTCGGCCAAGCCGCAGATTAATATTTTGGCCGAAGTCATTATCTACATTGTCCAATGTTTGTGTATAATAAAAAAAATCAGAACATCCATGACTCGGAAACAAACATCAATACGAGTATTCATCACATCATTGTTTGCACTTACCGGGATTTGAACCCAGGACCTGTTTTTTGAATGATGAGTCTAATAGGCAGAAGCAGGGACATGTTTCCACCAACTACACCAATCGTAGCACGTACGTACATAGGATGTCTGATTAGCCAGCTGGGCCTGTGTGTATCAATTTGCTTCATAGACGGTCAATGAATTAAAATTTATAATTGTATTTTCAACTAACGGGCCCACTGACATACAAATCGGGGACCCTAGTGTGTCAAAGTGTTTTTGTATTTCTATGTTGTCGGGTGCAATAATTTGATTTTGGATCGTTCCCGGAATGTCATTTTTTCTAAAAAATTCGCATTTTGAAAAATTTAATAACCAATACGTTTTTACACTTTTGTTTATAATCACATGGCCAACGGGAACACAGAAAGGTGATGCGGGGTTTCACTAGAATGCATCTTCCGTGCATGTCGTAAGAGTCGACTGAGGAACTCAGGGGCGTTCTCCCAAGCGATAAGCTAGCGACTTGCCATTGATCATGCTAAGTGCCATGGTGCCACCCACGAGGTGGGGCCCTCTGAATCTAAAGGGTCTGATGTATAAACTATTTGAGGGTTCACGATAACACTGCCAAAGATTTAAAACAATGGGAATTTTTTCTTTGATGTGAACGGAAAACGATCACCGGGATCGCGCGTCACAATAGGTGTCCCACAAGGTTCAATCCTTGGTCCGTTTCTTCCACCTTCAGGACGTATTTATATAAATGATTTGCCATACTTTGTAGGTAAGGAGCATGAAATAGTATTGATTGCAGATGACACCTCCTTACTATTTAAAGTAAATAGGCAGCTCATCGTATATGACGTGGTGAACAGTGCTCTCTCTAAAATGTTACATTGGTTTAGCCGTAAGGCGGCGGTAATAAGCCTCGGCTGGTCCTAAATAGCCCCCATCTTTTTTTAGGAGGGCAAACGAAATTAATAAAATTTTCTTTGTGGACTCCCAACGTGAGGTTTAACAGTGCCGTCAGTTCTTCAGAACTGATGTTTACATAGGTCTTTTAGTTGAGAGACTGGATCAAGGACGTGACAGATTCGACTGTGCACGTTGCCTGTAAGGCTTGGGCATAACTTTGGATATTAGCCAGGTGGATGCTTTGAATGAAGTGAGGTGAGGGTGTCCGGAGTTCTGGACACTGCATGGGGAAGAGGAGCCGGGAAGCTCCTCACATCGCTTATTTTATTTTCGACTTGTCTGAAAGTGTAGTCTTTTGCGATTGTTTTGCTGCCGAGTAAGAAATTTATGCAATTTTGTTTCAACTTTGCGCAGAGTTCTGAGTTTATTTCTTTCACTACATGCCTTCGATTTTCAGAAACACTTTCTGTTGTCGGCAATAATGTTCTAGAACCATTACCCGTGCTGCGCGTGGTATCCGCTCGCACTGGCAATACTGCTTTACTCACCTAGCGTCCTCCAGAAAGGGGTATCGTCGACTTATTTCATCAGACGGGAGCTGGGACCCACCAACTTCTTTGTGGGCTTCCGAGATGGATTTTTAGGCCCCTGTGTCCTTTGAAAAATTTAGAACATTTTGGGCATTGGATAAGGTTATCCAACGTGCAGATAAAATCGCTTCGCTTGAGGTCACAATCGGTTGCAGCTAGCATTTCCATGTTCACTATCATAGTATAATTTGGCTGTAAATAGAGATAGAAATTGAAAATCATACAGAGTCAATTTGGACTATTTTAGCTTGGGCAATAGGCGAGTTCGAAACAATGGGGGTCGTGGGCACTGAGGTAGTCTTCTCTTGTATAAACATTTCGGTTTCCGATTGACATTCTTTTAGGCACTTATAATGAGTCGTTAAAATTTTAGAGAAACCAAATAAGGTAGCTATAAAGCTCACCTATTGCAAAATTCTAAGAGTAGTAGGTTTAAGTTATTTTATTTGACTATATTGTGGAATATACCGTGCAATTTTTTAATGTGAAAAAGTATAAAAATAAAATAAATCATTTAAGTTTCTAAAAAACAATGTTTTTAAACTTTACGCTTAGTAGCCTTGCCCAACTTGGGGTCCAGTGCCCACCCTTGGTCTAGGGCAACCTCCCAGCATTGCCATTCACTTCTGCCATATACGAGTACGAGTATATCTCTTTCGTTAATCGTCTTCCATCCTTTTCACATGTACGTGTCACTGCGTCCTCTTTCACACCGCATAGAAATTTAAAGAATTGAATTAGGTGTCTGACACGTTCTTATTACGTTCAATGACAAGTTCCATCAGAGCTAGCTTCGAATTATAAACCACTCAATGTACTGAATAATTATAATTAACATAGTAAAAGGACAACAAGGATGCCAAAGCAATGTATTTCACTGGTTATTATATATTCATAGTCGACCAATCACATTTTGCCGTGAGAATTGAGATAAATCGAGTTAATAAAATTATGTTTTTTTTTTTGCTGGAAGAAATCTCTTTAAGTCTGATGTGCACAAACACAGAAACAAACATCATAAACAAAAGAGAAGCCAGCTCCTCATCATGTAAGAACAGACTTGTTGCTCATGTTTTCTGTCTCCGCAAAGTCAGAGGAACTAGGGGCGTTCTCCCAAGCGACAAGCTCATTCATTGGTCAATGTATAGATGTGAACTTCCCACAAGGTTTTACAACAAGCTTTCAGATACACTCAAAGGGCTACCTATCTGTAAATTTAAAAAGAGACATTGTTCGAAGATGCCAAAAAATGGGGTCTTTGCATGAAAGTTCTGCAGCCTATATTATACAGTATTAGAATATTTAAATGATAGCGAGGGGAAGCCATGGAAGTGAATTGTTCTAGCATCCCCAAGTTACGCAATCTATGTTTTACTGAGAAATTTATATTTAGCTTAGTAGGTATAGTTAATATGTTCATAAGTTGGTGAATGTGACCAGAGGCGCTATAGTGTATCATGCGTGACTTCTTCATTCTAATGTTATTACCAGCTATAGGTATTCTGTATATATTTAAGTTCTGAATGACACGTTAGCTCTTCTATTCACATTTTACCGTCGACTTGTACTATTCTACACAAATATATATTTTTTTATATTTTATAGTTTAGTTTAGTAGATACTTATTTGACATTGACTTGTACTCTGTGTACACATTTTTATTTTTATATGTACAGTTTGAATTTGACATGGACCTGTACTTACTTAGTGTAAGTGGGTATGTACGAGTAATATATATGAAAGGAAAAGATGTAATTTTTTTGGAAAAAAAAATTACTTGATCAGGTGAAATTTATACATAGTATCCAGTGTTAATGCTAGTTTTTTCATATACAGATATTAATTATTTCTCGTGAAAAAATCTTGCTACACGCGTCAATGTGCATTTATGCAGAAAAACGCAGTCTATTTACTCAATTTTGGACTGTAATATCTTGGGAACCAAACACTTTCCAGGTATGCTTCCAAGGAGAAAAATGATCGTGATGATGAGGAGATTTCGTAGTTTGCGGGAACGTTGACGACCAAAAACCATCCTGTATATATTCTAGTCTAGTTGTACGTATTGTGGAGGAATAACAAATATCGAAACACTTTCGCATTTATAACAGACTTTCGTGTAACATAGGATTATTTGGCATCTCTGTCACTCATATTCCGTGCTCGTTCACGCACGAATGGGAATCGAAATGGGTTATAGTTTCTATCAAACACAGAGTGTTGTTGTATTCAAAGCTATATTTCAACAGTTTTTTTACTAAACGATGTGGTATAAATCTCATCAAAAACATAAATGTGAAATTAGAGCCTGATCTCTCTCTGGTCGTATCGGCGTCCCATCGGACTATGAGAGTAACGGAATAGAGAGTGCATCTGTGTTTGCGCACACACTTGTGCACTATAATATCTCCTGCATACCTGACCAATCTCCGTAGAGATTGGTCGCCTTGGCCAAAATACGGGCGGAGATCATCATCATTATGCTCCCGATTATCGATTGTGCTGACGTCTGTTATACCGATATCACGGAGGAACTTCTGGACAAACTAGAACACCTTCAGAATATGTGCATACGATACATCTTCGGCCTTCGTAAGTACGATCATGTATCCCATTACCGCAGCAAAATAAATGGCTAAATATCCGTTTCCGCCGTGACTGTCACCTTCTCTGTTTTCTGCATAATATTCGAAATAATCCTCTTTCCCCTCAGTATATTCACGAACGTCTTGAATTCTTCAATTAAGATGAACGTCTTCTCTGCGCCTCACGCAATAAAACCCTTCGGGTGCCTGAGCGAAATGCGGCGCTGTTCTCAAACTCCTTCTTGGTCACGGCTGTTCGTCTCTGGAATAAGCTTCCGCGGCAGATACGAGAGTCTTCTTCGGCAACGGTTTTTAAGTCAAGGGTGCAGAAATACCACACGACGCTACAAAATGAGACATAAGTAGTACAGAACAGGAAATGAGTTTGTTGACAAAAGGTTTGAAATTCTGTCCACCAAAAAATATTAACAATAAATCTTTGGAAGTTTTGGCAGTGGACACAGAAATAACCTTAGTTAGGAATAAAGTAGATACCACTGTCAAAAACGTTCTAGCTCATGAAATGAAGGAATTACATAAGGAAATTAATAACTCTAGTAATCTTAACAAAACTTCATTTTCATATTACTCAAAAATATATAAGTCTGTACAACTCAAGTTAGATCAAAACAACCTTTTAATTAGTAAAGCAGACAAAGGCAATACATTGGTTATTATGAAACAGGATATGTATCATGAAAAGGTAATGGAAATCTTAAATACAAATGAATTTCAAACATTGCCCTTTGATCCTACAAATAAATTCAATGCAGAATTGAAGAAATGTATTGCCAATTCAGAATATATTTTTCCCAAAAAATGTCCCCATTTAATTGAACGCGTAATTTCAATGAATCCTGTCACACCAATGTTATACGGTTTACCAAAATTACATAAAATTAATATTCCTGTTAGACCTGTAGTTTCCTATATTGGAGCGCCTGCATATAAATTGGCAACGTTTTTAAATAACTATATAAAGGAAAAAATTCAATTCACACCTAAGTATAGTGTTAAAAATAGTTTAGATTTAATAGAAAAAATTAAATATATAGAATTGCCTACAAATTCAAAATTATTTTCATTAGATGTAGAAAGTTTGTTTACAAATGTTCCTTATAAAGATTGTTTAGACATAATTAAGACTTGGTGTGATAAAGTCAATTTACATCCAACGGAGGTTGATAACATTATTGGACTGACTAGACTTTGTATGAACCAAAATTATTTTTGTTATCGGAACACCTATTATTTACAGAAGGATGGTTTGGCTATGGGTTCTCCGTTGTCACCGTTTCTTGCAGAAATTTTTATGGATTGGTATGAAAATAAGTTTATAGTTAACAATAGTAAGATAAAATATTATTTTAGATATGTAGATGATGTTATCTTGTGTTGGACAGGCTCAGTGAGACAGTTTCATGTTTTTGTCAACAAAATTAATACCAAGCATGCCAAAATTAAATTCAAAATTGAAGAAGAAGTTAATAATAGCATAAATTTTTTGGATTTAACTATATCAAGATTAGATAAATTTCATGATTTTGCTGTATACCGGAAACCTACCCATACAGATGTCACAATACCGGTTGATTCTTTCCACACATGGCAACATAAATTAGCGGCTTATAAGTCTATGATACATAGACTGGTAACTTTACCGCTTAACAATTACAATTATAATAAAGAATTTAATACCATTGTTCAAATTGCCAGATCTAATGGGTACAGTCCTCAATTAATTTATAATCTGGTCAATAAAAAGGAAAACATTTTGGTTAAACAAATGTTATACCCTAAAGTTGATCAGATTCAAAAACCATACACTGGTAGTTTGACATATTATGGAGGTTTTTCAGAAAAATTATCTAAATTATTAAAAAAAGAAGACATATTTGTGGCGTTTAGGACTTATAATTCATTACAAAAGTTAATTAACACAAAACAAAAGTTGGAACTTAAAAAGAAATCAGGTGTATACCAGTTGAAGTGTGATGAATGTGATGCTTGTTACATTGGACAAACTGGTCGCAGTTTTAATGTTCGATACAAGGAACATATATCAGCTTTTAGAAATGGTAATCCTAATAAATCCAACTTTGCCGAACATTTACTCCAGGCGGGCCACTCCCTGGCAGATAATAATGAGTTAAGAGTTCTACATGTTGCAGATAAAGGCATCCGTCTGTCTATTTTAGAAAAACTAGAAATTATGAAAGCAAAATTTTCAGGTATTAATTTGGTAAATAATCTAGCCCAGTTTTGGCTGCAATCTGTCAATGTCAAAGTCAATAGGATCGGACAAAGGTAATGACTTTGTCGTACAGCCTTGATATGGTCTTTTTTTATATATATTTAATATTATTATAAATTTATTTTTCTTCTAATAATTTAACAATTAATAACTAATGTATATTTTTAATATTTATTTATCTATAATAATTTTACATTTCTAAACTAATATGTAGGTATTAACATTTATTTTTTTATGTTGATTGAGGGTATAAAAATGATTTGCAATACATTGGTTTTAGTTGTTAGTTAGTTGGTTCGGTAGATAGAACTAACATGGAAAACTAATCCTGATGATGCCACGGGTGTTGGCGAAACATATGTCGATTAAAATTTTAATTGGTTTTCGGATTAGCAGCTATGTATTTATGGTTGCATGCTAGGTGCTTGGATCTGGCTTCTCGTTGCGACTGTAGTGTCTTGTGTTCGTGATCATGAGTAGGCAGATCCGAGGGTCAGCGGAGGGTATAGGGCCCGGTGATGGGCGATCCCTCAATAGAGATAAGTAGTGTATATTGTGATTTGTCTTTGTCGGTGTAAGTAGTTCTTAAGTTATTTTATTTTTTATCAATGTTATTCGTTTTTATTGTACGGCCCTAAGCTTTTCTCCAGTAATTGGATTAACTCGTAGAAAATGCTATTTTGCATTATGTTCTCCAATGAACAAATTTTTTTTGTGTGCACGATAAAGTGTTTTATTATTATATCTCTGTTTAAATTCTCGGGACTATAGAGTCCCGGTCCTTTCAGAGGCGTGCATCGAGCCGTGGCCAAGATGTAGTTTGATATTCGGGCTATTTAAAGGAGACTATCGGACGCCTGCCATTAAAACCAAGTCTCAAAATTGCAAAGGTAGTAGGCGGTGACTCGCCGACTCATTTTATGGGCCCCCTGAAACGGACGCACGCACGGAGCGACAAAGGGGGCAACATTTGGTGAGCGGCTAGGGTGTAGGGGTGCCCCTGGACTTCGAGCTGTCATAGCTCTCGCGACTCCACTCAGCCCGGCCGGCGAAGGCAAGGCAAAGGTGGGGAAACTGTTCCTCGTCAGACCTCACTCCGGCGCCGGAGATGAGGAACAGGGTCTTATCCCGGGAGCACTTCAGATCCGTAGGAACGCTACCTCCCAACAGGTCATTATTAGAACTTTGGAAAAGTTTAAGTTTAACTTTAACATCGGAGTGTACTCTAAAATGACAGTTTAAGAATTCCTGAACAACTTGTAGATGCACTTTAATATCTAGGTTAAGTCAGAGTGCAACGCATACTTATTAATAAGTAATAAATTCAGTTACCCATCTGAGTCTCGACTAGAGTATTCGTTTCATTTCACTCCGTATTCATAGTATTATATTTACGTAGCTATAGTCAGCTACAAACTCCTTAATCTTCATACAATCTTGAAAAATACCTAAGCATGATTGTGATTTGAGTCTCTTAATGTTACTTTTATTTTATTAATTCAATTCAATTCATAATTTTTATTCTACACACAGAAAACATAAAATATAATAGTTTAAAAACTTATATTTATGGTTCTTGCTAAGCCATTTACATGGTTTTTCTGCAAGGCTATCAACAAAATGTTTCTCCATTGAGGGATCGCCCGCCACCGGGCCCTATACCCTCCGCTGACCCTCGGATCTGCCTACTCATATCTACCGGGTTCGGTAGATAGAATGGAAAACTAATCCTGATGATGCCACGGGTGTTGGCGAAACATATGTCGATTAAAATTTTAATTGGTTTTCGGATTAGCAGCTATGTATTTATGGTTGCATGCTAGGTGCTTGGATCTGGCTTCTCGTTGCGACTGTGGTGTCTTGTGTTCGTGATCATGAGTAGGCAGATCCGAGGGTCAGCGGAGGGTATAGGGCCCGGTGGTGGGCCACCCCTCAATGGAGATTTGAACTTCCGAATAGTGACGCCTGATACAATTCAATATTTAACAAAATGTTGTCTATTATAATAAAAATAAAAACATTACATAATAATGAAGAGTGCGTTCCATCGTATGGTTCCTTTGAATATAGGTAGTCATACATATAAACTATCGCTATCAAAAAAAACTATTTGATAAACTCTACATAGCTAGTAATATGACAGGGTGCTCTAAACATAAGGGTCACTTTACATGGAACGAAGTTTGTTTCCATTAGTATAGTTTTAGTTCGGTATCCAATGGATGAAAGTTAGTTTGTTTGTAACAGGCAATAGATACCTTATATATCTATAATTCTAAATAGGTATTATTTATAAGCTGTATAACGTCAGATCCGTTTAAGAGCATGGTGCAGGACAGGTGAGGTTGACTTTGTGTCCTAAGGTATTAGTCGCATCCACTTCCACAAGGAAAAGTTGCCATTAAGAATATCAGCTCCTACCAATCCTAATAAGTTAATGCGTTGTTAATGTAAATAAACATTAACTCAATAATTAATTTTTTAATGAAGACATCCTATTTCCCGACATAACACTAAGTAATAAAAGCAATATTGTTTGTTTATTACAATGTCCGTAAAACGAGACGATGATTAAATTTCAAATTAATCCTTTTTATGATACAACAGACGTTACAGATTGTAAGGTTATAAACATGATGTTCAACCTTATACCTATATTGTAAGATATACCTGCACTTTTGGAAACTATCGCCAAAATGGTTGATTCAGTTTGGCACAGATCAATATCGAAGTTTACTTTCATATTTCGAAAACTAGCTTACCGATTTTAAGTATTTTTATCTTGTAGTTCTGGAAACCCCATTTCGGAAACATAGCCATGTGTATATGTGAAGCGGCGCCATCTATCGGACGCAAGACAGAACCACAGTTCAATACGAATCCTAGAAGGCAATATCGAACTTTCTGAGTGAGTGGTTTTACCTAATTCGAGACCTACCCTTGTGTTATTGTGTGTCTGGGTGAAATTTCTGGAGAAACTGTGGCCACAGAAAGAAGAAACCCAGCAAAACAAAGGTACTGATTTACGTATTATTTTGGTATCGAACTTTCTCGCTATGATTGGAATATATAGATGGGTCAAACAATAACTAGTGGCCCCGTGGGGCCGGAAGCTCTTCCCTTTTCACCACCCCCACATACATATGTATGTACGTAATCCTTAGCTGCTTCAAGCCATAAATCTGGGAATTACGCCCGACTTTGCGAATGGGAAAGTTTATTTACTGACCTTAAATGCTACAACATTAACTCGAGAGCTTTTACTGTCTTCAATTATAATAAAATCGTGATTGTTTCAACACTGTTAACCCTCTGCGGAAATACTGACAAGTATGTTATTAAAAAAGGTACATAAATAACCTCAGACGGCCGATTGGTGTAGTTGGTAGTGGCCCTGCCTGCGACGCCATAGGTCCTGGGTTCGAATCCCGGTAGGTGCAAACATTGATGTGATGAATATCGATGTTTGTTTCCGAGTCATGGATGTTTATATACTTATCTATGTATTTATATATCGTTGCTTAGTACCCACGACACAAGACCTTAGGGATCTTAGTGTGGGACTAGGTCAATGTGTTGTAAAGTGTGGTAAAAAAAAAAAAAAAAAATGTTTAATTTACTTAAAGAAAAAAAACTCTACTGCTTAAAATTTTGACCCAGTGTGATTTTGAAGTAGACCGCTTAATAAGGTTAGGGTTGTGTCTTACATCTGACTAGACGTGTGCCCTCAAAAATTTTCAAAAAACTGATCAACCCTAATGGAGAGTCACAAGTGATCCAAAAAACAGAAATGTGCCACACAATAACTAATAAGCCATATTAATTAGTCACACAGGATCGCCCGATACAATTGGCGCGGAGAGCAAAGATTACTGATAATCAATACATTTCCGGCGAGTAATAACACTGTCGTATAACTCAACAGAACGGTACTTTTTCAACATTTCAGTATTTGCCTGGCTGTAACCTACATCCTGTATATCAGAATAACACATTCAAATTGTACTTGTATAAACATTCCCGAGTTATTCTGAAATTCTCCATACTATCTGGAAAAATAAACATGCGATTCCCAAATTTTGTAAATAAGTTCTTTATAGTGGGCTATTTTATAGCATTTCGGTTAACATGCCCATTATACTCGTATATGTTGCAGACGTCTACTATTCCATACACATTACACACAGGTGTAGAAAGATATCAATCAATCGTCTATTGCAATCCACTGCTGGACGTAGGCCTCCCCCAGTGTACGCCACACGGCTGGATCTCCCGTTTTTGCCATCCAGTCACTATCTCTCCTCCGTCCTCTGGCCGGAGGGCGTCCAACCCACTTACTCCACCGTCCATCGGTTCTACGACAGATGTGACCAGCACACTTCCACTTCGGTTTACTACATTTCGAAACCACGTATATAGAATCATATACAGATATATAAATCATGCCACATGGGGTGGAAAAGGGGCGTATATCAATTATTCAGAACTTCCGTAGGTACCTACTGACATGTGCGTGCGGGGTAAAGGGTAGCTTGTAGTATAATTCATATTTCTTTCATTGTTTCAGTACGGGTCGTTTATTATTTATGGGCGCTGTAAAAAAAATATTCACAGATACCAACAAAGGCCTGTATTAAATTTTTAAAGCACTAAGGATTTAACGCAGCTTCGTTTGTAATATATTAAGATTACATAATATACACATAGAATACATCAGCACTAGAAAACATCAGCTGCATCTCCTTCCGTGCATGTCGTAAGAGTCGACTAAGGAAAGTAATTTCGGTCATAAAGCAAGCAACTCACTAATTACGTCACCCTAAAGTTTTTTCTAAGCGTCTACAACGGTTCCGTTTCAGCTTCGTACCGAGACTTTTTGAGAATTGGCCACATGTAGTCTTGCAAAAGAAAAACAGCAATGCGACATCGAAAATTTTATAGTTTTCGCGTTGAAATGTAATGTTTCTTTAACAGCTCATTTATTCTAGTAAAGCCTTAAAACCCCGCATCAGCACAAGACGGTAAATACATAAATTTACGCGAAATAATACGAAATACAATATAAGGAAATCATTAACAGCCAATTTCAATAACCAATCTCGACAGATTTTTTGCATATTTCAAATAAAATGTTACATTGTTTTCACACAAAATTTCAGAATAAAAAAAGGTCCGAGATACTTATTAAAAACTGATGAACGTTTTTATTTCGCAGCTGTACATTGCGTGTCATAGGGCATTTGAACGGACGTTTCTTTACAAATTGATCTGAACATCGATGTCGAAAATTAGGTCATATGGATGTGGTATTCCACTCAATATTTTAAATATGAAAGTTAGTTTGTTTGTTACTTCTTCACGCTTTATTTAATCGACGTCTTCTTGAAATTTTGCATACCTACCTCCATAATAGGGTATACGCATGCATTTTTTAAATTTCATTTTTAGATTCTACTAAAAAATGAATAAAGTTTGCCCTTGGAATGGCATATCTAAGTTCAACCGTTTTGGATTTACAGCGATTAAGAAATACGAGCCAGCAAAATGTTTTTGAAACGCTCCGTTTTCTCCATACTAACATGGCATAGACTTTGACGTCATAGTACTGTAGTCGCGCGTAACTCGATGAGGTTGATGACAATGAAAAAAACGCAGATTTCCGTTAATTATTGTACCTACATTGACAAAATGTACATAATGTATCGAAAGTAGACAAAATGATCACAAAATTACTAGAATAATATTATGTTAAATAGTTATGAAAGGAAACCCACAAAATAATTCAATACTCATTCCAAGCTAGCGTGATTTACGCTTACAACATGAGGTTGTAACCGGAAATTATATTACTTACACGAATAATAAGCGAACTAGGTTACGTGACTTCTAGTTTTTACCGTAGCGTAAGCACGAAGCTAAATAAAAAACGTGGCCAAGGGAGAGTCGGATTCTGTATCCTACTTCTGTATGTAAGTACTTATAATTTTAGTAGTGACACTTTACATTTGTACAGTGACTCTTTATATTTGTGTATCAACATTATATCAGTGTAGTGACATTTACATTTTTTCAGTTCCGTGCAAGTTTTCGCCTTCGTGAATAATTTGCAATCAAGGAAAATGTCTGAATGATTTTTGTTTTCTTAGGACTGGACAGTAATGAGAAAATCATACTGAAATAATATTTCACGGGACTTGATTTTTGGGGAATGCAAAAGCTATCATTAAAACAAATATTTATGGTTTGCGACAAAAAGTTGTTTGGTCAATGGAGAATCCTACTATTCTATAAACGCGAAAGTTTGTAAGTATGGATGGATGTTTATTACTCTTTCACGTAAAAACGGCTGGAGCGATTTGAATAAAATTTGGTATGGAGTTAGCTGACACCTTGGATTAACACATATGCTACTTTTTATCCCGGGAAAATATTTTCATCCCGGACAATTTAGATTTTTGTTTTGCTGCAGTCCACGCGGGCAAGTCGCGGGTGTCCACTAGTAGAAAATAATGTGTTAACTAGAATACATCAGCTGCATCTCCTTCCGTAGCTACAAGTCGTAAGAGTCGACTATGGAACTTAGGGGCAGCTAGCTTGTCACTGATCTTTTACGAGTACATCTACCGCTCTATTCTAAACGTGGCTGTAGTATCTCCTTCGTGAACCTGCAGTTTTGAAGCATTTTGGGGGCACAGCACAGCTGTTTGTATATAGCCCAGCCAGAACTGCAAGATCACGAAGAAAATTAGCCAGCCACGTTAGCATAGAAGAATTCAGATGTAGAATATCAGTAACAAGTTGCTAGTTCAAGTAAAAGTAGTGAAATAATTAATAAATAAATAAATAAATATTCACACACTACACAACACATTAACCTAGTCCCACACTAAGATCCCTAAGGTCTTGTGTCGTGGGTACTAAGTAATGGTATATAAATACATAGATAAGTATAGAAACATCCATGACTCGGAAACAAACATCGATATTCATCATATCAATGTTTGCACCTGCCGGGATTCGAACCCAGGACCTATGGCGTCGCAGGCAGGGTCACTACCTACTAAACCAATCGGCCGTCTTAATTAATTAATGAGACATATAAATTATGTACAAAATAACATATGACCTATAAATATAGGTGTGTTCCACTCTTAGCTCTTGTCCAATGATCACCCTAGGATACAATCACGGAGACCCTTATAACAATTTTATTTTGGTATCCAGGTGGGCAGCAGCGCCTCCCGTGTTGAAAACATAGTCCAAAATACAAACTGCGGTCACCAACCCGCCTGCCCAGCGTGGTGACTATGGGCGAATACCCCCCACGGCAGTCTTGCGGCGTGCCCTGGGGGAGGCCTACGTCCAGCAGTGGACTGCTGATGATGATGATCCTAAAATCACCTAGTGGAATAGACCTCATCATGGTTATACCTAGATCCATGGTTTCAAACAAAAAAGTAACGCGCATAACCCAAGTTTTTCATAAATATTTCCTGAATTTTCATCTGAAATTTATGCAATTCGCCAGAACGATAGGCAAAAATTCTCCATAAATATACAGAAAATGTGTCGTACTTTATAAATTTAAAGCGGCATATTTTAACAGTATCTCGAGGGAAACTGGAATAGCTAATGAAGTGAAAGATGTCCCTTAATTATAAGTGACTTCGTTTAATGAATAATAAAATTGTAAACTTGTGGTTTTAATATAGAAAAGGTATATTATGGATATATTAAAAGATATGGTAAAATTCGTCATCCGAGTTAATTGACCCGATAGCTCAGTTGGTTAGAGTGAAAGCACGGTGTGCGAGAGGTCGTGAGTTCAAATCTCACTCGGGTGAAAAAAAAATCATTTTCTTCATAATATTTATAATATACCGAAATTGTTTGTATGGGAATGTAGAAAATAAATGTTTTAGACATGTTCAGGCAATCTTTTTTTAATTTTTCTCTCCGTTAGAATCTACCCTGTACTTAAGGATAAAAAAAATTCGGTGGCTTTCGCTTACGATCATAGTCAGAAGTTATAAAAAAAATAAGTACATACATTTATAAAAATAATAACACAAAAAAAAATCAGTGAAAAACATGGCTGGATAAAAAAAAATATTTTTTATTCTGTCACCAACGAAAAATTCTTACTGCAAAGATAAGTATCAACGTTAACAGTTTTTTTTTTTTGTCTTAATCAGATTGCGACACGGTTATTAAACGGCCATTATGTTAACAGGGTTGTTGGAATACATTAAGGGGTTTATAAGGGTGCCGTGAAAAGAAAATATACAAGCGTAGAATATTCACATTTTTTTAAAGAAACCACATTGCGCCAACCACATAAATAATGGGGAAAGGGCAGGAAGATGATGATTTACAAATTCTTAAATTAGCAATAATTGCAATTCCAATTTGCAATTTTATGAAAAAATAGATATTTATTTATCAGAGTAGTAGAAGCCGGCGTGGATTGCAGACAAGAAATGACGATATTTTCCAGGTTTTTCCTGGCATAAAAGTAGTCTGTAGATTGCAAAGAGCTAGTTATTTGGAAGAAAAATAAAAATTGCGCCCACCTGAATTAAATGGGAAGAGGGCAGATATGACTGGCAGATGACTCAGCTGCATCTCCTTCCGTGCATGTCTTATTCTTTATTGTACACAAAACACTACAGTAAAATCAGAAAAAAATGCAAAAGAAATGTATAAAATGTCGTATGAGTTAGTCAACGAAGGAACTGTGGTATTCTTTTAAGCGATGAGCTAGCAACTTGTCACTGATCTTTTAAAGTCCCCTCTATATTAAACGTAACCGTGGGTTTTCTTTTATAATTCTGCAGTTCTGGCAACCCAATTTCGGGAACAAAGCCGTGTAAAAATAATTTCCTAATTACATGGAATTGCCATTAGACGTAGGTATACAAGTAGATAGGTATGTAGGTACTACGAAATATTATGTAATATTGAGCTATTTCTAAAATCCCGCCCTTAACCTTGTAACCCAACGGGGTGGAAACATTGAGCACGGTGATGTCGCCCCATTTCATCCCTTAGGCATAAAAATTTGATAAACAACAACGTTATACACCTTGTACATCTCAACTTTACCCTCAAAATTGGTCAGAAGCACCATTTGGGTCTATCGGCCCTTGGTGCTCTGCCTACCCCGTAAGGGATAAAGGCGTGATTATATGTATTTATGTTATACACCTGTATATAGTATACACACGACTGCGTTCCAATACAGGATCATAAAGGAGAACCAAAGTTACGTTTAGCATATCGAGAACATTCGATTTTATTACATGTTCATCTTACTTTTTACTATATAATATTATAAATGCGAAAGTTTGTGAGTATGGTATGTTTGTTACTCTTTCACGTAAAAACGGCTGGAGTGATTTTATTAAAATTTGGTATGGACTTAGCTGACACCCTGAATTAACACATAGGCTACTTTTTACTTTGGGAAAATATTTTTATCCCGGATAATTTCGACATTTTGTTTTATCTGCAGTCCACGCGGGCGAAGTCGCGGCCGTCCACTAGTAGGTACATACTTTAATACACAGCCTATTATAGCCCACTGCTGTATGTATCCCAGGGCACGCCACAAGGCTACTGTCATAGGGAGGTCTTTGCCCAGTCACCAGCCGGGCAGGCGGGTTGGTGACCACTGTATGATTTCGGACTATGTTGTCAACACGGGAGGCACTGCTGCCCGTTTATGCGAAGTAGGTACATATCATATACGAAAAGACTTTTTCTTTAACCCAATATCAACATATTATGATACCTATTCAGTATTTTTCTGGCTCTCACTTACGTCCTGCATATATTTTATACTTACTATGTATCTAATAGGAAAACATGTTTACCAAGCGCGAAGCACCTTCTTAGAAACACTCGGTAAACTTGGCCAAAGACGTTGTGCTAAGAAAAACAGGTACATAAAGAAAGTAAAGAAAGCGTAAGACAAGGAGATAAATATTTATTTAGACTTCAAGTAGATCTAATGAAACTTACTGAATAAGTAACTCGTTGATAGAGCATTGCTCGAATGATAATATTGCTTCTTTAATATACATACATATAATCACGCCTTTATCCCTTACGGGGTAGGCAGCACCAAGGGCCGATAAAACCACATAGTGCCACTTCTGACCAATTTTGAGGGTATAGTTGAGATGTACAAGTTCGGTTAGTAGTGACAGGTAGTCAGCCCATCGTCTACAAAACACCAAGACCCTCTTGTCCCTCTACTGACTTGTACAGTATGCCCGGGAACTCTTCAACTTATTGCGATAACATTGCGATTATCACACATTTTTCGTTTATTTATCTATATTGTGTTAGCCCCGACTGGCGCACTGAGAAACGGGTCGAGATTTTGTTTGAGTGTGCGTGCGGCGACGCATAGATACTATGGCGCACACATACAAGCCGCGCGCGGTGCGTTTGTATGAAGATAACATACTTCCCACTCATTCTACTATGCTATCAGCTCTAGGGTAGGTAGAACGCTCTTTATCAGCGAGCTCCAGAAGGTTAATTTACAATTTAATAAATAGGTGACAAGTTGCCAGCTAATCGCCGCGCCTGCGAGAATGCCTGAGTTCCTTAGTCGACTCTTACGACATGCACGGAAGAGATGCAGCTGATATACACAGACTATGTCACACATATCCCTCATTTCGAGGACACAGTAGTGTGTATACTCATTTGATGCAACAATGACACAACTCCAAAAAAATGCGACACAGAAATAGTATAAAAAATATCTACAAAAAATCATCTACATTGCCATCGTAGTTTATATACATTTTTTTGCAGTTGTGTCAATGTTACACCAAATCAGTGATATTATATATGTATGTAGGTAACATAGATTTATTATATAAATCTGATTAAATCTAAGATTTATTATATATATCTATGGTAGGTTATTCCATCTATGACAATAATAAGCGAGTTTTCAATAACAGAATCCTAATAACTTTTCAGTTGAATTAGACCGTAATAAGGTTGCCTTTTTCAGCCATTGTATTTGAAATAGGATATATTTTTACGGGCCAATAAGTATCGATAGCCCTTTTTTCTAAGGTTTTCATTTAAGTACATAAACGTAGTACCTGCGTACTAGCTGTCGGTTGCGACATCGTCCGCGTAAACTCCAGTAAATATGATTTTTTTACACATATATTTCTCTATCTGCAATCAGCCCCTTAGCTTTAATCAGATTAATTATTATACTTTTTTTAGAAATTTTTAAAAATCCTATGTTATGAACTCTAATAAAACTTATGGTTATACAGGGTGTAACAAAAAGGATATGTTAAGAGAAAAGCTATGTAAATAGCCCAGTTTGCTATTGTCAGAGAAATTTTTTTTTTACCTATCCACAAAATTTGAGATCCGAAATGTGACACATGTTTATTTTTTTATCAACCCAAAGCTAAAACACCATTCCGTATGGAGAATTTTTAAATATTATACTGATATACAGGAATTACAGTTCATACCGCGGTCAATCTTGAAAAATTGCGTACTTTTTTAAAATGTGATTTCTCTATCTGAATCAGCCCCTTTTTAATCAAATTTTTATACTTTTTTTTAGAAATAGGTTCTCTATAGTGGGCGATTTTACATAGCTTTTCGCTTAACATACCCTTTCTGTTACACCCTGTATAGGTTAAAATATATCCGTGCCTAACATGTTAAAAACATCAAAATCAATATTATCACCAACCAAAAGTTGCCCAAACTGTTTTATTAAAGCTGGTAAATGAATCTAATCCTAATCCACGGCTCCTTTTGAAAACCAATCAGTGTAATTCAATCTTACTTTATATCCCTGAGCTGTGGCTCTCAAACTGTCAGCACCCATCACGGTTGAAGACAATATAAGCCCATGATGGTCCTGTTAATCACACCAAATATAAGGAAGAGACTCCTTAAGGATAAGCTTGCCTTTGTATAATTATTAATTCTTTGTGTTTATTTTTATCTTTGGATTTGACGTTTAAAAGTGAGACATCTCGCTCTCATAAAATTCATCATACGCGTGCTGTTCAGTACATTTTGCGTGAAAGAGCAACAAACATACACAGACACGCATACATACATACTTACAAACTTCCGCATTTTTAATATTAGTGGGATGTAATATTTTTGCTTTATATTAAACAAAACTACATCTATACTAATATTATAAAGAGGTAAAGTTTGTGTATTTGTATATTTGTTAAATTGTAAGGGGTAATCTTGGGATCTACTGAACCGATTTTAAAAATTCTTTCACCAATATAAAGCCACATTATTTTTTCTGAGTGTCATAGGTTATAAGAATTTCCCGATATTTCCACGGGAAGGCGACCAACGGGAATTCATAATTTTTACGAGAACCGCTATACATATGAAGCTGAAATCGGGCATATATGTTCATTGGGGACAACGAGGAAGGACTAAAAACGGATATCCCTAAATTCCCACGGGAAGGAGACAAACGGGAACTTTCAATTTTTTACGAAAACCGCTATTTATACGAAGCTGAAATCGGATTAAGGCTACAAGAAAGCTCTAAGAACGGATTTCCCGAAATCCCGGAAGGGGACCAACGGGAGTTCCAAATTTTTACGAAAACCGATGTACCTACATATGAAGTTGTAGCTATATACTGATATGTACCGAAGCGAAGCGAGGGCGGGCCACTAGTTATAAATAAAGACCTTTTACATCTAACTTTCAACATCCTACGTGATTTGCTACAAGAAATCCCTGTTAGAGATAAGCACACCTTTGTGGGCATATACATCATATTTATTTATTTCATGTTTTTGCTTATACACACATATTTTTCCACCCTTATCCAATTACATAGTCATCTCAATATGGTTAGGCATATAATTAATGTTTTGCGAAAAATCTAAGTGGGTCACAAATTTTTTGGTGGGCGTTCGTCTAATATGTTTGGAAACCGCTGTCGTAGATATTTCGAAGCCACTAATGATTTCAATCTGATCATCTTAGAGAGTTGTAATTAAATAAATTAAGGAGAAATATAATGGTAGGTTATATGAGATGGATGGGTCTGTGCCGGTGCAGTGCTTTACTAGAATACATCAGCTGCATCTCCTTCCGTGCATGTCGTAAGAGTCTACTGAGGAACTCAGGGACGTTCATTAAGGCGAGCTAGCAAGCACTGAGCTACTAGTGGCCCGCTATCAAACGTTGCTGTTGGATCTCCGTCGTGATCCTGCAGTTCTGGCATTGGCAAAAAATCTGCAGTTTCTTACAAACTTGAATACCCACTGCACTAAAATGTTTGAAACAGCAGATGTGGTTGACGATATCAGAGTTGGTCCTACAAAAAGTTGATTCTTTTTACCTATGTGTAAGGTTAACTAATATTAAACACCTCGTTGTTTTTTCGTTTCCACCTTTAACAAAGGGTACGTACTCTATACATCAAATAAAGTAAGTTTATGCCAAAATAAAAGTAAGTTTTTTTTTTTTTCATTACTTGATCGGGCGAAATTTTTAGTGTTCAGTGTTTATATTAGTTTTTTTATAGACAGATATTAATTATTTCTCATAAAAAAATATGAAATATGACACGCGCGGGTATGTGCATTTTTGCAGAAAAACGCAGTCTATCTATTTACTCAACTTTGGACCCTAATATCTGAGGAACCTGACACTTACTATGGAGAAAAATGATCGTGATGATGTGGAGATTCCGTAGTTTTCGGGAACGTTGATGACAAAAAAACACCCTGTATATGTTAGGTGTCAGGCATCGTGCAAAATCCAAAATAAAGAATGCAGCGTGTAGTTGTGAACTTTAATTAGGTTACACAAATACTTTCACGGTATTAACACACAGGATTGCCAAGATTATAACGGATAACGTAGAAACGCGGCAAGTACATGACGGCTGATCGATACCAGTGCATAGCTCGACAGTCGCAACAAGAATAAACCCACCGCTCAATTCAACCGAGCATGTGGCCGTTGTAAAACTACAGCCCCCTCAGCACCCTGTCTTGTCCATGGCCAAGTGACAGTCAGCTGTCCACTTGACGTTTCTAACTCCAACAATTGAAAATAGGTGGCGTCGCAGATCCAACTGCGACATATATAGGAATATATAATAATGCTAAGAAATGCGGGCAGTCTCTCAGGTGATCACCACATCTGTCAATGCTATACTAAACATGGCTGTAGGCTCTCCTTTATGATTTTGCAGTTCTGGCGACCCCATTTCGGGATGTACTCCGTGTGTATATATATGTATGTATGTATAACAATGCTATTTCAGTGATAAATGTAGTTCTATTGGAATGGACTGTGAAATGGGTCGACGGGGAATCCCCGCACAAAGACGCTATTAGCCAGTGACACGTTGTTGGGTATATGCTGGTGACATACTGAGAGACATTCTTTGCTCGTGTTTGCAAAAAAGAGTCATAGTTTGCAAACGCGGAAATCGAACGCTTTAGTTAGTTTAGTTTAGTTGTGGGGTGTCTATTAGAATACAGATTTTTTTTATATCGAATTTCATTTTACCGAAAACTGTTCCACGATTTTTAATATATATTTTTTACTATAAATATTAATAAGAAAATGAAAAACATTTGCACACGAGTGAGATTTGAACTATAATATATTTTTTTTATTCATCGAATAGTTAATCATCGCTGTTTCATATCATCGAAAAACGTTTCTTAAAAAAAAACTTTTAAAGTTGTTTTGATTACCAGAAAACGGTGTATCAAACTTAAATTTCATAAAAGTATTAAGTTATCGATGAAACTATTCCTATAAAAACATAATTTAAAAAATTCAAAGCCCGACTCCGTAAAAAAGAACCAAACTATGTTATAATAAAAACACTGAAAAGATGAAAACAAGCACTTAGATGTCCGGTGGTCTAGAATTCTATAATATTATTATGGAATGAACACTATTGAAGAAAATAAAATATTTTCTAATGATCGTAACATAACTGACCAGCCAGGATCCATTGAAATATTAGCTTGGCTGTCGGATAATGGGTCCCGACTGTTCAGTTGTTATGTTACATCTTTAGAAAGAGCGGTTATCATAAAATTTGGTATGGAGTTAGCTGACACCCTAAGTTAACACATAGGTTACTTTTTATCCCGGAAAAATAATTTTATCCCGGATAATATCGATATTTTGTTTTTTCTGCAGTCCACGCGGACGAAGTAGCGGGCGTCACACACATCATTTTTCGAGTACGTTAGTTATTTTATTCATGTTTTGAACCAATACATAAGCAATGAAATTTTCTAGGGAAAAATTTGCATTAAGAATGCAAGCGTGCAGTATATCGCAGCTTTACATGCCCAGTCTTCGGGAACGGAATTGAATTCTGAAAGTTTTTTGGATTCTCCGCCACAGGGTGAGGGGTGGGGGTGGAAAGAAGTTTTATACAACCTACCCTCAATAAGGCTTTAATTAGTTTGTATTCGTGAATAAAAACTTAATTGCGTGGAGAGAAAAAGCACATATCCGTGTCTAAATTGCTTTTTCTTTGAAATAAATACTCAATCGATCTAAATTATTCAGTTACTAGTGGACGCCCGCGACTTCGTCCGCGTGGACTACAGAAAAAAACAAAATATCGAAATTTTCCGGGATAAAACATTTGCCCGGGATAAAAAGTAACCTATATGTTAAGTGGGACCTGTCACAATATATCCCTGAAAACTGCATTAAAATCGGTTCAGCCGTTTCTGAGATTAGCGTGCACAAACGCACAGACAAACCGACAAACAGACAGACAAAAATTCAAAAAATCATTGGTTTGGGTACTATTGCGTTGATAATGGTCTCCTATAATATTTTTTCTTATATATCTTCCATGTACAGACAGCGATCCGTTACATTTTTATTATATGTATACTATAGATTAGACAGTTCAGACGAAAGTAGTAGAATAATATTATGTAAATTATTTGATAAGGTAACAATAAATAGCATGATATGGCGAGTGAGCTGAATTTAATACAATTTGTGTGTAACCATTATTTTAAGCAGCTGTAATATGTACCTACTACCTATGTTGCATGTCGGAGACGACTAAATGTGTAAGACCTGTATTATGACATTTTAACCGACATCTTTACCAAATGTACCACATTCAATGCAAATAAATATCATTTCATTTTATAAAAACTCCTTGGGAAAACAATGACTCTGTTCTACTCATCCAAAATGTAACTCCACACATGCGCCACACCGTATCTACATACCTGTGAAAAAAGAAAACATTATGTTACAACATGTAAAATTAAGTATTTGGTCCCTTTTGAAAACCAGCGCTGCTTGCAAGGTAGGCATGCCTATCTTGTCTTAGCAGCATCCAGCTGAAAAGGGACCCGTTTGGCGGTTGCACGTACACGGGACTGACGGGCTCCAAATAGGGCACACAGTTCTACTTACTGTTCTTCGTTTCATGTTACTTCTACCTGTCTACTTACTTCTTTTGATCTGTATTTCTACCCTATTTCTATTGTCCTTTTCTATGTTACTTCTGTCCGTGTATGTGTAATTTTCAAATAAAAAACTATTCTATTCTATTCTATTCTATAGGTACATAAATAATAATTGACAATAATCAACTCGACAACCTATTCGTTTCGAAGTCAGTGATGTTTCTGTGCAGTTAGTAAGCACAACAAAAACGTTAGGGATCGTAGTGTTTGATTAGAATACTAAGTAGTCAAACGTGTACAAATAGAATCCAGGCAATCTTTTACCAATAATTTCTGCGCCGACTTTTACATTTGAATTACCCACCTTTTTGAATTACGGCAAACGCGGTCAGAATTTGCATAGTCCGGCGTACCTATACGATTGTGGCACACGAAGAATTACCATTCGTGCATAGACATGGACGCGATATAGAGAAACTACATAGTAGATAACATACATACATATATGGACTGTTATGAGACTGAATTACTATTGCACATTCGCCACTAATATATTTCTACGCTACCATAACGAACATTTTATTTGATCATACACACCCTCTCACACACACTCATTCACACTCACTTCTACCCATAGAGAGGTTCTACAGTTCACATTAGTTTTAACTATCTTAACTTCTAGTTTTTAGCGATTATATACTTTAGTTTTCCTTTCAAAATTGATATTTTTGTGAAAGATCTTTAGTTCTTGCGTTAAATCATGTGTACATACATATAATCACGCCTTTATCCCTTACGGGGTAGGCAGAGCACCAAGGGCCGATAGAACCACATGGTGCCACTTCTGACCAATTTTGAGTATATAGTTGAGATGTACAAGTTCGGTTAGTAGTGACAGGTGGTCAGCCCATCGCCTACAAAACACCAAGACCCTCCTTGTCCCTCTACTGACTTGTACGGTATGCCCGGGAAGAGAAGCAGCTGTCGTATTATACGTTGTTTTTTCACTCCCAGAGCAGCTTAGAAGAATCATGTGTATATTATATAATATTGTTTTGTAAAGCAGCTTCAGAGTGAAGAACCTGGTATCCTGTACTATAGGCTCTATATGTAGCCTCTAAATGCTTACCTCAGGTACCAGTTTCTTGCACAACGTAAAGAGTTATTATAAAGCCTAATTACATAGTTGTGTAACATTGTGTGAGAAAGAAAAATAAATGCTATTTTTATTATTATCTATGCTATTATTGTATTTATCCCTTACGGGGTAGCCAGAGCACCAAGGGCCGATAAAACCACATGGTGTCACTTCTGACCAATTTTGAGGGTATAGTTGAGATGTACAAGCTCGGTTAGTAGTAACAGGTGGTCAGCCCATCGCCTACAAAACACACACAGGACTAGATAATCTAATGAAAGACTGAGTTATGACAATCATAATGGGTACTTTATATTATGATTATCTCTATGTTTTCTGGAAAGTAAAATATGCGTATTGCTATAGCGATTCGTTATAGACCCGGGGTATATGCGAATAGAATATATTTACGGATACAATATTAAAATGTTCTGCCGAGTTTTTGATTAGATTGGTAAACTGGAGTTTAATGGACGTTAGCGAAAAATTACTACAGAATATAAAAAGAAATCTAATCATTTGTTGATACGTTCGTGAAAAAGGTTAACAGGAATTTAATGTTATATGAGTTTAGTTTAACTGAGAATAACAAAAATTACCTTTTGAAATCAATACTTTACCACTTTTTTTAAGATTTCAGATTCGAAGAAGCAGAAGCACACCCGTACCTGCTTGTAATGTACGAAGGACGCTCTTTTTTCGTGTTGACGTATCTACTAAATTCTTCAGTTTTCTATTTGCGAAATCTGCTTTTTTCGGTTTTTTACAGTGCAAACTTTTTAAGATGAGTAGGTACTATTAATTTCTTTTTAGGAACTAATGATAATAGTAAACCACAAACATATGCCTAATAAACAACCTAATTACGTTCTTGCGGATACTTTCCACATATAAATAATAATGTATAGAATATCCTTTGAAATGCTATTTAGAAACTCTACCCTTAGAAAAATAAACATTAATGAGCCCCACGGTGGGCGCCAATAATCACTATCATTATGTTCAAATCATCTGTGGCGCCCACCGTGGGGCCATACAATTCCATCTATACAGACGTTAGACGCTCACAAAAAGAACGATTCTCGCTTTGTTATTGAAATTGGCCTCTTCAGAGAGGATTTAATTTGACGGAGACACAAAGGAGGTCATTCAGGGCCACGGATGAGGGTAGTCGGTATCTTTTGATTCGATCGACGACTTTAGAGTCGTTTTGTGGGTATGTTGTACATAATAATATTTAAATAAATAAATATAGCATCCTTATTACATAACAATACAAATACTACTGGAGTAGGTACGTTTTACAGTAGGCCGATATGATGATCGAATAATATCAATGCAAAACTACCAATTTAAAGGGAATTCCGTGTACAGAGGAAGCCTAGAGCCTGAGAAAGGAAATTTTTACAGGCTACTTTTTATGGAAGAAAAAAACCAGAAGACATTTAATTTTTATTCTGCAGTCCACGCGGTCGGTCCACACTTTAAGATAAACAGAATGTTAAGTTAGAAAACGGATAGCTGTACCTACTAGTGAGTACCTAGACTTGATAAATTACCAAGTTTAGTAGTCTCGAAGGTTTTTCAATTGGCACGATCGATACGCCGAATCGTGCTGGAAAAGTCGAGCTCTCTACTCTAAACATTATTTCACATGACGTCTCATTCCTTTAGATACAAACTGAAAGAGTTTTATTTTTTTAATAGAAACATTATTAACATTACGATAATAATAATAATAATAACCCCCCCAGGGGATCACCTTGCCGTGGCGGGGGGGCTTACTAGAAGGCTTGTACTAATAATATTTGACAGGGTCACCACATCTTGACCGAACCCCAGCTGGGAGATACCATATACCCTAAGCCATCACAACCAGGCATTCACATACCCTTCTAAACTAACGATCCCAACCCAACCTTTCCTTTCTCCATCTTATTTGATAACCTGGAGTTAGGACATGTAAAAGTAACCCGTATGTTAAGAAAGGCAAAGAAGAAAAATTTACTACCCCAGGAGGGTACCAGCGCCGCTGGAGAATCCCTCCCTGAGCCAACAAGCTCGGGCAGCCCTTCGTATTCTGGGGGGGGCACTTCAATGCCTATACGCAGGTATAATCTGCGATCACTAGCCGGTGCCAACCGCCAAGCTGCGTCAGAATGCAGTAGGCGGTCTTCCATCGAGAATACCCTCGAATCAGCTTCATGCGAAATCGCTTATCCACATAACATATCCCCATCATCATCATTATCATCGGGTAGATCATATCGTCCCTTTACATATTCATCTACCATATCCACTCATAGCTCATCAACATCACCACAGTCAGCAGACGTTGCACAGGAAGCATTCGCTGATAATCCTATGCCCGCTACTGGCTCACGCGCCCGCATCAGATGGACTCAAGAAATGAACGAATTCATATGGCGCAACTACCTCATACTCTCTAATCTCGAAGAAAACCCTAGAGGATTTCTCGAACAGCTTCATAAACTTTTTATTGCCAAATTTCCAAAAATAGATGTCTCTAGAAATCGCATAGGCGATCAACGTAGAACAATCCTCAACAACAAACTTTTACCACAAACAACACTTGACAATATACGAAAAGAAGTACTCACACAATTAAATGAAACAAGAAGACATAATAACAATTCCGATACACAAACTCAGATACAGACTTTATCAACTCCTACACAGCGCATGCACTGGTCTAATGATCTTAACGAATGTATTATGCGCCACTATTACCGTTTAACAAATCTAGAATCGAATATAACAGGATACAGATCAGCTCTACATACAGCATTCATTACAACATACCCTCACTTATCACACATAACAGAACAAAGGATTGCTGACCAACGTAGAACAATTATTTATAACAAATTACTCTCCGCTGAAAAATTATCACATATTAAAGCTGATGTGGCCAGGGACTTGAACACTGCTAACTATGAACTTTCAAATTCTGAAGAAACCAGTCAAAATATAACACTAAACGCAATAGAATTCAATACCACAGATACTAATCCAATAGAACTGATACACCCTACAGTTGATGCATCTTCAAATAACATTTCGGTGAACTTGTTTTTGCCAGAAGCAATAGCTGAATTAAGAAACACATTTAATGATGCTTATAAGAACTTTAAGGACATTGAAGCAGTAAATAGACCTTTCATCCCAAAATTAAGACCATGTCGTAAACTAGCACTGATGGTCCAAGCGATAAACCACAAAATTCTCCCTGATCATATTACTGACAGCACGGATTTTATGACATGCCAAACATTGATTTACTGTGCTGCGTACACAGCTTCTACATTCTTCTTTAAAAAACTAGACCCACAAAATAAACAAGAGATACATAGACCTACAACTAAAATACCATCGTGGCAGCTCCGACTTCAAAAAAGGATAGATCAGCTCAGAGTTAAAATAGGTAGACTTACTGAATTTATGAAAGGCAACACTAATACTAAACTGAAAAAGCATGTCGAAGATATATTAGCTAATCATAAAGTACACTCACTACATGAACCTAACAATACGCAACTCATAGATTTTCTAGATACACTTAAACAAAAACTCAATGCTCTCTCCAGCCGTCTCCGTAGATACAAACTCACTACATTACGAAAGATACAAAATAAACTTTTTAATTGTAACGAAAAGCAATTTTACAGGAAGTTAACAACTACAGAAAACAATCAATTGAGCCCTAACACTATTCATCAATTGCCTGAAGCAAATGAGCTACACAAATTCTGGTCTAATATATGGTCAAATCCCGTAGAACACACCTGTAACAATTGGATAGACAGCGAGAACGATGTAATTAACTCTGTCACAGACATGGCCTTCGACAAAGTTTCTATAGACCTCTTAAAACACGTTATATCCAAAACACACAGTTGGAAAGCCACGGGATCAGATAAAATACACAATTTCTGGTATAAAAAACTTACAAGCTTACACGACACACTACTACGACATATTAATACATTCATTCAACAACCCCAATCAATGCCCAGTTATATTACTCATGGTACAACCTACATGATTCCAAAAGATATGACCGATACAAAGAATCCCGCAAAATATAGACCAATCACATGTCTTCAAAACATATACAAGATTACTACTTCATGTATTAGCCGTCTAATATATCAGCACACTAATTCCAACAATATCTTAGCCGAACAACAAAAGGGATGCCGCAAAGGTAGTCAGGGCTGCAAAGAGCAATTGACTATTGATGCAGTAGTGACGGCGCAAACTCGACGTAAAAAAACAAGCATATACACTATGTTCATAGATTATAAAAAGGCCTTTGATTCAGTTCCACACACATGGCTCATTAAAATACTAGAATATTACAAAATCCATCCTATACTAATTAATTTCCTCAAAAACACAATGCAAAACTGGTCGACGGTACTAAAGCTAAATACCACAGAAGATTCTGTTCAAACCGAGTCTATAACCATTCGCCGTGGAATTTTCCAGGGAGATTCTTTAAGTCCATTATGGTTTTGCCTTGCCCTAAACCCTTTATCACACCTTCTAAATAATAGCGGAAACGGTTATAAAATTAACTACAATGACACGCAACAGAAACTGACACATCTACTTTATATGGATGATATTAAACTATACGGATCCACCCTTGAAGAAATATACAATCTTGCAGATATTACAGAGAGATTTTCGGCTGATATACACATGGAGTTTGGAATAGACAAATGTAAATTACAATCAATAAATAAAGGTAAAATAGAACACAATACATACGAACTAAATAACGGAGAACAAATAGATGCAGTTAATGATATAGATGGATATAAATACTTAGGTTACCAACAAACTAAACAAATACATCACAAATATACAAAAGATGTGCTCAAACAAAAGTTTAGAAGCAGACTTCATAAAATACTAAATACTCACCTAAATTCCCGAAATACCATAAAAGCCATCAACACATTTGCTATACCCACACTAACCTACTCTTTTGGAATTATTTCCTGGTCACAGACAGATTTGACACAATTACAACGAATAATAAACACATTATTGACGAAATACAGAAAACACCACCCAAGATCTTGTATCCAACGACTAACACTACCCAAACACGAAGGCGGCAGAGCACTGATTGATATTAAAAATCTACACAACAAACAAATCACAACACTCCGTAAATACTTTCACTCACAAACAGAACGATCCACTCTCCATAATGCTATAGTACACGCAGACACTAAATACACACCACTAAACCTAAAATCCTACGACAAACAGGCAAACGAGCACATTACAACCATTCAAAACAAAATAGATACTTGGACAAAGAAATCTCTACATGGTAGGCACCGACTAGATTTGGTGAATCCTAATATTGACAAGGTTGCTTCAAACGAGTGGCTCAAACGAGGTGAACTATTTCCAGAAACTGAAGGATTCATGCTGTCCATACAAAATCAGGTAATAGACACAAAAAACTACCAGAAGCACATAATACGTAGCACAATACTCACATCAGATTTATGCCGACACTGCCACAACAGTTCGGAAACAATTCAGCACATCACTGGAGCTTGCAGGACGATCACACAAACCGACTACAAGCATCGTCATGATCAGGTCGCGGCCATCATTCACCAACACCTAGCATATAAATGTCAGCTCATCACAGAAAAAACAGCATACTATAAGTATACACCACAGACAGTACTCGATTCTCCCACCTTCAAACTATACTGGGATAGGACAATAATCACAGATAAGACGATCCACTGCAATAGACCGGACATAACTCTTCATGACAAAACCAACAAAACAGTTTACCTCATAGACATTGCCATTCCTAACACACACAATCTCACATCAACATACACACAGAAAATTTCCAAATACACGGACTTGTCCATTGAGATTAAAACTCAATGGCAAGTGAACATGGTAAAAACCATTCCCATTGTGTTGTCCACGACGGGCGTCATACCAAAAACACTCCGCACCAGCCTTGACACATTAAATATGCACCTATCTATCACATACCTTCTACAAAAAGCTACCATACTAAACACCTGCCGCATTGTCAGAAAATTTCTATCGAACCCATCGTAAATTCATCTCCGTTTGGCCACAAGCCCGCGGTTTTGAATAAATACCTCAGTAATGAGTGAAAAATAAAAGGAAAAAAAGATAATAATAATAATAATTGTTTATTGGTACCAAATTACAGACACTAGAAAAATAGAGGCCCTGTGGCCTATGCTAGTTAGTTATAACTGTGTTACAGGCCACAGTGATCCCCTTAATGTACATATCAATGTGTATACAGGCACTAGAAAATGAAATAAACTTTTTTAAATTTTTAAATTATTATTACATTAGATTAAATTAACTTATTTGCCTAAAAATAAATTAACAATTTTATGAGATCAAAAATTTAAAGTAGGTAGATAACATTAAAGACTTGTTATGAAATTTTTGAAAATTCTATTATCATTATATTATATTCTATTATATCATATTATATTATACTATAACATATTACACTATATTATATTATATGTTTCTGTGAAGAATTTGTTGTGCATGAGGATGATTATAACTATCAATGTACCTATTTGTTATGTGAGTGAATATTTCTTTGATTGTGCGTTTAAGTGTGTGTGCGTGTGTGCGTGTGTGTGTGTGTGTGTGTGTATGTGTGTGTGTGTATGTGTGTGTGTTTGTGTGAGTGTGTGTGTGGGTGTGTGAATATGTATAAGTAATGGCATGTGCGTGTTAAAATATGTTTGTAAGGAATGTCAATAACTTATTATTTAGGAGTAAAAAACAACATTTCGGTATCGTTGTCATTATCATTTCGATAAGAGTAGGTTTTTTTACTTCATTGTTTATATAATACACTTAACTGTATCCCCAAAAGGCTTTCGAAAACTGCGCAAATGATATCCTTTAGGCACGTTTAGTAAAAAAAGGTCATATGGAGAAAATAATTGTGTTCCATCTTTCTCTCTATATTTTAAAGATCAGTTCTTCTATGCTGTTCTGGGAGTAAAAAGAAAACGTATAATAATATACTACAGCTGCTTCTCTTCCCGGGAAGGATTCCCGTTGAGCACGTTCCATACTGTTGGAGTTAATATAGCTCGAAGATCTTCACAATAGTGGTAGCTAATATAACGTATAGCTTTTAAAAATAACATGCTATTTGTCCATAGCGCAATAACCAATGATTTAATTGACTCGTTCCAAGCTAAACGCTATAACGATATGTGCGCTTCACGTGTCGCGTACGCATGACTCATCGCGCCTTCGATAACCTGTGACGGCCGGCGCCGGACTACCAACAGCTATATGAAATCGCGTGAAATAGAAAATAGCGTATTCGTGACTTGTCATTGATTACCAACAGCTATGTGAAATCGTGTCAACTAGAATATAGCGTTTCCACGACTTGTCATTGGCGGGATAAGAATATAGCGTATTCGTTCAGTCATTCATTCGTGACTTGTGATTTGCGCGCAACTCGTAACGTTATAACGTCACGGAAAAATAGCGCGCTATTTGCATGTAGCATATCACTTTCACGCGTTCCGAGAATATAGCTTTTTTGAACACCACTACTTCACAATGACATCTATGAAAGTATTTCAAAATGGTGGACCCGCGAGAGCGTAACGAACGATGCTTGCCGAGTCACTTGTGAAGTGCAGACGAGCTACTAACGCATACCACTGATTTAATAATTTCGTAACTAGGCTCACATTCAAAAGAATTATTTTTATTTTGGACCATAAAGTTACATAGCTCATAGTTTTACCCGACTACGCTTGAAGGAGGGGTTAATTTTTTAAGTGTATGTCTGTAGGTACATTATATATTTGACATGCTCTAGAGCCTAAACGGCTTATCGCATTTGAGCTTTAGAGGTATTGTTAAAACTATAATTTTGTTATTATAATCTCCCTCTTTTAATCATCCTATCCTTTTTCCTCGCCGCGGACGCTGGCCACGTGTTTCCCCCACCCTGAATGTAGCCCAACTACCGCGGCGTCGACCTCTCGCTCGACAAGTGAATTTTCGTGTGTGACAAACGGACATGTATCTTTAGATTCATCTTAATCGTGAGAGTGACACTGGGTCAAAATAGTTATAGATTTGTCTATACACGTACTGTATTACCTTTGCATCGATTATGCATAGTATTGCGACCCAGAAGTAATCATTTTTTTACATGTCAGCACCGTAAAGGCGACTGTCGTCCTCTTTTACCTAACTGGCAAAATCAAAGCGACAGCGAAAATTTTACAAAATTCGCTGATTGCTTGTCATATTCGTATTAAGTGAAATAATTTTCAAAGGAATTTTGACAATTCAGCACAAATATTGTACAATTTTCCCTATCGCATTGCAACTGCTTTGCCTTTGCAAGATACGTGATCAGCCTGCGTTACCGCTATCCAAACCATAGTTTAAGCGCAAAAGTTTTAGTCGCCCGTCCACTCAGTCTCCAAAACACGGCAATCTGAATATTTTATATGTTTTTAGTATATTGCTTGCCGTTCTTTGTTTTACTACAAGCATGCAAATGTAAGAACATCCTCAACTCAGTGAATAAACAATGCTGAAATGTCAATATACAGACAGAGTGCTTTTTTAACAAGACTGCGATAGAAGGTATACTCGTGTTTCTCTGTTTATTATTTATTCACTTATTTGGAGATTAACATAGGTAGATAGATATGTGTGTTTTTAGTTTATGCCAAAAAAATGCTAGGAAAATATGTAAATTTTTTTGTTTTTTTATTTCTTTGCATTTATGCAGAAAAACGCAATCTATTTACTCAACTTTGAGTAACAAAACACACAAAATACGAGTATTAATAATAATATAAATAGAGCAATAAATAAATACGGGAAAGAAAAAATACATTCTATATGCCATTAAAATGCTTTCCATACATCTTAGCGATGTTCCTTTTGTATACGAAGCGAGAGCACGAGAACATATCAAGCTCATTTAGTACACTTCGTGAAATATTTAATTGTATCAGGCGTCACTATTCGGAAGTTCAATTTGGATCTGGCTGCTCGTTGCGACAGTAGTGTCTTGTGTTCGCGACCATGAGTCGGCAGATCCGAGGGTCAGAGGAGGGTGTGGGCCCGGTGGTGGGCGACCCCTCAATGGATCATTTAGCATTCTGTTGGGGTAGTTGTTGCACATTCTATATAAGGGCGTGCGCTGCCCAGCGTTGGTCCTAGTTGCACTAGTAGGGAACAAGTTCCTGGAACGAGTGGTCTTTGAAGGGACACGAAAGCTTTGCACGCTTTGGAACTCAAACTGTATGCTTCCATAGAGATTCTGAGGCGGAATACACTGAAAATTTTCTCAGGAAAGTTCCAAAATTTTCCGTCATTTTTTTTTCAGAAAAAAATAGTTTAGTTCGTTTAAACAGGACTTAGGTAATGATTTAACGAATAGATGATTTTCAAAAAAGTTGACCTCAAAAAAGTTCAAATAACTGATCAACCCTAACGGAGAGTCACAAGTGATCCAAAAAACAGCAATATGTCACACAATAACGAATAAGCCCATTTAATTAGTCACAGGATCGCCCGATACAATTGGCGCGGAGAGCAAAGATAACTGATAATTAAATCAAAAATACATTTCCTGCGAGTAATAACACTGCCGTATAACTCAACACAATGGTACTTATTCAGGATTTCAGTATTTGCCTGGCTGTCACCTACACCCTGTACCTATATGCAAATAAACACACACTCGAAAAACATAACCCTCCTTCTGGCGGAGTCGGGTAGACATTAAAATAGTTTCTTTTGCAAATTGCATTACAATTTGGCATAGGTAAACTAACTTTATTTTGATGTATGGAGTACGTGGAGTACGTACCTCTCATAAACGGTGGCAACGAAAAAAATAAAGTACATAAGTAACATTCTCTATGTAATTATGTTTAGTCACTATAATGTTCAATGTTTGTGTGTACAATAAAAAAATACAAGAAAAAGCAGCCTGTATACATATTCACCTGAATGAGGACAATGTACGCTGTTTTGACTCTCTGCAATGCAGGTTTATTCATATTTTATTGCGATTGCTATAGGTACATTTTGTAGTCATATAACATACGTAAATACATATTCTTAGTAGGTATAGATTAACCGTATTTAAAAAAAATTAAACATTCTCTAGGCTACCCACTGTTTAGTTTTGATAGATTCCATACATTTTGTTATCAAATGGCATTTTTAATCAGTAACCGAACTTGTACATCTCAACTATACCCTAAAAAGTGGTCAGAAGTGGCACCATGTGGTTCTATCGGCCCTTGGTGCTCTGCCTACCCCGTAAGGGATAAAGGCGTGATTATATGTAAATATGTATGTGTTGTTACAAAAGAGCGCCTAAAATTAGACTCGATTTAAATACGATTTGACAGCAAAATGTAAGTAAATCATATCTGCCAAATTTAGGGCATGTTCAGCTTAAAAAATGTTTCAATCATTTTGTAATAACACGGTAAAAGTTAACTTTAGACATGATTTAGCGATAGCACCGGAAAAGGTTAATGGCATATCTATAACCTTTACTAACATAGATGATGCTGTATTATATCATTATTTCCCGTGCTTATGCGGGGCTTCATTAGCATACATCAGCTGCGTCTCCTTCCGTGCATGTCGTAAGAGTCGACTTAGGCACTCAGGGGTGTTCTCTTAGGTGATTAGCTAGCTTATTTATAACTGATCCTATTTTTCGTCCGATAGGTGGCTCCGCTACACATGAAAATAAGGAGCCCAAGAAACCTCTACAAAAACGTCGTTTCTAAGCTCGCTCTATACTTGGTGTAAAAGTATAGGCAAGTTCAATTCGGATGATGATGTCACCCCTACCTTACAGATACCTTTGTCACGGCTAATGGCCTCTAACATACTGTTTTCAAGGTCTAATAACTGCCCCTAATCAATAATGTGACAGAAATTTTACTGGCTCGGAGGGAAAGTTCGAAAAGGGACAAGGTTTCGGTTATACCTATGTATTCATACATAGCTCCGTTATGATTCTGTAGATCTGGCCACCACATTTTGGGGAGACAGCCATGTGAATAAGGTAATTTACGAACTTTTTATTGTATTTATATCGAAAGATCATAAAATAAAAGAAACATTTGCGAAAGAAGAACTTCGCTATCGTGAAAACTTTCCGGGATATAACGATTTCAAAATCCCAATTTTAGACTTAATAAAAAACGCTCCATACAAATGGCTACCACAATTATGACGTCACTCTTTCAGTAACTTGTATGCGCGTAAAAGAACTTTTGTTCTGCAGCTTTTTTAAATACTTATTGCGTTTAGAAATATAGTCACAAAGCAAAAGTTGCTGTAAATGATGCAGGTAGACATATGATGTTGTAATTTTCAATTAATTTCACATTTGAAAAATGGACTTGCCCACTGAACTTTGAAGGCTTATTACTACCTGTAAGGTAGGTATGATTCTGTTGATTTATTCTGATAAGCATAAAATGTCATTAAAATTCAATCAAAGTAAACATCCCGATTGTGAATATCGATACGGCCGAGAGAATGGACCAATTCAACAGTCCTTGTCATAACACCTCCTTACGTAACTGTTCTAGGTTAATCACGTAGCAAGTTGGAAGTTGCCACAATTGAGCATCCGCGAAAGTTTTTCAATTATCACCGGCTGCAGTTCGGGGTAACTTCAAAAAAGCTGTGACTAACCTTTTCTGGGTAAAATAGGGAAAGAAAATCGGCTAATAGTCGCACTCAGAAAAGTAATTAGTGTTTAATTAACCTATATTTAATTCATATAGGTACATATATATTATTAAATGAAACACGCTGGCTCATAAGCATAGACTACATAGAGTATCAAGCAATACTATAGACGGCTGGACATAATACATACGTTTCATTACATTATATATATATATGACTGTTCCCGACATGAGCGGGAACTGCAAGATTGTAAGGGAGGTCCCACAGACTCGTTTGGCATAGCGGGGACAACAATGTACTTAGGACGTGGTCGTCCTTGGCGCAAAAATACGCTTCGGGTTGCGGGCCTTGGGGCAACCCCCGTGCCCTGGCAAAATTCTCGACGCGCGACATCGCGCCGGTAACTTAAGTGGCCCTTCAAGGGGGCCACATGGGTCAGAGTGTCTGACCCATTTGGGATGGGAAAGATGCAACTGGCGGGGGGACGCGGGCCGGGCTAGTAGACCCCTAGTATTACCAGGGTGCGCCCGGCCACTTGAGCTGCCACTGCCGCCGGCCAGTTTGCGAAAGAAGAGGAAGGAGAAGAAAATGTACTTATTAACATATAACCTACATACGCACGCAGTCAGTATACATATAGATTTATGTTTTAAATACATATTAGCAAAGAAAGATATTAAAACTAAACCAATAATATCGAGAACAGTTTTATAACCAAAGGGTCTATCTCAGGGTCGAAGGGTTACGCAAATATGAAAACTAAGTCGCGAATGTGGGTCACGAGGAAAACACGCCATGTTGTCTGTGCAACGCAAGGGAATAGGGGATGGGGGTTGCTAATTATGGTCACTATGTTTTATTATACATACACTGCTATGTTCCCGAAATGGGGTAGTCAGAACGTGAATGTGTTGGGTTCTAGAGTTTTAAAGTTAGTGGTTTACTAATTTCTATAATCCTGAGGATGCCACGGGTGTTAGCGAAATATATGTAGATTATTAATCTAGTTTTTGATTTCGGGATAGTGCGACGTATTATCATATTAACATGTATTATTGCTTTTACGTAATCAGGGGGCCGATCTGGTTACTTGTGGCGATTGTAGGTAGTGCAAGTGCTTGTTTTCGCAGTTATAAGTTATCAGATCCGAGGGTCAGTGGAGGGTGTAGGACCCGGTGGTGGGCGAGCCCTTGTTGAGTAGTCAGAACTGTTGAAGTATACAAAAGATCGCCAGGTTTAGCATATCGGGGTCACATGTCAATGATCAATGAACGCGCCTCAGTACCTTAGTCGACTCTTACGACATGCACGGAAGGAGATGCAGCTGAAGCATTCCAGTGAAGCCCCACATGAGCACATGATTTTTATATTTATCTATGTATATGCAAAATATCCCTACATAAATGCCATCTAACACGAGCCTTTATAATAACTCAATCTGATGCGTGTAATCGAGCGCATATTCCGTGCGGTCGGGCAGACGGTCTTCAGGACCAGGGTCCCGTTCGAAGGGAACCATTCTAATGTGAATGTTACATCAAAGCTGGCGCAGTCGGTAGGTTTTGTTAATGTAATAATGAATAACTGTAACTGTATAGTTAAGAGACCTAAAATTTTAAATGAAAAAAATAACGCATTGAAAAAGAATCAATGCACCTAGCGGATTCTGTTCAAACTTTTTGAAAGAAAAATAAAACAGTTGCCATTGTTTTAAATCTACTATTTGTCTAGGATTTTTCTAGTTTTTTGGCACCAGAGATGAAAGGGCAATAACTATGGCTTATATACTTTCCCTGCGTGACCGTAAAAGTATCCTCACCTATCTTATTTAAATATTAAATAACATCTCCTGACTGACACATCAATGCCGAGGAGGTAAAACTACTGAAGGTAGAAACGTGATATTAGGATCGTAGCTTCCTTTTGTGATGTTCACTTAGAACTAAGAAATGGTTTCCAGTAATTTCCACGGGATTATTAAATGTTACGCGGACGAAGTCGTGGGAGGCCGCTAGTGGACTATAAATGTAACTGCCACGTTTCATGGAAATCCGCCCCCTGATTACCTAACTTGCAATAGCAAAGTCGAAGTAGCGCGATCGTGATAATTGAGTGTCTGCGCGGGGCGGGGCGAGGTGCGGGCGGGGCGCTCTTCGCACTCACACTCTCAATTATCGCGATCGCGCTGCTTCGGCTTTGCTATTGCAAGTTACGTCATCAGGGGGAAGTTCGATATTTTTTGCGTAAAAGTGTGAATAAATATGCTTGCTTACCAACTTTGATATTTCGCTTAACTTTTCGCTTAACTTGAAAGTCAGGCGATAAGCTAGCAACTTGTTACTGACAATATACCTCTGTCCCAACTATGCGTAATGTAGCTGTAGGGTCTCCTTTATGATCCTACAGTTCTGGCTGCCTAGTTTCGGGAACACTGCCGTGTTTTTAATCTGTATGTATGTATGTATGTATGTATGTGTGTGTGTGTGTGTGTGTGTGTGTGTGTGTGTGTGTGTGTGTGTGTGTGTGTGTGTGTGTGTGTGTGTGTGTGTGTGTGTGTGTGTGTGTTTGTAAGCAGGGGGTCTACTCTGAAGTAACGATAAACGAATTATCGGCCGAATATCGAGGTGTTTTCTACTACGAACTTCTTTCTATCGAGTCAGTCGCGCCGTTTTTTCATTCGGTCCGATCGAACTCTATTCGACAGATATAAGGCTAGATATTAGAAAGCTTATAATATTAGTCCATGTGAATTATTCTCTGTGGTTCCGAATGAGTTGTGAACATTCAAAGCAATTTCGTAGTAGGGTCAAATGCTTCGATTCGGTCGGGCTTCGGTCGGACCGAAAGATTCGAAAGCGGCATTTCAGTGTAGACCCCCAGTCCTCTGCCTACCCTTCCGTATGTATGTATCACACAAATCGCAAAAGTAAATACGTAGGTAGTATCATCATTAATTAACTATTATTTGTACTGAAAATGTAAACACCATTTCGTGATCTGTTCAAAGCAATAAATAATTAACAGAATGAAGATTAATTTAATTCACTCAAATGTTATTTAGACATGATCATAATATTCAAATATAGTATGTTGTATTAACGATACGAGTATTAAATATATATTTATTTAATTATAATCCTTACTTCTAATATTATAAATGCGCTGTTTGTCTCACCAAAACTACTAAACTGGGGTACACAGATAATCTAGCGCTTGCGAAAGGACAAAGGCTACATACTTTTTATTCATAGGAAAATATTTTTATGCCGGATAATTTCGACATTTCATAGGAAATTCTTCATTATCTTATATTACAGCTGCTTCTCTTCCCGAGCATATTGCACAAGTCAGTAGAGGGACAAGAGGGTCTTGGTGTTTTGTAGGCGATGGGCTGACCACCTGTCACTACTAACCGAACTTGTACATCTCAACTATACCCTCGAAATTGGTCAGAAGTGGCACCATGTGGTTCTATCGGCCCTTGGTGCTCTGCCTACCCCGTAAAGGATAGAGGCGTGATTATATGTATGTATGCTATACATAGATACATATACACACGGCTGTTTTCCCGAAACGGGGTCCAGAACTGCAGGCTCATAAAGGAGACCTCACAGCCACGTTTAGGATAGCACGCCAGATGTGTAAAAGACCAGTGACAAGTTGCTAGCACATCACCTGAGAGAACGTCCCCGAGTTCTTTAGTCGACTTTTACGACATGCACGGAAGGTGATACAGCTGATGTATTCTAGTGAAGCCTGATGCAGGGCTAATAGTTTTTTTCCTACGGAATCCTGTGATTTTCTTCGGCCTTCTCATAGTTATAATATTTTTACCGCGTTTGGCCAAATATAAAGCGTCCCTATGCAAGTTAATTTTATACTCTGCTAGCCTTTTACGTAGTTGTATTTTTTTTGTAAAACTTTGTTTGCCTAGTTTAATGATTTAATGCAGGTATCTAATACTTTATTCTGATTTTTGTTTGAAGATAGAAATTTAATGCTAATTAGAAATAGTGCTAATTTAGCACACTCTTACAAGACATGAGTGGCGTTCTTATATTTTTACTTATATTTTTGTAAATTCAATATTAAAACAGTTTGACCCTATTTATCCCATCTGTCCGTCATCCTTCAAGATATATGCCTAAGGGTTGGAAGGGATGAAATTTCATAAGGGATGAAGCTTGATAGTAACAAATGATGCTGGCACATGTGACTATCTTAATACTCTGGGAGCTCTGCACCAATCAGAATCCAGAAATATATTTTTTTAAATTACCCTACATATGGAAAAGTAAGAATTAAATGAATAGGAATGTTTACATACTTAACAGCATATTAACCTAGTCCCACACTAATTAATGAAATTTCATAAGGGATGAAGCTTGATAGTAACAAATGATGCTGGCACATGTGCTAAGGTCTTGTGTCCAGGTTTTCATTGCCCCCGTTTAAAAAGGGTACATACACTATGTATAATTGAAATAAAATAGTTTATGCCAAAAAAATTGCTGGAAAACGATTCTAATTTTAAGGTTTTTTTTTACTTTTATTTTACAATTAGCTAGGCAAACATTTGACCGCCATCGTGCCTGATGTTAAGCAAGATGCGGCCTAGGGTGGTACATGTTTGCCTAGACTTGATCTCGTGCGGAATGGATGGTCTCTAATTATTTTCGTTGACTTTTTATAGGAATTTTATTTCGTGTAAAATATTTGTTACATGTGTCTACGTGCATTTATGAAAAACAAGCAATTTCATAAAATAACTGTACTTTAGACCTAAATATCTTAAACACCGATCTAAGTACATATGCAAGTAATCGAGAAAACCTAAGCATGCTTCCATGGAGAAAAATTTTCATGTTGAAGAGGAGAATGCAGTTTTCGACAAACATAGACGACAAAAGAACACCCGGTATGTATCTATCTCCTAGTCTATAAATTCGGGATCATTTCGGGATAGACGTATTTATCATTTCTGCGGGACTAAAGAATATGTCTCTACTATAAATAATAAATGATAGATTATGTATGCAAAGGGATTCAAATCCCTAAATTGTATATCTTTATAACGCGGGTACGAGTAAGGTTTAACAGAAACACAACGGGATTTAGGGTTATATATTTATTATGTGATAAAAGGACTTTTATACACGCGGCTGTGTTTCCTAAACGGGGGAACTAGAACTGCAAGATGATAAAGGTTATCCTAGAGCCACGTTTTGCATAGCGGGATAATAATAATAATAAGCCCACAGGGCAGCTTGTGGCGAGCTGTTGGGAGGTAGCATTCCCACAGACCTGAAGTGCTCCCGGGGGAAGACCCTGTTCCTCATCTCCGGCGTCGGAGTGAGGTCTGACGAGGAATAGTTCCCCCACCTCTGCCTTGCCTTCGCCGGCCGGCCAGAGTAGAGCCGCGAGAGCTATGACAGCTCGAGGGTGGACGTGCCCGTCAGTAAGTGGCGAGTTGGCTTTGGTTTAAAGTCTAAGGACCAAATATTGCCCCCTTTGTCGCTCCGTGTATCCCACACCATATTAAAGCTCTCTTAAAGGGGCCTCTATATCTTAGCTACGGCCCGATGCACGCCTCTCAAAGGACCGGGACTCTGTAGTCCCGTGAATTTCTCAAGAGATAATAATAATTATTTATTGTACACAGAAAAAACAATAATTATCATAGAAGATAATGTCGAGTCATGGATGTTTCTATACATATCTATGTATTAATATACCGTTGCTTAGTACCCACGACACAAGACCTTATGGATCTTAATGTGGGACTAGGTTAATGTATTGTGAAGTGTGTGAATATTTATTGGATTGAATATTTAGTTACTTGTTTCTCACACGATCACACTGCATTAGCCTTGTGGCGTTCCCTGGAAGAGGCCTACGTCCAGCAGTAGACTGCTGTGTTTGCCAAAGCTAGGCAGAGACCTCCCCACTCTAAAACAACACATTACGTTTCTACTATCATAGGGAACCATGGACCTACCAAGCTGGTCCAGTGCGAGTTAGTATGTTTTCGCCAGAGCCTCGTTTGCTGATAAGCATGATGATGTCGTGAAGATGAGGTTGGGCTCCAGGTGATGTTTTGGGACCCTTTTGTCCTAGACAGTCATTGAGTTTTTAATATTCCTGCGAAAAGTATATTAAATACAACCAACAGACTATAACATTCTTCTATGCTGCTCTGGGAGTGAAAAAAAACGTATAATACTACAGCTGCTTCTCTTCCTATATTCCTGCCTACTGTACAAGTCAGTAGAGGGACAAGAGGATCTTGGTGTTTTGTAGGCGATGGGCTGACCACCTGTCACTACTAACCGAACTTGTACATCTCAACTATACCCTCAAAATTGGTCAGAGGTGGCACCATGTGGTTCTATCGGCCCTTAGTGCTCTGCCTACCCCGTAAGGGATAAAGGCGTGATTATATGTATGTATGTATGTATGTAACAGACTATTAACTAACATACTCCCATATGGGAATAACTCAGGGGAATAGCGTGACTATCAATAAATAGGCTGGTGTGTTCAACATACATAATGGAAAATTCCGTAGACTATCCATACTAATATTTCAAAGAAAAAAGATTCGTATTTTTATATATGTGTGTGTGCTTTTAAAGAATCTTCTTATAACTACTGTACCTGTGTAAATTTTTTCAGCATTAAAATCCTTTTAAACCTTAATCAACATGGGCTACAAGGGTTTTCCAAAATTTCCGCGCACACACAGTTTAACACGATGTTTAAAAATACATACATACAGGATGTTTTTTTGTGGCCACCTTTAACGAAGGGTACGTACTCTATACATCAAATAAAATAAGTTTATTCCAAAAAAATGCTGGGAATTTTTTTTTTTTTTTCAAAAAAAATTTTTTAATTACTTGATCTGGCGAAATTTATAGTGTCTAGTGTTTATGTTAGTTTTTTTATAGGCAGATATTAATTATTTCTCGTGAAAAAATCTTGCTACGCGCGTCTGCACGTCGCATTTATGCAGAAAAACGCAGTCTATTTACTCAACTTTGGACCCTAATATTTTGGAAACCAGACACTTCCCAGGTATGCTTCCATGGAGAAAAATGATCGTGATTATGAGGAGATTCCGTAGTTTTCGGGAACGTTGACGACCAAAAATCATCCGGTATACAGGTATAGGTACACACGGCTGTGTTCCTAATAAGCCAGAACTACAGATTCGTGAAAGAGATTCTAAGGCTACGTTTAGGAAACTGGGGTCAGATCTTCAAGATCAGTGACAAGTTGCTAGCTCATCACCTGAAAGAAGGCGACTAATTTCGTTGACTCTTACGAAATGCATGGAGGAGAATGCTGCTAATGAATTCTAGTGATTAAATAAAAAATATCATAATTAAATAATTATCATAATTACCTCATTATAGCCTTTCGACTACAAGACAAGCACTCTCAAAGTAGACGTAAGTAGCAGGTACATCAGTGATATAAGTTTATACAGTACAGACTACAGTCATTCGCTCAAGAAATAGGAGTATGAAGATCTACTAACATATCATAATATGAAAACAATCAACATTTTTTCTGACCTACGAATTTTTATAAAGTTTTTGCTAAATCCACGTCATTTTCTCATAGTGTTTGACAATACGGAACCCTAAAAATAAATACTCAAGCTTATCTTTACTATCAGTTATTCGTGAAATAGAGCTCTGCACTTACCTAATGAATATTATTTCAGGCCATGAAATTTATCGATGCTTTCCAGTTTCCTATCTTATCTAGATTTTTCTGAACACCGATATACCTACGTTGAAAACTGATTGTATAGCCCGCTATATTACAATATGTCTAGCCGTTTTATAATAAACATGGATAAATGGGTTTTGACATTGTAACATTTCCCTGTGCTGATGCGGGGCTTCACTAGAATACATCAGCTGCATCTCCTTCCGTGCATGTCGTAAGAGTCGACTAAGGAACTCGGAGGCATTCTCTCAGACTATAAGCTAAACGTAGCTGTGGATCTCCTTTACGTTTCTGCAGTTCTGGCTACGTCTATTACGTCATACATATGAATATGTTTGTAACAATTTATACGAGCGGTAGCGGAGTTTGAAAACTCTTGTAAGTAATGTGTTGGGTTTTAGAGTTTCATAATAATTAGTGGTTTTTACTAATTTACTAATTTCTATAATCCTGAGGATGCCACAGTTGTTGGCGAAACATATGTAGATTATTTATCTAGTTTTTGATTTCGGAATAGTGCAATGTATTGTCTTGCATGCTAGGTGCTCGGGTCTGGTTTCTCGTGGCGATTGTAGTTAGTGCAAGTGCCTGTTTTCGCAGTTATGAGTTATCAGATCCGAGGGTCAGTGGAGGGTGTAGGGCCCGGTGGTGGGCGCACCCATAGTGAATGTTTGAACTTCCGAATTGTAACGCCTAATACAATTTCATTTATAAAACTCTTAGTGCTTTGATTTTGCGTTTACAAGCGAAATGATATCTCTTTTTATTCGATAGATAGTTTCGCTACGAACACTCCGCATTAACGCCAGCTTTCTGATGCCAGACTTCACATAACAAATGTGGCCAGCCATCCCAAAGTTACTGCATTTAAGATACGAATTTTCGCGATACATTTTCGCGAAAATGCGAAGCACGTGTGTCTACGACGGCATTCATAAGCCGCGCTCATGCAATAAATCTTTTTGGTGCTGGCTAAAATCCCAAAAGATGAACTCTGGTCTCTGGTATTCCAAAACATTTTAGCTGTTTTTTATTTAAATTACATGTACAATACATACTTATATAGTCACGCCCATTAACCCCCCAAAGACGTTGGGCAGAAGTGTGCAATTTACACCCACTTTTCACCTGTTAGCCTATTAAGGCCCACGTGGTAAGGGGTGAGTCTACGGTCGTAAATGACCTATAGGTCCGGTTAAATGAGGGGACTTCTTAAAGTATCATCATAGCGTACATACCTGTATACAGGGTGTGTGTGACAGCCATGCAAATACTGAAATACTGAACAAGTACCTACCATTGTTTTAGGTTATTCTGTTATCACTCGCAGGAAATGCATTTTTAATTTTTATTATCCGCAATGATTGTTTTCCGCGCCAATTGTATAGGGCGATTCTGTGACTAGTTAAATGGGCTTATTGATTTTATTGTGTATCACATTACTGTTTTTTAGACCACATGTGACACTCCATTGCGGTTGAGCAGTATTTTGAACTTTTAAGTAATTATCTAAGGCCTATTCAATTGAACTTCACAATTTTTTTTTATAAAAAAAATGTCGGATATTTTTGGAATTTTCCTGCGAAAATTTTCAGTGGATTTCACCTCAAAATCATGGTCTGAAGTCGCCATATCAATATTTGCCTGGCTGTCACCTCCACCCTGTATACAGACGGCTGTGTTCCCAAAAGAGAATAGCCAGAACTGCAAGATTACTAACGAGATCCTACAAACATAGCATAGTACGAATATATGTAAAAAAAAAACAGATACAAGTTACTAGTTCATCGTTTAAAGGATTTTTATAAGCTTTTATTTAGTTTCACCTGTCCCGTTGTCTGTAACCAAATCTTGCAAGTTAAATTTGATCCATTTCCCGGTTTCCGATTGAGACGAAATTTAACATTGTAGCGCGCTACCTATCTGACAGCGAGCGCGTTCGCGAGCGGCCTGCTCGCGTAGTCCGTTGCCCCGCTCGCTACCGCTAGTAGCTCTCTTGCATTTATGTTATATTTTACTTAATTTGTATGTATTGTTTGGTTCAGTCAATTTAATATAACTCCTACGTTAAACCCAGTGTTTCTTTTGCTGAAGAAGGTTCACGCCCATCCGAACCGAAGCATACCATCTCGCTTCCCACAAATGGCGCCCCACGTTGGGCACTGAACCAAACAATACATACAAATTAAGTAAAATATAACATAAATGCAAGAGAGCTCCTAGCGGTAGCGAGCGGGGCAACGGACTACGCGAGCAGGCCGCTCGCGAACGCGCTCGCTGTCAGATAGGTGGCGCGCTACAACATGCATGTATAAATAGGATGACAATGCAATATTATTATGACATGGAGCTGATCTGATGATGGATCCGGAAGGTGGCAATAGGAATTCCGTAATTAAACGACGCGACCCCGTTGAGTTTGGGCTCGTTTGATTCGATCAGTTCATTTAATTAACAAATATAATACATACATACATATAATCACGCCTTTATCCCTTACGGGGTAGGCAGAGCACCAAGGGCCGATAGAACCACACGGTGCCACTTCTGACAAATATAATAAAAGCTTCTTATGTAAAAAGGTTTTTTAAAGTGACGTTATTTTAAGATTTCAAATTGAAATTTTGTATGAAAACTATGTAAGAGAAGCCATAGAGTATATATTATGATAAATTTGAAGTTCACTATAGTTGCTAACGAAGTAAGCCGACATAGCCGCTTACCTCGAATCGACATATACATGGTGTAACAAATGGGGTATGTTAAGCGAAAAGCTATGTAAATAGCCCACTACAAGGAACCTATCCACAAAATTTCAGACTCGAAATCACATGTTTATTTTTCCAGATAGTATGGAGAATTGCTACACAACTCAGGAATGTTCATACAATCTTAAAAAATAAACATGTCATTTCGAGTCTCAAATTTTGGAAATAGGTTCTCTATAGTGGGCTATTTACATAGATTTTCGCTTAACATACCCTTTCTGTTACACCCTGTATACCCAATAGATCCAAAAAGACATAGTCTAAACATTATCAGTTATATACAGCTAACCCGTATTTAATTGGCTTCTCTGTTTTGTTTTGGTAGCCTTGAAACTTGTGGGGCGTTAGGAATAAAGATGGCGGATAATATTACAACATAGTGTAATATTATGCCACAGATTAAATAGAATACGGCGCTGTGCTGATGCGGGGCTTCACTAGAATACATCAGCTGCATCTCCTTCCGTGCATGTCGTAAGAGTCGATTAAGGAACTCAGGGGCGATCTCTCAGGCGATGAGCTAGCAACTTGACACTGATAAATAACATCTGGCCCCGCTGAACGTGGCTGTAAGATTTGTGATCCTGTAGTTATCTGGGGAACACAGCCGTGTGTATATCTATTTATGTATAATCTTACTAAAGTATGTATGGATGGATGTTTACTCTTTCACATAAAAACGGCTGGAGCGATTTTAATAAAATATGGTTTGGAGTTAGCTCAGTTAGCTGACACCCTGGATTAACACATACCTAGGCTACTTTTTATCCCGGGAATATATTTTTATCCCGTATAATTTCGACATTTTTTTCCTGCAGTCCACGCGGACGAAGTCATGTGTTATATATAGCTTAATACCACGTGTTAGAACACGTTTCAAAGTTATTCAAACCGAACACCATTTCGCTCCAGGAACGTGCTTGATATTATTATTTCAATAAATAATATATTATGTATGTATCCGTAGTAGGAAAATGATCAAATAAATCGGAACATCTTGAGCCCGTCAGGTTATTTCGAAGAAGATATTACATTTTATTATTCTCGCGCGTTTTAGAAATGAAAATGATTATTTAGTTGCTCGAAATATACCTATATGCCGGTTATTTCTTATCACCATTTATTTTATCTAACTAGCGGCCGCCCACAACTTCGTTCGCGTGAGGGTATTACTTCCGTGCGAAGGCCCAGGCTTCCTAGTTATACGTGTAAACCTACCTCTTGGATCACTCTATCTATTTAAAAAACAAAACATCAATATCTGTTGCGTAGTTTTAAACATCTATCCCTATACAGGGTGTAACAGAAAGGGTATGTTAAGCGAAAAGCTATGTAAATAGCCCACTATATACCTATCTACAAAATTTGAGACTCGAGATCACATTTTTATTTACAAGATTGTATGAAAATTCCTGAGATCTATACATACAGGATGACTTTTGGTCGTCAACGTTCCCGAAAACTACGGAATCTCCTCATCATCACGATAATTTTTCTCCATGCAAGCATACCTGGGATGTGTCTGGTTTCCAAAATATTAGAGTCCAAAGTTGAGTAAATAGACTGCGTTTTTCTGCATAAATGCTTATGCATATTGACGCATGTAGCAAGTTTTTTCACGAGAAATAATTAATATCTGTCTATGAAAAAACCAGCATAAACACTGGACACTATAAATTTCGGCCGGTCAAGTAATTAAAAAAAAATCAAAAAACATACATTGTTTCCCAGCATTTTTTTTTGCATTAACTTACTTTATGACGTCGGCTAATAAGAAAGGATTTTCCAAAATTTACATAAAAACCTGAATGTTGACTGTAGTGTCATGTGTACAATCATATACAATAGTTTAAAACAAAGTCGCTTCCCGCTGTCTGTCCCTATGTATGCTTAGATCCTTTAAATCAACGGATTTCGGTGCGGTTTTTCAAAATAGATAGACTGATTCAAGAGGAAGGTTTTTATGTATAACTTGGCAACAGCCCCGGCTTCGCACGGGTGAAACGCCCTTTCACGCGAACGAAGTCGTGCGCGGCGGCTAGTCTTCTATAATATAAAAATGAATCGCTAAATGTGTTGCTAAGCGCAGATCTCGAGAAAAGCTGAACCGATTTCGCTAATTCTTTATTTAGAATATTCCTTGAAGTACAAGGATGGTTCTTACGGATACAAAAATTGCCTGAAAAAAAACACATTTCTATAGCGGCCGCCCACGACTTTGGTCACGTGAAATGGCATTACACCTGTGCGAAGCCAGGGCGGATCCCTAAACAATAAGAATAAGTCGTGACCACGTCAATGCAAAACATAAAGCACCCAAAGTTTCGAAAGCGGGAAGCCATCGAAAAAGACTCTTGGAAAATGTCTTTCGATTTCCTGACAAGCTATCGAGGGTCCCCGTCTTCCCTTTTACTGCTCAATAGGTTTATAGGTTAAGGGCTGAGTGCAATATTTGTTAAGTGTTACATACACAGTGAATTGAAATATTAATAGAAGTAATCGACCCCAGTCACGGGCTTATTATCGCTGAATTTATTTCATGAACGAATTTTAATATTCTAAACTTTATCACTTAGAAGATATTAAGAGGATTGGCGTCAAGCAGGCCGTAAAAAAACGAAAAATTCTTGGCAATATGAGTTTCGAAATAGGCAATATTGCGCCGACCCCATAAATAATAATTGGATAAGGTCAGGAAGATGATGACGATGTGATTTTTACTACAAGTGACAAGTTGCTAGCTTACGAGTATAACCTGGAAGTAGGTACGCCGAGTTCCTTAGTCGAGTTTTACGACATGTACGGAAAGAGATGTAGCTGATGTATTCTAATGAAGCCCGCATCAGCATAATATTCCTAACTTAATATATCTTACCTAATATATTTGTAAATTTTATTTTATTTTGTAGCTCTAGTTTTTTTTTTACGTAGGTTTAGTTATTATTGTAAATAATTATAGATAAATAAATGTTAAAGAGTTACCTGTATTTATTACTGTGTCGAATACGAATAAATAAGCATATTCCACGTTTGCCTCTTGGTCTAATCCTCAATTTACGGTAAAAGTGAAACATCTGTACGTACCTACCTTTATGATGTGCAAAGTGAGGGCAAAGAGACAACACAATGAATATAGACCCCGCTTCGTTGTGACAGCATTATGAACATGGAGAAGGTATAAAAGAGGAGATGGGACTATGAACTGAGTCGTGTGGCAATCGTGAGGCCACGACGTCATGATAGGGGCGGAGCTTCAGGGCCAGTGTGTAACCACACACAGTAACGCACACACTTATGCAAGTAGTTTGACTAGTCACTACTAGGTGGTTTCTATGTAAATGGGCAGGGCTACAGTGTTAGGATGCTCCCCTCGTCCCATACTTCACCCCCGCTCAGCGGGACACAATTTTTGTATGAAATTATCCTTAGCCGCTGCTCCTCTTTTATTTCTTCTCCATGATTATGAAGGAAATACCATGGGGAGATACGATGTAAGTTCATCATCAGCCATGATAAGTCCACCGTTGAACATAGGCCTCTCCCAACAATCTCCACTACGACTAACATATATCTCGAGAAGAGTATATTATAGTGTTTGATCATGAGAGAGAGAGAGAGAAAGCTTATTATACCTATTTAGAATGACTCAGTAAAATTTCACATTGGATTCGTTACCGGTAACTAGATTGTTGTACATGTGCTCGAAAGCGGTGATAGTCTCACCCCTTACAACGTGAGACTTAACTATCTAACTAACTGGTGAAAAGTGGGTGTGTAACACACTTCTACCCAACCTCTTTGGGGGGGTTATAGGCATGACTATTAATATGTATGTATGCAGGGTTTTTTTTCGTTGCCACCCTTTACGAAGGGTATGTACTCTATACATCAAATAAAGTAAGTTTATGGCAAAAAAAATGCTGGGAAACGATGTAAATTTTTTTTAAATTATTTGATCGGGCGAAATTTATAGTATCCAGTGTTTATGCTAGTTTTTTCATAGACAGATATTAATTATTTCTCGTGAAAAAATCTTGCTACACGCGTCAATGTGCATTTATGCAGAAAAACGCTGTCTATTTACTCAACTTTGGACCCAAATATTTTGGAAACCAGACACTTTCCAGGTATGCTTCCATGGCAAAAATTGATCGTGATGATGAGGAGCTTCCGTAGTTTTCGGGAACGTTGACGATCAAAAATCACCCCGTATAATATTAGGTTATTAGTTACAAATCTTCGACATTAACAAAAATACGTACCGTAACAAACTGTAGCAGAGCCATCTATCGTATGCAGGAGAGAACCACAATCGAATGCAAAATCCTAGAACGCGATATCGAAGTTTCTCACAATGATTGGAATATATACATGGGCCAAACAACGACTAGTGGCCCAGTGGGGCCGCAACGCTTTTCGGTGGTGAAAACACCACCCCCACAAAAGGTTTCAGACTTTCAGTAATGTTTCATTGGCACGCAATGTTTACCTCTTAATTGCTATTTCTACTCAATTATTATGTCGTTTGGGAAAGACAACACTTGCTCGGTAGTGTCATGATCATTATCCCTAAAAAAAAACAGAACTGCAGGATCATAAAAAATATCCTAAAGTCACGTTAAGCTAATTATTTATTTATATATCTTGCTATAACGCTGGTCTTTTGTGGCACAAGTGCAGCAAGTATGTATGTATACAGATTTAGCAAGATATGTTATATATACCTAGCTAAATTTATCTTGGACTTTATATTTATAAAATTGTTTACTCACTAAACTATAGAAACATAATAATTTTAAACATAATCTTCAATGCGTCTTATCAACCCCATGGCGTATCGTTGTATGCAAACAGCAGAAATAAGCCTTATCTAAAACCGTCATTATTGCCCACCCTCCCACTTCTCACCCCCCTACAGCCTCAGGGGATAGCGAAACCAAGATGAAACCCGTCGTGATATGATTACCATAGTTAAAGAAATATGATAGGACATATTTTAAGGTTCTAAATATTAAACGACTCAAACCTTCAATAACTATTATTATCCAAATTTTTCTTCTTCTTTTCTCTTCTTAATACATATACACATACATAGATAATTATAATAAAACTGTAACTGATCGCTGTTTGTGCACGCTACTCAAAAACGGCTAAACCGATTTGGATGCAGTTTTAGGGAATTTATTGTGATGGGTATTAGTTGACATTTAGTGCTTTTTTATTTACGGCTTTATTATTTAATATTTTACTTGTCTGGCGTAATTTTATAATTTTAATTACTTGTAGTGTTAAAATTTATTTATCTATAATTATTTACAATAATAACTAAACCTACGTAAAAAAAAAACTAGAGCTACAAAATAAAATAAAATTTACAAATAGAAGACTCCTTGCAAGTCCTCCACCGCTGGCAATGTGCCCAAAAGGCTGGCAGCGTTGCCCCGCTGGATAGCGAGGCTTACTCGCTGTCCAAAAAATGAGCCAGCCCTCTGGTCATGAGATGCCTCGACCAACCTTTTTGAAATATCCTTAAAAAGGTTGTGGGCTCCTGGACCCCATGGCCCCATGGTTTCAACCCCAAACGGCTCAAAAAGGTAGTCACCACTGAGGTTTGCGTATTTGCGTCGTTTGAGGTTTTCAGCTGCATTGGCCGCAGAGCCACTTTTGATTGTTGTGCCTGGGAGATGGGACGCTGCTAAGGTGTCAACGCAGGTTGCGTCCCACACCAGAGAGCGCCCCATCTTCCAAGGCACGAGGGTCATGCCGTCGGGTCTCTTGCCATCGTCGCGCACCAGGCCAACAGGTTCTAGTACTGATGGTGCCCCGGCGGTGGAAAGAGCCCGGCGGATGACGTCATTTAAATTGGCGTGGCGGGATATGCGGCCAGCGCTTCTCATACATGAGAGGCCATGGTGGCCTTGTTGGTCGACGACATCGCCACAGCGGCAGCGATGGAGGACGTTGCATGGTGCACCTAAACGGAGGGAGGTCGCAATGCGGAAAGTGGTCCGGTCTAGGAGGGTGCCGATATTGGAGGATGGTAGAGCCTGAAGCCACAGACCCGACTCCCACTCGCCTAAGGCTAAGAGACGGGCACGCTCTGCAGAACTGGCTGACGTTTCTAAGAGATTATTCCGTACCAGTTTGCAGAGTGGCTCGTCCCAAAGCCGTTGCGAGCAAGGATTTGAAGGCTCCACACCGTTTGGGCAGGCCAATTCCCAGGCATTTTTAGCTTCAGCCATGAACGGTATTTCCGGTTGCGGTTGTTTGAGAATTTTGGATACTAAGGTTTGAACGCTATGGGCTGAAGATAGAAAAGCTGGGAGTGAAACACTGGAAATTTTACGGACACCCAGTCCCCCAAATCTGATCGGTAGAGAGGCTTGTGCCCATGAGCGGTTATTCAGACTGATGTTTATTATGGAGGAAAGGCTGTTTTTTATTGTTGTGTCTAAAATGGATAGGAGATCTGGAAATTTCCAAAGCTGACAGCAGCGGAGTGTATACATGAATTTTGGTGCAAAAAGACAGTGCCGAATGAAGAAATTTTATAATTAAATTCAAGACAATGCAATGGCAAAAGTTTCAGCTTCAAACACCCAGTAACTTTTAATTATTTCTTAGCCTTATACTAGATTTCCAGTTCAGAAGAATTTCCTGTATTCTAATGAGGAGGTAAATAATTAGAAACCCTTTCACAAAGGCAGACTATTACATTTCTTATACATAACGGCTTATCAAAATATTTTATATACCCGAAATCATCTGTTTTGTTTTCATTTTCATATTAATATTCATTGTTATTTTATTTAACAAAGTCATATTTAAGGCAATTAGTAAGTTATGTTTATATAGAAACGGCCTCGCTACGCTTCGTTATAATTTTACTAGAGATCGCCCACGACTTCGCCCATGTAATTTCCGTTCCCGTGGAAATTTTAGGAAATCCTTTATTTTCGGATGTCTATGTTATACAAAGAACACACGCTTCAAGTTTCAAGTCTTTATGACCAGCAGTTTATGTTGTAAGTTGAGAACTACGCTATCGCTCGTAAATTTTTGCATTGTCTAAGAAGCCTGTATATTAGATGATGATTACTATATTAAATGCTTTATCTTGACCTGATCTCGTCAGAAGTATGTATAGTACGGACATTTATCGAAATTATAATAATAAAGGGTTTTATAAATTAAATTGTATTAGGCGTTACAATTCGGAAGTTCAAATATTCACTATGGGTGCGCCCACCACCAGTCCACTGACCCTCGGATCTGATAACTCATAACTGCGAAAACAGGCACTTGCACTAACTACAATCGCCACGAGAAACCAGACCCGAGCACCCAGCATGCAAGATAATACATCGCACTATTTCCGAAATCAAAAACTAGATTAATAATCTACATATGTTTCGCCAACCACCGTGGCATCCTCAGGATTATAGAAATTAGTAAATTAGTAAACCACTAATTATTATGAAACTCTAAAACCTGGTTTCTTGTGGTGATTGTAGTTAGTGCAAGTGCTTGTTTTCGCAGTTATAAGTTATGAGATCCGAGGGTCAGTGGAGGGTGTAGGGCCCGGTGGTGGGCGCACCCATAGTGAATAATAAAGGGTTGACAAAGCCCCCTTGAAAAAGCAAAGTTTGTACGGGACAACGCAATTCCTTAGTCCAATCATAGAGGAATAAGATATCATAGAGTGCTAAAGTCCTATTAACTGCGCCGATGCACCATGAGACTTTCCGTTAGCTCACAGTTCTAGTTCTTGACCCTCAGATTGCATTACTGTACATTACAGTATATTAGTAATGTAGTTAATACATTACAGTGATGCACAAAGTCACAAAGTCTCACCTTATGTTGTTGATATCCCACCCATCCGCACCAAATGTTATGCTAACTCGTTTGTAATGCGAACGGCTAAGGAGTGGAATGTACTTCCTGCCGATGTATTTCCCGAGCACTACAACATTGGTCTCTTCAAATCTAGAGTGAATAGGCACTTTCTAGGCAAACATGTACCATCTTAGGCCGCATCTTGCTTAACATTAGGCACGATGGCGGTCAAATGTTTGCCTATCTAATTGTTAAAAAAAAGTCTCATGGTGCATCGACGCAGTTAGTAGGACATTAGCACTCTATGACATCTTATTCCTCTATGGTCCAATCTACATCTTTTACATAAACATAAACTACCTCGAGGAGTTTAAAGTAACACACTAACAAAGCATTACCCGAAATTCCTATGGAATGGAAACTTTTACTCGGACGAAGTCGTGGGTGTCTGCTAGTCTTGTGTACTCGTATTTTGGTAATACTGATGCAAAGCGAGGGCGAATTTTCTTGTTAGCGTAGATTATAATTATTATTCTGTAGGTTAATTATAATAACAGATAATATGAAGAGACAAATTAAGCTCACAAAATCTTACTTAAGTAAAACACGACATAGATAATAACAATATTTTGCATATTATACAAAACAGCTTCATCTTTGAATAGGGGTGACAATATTATAATTTGGAAGGGAAGAAAATAAGCGAAGTAGACATAAAACAAAATTAAATCACATTCAATTATTTAAAAGCCTTTTCTTATCTCACTTGCAAGTGAAAAAATTAATACCTAACCTAAGAATACCGAACCTGTGCTGGTGCGCGGCTTCACTAGAATACATCAGCTGCATCTCCTTCCGTGCATGTCGTTAGAGTCGACTAAGGAACTCAGGGGCGTTCTCTCAGGCGATGAGCTAGCAACTAGTCACTGATCATTAACATGTATCCCTGCTATGCTAAACGTTACTATGGGATCTCATACTTATTAATTATTTGACATATTTATAGTAATATGTTGGGTTTTAGAGGTTCATAATAATTAGTGGTTTACTAATTTACTAATTTCTATAATCCTGAGGATGCCACGGTTGTTGGCGAAACATATGTAGATTATTTATCTAGTTTTTGATTTCGGAATAGTGCAATGTATCGTCTTGCATGCTAGGTGCTCGGGTGTGGTTTCTCATGGCGATTGTAGTTAGTGCAAGTGCCTGTTGTCGCAATTATGAGTTATCAGATCCGAGGGTCAGTGGAGGGTGTAGGGCCCGGTGGTGGGCGCATCCATAGTGAATATTTACAGGACATAAATATTACATCTTATTATAAATTTCAATTGTAACTGTACTTATCTACATCAAAATTATAAATATGCATCATCCATCATTCAAACTAAATTAAATTAAGGACAATCAAAAAATTTAAATTAAGTAATCAAAATCCAAATAGACTAAATTGCAACAAATCAATGGATAAAATCAAATTACATATTACTTGCAGTTCTGCCTACCCCTATTTCGGGAACGCTGTCGTGTAAATGTATTTCTGTGTAGATTTTAATGTTGCCGCATTCACGGAGCTATTGTTTGTGGATAGCGCGACATCTAGTCAGAGTGGAGCGGAGACCAATCTTTTTTTTTACAATTGGCTAGGCAAACATTTGACCGCCATCGTGCCTGATGTTAAAAAAACGGCCTAGGGTGGTACATGTTTGCCTAGAAAGTGCCTATTCACTCTAGCTTTGAAGAGACCAATGTCTCTCAATATCTTTAAGATAATACAGAATTCGTAGTATTATACTGTCTGTGGTACCTACTATTAACTACTATAAGCCGACAAGAACTATTTTCGTAGTCAATAAATAAAGTTTCACCCAAAACTAGCCAAAAAGATCTGAAATATATTCCTTCAGAAAGCACCCGAGGGATGAATCGCAGCTCACGCGATAATCCTCACTCGAAAGAAGATGAAATCGATCCTACTTAGTGACTTGTACAGGGTGTATGTGACGTTGTTAAAAAAGGTATGGCTTTTTATTTGCATGCCAACTTTTTGCAAAATATGTAGGTAAGGAGCAACATACAAATGTTATAATTTATTGTATTTACACATATTTTGTGCGAAAAAATGAATTGAAATTGTTTTTTTTTTTGTACAAATACTTGCAAAGGTACATATATAATAGACACGGCTGTGTTTCGGAAATCCTACAGCCACGTTTAGTATAATATATTTTTCACTTCGAACTCGTTCGCGTTAACGTAAATCAGCCAACCAATCATATCATGGCATGATGACGTGATGTAATGAAAGTGAGAACAACGGCGCTACGTGATTGGTTGAACTGTTTACGTTCACGCGATCGAGTTCGAAGTCAAAACTCGCACTAAGCCCTCTCAGATGTCATCAGGGACAAGTTGCTAGCTCATCGCCTAAGTAAACGCTCCCTAGTCCTTACGACATGCTCAAAAAAAGATACAGCTAAGCCCGCATAGGACACCAGAATTTTAAGCCAGGCATTTTAAATATTTAATATGAAATAAAATGATCCATCTATCGCAGCGTGGTTCTTTTAACAGTTCTAACATCATCATCATCATTTACAGCCCTGAGAAGTCCACTGTTGGACATAGGCCTCCCCCAACAACCTCCACTCCGACCGGTCGGAAGCAGCCTGCATCCAACATTAACAAATATTAAACAATTAACAAAAGTTTTAACATAACCTAACTTAATTATGTAGGAAAGTGCTAGAAGCCAAATTATCTCCCTTTGTATTAACTAGGCCTAGCCGTTTTGTAACCGCCCTATGCCAGTAGCCTTGTGGCGTGCCCTGGGGAAGGCCTACGTCCAGCAGTAGACTGCAATAGACTGAAGAAGAAGTAAAGAAAGTTTTGAAATACGACGTATTCCCAAATATGCCTTCGACTTAGATATATTCCGCAGCCTTAGGTACATAAGGTTACCTTCTCCCAGCAAACATTGACCTCAGATATGACATGAATTATAATCCAACCCTGAGAACCTTCGCTTTGTGAATATATTATTTATTTAGCATGTACTTAATGAAGCCCTATCTTAGGGAGTTAGGGACTGGTTAAAATAACATAATAGAGAAAGTTTGTCTGTTTATAACGGTAGTACAGTAATAGCCCGCGACTTTGCTCGCGTGAAATATAGTGGATGTTACGAGTACAAAAGGGGGTATGTTAATAGAAATTCTCGGAATATTCACACATTCACACTGACATATACGAGTATTCACACACACTTTCACAACACATTAACTTAGTCCCACACTAAGATCCCTAAGGTCTTGTGCCATTTGTACTAAGTAACGGTATAGGTATAAATACATTAGATAAGTATAGAAACATCCATGACTCGGAAACAAACAACGATATTCATCATATCAATGTTTGTACCTACCGGGATTCGAACCCATGGCCTATGGCGTCGCAGGCAGGGTCACTACCTACTACACCAATCGGCTGTATAAATATAGGAATATAGAGAACCTTTCCTTAAAATCAGAGACTAATAAGTTCCCCATTTTTAGAAAAACATATGAATATATACAGAGTGTTTTTTCGTTGCCACCCTTAACGAAGGGTACGTACCCTATACATCAAATAAAGTAAGTGAATGCCAAAAAAATGCTGGGAAACGATGTAAGAAATTTTGATAATTTTTTTTAATTACTTGATCGGGCGAAATTTATAGCTAGTTTTTTCATAGACAGATATTAATTTATGTGTCGTGAAAAAACCTTGCTACACGCGTCAATGTGCATTTATGCAGTAAAACGCAGTCTATTTACTGTTTGGACCCTAATATTTTGGAAACCAGACACTTCCCAGGTATGCTTCCATGGAGAAAAATGATCGTAATAATGAGGAGATTTCGTAGTTTTCGAGAACGTTGACGGCCAAAAATTATCCTGTATATGAATGTTGCATACTCTCGACACATGACCTTAGGATCCTTCTGAAGGACTACGCTATTGTATTACATATATACATCAGCCTATTGCAGTCCACTGCTGGATGTTGGCCTCCCCCAGGGTACGCCACAAGGCTCGATCTTCCGTTTTCACCATCCAGTTACTAAAAGCCGCCTTCAAGCCATGCATCGGTCCACGTTTACGTTTCTTACTAATATTACAAACGCGAAAGTTTGTGAGTATGGATGGATGGATGGATGTATGTTACTCTTTCACGTAAAAACGGCTGGAGCAATTTTAATAAAATTTGGTATGAAATTAGCTGACACACTGGATTAACACATAGGCTACTTCATCCCGGGAAAATATTTTTATCTCGGATAATTTCGACGTTTTGTTTTTTCTGCAGTCCACGCGGATGAAGTCGCGGACGTCAACTAGTTACTACAGCTACGCGACAAATATTGAAACTCCAAAGGATAATTACCTATACATACTATATGTAGGTACATACTAGTTTATTTAACATTATAATTATACATATACCCATAGGTGGTTCTTTACTGGAATACACAGTTTAGACTTATTTAAAGCAAGCTTTAATTAACTGCAGTTACCTACCTAAGCCAATTAAACTTGCAACAGGACTGTATGCGGTTTTAGCGAGAATTCACTAGCTAACTACGCTACTTCTACAGGGTATAAGTGGCATCCAAGCAAATATTGAAATTTTGAAATCAGATCATAATTTGGAAGTAGATACCCTATAATATTTTCATCGGAAAATGCAGCGCCAAAATAGTGTATCATATTTAACACATAAATAAAATTGTTACTAGGTACATGTGAAAATAACGTAAGTACCTTATACATAATAAAGATATTACACTACATAATAATACTTGTTCAGGATTTCAGTATTTGTCGGATTGTCACTTACACCCTGTAGACTATCTAGCTATATTAGAGTATTTGGAGGAATTAATTCGCCCACAAAGCAAAAAACCTCAATTTTCTTTACAAATGATGCTTTCTAAGAGATTCAATATCCTAAGCACATTAAGAACGGAACTGTACATTAATATATTTTTGGGTACCGTAGGCTGAGTTCATGAACCATTCCTCATTCATTCAATCACTAGTGGACGCCCGCGACTTCGTCCGCGTGGATTGCAGAAACAACACAAAGTCGAAATTATCCGGGATAAAAATATTTTCCCGGGATAAAAAGTTGCCTATGTGTTAATCCAGGGTGTCACCTAACTCCATACCAAATTTAATTAAAATCGCTCCATCCGTTTTTACGTGAAAGAGTAACAAACATCCATCCATCCATCCATACTCACAAACTTTCGGTTTATAATATTAGTAAGATAAGATATAACCCTTTTATTGTAAATGTCGTCAGCGAAATTATTTATTTTGGTCTATTGAAATTACTAATTTCATCACACGTAATATATTAATAGTTGTAACCTGAGATGTTTTTACCCGACTGCGGCAGACGTAGGGTTGAATTTTTCGACTGTACGTATGTATATTTAATTTTCTTTGGCACCCTCTAGACCCTAAAAGGCTTATCGCAATTTAGCTTGCGAAGTATCATTCGTTAGTCGTGATAGTAAAGAAGTTTATGCTTAGAACATTAGGTTCCCAACAAGAAAATAGAAATCTTACTTTCGAAGAAGCATTGTTTGTAAACACTAGAACACCCATACTTGTAAGATATGAGTGAAGTTTGACGTTTTTCCATATTGATGTATCCTACTAAAAAGTTTAGTTTTGTGTTTGCGAAATCAGCTTCTTTAGGTTTTTTATAGTGCAATCTTCATATGAGTAGGTACTATTGAATTGGGCAGAAAACTCAAATAATAATACACAAAACTGTTTTTTTTATAGCCTTTGCTGTGTCCCACTGCTGGGCAAAGGCCTCCCCCATTTGAGCCCACACTTGTCTTGTTCCCGCTATAATTGCCCCATCCGGCAGAAACTTATCCAGGTCGTCCCTCCATCTTCTCCTAGGTCTTCCCCTACGCCGGTTTCCGTCTATAGTTACCCAATAAGTGGCTATCTTTGCCCATCTGTTTGGGTGCATTCGACATACGTGTCCGGCCCAGTTCCACTTCAGTCTTGTGGTCTGCACGCCAATGTCAGCGACACCAGTTTTGGAGCGCAGTATGGTGTTCCTAATACGGTCTGTGTGCTTTACTCCCAGGATACTGCGTTCCATTGCTCTCTGACAAACCTTGAGCCTGGACCTCTGAGTTCGGTTAGTGACCAAGTTTGTGCCCCGTAAGTTAGGCAGGATGCACATATCAACGAGTTGGCACTTCAGGGAACTGTGCCTAATAAAAAAACCTGATTTCGTTCTTTCGGATTCTTTCCATTTCTAAATAAAATGATGGGCTGTGCTGATGCGGGGCTTCACTAGAATACATCAGCTGCATCTCCTTCCGTGCATGTCGTAAGAGTTGACTGAGGACTTTAAGAGCATTCTCTCAGGATACGAGCTAGCAACTTGTCACTGATCTTTTACATCTGTTAAAGGTTAAACGTCGTTGTGAGATCACCTTTATCATCCTGCAAGTTCTGGCTACCCCAATTTGGGAACATAGCCGTGTGTATTCATATAAATATGTAATTAATTTAAATAATTCACAGAACCAACTTAGTATTCTTAGTATTCTTTATTGTACACATAAATTTTTATCATAGACAGTAAGTTGTAAAAGAAACAGTACAAAGGCGAGCTTATCTCTAAAAGAGATTTCTTCCAGCAAACCATTAAGTACAAAGAACATTTTATAATATATAAAAGGAATATCATATGTGCACACGTATTAAAATATAAATAAACTTAACACAAAATAAATATATTTACTAAATAATAACACTTATACTACATAATTATCTACTTGTTGGTAGATACATACATAATAGAGACATACATATATATAATAAAATATATATCTATAATACTACTACATACGAGATAAATTCAACTATATAGATTCTATATAATACATGCTTACATCTTAACATTATATTGTGACCTATTCAAACTATATCAGATAATAACACTGTGAAAGAATTAAGGAAGAGATAGGTTCATTAAGTAAGTACGCCTCACACTTGACGGTTTTACTAAAGGTCACACTTAGGTACTACATAGTATTTATGTACTATGTTTGTAGGAACGTAGTACACTATAAACATACCTATACAAGTAAGTTACTAAGTACTGACATCAATCATAACCGACAGGGGAGACTGACGTATACGAGATGAAATTCGACTCTAATATAGATTCATAATCATAATACTCATACTAGGTGCTTACATCTTAAAATATTACTTATATACGCCCGATGGCTTGATAGAACTAGAGGAAGAGGTAGACCTAAGAAGTGTTGGAAGCCCGTATTGACTATAGCGATATTTATGACAAAACCTTGGGGCGTGCCCTAAGGGAGACACTGCAATAGGCTATGTACCTATATGTGTGACAGACAGGCACGGATGAAATACGAACTTACTACCACTATAAAAGTACTTTCTGAAATTCCCACGGGAACGAAAAAACGGTAATCTGGCTGTTAGTACATTATAAAACTAGAGAACCTACATACAATCACGCCTCTATCCCTTACGGGGTAGGCAGAGCACCAAGGGCAGATAGAACCACATGGTGCCACTTCTGACCAATTTTGAGGGTATAGTTGAGATGTACAAGTTCGGTTAGTAGTAACAGGTGGTCAGCCCATCGCCTACAAAACACCAAGACCCTCTTGTCCCTCTACTGACTTGTACAGTATGCCCGGGAAGAGAAGCAGCTGTAGTATTATACGTTTTTTCACTCCCAGGGCAGCATAGAAGTAAAATAAAACTAGAGAAAGGTTTGAAAAACGATCATCTTTCCTTATAGTACCTAAGCATTTCGTTTCAAATAAGCAATCAGCATAAACATACGTAATATACAAACAAACAACAAGTGCGTGACAAGCGGCCATTACTCATAGGCTTTTGTTATATACCTAAGTAGGTACATATAGGTAATATAATTAAATTTTTACTGAAACCAATCGATTGGGTATCTACGTTGTAACTCAACATAGAATCTAAACCTATTTCAGATGCGAGGCTTCACTAGAATACATCAGCTGCATTTTCCGTGCATGTCGTAAGAGTCGACTAAGGAGCTCGTGTCGTTCTCTCATGCGATGACCTGGATTGTTACTGATCTTGTACCTCGGACCCCGTTATGTTAAACTTGGCTGTTTAATTTCGTATGTTATTTACTCTGTAGTTCTGGCTTAGAGTATGTAATCACGTTTGGCATCGATGTTCGTTGTCGCAACACACCCGAACGCGACGAACGAGCGAAATTGATGGTTCCCTATTGGAGCCTCGAGCAAACGTGTCGATGATGAACCAACCAATAAATGTTACTTTGGATAAGACCTAATGGAAATATGCATGAAAACTATATAAGAGCGTTAGGTCTTAGGAGACGTTAATTTTCTATTGAGGGATCGCCCGTCACCGGGCCCTATACCCTCCGCTGACCTTAGTTCTATCTACCGAACCCAATCGGTAGATAGAACTAACATGGAAAACTAATCCTGATGATGCCACAGGTGTTGGCGAAACATATGTCGATTAAAATTTTAATTGGTTTTCGGATTAGCAGCTATGTATTTATGGTTGCATGCTAGGTGCTTGGATCTGGCTTCTCGTTGCGACTGTAGTGTCTTGTGTTCGTGATCATGAGTAGGCAGATCCGAGGGTCAGCGGAGGGTATAGGGCCCGGTGGCGGGCGATCCCGCAATAGAGATTTGAACTTCCGAATAGTGACGCCTGATACAATTCAATATTTGACGTTAATTTTGACCTAAACTTAAAAAAAAAACATTTTTAACCCCTGATTATACAAGTAGAATAGAATCCATGACCTTCAGATTAAAAGGCGCGTCCAAGGCAACTTTTTCGCTTGCTAAATACTGGCAAATATCAGGTAAACAAAAAAATTAAGGCAGCATCGCGATTCTGATGAAAAAATATTCAGTCAAGCATTAAAATCAGAATTATGAAAAATATGTGGGTAGATAGGAATTTTCTTTCATTTCAAAAGGTAACACATCAATATTAAGCAGTGATTTATGCATTATTCTCAGCCATCAAACACCAATCAAATCCAATTAGCTAAATAATATTACTACCTACCTGACAATAATCCGATGTTTGCGCCAAAATTCACTCACAAAACACAACACTGGGCACAACACAAAAAATACTACGTGATTTGCAAACACAGCACAGCACTAAACGTGTTCTAGTATTTGAACTTTTCGCAATTCGAATTTTCTCGAGAAGAGCACGCGCGCTCGGTCTTTATCGGAGCGATGACGGCACGGTACTAAAGCTCGACTAAGGATTTGCAGGATAGCGCGCTACTAAAGTGTTTTCGCGGTATTATTTTGGCGGCATTTTCGCGTAGTTATTGATATTATAGATGCCATGGTATTTTGAATGGAATATTATTTATTTGGCTTATACATACACAGGTATTTGGTTTATTTTGTTTAGACAGAAACATAATTATACCTTAGCTTAACAAATTACGAACACATACGCTTTGAATAGGCTAACTACCAGTTCAATACCAGTTTTAACATAGCGAGGCGTGTGCTTAGTAAATTTTTTTTCCGTCAATAAGTTAGTAGGTACCTAGATTTTATCTAGTACCTAAATTGTTTTATATGTTTGCTATTGATAAGCTTGTTAGGTTTTGTGGAACTCTGGTGTAAATTGTGTGTGCATTAGTGTCTGAATAGCTCTTACAATGCTTCTATAAGTGTGGACCTGTTATTGACTTTATGTGTCTACAATTTTAGCTATAATTATAAATAGCTGTTGTTCTTCCTGAAATTGTAAAATAAAAAAAAAAAAAAACTAACTTCTTGCTTCTTGGACTGTTTTTTATAGTTTATCCCGAAGTAAAGGCATGACATTTAAGTCCATGCAGACTAGTCTGTAGGTAGA